>JAPDNY010000017.1:35309934-36723684 GCA_029375565.1 Gekko gecko | reverse complement strand
CTCATGTAGCCAATCCGAATGAGTTTCTGCTGTTGGGTGTGGCCTGTTATACTAATGAGTTCCTGATGGGCATGGTCAACTTGGGAGCCAGCCGGAACTCCGTTCCTGTGCGTTCCTGCCCCAAAATAGCCCTGTTAATAATATTTGATAATGTGATTTTAAGGAGAGATGTGACGGTGTCAATACTGTTGGGGGGCTCGCATGGCAATGTGCTTCGATGACTGCAGATGTCTCCTCGGTTGGCCTTGATTCTCAGGAAATGGTTTTGTTCAGGTGCCCACCAGAGCTAGGAAAAGGTGATAATCCACTTTTCCCTCTGGCATGGTGTAGTGGTTCAAGTGTTTACTAGGATCGTGGGAGTCTCAGTTTCAAACCAATGCTCCTACCGTAGAGGCTTGCTGGGTGACTTCGGGCCGGTCACGTTCTCTCAGCTTCCCCTCCTTCCCAGGCTTGTTGTCGTGAGAAAATGGAAGAAGGGAGATAACAGCATGTGGGTCCATTGTGCAGAGAAACAGATATGCTCCACAAATCTATTTAATTCATTCATACCCTAGCTTCCTCCTCGATGGGGACCCAAAGACGTTCACATCATTCTCTCTCCTCCATTTTATCCTCACAACAACCCTGTGAGCTGGGTTAGGTGAAGTGTGTGTGAGACTGGCCCAGCTTCTGTGGCATGTTGGGATTCTAACCTGGGCCTTGCAGATACTAGTTTTACACTCGTAACCCCTATCACACTGGCTTTCTAAATCCAATCCCTTTGGAAGTCTTAAAGTAGCCCTGGATATGGGGGTCAATACAGTGGGGAACTGAAACGGAGAAACTAAGACACCCAATTCTTTGTCTAGCTTTTCCCCACTATTGCAAATCTTGTAAAATCTGGGGTTTTTATAAGTCAGAAATAGTCTATTGCCTTGATAGGTGGATTCAGATAAACAGTTTTCATTCCAGACCATCCTTAGATTATTTTAGCATTACAGATCGGCAGCTGCCATCTCGCAATGGTTCCTGTAAAAGGGCGGGGGGGAGCTTTTATTTTTTTCTGTAAAACTGATACCTAATCAAGACATCGATTCCTATATCGACTCTGATATTAGCTCTGCACTTGTTCTCAAGCAATACATCCAGAAGACACGCCAGGTGCATTTTAGATGGAGTGCAGCGAGTCAGCAGTGAATGCCTCCATAACATTTTCACCTGCTTGTAACAAATTTGCTGGCACCGATCCTGGTTTTATTACACAGTGCCTAATAATACTCCGCCAATTTGATCCGTGCTGGTTTGGGTACCCAGAAACACGGAGACCTTCTCACGATGAAGTCACTTCTTTTCATAGAGCGGCTTAACCCTCAGCAGGGGTTTCTTATGACCACGGTTGCAGCTGTGCCCATTTCACTCAGCCAGCGCGGGGGCTTGATGTTTACTGTGTACAGAACTCTATACTCCCCGACTCTGCAGGTGCCATTCCTGCTTATTATTTCCCTGAGAGTGCAGTGGAACCCCTTCATCTCTGGATTCATTTATCTTAAAAGTTCTCTCTGTTCCTTCAGTGGTACACTCGATAGGACTTTGGATTTGGATGGGGGAAAACCCCACCCAGCAGTAAAGTTCACTGGGTGGTTGTGTTGGGCCACTCACTTCCTCTCGGCCTACGGTGTTTTCCGTGTTTTTGTGAGGCTACTTAAGAACATAAGAGAAGCCAATGTTGGATCAGGCCAATGGCCCATCCAGTCCAACACTCTGTCACAGAGTGGCCAAAAATACCAGGTACCATCAGGAGGTCCAGCAGTGGGGCCAGGACACTATAAGCCCTCCCACTGTTCCCCCCCCCCAGCACCAAGAATACAGAGCATCACTTGCCCCAGAGTCCCTATCTATACCTTGTGGCTAATAGCCACTGATGGATCTCTGTTCCATATCTATATATCTAATAGCCAAGTTGCCCCCTCTGTGCGGATATCTAAATCTGCACATTGGGGGCGCTTGGGGGCAGAGAGATTTTCCTGCACACTTGGGGCAGTCCCTAGGTGTGCAGAAAAATCTAAGAAGTTTTAAAAATTGTACGGGGGATATTTAAATCCCCCCAAAAGTAAGAGCGTTCCCTGCGCATGCGCAGAGAATGCTCTGGGAACTCTGCGGTGCGCCGGCAGCTGGGAGGCATGGGGGGAGGGGGATCAGTGAGCCTGGCAGCTGGGGGGCACTCAGGTCTCACCGCTGGTGCCCGTGGTGGAGAGGGAAAATCAGTGGGCCCAGCGGCTGGGAGGCACTCAGGCCTTGCCACCGGTGCCCAGGGGGGAATCAGTGAGCTGGGGGGAATCAGTGGGCCGGGGGGGGAGAAGGCTTACCTGCGGAGCTGCTTCTGCAGACTGGGAGCCTTTAGGAACACTCACCCCCGCGCGAGTATGGCGGGTCTCACTTCTTGTGTTTATCTAATTCCCTCTTGAAGCTGTCCATGCTTGTAGCCACCGCCACCTCCTGTGGCAGTGAATTCCATGTATTAATCACTCTTTGGGTGAAGAAGTACTTCCTTTTATCTGTTCTAATCCGACTGCTCAGCAATTTTCATTGAGTGCTCACAAATTCTTGTATTGTGAGAAACGGAGAAAAGTACTTCTTTCTCTACCTGCTCTATCCCATGCATAATCTTATAAACCTCGATCATGTCACCCCTCAGCCGTCATTTCTCCAAGCTAAAGAGCTCCAAGCACTTTAGTCTTTCTTCATAGGGAAAGTGTTCGAACCCTTTGATCATTCTAGTTGCCCTCTTCTGCATTTTTTCCAAAGCTATAATATCCTTTTTGAGGAGTGGTGACCAGAACTGTACACAGTACTCCAAATGAGGTCACACCATTGATTTCTACAGGGGCATTATGATACTGGCAGATTTGTTTTCAATTCCTTTCCTAATAATCCCCAGCATAGCGTCGGCCTTTTTTATTGCAGTCAGTCGCACACAGTCTCGACATTTTCAGTGAGTTATCTACTACGACTCCAAGATCTCTCTCTTGGTCAGTCTTCTGCCAGTTTGGACCCCATCAACGTGTATTTATAGTTAGGATTTTTGGCTCCAATGTGCATCACTTTGCACTTGGCCACACTGAACCCCATTTGCCACGTTGAAGCCCACCCACCCATCCTCAACAGATCCCTTTGGAGAGCCCCACAATTCCCCCTGCTTCTTACCACCCTGAACAGCTTCATATCATTTAGCCACTTCACTGCTTGCTCCCAACTCCAAATCATTAATGAACAAGTTAAAAAGCATTGGACCAAGTACTGATCCCTGTGGTACCCCACTGCTTACCACCCTCCACTGAGAAAATTGCCTATTTATACTCACTCTCTGTTCTATTAATTAGTCAGTTTTTGATCCACAAGAGGACTTGTCCTTTTATCCCATGACTATTGAGCTTCCTTAGGAGCCTTTGATGAGGAACTTTATCAAAAGCTTTCCGGAAGTCAAGGTAAACAACATCTATTGGGTCCCCCTTGTCCACATGTTTGTTCACTCCCTCAAAAAACACTAACAGGTTAGTGAGACAAGATCTTCCCTTACAGAACCCATGCTGAGTCTGCCTCAATAGTTTTTGTTCATCAATGTGCCTACTAATTCTTTCCTTAATAACAGTTTCCACCAACTTACCTGGTATGGACGTCAGACTGACTGGCCTGTAATTTCCCGGATCTCCTCTGAAACCCTTTTTAAAGTTGGGAGTGACATTAGCTGCCTTCCAGTCCTCAGGAATGGAGGCAGATTTTAATGAAAGATTATATATTTTTGTTAGGAGATCCACAAGTTCACATTTGAGTTCCTTCAGAACTCTCGGTTGTATGCCATCTGGACCTGGTGATTTACCAGTTTTTAAGCTATCAGCCATAGGACCTCCTCTCATCACCTCAATCTGACTCAGGTATTTCAACACCCCTCCCGAAATCATCGGTTCTGGAGTGGGCAAGCACTTCTCATCTTCCACAGTGAAGACAGAGGCAAAGAATGCATTCAGCTTCTCCACCATTTCCTTATCATCCTTCAGTACTCCTTTTACCCCTTGGTCATCCAAGGGCCCCACTGTCTCCCTAGCTGGTTTCCTACTTCTAATGTATTTGAAGAAATTTTTATTGTTGGTCTTTATGTTTTTTGCTATATGCTCCTCATAGTCCCTTTTTGCCTGCCTGATCACAGACTTGCATTTTATTTGCCACAGCCTGTGTTCCCTTTTATCAACCTCACTGAGACTAGCTTTCCACCGCTTAAAGGAATCCTTTTCACCTTTTACAGCTTCCATTACTTGGTTTGTTAACCATGCAGGCTTTTTTCTGTACCTATTTGTGCCTTTCCTAACCTGTGGTATATATTTTTTCTGAGCTTCTAGGATTGTAGTTTTAAATAGTCTCCAAACTTCTCCCATGGTTTTGACCCTTTCTACTTTTCCTTTCAGTTTCATCCTCACATGTCCCCTCATGTCAGAGAAGTTACCCCTTTTAAAGTTAAAAGTGGTTGTGCCAGTCTTTTGGGGCAACTCCCTATTTATACAAATGTTGAACTCAATAACATTATGGTCACTGTTCCTAAGCGGTGCAATCACTTTTACACAGGGCTTTTTTTGTAGAAAAAGCCCAGCAGGAACTCATTAGCATAACAGGCCACACCCAACAGCAGAAACTCATGAGCGTATCAGGCCACACCCTGACAGCACAGCTCATTAGCATATTAGGCCACACCCCCAAGCCTTCCCTTGGTTTGTGCAGGTGCCTTGTGGCTGCAGGGAGCCCGGGCAAGCTGACCCTTGGAGGGGAGAGGAGGCAGTTTAAACTACCTTCCCTTGGCTTGCCTGGGCACCCCACAGCTACAGGGAGCTGGGGCAAGCCCCCTCTTGAAGGGAAGGGAAGGCAGGCCAGGGAAGGCACAGGGAGGCATTTAAATGCCTCCCCAATCCTTCCAGGGCCTCCCCCAGCCCGCCCGCCTCAGAGTCACCGGAGGGGGGTTGCTCTCCAGGCCTTCCCTCTGTAGCCACGCACACAGAAGTTTTGGCTGTAGTGGCCGTGGGCAACTCTGAAGCCAAACAGAACGCCGTTCCTGTGCATTCCTTCCCCAAAATAGCCCTGCTTTTACATAGCTCACCAGGTCTTGGGCATTACTTAGGATCAAATCCAGGATCGCCTCTCTCCTGCTAGGTTCTGTGACCATCTCTTCCGTAGCACAATCATTGAGAGTGTCTAGAAACTCAATCTCTTTTTCCCGACTTGAACACATATTGACCCAATCAATGTGTGGGTAGTTGAAATCACCTATGACGACACATTTGTTTCATCTAGCCGCTATCTTTAATTCATTCATCATTTCATAATCCTCCTCTATCTTTTGTTCTGGTGGGCGATAACAAACTCCCAGTGTTAAGCGTCCTTCTGGGCCCACTATTTCAACCCAGAGCATTTCCAGAAGTGAATCCAATTCTCTTACCCTCTCAATCTTACTGGACTGTAGACCCTCTCTGACATACAGAGCGACCCCACCACTAAACCTCCCCCCCAATCCTTCCGATATAATTTATAAACAGGAATTCCACTGATTTTCCTCATCCCACCAAGTTTCTGAAATACCCCCAATGTCTATTTCCCCCCGAACACCAAGCATTCCAACTCCCCAATTTTACCTCAGTCACTTCTAGCATGTGTATATAAACACCTATAATTTCCCATACACGTTAACCCTGCAACCTTCCTCTTGCTGCCTCGAGACCTTGCCAGGCAGTCCATAAGCCGCAGTCTCAGTGGACAATTCAAATCCATTTCCTTGTAGAAAAGTAACACCTACCCCTTCAACTCTTTGAGATGAGCCATCCCGAACCAGTGACTTTTCATCTCCTGTCGGCTTTCCCTCACAATGTGATAATCTCATGTATACAACCCTTGCGGGAAAGAGTAGAATACGAATATGAAAAAAAATATTCTTATCTAAAAACACATATTTATATTCTAATCTGTTGGAAGACCCGATTGGTCGGTTTCTCAAGGATGCAGGCTTGCTAGTCTCCAAAGAATAGCTGGAGATCTCTCAGAATTACAGCTGGTCTCTAGTTTCAGGTGGGCAGCTGTGTTAGTCTGAAGTGACAGAACAAAGTTTGAGTCCCGTGGCAACTTCAAGGCCAACAAAGTTTTATTCTGGGGGTATAAGCGTTTGTGTGCACGAACACTTCTTCAGATACATTGAAAGAGAAGTCACCAACCATTACATATGGACAGAGGGCGAGGAGGGTACTCCCAGGAAGGGCCCGTTAGAGTCAAGATGCATAAGTAGTTGAGCAGTAGATGTAGCGAAGACTGGGATGAAGGCGACTTGTAAGACCTGTGAATAGCAGCAAATTAGCATGCAGCAAAATAAAAGAGTTTGCAACAGATGCAGGAACTGAATGATATTAGTATGTGTAGTGAGATAAGAAACCAATATACCTGTTAAGCCCTGGGGGAGGGGTTCCTCCGTAGCAGCCATTTTCTCCAAGGGAACTGATCTTGGTCACCTGGAAGTCAATTGTAACAGCAGGAGATCTCCAGGCACCACCTGGAGGGGTGGCAACCCGAACTCTATGGCATACCCCACTGAGGTCTCTCCCCTTCCCAAATCCTGCCCTCCTCAGGCACCCCCCCCCAAATCTCCAGAAGTTTCACACTCCAGAACTGGCAACCCTACACGAATTTCAAGCAAGATAAATGTAAAGTTCTGCATTTCAGTAGGGAAAAAAATCAAACACATGATTATAGGTTGGGGGAGACTTGTCTTGGCAGTAGTGTGTGCGAAAAGGATCTAGGGGTCTTAGCAGACCATACACTGAACATGAGTCAGCAGTGTGACGCGGTAGCTAAAATGGCAAATGCGATTTTGGGCTGTATCAACAGAAGTAGAGTGTCCAGATCATGTGAAGTAAGGGTATTGCTTTACTCTGCTCTGGTTAGACCTCACCTAGAGTATCATGTTCAGTTTTGGGCACCACAGTTTAAGGATATAGATAAGCTGGAACATGTCCAGAGGAGGGCAACGAAGATGGTGAAGCAAGTCCTATGAGGAAAGGTTGAAGGAGCTGGGCATTTGTTTAGCCTGGAGAGGAGACAACTGAGAAGTGATATGAGAACCATCTTCAAGTCCTTGAAGGGCTGTCATCTAGAGGTGTGGAATTGTTTTCCGTTGCCCCACAAGGTCAGACCAGAACCAACGGGCTGAAATTAAACCAGAAGAGTTTTCGGCTAAACATTAGGAAGAACTTCCTGACAGTTAGAGCGGTTCCACATTGGAAAAGGCTTCCTCGGGAGGTGGTGGGCTCTCCTCCTTTGGAGGTTTTTAAGCAGAGGCTAGATGCCGATTCTGTGAACATATGCAGATCATGAGAGGGAGGGCAGGAAGGGTTGCTTTAATGCTTAGTTCTTGTGGCCCTTTCTTACATGCTCAGGGAAATGCTGATCGCCACTTTGGGGTCAGGAAGCAATTTTCCTCCAGGCCAGTTTGGCTGGGGATCCTGGAGGGTTTTTTGTCATCTTCTGGGCATGGAACAGGGGTCCCTGGGGTGTATGCGTGTGGGGGCGTATTTGTCAATTTCCTGCATTGTTCTGCGGGTTGGACTAGATGACCCTGGAGGTCCCTTCCAACTCTGTGATTCTATGTGTAATATAGGGGGGAGAGGAGGAATTACAATCTTCTTAATGCAATGAGGGGTTGACTGGAAGGAATGAAACAGGGAAAAGTGGCAAGAGCAGGAAGCACGTGTGCCTTCCCATCCACCCAATGTGCAAAGATGCTTGGACCACGTCAAGCCCTGCTAGGCTTTGCTCGCTTGGGTTGCCCTAATTGTTGGGGGAGGGCATTCCTGAGGGTGGGGGTGAGTGTGTGAAAGAGAGTTTGAGACCTCTGT
Source organism: Gekko gecko (assembly GCA_029375565.1). Taxonomy (NCBI): domain Eukaryota; kingdom Metazoa; phylum Chordata; class Lepidosauria; order Squamata; family Gekkonidae; genus Gekko; species Gekko gecko. The sequence goes on along the minus strand of JAPDNY010000017.1, from coordinate 36,715,783 downwards.
TTTTAGAAGGTGTCACTTTTCCCCACACGTCATCCCCCTTCTCCTCCTCTTTCCCTTTCCCAGGAGAAGGTGGCCTTGAACACATTCTGATGCCATCTCGGACTCTTGATTACCAGGACATATATCTCCCCCGATTAGCATGGTCAATTTTTGGGCAGGAACGCACAGGAACGGAGTTCTGGCTGGCTCCCAAGTTGGCCACACCCAGCAGGAACTCATTAGCATAACAGGCCACACCCAACAGCAGGAACTCATTAGGATTGGCTACATGCGGGGTGTGTGGCCTAACATGCAAAGGAGTTTCTGCTAGAAAAAAGCCCCTGGGTTTTGACAACAAACCAGGTAAACAAAATAAGAAGCAAATGGTGGGTGTGGCTGGATGACCACACTTCTGGCAACATGGGCGTGTGGCCTAATATGCTAATGTGCTGTGCTGTCAGGGGTGTGGGCTAATATGCTAATATGCCTAATATGCTAATGAGTTTCTACTGTTGGTGTGTGGCCTATTATGCTAATAAGTTCCTGCTGGGCTTTTTCTACAAAAATCAGGGCTTTGGGGGTGGGAGGGAAGAAGTGCCGGAACTCTCAAGAGGGAAATGAAGTTTTCAATCTGTATACTGAAAACTCATGAACTTTTAAACATGTTTAAAATAATTTCGTCGAAGAGGTTCTGAAACTCCGTTCCGGCACGTTCCCTCAGACAAAAAAAAAAAGCCCCGCTTTTAATAGAAGATGCTGGGGTTTGAACCTGGAGCATTCTGTGCTTCGAGCGGATGCTCTGGCCCAGGGGTCCCCAACTTGGTGCCCCCGGGCACCACAACATCCGCCGACACCTTTTCTAATGCCCACCAATTTTTTTAGGAAGTGGATGAGGCCAAGTAGGGCTTTTGCCTAGCACGGCTTCTGACTGACTGATGGAGATTTGATTGACTGCGGATTTTAAAAAGCATGAGGATCGGAAGTTATGCTGTGATAATCAGTCTGTGGCTGGCTCCACCCCTTTAAGTAGCCATTTTGTGGCCATATCAGCATTTTAAATGCACACAGGCTCAAAAAGTTGGGGGACCCCAATCTGACCACTGGGACACGGCCCCTCCCAATCAAGGATCCAGTGCTGTAAAAAGCACTATAAATAATGATGCTGGTATTGTATTTATCTTTTCCCCCCAGGGTTTGGGCCATTTCGACAGCATCTTGTTAACTCTAGCTGGGCAGCAGTGAAGGTAAGAGATTAAATATCCAGCATCAAATTCAGTTCCTTTAGAAGAAGTAAGAGCAAGATTTAGATGCAGTTTGGTGTAGTGGTTAAGTGTGCGGACTCTAATCTGGGAGAACCGGGTTTGATTCCCCACTCCTCCACTTGCACCTGCTGATGTGACCTTGGGTCAGTCACAAGCTCTGGCACAGCTGTTCTCTCAAGGACAGTTTCTGTCAGAAGTTCTCTCAGCCCCACCTACCTCACAGGGTGTCTGTTGTGGGGAGGGGAAGGGAAAGGAGTTTGTAAGCCGCTCTGAGACACCTTTGGGTAGTGAAGGGCGGGGTATAAATCCAATCTCTTCTCTTCTTCTACCTCACAGGGTGTCTGTTGTGGGAAGGGGAAGGGAAAGGAGTTTGTAAGCCGCTCTGAGACTCCTTTGGGTAGTGAAGGGCGGGGTATAAATCCAATCTCTTCTCTTCTTCTACCTCACAGGGTGTCTGTTGTGGGGAGGGGAAGGGAAAGGAGTTTGTAAGCCGCTCTGAGACTCCTTTGGGTAGTGAAGGGCGGGGTATAAATCCAATCTCTTCTCTTCTTCTACCTCACAGGGTGTCTGTTGTGGGGAGGGGAAGGGAAAGGAGATTGTAAGCCACTCTGGGACTCCTTTGGGTAGTGAAGGGCGGGGTATAAATCCAATCTCTTCTCTTCTTCTACCTCACAGGGTGTCTGTTGTGGGGAGGGGAAGGGAAAGGAGTTTGTAAGCCGCTCTGAGACTCCTTTGGGCAGTGAAGGGCGGGGTATAAATCCAATCTCTTCTCTTCTTCTACCTCACAGGGTGTCTGTTGTGGGGAGGGGAAGGGAAAGGAGTTTGTGAGCCGCTCTGAGACGCCTTTGGGCAGTGAAGGGCGGGGTATAAATCCAAACTCTTCTTCTTCTTTATTACTTGGAGTAAAAGTTGCTTTCTTCGTGATATACCTTCAAACAAAAATACCCCCATGTTCAAGGAAATGGTTGTGGAAGGACGATCCCAGGGGAAGCAAACAATAATGTCAGGCAGCCGTTGAAAGCAGTGTGGAGAGCCACCATCATGCCTACAGGTAGCCAGGAGAATTAAGGCAAAACATATGATCTGCAAAGAATTCGGTTGTAACTAAGAACTAGTGAAAGTTAGTAATGTCAGTTGTCAAGAACATTTTACCGGTGACCGAACCTGAATATTTCCTCTAAAATAGAAATTGTGAGAAGGGGGCAACTGTAACAGAAAGGGAATGCCAACCTGCCCGTGGAGAGACTGGTTCTATTCAAGGCACAGGTGTTAGCACAAACTCTGCCTGTTAAATACTGGGTTCCATGGATGGTCCGACCCCAAGTGTAGTGATCAGCTCTGCTTTATTCGTGATTCAGCAGAACAATGCAAAGACCCGGGGCAACGGCCCTGTTCAAATGGCATGCAAACACCACCCACTGTTCAAACAACATCGTCTACTGTCAGACCCGTAACTTCCGCACTGATCACCTCCGGAGTCCTGGTGGGCTATTGCTCTAGCGTTCCAAGCTCAGCCAGTCTCTGGTAAAAACAGTCCTGGAGTGTTCCAGTCCCAATACATAACAGTGCCCCTCTCTCCACCTTGTTGACAACCAGTAGATTTGGGGTTAAGTAGCTTGTATTCTATGAATGTGACCGTTCTTTGTTGTTACATGTGTGAGGGCTGATTTGGTAAGCCACTCTGACTTTGCACTGAGCAACAAAAATAGGGTTCCCATTCCCCCAGTGGGGGTAGGAGGTTGCCTGCTTTTGCTCCATGATCCAGCCGGTGGGGGAACCCCTCCCCCTAAGTCCCTTCTTCATGCCAACATGCCTGGACTGGAGGTTTTAAGGAAAGACCATAGAAGAAACCCCAGAGAAGGACCAGGACACCTTCCCTATGAAGAAAGGTTAAAACGCTTGGGGCTCTTTAGCTTGGAGAAATGATGGCTGAGGGGTGACATGATCGAGGTTTATAAGATTATGAATGGGATCGAGCAGGTTGATAAAGAAGTACTTTTCTTCCTTTCTCACAATGCAAGAACTCGTGGGCACTCCATGAAATTGCTGAGCAGTCGGGTTAGAACAGATAAAAGGAAGTCCTTCTTCACCCAAAGAGTGATTAACATATGGAATTCACTGCCACAGAAGGTGGTGGCAGCTACAAGCATGGACAGTTTCAAGAGGGAATTAGATAAACACAAAAAGAGGGACCCGCGATATTCACGGGGAAGGCTCTGGCGATGTCCTCTCCCCCACCCCCCGGCTCTGGCGATCACCTCCTCCCCACCCCCGGCCCCAGCAATCTCCTCTGCTACCACCACCAATCTCCTCCCTCCCCCCACCTGGCTCCAGCTATGTCCCCCTCCTCTGCCACTGCCAATCTCCTCTCTCCCCCACCCGGCTCCTGTCCCCCTCCTCCGCCGCCACTGATCTCCTCCTCCCCCCACCCCCCGGCTCCGGCGATCCTCCTCCTCCACTGATCTCCTCTTCCCCCCACCCCCCGCTCTGGAGGGGAGGACTGAGCGGCTTTTAGCCGCCAGCTGCCGCAGGGTTCCCAGAGCATTCCCTGCGCATGCGCAGGGAACGCTCTTACTTTTTTTTGGATTTAGATATCTCTTCTACACTTTTAAAAACTTTTTAGATTTTTCTGCAAACGTGGGGACTGCCCCACGTGTGCAGGAAAATCTCCCTGCCCCCCAGGTGCCCCCAATGTGCGGATTTAGATATCCGCACACAGGAGGCCACTTGGGAATTAGATATATAGATATAGAACAGAAGTCCCTCAATGGCTATTAGCCACAGGGTATAGATGGGAACTCTCAGTCTGGGGCAGGTGATGCCCTCTATTCTTGGTGCTGGGGGGGGCAGCAGTGGGAGGGCTTCTAGTGTCCTGGCCCCACTGATGGACCTCCTGATGGCACCTGGTATATTTTGGCCACTGTGTGACAGAGTGTTGAACTAGATGGGCCATCAGCCTAATTCAACATTGGCTTCTCTTATGTTCTTAGGATGCCCCTGCCGGCAGCCAGGTAAGACCTGGCAACTCTAGACAGAGTGCAGCCATATATATATATGTGTGTGTGTTCTAGGATGCTTAGTGAAACCAAGAGGTTGTAAGTAAATGAAGCTACCACAAAAGAATTTCCTTGCTTGCTTATTTCAAAATTCTAGTCATCACAAGGTGGCCTAATAAATTATCCCAACCCCATCTTTATTGATGCGCCAAACCTCGCAAATATTCTTCAGGACAATTGTTTCACTCATTACTTTTTGATTTCTGTTGGTCCTGAAGTTTAGGTAAGATATCATAATATCATCTGTGTTGAAAATAATGTCTGGTTTATCTTCAAGTCAGAAAAGCCAGAGGCAAGAACAAATTAATGCGTTCTTTGTAGAATCTTGTCAGTCCCCTGCTACGCCAGAGAATTATGTAACAATAAGCTAAGACGGTCTATAATTAAACATGCCAAAATCCTGCAGCACAAGTAATTTTAGCTGCTTACCAGTACAGTGTCTCTTGGATGGCTCAAAGCAGAAGATGGAAGATACCATTTCAACCACTTTCTTACCAGCACTTAGAGCCTGCTCATACCAGCTTAATTGTACCCCTGGGCCCAAGAGTAGAGATGGGAAAGACCTGGGGGGGGGGCGGAAAAATGGAAGGGGGTGTTCTTCCCCCAAGCTGTTTTTTAAATGGAAAAATGGATTATGGAATATTTTCTTTTATGATAAATAATGTGTTCATGACAAGGTGTTCATATATTTAATCCTCCAATATTATTTATAAAAACTATGTAACAGGAAGACTTACGTAAGCGTATATAAAGTATCAGATCGTTGCAATTCCTGTACACGGAGGATAAGCAAATGCTGGAATACAATTCAAATACGGAGGATGCAATTCTCAGGTGCAAGAGAAAGATCAGTTTCTGTCTCCAGGGGGCAATAGGGTTGTCACAAGAGAAGGGAAAAGGTTTACATTTCCTTTTTTGCTTGTGGACTCCATCTTGCTGGTATAGTTCATGGTTGCTGGTATAGCTCATTCACACATATTTTGCGGCTCCCAGCAGGACAGCTTGGGAAGCAAAACGAAGGCACGTCTCCCCAATTGGTCTTCCCTTCCCCAGCCAGTGTTCCTTTCCCTGGGTAGGCTTGAGGTAGGGGGAACAGAGAAAGAAAGCAACTTTAAATGCATTCTCAAAGCCCCCCCCCTCCAGCATACAAATATCATTTGTTTTTATTTTTGACAGTCTCGTTTAATGTTAATAAAGAGCAAATCTGCATATTTTCCAATAAAAATGTGTGTGTAATATTTGTCCATGTCTTGCGGCTCTCAAACATGTGACATTTATTCTATGTGGCTCTTACATTAAGCAAGCTTGGTCACCCCTGGTATAGTTGGTGGATCTCTTTCTGTCCCCTCAGCTAGGCCTCAAAAGGCTGTTAGAGAGTACTATGGGCAATCAAGGAAGCTGCTGAAACCATATTTAATCAAAAGGTAAGAGTTTAAATTCATCTGAATTCAGAAAACTGAACCATACTTTAACAGCATTAGTTTATCTTCATAATCCTTACCTAAATCATAACTCCTACAAAATTTCTACATTGATGCAACCCCCCCCCCCCATCATATATAGTGTTTATCTGCAAACTAGCAGTCGTTACTAAATTGTTTTTTATTTTCCTCCTTCAGTAAAATGGCGAGACCAACATCTAGTCTTTGGAAATGCTTCCACACTGCAAGTTCTTCTGAGAAAAAAAAATGCAATTTGCACATACTGTCAAATGAGAGATGCTTTTCCAAATGCTTCTAGGATGACAAAACACATCCTTGCATGTCAGAAGCATCCTGAAGACATTAAAAAGGTTTTCAGTGATTTAAATGAGAAGAACTACAGCTATGAAAGTGACTTTTAATCTGTAAACAGTATTAATATTGCATTTTTTCAATTTTTCTGAAAATTTCCTTTTTTTTCTGGGGGAGGGAACATAATTCCCCCCCCCATTACATCAAAATTTCCAGAAATTTTACATCTCTACCCAAGAGACGTCAAAGCCCTTCTTGGTTTTGCCACTTGGGTTGCTTTGCTTGTAACTTTTAAAAAAAGGCATTTGATAAAGCAGAACGTTTGATAGGCTGGTGATATATTTCAACTGACACACAGTTTGGTAGGTCTAAACCCTTCAAGAAAGGATTTTTTTTAACTTTTATCATGAATTCCATGGTTCTTGGGTAGTGTGGTCTAACTTCTAGTAAGCAACTACTTTTGGTTATGGACAAGGCCTTCCTATTAACATGACACAAAGGGGAGAAGCTTCCCCTTAAATCCCCAGATAGGGCTCGCATCCTGGAAAAACACCTCTGGACTTTTATGGTTCAAGAGATGATCTGTTTAAAGTGTAACCAACCCGAAGAGAGAAAAGAAACAAAGACTGATGATGCATCAGCCAGTCAGTTAGCTGAGCATTCTCTAGATGCATAAGCTGAAAGTTATGGGCAGATGGCCATTTGGCTTCACTATCTAGCAGAACTTGCTGTAAAGCCAATGAGAAAAGCTGTTTGAGGAATTATTCCTTCATGACCCTGGCTCGAAAGGGGCCATAGCATGGGCTCATAGAACCGTATTAAAGTCCCAGTGAGACATAAGAGAGTTCAGAAGAGACATACACCTTGCAGAAAGAGTTTCACGTGTCAACGATAGGGCAAAAGCTTGCTGGACCCTAGAGCATCCAAAATAGCTGCCAGTTGATAACTGAAGGCATTAATGCTAAGGGCAAAGCCAGACTGAAAGAACTGTAGAAAATCTCCCACATTTTGCTCTGTGTGTTCTATGGCCTTCTGGATTTTCCTTGGATGAGCCTCAGTGGGGCAATTACAGAAAAGAGTCCTCTTGTCATGTTATTCACCAGAGTACTTCCCTCAGTGCTTCTCGTGGAGAATAATTCCTGTGCCTGTTTGTTTTCTAACTTTGCAAATAGGTAGTTGCTGACTCTTCTGAGGACAAGCCTGTCTGATGAAATACATTGCAAAGTGTATTGTCTAGTCTGTTTTGTTCAGTGTCTTTTGGCCCAGCCAGCCTGTTGTTGTATTCAAGGTGTCTTAACCACGTGCAGTGGCTTCAACCTTATAGCCCCTTTTGTGGGCATGTCTTTATGTATAAATATGTTCTTTCCCAAGAGGTTGCCCCAGAAGGCATGAATGCTCTAGTTCTAGGTAACTGTTTCTCCCTTTGGCTCATGCCTGGACCACATTCCCCGAGCCAAGTCTCCCCTGAAGCCCAGAAGTCTATACTCAACAGAACTCTTGCTGTTTCTCAGAGGGGAAATCATAGGTCCAGCCACCATATCATATCTTCATAGGTTTTAGATGGTAGGAATGTGCAAATGACACGGCTAAGCTGTCTGATCCCGAAGAGACAGTTTTGACAAAGGGAACTTTGACTCAGAAAAGTTTTGTTGTTGTCAATCGTACAGTTGAGTCCGACTCTTTGCAACCCCATGGACCACATCACGCCAGGCCCTCCAGTCTTCCGCTGTCCTCTGGAGTTTGCTCAATTTCATGTTCATTGACTCAATAACACTGTCTAACCATCTCATCCTTTGGCATCCCCTTCTTCTTCTACCTTTAGTCTTCCCCAGCATCAGGGTCTTCTCCAGTGAGTGCTCCCTTCTCATTGGGTGGCCAAAGTCTTTGAGCTTCAACTTCAGTCTCTGGCCTTCCAGGGAAAAAGTTTATAACCTAACAATCTTGTTCATCTCGAAGGTGCTTATCTCACTTGAATCCAGCTCTCCTACTGGAGACCAGTACAGTTGCTCTCTGAAACTGAAGACAATGGCAACTATTGTTTTCATTATTGTTTTTATGTCTTACACACATTTTATCCATTTTCAATTGTTTTAATTGTGTGTGTGTGGGTTTTGGGGGTGAGGTGGTGTCACAATGTGATTTTCTTGCGCTGGTTTTAATTTGTTAGCTGCCTTGGTGGCCCTTGTGAGGGCAGAAAGGCAGGATACAGATTTATTATTATTATTATTATTATTATTATTATTATTACTATTACAAGAAGCAGGACCCGCGATACTCGCGGGGGGGTATTCCGAAAGGCTCCTGGTCTGCAGACGCAGATCCTCAGATAAGCCTTTTCTCCCCCCTCTGGCCCGCTGACTTCCCCCCATGCCAATTCCCCCCCCACGGGCACTGGCGGCGAGGCCTGAGTGCCTCCCAGCTGCTGGGCCCAACGATCTCCCCCCCCCATTTTCCCTCCTCCCCGCAGGCACCGGTGGTGAGGCCTGAGTCCCTCCCAGTCGTCGGGCCCGACGATCTCCCCCAACACCGATTTTCCCTCCCCCCACGGGCACCTTCCCCCTCCTAACCGCTGGGCCAACGTTCTTCCCCCCATGCTGATTTTCCCTCCCCCCGGCAACCGCGGCAAGGCCTGAGCACCTCTCAGCCGCCGGCCTGCCGCAGAGGTCCCAGAGCGTTTCCTGCGCATGCGCAGGGAACGCTCGTACTTTTGGGGGGATTTAAATATTCCCCATACAGTTTTTAAAACTTTTTAGATTTTTCTGCACACGTAGGGACTGCCCCATGTGTGCAGGAAAATCTCCCTGCTCCCCAGCTGCCCCCGATGTGCGGATTTAGATATCCGCACGCAGGGGGCTACTTGGGAATTAGATATATAGATTGTTGTTGTTGTTGTTGTTGTTGTTATTATTATCCTGCCCTCCCCACCATGGCAGACTTAAAATAAACAAATACTGCTTTGACTCTCAAAAGCTTGTATTCTGAAAATCTTGTTGGTTCTCTAAGGTGCTCCTGGACTTGAATCCGGTTTGGTGTCGTAGTTAAGTGCATGGACTCTAATCTGGGGGAACCGGGTTTAATTCCCACTCCTCCACTTGGACCTGCTGGATGACCTTGGGCAAGCCATTGTTCTGTCAGAGCTGTTCTTGAAAAAGAGCCATTTCTGTCAGAGCTCTCTCAGCCCCACCTGCCTCACAGGGGAGGGGGAAGGGAAAGCAGTTTGTAAGCCGCTCTGAGACTCTGAGTGAAGGGCAGGGTATAAATCCAATCTCTTCTTCTTCTAGCCGTTCTGCCGCAGATCAACTGCAAACCAATACAGCTGTCCTCTAAAACTATCTTTATGAGAGACAGGTTGAAGGATAAATTCATACCATATTATTATCTTAGTCGATGTAACTGAGAAGTGTGATTCTCTTGAGAGTACGTGGGCAGCAAACAGTGGCCCCATGGCCAATGCACCGGGGGAGGGGGGGCATAGTTACAGCTGATCATCTGACCATGACCTGACCAGTCACAGAGCAGACCCAAAGCACAAAAGTATGAGAGAGAAAACGCCAATAGTAATCCAGTACAGGTTGTGCTGCGGGGGGGCGGGGGGACACAGCACAGCATTTTTTTGCAAGATGATATAATAACCTCTCCGAGACCCTTCCGTGTCACCGGAAAAAAACACAGCTGGCCGTGTTCTCCTAACGTGTTTACTTTGCCTGCAGGAGTTGTTTGCTTGTTTGTGTCAAATGGTTTGCCAAGCAGAGCTAATCAATGTTTCCGCTGACAAAGAAATGGTTGTAACAGTTGACTCAGGAAGCCACAGTCTTCAAGGAGAAGTTTGCCCCACTCACACCCGAGTACGAGAGAAAACTTCAGTTGCAGCTTCTTCCATGTCGCCTGGATTTTCTGCAAAAGTCTGAGAACGTCTAACATTTCAGATTGGATCCAGAGTCTTACGAAGTACCTGCCTGCCTGTCTTTTAGAGACCAGTGGCACCTTTAAGACCAACAAAGGTTTATTCAAGGTCAACAGTTGTATATAACCTTATAACCTTAGCTTGTTTAGTTTTGCCTCCGCATGTCTTAGAAACATCGTCACGTTACATGTTAATTTGCTGCTCGGCCTCTGTCTATAAATTTGAACTCTTACCTTCCATTCCAATGTATTTGAAAAAAATGTGCATGCCTTGAATAGACCTTTGTTGGTCTTAAAAGTGCCACTGGAATCTAAATTTGTTCCACTGCTCCAGACCAACATGGCTGACCACCTGGAACGACCTATCTTTTAGAAAGCCTTGTGCCAGGGCGTTTTTGCAGAAAAAGCCCAGCAGGAACTCATTAGCTTAATAGGCCACATCCAACAGCAGAAGCTCATTAGCATATTAGGCCACACCCCTGACAGCACAGCTCATTAGCATAGTAGGCCACACCCCCATGTTACCAGAAGTGTGGTCATCCAGCCTCACCCACCTTTTGCTTCTTATTCTGTTTACCTTGTTTGTTGTCAAAACCCAGGGCTTCCTTTGTAGCAGGAACTCCTTTGCATGTTAGGCCACACACCCCTAATGTAGCCAATCCTAATGAGTTTCTGCTGTTGGGTGTGACCTATTATGCTAATGAGTTCCTGCTGGGCGTGGCCAACTCGGGAGCCAGCCAGAACTCCGTTCCTGTGCGTTCCTGCCCAAAAATAGCCCTGCCTTGTGATATAGATATAATAAGATATAGTCTAGGTATGGGTTGACCAGTGGCTGATGCAGAGGAAAGGGCAGATCTTGGCCATTTTGATCATCAAGAAATAATGGCACTTTCATGCCTGGATCAGGAACATCAGCCTGACCAACAGAAAAAGGCATGGGGTTGGAATGGCTCTTAAAAAAAGAAAAAAAGAAAATGACATTTTAAAGTGACGGTATAATGGACGACTAGGTAAATGGCTAGAGTGACCTGTATGTGAAAGGGAATGTCGCACAAAGATTTTAATGGGATTAAAGGGCTTCTTAGAGATGTCTTGTAGAAAGGAAAATGATACAGACGGGTGCAACCCATGTGTAGATTCATCTCAGTGTACTAAAGCAATCACACTTGGTATGGGCTCCTGTGTATATTTATTAATTTTTGTGAGATCTGACGTATGTCACTTCCTAAAGATTCACAAGCACCAGTGTTCAGGCTGCAGAAACTTTATGGATTATTAATCAACCCATCAATTATCAGTAATCGTTAAGATGTGCATTTTCAGTTATACAGATCGCCTTTTTTGCATTGGCTCTCTGCTGATCTCAGGCTTTGAGTTTGGTGTAGTGGTTAGGAGCGTGGGTTCTGTTCTGGGAGAACCGGGTTTGATTCCCCGCTCCTCCACATGCAGCTGCTGGTGTGACCTTGGATCATTTACAAGTTCAGAGATGTTCTCTCAAGAGCAGTTCTTGAAGAGCTCTCTCAGCCCCACCTACCTCACAGGGTGTCTGTTGTGGGGAGGGGAAGGGAAAGGAGATTGCAAGCTGCTCTGAGACTCCTTCAGGTAGTAAAGTAAAGGTAAAGGTTCCCTTGCTCGAGGGTTGCGGTGCTCATCTCCATTTCAAAGCCGAAGAGCCAGCGCTTTCCAAAGACATTTCTGTGGTCACGTGGCCAGCATGACTAAACACCAAGGCGCACAGAACACTGTTACCTTCCCATCGAAGCGGTACCTATGTATCTACTTGCAATTTCTTGCTTTCGAACTGCTAGGTTGGCAGGAGCTGGAACCAGAGACGGGAGCTCACTCCGTCATGCGGCACTCTCAGGTCTCGAACTGCTGAACTACTGACCTTCCACAGCCTGCAGTTCAGCGTCTTAACCACTTGAGCCAACGCAGGGGTATAAATCCAAACTTATCTTCTTCTTCTTCTTCTTTTTAATCATGAAGGGATAAGGTGATGTTGGCCAAGAAGGCTTCCTGTCACCTAGTGATTTCTCTCAGCAGTGATACCCGATTTGATATCCTGACTTGTCCATTAAGCACATTAAAGATCACATATGCTCCACCTGCACATTGGCACAGTTTTCTACCATCATTCAAGACTGCGTGGACTGCCTCCATCCGCTGCAACCCCACACAACAGACAGACATAACTTTTCAGAAAACCCATGCTACTAAACTGCATGCTGCACTACTCACTTATGTATTTTTTTTGCTAAATTCCATCTTTCCCCCCCTCTGCAAACTTTCTCAGGGACAAGTTGGATACTTTGCAACACGAGCCATGCTATTTTTTCACCCATAGGAGCTGTCCAAACTCGGCCTTGGCAGTGAAATAGACCTATACATCGCAGAACTACCAGCAGTTTACCAAAAAGCAAAAGAGCTTGTCTGTGAAATATGGGCAACACGTCAGCCCCATGTAAGTGGCGATACACACAACAGGGCTTTATTTCAGTTAAACTAACGGGGAATCAAGGGAGAAGGGCTTCAATGAGTTCACTAGGCGTATTCAGGAAAATGGCTGTGAGGAACTTGGATCCGATCAAGTCTGTCTATATGCTTTAGTTATAAGCACAAGACACAGTTTACCCACTCTGTACCCGTATCTGAACATTCATGGGTGCGTTCAGACAGCGTGCTGGAGCGGTTTAAACTGCTCCGGTACAATGCGTGTTTTTTTTTAAACTGGAGAATCGCGATCACACTGACCTCCTCCTTCGGGGCTCCCCGCCGTCCTCATGCAGGTGGGGTTTTCCCCCCTCTCGTTTGAGCATGCGCACAGGCAGCCCTCTCCAGAACGAAAAGTTTGGCGCGTGCGCAGAACAGCGATTTCAACCCGTCCCTTTAACGTTTAAGTGAAGACTTCTGTTTAAAATTTTCTCCCTGAAACTGGCCTCCCCGAGATCCCGGACTCGTCTAAATGCCTAAACTAGGCACCATTGAAGCTTTTCTTTACTTAAGTGCGGAGCTCCGCTCAAGCGCACACCGCTAAGGCAAAAAAAAAAATGGCGGACTAAAACCGGGAGCTGGAGGCAGCTTTCCAGAGGGGAGGGGGGTTGAAGTACCCGGAAGTGGCTTGACGGAGCGATCAGACAGCAGAAAGTGCGGTTTGAAACGGAGAATCAGGAAAACACCACTTGGGTAAGTGGTGTCAAAATACTCCAGTTTAAAGGGGGTTTGCTCCAGAAAGTGATGGTTGGGGACGGTGCGCAGATGTTGGCCGTGTGAGTGCGCACGTAAAAGCTGTTTCTGAGGCGTGCCGAAAGTGGCTCAAATGGCGCGTCTGAACGCACCCCGTAACAGGAAAGGTCAAATGGCGCTTAAGGGTTGCATAAAAAGTGGGAAGGACCCATTGAGACTGCATTTCAAAGCACACACAGATAGTCTTATACATACAACAAAGCACATGCACAGATCAGAGAATCTAAGTTGTTATGGTGCAGAGAAGCTGTATTTTGACACCCTTGAAAACAAGGAATGAGGCTCCAATTCCTTCCTATCCTTATGGAGCCAATTGTATGCTAAGGTGAACCAGCCAGTGTGTTCATTATGGACATTAACACGGGGCAAAGAATTTTACGAAAAAGAAAACGATCTCTCTGGACTTCCTTCAAAGATCTGGTGTGCCTGGGGCAAAGCTGTAAACCGTTGGGCAAAACGGGGGTTAATTTAATTTCCTGTTACCTTCTCTTGCGGGGATGACGACATACAGCTTGTGATTCACGTTGGCCTGGCTTCGGCTTCCAGAGCCACCATCATTCTGGAGCAATGTGGAAAGAACAGAGGCTACAAAGAAAGAGACATTTGCGGGTTTCTCCCAGAAGATGGCTGCTGTGTCTCCGAAGGCCCAGAAAGAATCCAGTCAACAATTAATATGAAGAGAGTCTGGAAAAACCTCCTGACCCAAGGGGTCGATGCCATTTTTTCCAGAGACGCAGGAAGGTAAATGCTTGGTGTGTTCAGGAGCCAGTATCTATTGTGGGAGATGTCGTTCCATTAGAATTTTTTCCCGGAGAAAACCTGTACCAAATAGAAATGTTGGAAATGCCAGGGAAAGTGTGTGTGTGGGTTAAGACTGGTGAAAATACTGAATGCAATAAGACCTATATAATCCCAAATAGCGTTAAACTGAACTCCTGTTCTTCAACCTTTAAATTACATGAACATATTGTGAGGTCTAGACACTGAACTGACTAGGCCATTATGATAGTATCACCTGAGAGAACTTGTCTTAAAATCACTCAGCAATATGACATTTGACAAATTCATGGAGGATATTTATTCCACCATTCCATCTGACGTATCCAGAACCATTCAGCAACAAACCACCAGGTACTTGTCCTTTTCACATCAGATACCATGAAAACAACCATTATCTAGAAATGTTTCCTCTTATTCATGGACTTTATTCAACCCCCCAAATGCTTTGGATTGATGCATCTCAGGAAATAAAACCTCTCTTTCCCCAGTTGGAACCCCAGTTAGCTCAGTTTGGCCTGACCTTGTCAGGGCTAGGGACCTAAGTAGGGTCGGCCATGGCTAATACTTGGATAGGTGGCCACCAAGAAAGACTGTGATTACTACATGGAGGAAGGCAATGGGAAACTACCTTTGTTCATCTCTTTGCCATGAGCCGGTTACGACGTGATAGCATGTTCTTCTTCATCCTCCGTTGCATCCCAAAACTGTGGCACAGGGGGAGGAGCATTAAGCCCCCCGAGTTCACGCAAACCAATTTGTATCTTCCCCCTCTTCTCTGATTTGTGGATCATTTCAAGCTAGCCTCTTGACCCAATGCATACACTATGTTGTGCAGAAATACTGCTCGTGTAAGGTGCCCCATCAGTTTAGTGGTAGAAACCGGGGGCTACAAAGAAAAATTCTTTGCATCTCTGACTGAAACGAATGGGCAAAGAAAGCACTGAATCAGGACTGTGCCCCGATTTCTCCAACCAAATATGCCTGCATCGTTTTAAATATTCTCCAGGTATCCATTTGTTTTGACGCAATACATTCAAGCTAGTCATTGATAACAAAATGGATCTTAAAAGTCTATAATTGTCACACTTTGCACAACCTTAAATGTACCCTCTTCTGTATCATAGGTATCTCTGTGATTATACCTATTATACTTCTCTTTACTATGGTAATGGAAGAGCTGCATTTATCCATGTGCCTCCGCTATCTAAGTGGGTAACTGCAGAATTTCTAGGAAGAACGCTGCAGAGAGTTATCTTAGAAATGCTGAAGCAATCCAAGCAGGAAAACAGGTAAAAATGGTTTACGCAAGACATTCCATTATAATAGAATGCAAATTTTGCTGTGGCCGTGATGACACTAAACCTAAAAGTCACTGGAAACGCAGTGCCTTGTGTGTACGCTTAGACCATCCGCATGTATAAACTTCCGCTTTCGGTTGAGTAAGAAGTTCCGCTCACACAAAGGGGTGGAATAGGAAAATTCCTTTGGGGAATAAGAGCTGTCTGCGTGGAATTGAGCCTCGCCAAGACAGAAGGAACACGTATTTCAAGATCCCTCACATATATATATTAAAGGCAGCAAACATTTTGACTAGCCGGGAAGCCTGTGGAAAGCAATGTATAATTCTAAATTAAGCCTTTAATATTCCTACCTGTGTAACTCTAGTTTTGGTAAGGAGATCTGTGAATTCATTCTTGCAGGGAACGATCCAAAGGAGAACTATTGGAAGATGAACAAGAAAAACCGTGGAAGAAATGAAGGAGCGTTTTATGTTTCGGACCCTTTTATGTATCTATCCGACAGTGAATAAAAGCACCACACGAGACACGAATGCATACAGAATCCTTTTTATTTAACTTAATCATGTAGTACTTGTAACTACTAGAAAAAAGGCAGAGTAAGAGAAACTAAAGGAGCCTTTTTTAGCTTCAGCCATTCAAAATAGACAAAAGGTTTCTTTTTTCTTTTTCCATAATGTAAAGAATTCAGAGTATATCGCAACAGGAATAAATTCTTACAACGGAATATACAAAAAACATTTTGAATTTTTTTTTCATCTACTGATTCATTTTAATATAAACACAGGAATTTCTTTAGGAATAATTTATACACAGCAAGTCTTTATGTAATAAATTGGCCATGTTATTACCGTTTTGTTTTTTTTAATTATTATTTTTTTTAAAAAAAAAAACTTTATATTTTAAACAAGGTAACTTGGAAAATGTCATGTTTGCAAATGCATTCAGTTCCATAGCACTTTCTACTTTGATTTTTTTTGTTTGATTTTACTTTTTTTTTGTCCCAGAGGTAGAAGATCTCTGGCCAGTCCTTTCTTCTCAAACCTCACTGGTTTAGAAAACAGAAAAATAAAAAAAAAATGATTCTGAAAAAGGCAACAAAACTATCCAGAATCCTTCAGGTAAGAAGGGGAAAGAACATGTTATTTTGAAGAAAAGAAATAGGATCTTCGGTATTCTTGTTTAAATAATTATAATAAATAGGGGACCTTGTGATGGTCATTTAAACAAAGCTTTAATGTTGCTAAATAATCTACATAAATCGTATAGGCTGCATACAAAACCACTTCTGTTCATTTAAAAAGAAAAAGTGATGAGAAACCTGTAAACAGTTGTCTTTCGTTCAGTGAAAACTTTTGAAAATCGTCTTTTCACCATGCCGTCTACATACTATGCAGTCAAATCCTTCAATCAACCTAAGCAACAACAATAAAGCATGTACTTAAATAATGCAAACATTGTTCCAACCCCAAACGCATTTACTCAGAAGTAAGTTACTTTAATTTCAGTGGGATTTACTTCCAAAGAACTGTGTTTAGGATCGTAGCTAAGAACTGCTTAGCAGCAATACTTAATTCTGTTTCCTTAACCAATGAGGTTCCCCCCCACACCTATTAAATTTAACTGCACTCGTACAGTAAAAGTGAAATGACCAGTTAAAAATGATCACCCATTCCGGAAGACCAGGTTACTGAAGATACAGAACACGTTCTGGGTTTACACCGCACTGGGATGCTAAGCTTGGGCGAGGAATGAGCCGTGACCTCCATTTTTGGCATATTGTAAAGCTAACTAGTAAAACCGGTATCCTAAAAAACAAACAAACAAACAAAACCCCAACAACCCACCAAGAAAACACTTGCATACCTTGCTCAGACACACACATACGTACGCTCACGCTGAAAAGTGCCCTTTAAATTATCTTTAGGCATTTATAAACTACAAACATTTTTATAAAAAATTATTCTATGTACTTACAAAATGCAATGAAATATGTAATTAGGGTTTTTGTTTTTGTTTTGTAAACCAGATCTTTTGTCAACTGACTACCCGTAATCTACTGGACTTAAGAGCCCCATTGAAAATGCTAATGGATTGCTAGTCAACAAAGGATACAAAATAAAAGATAACAAGCACACACATGTAACACACACATTCCACACGCCGTATGTGTAATGAAAGCCATCTGGAACTGGCACAACTTTTGTTTTCGTTCTTCTCAGCTGCCCCATTCGACAGTCGCAATGCGTAAACAGAGCAACTCCTCCAACTCAGCAAGAGTTTCTCCATTTTTGTTAGCACGGAACTGCCTTCTAATAAAAGAAATAGAGAACTCCATGTTATACAGGAGCTCCACATTCACGCGGAGCTCTTGATCAGGGCAAATATGTCACAGCAAGTAATGGTCGAACTTCATTCTCCAGCGGAGACACCAAGGGGAGAATTCTAATTTCTGCAAGTTCCAAACAACAAAATGTGTCGATCCAGGGCGTAGGTGTATTTGTGCCTGCACAACTGCTTTGACGTTCGGTCAGACTCTGGGTCTCAGAGGATCGGTATTTCCGCCACGCGTCTGTTTCCAAACACAGCCTCGCATTGGTTTCCCCTGCAGTTTAGACAGACCTCGTCGCGGTTCTCGGAGTCTATGAAAAGAAACGTTAAGCGCCTCAACTCAGAACCAACCAGCCTTCCAAACTGACTTGCCATCCAAAACCTTCTTGACTATCACCCAGGGGTTCTGTATCTTCAGCACCGCTAGCACACACGAAAAAAAAGTCTACTGATGTTAACGGGCCCTCTTGTCAATTTAGTTTGCCCAACTATTTTTTTTTTTTTAATTTAGTGTTGAGTTGCAGTATCTGGAGTTCATCACTAGTCGAAAAGGAGTGGGTCATAAGTACGATGCTGACAAACAAAATCAAAGAGCAACAAGAAAGTGTTACTGACTATTGGAATGGAAAGTTTTAATATAACTACAAAGAAAATTATACCAACAATTCGGAGTGTCATTCATTCAGACATGGGTTGTCCTAAACAACCCTCAGCCGTTCCCAGAGGATCTAAACAGCAGTTCCGTCCAGTGCCCGGTCTTGGGCAAACCAAGCTAGTGCACCAAGAACAGCCATTAGTGCCCATCAACTTCAACTTCATTTGGAACTATTCTCAAGGAGCAGAAGTGCCGAGGGAAGGCCGAAGCTTAACTAGAAGCCAGCCTGGCTTACATTCTGCTCTGACCGGCATGGTCAAAACAAGCTGAACTACACATGTCTGTCTTTATCCCGCCTCCTTCCTCTGAAACCAAACCACCTTCTGCACACCACCGAAAGAACCTCACAAAATGGCAGACACACCAGAATCACTTATTTGTGATGAGCATTTCTCAGCAACTAAGTCAAATAAAGGACACGAGATGAAATTCTTCTAGGGCTTATTGACAAATTTAAGAAAAGAATAGCAAGTTACCGTGTCTGGACGGCATACAAAGTTAATAGATATGAGAACTGTGGATCTCAACAAAAATATGACCTCGTCGAATAAGGATCCGCCTCCTTACTGGAGAATTGGAAGGTAGCCAACCTAACGTCAAAAAGTGTTTTGGTGAGGGGCGGTCAGGGGAATTACAAGCCCTGGCCAAATATCTCTCCCAAGTAAATAAGTAAATCACATTATTAAGTTATTCATAAATGATTTGGATTCAGGGATGGGCAGTGAGGTAGCCGAGTTTGTGGATGACTCCCAATTATTCAGAACGGGGAAGACGGAAGGGGACTATGAATGCTCCAGAAAAGGATTTCTGTCTTCAACATGGCCAACAGACCACAAATAGCAAACCCAGCGCAGGGTTACAAAACAAAAATTGTCTATGGTATAGAGAGAGTTTCCACTCTTCCATACTAGCAGAACTAGAATTCATCCAATTACATTGATGAGTAGTAGATTCAGGCCACAAAGAATTTCTTCGCCCATAATTTATGGAACTTGCTTGCCATAAGACGCAGCAACAGCCACCAGCTTAGACAGTTTTGAAAGGGGACTAAGACACCTGGAGGGCATGTCTGTCCCCACGCTTCCTAAATGGAGGCTGCATGTCCGGGGGCAGTTTACTGCTAAATTGTCAGGGGAGAAATGGGGGGAGGATGGTCGCTTTCATGCCATGGGTGGGTTTCTTGAAAATACGGCCGCCATGGTGGGAAATGGAATGCCGGATTAGATGGGCCCTTGTTTGGACCCAGCAAAACTCTTATGGACATAACTAAAGGTGACGGGCTTGCCCCGAAAGTTCACCTTTCTGTCTTCCTCGAAGTCAATACATTTCTCCGTTCGTTAGTTGCATCTTGCTAGATCTTCTGAGCTTACTATCGGGCGTACGAACCGGATTTTTACAGTTTCCATTCAAACTCTTATCAGATTTCCCCAGCCCATACCAGACAATGGCCTTGCAGAAAAAGGCAAGTCTTGTGCCCATTACCAAGTCAACATGAAAGTCACTAATGTTCGACATGCATAAATAATATTTATATTCAATAAAAGGACTGTATGAGAAATACCAGGTAGATAACAGTGATCTGGGACACACGCACTCTCCCCCCCCCGCATACCAGTACAGAAAGAGCTGTGGAAACCAAAATGGAATTAGTTCAGATGTTGCGAGTGCAGAACACAATGGTACAGTTGAGGTGGTTTGGTCCAGACGGGCTGCTGTAATCACATGCGCCCACTTGTTTAGTCACATGACTGCCTTACACTTGAATGCTTCGGAAACGTATATTAAGATGGGCACTACGATATTAGTGTTCTCTCCTAATATTTTTTAAACCACCTACATACAATTAAAAAAAAAATAAACTTGGACAGTTTTAACAAAACCCTCTTAGCCAGCTGAAAGATCTGAGGATCCCCACGGATTGTGGAGATTAATATGTGCAAGAGAGGAGAGGCCACTGCTGAAAAAACAAAAGGATCACCATGCAGGAACATTTCTGATCAGTGAAATTAAAGCAAGTGCTGGAAGTGGACAGCCATACTCTCTCCAAGGGACAAATGGACTGCGTAACCACGGCAATGCATCCGACAGGCCTTGGGCATCTCAAACGAATCAAGCACTATTCAGATACCCACAAGCAATTCTTGCAGTGAAAACTGCCTGACTTGTGGGGGAAGGAGGGGATGTAATACATCATCTTCAAGGCAGGTGCATTTGGTTAGTACTCTAATTCATATACAAGTGAAAAGCCATTGGGAGAACCTGCCAACGGGCTGAGCTGAATCGATGTCAACAGGTCTTGGGTTCAAAGTGTAGGGAAAGATTTTTCAAAGTAATCCTAACATTTTTTTTAAAAAAACTGCATAAAGCGGCTCTCAAAGAAGATCTAAAGCTAGTGGGCCCTTAGTTTGGTGACATCACTTTTTCGGATTGGGCCAAAGTACCATATCATTTTTAGGTACTGAACCGTTCAAACATCCTTTTCCAGTGCTTGTGGTGCTCAAAAATGAGATACGCTTTGTCCTCTCCTCCAGATTTAGAAGTGCGACCGTTCAAAATTTCTGTAGGGCTGGGACGCCTGAAAAATGCATTACCAAATTCCTCATTTTAGACCCTAGAGAGAGCCAGTGATTTCTAGGCCAGATGACCTGGACTGTGTAAAAGTTTGCGTCATGCCGTTCTTCTAGAGTTCACCAGCACAGTCCCCAAGGATGGTCGCCATACCATTCTTTTCATGAGAACTATTGTAAAAAGCAGCTATTGGTTTTTAGTTCAAATGACCCACTGAAACAATTGTTGTCATCCCACGGCACACCTTGAAAGTGCAGGGTTCTGACTGTTTTAAAAGCAGCAACTACCAACTTTTGTTCAAGTGATCTTTTTTAATTCAGTCGTGACCTCTCTTCTCCAAAACCTGGAGGATGTGGTTTGTACAATGAATGAGGTTACCAGTATCAACAGTATATTGTCGGCTGCTGAGAAATGTGAGATGTATATTTTATATATATACACACCAAAAAAAAAAAAAAAAATAAGAGTGAGGTAGATAAATGTTTGAAAAGTTTTTTAAAAAACTGTCCCCCCTGTCATAACTCAAAGAACCCTTATCTCAGTATTTAAATTCATTATGGGGCATCTCTACAGTGATTTAAACTGATAACACAAAAATAAATTAAAAGAAAAATCCTACATAGAATACCTTTTTTCTTTCTTTCTTTTTTTCTTTTTAAAAGGGAGAAAAAAAATAAACTAAAGGACAGAGGCAAAAAGATGTTGGGACTGAAGCTATACAAGCAAAAAAAGAAGCACTACAAACATATCTTATCTCCAGTCACGTCTAGCAATTATATTTCTTAAATTCTTTGTTCTTAAACAAAACCAAAGAGAGCGCGAGAGAGAACGGACACAGAACAATTCAACATTTCCATCCCAAAACAACCCTTCTTTTTGCTGAAAGACTGTGGTTGGATCAACCGCCTCTTTGCCGTTGACGCTAATAGGAAGGTTCCTTTGATTTCTGACCACCAGGAACCTTGGGTCTCCTCTACTCCAGGCGTACGAGGCTCAGTTCAAGAGCTCCTCTTGATTTTGTTTCGGAAGTTTGGCCTGAACTGCCAAGTGAGAGCCTGCGCAGACATCTGCAGCTGCCGCAACGGAAGAGTCCAACTGCGTGTACAGCCGGCTGCCATTTTTAACCACCAGCCATTTTCGGTAAAAGCAAACCCTCTTACGTAATTTGGTTCTCTATATTGGCCACAGCCTACTATCAAACATTCCCGCCCTTGTCACTGTTGGCTGAGAACTACATGTCGTTGATGGGATGGAAGTGTTAAAAAGGTTTCATTTTAGAAGTAATAATAATAATAGTAATAATAATAATAATGATGATGATGATGACCCCCAAAGCCAGATATCTGCGGCTCGAAAAGCTGTTACACCCCACAACTGATACATACGCATGTAGGTTTCTGTGTGCGGTTGTTTGAAATGCAACCTTAAAACAAAGCGGGAGCTAGGGCAGGGCTATACATCAATGAATATGAACACTGAATACTACAAAGAATTAACCTTTCTTCCCCCCTGACCTGAGTTTGCATCATACTTTGCACTGTAACAGACTTGGGTGCTGTATGGGCAAAGGGTGTGGTGAGGAAAATGAGAATACAGTTGATCGAAGGGGGGAGACAGCCCCGGCCGGGACACACAAGAGAGTCTAACCGGCAGGTCACCCCTACCCCCCACCCACCACTTAAGAGAGTGCTTTAACCCTAAACAGCCTTGTTCAAACAACTAGCAGAAAGGGAGAGAGAGAGAGAGATAAAAGCAGAAATTATTTATAGAAGGCATTAAACAGTTCATGACAAATCATGTTTCAGGTTGGGAAAGCGAGGACAGGCCCCCCCCCAAAAAATATATAGAAATTACACATTAAAGTACAAAGCATAAGAAATTTTCCGGGAACCGGGATTAGGGGGAGGGGCGGGTTTTAACACGGGATGGCAAAGGAGGGGGGAGAAAGGGTAGACCTGAAGATTTTTTTTTCTTTCATAGATTAAATCCACAAAGATAAACAAAAAAATAGCAGCTTTTTTTTTTTTCTGTACAGACATATAGATGAGTATCTGAACTGTAAAAAAGTTATAAAAGTGACACAAAAAGACGAATGTGTATGCAAATGGTTCACGGTCTAACATAGAACTGCAAGACCCTTTTGAAGTCTTAATAACAGAGAGAAAAAGTTGGACAAAAGTGTTAGATGCTTGAATCCATTGAATTGGGTGTCCTCCTCCGATGTGTCTGTTTCTCTTCGTTGTTTTGTTTTCTCCGCAAAGTCTGCTCAGGACACAGCAGGAACGACGCATGGAAATCCCTTCTCGTGGTTTTTCTTTCTCTTTTTTTTTCTGCCTGTCTTTCCTTTTTGAAGTGTTGCTGAATTTCTGCACAAGAGATACCTTCCCCCTCTGATTTGGCTTACCGATGCCAGTTTTTGTCCAGAATTCATCGGGGGCGGGGGGGGGGTGCGTTTATTTAAACCTCAACAACCCCTTACGGTCTCGATCGCGTGAAAGGGGGGGGGGTAATTATCAGGTTTTGTCCTGCTGGAAAAGATATCTAGGGAATTTGAACTTTTTCCCCACCCACAAAAAGGATGCCAGTGTATGATTGAATCGAGTGTATTGGTCAGCATTTCATTTAACTGGAGCCTGTGACTACTTTGCTCCTTCTATGCCTATGGGGGGGGCGGGGGGGAGGAAATAAACCCAAAAGAAAAAGTTCCTCTTTTTTTTTTTTTTTTGGCAAAATTTGGCAGCGCTGAAAACTGTTAACAACTCGGACAAACAATGGCCCTTCTTTATTCTTTTACGTCAGCCTAAAAAGATTAAGGAATAATGTTAAAAATCCAGTCCTTTTTTTTTTGTCCTTTAAATCCTGGGTTCGTTTTGTTTTCTGTTTTTAACAACCTACAGTATTAGGCAGGTACTCCCGAGGGGTAACGGAGAGGCCGGCTGGCCTGCGGTTTTCTTTTGATGTGATAAAAAAAAAAAGAAGTGCTATACAGTTGAACTTCACGCAGATATGTTTCCCGTTATGAAGCAGAGAGAAAGAGGAGGGAACAAAAGGGGAGACACACGTCAGATTCTCAAGTTTTGTGGTGCTATTAAGTGTTAAATGTTAGAGAGTCTTCGAAGGCTGACCGTGCGCCCCACGTACAGAGTTTCTTTTGCCGAAACAATCTTCTGCTTGCATATTGGGGGGGAAAAAAATGTTATTCCAACTTCTAAACGAAGAGAGGAGTCTCCTGTGTGCAGCTATGACGGTTCTGACGATCCAGTGAGGTACAGTAGGCTTTTGAATATATTGTTATTTCTTTTTCTTGCTTGCTTTCTGTTCCCCCACGCCCCTCCCCCCCCAATGCACGCGCATGTAACGTGTTTGCAAAAACCTGGTTCTAAAGGTCAGCAGGCCGAAGACTGGGGCAAAGGCAGAGCGCGTTCGTTCTTGCGTCCCCCGTTCATGTGCGCATACGGCTGCCTCTCCTCAAAGCTGGCCCGTAGGACCACCACGCCCGGGCCGTTCTCCGCTTTGTGTCCTGAGTGTTTGTCAGAAGGTTGGAGGGTCGAGGAGGGGTCTAAAGGAATGCTCTCCATGTTCTCCGTCTCCAGGTCGAGCTCTTCTGTGTCGGGGGGCTTGTTCTCGTCGCTGTAGAAGAAGGAGACCTCTTTGAAGGCTGGGTCAAGCTCATCCTTGATGCTCCCGATGATTTCCAAGAAGGAGGGTCTCATCTTGGGATTGTATTGCCAGCACATACGCATCAGCTCAAAACTGGGGGGGGGAGGAAAGAGACACAATAAACGCCCGTGCTACCACTTTGTTTTACAACCATTTTGGTTTTGATATGCTGAGAGTGTATGGAGCTGCGGTGGCTCAAGTGGTTAAGACGCTGAACTGCAGGCTGTGGAAGGTCAGTAGTTCAGCAGTTCGAGACCCGGGAGTGCCGCATGACGGGGTGAGCTCCCGTCTCTAGTTCCAGCTCCTGCCAACCTAGCAGTTCGAAAGCAAGAAATTGCAAGTAGATAAATAGGTACCACTTCGGTGGGAAGGTAACAGCGTTCCGTGCACCTTGGTGTTTAGTCATGCTGGCCACATGACCACGGAAACGACTTCGGACAGCGCTGGCTCTTCGGCTTTGAAACAGAGATGAGCGCCGCAACCTTAGAGTCGGATTCGACTGGCTTTCGAGGAAGGGAACCTTTACCTTTACCTATGCTGAGAGTGTAATTTGCTTCAGTTTCTGACGCCTCAGCTGGGCAAAGATTTCATGCTGGTTCGGAGAAGCAGTCAGTTTAAATGCCAAAAGGGGGGGTTCTCTCAAGTTAAAACCCTGAGCAGATTAGTCATAAGCCCCCAACACCTCCCTCAAGAAACCAGCCAAACCTATGCAATCCAGATGGTAGCATGCAAAATCAAAACTGGATGACAGCAAGATGCTAAATGGACAGCATGTTGCTGAGCAAAATCGCACAAAAACTTCCTGGAAACACACTCTCCACCACCTCTAGTCCTGAGCAGCAAGTACTGAACCTGGAAAACATCACAGTTTTCTTCTCACACTGAAACTCTTGAAACAGACTTGGTGCTTAGGGGGGCCACAGTGGGAGGGGCTTCTGGCATTCTGGTCTTCCTGGTGGACCTCCTTGATGGCACCTGGGTTTTGGCCACTGTGTGAAACAGAGTGTTGGACTGGATGGGCCCTTGGCCTGATCCAACATGGCTTCTCTTATGTACTTACACTGTAGGACTGGGGGACCACAAAAGAGTAAGGCAGGGAGACAACAGGAATCATATGTAATGAACGTGCTGCTTAATCTACGCAGGAACATTACGAGATGTTCCCTGAACATAAGTGTAACAGAAAACGCATTTATTTATTTAACACCAGAGAGAAATGCAAAAATAAAAAGTCACTTCCAAAAGGTGTCAGAAGCATAACCGTAAAGTAGGTTCTCTTTTCATATATAGTGGCAGTACCCTGCAGCAAAAGAATATTGGCAGGATGTATTCAAAATACTAGAAGATACTATATAAAGGGGGAAAACTGCCATGCAACCCTAAAAATTGCCACTCGGGGACTTCTCCCTAGACAGTTTTAACCCGAACCAGAACATTTTTGGCACAATACTGGGAAAACATTTCCAAGGCCAATCGCTTGGATCTGTAAAGTTCTGTTTATTATGTTAACAAACAAGGTAATGCTAATTAAATTTGGAATGTCAAAAGAAATGCTCAGGAAAACTTTTAAGAATTGGCAGTCGTTTATTGTGTGCCGTTTATCAATTAAGCTAGAAGAGCATGCTAAAGAGGAAAGTCTGAGGTGTATATATGGGATTGCCGTTTATCAGGGTCATTTTTGATAAATGTAACGTCACCTGGTCTTGTGCGTTTAAGGTATTGTGGGTTAGTTTATATTCATTCGGTGCCGTGACTCTATTCAGCTTTCGTTCTGAATTTCATTTTTTAAAAATTAACACGCATCTCACTCAGCACCTGATCTAAGAAAGGAGTTCTCAACTAAAATGGCGTGAAATATGATGATTTCAACGAAACAACATTTTTGAGACTGAGTTCCAGCAAACACGAAGACTGTCACCAATGCTTCCTCGAAGCTGTGGAATCTTGTGAGCAAAAATTCTACTTTGTGAGCTCCTGGCATTAAAGTTGTGAGCGAGAGCCGTTTGGCTACTGCATAAATTAGTTGGCTCTGGAGCCCTCCTTCCTGAGCGAAGACGAAAATACTTCCTGAGCGAAGACAAAAAGTACCTCTTTCTCTCCCTGCTCTCTCCCATGCATCATCTTATAAACCTCGATCACGTCACCCCTCAGCCGTCGTTTCTCCAAGCTAAAGAGCCCACAAAAAGAAGTAGCCATGACGACTCAACAGAGGAAATGCCAGCTAACGAGGACTCGATCTTTGCCTTGGGGTCTTGAGAGGGAAGCTCTCGCATGTATCTCCATTCTCAGAAGGGAAGGGTGGC
This sequence comes from Gekko gecko, assembly GCA_029375565.1. Lineage (NCBI taxonomy): Eukaryota > Metazoa > Chordata > Lepidosauria > Squamata > Gekkonidae > Gekko > Gekko gecko. The sequence goes on along the minus strand of JAPDNY010000017.1, from coordinate 36,689,012 downwards.
AGCTCCCAATGCTCCCTCTAAGCTGTGGAGTCGTGTGAGCAAAAATTCTACTTGGCGAGCCACTGGCATTAAAGTTGTGAGTGAGCCATTTGGCTGCTGCATCAATTAGTTTGCTCTGGAGCCGTCCCTTCCCGAGCGAAGACGAAAACGTGTCAGCCGGAGGCTAACAAACTGCGCGCTAGCTCACACTAACTCAGCTTAGAGGGAACACGGTCAACTATTCAAGAACAAGAATGCAGACTCCGGCTCTTGCGTCTCAAAGGGCGCTATCGTGCCAACGAAGGTTTGTGGCTTTAGAAAGGGCCATCCTTCAAGCATCGAAACTGCGGAACGGCCACTTTGCCCTGTTTCTGTAGAGGCAGGGCTTTTCCAGCCTGCCTCGTTTCGACGCCAGCTCACTTCCCGCAAAAGACCTGAGCAGTTCCAACCTTCCCCACCCCCTGACAACCAAGGAGCAAGTCTGTGACATAAATATCCATGACCCACTGCTGTTACTTCATTGCTGTTCTCCCCTCAGCTGACTACTCTGCCTTGGAATAAAAGCGTCAGATAGGGCCAAGAAGAACACTGGATATCGGCTGGCTCTCTGCCCTGCCGCCAGGGGAGAGATGCCACGACCGGTGGAATCGCACATGTGACATCCGCACCAGGGAACCCATGTGTGACACTTCCTTTAAGCCATTCCAGAGCTTCCCATAAATGGAAGCTTTCTTTGCTGGGGGGAGAAATCGGAGGCTTTGTTTACGCTGCCTTAGAAATAGAACGCGCCTGCGTGAGACAGGAGGAGAATCGGTAAGCTGATCGGAGCCGTGATGCTGTCTGCGGGTAAGGGATCGGTGAAAGCGCTCTGCAGAAAGGGCGCGGGAGCTTGCTAACGGGAGCTTTGCCCCGCTACTAGCATGGGGTTAGTTTCTCACGCATCTTGGGCCTGACGCAGGGGGGACAGAATGCTTGTTTTCAACGTGACTCTAAAAATTAGCCCCTTGTTAGAATGGAGGGTGGGAGCTGCGGTGGCTCAAGTGGTGAAGACGCTGAACTGCAGGCTGTGGAAGGTCAGGAGTTCAGCAGTTCGAGACCCGGGAGTGCCGCATGACGGGGTGAGCTCCCGTCTCTAGTTCCAGCTCCTGCCAACCTAGCAGTTAGAAAGCAAGAAATTGCAAGTAGATAAATAGGGACCACTTCGGTGGGAAGGTAACAGCGTTCCGTGCGCCTTGGTGTTTAGTCATGCCGGCCACATGACCACGGAAACGTCTTCGGACAGCGCTGGCTCTTCGGCTTGGAAACGGAGATGAGCACCGCAACCCTAGAGTCGGATTCGACTGGCTTTTGAGCAAGGGAACCTTTACCTTTACCTAGAATGGAGGGTGAAACATTCCAGACTGTTTTTGCCCACTCGTTTTCCTGAATGTGAAAGGGAAAATTCCTCCACTTCACAGGTCAACTTCCTCCCCCCCCCCCCGACCTTGCTGATTTATTTCAGAGCATCATTTCAAGCCCACCGAAGTCTGCAGGAGATTTCCATGTTGGGAGAAAAAGAATGCAAGTGGAATTGGGGGGGGAATCACATCCACGGCAGCGTCCAAACAGTTTCTTCCTACTGCCCCAACACTGGCATGTTAAGCTGCGAAAACGACCTTATCGCCTGACACCAGCACACCCCCTCGAGAGCCAGTTTGGTGTAGTGGTGAAGTGCGCGGACTCTAATCCGGGAGAACCGGGTTTGATTCCCCGCTCCTCTGCTCGCACCTGGCTGGATGACCTTGGGCAAGCCGTAGTTCTGATAAGAGCTGTTCTTGAAAAAAGAGCAGTTCCTGTCAAGAGCTCTCTCAGCCCTGCCTACCTCACAGGGTGTCTGTTGAGGGAAGGGGAAGGAGTTTGTAAGCCGCTCTGAGACTCCTTTGGGTAGTGAAGGGTGGGGTATAAATCCACTCTCTTCTCTTCTTCTACCTCACAGGGTGTCTGTTGTGGGGAGGGGAAAGGAGAGGAGATTGTAAGCCACTCTGAGACACCTTTGGGCAGTGAAGGGCGGGGTATAAATCCAACCTCTTCTTCTTCTTCTTCTTCTTCTTCCTCTTCTTCTAGACCATCTCTTCCCATATGACGCCCTGCAAAAATCTGCCAGGAAGATGCTCCTGCATTTCACTTTGGCTCAGGATGTCCAGAACTTGAGGGCAAAATGTTCGGGTCCTTGCTAACACCCCCAACCCCACCCCAAATCTCTCTAACTCCTCCTTTGTCTGGCTGATTTCCTTCCCAGCTTTTATAAGAATTTTTAAAGGTCTTTGTTACTGCACAGGGCGTGTGTGTTCTTTTTCTTATTCTGACAGGAAACAGTTAGCTGCTTGCCTTACCTTACAAGAGTGTAACTAATTTTTTAAAAAATTAATGTACGGTAATTTGTTAGGCTAACAGAGCAGGAAAAGAAGGAGGAGGAGGAGGAGGAGGAGGAGGAGGAGGAGGAGATGGAGATTGGATTTACATCCCGCCCTTCACTTGGAGTCTCAGAGCAGCTTACAAACTCCTTTCCCTTCCCCTCCCCACAACAGACACTCTGTGAGGCAGGTGGGGCTGAGAGAGCTCTGACAGAAACGGCTCTTGAGAGAACACCTCTGACAGAACCATGGCTTGCCCAAGGTCATCCAGCAGGTGCGAGTGGAGGAGTGGGGAATCAAACCCGGTCCTCCCAGATTAGAGTCTGCACACTTAACCACTACACCAAACTGGCTCACTATGACCCTAAGATCTTTTTCCCTCTCAGTCTCAGCAAGTTCAGACCCCATTAGCTTATTGCTGAAGTCTAAAATCCCACCAGTAAAACCCAAGCAATTCAGGTTGGACAAATCTGTCATAAGAAGGAGGAGGAGGAGGAGGAGGAGGAGGAGGAGGAGGAGGAGATTGTGTTTATACCCCGCCCTTCACTACTCAAGGGGGTCTCAGAGCAGCTTACAAACTCCTTTCCCTTCCCCTGCCCACAACAGACACCCTAGGAGGTAGGTGGGGCTGAGAGAGCTCTGGCAGAAACCTATCTTTTTCAATTCTTACCATACATGCCAAAATGGTGATCTGAAGTCCAAGTTCTGTGGGGGGGTCATCATTTCTCTGAGTGCCCTGACCTGGACAGCCCGATTGGATAGGTTCTCAGAAGCTAATCAGGGCCTACCTTGGTTCATACTTGGAGGGGAGACTACCAAGGAGATCCAGGGTCACTACGCAGAGGGAGGCAATGGCAGAGTGCAGGGGGCTGGACTAGATGACCTGCAAGGTCCCTCCCAACTCTAACATTCTATGATTCTATGAAACCACCTCCGAGCCGGTGTTCCCTCTAAGCTGAGTTAGTGTGAGCTAGCTCACAGTTTTTTAGCCTCTGGCTCACACATTTTTGTCTTGGCTCAGGAAGGATGGTTCTGGCACAAACTAGTTTATGCAGTGGCCAAATGGCTCGCTCACAACTTTTAATGCCAGTAGCTTCACAAAGTAGAATTTTTGCTCACAAGGCTCCACAGCTTAAGAAGGAGCATTGCTCTGAACATCTCCTGCCTTGAAAATTCGATGACGGGTCAACCGTAAGTCAGCTGTAACTTGATTCTCTATAAAGGAGCTGCTCACGGTCATTTTGGTAAAGGAGGGTGTCTTGCTTACTTGCTAGTGACTTCCTTCAGAATAGTAGACTGTATTGGTGATCTTTACAGGCCGCTCTGGGCCAGGAGAAGGGTTTACTTCAATTGTCATGGTGCCAGTCCCTACTGGTCAACCACGGTGGAACAACTCAGCTCCCCAAGAAGCGTCCAAATGAGGAGAGCAAGGCAGGTCACAAGACAGAAGGTCAAAGACAGTCCCTGCCGGTACTTACAGCATATCGGGGCAATTGTCCGGTTTCTCCAGAAGTCCACCCTCCATCACAAAGCGCAGGACTTGCTCGTTGGACATGCCTTGGTACGGCTGCTCCGCCAGCGTGGCTATTTCCCACAGGACGACGCCAAAAGACCTGCAGAGAAAGCCCAGAACGTTAGGAACCGGCTCATGCCAAACCCACCTGGCTTCAGCTAACGGAGAACTAACGCCCCTCTGTGCAACGCTGAGGGCTTCTCCAGCTTGCCGACTGCTGGGCTTTCTGACGGAGCCACTGCGTCACCCTGCGCCCGAGACAAAGAGCAAAATCAGGCACTACCAACGTGGGGCTTTTTAGCGAGTGCAATGTTTGCATGGGGGACTCTTCTGTGAAAACAGTGCTAATGCCTCGCCCGCACATAATAGTGCTAATGCCTCGCCCGCACATGAGGGGGGGCCGCTATTGCCGCTCCCTCCTAAAAGCAAAACTACAAATCAGACATGCAAACCCACAAACCCGTTTCGTTTGGCACGGACATGCATGTTGAGGGTAAGGGATACATGCAGGTCTCCCTTCCAAAAGAGCTGATGGTGAAGAGCATTAAAGTGGACCGGGGCTGATGGCTCTTTGGTATTTAGGGAAGGAAGCAAGATCAGAATCCTGGATGAGACCAGGGGATCCCCTTGCAGCTAGCATTCGGTTTCCCACAGTGGCCAGCAAGACAGTTCCGGGAAGCCCGCAAGCAGGGCACAGAGACTGTAACCCTCCAACCACCCGACAAGCCGCCGACATTCCCAGAATATTGGCCAGGACCAGGGAGGTTCTGTTTAACTACCGCAGCCAACTGCTGTATATACCCACCCCTTTTGTGAATCGGTCCGATCCCTTTAAACAAAAACCTGGTATGTCACTGACAGTGTTCCCTCTAAGCTGAGTTAGTGTGAGCTAGCTCACGGTTTTCTAGCCTCTGGCTCACACTTTTTTGTCTCTGCTCAGGAAGGGAGGGCTCCAGAGCAGACTAATTTACACAGCAGCCAAATCCCTCGCTCACAACTTTAATGCCAGTAGCTCACAAAGCAGAAGTTTTGCCCACAAGACTCCACAGCTTAGAGGGAACATGGGTCACTGACCGTCACTGCATGTGGCGGCACATTTGGTACTCCGATTTATGCACAGTGTGACAAAGTACCTGCTGTTATGTATGGACACCAGTTCTTCTATTCTTTGGAGAAGGGCCATATCAACATTCCCCACACCAACGGTAACTTCACAATCTCCCCCCCCACCCCGGGTCAGCTTTTTCTAAACTAAAAAGCTCTCCCCTTGCCGGGACGTCGCCCCTGCAGCCCCTTGGGTCACCCGGAGTGGCCCTTCCAGCGCCACAATCTCTCTTACGAGATGGAGCGACCAGAACTGTGCAACTACGCCACAGGAACGGACAGCTCTAAAAGGGGATTAGACCAGGGGAGTCGAACTCACTTGTTACAAGGGCCGGATCTGACATAAATGAGACCTTGCTGGGCCGTGGCGGTGTGTGTCATAAAATGTAATGCCAGGGAGCGGAGATATAAACTTTATAAAGGACACAAACACAAGGATTTGTTTTTTTACTCAAAATAAAAACATGCTTAAAACATTCGCACTCTTGCAATATTTTGTTTATTCAACAGTGTCTGGTAATTGACACCTCTTGCTCTGAATTATGGCATCAAAATGCCTGTGCTGTTGCAATCCTGAGTCTGCTGTTCAAACGTGTATCTGTAAGCTGCAAACCTGCTTTTGCTGCATTGACATTCGCCACAGAAATCTCACGCTCAGAGTTCTGCGTCTAGGACCCAGGGGAAAACATGAAATGGCTGAGTGATTAAGAGAGTCTGGTGAAGCAAGCGATGATACAGCAGCAGCAGAACTGGAAGCAGGAGATGGCCAGTTTCACTGTGGGCCTGATGGAATCCCTCCGGGGGCCTGATCCAGCCCCCGGGCCGCATGTTTGAGACCCCTGGACTAGACAGATTCATGGGGGAGAGGACAATCAGTGGCAGCCTCCCATGGTGACTGAGGGGAACCTCCACAATCAGAGGCAGTCAGCCTCTGCATACCAAGTGCCAAGAGGCCTCCCTGAACGTTATTTGCTACGATCACAGATCAACCAAGGTTAAGACACAGAATAAAGCACATCTATGTACAGTAAAGGAGCTGCGGTGGCTCAAGTGGTTAAGACACTGAACTGCAGGCTGTGGAAGGTGGGTAGTTCAGCAGTTCGAGACCCGAGAGTGCCGCGTGACGGAGTGAGCTCCCGTCTCTAGTTCCAGCTCCTGCCAAACTAGAAGTTTGAAAGCAAGAAATTGCAAGTAGATAAATGGGTACCGCTTTGGTGGGAAGGTAACAGTGTTCCGTGCGCCTTGGTGTTTAGTCATGCGGGGCACATGACCACGGAAATGTTTTTGGACAGCGCCGGCTCTTCGGCTTTGAAACGGAGATGAGCACCACAACCCTAGAGTCAAATTCGACTGGCTTTCGAGCAAGGGAACCGTTACCTTATGTACAGTAAAATTTCAGAACCACATAATAGGTCAATTCCAACAGTACCAACATAATTAATAAAAAGACTTAATGAGCGGCTTCCTTGTTAAACATTTGGTCCCGTCAGAACATTCCAAGAGGAGGAAGCGATAAAAGTCGTCAGGTCTGCCTGGAAAATTTGCTAAGATTGCCGTATGCACAGAGACCAAATGCGGGCACAGAGGGCAATATGACAACACATGATCAGTCGTTTCAAACGTGTTGAGGGTAAGGGATATGGGCATGTCTCCCTCCCAAAAGAGCTGACGGTAAAAGCATTAAAGTGGACCACGTTGATTGCTCTTTAGAAAATTCTTAAACACAGATAGCCTGCTGGAACAAAGCTTTTGCCATGGCTGAGTGTCAAAAGAGGCGACCTCAGGGGAAGGCCTCAGCCTCTATGCCCTGCTGTTGGCCCCCAGAGTAACTGATTGGCCCCTGGGCAAGACAGAATGCTAGACAAGATGGGCCACTGGTCTGATCAAGGAAGGCTCTTCTTATGTTCCTGTGCTAACTGAATTCCAAATGTAGCTGCACCTCAGGTTCCTAGACATACTTTACCATATGGCCTGTGTTATTGTTCTTCTTATGAATGGTCACAGTCAGATATGTGGCTAGTAGATGGTATTCTGCAGTTCAAGATCTAGCCAAGTTCTTGGGCAATGCAGAGGTATCTTCGCAGGATTCTTGCTGTTCCAAGCAACACTGTCTTCTGGAGCTGAGCTGGTGTTACTTGCTCAATGCCCAGAATGTCCTGGTGTTTCTTGAGTCTTCTACTCCAAGGGCTCCAATGACAGCTGGGATTATGGTCACTTTCTTCTCTTAGAGGCTCTCTAACTCTATTTGTAGGTCTTGGTACTTAGTGATCTTCTCCTGTTCTTTCTTTTCTATTCTGCTGTCTCCCGGGACTGCTAAGTCAATGATCCAAACCCGATTTCTCATTTTCCCTACAACTGTGATATCAGAAGTGTTATGGTCCAAGTGTTTATCTGTTTGGAATCAGAAGTCCCAAAGAATCTTTGTTTCATCATTCTCCATGAACTTGTCTGGTTTGTGCTCCCATGAATTTGCTGTCTGATGGTAAGCCATACTTCTTGCAGAGATCCCAGTGCAACGTAGCTGCAATTCTATTGTGAGGTTCTTTACCGTCAGCTTGAGCAGTTTTACTGACCATGTGGTTGAGTGTTTCATCCTTTGTCTTGCAAAGTTGACATCTGCTGTTATCGCTGGTCTTCTGAATCTTGGCTTTCATACCATTCGTTCTGAGTGCCTGCTCTTGTGCTGCTAGAAGGAGTCCTTCTCTTTCTTTCAAGTGCCCATTTTGGAGCCCCTTTCAAGGATTTTCACTATCAACTTTGTTCTCTGTGTCTTTCAAATACTGCCCCTATGAGTGCTTTTCCTTACCGTTGTCAAAGTGAGTTCCGATTTCAATCTTTTTGTAATCTTCTTTGGTTTCTGTAACCTTAAATAAGTGTAGATCAAGACAGGCAGCCATGTCAGTCTGTCTGTAGCAGACTAGAAAAGAGCATGAGTCTAGTAGCATCTTAAAGACTAACAAAATATGTGGCAGAGGAGGTGCTTTTGTGAGTCACTGCTCACTACTCCAGATACACTTCAACTAGAAGTGTGTCTTTGCTTTTCTCGGTGTAGTCATTCAGTGCTCATTTTTCTTCTTCAACTGCTTGCTTAACTTTCAGAAGACCTCTTCCCCCTAATTTTCTGGGTAAGTAAAGGTGGTCAGCATCATTTCTAGGGTGTAGTGGGTGATGCACTGTCACCATCTTGTGAGTTTTGTGATCTATCGCTTCTAATTCTGCTGGTTTCCAATTGATGTTATCTGAGAACTGGGACCGCCCATTTGTCTTAGAACTGGGACTGCCCATCACAGCAGTGCCGATGCACTTAAACCAACAAAACCAAAAGTTAACAAGAGGCTGAGAGAAATGTTGTAGACCAGTGGAGGAAGGGTCTGGCAAATTTAACCCTCAACAGCAAACCCTCTTTTTAAGCTCTGGACAACGGAGCAATCATCCATTGCAAGAAGAGGGACAAAACACAGAGCAAAAGGTTCAGGGAAATGGAACAGCTCAACACGGGACGCCCCTCAAAAGGGCAAGACCATTGGAACGTATGAGAGATGGAAAGTTCAAAGCATTCCGAGCATAGCACCGCCTGGGACGTACGTAGCTCAAGGGAGCATAAAGCAAAACATATGTTCGTTCACGCACCGACACTCCCATCTACAGAATACCGACAGGGACTGGGAACCAACAGATGCAGTGGCTTCTTGATGAACGCACCACACCAAAAACAACACTTAGGAAGTCATTTCACATACTACGGGACCACAGGCCTTTTCTGATCTGGAAATAAATTCCTATGTGGGGCAGTGGCCGGGGGGGGGGGAATAGCCGATGGAATGTGTGTGCTTGTTTTTTAAAAACCGCTTTATGTCAAGGTATGGGGGACAAACTTAAACCTCGCATTTTCACACATTTATTCCTCTATGGAGGACTCCCCCCTCCAAACTGCACAGTAGAAATCCTCTGTGCACAAGAGAATGCATGCGATCTTGTTCAGATGTAAAATCCATATGGATTTCCCCCCCCACCACCATTATAGTTTACTCTTTTTTTTAAACACAGCTTAGGGATATGAGCAAAAAACAGGCACCCAACCATTACACTGGAATGTTACAGCCCTCTGGCTGAAGTGTGTAATGCACTAATACCTTCCTCCAACATGAAATGCAACGTCAAAACCAATCACAACTCCCCTAAGGACTCATCAGAATTTCATCGATCTAAGGTCTGGATTCAAATCATAGCCTCTCCGCCAGGCTACTGCTCCCTTGGATGGACAGGTATTTATTTTTAGGCTGTCAAAGGAATGGGGGTGGGGGTGGGCAGGGGCGGAATCATCGCTAGTCTCCTAAATTAGTCTTTCCAGAAGACAGGGCTACAAAGCAAGCGATGGGCTCTCCCTTTCCCAGGAACTCTGCAAAGGGAAGCCAAGCAGTTTCCAAAATATACTGCTCTACCTAAGAAGCGAAACCTCCAAGCCTAGAGTTTCAAAATGCGTCTCCAGGGCTGTCGGAAAACAGCACCGAGACAATACGATACCGTTTCTAATCTTATAGCTTTAAGTTTGTCACGCCGAAGAATCCATCCACGGATTTCTCTTTTTTTAAACCCAGTTCTTCCCGCCGCCACCGATTCCAGTTCTTCCCTCTGCTTCCCTTGCAAAGAGACCTTTGCCTGGATCTTATAAACCTGAGCCAGCTTAAAAACTGTACAGGTGTCTGCCTAGATTTGCTTTGAGAGGGTTTTTCTTTTTCGTTTCACAGATGTTTCACAGAGGAGAGGAAGCAGCTTCCGGAGGGTACGCTAACTTCAAACAGGGACTCCGCAAAAACAGAGTGGAAACAGGAAAAACCAGATGAGGCCAAGGGCTTAAGAGAGGGCAACGGGTTGGCTCTTCCCTGGGACCTGCAACCTGATTACGGCTCGAAAGCATTTAAAAGCAAGCACGGCTTTAAAAGCACTTTGGCGGTTACCAAACATCTGAATGCGTCGTGAACACGCCGTCCTTCAGCGATTCCGGGGACATCCAGCGGACGGGCAGCAGGCCTTTCCCTCCTTTCCGATAGTAATCCGTTTCGTAGATGTCTCTCGTCATGCCAAAATCTATATTGCACACAAAGGGACACGTGAGCATAAACAGATCCCAGTGGAACATATTCTAAGACCATAAGGAGAGCCCTGCTGGATCAAGGCCAGTGGTCCATCTACTCCAGCATCCTGTCTCAGTTCCTCTGGATGGCAAACAGCAGGGCATTGAGGCCGAGGCCTTCCCCTGACGTTGCCTCCTGGCACTGGGATTTGGCGGATTAATGCTCTCTGAATATGGAGGTTCCCTTCAGTCACCATGGCTACCAGCCACTGATAAAGTTATCCTCCGTGAATCTTTCTAATCCCCTTTTAAAGCTTTTTTATTCCTGTGGCCATCACGACATCCTCTGGCAGCGAATTCCACATTTTAATCACGCTCTGTGTAAAGTAGTGTTTCCTGTTGTCCGTCCTCAACCTACTGCCCATCGGTTTCTTTGGATGACTTTGAGTTCTACTATTTTGGGAGAGGGAGAAACAATTTCTCTCTGTCAACTCTCTCCTCCTCAGGCATAGTTTTATAAACATCTATCATGCCGCCCCCCCCCCGTCGTCTCTTTTCTAAACGGAAAAGTCCCAGACTCTGAAGCCTTCCCTCCGAGGGAAGGGGCTCCGACCCCCTAATCATCTTGGTTGTCCTCCTCCGTCCTTTTCCCAGCTCTGCAGTCTTCTTTTATGAGATACAGTGACCAGAATGGCACACAGTATTCCACATGAGGCTGCACCATAGATTGATACAGGGGCATTACAGTATCGGCCATTTTATTCTCACTCCCTTTTCTGATCATCTCTAACACAGAGTTTACCATTCTCACCACTGCAGCATGCTGGTTTGATACACTTTCATTGAGCTATCCACTATGAAGAAGAAGAAGAAGAAGAAGAAGAAGAAGAAGAAGAAGAAGAAGAAGAAGAAGAAGAAGAAGAAGAAGAGGAAGAGGAGGAGGAGGAGGAGGAGGAGGAGGAGGAGGAGGAGATTGGATTTATACCCCGCCCTTCACTGCCCAAAGGTGTCTCAGAGCGGCTTACAAGCTCCTTTCCCTTCCCCTTCCCACAACCTGTGAGGTAGGTGGGGCTGAGAGAACTTCTGACAGAAACTGCTCTTTTTCAAGGACAGCTGTGCCAGAGCTTGTGACTGACCCACGGTCACATCAGCAAGTGCAAGTGGGGGAATCAAACCCGGTCCTCCCAGATTAGAGTCCGCGCCCTTAACCACTACACCAAAGTGGCTCACTATGACCCTAAGATCTTTTTCCCTCTCAAACTCAGCAAGTTCAGACCCCATTAGCTTATCATCGAAGTCTAAAATCCCACCAGTAAGACCCAAGCAATTCAGGTTGGACAAATCTGCCATAAGGAGGAGGAGGAGGAAGAAGGAGGAGGAGGAGATTGGGTTTATAGCCCACCCTTCACTACCCAAGGGGGTCTCAGAGTGGCTTACAAACTCCTTCCCCTTCCCCTCCCCACAACAGACACCCTGTGAGGTAGGTGGGGCTGAGAGAACTTCTGACAGAAACTGTCCTTGAGAGAACAGCTGTGCCAGAGCTTGTGACTGACCCAAGGTCATCCAGCAGCTGCCAAGTGGAGGAGTGGGGGATCAAACCCGGTTCTCCCAGATCAGAGTCCGCACACTTAACCACTACGCCAGACTGGCTTTTGGGCACAACATTTCTTCTCCTCTACCTGTGCTATGAGCATCTCTTCAGCACAGTTCCCAGTGGGGGACAGGCACAGAACTGGCACTCCAGCCCACAAAGACTGGACATTGTGTAGTTCAGACGAGGATCTGGGTGGGAGGCTCCGGGTTCTAATCTCCACTCTGCCACGGAAGCTTCGGCCAGTCATACTCTTTTCACCTAACCTACCCCACAGGATTGTTGTTGTGAGGATAAAATGGAGGAGAGGAGAAGGGGGCAAGCTGTTTTGGGGTATAAATGAATATACACATTCATAATATTCATAAATGGTTTTTATATCTCACTTTCCTTGACCAGAAGCAGCCTCAAAGTGGCTTACCATCGCCTTCCGTTCCTCTCCCCACAACAGGCGCCTTCTGAGGTAGGTGGGGCTGAGACAGTTCCGAGAGAACTGGGACTGGCCAAAGGTCACCCAGCAGGCCTCATGTGGAGGAGGAGGGGGGAATCAGACCCGTTTCTCCAGATTAGATTCCGCCACTCTTAACCACCGCAGCAAGCTAGCTCTGAACCACTTATGGTTTCTGGAAACTATGCAGAAAAGAGGGGGCCACACCAAGGCAATACAACGGTGAGAAGACAAATGGTGCCGAGGAGAGAATGACTGTATAACCCCTACGTGTTTTGCATGTAGCTTTTGCTAAAATGTACATATGGGAACGGCTCTAAAAAGAAGCTGGAAGGTTCCCCCCGATGAAGCTGCATGCGAAACGTGTCGGGGTTATATCAGGGCTGTCGAACTCATTTGTTACGGGGGCTGGATCTGGCATAAATGAGACCTTGCTGGGCCGGGCCGGGCGTGCCATTAAATATAATGCCAGGCGGCGGAGATATAAGCTTTATAAAGGACACAAACACAAAGCGTTTTTTTTTTTTACTTGAAATAAAAACATGCCTAAGACATCAGCACTCTGGCAATATTTTGCTTATTTAACAGTGTCTGATAACGGACACCGCTTGCTCTGAATTACTGCACCAAAATGTCTGTGCTGTTGCAATCTTGAGTCTGCCGTTCAGGTGTGTGTCTCTGTAAGCTGCAAACCTACGATGACGCAGCCGCAGAACCAGAAGAAGAAGCAGAAGACAGCCGGTTCCACTGTGGGCCTGATCCGCCCCCCCGGGCCGCATGTTTGACACCCTTGGGTTATACAGTCATTAAAGATCCTTTCCTTTGCCCCATTTATCTTCTTATCTTCGTTCCGGAAATTGGGCTACACAGTACCCAACGCATTCTCAAGTACCCCGCCTTCCTCTCTACAGCCACACCAGTTAGAAACCTGCTTTGTTTTTCGAAAAATTGTCAGGATGCCGGATTCTGCACACATCAGTTTGCACAACTGTGATCACAGCAGCACAAGAAAGGCACAGGAGAGAAAAAACAACCGCTAGCCCACGTCTGCCCATTCTGATCCCTGCCTCTTTAGCATGCTGGGATACCAGAGAGAGAGAGGGAGGGAGGGAGAGAGAGAGAGGGAGGGAGGGAGGGAGAGAGAGAGAGAGAGAGCGCACACCTCCAATTTTCACAGTAAAGTCCTCTGCCACCATGCAGTTCCTTGCAGCGAGATCTCTGTGGACAAACTTGTTGGCGTTCAGGTAGGCCATGCCGTCTGCAATCTCGCCTGCCATCTGAATCATCTTCTTCAGGGCCGGAAGGGTCTGTGCGGGGTTGTTCTGGAGGAGGAGGAGAAAACAGCAACAGGAGCGTGAGTGGTTCATTTCAGAACATCAGGAGAGCCCCGCTGAACAGACCGGTGGGTCCATCTCACCCAGCATCCTGTCTCACACAGGGGCCAACCGGTTTCCCTGGAGGTTCAAAAAACAGGTCGTGAAGGCCAAGGCCTTCCCCTGATGTTGGCACTGGGATTTGGAGGTTTACTGCCTCGGAATGTGGAGGTTCCCCTCGGTCACTGCTGCTAATAGACCTCTCCTCCATAAATCAATCTAATCCCCCTTTAAAGCTGATTAAGCCTGTGGCCTTCACTAAGGCCTCTGGTAGCTGATGCCACATTTCAATCACTCACTGGGCAAAGAAGTGTTCCTTTTTGTCTGTCCTGAACCTACTGCCCATCCGTTTTACTGGATGCCCTTGAGTTCTGGTATTTCAGGAGAGGCAGAAAAGGTTCTCTTTCCAACTCTCTCCACCTTGTGCATAATTTCTTAAACCTCTATCATGTCCCCCCTTAGTTGTCTCTTTTCTAAACTGAAAAGTCCCAGAATCCTCAGCCTTTCCTGCGCACCAACCCCCTCATCATCTTGGTTGCCCCTTTCTTTAACTGGGGCATCTGTGCAGGAGGACAGAATGGGAGGATTTAAGGTGACCCGGGGAGGTTTTCAAGGCAAGAGAAGAGAGGCGGCTTTGCCACAGCCTACAAAGAACTCTCTAGGGACGTGGTGCTCATCTCCGTTTCCAAGCCGAAGAGCCAACGCTGTCCAGAGACATTTCTGTGATCTTGTGGCCGGCATGACTAGATGCCAAGGCGCACGGAATGCTGTTACCTTCCCACCACAGTGGTACCTATTTAAAGGTAAAGGTTCCCTTGCTCGAAAGCCAGTCGAATCCGACTCTAGGGTTGCAGTGCTCATCTCCGTTTCAAAGCCGAAGAGCCAGCGCTGTCCGAAGACGTTTCCGTGGCCACGTGGCCGGCACGACTAAACACCAAGGGGCACGGAACGCTGTTACCTTCCCACCGAAGTAGTACCTCTTTATCTACTTGCAATTTCTTGCTTTCGAACTGCTAGGTTGGCAGGAGGTACTTATTTACCTACTTGCAATTTCTTGCTTTGAAATTGCTACGTTGGCAGGAGCTGGGACCAGAGACGGGAGCTCACTCCGTCCTGCGGCACTCGGGTCTCGAACTGCTGAACTACCAACCTTCCGGTCTGCGGTTTAGCGTCTTAACCACTTGAGCCACCGCAGCCCTTTACCTTCCCTTTACAAAGCACTCTGCACAAACACTGCGCCAAGAAACCCGGCCTCTGTTTCCACACGAAACAAAATGACTGGAGTGATGCACGAGAGAGACAGAACTGGGAGCGCTCTCTTCCCTGCATCCTCCACCACGGCTGTGTGCTTCTCCCTCCAAAGTCCCTTCTGGGGCTGAGCTCTGGCTAGGTCTGTTTTCTCTCCCTTCCTGGGGAGAGCAAGATCTTTGCTTTACAATCATATTTTAACCTGTCCCTGTCACAACTGCCAGATGCTTCCACCGTGCGGCTGTAAACTATATAGATCAGAAGCTGTCTGCCGCAGAGCCAAGGGCCAGGTAAAGCAGGGCACGGAGGAATTGTCAGCTGCCGTTTCGAAATGCCTTCGCCTACCCCATCTGGACCTTGCCAACACGTGTGGGCGACTGCAAACGTTCCGCTGCCAGGAGGAACGTTATATGCCAGGGGAATGACTAAATATTAGTGTTTGTTGCAAAACACTCATTCATAATTCAGTTCCAAAAACAAAGGGGAGGCAGCATGGAGGATGTAATTCGTGAGCAATTAAGCGCATCTGGATGGGCAGGTTCCAGGTGACCGTGCACGGGGCGGGGGGGACAGAAGCTTCAACTCGAATCGGAGCAGCAGCTAAGTTAGCGGCACACGGCTAGGAAACGGAAGTCACCTGGGGGTGGGGGAGGGTTTTTTGCTATAAGGTCTGCAAAACACAGGACTGTTTTCTTTAGCGTTAGAAGAGGAGAATAAACGGAGAACACTCCTGGAAATTAAAAGTGAACTGGTATGGGTGAAGCTGCCTTATACAAAGCCAAACAATGGGTATATCCAGGGCTTTTTTTGTAGAAAAAGCCCAGCAGGAACTCATTAGCATAATAGACCACACCCAACAGCAGAAACTCATTTGCATATTAGACAACGCCCCTGACAGCACAGCTCATTAGCATATTAGGCCACACCCCTGTGTTACCAGAAGTGTGGTCATCCAGCTACACCCACCTTTTGCTTCTTATTCCGTTTACCTTGTTTGTTGTCAAAACCCAGGGCTTTTTTTGGAGCAGGAACTCCTTTGCATGTTAGGCCACACACCCCCTAATGTAGCCAATCCTGATGAGTTTCTGCTGTTGGGTGTGGCCTGTTATGCTAATGAGTTCCTGCTGGGCGTGGCCAACCCAGGAGCCAGCCAGAACTCCGTTCCTATGCGTTCCTGCCCCAAAATAGCCCTGGGTATATCAAGCTCAGTCTTGCCTGCTCTGGCTGGCAGCGACTCTCCTGGGTCTCAGGGTGAGGTCTTTGCAATCGCCCACTCTGTGGTGGTCCTTATTTAAAAACAGGAGATACCTAGGATTGAACTGGGGACCTTCTGCATGCAAAGCAGATGCTGTAGCATTGACCTACGGCCTCACTCTAAGCTTCTCCCTCTGCAAACACCGGTAATAACTATGTGTCTCGTTGCCCCCTCGTTTCCTCTCTAAAACCCGAAGAAGGCGTCCCTTGCCCCAGCTCTCTCTCCCTCTCACCCACATCCCGCCACAAGTGTGAGAGATCACATTTTTAGTTATCTTTTTGCATTAAAATAAATAAACCTGCAAATAGGAAACAAGGACAGCAAGCAGAAAGCCGAGCTAGATCCTCTCTTCCTAAGGTCTACTTTATTTGCTTTAGTGTTCTCTTTACATGGTGCTGGGAGTTAAGGTGACCCTGGAGGGTTTTCAAGGCAAGAGACGAGAGGCAGCTTGCCATGACTGGCTCTGAGAAGCAGCCCTGGGCTTCCCTGGCGGTCCCCAGGGATGGGCACAAGCCACATTTTTGTGGTGCGGTTTGTGGCTGAACGATGAACCAATATGCTGGTTCGCGATCCGAACTGGTTCGTATCAGTTCGTGAACCATTTAAACCACTGCTTTCTGCTCCCTACCAAAAGCAGCGGGTTGTAGAAAGTGGGGGGGTTAAATCCATTTAAACCAAACACCTGAGCAGCTCCTGAAGAGCTTGGTGAACCACGAACTGGCCAAAATTTGTGACGAACTTCAGTTTGAGGGCTGGTGTGTACCCATCCCTAGTAGTCTCCCATCCAAGTATGAACCAAGGCCGACCCTGCTTAGCTTCCAAAATCTGATGAGACTGGGCTACCTGGGCCATCTAGTTTGGGGATTTTTTCTTTGCACGGAGGGTACCATTTTGGAATATTCCTCCCTCTACAGTCTGAAGCGGTGTGGTCCACTGGGGCACATATCAACTGTTGTCCTAAAAATTCCCCCCATCCTTTACTTGTTACCTGTACTCCCATTTCAATGAAGACTCCATTCTACTGACACCCTAACCAAGACACAGCACTGAACCATCGCTGCCAGTCCTGGAGAACGCCCTAGAAAGATCTAGGAGACTGGGCCGTGTGGGCGAAACTCACACAGTTTCAACCACCACCTTTGCCAGGCAACAACCGGTGCTTACCTCTGTGTCTGGCCGAAGAGACCGCAGATAACTCTTCAGATCTCCCCGGGTCATGAGTTCCATGATGACCAATGTGGGCTGTCCTTGAGAGACGACCCCAAGAAGCCGCACCTGATGAGGGAAACGATTGTGATTATGTACCTTTATACGCACAAGATTTTTGGCTCAGTAAATGCATTGTCTCACTCGGATATCACTGTGCTTGTGGCTGGCAGAGCCTCACCATAAATAGAGGGTGCATTGGTTGAGAAGGAAAGTGCAACTTGGTCGTTTACTGGAAAATAAATCCCACTGAATTCTACTGGGTTGATGTCACATACATGGGCACAACACCATGCTCTTCAGCCTGCCCTGAACGCACTTTCAGTCTGGGAACGCTCTTCCCAAGGCAAGCTTCGCGTTGGTTCACAAACTTACCACATGGTGACAATTGAACTCCTTCATCACAGAGGCCTCGTTCAGAAACTCAATCCGCTCGCGCATGCTCGCCGACTCGTTGACGGTCTTGATGGCCACTCTGGTTTCCAGCTCATCTTTGACCACACCCTTCGCGATTCCCTCGTACACCATCCCAAAGGAGCCCTGCCCCAGCTCTCGGCACATGGTGATCTTCTCCCGGGGTACTTCCCACTCATCCGGGACGTAAACTGCAAAAATTTCAAAGAATCATTTCACACGAAGCCGCCTCGTACTGTATCGGACCACCAGTCCGTAAGGGTCAGTATTGTCTACCCCAGACTGGCAGCGGCTCTCCAAGGTCTCCGGCAGAGGTCTTTCCCATCGCCTACTGCCTGCTCCTTTTAACGAGAGATGAGCTTGAATTGAATCTGGGACCTTCTGCATGCAAAGTCCAAGAACCGCCACTGAGTCACGGCCCCTCCCTGATACTTTCACCCATAGCTCTGAAGCAAAACTTCAGAACTATGAGCAAAGCCTCAATACTGACAGGATTCATAATTTCCTCTCCAATCACAAAACAGAAGATAAACATTTGGATAAACATATGGAGCAGAGGTCCATCAGTGGCTATTAGCCACAAGGTATAGATAGGAACTCTCAGTCTGGGGCAGGTGATGCACTCTATTCTTGGTGCTGGGGGGGCAGCAGTGGGAGGGCTTCTAGTGTCCTGGCCCCACTGCTGGACCTCCTGATGGCACCTGGTACTTTTGGCCACTGTGTGGCAGAATAAAGCCTGCCCCCGCCTCCCGACTGCTGGTATTCCAAGGAGGTCTCCCATCCAAGTACTTGCCAAAGTTGACCCTGCTTAGCTTCCGAGATCTGATGAGATCGGGCTTGCCTGGGATATCCAGGTCAGGGCCTGCTTATTTATCTTTGAGGTCCGTAGCCCACCCCTCTCCCGCACTGCAGGGCTCAGGTGCCTCCCAATGCATGGCGTTCTCCATTGCTGCGCGTGAATGCACGCATGGGCTGGAGTTTTCAGCGGGTCTTTTCTGCTGCACCCAGAATATGCAGAAGAAGAAACCTTCCTTCTGACGTCAAGATCGTTCCAAACAAGGAGACCTCAAAACCGAGTTCCTCACTCACACCTGGAATGTGCGGCCTTCCTGAGGGGCCCACAGCTAACAAGCCTGCATATTTTACAAAGTTCTCTTTACAGGGACCTCCCGGTTCTTCCAACAATTTGCATTGCTTCAGCAGTGTAAACCCAAAGCAGCTTACCACTCTGTTCACTGGCCAGTTCCACCTTATCCTAACAGCAACAGCCCTGTGAAATAGGTTAAGCCGAGAGAGCACGACCAGCCCAAGGGTCTAATGTGGTGGTGGTGGGTGCCCGGAAAAAACAGAGAGAAATAAGCAGGGCTTTTTTTGTAGAAAAAGTCCAGCAGGAACTCATTAGCATAATAGGCCACACCCAACAGCAGGAACTCATTAGCATATTAGGCCACACCCCCGACAGCACAGCTCGTTAGCATATTAGGCCACACCCCCATGTTCCCAGGAGTTTGGTCATCCAGCCACATCTACCTTTTGCTTCTTATTCTGTTTACCGTGTTTGTTTGTCAAAACCCAGGGCTTTTTTTGGAGCAGGAACTCCTTTGCATGTTAGGCTGCACACCCCTCATGTAGCCAATCCTAATGAGTTCCTGCTGTTGGGTGTGGCCTATTATGCTGGGCGTGGCCAACTTGGGAGCCAGCCGGAACTCCGTTCCTGTGCGTTCCTGCCCAAAAATAGCCCTGGGAATAAGCTGCTGAAGGCTTTTGGAATTACCGAAAGGAAAAATGGAAAGGGGGCCTTTCCCACGTTTCCCTTCCTCTGGCATCTTCGGAGAAAAGGAACCGAGAGGGTCTCCACCCCTCCAAAGGGGCCTCGTCTCCATTGAATTTATTTGTTAGCGATCGTTCACCCCGGAAAAGCAACTGGGGTAACAAGCGATAACTTTGCAAGGGGGGAAAAAAAGCGGCCGAGATTCCTCCTTCATTATTTCCTTCCTGTTCTACGTGCTCAGCAGCTGAAAGAGAAGCCCGCCTTCCCAGCAGGTCGAGCAAAGCTGCGCCGGGTGCCGCGGCCGGTTCTGCCCGAGCTATCGCCACCCCTCTTCCAAGCCACTGCGGTTTCCGGGTTATTGCAAGCTACAGGAGCCACTCACCATCTGAAGCACTGAAATATTCCGGGTTCACCGACGCGTACAGAACTCCGTTTCCCAGCCTGTCACTGTTCCTGTTGAAATAGAAGGGGGTATTTCCTTACTTTCACACCCAGATCAAAACGAGAGAGAGAGAGAGAACGAGAACCCACACAACACTTCAGACCTATTTTAGTTTTCTCACTTGAAGGTGTTTCACGACCTGCTTCAGGAAACACAGGCACACATGCCCCACCAGTGGTACCTGACAGATGGAGGTGTGAACAAGCAGCTGTTTTCTTCCTGTGTATCCAAATGACTCATTTCTTAAACTGCATTATTCTCCGACGAAATCAAAAAGGGAGGAAGAAGAGGAACTGGTTTGACACCCCCCCGTTGACTCGTCTTCGCTTTGCCTTTGGCCCCAACTGGCTTTTCGTTATTGGTGTTCATAGAACCATAGAGTTGGAAGGGAACTCCAGGGTCATCTAGTCCAACCCCCAGTGCAATGCAGGAGATTCACAAATACCTCCCCCCACCACAACCCCACTGACCCACGTTCCACACCCAGAAGATGACAACAAACCTCCAGGATCTCCAGGTGGCCTGGAGAAAAACTGCTTCCTGACCCCACCCTGGCGATCAGCATTTCCCTGGGTGTGTAAGAAAGGGCCACAAGAAATAAGCACCCTTCCTGCCCCCTCCCTCTTGTGTTCACGAGAGAGAGAATGAGCAAATGAAAAAACAAGGTGAAGAAAAGACTCTCCCGGCTTCTCCGTACCCCAAAATCCTCCTACGACTGGAGATGCCAGGGCAGGTGCTCTTCTAAAGGGAGCTTCAGGTTCTTTGAGGAAATAAACTATGGTGTGCGTTGAATGGATGGACAGAGGGATATTGCTGCTGACCACACGGCCGATCTGTAGGAGAGCCAGTTTGGTGTGGTGGTTAAGTGTGCGGACTCTAATCTGGGAGAACCGGGTTTGATTCCCCCACTCCTCCACTCGCACCTGCTGGTGTGACCTTGGGTCAGTCACAGGCTCGGGCACAGCTGTTCTTGGAAAAGAGCAGTTTCTGTCAGAGTTCTCTCAACCCCGCCTACCTCACAGGGTGTCTGTTGTGGGGAGGGGAAGGGAAAGGGGTTTGTAAGCCGCTCTGAGGCTCCGAGTGAAGGGCAGGTTATAAATCCAATCTCCTCCTCTTCTTCTTCTTTATATCCCAGCCTTCACTCGGCGTCTCAGAGCAGCTTACAAACTCCTTTCCCTTCCCCTCCCCACAACAGACACCCTGTGAGGCAAGTGGGGCTGAGAGAGCTCTTTCCAGAACTGTCCTTGAGGGAACAGTTCCGACTGGAACTATGGCTTGCCCAAGGTCATCCAGCAGCTGCAAGTGGAGGAGTGGGGGAATCAAACCCGGTTCTCCCAGATTAGAGCCCATGCACTTAACCACTACACCAAACTGGCTCTTCCTCCAACACCACCTTAAGAGGCCAACAAGATTCTCGGGGCATGAGCTTTTAACTTTAACACTGAAATAAGCCATCTTGAGGCACCATCTTCAGCACTTTATGAACTGTGTTAACAATGGAATTGTTTTACATGATTTTATGTTGTTTTCACTGTATTTTATGCACTGACTGTGAGCCGCCCTGAGCCTGCATCGCAGGGAGGGCGCCTTATAAATACGATCAGTTAATCAATCAATCAATAACTCTTGAGCGCTTATACCCTCAAAACCTCGTTGGTCTATCTGATGAAGGGGGCTTTGACTCTCGAAAACTTGTACCCACCCACAGGGCTCTTTTTGTAGAAAAAGCCCAGCAGGAACTCATTAGCATAATAGGCCACACCCAACAGCAGAAACTCATTAGTGTATTAGGCCACACACGCTGACAGCACCGCTCATTAGCACATTAGGCCACACCCCTGACATCACAGCTCATTAGCACATTAGGTCACACCCCCATGTTACCAGAAGTGTGGTCATCCAGCCACACCCACCTTTTCTTCTTATTCTGTTTACCTTGTTTGTTGTCAAAACCCGGGGCTTCTTTTGTAGCAGGAACTCCTTTGCATGTTAGGCCGCACACCCCTACTGTAGCCAATCCTAATGAGTTGCTGCTGTTGGGTGTGGCCTATTATGCTAATGAGTTCCTGCTGGGCGTGGCCAACTTGGGAGCCAGCCGGAACGCCGTTCCTGTGCGTTCCTGCCCCAAAATAGCCCTGCCCCCCAAAAAAATCTTGTTGCTCTCCAAGGTGCTGCCAGACCCAAATCTAGCTCTCATACTGCAGACCAACACAGCTCCCGTCCTGAAACGATCTCACTCCAGTGGATCCATTCCCAGAAAGTGAAGTGGTTTCCTGCTTGCCGATACCAGCGTCGGCAGACACACAGGTGGACGGACGGACACTGCGCTACTACTGGGATACTGCAATTACCTGCAACTGGACTGGCCCATCCGCGCAGGGAAATGCAGCTGCACGGGAGCGCCGCGGCACAAGGGGGTGCAATATCCATCTGCGAATGGCCGCAGCCCTCCACACAAACACCCATTTAGTGCAGTGTGGTTCTCCGAAGGTGGAGTGTGCAGCTTTGCTTTGTTATTTTAACTTGGGGGAGAGGAATAGGCCGTCGAGACCAGCCTCAAGCACAAACTTGCAGTGGAAAAGAGCCAAGAGTCCAGGAGCACCATCAAGACTAATAAAATGTGTGGCAAGGGAGGAGCTTTCCTGAGTCACGGCTCACTTCTTCAGATTCAGCTAGAATGGGAGTCCATCCGTCCTGTTTATTGGAAAGTGGAATGGTTTCAGATGCCAAATGATATTATCAGGCAAATGACAATGGCAAGTGAATGACAATAGGAGGTGTGATTTGATTTAGATGAGATATGCAGAGGGATAATAGATGTCGAGAAATCAGCATTGGTAATGAGACAGGAAACCTAGGTCTTGATTCGGTCCAGGTGAATGCACTGTCGTGAGATTCATCCTCAATTGCAACTCAGCAGTCTCTGTTTCTAATCTCCCTATTACCCCTCTGCATATCTCACTTAAATCCAATCATGCCTGCTATTGTCCTTCACCTGCTAATGTCATTCAGTGTCTGAAATGACTCCACTTTCCAATAAATAGGACAGATCGCCTCCCATTCTTGCTGTATCTGAAGAAGTGAGCCGTGACTCACAAAAGCTCCTCCCCTGCCACAAATTTGGTTAGTCTTGAAGGTGCTACTGGACTCTTGGCTCTTTTCTACTGCTACAGACACGGCGACCGAACTTCACAAACTGGCCAGTTCAACCCAAAACCAGTTCCACCGCAGGCCGGGCCTCACCTCTTTTTGTTGCAGACGTAGAGCATTATCAGCAGGCCTCCAACGACCAGAAGGACGGCGATGGGAAGAACGATGATGAGATGCAGGAAGTTCCCATAGTCTGGCGCTGCAGCCGCCGAAACGAGAGAGACCAGAGATCACCGTTACTATTACAGAGGGCCACCGGTGTGCACGTGCAGGCAGCTGTCTTGCCAACCTCCGGGATGTTATGGCATTATAACCTGCTGAGGTCCCCTCACATCTCTGAGAACTTCCCAGCCCAGAGCAGGTAATTCTAACAAGAAGGCAGATTTCTGCCTCTAGAGCTGTACTATTTGAAATTGGAGTCAAAGGGAGGAAACATTTATACATGATATATAAACACATGCAGTAGATATCTATCCCTCTGTACACAGAGAGAGAGAAATGCAACCTTGGGGCTCATTTGTACCAGCCAATCAGCCTTCTCTCTAAACCGCTAACTGCTTGTAAGATTTACTGGCCACTAGTGGAATCGTGAACGGCCACATGGGTTTTTGTCCCACACGGAATTACCCACTCAGCGACAAGAGCAGTGTTCCCTCTAAGCTGAGTTCGTGTGAGCTAGCTCACAGTTTTCTAGCCTCCGGCTCACACGTTGTTGCCTTTGCTCAGGAAGGAGGGCTCCAGAGCAAACTACGTCATGTACTAGCCAAATGGCTCGCTCACAACTTTAATGCCAGTGGCTCACACTGTAGAATTTTTGCTCACAAGACTCCACTGTTAGAGGGAACATTGGACAAGAGGCCCTTCCAGTCCTCGTCATCTGCACAAAATCCCGCTTCCACCCCCCTTCCACCCCCCCACAAGAAAAAAAAGTTTCTAGAAAATCCTTACGCTTGGGCTTGACGTAGAAAGAGATGGGTTCGGTCCAGGACCCGTTCCCTGAAAGAGAAGTCGCTTGGACTCTAATGGAATAATTTCCAGGACTCAGATGCATCAATTTGGCTCCCCCGTGCTTCTTATACTCTTGCCTGGAAATGCATTCCCCTTTCTCCTGGGGAGGGAGGAAGGAAGGGAGGAGGAGAGAGAGAGAGAGAGAGAGAGAGAGAGAGAGAGAGAGAGAGAGAGAGAGAGAGAGAGAGAGAGAGAGAGAGGACTCCTATTGGTGTCTTGGGCACGCAGGGCACTGAAACCAAAATCACTCCATTTCTGCTGAGCTGTTTCCAGGGGGTGTAACAGTCTCCTAAACTTCTGTCCACAAGCCCAAGAGCTATGAGTGTGTTGATGGTTTCCCCCCCAGCATGGCACGATCTATCTACCCAAAGCAAAGAGGCAGTCTTTGGGGAGCTACCTCTCAGTGGGGCCAGAGGTGCCCCAGAAGAACTGGGGAGGTGTCACCTTTGGGTCTGTACAGCACCCCTACCGAAACATAGGGCCTCTGTCCTAAGACAATGCTTGGCTTGCAACTTCCCAGTGTCCTGCGATTGGCCCCAGTTCCCCTGTGGCGGCCGTTTTGTAAAGGCACCCGCTCCCTGTTATGAAAATCCCCAAAACGGCCACTCAATCCACCGAACTGGGGACCCCCTGCACCAGACGGCCACAGCTGCGTGCAGAGTAGTTAGTTCCAAAAGACCCTCTTTTACCTCTCCTCCGACCGGCCCGTATTTGATTTCGTACGTCAGGATCAACCCGTTGGGGTTTGGCGGTTCCGGCCACTTCAGATAAATCATGTTTTCTTCCCTCACTTCCCACGTTACAGGCCCGGGAATGTCATCGGCTCCGGCTGTGAAAACAGAACCCGGACGTTGATGCAATTCGTAGCAACTGCAGGATAGGGCAATTGCTAGATCGGTACTCTCCGAGCAAATTTTCAGTAACATCATCCCCCACCCCCAAGCCAGAAAACCCCACATTTCCAAAAATGTCTCTTCTTTAACAGACATTCTGCAATAAGGTGCACCAGTAAGGCCCATCTGCATAGACACAATGGAAGAAGAAGAAGAGATTGGATTTATACCCCGCCTTTCACTGCCCAAAGGCGTCTCAGAGCAGCTTACAAACTCCTTTCCCTTCCCCTCCCCACAACAGACACCCTGTGAGGTAGAAGAAGAGAAGAAATGGGATTTATACCCCGCCCTTCACTGCCCAAAGGTGTCCCAGAGCGGCTTACAAACTCCCTTCCCTTCCCCTCCCCACAACAGACACCCTGTGAGGTAGAAGAAGAGAAGAGATTGGATTTATACCCCGCCCTTCACTGCCCAAAGGCGTCTCAGAGCGGCTTACAAACTCCTTTCCCTTCCCCTCCCCACAACAGACACCCTGTGAGGTAGAAGAAGAGAAGAAATGGGATTTATACCCTGCCCTTCACTGCCCAAAGGCGTCCCAGAGCGGCTTACAAACTCCTTCCCCTTCCCCTTCCCCTTCCCCGCCCCACAACAGACACCCTGTGAGGTAGGTGGGGCTGAGAGAACTTCTGACAGAAACTGTCCTTGAGAGAACAGCTGTGCCAGAGCTTGTGACTGACCCAAGGTCACATCAGCAGGTGCAAGTGGAGGAGTGGGGAATCAAACCCGGTTCTTCCAGACAAGAGTCCACGCATTTAACCACTACACCAAACTGGCTCACCAAACTGGAGCCCACGTCTTGATCAGCGACCTGAGAAACTCTTATTCTCCCTTGCAGGAAACAAAGGCCTATCGTTCACCAATGACGCCTTGACGCTCCTCACACAAAGGCAGCCAAACAACTCTCTTTACGTGCACTGACACACAGCGCAAAAGCAAACCCTGGGAAACCAGACTAACAAACGCAAACCTGCAAGGAACACCAGCCCACGGGCAATCCCTTCAAACTATCTAAAGAAACACTGCACAAAGATTCTCGTTTGTTTAAGGAAAGCAATTTCTCCAAGCTGACAGAGGCAAGTCCCCTTCTCTGCACCCTGCCGTGGGAATAGATTGCCCAACCAACTCTGCGACATGGTGTCCGTGTGTTTGGAACTGGCCTTGGTCTATGGCCAAAGCTGAGGGAGAGTCACAGCTCTATCCCCAGCCCCACTCACAGATGCACGTAACCAGGAGGGAAGGGGCTGTCTTGTCTTACAGATCTGGAGAAGAGGAGGCGGAAGGGGGACATGATTGCTCTCTTGAAATATTTAAAGGGCTGTCATTTAGAGGAGGGCAGCAGAGGAGAGGACTCTGTTGGCAGCAGAGGAGAGGACTCACAATCCTGGGTTTAAATTAAGGGGGGGAAGGTACCGGCTGGATCTTAGGGAAAACTTTTTGACAGTAAGAGTTGTGCAACAGTGGAATCAGCTGCCTGGGGAGGTGGTGAACTCCCCCTCACTGGCAGTCTTTAACCAGCGGCTGGGCAAACACTTGTCAGGGATGCCCTAGGCTGATCCTGCATTGAGCCGGGGGCTGGACTAGATGGTCCGTGTGGCCCCGTCCAACGCTGTGATTCTATGATTCTATCATGCTGAGCTTCTGTGGCCTTTGGAACACCTCCAGAGGGCAGGCATTACGTCCAGGATGAGCTCCGGCCCAAGGTCCATGCTCACGAAGCGGGAAGGGACTCTCGTCTTGGGAAATGCTTAAAGGGGTTTGCAACACGAGCATAATTGTAGGCATGATCTCCCACCTTCCTGTCCAGCACCATGTTCCGGAGAAAGGTGCAGGCCTTATTAGCGCGTGTGCCTACAGTGAGCATCTGCAAACCCCTAATGGTTGGAGACAGACAGTGTCATTCGTTGCTGTAGATTTTCCGGGTTGCGTGGCTGTGGTCTTGGCATTGTAGGACCTGACGTTTCGCCAGTAGCTGTGACTGGCATCCTCAGAGGTATAACACAGAAAGGTGGAGTACTCTCTGTGTCAAGGTGAGCAGAAAAATGGTAGGCGGGTACCTCTGAGGATGCCCGTCACAGCGACTGGCAAAACGTCAGGTCCTACAATGCCAAGACCATGGCCACACAACCCGGGAAATCTGCAGCAGCTAATGAACTCCGGCCGTGAAAGCCTTTGACAACATAGAGACAGTATCCCTTCTACCTTCTGGAAATTCTCTCAGCTATTTATTTGCCTACAACTTTCCAGCACAAATGTTTTCCAAGTGACTGGCATTTGAAAGGAAAAGGTTAGTACTAAAACGTCATGTCCTATATCCTGGAGGGCCCCTGGTTAGCCCAGTCTCCCAGCCAAGGACTAACCAGGGCTGACCCTGGAAGCTAAGCTAAAAGTCAGCCCCGGTTAGGACTTGGATGAGAGACCACCAAGAAAGTCCAGGGTCGCTACACTGAAGCAGACAAGGGCAAACCACCTCTTGTTTGTCTCTAGACTGGATAGCCCAAGTGAGCCTGATCTCATAAGAACATAAGAGAAGCCAATGCTGAATCAGGCCAATGGCCCATCTAGTCCAACACTCTGTCACACAGCAGCCAAAATATACCAGGTGCCATCAGGAGGTCCAGCAGTGGGGCCAGGACACTAGAAGCCCTCCCACTGCTGCCCCCTCCAGCACCAAGAATAGAGGGCATCACCTGCCCCAGACTGAGAATTCCCATCTATACCCTGTGGCTAATAGCCACTGATGGACTTCTACTCCATAGGTTTATCCAATTCCCTCTTGAAACTGTCCATGCTTGTAGCTGCCACCACCTCCTCTGGCAGTGAATTCATCAGGGGTCAGATGCTAAGCAGAGTCGGCCTTGGTTAGTACTCGGATGGGAGACCACCAAGGAAGTCCAAGTTCATTATGCAGAGGCAGGCAATAGCAAACCGCCTCTGAATGTCTGTTGCCTTGAAAACTCAGTGGGGTCACCGTAAGTCAGCTACGACTTGACAGTGCTTTCCACCACCATCAAAACATCACAACAATAAAAAGTGAAAAGCCATACAACAGCCAGTAAGACTGCGCCTGATGAACCGCCTTGGCAGGAGGGCGGGGTAAAAGTCAAGCTAATAAATAACAACAACAACAGTAAGAATTATTATTATTGTTGTTGTTGTTGTTGTTGTTATTTCGATTTGTTAATCACCCTATCCCCACTTACGCTGGGCTCTGGACAATGTACAAGGGGGCATAATGCCACAAAAATATATAAAGTATTTAAAATTCAGTGTATAATTTGATAAAACTAAGAAAGCCAGAATAACAAGATCCAAGGCGGCGTCCTATAAATTTTCTATCCCCAATTCTAGACTACCTGGCCATTTTCTGGGCGAGGGGAGAGGGCACTCAAAACAAACAAACAAAAATTAGTTGTTGTAGATTTTCCGGGCTGTATGGCTGGTGGTCTTGGCATTACAGGATCTGACATTTCGCCAGTAGCTGTGACTGGCATCCTCAGAGGTATAACACAGAAAGATGGAGGACTCTCTGTGTCAAGGTGAGAAGAAAAATGGTAGGCGGGTAATTTATATCTACTCAGGAAGGTGGAGTAGGGCTGAGTCATTATCTTCGACAACAAGGGCGAGGGGAGGAAGGGTGCCAGCCAAGGAAAACCTGGCGGAACATCTCTGCCTTACAGGTCCTGCAAAAGTGCATCCCGCAGGGGCCTGGTGTCATTTGGCAGAGAATTCCACCAGGTCGGGGCCAAGACCAAGAAGGCCCTGGCCCTGGTAGGGAACAGCCGAACATCCCTAGGGCCAGGGATTACCAGCAGATTGTTATCAGTAGAGCACAAAGCTCTCCCGCGGACATGCCAGCCAGCCAGCCAGCCAGCCAGCCAGCCAGCCAGCCAGCCAGCCAGCAAGACTGTGCTTGATGAACAAGGCAGCATCCAGACATGATGGGACACTGCCTGGCTACTGCCTTCTCTGGCTTGGATGGTAACCGTGCACAGACATAGCTTTGCCAACCCACTTATTTGTGAATGTTATCGTTTGCTCTATGATGCTTTGCCAGCTGGAGGTGCTTTGAACACAAATACGAACAGATTACTCTTTATTATTTCAAAGACCTGCGTTCTTAAGGAAGTCACGCCAGCTGTACCTTCCGGCATGGTTCTGGCCGAGACAAAATTTGCAGCGCTGCAGCCCAGCGTCAGAGCTTCGTGGTTGCAGCTGTGAATGTCAATGCGGTAGACCGTGAACGGCAGCAAGTGGGAGATGACGGTCAGTTCCCTGCCCTCCACCTTGGTTTCAAAGAAGGGGTACTCGATATCGCCCTCTTCCACATCGGACATGTTGGCAAAGCGTTCTGGGACTGTCGCATTCTTGCCCTTGGAGCCCAGAGTCGTGTTTGCCGCTCTGAACAAGTCCCTTCGCTTCCGGTCGTGCCTGGAAAAGAAGAAACGGAAGATCAGCGTCTCACCAAGCCCAACAGAGAGACTCCACACACCGGAGAAACAGAAAGGAGACAGCGACATCAACTAGCATTGCACCTGTGCCGTGAAGTGAAGGGAAAGCCGATGGAGTTTTCGGGCACCTTTAGCAAGGCAACAAACCACCTAATGAAAACGCAGAACTTTTCCTTTGGATGTCTGTAAGGAATGGTAGTCAGGTATGCTGACATCTCAGACAGTTAGGACCAGTTCCAGGTTGTCAGCTGTGTTGGTCGGAAGCAGTAGAACAAATTTAAGAGCCCAGTGGCACCTTTAAGACGAACAAAGGTGGCATGAGCTTTTGTGGCAAAGACGGACCAAGAGAGAGATCTTGGAGTCGTAGTGGATAACTCAATGAAAATGTCTAGACAGTGTGTAGCTGCAATAAAGAAGGCCAACGCTATGCTGGGGATTATTAGGAAGGGAATTGAAAACAAATCAGCCAGTATCATCATGCCCCTGTATAAATCATTGGTGCGACCTCATTTGGAATACTGTGTACAGTTCTGGTCACCACATCTCAAAAAGGATATTATAGCATTGGAGAAAGTGCAGAGAAGGGCAACGAGAATGATAAAAGGGGTGGAACACTTTCCCTGTGAAGAAAGGTTAAAAAGCTTGGGGCTCTTTAGCTTGGAGAAACAACGGCTGAGGGGTGGCATGATCGAGGTTTATAAGATTATGCATGGGACAGAGCAGGTTGAGAAAGAAGTCCTTTTCTCCCTTTCTCACAATACAAGAACTCGTGGACACTCAATGAAGTTGCTGAGCAGTCGGGTTAGAACAGATAAAAGGAAATACTTCTTCACCCAAAGAGTGATTAACGTATGGAATTCACTGCCACAGGAGGTGGTGGCAGCTGCAAGCATGGACAGTTTCAAGAGGGAATTGGATAAAAATATGGAGCAGAAGTCCATCAGTGGCTATTAGCCAGAAGGTATAGATAGGAACTCTCAGTCTGGGGCAGGTGATGCACTCTATTCTTGGTGCTCGGGGAGGGGCAGCAATGGGAGGGCTTCTGGTGTCCTGGCCCCGCTGCTGGACCTCCTGATGGCACCTGGTATTTTTGGCCGCTGTGTGACACAGAGTGTTGGACTAGATGGGCCATTGGCCTGATTCAACATTGGCCTCTCTTATGTTCTTATGTTCTTATGTGTGTGCACACTGTTGTCAAATGCATTGGAAAGGAAGCTAGATTTCAAGCTTATAGATACAGTCTGAAACGCAAATTAACATGTAACATGATGCAGGTGATTTAAGGTATTCAAAGTGAAACTCAATAACAAGCTAAGGTTATAAGGTCAAACGTTGTTTTGATTTAATTAAGAGGGGGAAAGGACCACAACCTAATAAATATGTCAAAATGGGGGATAAATGTGAGAAGGCCTCTTTTCTAATTGCGGGAAGTAAACTGAGACCAGGTTTCCCTTTCGATAAGATGCGCCCTAAGTTTGGGTTTGTTTGTTTTTCCTTTTAGCGTAGTCTTTCCCATTTTGTTCTCCATTGCCCCACAAGGTCAGACCAGAACCCAGGGGCTGAAATTAAATCAAAAGAGTTTTCAGCTAAACATCCGAAAGAACTTCCTGATAGTTGGAGGGGTTCCTCGGTGGAACGGGTTTCCTCGGGAGGTGGTGGGCTCTCCTCCTTGGGAGGTTTTCAAACAGAGGCTAGATGGTCATCTGAGAGCCATGCTGACTCTGTGGCTCACTGTGAATTTAGGAAGATCACGAGAAGCGGGGCAGGAAGGGATGAGCCCGTGCTCAGCTCTTGCGGTCCTTCCATATATGCCCAGGGCAATGCAGATCGCCACTGTAGGGTCAGGAAGGAATTTTCCTCCACGCCAGATAAACTAGGGGATCCTGGAGTTTTGCCTTCCCCCAGACATAGAGCAAGGGTCACTGGGGAATGGGCGGAGGCAGCCGTGAATTTCCTGTATTGTTCATGGAGGTGGACTAGATGACCCTTGGGGTCCTTCCAGCTCTGCTACTTTGCTGCTTTCAGAAACCTTGCAAAGACAGGACGACTCGCCGAAAGCTGGAAACTCAACACCATCTAATGAGTGGTACCACAGGGATCAGTACGCGGTCCGATGCTTTTTAACTTGTTTATTAACGATTTAGAATTGGGAGTAAGCAGTGAAGTGGCTAAATTTGCAGATGACACGAAGTTGTTCAGGGTGGTGAAAACCAGGGAGGAGTGTCAGGCACTCCAAAGGGATCTGTCGAGGATGGGCGAGTGGGCGTCAACGTGGCAAATGGGGTTTGATGTGGCCAAGTGCAAAGTGATGTACATTGGAGCCAAAAATCCTAAATATAAATACACGTTGATGGGGTCTGAGCTGGCAGAGACTGATCAAGAGAGATATCTTGGAGTCATAGTAGATAACTCAATGAAAATGTCCAGACGGTGTGTAACTACAATAAAGAAGGCCAACACTATGCTGGGGATTATTAGGAAGGGAATTGAAAACAAATCAGCCAGTATCATCATGCCCCTGTATAAATCATTGGTGCGACCTCATTTGAAATACTGTGTACAGTTCTGGTCTCCACATCTCAAAAAGGATATTATAGCATTGGAAAAAGTGCAGAGAAGGGCAACTAGAATGATAAAAGGGTTGGAACACTTTCCCTATGAAGAAAGGTTAAAATGCTTGGGGCTCTTTAGCTTGGAGAAACGACAGCTGAGGGGTGACATGATTGAGGTTTATAAGATTATGAAATGGGATTGAGCAGGTTGAGAAAGAAGTACTTTTCTCCCTTTCTCACAATACAAGAACTCGTGAGCACTCCATGAAATTGCTGAGCAGTCAGGTTAGAACGGATAAAAGGAAGTCCTTCTTCACCCAAAGAGTGATGAACTTATGGAATTCACTGCCACAGGAGGTGGTGGCAGCTGCAAGCATGGAGAGTTTCAAGAGGGAATTAGATGAACATCTGGCGCAGAAGTCCATCCGTGGCTATTAGCCACAGGGTATAGGTGGGAACTCTCACTCTGGGGCAGGTGATGCACTCTATTCTTGGTGCTGGAGGGGGCAGCAGTGGGAGGGGCTTCTAGTGTCCTGGCCCCACTGGTGGACCTCCTGATGGCACCTGGTATATTTTGGCCACTGTGTGACAGAGTGTTGGACTAGATGGGCCATTGGCCTGATTCAACATTGGCTTCTCTTATGTTCTTATGTTCTAAACTGCCATCTGTCGACTGTGCTAATCACTCGTTACTCTAGGCCACAATGCCTATGGCAGGGGTGTCAAACATGCAGCCCGGGGGCCGAATCAGGCCCTCGGAGGGCTGCAATCCAGCCCACAAGGCCCTGGCTGCTTCCTGTTTCCTTTTCCAGTTCTGCTGCTGCTACCTTACTTTACCAGACTCTCTCAATCGCACAGGAGAGATAGATAGGCAAGCCTCTCCTGTGTGACTGAGAAAGTCTGGAAAAGCACTGCCTGAGGCTCCTCTCCCTCAGCCAGTTTGGTGTAGTGGTTAAGTGCGCGGAATCTAATCTGGGAGAACCGGGTTTGTTTCCCCCACTCCTCCACTTGCACCTGCTGGATGACCTTGGGCAAGCCATAGTTCTGATAAGAGCTGTTCTTGAAAAAGAGCAGTTGCTGTCAGAGCTCTCTCAGCCCCACCTACCTCACAGGGTGTCTGTTGTGGGGAGGGGAAGGGAAGGGAGTTTGTAAGCTGCTCTGAGACACCTTTGGGTAGTGATGGGCGGGGTATAAATCCAATCTCCTCTTCTTCTTCTTCTTCTTCTTCTTCTTCTTCTTCTTCTGGTGTTTGTCTGCGTCCTTTATAAAGTCTATATCTCCACTACTTGGCATTACGTTCTATGACACACATGGCCCGGCCGAACAAGGTCTCATTTATGCCAAATCTGGCTCTCATAACAAACGAGTTCGACAGCCCTGGCCTATGGGCTATACGGTTATCTTCCCAAATACAGAACAGACAGATAAACTTCAACCTATGCAAATCCCGTTTCCAAAAAGATCTGGTAAAGCACCTAAGAAGAGTCCTGCTGGATCAGAGTAGCGGTCCATCTAGTCCAAACCAGTGCTGGATCAGAGTAGCGGTCCATCTAGTCCAAACCAGTGGCCAACCAGTTATTCTGGATTTTCAAGCAACAGGGCGTACAAGCCGAGGCCACCTGGCACTGGGGTTCAGAGATTTACTGACTCTGAGCGTGGAGGTTTCCATTGAGTCACCATGGCTGGTAGCCAATGATGGACCCCTCTTCTACGAATCTGGCTAACCCCCTCTTTTAAACCCCGTGCTAACACCCCAAAGGGATCAATGAAATTCAGGATGTTTCTGGTAGTTAATCGGTCGGGTGGCTCTAGTGTCAGTGACCAAGGTGGGCGGGCACGCATACCTGATTACCATTGGCCAAGCAGCTCGGGTGACGGACAGGCCAGAGTTGGGAGGGAACACTCCGTGAGCGGTCCCAGCAAAATGAGAGGAAGGTCAGTGAGGAGAGGATGAGAGGAAAAGGAA
This sequence comes from Gekko gecko, assembly GCA_029375565.1. Lineage (NCBI taxonomy): Eukaryota > Metazoa > Chordata > Lepidosauria > Squamata > Gekkonidae > Gekko > Gekko gecko. The sequence goes on along the minus strand of JAPDNY010000017.1, from coordinate 36,655,184 downwards.
CCTGGCTGAGCAACCTGGAGTAGAGACGCCGTTGAGCTGGCGATATGCTGAAATGCCAACTGTGCTAGGGAGGTGATTATTGGCCTTGGATTTTGGTTAAAAAAAAAAAAAAAGGTGGGTGGGTGGGTGGGGAGGAATATTTACGGGCATCTTTAAGAAAAACAAATCACATTTCAGGTGGCAGCAGAATTCCAGCACACTGCCGTGCTCTCCAGTTCCAAAGGCTGAAAACCCAAATAAATGACTCCGGTTAACAAGCAGAGCATTTTTCAAAGGCCAGGTAAATTACCCACTGAGTCACATAATCGTTTAATAGGCCGCTCAAAGGAGAAAACATGTGGAAATCTACTGGTCACTTCATCTGTGAGCCTCTTACAGATGAGGAGGTTTTCGTTTTTCAACTGGCCCCTTCAAGCTGGAAAGAAACCGTGGCCAAGAAGGCGCCTCGACAGTGCTTCTTTATTATTTACTTCGTTTGTCCCCCCCGTGGGCCAAAAAAAAAAAAGCTTACATAGTTCTCCCCCTCCTCCATTTTATCCTCACAACAACCCTGAGAGGTAGGCTAGGCGGAGAGAGTGTGCCTGGCCCAAGGTCACCCTTCGAGCTTCCTTGTCACTAGGAACTTGGGTCTCACAGATCCTAGACCAACACTCTTAACCAATACACCACCACACTTTTTAGAGAAGGCAAAAAAACCGCAGGAAGCAACTGGTACTGGAAGACTGCAAAAAGGAACCGCGGAAAAGATGCTGATGCATTTGGGTGGCACCGGGGTTCTTTTGTAGCAGGAACTCCTTTGCATATTAGGCGACACACCCCCTAATGCGGCCAATCCTCCGAGAGCTTACAGAAGCCCCTGGGAGAAGAGCTCTGTAAGCTCTTGGAGGATTGGCTACATCAGGGGGTGTGTGGCCTAATATGCAAAGGAGTTCCTGCTACAAAAAGAGCCCTGGGAGGCACACTTCCAAATGTACAAAAAGGAGCAAAACCCAGGCCACGGAAGGACCGTCTCACCTGGGCAGAAAGATGGTATTGTGGAGGTAGTTCTCAAAGACTTTGCGGTACTCCGCCTCCTCCTTCTCCGCTTGCTTGTCCGCCTCTGTCTTCGGACAGGTGCAGCAGTGGTCTTTCTCCCCCTCGGAACCCTGCGGCTTGGTCGGCTCGGTGGCTTCCTCTGTGTCGAACGTCCCGTCAGAATGTCTCCGAACGGGGACCTTGCCTTCAGAAGGAAAGGAAGGGTAACGCAAAAAAAATTGGAAGGGCTGCGAAAGACAACGGAATGGCGCCGGGACAGCCAGGGAGAAGAACACGCCCACAACTTTCAGGAAAGATTGGGGGGTGGGGAGAGATACACACAAGGCACTGTGCTCAGAGTAGTTTCCCCGGATGCAGAGGGTTATCAAAGGCCACCGTGGGCTCTCACAGCTTGTAAAGGAGACAGCCAAACATTTAAGCTAGATCAGCGATAGGGAGCCTCAAGCAGCAACAAGGACAAAAAGGGGACGGTCCCCAAATCCCAGCACCAGGAAACAACATCAGGGGAAAGCTTCAGCCTCCATGCCCAGTTCGTTGGCCCTCCAGGGGAACTGGCTGGCCACTGCGCGACGATGCTGGACTGGATGGACCACTGGTCTAATCCAGCTGGGCTCTTCTTCTTACTTGCAGGAGCTCCGGTGCCCAAACAATGCTTGTCGGTTGTATGTCTACATCTCCTTGTGCATTGTTACATATTTATACACCGTTTTAAATGCCGTTGTAATGCTTTCAAATGTTTTAATGCCTTCAGGGTCACCACTCTGGGGACCACATCTGGGTGGAAAGGCGGCCCAGAAATATTTTAAATAAATTAAAGAAACAAGAGGGCCATTTTGGTTTCTCCACCGTGAAAACTTTCCATGTGCCTCTCTTCCACTTACCCCACGACAGTTCAGGACCCTAGGCCGCATGCACAGTGTAATGAGGTGGTAGGAAAACAGGCTGCTTACCCGTAACTGATGATCTTCAAGTGGTTATCTGCGGCGTTCCCTCTAAGCTGAGTTAAGTGTGAGCTAGCTCAATGTTTTTTAGCCTCCGGCTCACGCATTTTTGCCTTCGCTCAGGAAGGAGGGCTCCAGAAGAGCAAACTGATTGATGCAGTAGCCAAATCGCTCACTCACACTTTTAATTGCCAGCAGGTCACAACGTGGAATGTTTGCTCACGAGATTCCACCGCTTAGAGGGAGCATTGGTCATCTGTGCAGTCCCACACATGGGTTCTGCGCCTGCGCTTGAGCCCATGTGCGGGACTGCGCAGAGACCACAAAAAAGATCAGAATGTACCGCTTCAGACTTCACGGGGTGGAGGAATATCATCACCGCAACTCAAAAACTAAGCACACAAGAGCGTTTGGCTGGAGGGTCGCGTGGTTTACTTTTTAAATATACACTTGCAGAATTTTTTCCCCCCTCTGAAAACACACAAGCCCACAGCTCTGTGGAAATGCCTTCCCCCGCCTGCAGCCTGAAACAGTACGGTCCGTGCCTATAGCCTCGTCTTCGGCCTCCACGTGGAAGCCAGGCCTGGGTGACTTGCCGCCATGTGCCACTTGAGCCATGCGGCTTTCCGAGGCGCGCACTGCTGGAGGGGCCTTTCTTTGCCTTACCGTTGGCGCAATAGTTGTGCTCGTACAGGTAGCTGTCCTGGGGCTGCTGCTGCCAGCGGACGATATAGTAGGACAGGTTGCCGTTGGGGAGGGTCGGGGGCCTCCACTTCACAACGAGCTCTGAGGAGGAATTGGAGATGGAGCCAACGTCGAGAGGGATGGATGGCACTGTGGAGGGACAGCAGAAAGGAAAGTGTTAGAGGAGAAGAAAAAGAAGAAGAGGAAGAAGAAGAAGAGGAGGAGATTGGGTTTATACCCCGCCCTTCACTACCCAAAGGTGTCTCAGAGCAGCTTACAAACTCCTTTCCCTTCCCCTCCTCACAATAGACACCCTGTGAGGTAGAAGAAGAGAAGAGACTGGATTTATACCCCACCCTTCACTACCCAAAGGCGTCTCAGAGCGGCTTACAAACTCCTTTCCCTTCCCCTTCCCACAACAGACACCCTGTGAGGTAGAAGGAGAGAAGAGATTGGATTTATACCCCACCCTTCACTACCCAAAGGTGTCTCAGAGAGGCTTACAAACTCTTTTCCCTTCCCCTCCCCACAACAGACACCCTGTCAGGTAGAAGAAGAGAAGAGATTGGATTTATACCCCGCCCTTCACTACCCAAAGGTGTCTCAGAGCGGCTTACAGACTCCTTTCCCTTCCCCTCCCCACAACAGACAACCTGTGAGGTAGAAGAAGAGAAGAGATTGGATTTATACCCCACCCTTCACTGCCCAAAGGAGTCTCAGACCAGCTTACAAACTCCTTTCCCTTCCCCTCCCCACCACAGTCACCCTGTGAGGTAGGTGGGGTTGAGAGAGCTCTTGACAGAAACTGCTCTTTTTCAAGAACAGTTGTGCCAGAACTATGGCTTGCCCAAAGTCATCCAGCAGGTGCAAGTGGAGGAGTGGGGAATCAAACCCGGTTCTCCCAGATTAGAGTCCGCGCAGTTAACCTCTACACCAAACTGGCTCTTTGTTTTCATAAGCTGACTTGGTTCCCCGCTGGGGGAGAAAAGCTAGATAAAACAGACGATAAAATAAATTAAGAGATCTCCCCCATCACCTTGTCGGGAGAGCCTCTGTTTATCCATCAAACACGGCCATCAAATCCCACACAGACACACACATGCTGCTGAGAAACGGGGACACACAGAACTGGTTCCACACGTGTGTGTTCAGTGCAGCGTTGAGTGATACCTTAGAGCGTGCAAATCAATCAATCATGCAGTCTGCTTCCAAGGACGAAAATCCCAAGTGATGGTCTGGCCCAGGTGAACCAGCCCAAGTCTGCCACGAATGCTCAACTGCGTGGTACTCTGACCACAAGAAGAACCTCAGCCACATTCCACCTAAGTCACCCAATCAATGTTAAAACTTCGTGTGTGTGTTCCTTATTTTTATCTCTACGGAATCATCTCTGCATCTCTGAATCAATGGAGGTTGCACGAGACCGCACAACTTCTGGCTCTCGAGGCAGAAAAGCCTTTCGCCCACCCCCACGCCGTCATAAATTGCCAGTGTTTATTAACATCCCGCTGGGTGTCCTCGCTGACTGAGAGGCAAGTCCTCCTGGGACCTCCAAAGGAGCAACTGGAATTGCATCCCAGAGACCGTGGTTGTAGCCACGACCTACTTCAGCCAAAACATTTTGATCTAGCACCCATTTTAAAAAGAGCATCGCCGAAAGCATCAACTCCCCCCCCCCCAATCCAAATTATCTAAAAAGACACTGGGTTCCAAGCGTATGGCCCAACTTGCTAAATCAACACCGTCACAGTGAGCCACGAAACCTTGTGCATCTTCACACTAAAGGCGGACATGATTTATTTATTTTTTTCCCGTTCTACCTGCAGCTTTGGTTCGGATGTAGACAATCTCACTCTTCGCGCCCTGAGCGGGGTTGTTCTCCATCATGGTCAGCGTGACCGCCTTGACGTAAATGGCATACTGCGTCCACGGCTTTAGCGGCTGCAGTAAAATCCCAGGATTCTCGTCCTTGCCGGCGGGCAGATCGACGTCGACCATGTTCCAGCTGTTGGAACCGCAAGCGTCCTGCCCGTCGTATTCGGTCACATTCTTGAAGGGTCTGAAATGGGGAAGCCAAAGAGGCCGCAGATTTTATTTCCTTGTAACCAAGTTGCTCTTAAAATTTTTAAAGGGTGGGCTGGGAGACTCTCCTACCGGCTTTTGCCCTATGAAAGTGATTTATATAGAAAGACGAGATGGAGAATGCCCCTGCATACGACCAATAATGCTAGGGAAAGTTTGAAGGCACTAGGAAAGGAGGAAGTTTTCTTTTCTCCCTTTCTCACAATACAAGAACTCGTGGACACTCAATGAAGTTGCTGAGCAGTCAGGTTAGAACAGACAAAAGGAAGTCCTTCTTCACCCAAAGAGTGATTAACATGTGGAATTCACTGCTACAGGAGGTGGTGGCAGCTACAAGCATGGACAGTTTCAAGAGGGAATTAGATAAACATATGGATGCAGAAGTCCATCAGTGGCTATTAGCCACAGGGTATAGATGGGAACTCTCAGTCTGGGGCAGGTGATGCACTCTATTCTTGGTGCTGGAGGGGGCAGCAGTGGGAGGGCTTCTAGTGTCCGGGCCCCACTGCTGGACCTCCTGATGGCACGTGGTATATTTTGGCCGCTGTGTGACAGAGTGTTGGACTAGATGGGCCATTGGCCTGATCCAACATTGGCTTCTCTTATGTTCTTAAGTTCCAACATGAGATGGATGGCTTCAATAAAGGCAGCCGCGGCCTTCAGTTTGCAAGACATAAGCAAGGCTGTTAATGACAGGACAATTTTGGTGGTCAATAATCCACAGGATCATCTTTGGAAGGGACCCGACAGCACATAACGTGCACACGCACAGACGATAAAAAAAAATCAGCATGCAAAGCCTTGGCTGTTCCCGGTGTTCCCTCTAAGCTGAGTTAGTGTGAGCTAGCTCACACTTTCTTAGCCTCCGGCTCACCCACTTTTGTCTTGGCTCAGGAAGGAGGGCTCCAGAGCAAACTGATTAATGCAATAGCCAAGTTGCTCGCTCATAACTTCAATGCCAGTAGCTCACAAAGTAGAATTTTTGCTCACAAGACTCCACAGCTTAGACGGAGCCACTGGCTGTTACCGAAAGACAAAGAGTTCTCTGAGGCCGGCTCTTCCTTCTTACAAACGGCAGGTTCAAGACGGTGCTTTCTACTGTTTCTCGGGGGGCAACCATTCCATGCAACTAGCAGCCAAGGACAAATCAAAATATGAAATCAGGGTCTCCCTTTCGCATCATTTTCTTGGCCTGCACTGTTCCCTTTCATGCTGAAATGAAAACGACTGGCAAGCAGGGTTCCCTCTAAGCTGAGTCGGTGTGAGCTAGCTCACAGTTTTTCAGCCCCTGGCTCACACATTTTTGTCTTCGCGCAGGAAGAATGGCTCCAGAGCAAAGTCATTTATGCAGTAGCCCGATCACCTGCTCACAACTTTAATGCCAGCAGCTCAGAAAGTCGAATTTCTGCTCACGGGACTCCACGGCTTAGAGGGAACATTGCTGTCAAGGTGTCCTGGACCAGCAGGATGTAGCAATAACCACAGGCACAGGCAGCTTTAAAAAGAGATCAGACTGATAACACAGAGGGTAGGTCAGTCTATCAGTGGCTACTAGCTCTGGTGATTAAAGGCAACCTCCACATTCACAGGCAGTAAAACGTCTAGTGCCAGGAGGCAACATCAAGGGAAGGCCTCGGCCTCTATGCCCTGTCGTTGGACACCCAGAGGAAGTGGCTGGCCACTGCGTGAGACAGGATGCTGGACTAGATGGACCAGCGGTCTGATGCAGCAGGGTTAGCCCTGGTTAGTTCTTGGATGAGAGGCCACCAAGGAAGTCCCGGCCTTCTACACAGAGGCAGGTAATGTCAAACTACCTCCTCTTCGTCTCTTGCCTTGAAAATCCCACGGGGTTGCCGTAAGTTAGCGGCAACCTGACAGCATTCTCCACCACCAAGTTTGCAGCCATTTTAACTCTTCAATTTGTCACTCACACACAAACTTCTTGACCTCATCACCATTGTCCACCAAGACCATCTTCGGGAACAGGCTACGGGTAAAAAACCCAGATGAAGCCGCCCCCTTCGCTTCCAACCAGGACCACCCTACGAATTCAGGTGCTGGGCATCAATTGCACAAATATGCATGCAAGAGTGCATAACAAAGATGGTTTGGGCAGAACAATGATGCTATTAGAATAGCCAGCTCATTTTCTCTCCCGGTTCAAACAGCCCATCCCCATCAAGAGGACCCTCCCTCCAAAACACTTAGATAGCCCGCACCCCAGAGGACCACCCGAATATATTTAGGAACCGACAGCGGCATTAATGCCTCTTCAGCGGCACCTTCAAGCTACACGCAACACAAAAATATCCAAGGAGAGCTCCCCCCTCACATAGATAACAGGGCAAGGCAGTGATCTAGTTGTAAGATACACAAAAGCTAAAGGCACACAGGGCCACGGAAGCCGTTCCAGGCTAGAAAGAAAAGACCCAGGAAGAGGGAGTATTAAAAGGAGACATCTGAGTAGCTAAAAAGAGAGAGAATTCCTGCAAAAGAGGAACTGGAAGGGGAAGCGGGGGAGCAAAGCAAAATACGAAGAAAACACAAAGCAGGGGAGGCTGGGCAAGGGACTTCCAGAAACGAAAACCGGGTAACACTTCTGAAATCAGGGGAAAAAAACCCAGATTTTATCGACACAGAGAAAGCCTGGGATCAGGAAGAGAAAACAGTACGAGAAGACAAGGACGATCCTAAACGAGGGGGTAAAAAACGAAGTGGAGAATAGAAATGTGATGGACTGGGGAATGGGAACAGGAAAATTCATCTTCCGCTCCCCCATTGTGAGGAAATTTAGAAATGAACTCCGGGAAGGGCTGGTAGATAAATTGAATTTATAAATAAAATAAATAAAAACGGGAAAACTGGAGAATATTAGGGGAAGCACCAGGGGTGGGGGTGGGTGGGAAGAATCTCCAATGAAACGTTCTTCCTTTTGGGATGAATGGAATTGTTTTTAAAGACGAGACCTTACTCAAAATATCCAATATTGAAGGGGTTTTTTTTGGTAAGACAATCTACAGCATTACAGAATAATTACTATGCATGCAACACTTAAAACTAAGGTAGAATTTGGCACCAAAGAAGGTGACACCAGCTTCCGCAGCAGAGCACACTGGACCTTCTTGGGTTGCCAGGGCCCTGAACCCGCAGTCTCCCTTAGCAAGACTGTGGTTCACACACCTGTGGACTGAGGTTATCAGGAAGCCTTTTGCACCGGCTTTCAGAAGGCAATGCGACCATTTCTCAAGGCTGTCTTCACTGTTTAAATGTGGATGATTTTACCCACAATCAACTAGGCTAGAACCACCAGAGGTTATAAAATTTACCTTGAAATCCAGCCGTACCACTAATCCTTTTGCGTCCGTATCAGAATTCTGTCTGAGTAACACACTTACATATCCTGCAAAATGGACGTTTTTCTTTTTTCAACTTTTATTTTTCCTACCTCTCAGGTGGTAAAGATATATCTGCTTAGGTAACATAAGGTACAGCGGTCCGCTCTCTTTAGTTTTGTGAATATTTGAAATTTTGCTTACAGAAATCTCAGGCAGGTATACGTCCATAAATACAGCTAATACTACGACTTTTTTATATGCTAAGTTATAAATGACACAAGTTTATGTTGTCAAAGCCCTAAAATAAGTTTAGGCTTCATAAATTACACAGTACTGCATCGATTTCAATTCTGTGTTGTCGTTGTTTTTGCAAAGCTGACCCCCCCCCCTTGGGGAAGAATAAACCAGAAGGGGGTAGAGTTCTACTTCTTTGTGGCTTCAAAACTTCTGGAAATGTGACATCTCTAGTTATGGCCAAAGCCTCTACAAAAGGAACAGTAGCACAACACAAAAAGTGTCATAAGAATATAAGAGAATGTTGAATCAGGCCAATGGCCCATCTAGTCCAACACTCTGTCACACAGCGGCCAAAATATACCAGGTGCCATCAGGAGGTCCAGCAGTGGGGCCAGGACACTAGAAGCCCTCCCACTGCTGCCCCCTCCAGCACCAAGAATAGAGGGCATCACCTGCCCCAGACTGAGAGTTCCCATCTATACCCTGTGGCTAATAGCCACTGATGGACTTCTGCTCCATATGTTTATCTAATTCCCTCTTGAAACTGTCCATGCTTGTAGCTGCCACCACCTCCTGTGTTGGGAGAGAAGGACCACTACAGGCCTTGAGATAAAAAGAACAAACAGGGAAAGGACTGTGGAGAAAAGTAAAACCTTAACCCCCCCCTCCCAAAAAAAAATGCTTACAAGATTGTAAGCGATGAAATCAACATTTTAAAAAGCCTGGTTTGATAAGCAGTAAACATCCCATTGTTCTTTTACAGGAAAGCAGCCAGGAAAAGAAAAAAAAACCTGACGAAACCTTAAGGCACCCTTTCCACTCGACAGGAAGGGCAGTGTGCAATGTTCCCTCTAAGCTTGTGCAGTCTTGTGAGCAAAAACTCTACTTTGTGAGTTACTGGCATTAAAGTTGTGAGCAGGAGATTTGGCTACCTGCATACGTTAGTTTGCTCTGGAGCTGCCCTTCCTGAGCTAAGACAAAAATGTGTGAACCGGAGGCTAGAATACTGTGAACTAGCTCACACTAACTCAGCTTAGAGGGAACATTGGTGGTGCGGTATATAGCCCGATCTCATCAGATCTCAGAATCTAAGCAGGGTCAATACTTGGATGGGAAGCTCTGCAGCAGAAGGTGCGGGCAAACCACCTCTGCTTCCAACTTGACTGGAAAAGCCCCTTGCCGGGGTCGAGACAGTTGTGACTCAACAGCACTGAAATATGTTCTACTCAATCAGGGGCCAATCCCCCTCTCCCAAGCCATAACCCCACCACCAATGACACCCCCGCATACTCACGCTTCTTTGTAATAAACGGTGAAGCTAATCAGATCTCTGTAGTCTTTGGGGCGATAGTATTCCCACGTGAGCTTGATCCTGTTCTTCATGGTGGTGTTGGAGACGAAATGCAGAATCTGGCTTTCGCCTGCAAACAAGCCAAAAAAAACCACACAAACAAACCCAAAATTCAGCGTGTTAACTGAAGCAACCAGAAGAATGGGAGCGGAAATGTGTTTTGGAAAGGAGGCTTCATAGAGTTTGGTGAAGGAATACCAGGGCCTGGGGGGGAAGGCCAGAACCTCAGACAACCACTGGAAGAGTTTTGTTAACGTTTAGCTGGCACTCAGGAAAGTGATGGGAATCGCCATGTTTTTCATGTTGGAGGGCGTTTTCTCCAAGCTGGCTAATGACCGAGGCCACTTTGTTTTCACGTTAAGACCTGCCCTGCTGGATCAGACTGGCGGTCCATCTACTCCTACATCCACACAGTGGCCAGCCAGTTCCTCTGGAGGTCCAACAACAGGGCATAAAGGCAGAGGGCTTCCCCTGATGTTGTCTCCTGGCCACTGGTATTAAGTAGCTGACTGCCTCTCTCCAAGGGAGTTCCTCTTTAGTCACCAGAGGGCTCAGCCTAGTTCCTCACTGTCCCTGAGGGAGTGTGGCTTGAACTGGGCCCAGGCCTATGGTTAGGCAACCGGCCACACATCAACTGACCTGAGTCTAAGGTGTTGTTTTTCTCCTGAGGAAAAATGACACATGTGAAGGGACTCTTCGATGTTAATTTACATTACTACTTCGTACCAAAGTTCCTCAGCCAATGCCGCAGCAACTAAATACTAGACATGCCTCAAAAAGCGCTGCAAAGAGGGAGGGCAGGGAAGAAGAAGAGGAGATTGGATTTATACCCCGCCCTTCACTACCCAAAGGAGTCTCAGAGCGGCTTACAAACCCCTTTCCCTTCCCCTCCCCACAACAGACACCCTGTGAGGTAGGTGGGGCTGAGAGAGCTCTGACAGAAACTGCTCCTTTTCAAGAACAGCTCTGACAGAACTACGGCTTGCCCAAGGCCACCCAGCAGGTGCAAGTGGAGGAGTGGGGAATCAAACCCGGTTCTCCCAGATTAGAGTCTGCGCACTTAACCACCACACCAAACTGAGGGAGGGTTGTCTCAGTGCTTAGTTCTCGTGGCCCCTTTCTGACATGCCCAGGGAAATGCTGATCACCACTTTGGGGTCAGGAAGCGATTTTTCTCTAGGCCAGTTTGGCCAGGGATCCTGGAGGTTTTTTGCCATCTTCTGGGCACGGAACGGGGTCCCTGGGGGTGTGGGGGGAGGCATTTGTGGATTTCCTGCGTTATGCAGGGGGTTGGACTAGATGACCCGGGAGGTCCCTTCCATGATTCTATGATTCTAATCTATCAAAGTCAGTATTCTCCACTTGGGCTGACAGTGGCCCTCTAGAGCCTCAGGCAGAGGTCTTTCACATCACCTACTACGACCAGCTCCTTTTTTAACTGGAGATGCCAGGGATTGAACTGGGTCCTTCTGTATAAAAAGCAGATGCTCAACCAGAGCCATGGCCCCTTCCCCAGGCCCACGAGCCGTGAACTCATCAGACAACATACACAAAGTGTTGTGAATGCTGAAAAGGCACCACTCCATCCTCTAATGCTAAAGTTTACAGCCAAGTCCCAAGAAGGCAGTGAAACGGGACCACGCACTGACCAATGTCAGAATTTCTACCATCCCTGGGGAAATCCTGAGATATGCAGAAAAATATAATTAACACAATAAAGAAAATAATAAGCCTGATATAGACTGGGCATGTCCACTACTCTTGGAATGTCGAGAACTGCTGAGAATTAGCTAGAGGATGGGGGGAAAGGGGGAAATTGTCCTCCTCAAGCTAAAAGGGGGGAAATTGAGTAGGCAGGACGGGATTTCCCAAATACTGCTTCCACCCACCCACCCAGCCATGTAAACCATCCATTCATCATGGACCTCCAACTTTTTGTATCTGTTTTATTGCACAATTGCGACACACAGTTTATTCAAACCGGTCTGGGCAAATGTCAGAATCTTTATCCCGAGATTATACCCACGTGGATTGCGCTGCCTTCTTCCCCCAGCAGATGAAGACTTTTTCATTTTGTTTGGCATATTTTAGCTCTGCTCTTAATTGTTTTAATGATGTGTGGTTTTTATGGGGGTTGATTTTAATGCTTTTAAAACGTGACTTTATTGTGCCTGCTTTAATTTGCTCGCTGCCTTAGCGCCCCTGGTGAGAGCAGAAAGGCATTTTAGAAATGTTGTAAAATAAAAAAACAGAGTGACACCACTGCTCACGTACAGGAGGCTCTCTCCCCGTTGTTCCTCGAGTTTATATCCCCTTTGCCTTGGCGACCTTTGGTTCCCGTAACCTCCTCCATCCGGTGAATCTCAGTCGTGCAAAGTCTGGGATTAAAAGCGAAGTACATTTTCCCCTCCCGGATAGTCAGATTGTGATGGCTCCAGTCCCACAGCTGCTGTAGATTTTGGTTGTCCAACACATAAAATGAGTAATTCCTTTAAAAAAAACAAACCAAACCAGAGAGGGAGGGAGAACATTGCACGGTACAGTTAGTGCGTACCAATACTTCAACACCTTTTTTCAATGTCTGTCATTTGCACGGCTGTTCCCTCACCCCCAAAATTATGCAATTTTCCCCACGACAGAAAGCCAGACACTTCCAGAGATGTCTTTTTAAACTCTTTTTGAAAAAAATGCCGTAAAACTCACTCATTTGTTCATTTCATACCTCTCTCCCCAGTTGGGACCCAAAGCAACTTAGGTCATTCCCCCTCTCCTCCACTTTATCGTCACAACAACCCTGTGAAGCAGACTAGGTGGAGAATACGTGACTGGCCCAAGGTCACCCAGCAAACTTCTATGGCAGAGCCGGGATTCGAACCTGGGTCTCCCAGATCCTAGTTCAACATTCTAATTGCTGCTACCCCACGCTGGCTCTCCTAACACTTATACTTGGGGAGAACTGTCTTCCATGAAAGCTAAAACTGGAGATGGATAGGCTGCATGTGTCACAGGCTTCCTGAAGGCAATGAATACGCCTAAAGTCCATTTGGACGCTATTCTGCCATCAGCTCCGGTGTTTGCCAATGCAAAAGCCCCACAATTCCTGTTCCTTAAGTGGCTGTATAAAAAGGGGGCCCTGGCCCAGGAAACCCCATGGGGGCTTTTGCTTCTGAGCCACCCAGAACCGACTGGTTATCTGAGGAACAGCAGAGGTCAAACGGATTTTAGCCTGATCCAGAAAACAGCACCCTAATATTCTTTCCCCCCAAAAAAACTGTTAAGATTTTCGAAGTTACAATACAGTCCAGCTAGATATATAAACTATTGACAGCAAAACCAATGAAATTACTGAAAATATGCAGAAGTAAGATTGTACACCATTACGATTCCAAGTGCATTAATATTATATTGAAAACAAATATAGTAATTAGCCTTAAGCTCCTGAACCTAGACAGAGAAATCAGCCACACAGTAGTAGGTTGAATTTGGGTACGGTTATATTTTCCCATGCAAACTTATCAATATTCATTTTTTCCAGTATTGGGCACCATTTGTCTAGAGGGCTTAATAGGAAGTCATGTCCATATTTATCCATTTATGTTCCCTATTTATCCATAGGGAAACTTTTTCTCGAAGAAAAAGATCCCAAACTTTGTGTAGCCGCTGTTGTATTGTGGGAGCACCCTAATATTCTTGCAAGTGCCCCATAAACAGAGCCTCATCTGATCACCTAGGGCAAGCAAAGTATCGCCTCTAGGCGAACAGGCAGGAATCTCAAATACTGTTGTCCGTCTTCTCCCCCTGCCCCTTTCACCCACAAATGTGTGCTCAAGTAAAACATTCATTTACAAACGCCTTGCGAAGTACAAGAGGCCTTACTGTTAAACACTGCCACAGCTTAGCCCTGGTGGAATGGCGCTTCCCACTGCCTTGGTGTGGGGGGGGGGGTGAAGGGGGGAGAGGGAGCAGGCCTCGAATAAATATGCCAAGCTGACAAGCTTGAGAACTCCCACCAGCTGCCCCGTTTCATTGGTCAGTGGGGTCAGAAGATCACAGGTTCTCACGCTACAGAAGGAAGGAAGCGAGGGGGGGGAGCTGTACCTTAGGAGAGAAGGCTCAGTACCCGTTTGGCTTGCACAAAACCCCCATATTTGGCTTTCCACCTAAAGAAGGTTTGGTAGCAGGGCTGGGAAACATCTTTGCCCGCACTCTCAGGTACTCACTGGCAGACAGAGATGACTACACTGGGTAAGGTGGCTGAGTGGTCCAACTTTGTGCTGGGCTTAGTTTCTGCATCACACAACCCACACCTGTAGCCACGGATATATACGGGATAAAAAGTCAAGCTAGAGGCAGTGGCTTCATTCTGGGTGCTGCTGCACTCCGCGGACCACTCGCACGGGGGTCCCTTTCTGCCAACCTCTCAGGTGCCCCATCCCCAGCCAACTGGCATCTTCCCACCAGATCCAGGCACAAAGGCCAAGGTTATTGAAAGAGAACGTGGGGTGGTTTGTTCATTTAAAGGAAAGTGACGTCCGGAGCTGCCCTTTCCAACTCTGCTCCGTTACATTGTGGAATTTCAAGAATTTAAAGCTCACCAAAGCGAAGGCTGAGAAAAAAGGGGAGGCTTTGCTGAAGACACCCTCCCGGGCTGCGGCATAATCCCTTTCGAGCCAGATAAATCAGACACACAGACAAGCTTTCCCACGGCCCTCCCGCTATCACCTTGCCTGGCAAACAGCCATGCCCAAATTCTTGTTTATTGACTGTTCTCACCACTTATATCTGAGCGGAATTCGGTGTCGGGAGGGAGAAGAATGGCAATTTCCCTGAAAAATCCTGCACCGAGAAAGGATTTCAAACCTACACGATTCGTTTTAAAAAAATGCAAGACTGGTCCCATTAAAGCAGGCTGAAGGTACGTCTTGTCCAGCGTCCTGTTTCCAACGGCAGCCAACCAGATGGTTCTGGGCAACGCTGCCTGCACACCGGTGTTCCCTCCAAACTGAGCTAGTGTGAGCTAGCTCACAGTTTTTTAGCCTCCAGCTCACAGATTTTTGTCTTAGCTCAGGAAGGACGGCTCCAAAGCAAGTTGATTTGTGCAGCAGCCAAATCGCTCACTCACAACTTTAATGCCAGCCGCTCGCAATGTAGAATTTTCGCTCACAAGACTCCACAGCTTAGAGGAAACACCTGACATTCAGTGCCACGGGAATCTCTGTATACAATGGCCCAAGCAGACAACGATGTTGCCATATCCTCCATCAACAGCCACCTTGCACCACTGACCACCAACCTAATAATGCCCTTTGCCCTTGGTGAGCGCCTGCTTTTACTTCCGTATGATAAACCAGCCGTGGCCTACCAACTGGCTACCTCCCCTCTCTCCGTCCCAGTTTTCTCCATTTCCCTCAAGTCCTCAGCTACTGATTCTGCCTCTTCCAAAAGCAGACGGGCGAGTCTTCGGTGGGAAACGCATACATTTTATTTATTTAATGAATTCATTTGTGCTTTGCCTCTCTCTCCAATGGGGACCCAGAGCAGTTTACGTCGTTCTCTTCTCCTCCGTTCTTAGCCTTGCAACAACCATGTGAAGTAGGTTAGGCTGAGAGTGTGACCGGCCCAAGGTTCACCCAGCCAGCTGCTATGGCAGAGGGGGGTTTAAAACCTGGATGTCCCGGAGCCTGGTACAACACTCTAACCGCTAGCTTACACTGACTTCCACTTGGAGTTCCACTTGGAGAGAACTGTCTTCCCTAAAAGCTAAAACTGGAGACAGAGACAGCCATACTGACTCCCAAGGAAGTGCTTTGGTCCAGGAACAGTAGCAATGGCCAGGGACATCTTAGCTGCACCCCTGCCTCAAGCAGCTTTTTTGGTCCCGTGCTATGATATAGATTGAGGGTGGGTGGGTTTTGATTTGCAACAACTTCATAAGAATTTTCCAGGCCCAAAACTGCCAGAGGTAGCGGCACCAATGCTGACAGGAGTGGCACAACCTTTCCTTTGTATTCTACGGCCCCATAGAATACAATGGAAAGATCGTGCCGCCCATGCGGGGTGACTCTAGAGAGAAAGGGTTTAAACTTTAAACCCCTTCTCTCTTCGCTTCCCCCCCACCCCGCCTTGGCAGGCCTGCTGGGGAAGGGGAGGGGAGGATTTTGAAGATGCCTCCCCCCCCCTTTGCTTCCCCTTCTGACACACTTCCGGTGAGGTCAGGGGGCGTAGCATATGCTAATGACTTGTATGCTAATGAGCTCCTGCACCTCTTTTTCTATGACATGAGCCCTGAGTACAGGGACACGAGGAGAAGATAAGAGAAAGCCTGCACTGGGCTCAGCAGAACGATGTTTCCTTCCTCAGTTCCCAAGGCACAGTGTTTCCAGTTCGGCTGTCTAGGTTCCGGTAGTCAGCATTTAAAAGGACGAAAACCCTGATGGTGGAGGGCTTGAGTGTCCCCATGAACACCAGCAGGTCCAAGTCCAGATAAGCTGGCATAGTGGATTACCAGCTGGTGGACAGTGGCTGGGCCATCCAATCGAACACAGAAAGAGCCTGTACCCGAAAGATTCCTCCAAGTTGAACGGAGTGATTCCAACAAGTGAATTGTTGGTGGCGCAAGCTGGGGTCCCCTCTGTGTTCTTTGCCAGGGCAAAAGCAGCCACAGTACGGCCTTATTTTGGATACTAGAATGTTTACTGCCCAAAACGGGGAATCAAGTACAGATCTGAATGAATGAAGTGAATGAAGCCCGGCAAATAGCGAAACTGCCGAAGACCAGGTGAGATTCTCCGTCTGAGGGACGGCAGACCCAGGAAGCCCCGTTCTTCTGATAACGAGGCAATCTTTATTGCCTTTTTAGCAGCAGAAAGTTAAATCTGGATTGGGAGGAACCTAATTATATTAGGAAGTGGGGAAAGGTGAGATTATCACTTCTACAGTTCTTTTTTCGTTCCTCATCAAACCCTTCAAAACTTTTTGTCGTAAGCTGTTACAGATCACATCCCGACGGACTTTATAAGTTGCATTTATAAATTATTATTGTTGGTATTAATAATAGTATTTGCCAGGGCCTTTTTTGTAGAAAAAGCCCAGCAGGAACTCATTAGCATAATAGGCCACATGCAACAGCAAAAACTCATTAGCATAAATATTAGGCCACACCCCCATGTTCCCAGAAGTGTGGTCATCCAGCCACACCTACCTTTTGCTTCTTATTCTGTTTACCTTGTTTGTTGTCAAAACCCAGAGCTTTTTTGTAGCAGGAACTCCTTTGCATGTTAGGCCACACACCCCTAATGTAGCCAATCCTAATGAGTTTCTGCTGTTGGGTGTGGCCTGTTATGCTAATGAGTTCCTGCTGGGCGTGGCCAACTTGGGACCCAGCCGGAACTCTGTTCCTGCGCGTTCCTGCCCCAAAATAGCCCTGTTGATATTAATAATAGTATTTGCTGTAGTGGCCTTAACCTGCTGCTGTGCTGGAGGGCCTCTTCTACGCTGCAATAGATGTATCCCACGAGTGAAGGGACCCCTGAGAGATGAGAAAGGTGGCAACAAATGGAGGGAAAAGAACGAAAGTCTAGATAAGTGCTGCAGAGGTGAAGAGAATGATCTCAACGATGCTGCTGCTGCAACTTTCAAAGAAGGGAGCAGGAATGCACGACTCCACTCCTTCTGGGTATGCAAGTTAGCCATTTTTTCCCTTGAAGCAGACCACATGATTTCTTTTGGCTTCACTGTAGGACTTATTTCCAACGGCACCGCGTTCCAAACACAGGGGGGGAGGGACGGGGGGGACAGCTTACTGCTACACGGCAGACCAATACTTACCCATCCAATTGCTCCTCTCCATTAATATACCGCAGATTTTTCAAGAAAGACAGCGACACCAGTGCGTGCGAATGCCGGATCTTCACATAACCGGTCACCGTTTCAATCAAGCCCATGAAATTCTCCAGTTCCGCAGCTATGTTGTCTGAAATTGAGAATGGAAAGGAAGGGGAACAGGTGACTTAAGAGACTGTCCTCTTCACAGAGCAAATTTAATGCGCTCTAGGGGTTGCCTCCTCTATACGGTGCAGCCTGTTCACACAGCAAACCAAACCGTGTGCGATTTCTTTTTTCTTTTTCTATTGGCCCATGAGTGAAAACTGTGTGCCATAATGCAATTGCCTTCTCTTCGCATTCACAATCTCTGCAAATGTCGCCTCCAAATTCTGAACTTTCAACGGCTGGTGCTTTTCATACACAGTTGTACATCTAAGAATAGTTATTTTTCTCCCAATACAATCAGGACTCTTGGACAGGTAATGACAATAAATCCAATACCAAAACCAGTCATTTATTAGACTGTCTGAAACCCATCATTGCACAAATAAGCCAAAGGTCACACCTATAACCTTTAAACTGCGCTATATGCTTTCTTAAGGAGCTGCGGTGGCTCAAGCGGAGCAGTTCGAAAGCAAGAAATTGCAAGTAGATAAATAGGTACCACCTCAGTGGGAAGGTAACAGCATTCCGTGCGCCTTAGTGTTTAGTCATGCCGGCCACATGACCACGGAAATGTCTTCGGACAGCGCTGGCTCTTTGGCTTTGAAACGGAGATGAGCACCGCAACCCTAGAGTCGGATTCGACTGGCTTTCGAGCAAGGGAACTTTTACCTTTACTTTATATGCTTTCTTAAATACCTCTCTTCACAGCATTGCTTGGAAGACCCCCCCAAGACACAGGGCCTGATCTCTCCCTTTCTGGGAGGCTGTTTCACAGCAGTGGCCGTGGCAACAGAAAAGGCCGGGGGATCACATTCTTGAGGGAGACGGGGCTACTAGGAGACACCCTGTTGCGAGGAGCAGGGTTCCGGAAGCTAACAGCTGTTCTGGCCTTGTGACACAAGTAAACTTTGCTATATTACAGTTAGCTGAAAAGGCCCAATTGAGAAATGTCAGAGTCTCCCATCTCCCATTAAGTGGCCTTATCAGACCACCGGTCCATCAAAGTCAGACTGGCATCGGCTCTCCAGGGTCTCAGGCAGAGGTCCTCGTATCACTTCCTGCCTGATCCTTTTAGTTGGAGATGCCGGGGATTGAACCTGGGACCTTCTGCATGCAAAGCAGAGGCTCTCCCACCAAACCACACCCCTCCTCTCAAGTTAGAAACGTATGCAAATCTTTTTGTACTAGCTGGCCTCACAGAAGCGTCAGTCCGCATAAAAGCATCAGAAGCCCCTTGCTGCATCAGAGTGTTTCATGTACCCTAGAAGCCCCCCGAAAGCTCGGAAGCAGGGATGCTACCAGGCTCAAGTGATTCCAAGATATACTGGCTCAAAACATGGAGGCTCTGCAGAGGACGATTCCGGGTTGCAGCCACAAAAGCTATGGGTCTACTTTGTAAGCTACTGGCATTAAAGTTGTGAGCGAGTGATTTGGCTACTGCATAAATTAGCTTTGCTCTTCTGGAGCCATCCTTCCTGAGCGAAGGCAAAAATGTGTGAGCCGGAGGCTAGAAAAAACTGTGAGCTAGCTCACACTAACTCAGCTTAGAGGGAACACCGGTCCTGACTTGTTTGCAACGTGTCCAGATGTCATGTCGTGAACCCACAGCTCCCCGGGAGATCCAGAATTCTGGGATTCCCTTTAAAAACGGCCCTCTTTCCATTTTTAGCCATTTGTTTCGTAAGACCCTTAGAGCGCAGCTCTATGCTGGGTTGCTCCAGTCTAAGCCGAGGGAAATCAATGGACTCGAGACTAATAACTCTGTGCAGGATTGCACAGCCTATACTTATTTTAAAAGCTTGTAAAATAAGCAAAACAAATCTAGGGTAACCGGGGTGGGCCTGACCCCTAACCTACCAATCCACTGAGCCACGTGGGAATCCTGATAGCACGTGGTATTTTTGGCCGCTGTGTGACAGAGTGTTGGACTAGATGGGCCATTGGCCTGATTCAACATTGGCTTCTCTTATGTTCTTATGTAATCCTTCCTCCAGCAGAAGAGCCACTAATGTGGGAAGGGGCCCCCAAATTTGGTCCACAGCCCGCTCAGGAAAACTTTGATGGAACAGAGCAACTGCCCCCCCCCCCCAAAGAAGATCCTTTTCAGAAAGCTGCTGTTTTCTGAAGACAAAATTTAAGTTTCCCACCAGCCTGCTATGGCAGCACATAAAGAGAACTAAATGTTACTCTGGGGATTGTCCGATGACTCAGACCGAAAGGAATGTCTCTTCTCCCACTTTCTCTCCCCTCCCCAACCAAATCTATCACAGCTTTTAAACACCATCCTTTTATCTCGGACATTTTGTTCCAACTAAGGCAGGGGATGAGCCCGCTTAGCAGACACTATTTGAAAGTGTGAAACCACCGATTTGTTCAACTTTGATCAGCTACGAACACCACCAAAGAGCGGAAAAGAGGGAAGAGCCAAAGTGAGTGCCAGAGAGAAGGTTCCAGCTGCCAGGTGTCCCTCTGCCAGGTGTAACGCACAGGTAGTGCATGGAGACCTGGGCTCTTCTGAAGGCAGAAGTGAAGAATGCATCTCAAACCAAGGAAGAAAGCCAAGAAAAGAAAAAGAACAACATTTAATGAAGTTGAGCCTCGGCTGAGATCTTCTCCAAACAGGAATCCAAACAAACAGTTAACATCAAAACATTGGTAAGACTCGCAACCAGACAAGGCTGACGAGGCACCAGAGAGAACAGGGCTGGGAGGGGATGGCGCCAACGTTTAAGGAGGGCATCATGTATGCTGCATGGAAACTTTGTTTGCCGGGGGCCAATTCCTTAATCCACAGACGTGCCACCCAACGTCTTGGTGATAAGA
The DNA here is from genome assembly GCA_029375565.1 of Gekko gecko. NCBI lineage: Eukaryota > Metazoa > Chordata > Lepidosauria > Squamata > Gekkonidae > Gekko > Gekko gecko. The sequence goes on along the minus strand of JAPDNY010000017.1, from coordinate 36,634,707 downwards.
GGTGCCAACTTTCAAATGCAGGCTTAGAAAAAAACCCCAAAGCAGCGGCGGCGGTGGCGGCAGCAAACTCCTTTACCTCCCAAGACCTGCGTTTCAAGTCTTTTATCTCCGTATCCACCTCCAAGGCTATGCCGGGAATTCATTTTCTTTATCCAAGGAGAGAGTCTGTAATTGCCACTTGGAGACGGTCTCTACTCCGCTCAGGAGAAAAACTCTCCATAGCCAGGATGCTGTCTATTCAGCCCAACAGGCCCGTCAATTAATCCAAAATCCAATCGTAAAACTATGCAAAACGCATCTATTTTGCATACTTCAGCACCCCCGCCTTTTTTAATGCATCAGCTTGCAAATATTTAATTGGCTTTGTCAGTGTTTCTCCCCAAACGCATGGCACAGATGAAGCACGAGGGATGGAAAGACATGCTTCCAAACTTCTCTGCCAACTCATGAGGGCTAGATACTTGATTAAAACAAAAACCCAAGAGCCACTTGAGAAGCTAGTCGATTCTTTTTGGCTGAGGGCAGCAATGGCTACCTCATTGGCTGGCACCTTTCTTTCCCTCCCCCCCTTTCTGCTCTGGGCACCTTTTCCCCCTGCCCAGAAAAGGGGCCGGTAGTCCGGAATTGGGACAAATAATATAGAGGGATCGCCATCTTGGATTTTTATTCTGTATTGTGATTTTTATCTATACTGAATTTTAATGTTTTTGTATATCTTATGGCATTATGCCTTGTACATTACCCAGAGTCTGGTACAAGCCAGGAAAGGGCAATTAATAAATCTAAATAGCAGCAGCAGCAGCAGCTAATATTGCTGCTGTTTTTGTTGTTGTTGTTGTTGTTGTTCTGGGCTCCCACAACAATCCCGGTGGAAGAAAGGAAGAAGGAGAAGGAACGGGAGACTGCTCTGGGAGAGTGTGTTCCAAAATGCCTTGTGACATGGAGCAGGAGGTGTTCTAGGCAGAGGTGAGGGTGTTCCGTTTGGAAGCCTAAGAAGATTGGACCAGCAGTCCAGCACCGTCTCCCACCATGGCCAACCAGTGGCCCTGGAGAGCCAACAACTGACAGCACTGGCCACAACGCCCCAGCTAAGAAGATTCTTCTCCCTTCCCTAAAAGAAAAGTCCCCATCATCTGCAAGGGAAGGAGGAGGGGCGGTCACGCCAGTGCAGAGGGCGGAAGTCTCCAAGTGACTGCAAACGTACCTCCTTGGGAGTCAAGGCAGCGAGGCCCTCTGCTCACTACCAACACTTCAAGTAATCAACCCAAGATATTGCACTAGTGGTCTATGTTTGAGTAGTCGTAAGACTGTCTAATGTATACTTTGCTATACTGTTTATAGTTTCTGTTATCGTTCTATGTTGTATGTGAAAATTAAATAATAAGAAAGAAGGGGGGAAGCAGTCAACCCATAAGTCTTGTAGAGTCGCCCCCCCCCTTTTTCAACAGGGCACAGTAACAAAACTGCAAGCCATCTGATGTGAGACAGTCTCATAAGAACATAAGAGAAGCCAATGTTGGATCAGGCCAATGGCCCATCCAGTCCAACACTCTGTGTCACACAGTGGCCAAAAATACCAGGTGCCATCAGTCCATCTAGTCCAACACTCTGTGTCACACAGTGGCCAAAAATACCAGGTGCCATCAGTCCATCTAGTCCAACACTCTGTGTCACACAGTGGCCAAAAATACCAGGGGCCATCAGTCCATCTAGTCCAACACTCTGTGTCACACAGTGGCCAAAAATACCAGGTGCCATCAGGAGGTCCACCAGTGGGGCCGGGACTCTAGAAGCCCTCCCACTGTTGCCCCCCCGAGCACCAAGAATACAGAGCATAATTTAAAAGGTTACCTAAGGTTTAGATTGAATGAATTAATATGTTTCTAAAAGAAGAATTGAAGATGGGATAAGTTCTTATTGTTATTGAATATGGAATGAAACAATCAGCGGGGTGGAGCATTGCTGGAAGCCACGAGGGGGGGGGAGGAAGGGGATAATTGAAAAGGATGTATTTAAAAGTATTTCGAGATATGGAACGTGTTAATATATCCTATTAATAAAAGTTTTATTTAAAAAAAAAGAACACAGAGCATCACTTGCCCCAGACCGAGAGTCCCTATGTATACCTTGTGGCTAATAACCACCGATGGACCTCTGCTCCATATGCTTATCTAATCCCCTCTTGAAGCCATCCATGCTTGTAGCTGCCACCACCTTCTGTGGCAGTTAATTCCATGTGTTTATCACTCTTTGGGGTGAAGAAGGACTTCCTTTTATCCGTTCTAACCTGACTGCTCAGCAACTTCATGGAGTGCCCACGAGTTCTTGTACTGTGAGAAAGGGAGAAAAGTACCTCTTTCTCTACCTGCTCTATCCCATGCATAATCTTATAAACCTCAATCACGTCACCCCTCAGCCATCGTTTCTCCAAGCTAAAGAGCCCACACACAAAAGTAGCCATGACGACTCAACAGAGGAAATGCAAGCTAACGAGGACTCGATCTTTGCCTTGGGGTCTTGAGAGGGAAGCTCTCGCATGTATCTCCATTTTCAGAAGTGAAGGGTGGCAGCTCCCAATGCTCCCTCTAAGCTGTGGAGTCTGGTGAGCAAAAATTCTTACTTTGTAAGCTACTGGCATTAAAGTTCTGAGTGAGCCATTTGGCTGCTGCATCAATTAGTTTGCTCTGGAGCTTCCTGAGCGAAGACAAAAACCTGTGAGTTGAGTGCTAAAAAACTGTGAGCCAGCTCACACTAGCTCAGCTTAGAGGGAACACTGGCTACCAGAGAAATGGTCTTTTCCATGGTGGCTCCTGATTCAGGGAACATCCACCCTTTGGCTGCCCACCTGCAGCCTGATGTTCTTCATTTCAGGCACTGGATTAAAACTGTCACACATGTGGGGCTGTTGCACCCCCATCAACACCAGGCGCTGAACTTATAATTCCGCTTTTATTGGTGTCATAGTTGTGGGTTTTTAGGCTGCTGTGTTGGACATTCTGAAAAATGGGTTCCATTTTAGCTTTGATTTCCTATGTGCTGTTCACAGCACTGGGAGGTTGGCATGTAGAAGAAGAAGTCGGAGTCTCAGAGTGGCTTACAATCTCATCTCCCTTCACCTCCCCACAACAGATACCCAGTGAGGTAGGTGGGGCTGAGAGATCTCTTTTGAAGACTGCTCTTGAGAGAACAGCTCTGAGAGAACTTGTGACTGACTCAAGGTCACGCCAGCAGCTGCATGTGTAGGAGCGAGGAATCAAACCCGGTTCTCCCAGATTAGAGTCCACGCTCTTGAACCATTACACCAAACTGGTTCTCCCAGATTAGAGTCTATGCTCTTAACCATTACACCAAACTGTACATGGCTGCACAACAGAAACGAAACCCACCAACTCAACAGAACTACACAGTTCTCTCTCCTCCCTCTTGGGGACTAGATGTCTACTTACTCCCACGGCGGATGTTGATCAGCAGATTCCCGTTGATCACCGTGCACCCTTGAAGCATTTGTGCTGCCGTGACCGAGTCGATGGTCAGAGTCTTGTCACCCGAACACTCTTTGGGACACGGTCCTTCACATGGGCTGCAGAACATGCTGGCGAGAAGGAAAGGGATACCGGGAAAAAGGTCAGCCGGAATTCACCACTCTGCAAGCATCATCTTAAGGGGGGAGAAACACAAGAACGGGCTTTTGCTTTCAGCCCGGACGCTGAACCAAAATGGAGACAAAATTAGTACAACTCTAGCCCGGAACTTCAATCCTGGGGCGCAGGGAGGGTACAGTAATGTTCTGATGAACACGGCGGAATTTACTGCCACCAGCGTCTAGTTACAGCCAATAGCGTGGATGGCTTTAAAAGACAGTTCCGTGGAGGGGAGGTCCATCAACGACTACTAGCCATAGTGGCTGAAGGGAGTCGCCGCATACAGAAGGAGCAAACCTCTGGATTCCAGTGCAGAGAGGAAGCATCAAAGGGAGGGCCTCAGCCTCTATACTCTGTTTGTTGGCTCTCCGGGGCCACTGGTTGGCCATCGTGGGAGACAGGGGTGCTGGACCGCTGGTCCGATCCAGCAGGGCTCTTCTTAGGCCTCCAAATGGAGCACCCTCACCTCTGCCCAGAACACCCCTCCTGCTCCATGTCGCAAGGCATTTTGGAACACACTCTCCCAGAGCAGGACACAGCCGTTGTCCCAAGCTTGGTGCTGGAGAAAGGGGTCCCCAGGTTCCTTCTCCTTCCTCCCTTCCCCACCTTTCCTACATACTCAACTTCCCAGCATTTCTGGTAGCGAAACACCAACCTGCCATGCTTACCCTATGGCCCATTCATGATCTGCCTTGGTCACCACCCTGGCATCCCTGCTCTAAACTGCCTGAGCTGGCAAAGACTGCTTGCACACCTGCCACGGTCTTGGTATAAAGTTGTGGGGGAGAGGCCATAATTCCCATGATGCTCAGTACCAGGGCTTTTTTTGTAGAAAAAGCCCAGCAGGAACTCATTAGCGTAACAGGCATTAACAGGCCACACCCAACAGCAGAAACCTATTAGCATATTAGGCCCTACTCCCATGTTACCAGAAGTGTGGTCATCCAGCCACACCCACCTTTTGCTTCTTATTCTCTTTACCTTGTTTGTTGTCAAAATCCAAGGCTTTTTTTTGGAGCAGGAACTCCTTTGCATGTCAGGCCACACACCCCTAGACAATCCTAATGAGTTTCTGCTGCTGGGTGTGGCCTATTATGCTAATGAGTTTCTGCTGGGCGTGATGAACTCGGGAGCCAGCCGGAACGCCATTCCTGTGCGTTCCTGCCCCAGAATAGCCCTGCTCAGTGCAAAAGCTGCTAGAGTGGAAACGAGAAGGAGGACGCTTCAACTGATGCAGGCACTGTGGGTGGACACGAGGAGGAAGCCCTCCACCGTGGACGGCCCATTTCTGCAGCCTTCTCCTTCTCTTCCCCTGCTTCAGCTGTCTGTCCGCCTTCCCAGCCCCCGGGACGAAGTGCAGATTGCCAGCTCCTTGGGGCACAGATCTGTTGGTTTGGCTCATGCCGGCAGACTACGTGACCAGCTCACACAGCAATTCTGCCAGTCAGCTGCTCGCCCGGTGCCTTTACATGAAGCAACAAGCTCATAGCTCGTATATTCCAACTGTTGCTACGTGCCAGGATAGATTCGAGGGAGGGGACGGGGACACACAGAGCCAAGGGTTTTTGCAGACCCATCAGCTGGCAACTATCAGGGCTCTTCCAGAGAGGTGGGAAGGGAAAGCAGAGTCACTCGAGCGGCCTCTTCCTGACCGGCCCCTTTGTGCTTCCTCACTCCAGCGGAGATAAGATAAGCCCGCGATGGTTTTTTATGACTGTTTTTAACAGCTTGAAAACACAAACGTCCAGATAACAGGGAGGGGAAAACACGGCACAGGTAAATATTTGGCTGTTAGGTAGGGGCAGAGATCACGGCTTTGCACCTGTATGCAAAGGAGAAGCTCTTCAGGGGAAAGGGAGGCTTTTGTTTAGATGACTTCTAAGGAAAAGCCGGGGCAAGCCAGGTGTCACCGCGGGAATGCCAGGCTCTGTGCCGCTGCCCCCCCCCCCGCCCGTGCAACATTCCGGGGCCTGGAAAAAAATAGCCTATCGCCTCACTAGAACTTCGTGCATCTGGTAAAGTCCCAGCAAGAATCTGCTGTTTTTGCAGCCACATGCTAAACATTTGGAATTTCCCGGTGTTCTCAGTTCTCCAGTGGAGCCCTTCCAAAGCCACCGTCCCGATCTCACTGAGAAAGCAGGATTTTAAACGCAGCAAGTAGTAAAGCAGACCTGGATAGCCCAGGCTTGGTTGATCTCGTCGTATCTCCAAAGTTAAGAAGGGTCAGACCACCAAGGAAGTCCAGGGCTGCAACGCAGAGGCAGGCAACGGCAAAACATCTCTAGAATCACAGAGTTGGAAGGGACCTCCAGGGTCATCTAGTCCAACCCCCTGCACAATGCAGGAAATTTACAAATACCTCCCACACACACACACACACAAACCCTGAGTGATCCCTGTTCCATGCCCAGAAGATGACAAAAAACCTCCAGGACCCCTGGACAAACTGGCCTGGAGAAAAATTGCTTCCTGACCCCAAAGCGGTGATCAGCATTTCTGCTGGAACAAGAACTAAGCACTGTTCCTCTCTTGTCTTAAAAGCCCTGCAGGGTTGCCATAAGTCCACTACAACTTGGCGGCCCAAAAAACAGTAAGTAAATAATTAAATACACTAAACCACTGAGTGATAAAACTTGGTTCTTGGACAGTACCATTTTAGGAGATCCACACAACAGAAAAGCATTCCACAGAAAGAAGGATAAAAAAAGCATTCTCGTTCATCAGCCTTCTTCCTGTTGCATTAGTTTTCTACGGGCAGGGATTTGAACTCTGGGAGCATTCGAAACAAGCTACCCCTGTTTCACCTTAGAACAGGTACACTGTTCACACAGAGCGGACCTGATCAATGACTCCTGTGTGTAACAATGGCCACAGATCTAACGCCGGCCCAAAATACTGCATCGTCTGAAATTCCGGCCTGTAGTTATTTTAACAGACTTGTAAGCCAACTCCATCCCAAGGGCCAGAAGCACTAATCATAAACAGTTAATTAAATCTTCACTGTATCCCATTTCTGACCGTGAATATGGAAGCACATTATACTAACAGCTGCATTTCTGGTACATACATGGCCCATCCTTCACCAGAGCCAGTTAACAGAATTAGCAACAGAAATGCAGATCTGCTCCTGAACCGCATCACTTAAGGACATGAGAAAAGCCCCCTCTGGATCAGACCAAAGGCCTATCAAGTCCAGCGTTCTGTTCACACAGTGACTGACAGGCTGGCTCCAGGAAGCTCGTGACCAAGACGACTGCAACAGCATACTCCCCCTCCGTGTCCCCTCTGGTACCGGGGGGAGTGGATATCCATCATGACTAGCATGAATTTGTCCACACCTATATTAAAGCCCAAGGAGCTGCGGTGGCTCAAGTGATTAAGACACTGAACTGCAGGCTGTGGAAGGTCAGTAGTTCAGCAGTTCAAGACCCGAGAGTGCCGCATGACGGGGTGAGCGCCTGTCTCTAGTTCTAGCTCCTGCCAACCTAGCAGCTCGAAAGCAAGAAATTGCAAGTAGCTCAATAGGTACCACTTTGGTGGGAAGGAAACAGTGTTCTGTGCACCTTGGTGTCTAGTCATGCCGGCCACATGACCACGGAAACGTCTTCGGACAGTGCTGGCTCTTCGGCTTTGAAACGGAGATGAGCACCGCAACCCTAGAGTCGGATTCGACTGGCTTTCAAGCAAGGGAACCTTTACCTTTACCTATATTAAAGCCCTCCAAGTTGGTGGCCACCACCACATCCTGCGGTGGTGAGTTCCCCATTTAACTATGTGGAAAGTGCCGTCAAGTATGTCCAATATGCATTACTTTTAATCTACCTATGCACTAACTATGCACTACTTCCAAACTATATATTGAAAGGGCAGGAGGTGGGGATTTAAAAAAAACATGTTTGCCCATATAATATATGGAAAGAAAGCTGTACCTGCATATAGAAAATCACAGCATATTGGAGGAGGAGGAGGAGATTGGATTTATACCCTGCCCTTCGCTCAGAGTCTCAGAGCATCTTGCAAACTCTTTTCCCTTCCCCTCCCCTACAACAGACACCCTGTGAGGTAGGCGGGGCTGAAAGAGATACGAGAGAACTGTCCTTGAGAGAACAGCTCTGACAGAACTATGGCTTGCCCAAGGTCATCCAGCAGCTGCAAGTGGAGGAGTGGGGAATCAAACCCGGTTCTCCCAGATTAGAGTCCGCGCACTTAACCACTACAGCAAACTGGAGAGGATAAAGACTGAAAACTGAATAGCACAATCTGGAGTAAAGTTCATAATATATGATCTGGTCTTCTGTTTTTCCCTGTACCTCTATAACCCTTCTGCCTGTACAGAAACCAATCTTAACTTACCATCCAACAGGAACTGTTTCTGATGTCCTACACACAGCACACCTCTCCCATGGATATTTATGAATAGAAAAGTTTCCCACATATAGCATTGCCAACAGGCCTGGAGAAAAGTGTCCTGAGCGGAAACTGGCAGGAGAAACTTTTTGCAGAATGGAGGTAAATAACCTTTGAAAATAACAGCCTCTGAAATCAACAATACTCAGGGCTATTTTGGGGCAGGAAAGCACAGGAACGGAGTTCTGGCTGGCTCCTGAGTTGGCCACGCCCTGCAGGAACTCATTAGCATAATAGGCCACACCCAACAGCAGAAACTCATTAGGACTGGCTACATTAGGGGTGTGTGGCCTAACATACAAAGGAGTTCCTGCTACAAAAAAAGACCTGAGTTTTGACAACAAACAAGATAAACAGAATAAGAAGCAAAGGGTGGGGTGTGGCTGGATGACCACACTTCTGGTAACATGGGGTGTGGCCTGATATGCTAATGAGCTATGTTGTCAAGGGTGTGGCCTAATATGCTAATGAGTTTCTACTGTTGGGTGTGGCCTATTATGCTAATGAGTTCCTGCTGGGCTTTTTCTACAAAAAAGTGCCCTGTTAATACTGAACGTTTTCTTCTCCGAACAGCTGACGACTTTAGCTACAAAGAAACCTGCACCCGCTTACTCAGGTGCTCAGAAGTTTGTCACCGGTTCCCAAAAACTTTGAAACTACGGTTATACCCCAGGCAGAGGAATGATCTTAAGCAGGGCTTTTTTTGTAGAAAAAGCCCAGCAGGAACTCATTAGCATACTAGGCCACATGCAACAGCAATAACTCATTAGCATAAATATTAGGCCACACCACCATGTTACCAGAAGTGTGGTCATCCAACCACACCTACCTTTTGCTTCTTATTCTGTTTACCTTGTTTGTTGCCAAAACCCAGGGCTTTTTTTGGAGTAGGAACTCCTTTACAAGTTAGGCCACACACCTCAAATATAGCCAATCCGAGTTTCTGCTGTTGGGTGTGGCCTATTATGCTAATGAGTTCCTGCTGGGCGTGGCCAACTCAGGAGCCAGCCGGAACTCCGTTCCTGTGCGTTCCTGCCCCAAAATAGCCCTGATCTTAAGTATGACGCTTGAGTTTTCCACCATCTGTGCATCTCACCAAGCACTGGGAGCCCCCACATGCGCTTCTTCAAGGGGCCGAGCATTACCTTTGGGAGTCATTAAGCATGAATCCGGGAGGGCACTCCGGCACGCACTCATTGTCATGAATCACAAACTTCTCGTCCTCCGGCACCGCCGTGGACAGCTCTTTGCAGGTCTCCCGGGTGATGCAGCGCCAGCCCTCGAACTTGTAGGTGTTGGGCGGGCAGGTGGGGACGCAGACCCCGTCGTGGTAGTAGTTGCGGCAAGCCACGCAGGCGGAGTTGTTGTTCGGTGCCGTACAGCTTCCCAAGCATTCCGGGTGGCAGCATTCATTCTGGTCCATGCACGCGTGTTTGCCGCAAGAGCTGGGACATACTGCAAAGACAGCAAAAAAGAAGGATGGGTAAACGGCACGTTATAACCAACGGCAGCAAGCAAAGGATGGGGGAACCAGAAACGCAACCCTGGCGATCAGAGGGGTGACAGATGTTGCAGCCAGATCAAATCCACCAGAAACACGGGCCCGTGTCAAAGTTTACCCTTTAGGTGCTAATTTCCAAGAATTGCCTTGCTAGATCTAAAGGAAGAAGCCCATCCATCTATTTATTGTACTTACGACGTTTTGCCGCACTATTCTACACAATCAGGCCCTTTGGGCAGCATACAGTTGAAAAAGAGAGATTTAAAAAAACAAACATTGAAATCAGCATGTGTGTAAAAAAACAGCAATTAAAAATGAATGGGGGGGGCACAAGCTCCGTCTGTTTCCCTCTGTCACAATCTTCAGCCAGTAGGTGAAGAAAAGTGATAGAGCAGGACATAGTAATGTCCCTAGAGAGGAGTTCCACCCTTTCGGAGTCAACACCGAGCAGGCCCTTTGTTGGATTAAGAGCCAGTCCGGCATTTGGTTTCAATCGCCAGCCGGCCACACCCCACGTGCATGGTAGAAGAAGAGGAAGAGACTGGATTTATACCCCACCCTTCACTGCCCAAAGGCATCTCAGAGCGGCTTACAAACGCCTTTCTCTTCCCCTCCCCACAACAGACCCCCTGTGAGGTAGGCGAGGCTGAGAGAACTTCTGACAGAAATTGCTCTTTTTCAAGGACAGCTGTGCCAGAGCTTGTGACTGACCCAAGGTCACATCAGCAGGTGCAAGTGGAGGAGTGGGGAATCAAACCCGGTTCTCCCAGATTAGAGTCCGCGCACGTAACCACTACACCAAATTGGCGCTCAAACTGGTGGCAAAGCCCTTGATTCCAAGCATTTGCAATTCAGAGGTCTAGCCCCACCTCCGGACATTAAGGTTTCGCCAGACTACCGTGCTTAACAGCAGCTGATTAAAACTAACCCGTCACCACCCCTTAAATAACAAGCGTCATGGAGAAACTCACGTAGCAATGCGCAAGCCATGGGATGCAAAATCCCCTAGTCAAATCTTTACTTCCCCCATGTACTCACTAGGCGCCCCGACGTGCTTGAACAACAGTCGCTGATTTCAAAAGTACCGAATGCTGTTCAATATTTTTTTACTTTTTATTTAAAAGTATTCATCTTCCCGCCTTCCACCTGAGCATCTCAGGGTACACCAAGGCATGCAACAATGATAGAGAAACTGTCTGGTATAAAATACTCTACAAAAATACTGGAAACCAAAAAAAAAAAAATTTTTTTTAAACACCTCCAACCAGGCTTGGGTTCCCCTCCCCGCAAAATCTCTCCGGAATAACTCCTGTTTTACTCCTCCGATGGGGTTCTGGAAGCACCGTTGTACACGAGGGACTTGAATCTTTGCCAGATGCCAACTACCCAGCCATCCCGCCTGGTCAACCCCAACCTCAGTCCATGAAATACAATTCTAGGGCACTGGTATCAGGGCAAGGTTCTCCCCAGCCAGTCTGAATTCCTCCCCATTTCACAACTGTGGAATAGCAGGTCAACATTCCCTAGCGAACGTGCTCTCCCTTTTGTGGCAGCTGATTTTTAACGCTCTGCTAACAATAACTTCGGGGGAAGCATCATGGTCAGATCTGGTCAGATCTCAGAAGCTAAGCGGGGTTGGAACTTGGAAGGGAGACCTCTGAGGAAGACTCTGCAGAGGAAGGCAATGGCCAATCACCTCTGCTTCTCCTTTGCCTTGGAATTCCCTTGGCTGGGGTCGCTGTCAAGTCGGCTGTGGCTTGACAGCGCAGACCCAGGTAAAGATGGCTTAACCACCATTTGCGTTATTCCGCTGAACAAATGGCTGGGATCACCAACCGGTGGTGAAGCCAGCGTCACGATGCCAGACTGCTTTGCCGGCAGCCGGCAGTGCCTCATCTCCATGTACGTAAATATTAGATGTCTCCAAGGCTATTAAGAGATTTCTTCAGCAACTTCAGACAGCGTGTCTTGCAGGCAGATGGATTGCAGCGCGCCCCACGAGTGCCAAATCTTAAGATTTAGTATCATCACAAGATTCCCCGTTCGCACAAGGATACCAAAGCAAAGCCACAGACGCAATAACGACAACAAGCCAAGTGCACGATACGTAGGACGTGGTGCTGTGTGCTCGGTCAGGCCTCAGATCTGCAAAACGGAGGAGGATGCCACATGGACCGACCAGCTCCAACGACGCCCAGCCGCACCATGTCAAGGCCAAAATGCCATGAGGAACACGACAGCATTCCTGGCATTTCTGAAAACAGGACTGAAGCAACAATCAAACGGGCATCTACTCAGTTATCTACTCAGATACCACTATGTTCTCCCCCTCACAGTAAAAGATAAAGGTTTCACTTGCTCACAACCCAGTCAAATCCGACTCTAGGGGGCGGAGCTCATCTCCGTTTCCAAGCTGAAGAGCCAGCGCTGTCCAAAGACATTCCGGTGGTCATGTGGCCAGCATGAGTGAACGCCAAGGCATGAGGAACGCTGTTAGCTTCCCACTGAAGCGGTACTTGCAATTTTTTTGCTTTCGAACTGCTAGTTGACAGGAGCTCACTCCATCACCCATCTCAAACTTCCTAACTACACACACACAAAAATGGCGGCCCGTGAGCCAAGCCCATCCTTCTTTCTGACCCATCAACCGCCAGTTCCAGAGTTAAGACTGGAGCAGACGGCGCCACACCTGAAACAGTTTCCCTTCAGAGCAGATGGAACAAAGGCCTTCCCATACCTTTACTGAAGGTAAACGGTACCTTCTTCTGGTGGCAGGGAGAGGCACGTTCACATGACTTAAAGCTTCCTTTTGTACAGAAAGGAAACAAACCCCTTGCATGTAGAAAATTAGTGCACCAAAGGGAAGGTTGGCTTAGGCTCATTCTCCCTGGTCCTGCTAGCTTTCTGAGTAGAGGGAATTTAACTAGCGACAATTCAATCATTACAGAGTTTCTAGCAAGGTGGAAGGCGGGAAGATGAATACTTTTAAATAAAAAGTAAATATATATTGAACAGCATTCGGTACTTTTGAAATCAGCGACTGTTGTTCAAGCACGTCGGGGCGACTAGTGAGTACATGGGGGAAGTAAAGATTTGACTAGGGGATTTTGCATCCCATGGCTTGTGCATTGCTACGTGAGTTTCTCCATGACGCTTGTCATTTAAGGGGTGGTGACGGGTTAGTTTTAATCAGCTGCTGTTAAGCACGGTAGTCTGGCGAACCATTAATGTCCGGAGGTGGGGCTAGACGCCTGAATTGCAAATGCTTGGGATAAAGAGCTTTGCCACCAGTTTGAGCGCCAGTTTGGAGTAGTGGTGAAGTGCGCGGACTCTAATCTGGGAGAACCGGGTTTGATTCCCCACTCCTCCACTTGCAGCTGCTGATGTGACCTTGGGTCAGTCACAAGCTCTGGCACAGCTGTCCTTGAAAAAGAGCACGTTCTCTCAGCCCCACCTACCTTACAGGTTCTACCCACGAGGACGGTTATCTGGGGTCTTTTCTTTTGGAGTAAGGACCAACGTTCCCTCTAAGCTGTGGCGTCTTGTGAGCAAAAATTCTACTTTGTGAGCGACTGGCATCAAAGTGGTGAGCAAGCGATTTGGCTCCTGCATCAATTAGTTTCCTCTGGAGCCCTCCTTCCTGAGCCAAGACAAAAATGTGTGCGCCGGAGGCTAAAAGACTGTGAGCTCGCTCACACTAACTCAGCTTAGAGGGAACACTGGTAAGGACCTACTGGTCAGAGCGAGAACGCTCACACGGAGCTGCCGAGGACAATCAGACCTTTGGTCCATCAAGGTCCCTGTTGTCTACGCAGACCAGCAACAGTTCTCCAGGGTCTCAGGTGGAGGTCTTTCCCATCACCTTCTACCTGACTTTGGCTGGAGATAATGGGGATTGGTCCTGGGACATTCTATGTGCCAGGAAGATGCTCTGCCATTGAGCCACCATCCCTCGCCAAGCGAAAAGCTTGAAAAGAGGACAGCGCAAATCCCACTAACCCAGCCATGGCGGGGAGGGGCTCTCTAACAGAGGCTGAAAAACGTGAAGTGCTAGACGGCATTGCTAATCTTCACGGAAAAGTTCAAGCAAGACGCATCGCTGGGCACCATCTGCAGTTTGCCTGTCTTTGGCAGGCGGCCTCAACCCAGTGCGGACAGGGAACCTGTCCTCCCCGCTTTCCCCCACCCTCCAAAAAAAAAGTCAGGATTTTCGGCAAGGCTGAAACAGAACGATCAGGTAAACAAACGGGTCTGGTTAAAAACGCAGCCAGGAGGGGGAGGCTTCTGGCAAAGCAGAGGACGCGGCCTCAGCCAAGGTTGGCAGCGAATCAGTGGCACGCGGAGAGGCACAGGGTTGCCAAGTGTGGGACGTTTCCAAAAAGATCCTTTCCTTCCCTGTAAAATGATACTCAAAGCCTTCCTCCCCCACCACCACCACCCCCGCTTCCTTACCATTAAAAAAAATATATCCCCATCCGTCTAAAATACTTCAACATAAGTTTGGTTCTGAAAACAAACTCTGAAAAACGGTGTGGCGCAGGCGTGCCCGATTCCACTTATAAGGACAGAAGAGCAAAAGGGTTTGGGACTGGTACCTCAATAAACCAGGGGAAGAAGAGGACTCTCTCGCTCTTTCGTTTAAAATGAAGCGTTTCGTAACAGGCCGAGGGCTTCCTCAACGTGATACAGAAACTGCCTTTGGAAGGGAATTAATTGCATTAATAACAGGGAGGCCGTGTCTGTGATACTACATCAAAACGAGCTTCATTTATACTCCTTCCCAGTGATCACAACAAACCTGTAAGGTAGGTTAGTGTTATTTTTATTTTGCATATGGGGGGAGGCTGGTTCAGATGACCTAACAGCATGTAAACAAGTCCCAGGCTCCTATGACCCCTCCCTTCCTATGCCCACTGCCGTTCTCTTCTTACCTCATGGCAAACCGCAGCATGGCGCTGCACCTAAAACTGCAAACCGTGGCTTGCGCTTGGACTCCAAATCGTTATCGGGAAGAAAGCAAACTACCGTTTTGTGCTAATTTCCGTGTAACAGCAGACTAATATCTGCTGCAAAAGGGATGGAATCCAAGCTTGTGTGAAGAGAAGGATGCAATCCTAATGAGTATTACATGTGAGCACTGCCAGTGGCTTGCCGGTCCAACTACACAGCAGATTCTTAGCTTCCCTTGTTCTCTCGCTTGGCATAGGGAAAGGTGGGATTTAAACCCAAAACTGCAAAGATTCAAAGGGGTGTGGAAATAGGGTAAATGTCAGGAGATCGGGCGGGGGGGGGAATGCCTGGGGAGGATGGCGCTTGGGAAAGATGTGACGTCACTTCCAGGTGATACTCTAGGAATTCCCATTAATGCCTATGGAGCAGACCACTGAGTCTACGGGAAGTTCCTAGAGTGGCACTACGGAGGACATTTTTCTCCTAGTTCTCAGTTTCTCTTGGAGGGGGGAGACTGGGGCTGGGAAATTCCCCACTGGGCAGCTGGGAAACCTGCATGGAAAGTATCTGTGGTAAGACAAACAGGAGAACCATTTAAAGGGCACATATCTTCAGAGATACTCTGAAGAGTTAAACATGCTGGCACTCTTTTTAACAGAGAAAAGAAGAGGAAATTGGATTCATACCCCGCCCCTTCACTACCCAATGGGAGTCTCAGAGCGGCTCACAAAATCCTTTCCCTTCCCCTCCCCACAACAGACACCCTGTGAGGTAGGTGGGGCTGAGGGAGCCCCGAGAAAACTGCTCTTGAGAGGACTGTGCTAAAAGAACAGAACGAAGACTTAATTTCAACTATGCTAATGGCTGCAAAAAATTTAATTGCCTTAAACTGTAAATTGTTTAAGTTATCAAATCTGTCACAGTGGAGATCTAAACTGTGGGACCTGATTGCTTCAGATAAAATTGCTATGCAATTAATAGCTTTTGACAATCCGAAATGTGCTAATAATTTTTGGGGGAAATGGTTTGTGTTTTTTGAATACATTACCGCTTGTCAACCCCGATTATACACACTACCTCAGAAATATAGAGATTTTGTATTTTATTAATAAGTTTTTGTGCTTAGGGTTAAATGTTCTTTTCTTGTTTATTAGATGTTATAGAATGATACTGTATACAACTAACGAGTAATACATATTGTGAACAATATAAAAATCAATATAAATGCTATTAAATAAAAGAACTTGTGACTGACCCAGGGCCACACCAGCAGCTGCATGTGGAGGGAGTGGGGAATGAAACCCGGTTCTCTCGGATTAGCGTCTGCACTCCTGACCACTTACATGCAAAGAACTCACACATTAGGCACCCTTCTGAAATAACAGCCACGTGCTGAAGGGATTTAAGTACTGAGGGACGGTCCCTCCACATGCAAAACAACAAATGGTGGGCAAGGAGAGAACAAGACAGAAGAAATTCGAGAGTTGAAACAGAGCATCCCACAGATACTGTGCTCCGCGTCAGTACTACTGACAACTGCTTCCTCTCTTTATACCCCTTGCTTCCATGATTACACAGTACAGCTAAGAAGACGTACAGAAGAAGATGGCTTTCAGGGTAGCACTGCACGCCCTGATCTCTCTTGAGTCACCTCAAACAAGGGTCCATGTAAGGATGTGTCTTCTCAACAGGCCTCATATATCCCTCAGTGCAACTGTAAGCACGTGCATGCATGCACACTAGCAGAGCCCATGAAATCAAATACATTGCTGGCCCCTGCATCCCATCTATTTGTAAACCCCACTCGAGACGTTCAGGACAGAACGCGAGCTGAAGGCATTTTACCCTCACAGCAATCCCACAAGGCATAAGGATGAGCACAGCCTGAAGCCGGCTCCAGAAGACTTGGGCGACTCTTGAACCCAAGCCTCTGGTTCAAACCCAACTCTTTTACCCCGCGATCCAACACCGGGTCTCGAAATGCATGACTAAGTTGGGGAGGAAGGGACCTAGGATGCATTTTGCACACAAACACTCCGACATCTTGACACCAAGACCCGTGGTTTTTAAAAAGCGGCTCTCGAGCTTGTAAAATAAATAGCCCACATTTAAGTGGCAACGGGGAACGTGCCTTTAGAAGAGGTAAAATACCAACATCCTTTGATTCGAATGGATTAGCCACGACTGTTATCTAATGGCTTTAGCATCTAACATCTCCAGTCTTTCTATCACATTCCACCAGAAAAATTATTCTCCTCTTTACGGGAGCAACTTTTTATTTTTGCATAAAAAGGCACTTCTGTGAAGAGGAACCCACAGGAATCAAAGTGTCATAACACCATGCATCAAAAACGCTGAGCGGCTTCCTATTCTTTCCGATAATTAAACCACAATTAGCTTTCTGAAAAAGAGAAAGGGGGGGGAATCACCTGCTAGGACCATATTTAAAGTTTTTTTACTCTCGCCGCTATTCCGTGGTGCTGAGGATTTCGAGCAATTATCGCCCCGTGATTTAAATCTTGCAGTCTGCGTGCAGCCGCCTGCATTCCCACAGTGCTCAGGGAGAGGGTTCTGAAGAACCAGGGGAGCCCATCAGCAAAAGAAGAGCTCCAGCACGCGAATGCTCCTGGACCCAGAACAAAGTTGGGAACCACCACACGTTCTGCAGGGTGCTGGGGAGAGGTGTGTCCGACTCGGATCTGGGAGGCCCAGGGTCAAAATGCCCACCCTCCCACCGCTGCCACCAACTCGCTGGGTGACCTTTGGACAGTCACTCCTTCTCAACCTAATCAGCCTCACAGGGTTGTTGTGAGGCTGAAATGGAGGAGAGGGGAAAGAGGTCAGGCATTTTGGGGAAGGAAAGCAGGGTATAAACCAGGGACGGCCAAGCTTGCTTAACGTTAAGAGCCACACAGAATAAAAGCCAGGCGTTTGAGAGCCACATGACGTGAACAGATATTACAGACACATTTTTATTGGGAAATATGCAAATTTGCTTTTTACTAACATTAAAAAAGACTGCCAAAAATAGATACAAAAGGGATAAAAACAGATATTGATATTTATTTGCCCGATGATATTTGTAGTGGGGTGGTGGTTGAGAATGCATTTAAAACGAAAGTTGCTTTCTTTCTCTGCTCCCTCCCGCCTCAAGCCTACCCAGGAAGGGGAACACTGGCTGGGGAAAGGAAGACCGATCGGGCGATGGGGAGGCGTGCCTCCCCTTCGCTTCCCCAGCTGCCCTGCCGGGAAGCCACACAATATGAGTGGAAGAGCCACAGTTTGGCTCCCGAGCCACAGTTTGGCCACCAGAGATTTCCAAACTAGTCTGAAGATCTTCCAGGCTTCCTACTGCCAGAACCAACAACTTCTGCCCGTCTTCCATTAACAATGTTATTCGGCCGTGGTGGTGGAGAGCGCCATCCAATCGCAGCTAACTTATGATGTCCCTCGTAGGGGTTTCAAAGCATGAGATTGCTCAGAGGCGGTTTGCCATGTCTTGCTTCTGCGGACCAACCTTTGTCTTCCTTAGTGGTCTCCCACGCAAGCACTAACCATGGCCCACCTGCCTTAGCTTCCACAATTGGGCAATCCAGGGGACAAAAATGTTTTTTGGTGGTGGTGGTGGGGGGGGGCTAGTATTCAGGTCACACATACGAACGCTAATCAAAATTCTGCATTGAAGTGGGTCAGCCCAATTAACCGCCTTGCTTTTTACTAAAGTGACTGGTTAAGAGAGAGACCTACTGAGGATGTTTAACCGTCACCACCCAGATATCCCCAATTTCTTATAACTAGACGTCACAGCAGCTTGCCGGTTCAACAAAGCATTATATCCACACAAGCACAAACCACTACGGTTCCAGTGGGCCAAAAGTTTTTAGAAATGTACTATTTTAGAATGTCGCAATGCTTTATCATGTACGCATAAAACAGCAGACCCGAAGCAAGTTTTGCAGCTAACCCCCAAGCAAAACATTTTTTCCTACGATAATTTAATATTTGAAAAAGCTGGACCAGAGGTATCGCACAGGTGAACTCTTCACATTGAATTTTGAAATTTCAGTCTGAGTTTAGCAAGCCATAGTCTGGCATATGACTCTTCAGCTTAACATTGTTGCTATAAATAGGCTTCATTCACATTTAAAATTGAGACTAACACCCAAACTTAAGTTTTGTTCTCATTTTCTTTTGGGGAAGAAGAAGAAGAAGAAGAAGAAGAAGAAGAAGAAGAAGAAGAAGAAGAAGAAGAAGAAGAAGAAGAAGAAGAAGAAGAAGAAGAAGAAGAAGAAGAAGAAGAAGAAGAAGAAGAAGAAGAAGAAGAAGAAGAAGAAGAAGAAGAAGAAGAGGAAGAGGAAGAGGAAGAGGAAGAGGAGGAAGAGGAGGAGGAGGAGGAAGAGGAGGAGGAGGAGGAGGAGGAGGAGGAGGAGGAGGAGGAGGAGATTGGATTTATACCCGCCCTTCACTACCCGAAGGAATCTCAGAGCGGCTGACAAACTCTTTTCCCTTCCTCACAACAGACACCCTGTGAGGCAGGTGGGGTTGAGAGAGCTCTTTCGAGAACTGCCCGGGAGAGAACAGCTCTGACAGAACTATAACTTCCCCAAGGACACACCAGCAGCTGCATGTGGAGGAGGAGCGGGGAATCAAACCCAGTTTTCCCAGATTAGAGTCCTTGCTCCAAACCACTACACCAAACTGGCTCTCATTTTAGGGGATGGAACGGGAATGAGCTGCACCCCTCCCGGTGCTTAAAGGACAGGCCACTCACATTCAAACTATGACAAAAGCGAAGCATTCTCCCCCTGAACTGAACACAAAACATGGAAGACGCCACATTCAATTGCAACAGACTCCTCTCCGTGATGGGCCCGAAAACAACTTTTTGCCATACCCACAAGCTCTTCCCCTCATAGGCATGTGTGACTGAGAACCGCTTGGACACAAAAGCATATACACTGAAGAGGAGACTGGATTTATACCCCACCCTTCACTACCCAAAGGAGTCTCAGAGCGGCTTACAAACTCCTTTCCCTTCCCCTCCCCACAACAGACACCCTGTGAGGTAGAAGAAGAAGAGATTGGATTTATATCCCGCCCTTCACTACCCAAAGGAGTCTCAGAGCGGCTTACAAACTCCTTTCCCTTCCCCTCCCCACAACAGACACCCTGTGAGGAAGAAGAAGAAGAAGAGATTGGATTTATACCCCGCCCTTCACTACCCAAAGGAGTCTCAGAGCGGCTGACAAACTCCTTTACCCTTCCCCTCCCCACAACAGACACCCTGTGAGGTATGTGGGGCTGAGAGAGCTCTGACACAAACTGCTCTTTTTCAAGGACAGCTGTGCCAGAACTATGGCTTGCCCAAGGTCATCCAGCCAGGTGCAAATGGAGGAGTGGGGAATCAAACCAGGTTCTCCCAGATTAGAGTCCGCGCACTTAGCCACTATACAAAACTTATACGCTGGTCTTAAAGGTTGCCACTGAGAACTGCTTAATTTGGGGAGGCTTTGACCAGGCTCAAATTTGGGTTGGCCTGGGCAGATACAAGCAGGCTGGCTTCCTCCCCAAAACCAGGATTCTAAACCATGTTTGACAGGAGGAAACAATGCATGACTTGCCCAGATGCGGCCCGGACGCTGTCAGCCAAACTCCACGCATGACAGGCAGAAAGAGAGGTGAATGCGGCAACTGGCTGTGTTCATGCCCACCAGGAAAACAGGTTTGTTGCAATGTTAGAATGCAGCCAGCCAATGATAAGATGGGTCTACGCCGCTCGTATAATAACATTTCCACTTAGCCAACACTCGTCCATTTGGCTTTTATCGAAAGGGGTTGAGGATGGAAACAGAGAGGCTATATTTGCACCATCATTTATTAGCTTAAGTCTGAATTAAAATTCTGACTCCTCACCTGAAAGGTTTTCTTTTTGTGTGTGTTGAGGGGGGGTGTTAGTCATTCTCCACATGGATAGGAAACAACCGTGGCTTATCTACGGTCTCATGGAAGGGCTTCCCAAAATTAACTTAAACACACTTTTTTTTTTTTTTTTGGAAGAGCTTCTAAAAAAGATTATGCCGAGTTATTTTAAATGCAGAGCTGTTTGAATATTCCTTATAAGTTTATTAAACTCTCCCTCTCCTCCCATGACTAACTAAAGTGGAATTGAGAGAGTATTCTATATTTATCGCTCATCTGGTTGTTTGCGCCGAGGGCCCCATTTCCATCTTCCGTCACTGTGCGCAGAGCTATGCGAGGCATTGTGGACTCCCAAAGTTTGCCGATTTCCTAACAAGGCAGGCTTGTATCCCATGAGGAACAAGACGGGGGCTGTTTTTGTCCAAAGGGAAACTGCAGCTCTGAACTCCCTCTTTCATACATACCCTTTCCTGCAGTCTGTACAGATAACCATTCCTGCGTAAATGACATGCCACATATACATCTGTGAATTATGATCTATCGATTCACGTAATATGTTTTCCTCTGTTGTCCCTGTGGATTTATTGCGATTATAAGCTTTCTGGCAGGGTTTGTGTTTTCAATCATTTCCCGTACAACTAGCTGTTACAGTTGCTTAAATAATAAGAATTAATGCTAATCATTCCCAGACATCAGCTTCTCTGCTCCTGAGGTATAGTGTAAGCCCTTCAAGAATGCTGCAAGAAATATGGTTCTAGGCTCTGTGTAAAGAGGGCAGGACAGAATATAATCCGGTAAATCCTCCGCAACCGGAGCGCCGCCTAAACAAAAGCATAAAGCAAATGGAGAGCTCCTAGAAACTCAGCCAGCCGTCAGAGACTTCTAATGGGAGACTTACCAGGGCCTCAAATCCCAAGGATGACTCCCACCCCCTCCCGATTATGCACTTTACAGTCTCATTCCAAGATCCGAGGGAAAGGGTTTGTGAAGTAATGCATTTTTCCTTGGGAGGTTTGAAAAGAGCAAAAACCCCACTCTGAGTTTTAGAAGTTTTTTCCCCCTCTCTGGGCAGAGAACAGGCAGGATGGGAGGCAGTCACTTCAATTGCTTTCCAGACTTACCTCAGCCCACCTGCATACAAATACTGATAGGCCTAGACAATAGGATGGTCACGTTCTCCCTCCCCCCTTCAAGCAGGGGACAGAGATTTGGAGGTGTTAAATACTACAGAGGGAAGGAAAATTCTGCAGATTTCTGGAAAAGCTTCTCTGACCTGGTCAGTGGGTGGGGAATTTTAGAATGCCACAACTCAAGGGAGCAAGGAGGAAGTTCTCTTTTGGTGCTGAGTCCATCAGAGCAGACAGAACACAACTGAGGTCTGGAGGAAGCGGCCGTTAGCCATGTGTTGGCCATGTGTTGGCCTGAAGAGCTGAAGGTAGCTGTAGAGACCTGTAACTTCCTAAGAAGCCTGCCCCATATTTTAACATTTGAGAGGGACAGAGGAATTGTGTTTTACCCATTTCTTTTTAATCCCTTGCTCAACTGGTTCTGTGCTAAAACTATGCATGTGAACATTTTCTTTTTAATAAATATTTGATAACTTTTGATGCTGGCAGTAGTTCTCTATACCACATAGACCTCCACCACCTTGGAAATGCTATTTTAAAAGGAGTGCCAGGGGGAAGGCAGCAAGCAGCTATTCCTCCAGGGGTGCACAAGGCAGTAAACTGTCCCCAAGGTGGCCAGGTGTTGGGCAGTGGGAGAAACAGAGGCAGGCAATGGCAAACCACTTCTGTCTCTTACCTTGAAAACCCTAGGGAGTCACCATAAGCCAGGTGCTTCTCGATGGCACCTTTCCACGTGTAATTCTATACGACATATATTTTTGTACAGAGATCATGGGGTTATATACTGACGTATGGAGGGACCCATCTCCTATGCCATCTGCTGTCAGTTTCCCACTGCTAATAAGCCTGCCAGTGGCTCACTGCCCTGGCAGCCACTGCCCCAACCCAGAGGAAATAATCCTCACCCGGGCCTGCTTCAAAAGCCACCCATGCCAGCTCCCAATCGCTCATGAGATCTCTTCCTTCCTTGCAAGAAGTTCGACCACTGATTCTGACAAGCCTGTTTCCCAGACAACCAAAATGGTGGCCAAACTCTTGGGAGAAGGAGTCCTACTGCAAGAGTTTGGGGAGGCTTGCAAAGGCATGCTGTTTCTGCAGAGGCCTGCGAAGAGGAGAATCTCCCACCAGCCCCTATTGGGTGCCAGGCGCAAGATGGCAGCCGCTGCCACTAATCGCCTCAGGCAGCAAAACCTCTTGGGAGACCCCACTGCTCTCTAGCTTACCTGGGACAGGCAAGTTCGAGAAGGGGGCACTCACTGGAGAAGACCCTGATGCTGGGGAAGACTGAAGGTCAAAGAAGAAGGGGGACGGCAAAGGAGGAGATGGTTAGACAGTCTTATCTATGCAGTGAACATGAAACTGAGCAAACTCCAGAGGATGACGGAAGACAGGAGGGTCTGTCTTCAGTCTCTGGCCTTCCAGGGAACCGTCAGGGTTGATTTCTTTTAGGATTGACTGATTTGACCTCCTTGCAGTCCAAGGGACTCTGAAGAGTCTTCTCGAGCACCATAATTCGAAAGCGTCTATTCTTTGCCGCTCGGCCTTCCTTATGGTCCAACTCTCGCCATCATTTCAGTTTGCAGGTGGGTGAACACTCCTTCCAACCAAACACGTATCCTAACACTGCTTTTTCTTGGATGACGCCGGTTCTCTTTTACATGCAAGAATGCCCACTCTCCAAAACAGGGAAACACTGAGCCATGCCCATTCCTCCCCCCACCCCACCATCAGTTTTATCATTTACTTATTTACTTTGTGTATATTCTACCATTCTCCCGTAATGGGGGCTCAAAGCAGCTTACATGGCTCTCCCATCCTCCGTTTTATCCTCACAACAACCCTGTAAGGCAGGTTAAGGCAGAGGCTATGTGGTTGGCTCAAGGTCACCCAGCAAGGGTCCAACAGCAGAGTGGGGATTCGAACTGGGGTCCTAGCCCGGCAACCACTACGCCACACAGTCTTTGAAAAAATGTGGCAGATACGTCTCCTCGTGCGCCATCAGTCTGCATGTGGGTCCTTAACCATTTTAACTCGCTTTACCCTTAAACTCTTCCCTTCTGCCAAATCACAGAAAGCCCCGCATACACAACACTGCACTAGGCGACAGAGTTCTAATGAACCCATGTGTGGGTTAAAAAATATATACACATATCGGAGCAAGTACCAGCCTGACGCACCAATCTGAGAACGTGTTTTGCAAACAATTAGGAACCCTTGGAAAAAAAAAATAGGCTGAAGTCATCATGGGATAATTAGAGTCCTATTTTGCCTGTAAATTCTGTTCCCATTATAAAGGGAGAGTTGAAAAACACCCCTCCCTTTCTTCCCGGGATTACGGCAATTATTCCATATAGTGAAAAGATACTCCTGTGTGAGTGGGTTGGGTGGAAACCAGAGCTACAAACCCACCCTCCGTGCGTGCGGAGAAACGCTGGGGGGGGGGGGAATGGGTGGAAAGGAGGGGAAAGGCTTTACTGGAGGCAGAGAAAGAGGGAACTTTTATCAGAACATCAGAACATTTACCTGATCCCTCGCTGGATTAGGCCACGGGAAGGGAGAACTGGGCATGAATGTCATGAGGGAGCCCTGAAAATATAAGCGGAGTTAACAGAACACAGACCAAGGCACTTGGAACTAATTCTGCAATGACCTGCAAAACAAAGCCCATACAGACCCCAACAAACCCCTCCTTTAAAAAATTACGTGCCTGACATTAAAGGTTTTTTTTTAAAAAAAAGAAGAGCAAAATTTCTTAATTTTATATAAATGATTTCCGCAAGAGCCACGGGGCACGCTCTCTAAAGAAGCATATGGCCTGTTCTCCTATGACCTTTACTGTTTGGCACATGGTAAATTATAGCAGAATTATAGACAAATCTAACAACAATTAAGCTCCCAGGGCAGATGCCTTTCAAAAGGGTAACTGTCCCAAAATAATTTAAGGTAAGCTAAACGCATCAAAACAATTACACGCCAAAGGATGGCATTGGTCCCTATGAAGGGCATAATCCTATGCACAACACTGCAGCAGTGATAAAAGATGGGGACCAATACACGCCGCCCCCTTTTCACACCCTCCCGGGCCCTCTCCCTGAATTTCAATAGGGGATCTGCTTCCCATTGTCACTGTTGAGGGGTGGGCCATCTAGGAGGTGAAGGAAAGATCCGGAGAAGAAGCCAAAGAACACATTCTGTGTTTTTGCCTTTTCCGGCAAATGATCATGTCTCGATTTCTCCTGGTGTGCCGTTTTGCGTGATCTGTCACCAAGCTTATTAAGGGGAAAAATCAGAGCTCGGTATTAGAGGTCAGCCACTACTGTTTTTTTGAAACTGGTGGTAGGAGTCCCTTTCATGCCAAAATCTATTTTCTTCATCAGCATCATTAACTTCCCGCATACAAAGTCCTCCAAGATTGTACAACCCGGCAGGTAACATTACAAAGCAATATTGTTGCTTTCATATTTCAGCAAGAAGGTGGGGGGAGGAGAGAGACATCAGTCATAGCCACGTCCAACGACCCGCACAAAAACCCAAACCCTCTTGACAGCCAAATAATTTTTTTTAGTACTCCCAATAGATCAGGTTACAGAGAGAGAGAAACCAACAGACTTATACCTATTCTGCATTTAAACCGAAGAATCCCAGTATGCAAAAAAAAAAAAAAAATTGCAGCTAAAATACAGAGGGATCTGATTCTTAATTTGGGGCAGGAGGTGGGCAGCACCCCCTCCAGTCCCAAAGGGCTAGGGAAAGCTGCCTTTTGATGGCCAACCAGGGGAAGAAGAAGACCCCAAAGATGCCATTTGCTTCATTCGTATTCCTTTACACTGACGCTCCGAAGGGCAGACCACATGACACACTTGTTTATGAGCCTCGAAGAAAAAAAAGTCACATGATCCTCCACCGCCAACGCCAACGCCTCCCCTCCCCCTACACACAGCTTTATAGCTCTGCCAACACAAACAGCCATGACCTGCCTATAAGGAGATGGGTAGGGAATCTAGGAGCAACAGCACCGTCGCAAGGCATCCATCACAGAAAGGGCTGCGAGCCTCCAGCACAGCCATTTCCTCCAGACGACCTGATGTCTTATCATTCCGGGAGACCCCCAAAAAAACCCCATCTGGAGGTTGGCAACTGTTCTACGATGACAAAAGCATTAAGTGAAACCCTCGAGTCCTCTTTC
Source organism: Gekko gecko (assembly GCA_029375565.1). Classification (NCBI taxonomy): domain Eukaryota; kingdom Metazoa; phylum Chordata; class Lepidosauria; order Squamata; family Gekkonidae; genus Gekko; species Gekko gecko. The sequence goes on along the minus strand of JAPDNY010000017.1, from coordinate 36,608,976 downwards.
CTGCTCCCAATTCCTTGCTTTCCCTCCAAACACAGACACACAAATGCATTGTTAGGAATCCATATGTTTGGAAATAAATCCCACATTTAGAACTCAAAATCAGAGCCAATCTTCTTTTTTAAAGGGCGGGGGGGGGGGAGTGATACCACAGATGCTGATGCCCACATCAAAAGGTCACATTTAAGGTGCACTTGGAAAGCAAGGCGATCCCAAAACCATGCGCGCAGCATTAGGCGGAAAAGCTGGAGGGGTAAGCTCTTGCCCTTGCCGTTGCATGTGCATCCAACAGTCCTTACAATGAGCACGGGCCACATGTACCGCTTAAAATGAGATTCCAAGAGGGATTATTCCATGTGTGCGCATACAGAAAAGAAAAAAAAAGAAGCTATCAAAAGAAGGGGAGAAGCAGTTTTCAAAAAAGGCTGAAGCAGAGTTCAGTTCGAGAAGATAACAGGGCACGCGTCACACAAAACGTACAGGGCAGGATAACAGCTTTGATCACCGAACTAGAGAAAACAGGAGGTATTTTTGGCACCTTTCCTCAAAACTCCGGTTTTCTGCTGCCACGTATACATTTACTCACTAGAAACTACGAGGAAGAAACAGAGCACTTCCTTCAGATCCGCGCAGCCCGCTACACGCTCGGACTCCGGAATGGGACCAGTCCACCAAGAATACCGAACGTCCTTTCTGTGAAGGGTCAACAGAAGGCCTCTTTGGAAACGGGGGATACCCTTGGAGGCCACAATGTACTCAACAACAAAAAACTCACTGGTTGAAAGCGTTTGTGGACGGACTTGTTATTCAATATACAAATGTCTCCCACCAGGGTCCAAAACCTACAAGAGGCCACATGAAGTTTCCGCCATAGGTGGAAGCGTCAGACTCTACGCGGTTCTTGGCAGTGGTTCTCATAGGCCAAATCTTGGCTTGGAACCTCCCACCTTTTACGACTGGCCCCAGTCCTCACGGCAGCCATTTTGTAGTTATCTGTGCCCCCTCAGGGACGCCATTCAGAAGCCAGCCTTGCCCTCCCTGCTTTGGCAGTCATTTTATAGTGGTACCCACTACCAGTTCTTAAAATCCAAACATGCCAGCAGGCTTATGACTGTTGGGCATCCCTGGTGTAGTGGCTATATTGTCAAGTTAGGAATGGGGAGATCCAGATTCAAACCCCAGATCAGCCATCAAACTCACTGGGTGACCTTGCAGCCAGTGACTTTCCACTACATGCCTCGTGGGGTTGTTGTGAGAGGAAAGAGAGGAGGAGGAGAGAGACAACCAGGGCAACAGAAATTATTATTGGTATTTACAGGCAGTAAAATTAGGACTAACCCACATGATAGCTGTTTCTTTAAGAAATGGTTTTAGTCAGATGCAGAGAAAACTGGAAAAGTCACTTGGGGAAGGGCTGTAGCTCAGTGGTAGAGCCTCTCCTTGGCACGCAGGAGGTCCCAGGTTCAATTCCCGGCATCTCCAAAAAGGATCAAAGAGCACTGACGTGAAAAACCTCTACCTCAGACCCTGAGAGATCCACTGTCAGTCCGAGTAAACGATACTGACTTTGATGGACCAATGGTTTGATTTAGTATACGGCAGCTTTACGTGGTCATGTTGGGAAGAGCCAAATTTCAGTCTTATCTCCGCCACACACTCATTTCTGTAGCCTTCAGCCACTTAAGAGACCTTTGGGGGGTTCATTTCCCATCCAATAGTGGCTTCCCTTGTACGAATGCTGCACAAAAGCAACCAACTGGATCGCACTCGATAAACACGAGGTTAACGAAAACGGTTGCCAGTGGCAACCAGAACTTTAATCCTGGCAGGCAGTCAGCAGGAAAAGTCTCCTCCACAGGAGTAAGAAACTTTTTTCTAAAAAGCCGTCAGGGTACATAGGAAAGGTAGCACGCATTTTTTAACAAAGTGCAGCACGCAGAGTCTTCTGCTGGGAGACAGAATCAGTGTCAGGAGCTAGAGGGAGAGGCTACGAACACGCAACAACTCAGTGCCAGGTGGCTGTTAAGATATGTGCTTTTCTTCCCTTGTCGGGTAGCAAGAAGCGGAAACAGCATCATATCGGCAAAATCACAAAACGGTTGCCCTGGCTCCCAAGACCAGCAAACATTTGGACCCCTGCAGACGAAGCCCTGTAAAGTGTTATTAATTCCAAAACAAGGTGGCCAGGTCAACCTGCAACAACAAAATAAAAATCAGAGTCCGCTGGCACCCTAAAAGACTGCCAAAATTTATGGCCACAGAAAAATTTGTTGAGTTAGAGCTCACTTCGTCAGAGCCAGTTTGGTGTAGATGTTAAGTGTGCGGACTCTAATCTGGGAGAACCGGGTTTGATTCCTGTCTCCTCCACTTGCACCTGCTGATGTGACCTTGGGTCAGTCAAAAGCTCTGGCACAGCTGTTCTTGAAAAAGAGCAGTTTCTGTCAGAGTTCTCTCAGCCCCGCCTACCTCACAGGGTGTCTGTTGTGGGGAGGGGAAGGGAAAGGAGTTTGTAAGCCACTCTGAGACTCCCTTGGGTAGTGAAGGGCAGGGTATAAATCCAATCTATTATTATTATTATTATTATTATTATTATTATTATTATTATTATTATTATTATTATTATTATTATTATTATTTGTCATGTGCTGGGATACATTTTGGTAGTCCTTTAAGATGCCTCTGGACTCCTAGCTTATAAAGTACGGCTGATATATAAAAATTATATGGATTTGCAGTGTACATCAAGAAGACAAACATGGACTGTTGACTACTGGGGAATTACACAACTTTAAGGCTGACTGTGAAGAAACTGGAATCAAAAGGGAGCCTGAAACCAAGAAACCAGACTGAAAAGAGCAACTATGAAGGAATCAGAAAACATCCCAAAGTGTGAGGATGTGACCCTGGCGACTCAAGATCAAGATAAGTCATACTACAGTCTTCCCCATTACTATGTATGGGTGTGAAAGCTGGACGATGAAGAAAGCCGATGAGAAGTTGACTCATTTGAAATGTAGAGTTGGGGGAGAGTTTTACAGACACCATGGACCAACAAAAAGATCACAATCTGTGGGTCCGAGGATCAAATCAAGCCTGAACTCTCCTTAGAAGCTACAATGACTAAGCTGAGGCTACTGTACTTGGGTCACATTATGAGAAGGCGACAGTCACTGGAAAAGACGATAAGCCTGGGAAAAGTCGAAGGAAGGCACGCCCTGAGATGGACCGACTCCATCAAGGAAGCCACGCCCCTCGTTTCCCAAGGCTGTTAACGATAGGATGTTTCGGCGGTCATTGATTCATAAAGTGACAATAAGCCGGAATCAACTTGACGGCGCTTAACACCAACATACAACGCTAAAAAAAAAAAGAGGACGGGCAAGGAAAAATCCTACCTCACAGAGTTCTTACGAGGATAAAATGGAGGAGAGGAGAATGCCCATCAGCCGCTTTGGGCTCTCACCGGGGAGAAAGGCAGGGGCACGAATGAAGTAAGTAAATACATAAATAATGCAGCAGACTCCCACAGTCAAAACCGTTCTGGGAATGCTCCTCTGGTTCTTGAGAGAGAGTATGACAAATTTCTGATTAATAGGTGCATTGAGAACTGCCATCCATTTCTCCTAAAGCGGACTCACAAAGGAAGGCATATTGAGATTTAGGAAATGAAATATACGCCAAGCTAGATGTGCGGCTTTCCGATTCAGTGTTCTTTCGTTCCTTGGTTTACACACACACCCTAAAAAACTCCCAGCCACCCTTTCTTCTATAAAGGAAATCCTTGTAGATTTCCCCCACCCCCCGCCCGCCTTCACAACTCATTCAACATGCTGTATTCGGATTCCAAAAAAGGTTATTTTTCTAGCCAACATTTGTTTCATATTCATAAAAATTCTCAATGACGAGGAACAGAAAACAGTCCTGTAAACAACCTTGAACTGCCTGGAACACAGAAAGCAGTCACCAAAGAAAAAGCTGTGGTATTCTCTTGTTTAAAAAAAAATGCTATTGTTGCATATGTTTATCAGAGCGCTTTCCTAATCCTCTGCATTTTCTTGCCTCATTTATTATCAACGTTGTACTTGAAAAAGTCTAGACAGAACAAAAAGTTCCATTAGCACGCCTTTGCCACGCACAAGTGTACTGTAACGTCTGGTCAAGGCTGAACTTGGGGGTGGGGTGGGGTTAAAGAATACACATATAGCCCTGCCTTTCAAGCGTTCAACACTCCATGTGATATAGTGGGCAAATCCTCACAACAGCCCTGGAGAGTCGGTCAGTATTATCCCTAGTTTGCATGGCTGAACAAAGTCTCAGACCAGTGGCACCTTTAAGACCAACAAAGTTTTATTCTATAGGTATAAGTTTTTGTGTGCATGCAAGCTTCTTCAGACCAACACGGCTACCTGCCTGCATCTTAAAACGACTGCACTTTTTGTTATAAAAGTTACCACTGACTGAAACTGCTTCTTCATAAGAACATAAGAGAAACCAATGTTGAATCAGGCCAATGGCCCATCTAGTCCAACACTCTGTCACACAGTGGCCAAGCATACCAGGTGCCATCAGGAGGTCCAGCAGTGGGGCCAGGACACTAGAAGCCCTCCCACTGCTGCCCCCTCCAGCACCAAGAATAGAGTGCATCACCTGCCCCAGACTGAGAGTTCCCATCTATACCCTGTGGCTAATAGCCACTGATGGACTTCTGCTCCAAATGCTTATCTATTTCCCTCTTGAAACTGTCCATGCTTGTAGCTGCCACCACCTCCTGTGGCAGTGAATTCCATGTGTTAATCACTCTTTGGGTGAAGAAGGACTTCCTTTTATCTGTTCTAACCCGACTGCTCAGCAATTTCATGGAGTGTCCATGAGTTCTTGTATTGTGAGAAAGGGAGAAAAGTATGGATTTGCTTGTGAGTGATCAATAATATGTAATTGCTACCTCGTAAGGCAGGCCAGGATTTTTATTATCTGGGAATTCAAGGCGAAGCAATGGCAGTCCCCTGTTGGCCTTGCAGTGACTTTCACAACAAGACTTAAGATTTTAAATCCGGGTCAGGGCTTCGGCTCTTCATACAACACCATTCAAACAATTTGTTTCACTACAGCAAGATGCGTCACTGAAGAGAGAGAGAGAGAGAGAGACCGAAACAATAACCCAAGTCCAGAAGGCAAATGGCTACTTGTTTTTTTTTTTATAAAATGTCATTGATTCTCCCCCAGGACTTAATCAATCTATTGGCTTCTGTTGTAATCTGCACCCGGTTCCAGTGCGGAGCCTTCTTTGGGGCCTCTCGCAACTTCACTCTCACTGAAGTGGTTAGAGTGTCACACTAGGATCTGGGAGACCCGGGTTCAAATCCCCACTCTGCCTTGGAAGCTCACTGGGTGATCTTGGGCCACCACTTGGCCCAGTCTACCTCACACGGTTGTTGTGAGGATAAAAAACGTAGAAGAGGAGACAAGTGGGAGCCATTTTGGGTCCTTCCCTGGGGAGAAAGATGGGTTTTAGATTAAGTAAATGAATACATTTAACATTTTATTTATTTTATTTACTTTCAATTTATATCCCGCCTTGCCGGTGTGAACTGGCTCATTAGCGAGGAGTGTTCGGAAATCCCAGAGGGAAAATGCCAAAGACGCCATCGGAGTTGCAAAAAGTACGCAGCACAGCATGGAGGCAACCCTTGGAGGGGAAGACACATATATGCGCGCACCGCGAGATGATAACTGGAGCAATTCCATTCCAGGGCGAAGGCTCCTTCCCGCGTGTTCCAGGCAGCCTTGTCACAAATAATTCATGCCCACTACTCTTCCGTCAGGCTGAACACAAGCTAGAAATAGGAAACCCAATTCGGGTCACAGCAAAAAAAAAAAAAGAGGGGGGGGTGTTGGATTAAAGACACAGCACCTCAAACCAACATTTGAACACACCACCACCCGACATTTCTACATATGGCTGTCAGGTGGCCACCAGAGGGAAATTGGGGGGGCTCAGGTTGCCAGATCCAGGTTGGAAAACAACCGGAGGTTTGGGGATGGAGACTGGGAACCACAGGGACCTCAGTGGGGCACAACAGCCACAGAACCCACCCTCCAAAGCATCCCTTTTCTCCAGGGGGAACTGGCCTCTGCAGTCTGGAAGTGAGCCCTAATTCCAAGGGATCTCCAAGTCCCACCTGGAGGCTGGCACCCCTACCACACCTCCAAGACGTTAGCAAAAAGGGAAAACCGAATCCGCCACACCCAATGCCCCCCTTTGCTATCTGCAACCCCAAACGGTTGCAGGCACATCTTTGAGCGACCCACTGGAAAGAACTCCCCGATCCCCCCGCCCACCAAAGTCCGCCTGTTGTTGCAATGGGCTCCGCGCACCACCAGGAGAGCCCTGCTCTTAGGAACCAGCCCGGGGAAAGAGGAGGAGGGGGGAAATAACGGCGGGAGGGGCTGTTGGTAAACGACGGGGAGAGGATTTGCAAAATTGCAAAGCTGGCTTTGGAGACGGTTTCCCGGCATGTCTCTCTTCCCGGGTCCGCTTTCTTTTGCCAGACACGCCGCGGGGTGGGGTGGGTGAGTTGGGGGAGAGGATCCTGCTGGTTCCCCGGCTCGGCCCAGCCGCCGAGGTCTCCCCAGCCGCCCCCTCCCCAGCCATAAAGGTGGAATTTCCGAGGGAACCAATTGGATGGCGGGGAGGGCGGCGCCAGATGACTGGCATGTTATTCAGAGTAGAAAGTAGTAAACAACCTCTCCCCCTTCCCTTCCCTTCCCTCCCCGCCAGGCTGGAGACGGAGGTGAGCACAAAAGACGGTGCGTGCGTGGTGCGCTCTCTCCCCGCGTCCCCCCACCCGCGGCAGGCAGCCTCTCCCTCCCCGCGCCAGTGGCGCACTGCAGGACAAAAGGAAAGGAGGCGAAGCCCGAGCCGAGGTGGAGCCCGCGTCCTCGCCAGCCGCCGGAGAGGCTTGGGAATCCAGGCGCTCCAAGCGGCAGAAGGGGCCTTTACGCGCGTCATGGTGCCCGAGTCGAGACCACCACCACCCCCATTGCGCCTGTGCCTAGATTTCTCAAATTAAAAAAAGGAAAAAAGCAGCAAACCCCACTTAAAATATTTATACGCACCGGACACGCAAAAGAGATTTAATGTGCATGCGCAGAGAGAGAGAGAGAGATTGCACATTATTCTGCATCCCGAAATATTCTGGAGCCCATTGCGTTTCTACTGATGCTCCCCGGTCCTGCCGCTTTTCCTCTTGGCCTGTGTATTCAACACGATCTGAAAGGCCCCCTAGGAGCTTGCCCAGAGAGGTTCAACAGAACCCCATTTTCAAGTGCAAAAACGCTGCAAGCCCTGCATGTTGCCGCTGGGCACGGGAAGTCCCAGATCCTGGTATTCTCCATTGGAAGGAGGACTGTTTGTTGAAGGGCCTGGGAAAGAGATGGGGATACCTCTGAGTGCCCCCAACAGTCAGATTAGACATAAGGGAGTAGATGGACCCAGGGGCTGTCAGAATACACACCTTCTTGTGCCTGGCCAATCTCCTCCCCCCCAAATCTGTTGTTTATACTCTATGGAGGACAACAGTTAGCAGGACAGAATTCATTTTATGTTGGCCCTTGGGATTTCCTTTGGAACTGGAAAAGGAGAGAGAGACAGCTTAAACCTGGTCCAGTAGAGTAAACAGCAGTCTAGTACCACCCTCAAAACTATTTATTTGAGAGCCAGTATTGTACCGTGGTTCAGAGTGTTGGACTAGTCTCTGAGAGACCCCCGGGGTTCAAATCCCCACTTCCAGCCACGGAAGCTTGCTGGGTGACTTTGGGCCAGTCACACCCTCTCAGCCTCATTTCCCTCGCAGGGTTGTTGTGAAAATAAAATGGGGGATACAAGAATGATGTAAGCCACTTTAATACCCCACTGGGGGAAAGGCGGGGTATAAATGAATGAATTAAATAAAAATAAAATGTATACTCCACTTCCCCCCCCCAATGGGAACCCAAAGCAGCTTACAACACTGTTTTTCCCTTCTCCATTTGATCCTAACTACCAAATGGAGAAGGGGGAGTGGTCAAGGTCACCAAGCAAACTTCTACAGGGATCCAACCCTGGGTGTTCCGTATCCTGGTCTGATATTCTAACTGCTACTCCATATTTGCTTCTACCAAGAGCTCCCTTCATCGGACTCAATCTGACCCTGGGGGAGTTTCTTTGTCCCTGCCCCACCCACGTCAACCCAGATACACCAGCTGCCCCTTAATGTGCTTGAACTGCTTGCGGAGAAAAGCCAAATGCCCCCTTTCCCTCTCCTTCCTTGCCAGCAGGCATAACTGAGCGGCTGACGGGAGGGTCCCAACTGATCCATCTCACCTGTTCACACCCGTTTATCTAACCCTTACCGTGAACCAACCAAAAAGAAAAAAAAAACCAGTGGCGCCTTCTGTTAAAAATTAGTTGCCGACCCAGGCTGCATACAGCATAGGAGGTCAAAAGGAACACGAGCAAAGGAGCGAAGGAAATAACAATGGAGCGGCCCGGACGTGCCCTTTAGACGGTGGCCACTTCCCCTTTTCCAAGAAAGCTGCAACCAAAAAACACATGCTGAAAACAATTTGAAGGATTACGCATTCGGTACCCGGCTTATACCAGCCCATCCTGGAGACCAGGACAGGAGAACAAAGGCTTCTGACATATTCTTCTCCCGCACTTAACGTTAGACAAAAAAAAAATCACATTAAAGTTTGTTTGTATTCTGAAGGGAGTGTGCTTATAGCATCTTTTCACAGAGGACAAAACGTTCCGTATTCCTGAAAGACACCGTTTACTGGAACGTTCAGACTGTGTCTTCCAACACCGGGGGACTTCGAGCAATTAACAGGCGGTCTTACTCAGAAAATAAGGGGTCCTTTATTGTCGTTATTTAAAAAAACAAAACGAAAACAATCTATCATTCTATGTGTTATTGGCACACCAAAAATGTCAGGGCAGCAGACTACACAGAAGATCTTTTAGCACGATTTACTCCCTTCACTTATACCCCCGGCTTCCTCCCCAACAGGGGCTTAAAACCATCTTGCATCATTCTCCTCACCTCCATTTCATTCTCACAACAACCTTGTGAGGCAGGTCAGGCCAAAAGTGTGTGACTGGCCCAGAGTCACTAAAGCAAGCTGACACGGTAGAGTGAGGATTCGAACCTGGGTCTCACAGCTCCCAGTCCAGTACACTAACCACCACACCAGGCTGGTTGTATAAGGCGCTGACCGCCACAGATTCAAAATGTACAGCACTTCCCATATGTAGGTTTAATTTTCAGCATCCACGTGCCGAATTCAAGCTTTTTGTGAGTGCTTTACACACATTGTCTTGGTATGCCTCACTTCAGCTCTATAGGGTGGGCAAATGCTGCGACCACAGAGTATGGGGTGGGGAACCCTGAGAACATAACGGCTTGCCTAAGGCCCTCTCTTTATTTTATTTGTTTATAATATTAATACCCTGCTTTTCTCCCCGAAAGTGTCCCAAAGCGTCTCCAAGACTATTTATGGGCAAGGTGAGATTTGCACCAGGAACTTCCAATCTCCCTAGTTCCACCTTCACCGCTATACCAAAGCTCCTCATGTCGGAGAGGACAGACCAGTCCTAAACATCTCTTAACACGGGTCGTAAGAACATAAGAGAAGCCAATGTTGAATCAGGCCAATGGCCCATCTAGTCCAACACTCTGTCACACAGCGGCCAAAATATACCAGGTGCCATCAGGAGGTCCAGCAGTGGGGCCAGGGCACCAGAAGCCCTCCCACTGCTGCTGCCCCCTCCAGCACCAAGAATAGAGTGCATCACCTGCCCCAGACTGAGAGTTCCCATCTATACCCTGTGGCTAATAGCCACTGATGGACTTCTGCTCCATATGTTTATCTAATTCCCTCTTGAAACTGTCCATGCTTGCAGCTGCCACCACCTCCTGTGGCAGTGAATTCCGTGCGTTAATCACTCTTTGGGTGAAGAAGGACTTCCTTTTGTCTGTTCTGACCCGACTGCTTAGCAATTTCATGGAGTGCCCACGAGTTCTTGTATTGGGTCAAGAGCCAGTGTGGTATAGCGGTTAAGAGTGTCAGGTTCCTATCTTGGAAACCCAGGTTCAAATCCCGCTCATGCCATGGAAGCTCGCTGGGAGACCAGTCACACACTCTCAGCCTAACCTACCTCTTAGGGTTGTTGTGAGGATAAAATGGCGAAGAGAATGATGTCAGCCGCTTTGGATCCCCATCGGGGCAAAAGGTGGGTTATAAATTAATTAAATACATAAACAGGTTGGCAAGGGATGTTCGCCATCCAGCTTTGAAAGGCAAACTCACGGGTACAGCTGATTCCAAGACTTGGACAGGTTTTCTCCTGGGTTGAAAGCCAGGCTACAAAAAGCACAGTTGAGTCCTCCAGGCCACCAAAGCACGGCTGAGTCGTCTTCACCAGCACAGGTAAGTAAGAGCAACCAGGGCAAGGGAGAGCGTGAAGCTTGCAAGCAACCAAATTTCATTCTGGCTATGCTCAGGTAACATAATAATGGCTACACAGGACCTTTCAAAAAAAGGCCATTTCACGTACTCCCCGGATCGACAGATGGAAGATCTGTTCCCCCACCCGGGACTCTTACACTCCCATTCATCTAACCATGACACCATCTTCCCGCCAAGCAGCTCCTAGCAACAGTAAACACACATTTCAAACTTGCATTATGGGTTTGCCAAGAATCCGGCGCCAAACAAGTGTGTTAAAGGGGGTCTTACGCACAAATACATGTTTCATTACAAAATGTGGGGTGAGCGCAACCAGCGCTGAATTCAACTCTTAAAAAAAAAAATTAGAACTAAAAGCTGCCTTTCCCCCTAGGAACTAAAGAGAGTATATAAATTGATCAGAAACGCATGTACACTGAAAGCGTGCTCCTTGCTCCACAATCTGGAAAACGCTTACGAAATTCTCCTCTGACACTCCCTGCTTACTAATCTTGGAAGGGTAACACTGGCTATAGGATTGCTCAAAGCTCAAAACCACGACCCACCCGAGAGCTTTCTTCATCGCCATCATACGTCCCAAAATAAGTCTGGGGTGCTCTGTCCCAGGCAAGAAAGATACCCAATCAACATGGCAACGTGAAACTGCCCAAGTCCAGATTTACTGCTGTGATCGAGATGTTTGATATCCCAGAACAGAATCAAAGAGTAATTCGGCATCTTTGCAGTGGGTGGCGGGGGGGAGGAGACCAGTTTCAGGTGGGTAACCCTATTGGCTGCAGGAAGCAGAATAAAGTGGCACCTTTGAGACCAACCAAGTTTAATTCTGCACACGAAAGCTTATTGGTCTTAAAGATGCCACTGGGCTCAAAACTCTTTTTTCAGGCTTCTAGACGTTTAAGGTGTATTTTTCAAGACCTGCACCCGGGCTCTGCTTGTTTCGACTTGTAAACAAGAAAACATTTAACCAACCGATGACAGGAGAAATGCTCTAATATCCACTTAACACGGGATCATAGATTGATCTCTTTGTTCAACCAAACACATCTGTGGTAGAAAAAAAAGAGGGCAGGTAACCTCATAGCAATATCCAAGGGTATGCTTTCATAGAATAGGATCATAGCATCATCGCATTGGAAGGGTCTTCCAGGGTCATCTAGTCCAGCCTGCTGCACAATGCAGGAAATTCACAAATACCTCCCCCTCCGCACCCGCAGTGACCAGCGTTCCCTCTAAGCTGAGTCAGTGTGAGCTAGCTCACAGTTTTTTAGCCTCCGGCTCACACATTTTTGTCTTCACTCAGGAAGGATGAGTCTAGAGCAAGCTAATTTATGCAGTAGCCAAATCGCTCGCTCACAAGTTTCATGCCAGTAACTCAAAGAGTAGAATTTTTGCTCACAAGACTCCACAGCGTAGAGGGGGCATTGGCAGTGACCGCTGTTCCACCACGCCCAGAAGATTGTTGGCTCTCTCTAGCTATCTAGGTAAGGGGTTTTTCTAACTTCCCTGCTATTATAAAAAAACACCTCACCGCTAACCAAAGCACTTAAAAATAGCACTTCCCTTGGGGAACTCCAGCAGTATCAAACCTAGGTAGTTCCCTTGGGAAACTACTAACTTTAAAATAGTCATTTACTTTAAAAGTAACTTCCAAAACTATAAAGGCATCAGACTAGGAAAGCAAACTTGTAGCCGCATGTCCAAAGGATAATCCATTACCCCCCCCCTTTGAGAAACTCCCACATAGGGTTGCCAACCTCCAGGAATTACACAAGCTCTCCAGACAAGATCCACCTTTGGAGGAGAAATGGCTACTTTGGGGGTGGGCTCTGTGGAATTATGCCCCAATGATATCCCTCGGCTTCCCAAACCCTGCCCCTCCCCAGCAGCTCCACCCCCAAAGCTCCAGGAATTTCCCAACCCAGAGTTGGCAACTAAAGATACTTGAGGCAGAGGCTTCCTTGAAAAACTAAAAACACTTCCCAGAGGGATCACACAAGCCCCTCTCTCAGGGCACGCTTCACCAACCAACCGTCAGCAGGCTGCTCATGCAAACTCTGAAGGGCTGGTTTGCTTCAAATGTCTCTGAACTAGGTCTGCGCATGTCTACACAGGCAGGCTGCTAAACTTTTTGAGGTCTTGCAACCAGGGTTTTGTTTTTTTCTGGGGGAACGCGCTGGAACAGAGTTCCGGAACCTCTTCGACAAAATTCTTTTAGAGGTGTTTAAAAAGTTCATGAGTTTCCAGTATACAGATTGAAAATTTCACTTCCCTCTTGAGAGTTCCGGCACCTCTTCTCCCCCCCCCAAAAAAAAGCGCCCACTTGTAACTTTGGTAGAATTATCTGTAAAGGATGTCTAACCTAACCTGAACGCTCCTGTAAGGTCCCTTCAAACAGGCTCTGCTTTGGGGCCCGGAATTCCGAATGAATGAATTCGGAATTCCTTGCCCCCTACAACTGTAGATCGAGGAGAGTTCCGGGCAATGTTCCCTCTAAGCTGTGGGGTCCTGTGAGCAAAAATACTACTTTCTGAGCTACTGGCATTAAAGTTGTGAGCAGGTGATTTGGCTACTGCATAAATTAGTTCGCTCTGGAGCTCTCCTTCCTGAGCAAAGAAAAAAAGATGTGGGCCGGAGGGTAAAAACCTGTGAGCTAGCTCACACTAACTCAGCTTAGAGGGAACACTGGTTCTGGGTGGATAGCTGTGAGCAGGAGCGATCTGAGGACAGGGGGGCAATTTAAAGAAGGCCCTTCCAACATTTTTTAATCACCCTTGTTACGCTTCAAAATGGCAGTGGCGGCCCCAAGGCAGCCCTGGTTAGGTTACAAATCAGCCAGTATCATAATGCCCCTGTATAAATCATTGGTGCGACCTCATTTGGAATACTGTGTACAGTTCTGGTTACCACATCTCAAAAAGGATATTATAGCACTGGAAAAAGTGCAGAGAAGGGCAACTAGAATGATCAAAGGGTTGGAACACTTTCCCTATGAAGAAAGATTAAAATGCTTGGGGCTCTTTAGCTTGGAGAAACGATGGCTGAGGGGTTACATGATCGAGGTTTATAAGATTATGAATGGGATTGAGCAGGTAGAGAAAGAAGTCCTTTTCTCCCTTTCTCACCATACAAGAACTCGTGGGCACTCCATGAAATTGCTGAGCAGTCGGGTTAGAACAGATAAAAGGAAATACTTCTTCACCCAAAGAGTGATTAACGTATGGAATTCACTGCCACAGGAGGTGGTGGCAGCTACCAGCATGGACAGTTTCAAGAGGGAATTAGATGAACATATGGAGCAGAAGTCCATCAGTGGCTATTAGCCACACGGTATAGATAGGGACTCTCAGTCTGGGGCAGGTGATGCCCTCTATTCTTGATGCTGGGGGGGGCAGCAGTGGGAGGGCTTCTAGTGTCCTGGCCCCACTGGTGGATCTCCTGATGGCACCTGGTATATTTTGGCCGCTGTGTGACAGAGTGTTGGACTAGATGGGCCATCGGCCTGATTCAACATTGGCTTCTCTTATGTTCTTATGTTCTTATTACATAGCTGCACCTTGTTTGGCCACAGGTCTGGCTGTACTGATATAACCAAATCTGAGTTCAGGAGTTCCTTAAACAACAGCAAAATTTTCCAGGGTGTAAGCTTTTGCGGGTCAAAGCTGATTTCTCCGATACCAGGGATCTCCCAAAGTGAACTCTGCCTCACAAAAACTTATATCCTGGAAAACTGTGTTCATCTTTAAGAAACCACTGGACTCAAATTTCTACAGAAGACTCTCATACTGTGCTCCTTTGTAACCCGCCCACCCACCAATTCCTGTATATCAAAATCTAGCACACCCAGGAAAAGACAAGGTTAGATCCATTCTTCCCTCTATGGCATGTTAGTGGGCTCCCTACAGGACAGGTTTGTAGCTGGCATGAAGAAACAGTTCAGCCCCTTGTGCAGGGACCAAAGGGGTTTCCGATGCTTCCACACACACTTGCGGTAAACACAACATACACTAGCAGGTGGTACAGTGATTAAGAACCAAAGACGCTGGCCCGAAAGGCCAATGTCAAATCTCGCCACGGCCATCGACTCGAGGTGGCCACAAGCCAGTTCCAGATACATAGCACCTACTATGGTGATAATGCCAAGCCTGTCTTATACGCTACATGATACACTTGCAGTCTTGTGTGTCTGTCCCAGAGGCCGAGGCCTAACTCTTCCCTGCAATAACTAGAGTCAAATCTGTGTACTTCTATCCTGTGAATTTCCTGAAAATGAAGGGCGTTTTCCATCAAGCTCAACCACTTATTCTTCGCCTCCCATCCGTTGCTTGCATTCTGGCTGTATTCAGACATCAGATGCCAGCTCTGGTTCAGCAAGAATTGAGTCCAGTAACACCTTAAAAGACCCACGAGATGTGCAGGGTATAATCTTTTGAGATTCAAATCTCCTTTTGTCAGATACACGAAGGAATGGAGACCCCTGGGCCCTTCTATCGCAGGCAGAAGGTGGGAGACGGGTGTTGCTTCTTCTAACTGGGATACAAGGACTCCGGGATCTCCATTCCTTCATGTATCTGACAAAAGGAGATTTGACTCGTGAAAGCTGGAAGTCTTTGTTGGCCTTGAAGGACTCACTGCGTTTAGCTAACCATCTGAAACTCTGTGGCTTGTTTGTTATGCAGACAGGGTTGTCAGCTCCCCTCCTTACTCCAGCAGGGGTATTGGGGGGCATTCCAGGCGTGGGCGGGGATGTCCCCAAATCCCACCCACCCCCCAAGAGCAACCACCCACCCGGTCACCCCTCTCCCTCCCCTCCTGTCTGATTTAAAGGGCTTCAGCTGATTGGTGGGGACCACGTGGCCGGCTGTAAATCGGGCAGGAGAGGAGGGAGAGGGGTGGCCCACGTGGGGGGTTGCTCTTGGGGGCGGGGCTTGATGGCTTCCCCCGCCAGCCAGCTGGCCAGGGGTGGATTGAAGCCCCCAGAAGCAGGGGAAACCCCGCCTGGATCCGGGGCTGGCAACCCTAGACGCAAATAATGCTGTGTTCCCCCATTCCCACACATGAGGCACAATCCAGGCTAACCACTTCCTAAACCAGGAAATCTTCAATCCAACTGCATAGGTTTCTGAACAGGGACATTTTTAAAAATTGCAGTTCGCATCCAGGATTTTAATTTTAATCCGGGATTTAGAGGCTCCAGGGGGAGGGGGCAGGTGCTGTTTGTTAAAGGTCTCCGGTTTGGATGCCACAACTTAATAGTGTTGGCTCTGAACTCAATAGGCTTTGATCTGGACTTTGTATGCAAGCAGGTTGTAGCGAACCGGAGAGCAACCCAGTTGGGCTTGTTCTAGTCCCCAGTCAGTTTGTGAAATCTAAATGCAGCTACTATCTTAATGGAGGACTCTAGGTTGCTCTTGCCAAGTACCTAGGATTATTATTATTACTGGAATATGGAAAGTGATCCAGCATTTTGAACACTTCTGTCCACACCCAGCAGCACACCAAACAACACCTTAGCGAAGGGGCAGGAGTCCCTCAATAAATATCCGCTGAGTTGCTTAATAGTACCAAGCAAAAGGAGGGGCTCTCAAGACATTTCCCAAATGGGTCGTCTTCTGTTTGGGACACTTTAAAACACCCCAAAAAAGGAGATATTCTCCTCCTGTGTTCATTCGTGAAATACAACACCGTTTGAGTCGATAATTGAGATGAGTAACACAAAAGGAGTGATAAGCAAACTTCATACATTATAATTAACACCTAATGACTCATCAAGTTTGATTTAAAAGAAACAGGAGAAGAATCACAAGTCTAGTTTTACCAGGAGGAGGAACAGAAGTGGATATGAGGTAATGTATCTTCTGACACAATTTCAAGATCTCTCCCCCCCCCCCAAAAAAAAAAAAAGATCGTTCTAAAGGTAATTTACTTCCCATGGATCTATCACATAATGGAAGGGTACAAAGTGGATACTCTGATTTTAAACAAACGCTTACAACTTGTCCTGCTCTTTCAATGATATGGAGGGAAATACTTTAACAATATGGTGGGGTGTCCAGCATCACATAGGGTTGCCAAGTTGAAATTTACTTATGGCAGGGGAGTCCCGTGCTGTCACTGGAGCTCGAGCGTGCACGCTGCCGCTATGACGCCACCTGGAAGTGATGTCATCGCGTTGGGACGCTGGGGGCAGGGCCACTAGGATTCAAGGGAAAACCATAGAGTTTTCCCTCAAATCATAGAGCGTCCCGCCCCAACGTGGCCAGCGTGATGATGTCACCTCCTAGTGACATCATCAAGCTGGGGACGTTTGCCGGAAGAGGGTGGAGTTCCCCCTGGGGCCTGATTATCTGGCGGCAGGTAACGGGCCTCTCGGGTGGGGGTTTACCCGCCCCCTGAGGGACTTGGCAAGCCTAGTATAACATGACTTTCAAAAAGTTCTCTTACGCAATCTGGAAGACATTGTTGATGTTTCCAATTTAGAACCGATATTACAGCTAAAAGTGGACTCTGACCACCTGGAGCTATAGAAGAGACCATAACTCTCATATAATTTATGATATTTATCTCCAGATCAACAGGACTCAAAACTGAGTTAGTTCTCAAGACGTTACTTTACCCATAAACTATATCCATCTAGTGCAACAACAAATCTCACTATAATGTCCACCCATTTTCCCCACTATTTTAATCTTTTCACTTGCTGAAGAGGAGGAGGAGGAGATTGGATTTATACCCCACCCTTCACTACCTGAAAGAGTTTTGGAGTGCTTACAATCTCCTTTCCCTTCCCCTCCCCACAACAGACACCCTGTGAGGTAGGTGGGACTGAGAGAGCTCTTTTGAGAACTGCTCCTGAGAGAACAGCTCTGAAATAACTTGTAACTGACCCAAGGTCACACCAGCAGCTGCATGTGGAGGAGTGGGGAATCAAACCTGGTTTTCCCAGATTAGAGTCCGTGCTCCTAATGACTACACCAAACTGGCTCTCTATTTAAAATCTACTTTAAAAAATTAAGTAGAAAAGGAATCTCCTAGAAGTTTTCAGACAACCTTGGTGATCTGAGGGTGGGGGAACTCCTTTAAAAAAAACACAACCCCTTCCAACAAATGTCTCTAAGAGACATGATGGAAACCACCTTGCATAGGACTAAACATTGATAATTCATTATTGTAACCCCCCCCCAATTATATTTTGCTTTAGTATCCTTATTCTTCTGAGATACCCAGAACGAGTTCATGTCTGACCACCACCAAAAATTTGATTCTCATTCTCAGCTCAAGAAAGAGAACCTCTCACGATCGAGAGTCTGTCCTGAAGAACCAAACAGGTAACTCGAAGTTACAAAAAGAGGAAATCTACAACTCTGAACGTGCTGTTTAATAGCATAGCCAGCATTTCCCTGTAGCGTTTTCATGACGACATACTATTGTACTTTTGGGAATAAATGGCACCTCACAGGTAAAGAAATACCGGTTTTGTGCACAGTCTGAAGTGCACGCTACGGAGCTCTGGTTCCTTTCCTTAGACTGGAACCACGGCCCGACAATAGCTCAATTGTTGTCTAAGGACTTGGCACCCAAAAAACAATGATCGTCTCTTTCCCTTCCTTCCACCCAAAGTAAAATTAAACTGTAAAACAAAACAAAAAATCCATTTATTTCGACTCGGGTGGAAACAGAACGCCTTTAGAAAGCCCCTCCGGAAAACAGACAAGGTGTCCTCCTAGAAGAGCCCTTTTAAACAAATGCATTGGGGGGACTTTACTAACTGAAGGAATGTCCCTCCAGAAACAACAAGATGAGGAAAGATTCCCCAAAGGGAATGCAACTAAGTTCCAGTCCCCAAACTCTGCAATTTATACACTGATTTCCAGGAAAGAAATCATGAAATGGAACCTGGGCACACAGCACACCAAAGCACGAAAGATGGTAACTGAACACGTGCACCTAAGTACAAAAAGCATGCCTGTTTTAAAGATGAAGAAACTTTTTCTCTTGTACATGACTTGTGACGACCCCTGCAAAAAAAATAAACCAGCACGTTTTTCAGGTAACAGCCAAATACCTCTGCTTACTAACTCACTTATTCTCTCCTGTTCGAGTCCAGCAGGCATTAAATCAGCCTCTGTAAAGGCACCGAATCGTACCACAACAAAGAGATCTGACGGCCCAGGAAACCCGAGGGCCACTATTTTTGGCCACTGTGTGACAGAGTGTTGGACTGGATGGGCTGTTGGCCTGATCCAACATTGGCTCTTCTTATGTTCTTATAGGAACTCTTGGTCTGGGGCAAGTGAGGCTCTGTATTCTTGGTGCTTGGGGGGGGGGCAATAGTGGGAGGGCTTCTCGTGTCCTGGCCCCACTGCTGGACCTCCTGATGGCACCTGGTATTTCTGGCCACTGTGTGACACAGAGTGTTGGACTGGATGGGCCGTTGGCCTGATCCAACATTGGCTCTTCTTATGTTCTTATAGGAACTCTTGGTCTGGGGCAAGTGAGGCTCTGTATTCTTGGTGCTGGGGGGGGGCAACAGTGGGAGGGCTTCTCGTGTCCTGGCCCCACTGGTGGACCTCCTGAGGGCACCTGGTATTTCTGGCCACTGTGTGACACAGAGTGTTGGACTGGATGGGCCGTTGGCCTGATCCAACATTGGCTCTTCTTATGTTCTTATAGGAACTCTTGGTCTGGGGCAAGTGAGGCTCTGTATTCTTGGTGCTGGGGGGGGCAACAGTGGGAGGGCTTCTCGTGTCCTGGCCCCACTGGTGGACCTCCTGAGGGCACCTGGTATTTCTGGCCACTGTGTGACACAGAGTGTTGGACTGGATGGCCGTTGGCCTGATCCAACATTGGCTCTTCTTATGTTCTTATAGGAACTCTTGGTCTGGGGCAAGTGATGCTCTGTATTCTTGGTGCTGGGGGGGGCACAGTGGGAGGGCTTCTCGTGTCCTGGCCCCACTGCTGGACCTCCTGATGGCACCTGGTATTTCTGGCCACTGTGTGACACAGAGTGTTGGACTGGATGGGCCGTTGGCCTGATCCAACATTGGCTCTTCTTATGTTCTTATAGGAACTCTTGGTCTGGGGCAAGTGAGGCTCTGTATTCTTGGTGCTGGGGGGGGCAACAGTGGGAGGGCTTCTCGTGTCCTGGCCCCACTGCTGGACCTCCTGATGGCACCTGGTATTTCTGGCCACTGTGTGACACAGAGTGTTGGACTGGATGGGCCGTTGGCCTGATCCAACATTGGCTCTTCTTATGTTCTTATAGGAACTCTTGGTCTGGGGCAAGTGAGGCTCTGTATTCTTGGTGCTGGGGGGGGCAACAGTGGGAGGGCTTCTCGTGTCCTGGCCCCACTGGTGGACCTCCTGAGGGCACCTGGTATTTCTGGCCACTGTGTGACACAGAGTGTTGGACTGGATGGCCGTTGGCCTGATCCAACATTGGCTCTTCTTATGTTCTTATAGGAACTCTTGGTCTGGGGCAAGTGATGCTCTGTATTCTTGGTGCTTGGGGGGGGGCAATAGTGGGAGGGCTTCTCGTGTCCTGGCCCCACTGGTGGACCTCCTGATGGCACCTGGTATTTTGGGCCGCTGTGTGACAGAGCGTTGGACTGGATGGGCCATTGGCCTGATCCAACATTGGCTCCTCATATGTTCTTATAGGAACTCTTGGTCTGGGGCAAGTGATGCTCTATATTCTTGGTGCTGGGGAGGGCAGCAGTGGGAGGGCTTCTAGTGTCCTGGCCCCACTGCTGGACCTCCTGATGGCACCTGTTATTTTGGGCCACTGTGTGACAGAGTGTTGGACTAGATGGGCCATTGGCCTGATTCAACATTGACTCTTCTTATGTTCTTATGAGGGCTTCCCCCCCCAGTTTTTCTGATGGAAAACGTGGAAATTTGGGGACTACTGGGAAAAAAATCCCATGAAATATTTTCTCTTTTAGAATGAACGAAATCCTTTCAAAGATAAGGTGGGCACGCTGTAGACAGATACAGGTCTGCCACCCTCACTCCAGAGCCAGTTTGGTGCAGTGGTTAGCAGCGTGAACTCTAGTCTGGGAAAACCGGGTTTGATTCCCCACTCCTCCCCATGCAGTTGCTGGGTGACCTTGGGCAAGCCACAATTCTCGGAGAGCTGCTCTCTCAAGAGCAGTTCTCAGTCAGAGCTCTCTTAGCCCCACCTACCTCACAGGGTGTCTGTTGTGGGAAAGGAAAGGGGAAGCAGTTTGTAAGCCGCTCTGAGACTCCTTCGGGTAGTGAAGGGCAGGGTATAAATCCAATCTCATCATCTTCTTCCTAAGGGGGGGGGCCTTGAAACCACCACAAAAGAAGTGGTGCATTTGAAAGACACCAGCCATACTGCCAACACCCTTCTTTTTAAAAGCACAGCTGCCGCTGCCGCCCATCCCTTGTTGTTCCCGCCCCCAGTTTACATTTAAAATCAAGTACTCCTGTTTTGCTTTTCACAAGTTAAGTGAACACTCAAGCCAAGCCAACGAGAGGTACAGTTTCTCTCCACGCGTGCTCTGCTCCCTGGTTACCCAGTGCCTCGTGAAGAGCTCGTGGTGAAGGGCACGGTTGAAGCAGCCGGGAAAGGGGTAGGGGGCGAGATTTCAAGGAGAAAGCATCTGGTTTGCACTGGAAGAGAAGACACGGTCCTAGTACACGGCCGGAAGGAGACAAAAGGGGAACAGAACTCTGGGTCTGAATTATACACAGACAGGTTTAACACGTCTGCGATGTGCCTTGGGCAACTTCTGACTCTTGCTGTTCTCATGTTAAGATCTCACGTTATATTCCTGGCTCCTTCCCCTGATTCAGGAAAGGGGCTTAATTGCCTGGAGAAAGCAATCCCGAGTGACCCGGTGCCCACATATTTAAGCCTTGTCAATTTTCAGGCAACTCCAGAAACACCCACCCACCCACCCACCCCCGTTTCCAGCGCCTGCAGGAAAATCCACCGAGACCGCCCCCGCCTCCCCGCTTCCAACCCCAACCCAACTAGCATTACGATTTCAACCCGTGGGTTCACGCAAGGACCCTAACTTGTTTGTTTTGGCGGCAACCAGCTGCCGTGTTTATGAAAAACAGGTTAAAATTTCTGGCACCCAGTCTGGTTTTGCAGAACCTCAGCCTTTGAAACGGTGCCCATGTTGGAAAATGTTTCCCTGCCCTCAGGCGCGGCATCCTTCTCCGTAGCCACCAAGTTGCTACCAGTTGTCACCCTTCAGTCCGTAGAGAATCCACATCAGAAACTAAGATGGGAAGCGGCCCTCGGCGAGGTCCCAGTTGGGTTGATTAGGAAGGGGAAGGCTCCGCCAAAGGAGGCCTACCCCCCCCAATTATTGATTGATTGATTGATTGACTTTATTTATACCCAACACAGCTTACGTTGTTCTCTCCTCCTCCATTTTATCCGCACAACCACCCTATGAGGTCTGTTAGGCAGAGAGCATGTGACTGGCCCAAGGTCAACCAGCAAGCTTCCATGGCAGAGACCTGAATCGGGTTCCCCAGAACCTAGTCTGACATTTTAACCACAACACCATGCTGGCTCTCGTGGTTTATTTATTAAAACATTTATACCTCGCCTTTCCGTGTAGTTGAAGGCGGCTTACAGTAATAGTTGAAAACATTTTCAATCTAAAAACCAAAAATACAATAACAAATCCCAAACCTCCTCCCCCCTTAAAAGATGCCTGCCAGTTCAACCCCCCTCAAAAGCTGTGGGAAACAGCCAAGACTTGCAGAGAGCCAGGTTGGTGTAGTGGTTAAGTGCGTGGACTCTAATCTGGGAGAACCGGGTTTGATTCCCCACTCCTCCACTTGCACCTGGCTGGATGACCTTGGGCAAGCCATAGTTCTCTCAGAGCTGTTCTTGAAAAAGAGCAGTTTCTGCAAAGAGCTCTCTCAGCCCCACCTACTTCACAGGGTGTCTGTTGTGGGGAGGGGAAGGGAAAGGAGTTTGTAAGCTGCTCTGAGACTTCGAGTGAAGGGTGGGGTATAAATCCAACTCTCTTCTTCTTCTTCTTCTTCTTCTTCTTCTTCTTCTTCTTCTTCTTCTGTGCCTCCCGAAAATCTCCAGAGAGGGACCTTTGGGAAACCCATTCCCCAGACCTGGAGCCATGACGGGAAATGCCCAGGTTGTGGCCAAAGTCCGACAAGCCAGCCTGCATGGTCGAATAGTCAACCACAGATGGCTGTTTAACAGCTACACTTGGGAGCACAGGCACATACCTGGAAGGAGACGGGTGTGGCAGGACCCAAAGGGCACCTCGATCCCATACAAACCATGACCTGCTTGTAAACACACAAACAGCTCCCTGGTTTTCCCCATCCAGAGCTCAGACAATCTGATCTGAACATCAATCCTCCATAGTTTCACTGGGGCCATTGAAAAAAAAATTACACAAAATTTTGTTTTTAAAGGAAGGCAGTCTCGGGGGGCACGTCCCGCATCGTCCAAGGCCATCCTGTGGGCTTGCCAGAGAGCTCGGAACAGAAAGTGTGTCTGAGTCTGCCTGTCAGTACTATAACCATCCACTACGATCCCCGCTTAATAAGGGCAAGTACAGAACACACAGTAAATCCATTTAAAACTGGCACACAGTCTACCCAGGAAATACTTTCTTAAAGGTCTGTTTCAAAACACAAGTGTCTTCTCATTAAACTCCACTACCAATCTTACCACGTCTTGCAGTTTTGTTCCGTTCAAAGTTTTTAAAGAATTGCTCAAGAGCACGTTTCTTGCTCGTTGCGGATCGGCACTGAAGAATCAAAAGCCCCGTTTTTAAAACCAAAAACCATTTTTAAAAAAACGTTTAGAAGAAGGAGATGAAGAAGAGTCTCAGAGGACCCAAAGGAGTCTCAGAGCGGCTTACCGACTCCTTTCCCCTCCCCTCCCCACAACAGACACCCTGTGAGGTAGGTGGGGCTGAGAGAGCGCTTTCCAGAGCTGTCCTTGAGAGAACAGCTCTAACCAGAACTGGGGCTTGCCCAAGGTCATCCAGCAGCTGCAAGTGGAGGAGTGGGGAATCAAACCCGGTGCTCCCAGATTAGAGTCCACGCACTTAACCACTACACCAAACTGGCTCTGGTTTGTAAGGCACGATTCCCACGGATGGGACGTCTCTTAGGAAAGCCTGGTGCAACTAAGACTCAGAACCCAGGATGGACCTTTCACAGGCTGGAGGAATCAACTGCCTACAAATCAGCTAGGACTTTCCCCCTCAATGTCAGGGAGGGATCATTAGGGGAAGTGAACTGGTACAGCCCCCACCTTAGCAATGCCAACTTTAGAAGAACTTATGCGACAGCATGAATGGGCTTTGACCTATCAGTGTTAACTGTTTTAACCACTTATTTTAATGGCTGTAGGAAGATTTAATATTTTTGCATTTTAGTTATGATAGCTTTGAGAGAAATACTCTAAATCAAAAACAAATAACCTCAAACTGTGCAGTTCTTGAACACCCAAACTGTTTTGGTGCATAAATGCTTGACTACTTCAAACCCACCCACCCCCGTCCTCGGCACATGAAGCACGTCTACACAATGGAATTAATACCTGCTCCCCTGACTGGCTGGCCATGACATCATCTGATTGTTTAACTAGCTGTCTCCTGTTTGCATCCGACCGCCCCGTCCCAAGACCTCACAGGGGTAAACTTTAAGGTGCACGGAGAAGAAAAGGCCGAAGTTTCTCATTGGCAAAGCAGGACTATGACCAAGGGGCTTCCCTAAACTGCAACACCCCTGGGATCTGGTGGTTTTTTTCTGGATTAAACAGCCTTGCCAAGCTAAAGACAGCAAGGGGTTAACAGAGGAAAAGCAAAAATGGAAACCATATGCAATCTAACAACAGAGACCCGGTTAACCAAATTTGCTTGAGCAACCCCCCCCCCAAAAAAAAATCCCTTTAAAGTTGCATCAAATATTTCTGTACAGGAATAAGCACAGGCTAAAAAGCACATAGAAACATGCCCCAAGGAGGTGCACATTCTTTTAACATATACATCATGCCCAATAACCAAGAATAGCTGGTGTTTTCGTCAGGAAAGGCTGAAAATAGGTTTAACATATGATCTTACAGTTTCTCCTTTTTCCCCCCTTGAAGACTTTCCCTTGTTGTTCTAACACAACTCCTCTAAGTCACATGCTCAGCTATGCAGGCATATAAACGCTCTCGCTTGCTTTTGAGTGTTTTTGTTTGCATCCATAGCAATTTCCCAGGGAAGAGCCCAATAATAGTAGCTCCATCTATTCCTCATACTCCCAAGCTCCCCGCCCCAAAATACCACAGTACTCCACACCGAAATCTGTAGTGTTCCTTCCAACGGGCACTTTCGACCGAGGCTCTGGAGGGCCTCACTGGGGGAAGCCTGTGGTCTATCAATGCACATACACCAAGGTTACTGTTACTGGCTCGCCTCCCTGAAATCTTCCTATGTCGGCCGTTTATTTAGTTTAAGCACTTGCATCCCGCCTTTTTCGCTGAGGTAGGGCCTCAGGGCAGCAAACAGTTTAAAAACACATCAGAAATCAATATGTATTTGTTCACAGAATCCCAGAGTTGGAAGGGGCCATACAGGCCCATCTAGTCTAACCCCCTGCTCAATGCAAGTTTAGCATGGGAGCACGGGTGGCCAAACTTGCTTAACGTAAGAGTCACATAGAATAAAGTCAGATGTTTGAGAGCCGCAAGACATTAATATTACACACGTTTTTTAATTGGAAAATATGCAAATTTGCTTTTATTAATATTGGATTGATAACTTTAGATGGGGAGGGAGGGGAGAAAGAGAGAGAAAGGTGGAAAGAAAGAAAGGTGGGAAGGGAGGGAGGGAGGGAGAGAGAGAGAGAGAGAGAAAGAAAGAAAGAGAGAGAGAGAGAGAGAGAGAGAGAGAGAGAGAGAGAGAGAAAGAGAGAAAGAAAGAAAGAAAGAAAGAAAGAAAGAAAGAAAGAAAGAAAGAAAGAAAGAAAGAAAGAAAGAAAGAAAGAAAGAAAGAAAGAAAGAAAGAAAGAAAGAAAGAAAGAAAGAAAGAAAGAAAGAAAGAAAGAAAGAAAGAAAGAAAGAAAGAAAGAAAGAAAGAAAGAAAGAAAGAAAGAAAGAAAGAAAGAAAGAAAGAAAGAAAGAAACTTTAACATTAAATGTGTATTCCAAGTCCCCCCTGCCCTGGCTAGCTTCGCTTGGAGAAGGGATTTAAAGAAGACAAATGCCTTCTCCAAGCCAGCTTGCGGGGGGGGGGAGTTGAGACTGCATTTAAAGTTCAAGTTTCTTTCTGTCTCTGCACTGGCTGGAAGACCAATCGGAGAGGCATGCTTTTGGCATGCAATTGGAGCCATGCCTTCGGAGAGGCATGCCTTTGTTTCCCCAGCCATTGTGGCGGGAGCTGCACAACATGTGTGTGAAAGAGGCGCATGTGGCTCCCGAGCCGCAGTTTGGCCGCCCCGGCCTAGAGCATCCCTGACAAGCCGCTGCTTAAAGCCGCTGCCTAAAGTCTGCCAGTTATATTCCTCCTCAATTGGGGGGGGGGCCTACAACTTTCTCCCCTCTCCTCCATTTTATCCTCACAACGACCTGGCGAGGGAGGTCAGGCTGAGCACGGGGGACTGGCCCAGCATCACCCAGCAAGCTTCCAGGGCAGCCCAATGATTCAAACCAGAGTCCCCCGGACCTTCGTCTAGCGCTCTAACCACGGCGACCATGCTGCTTCAATACATACATGTATGTATTCATAACACATGAAAACAAACGGGAAGGAGGGTCAATAAGGGAACGCAAAACCAAAGAAGCCTTCCCCTGCTGCAGAAGACGATGAGAAAGGGGGGGACTGAGAACTCTCCCAGGGAAGGGAACCCCACAGGCCTCAAGCTTGCAAAGGAGCCTATGATTGTAGCATTTCCCTGCTCAGCTGCTTGGAGCCCGTGACGGAACCACATCGCTCTGGACTGCAGGGGCCTGCTCTCTTCTGTAACTGAGCCTACGGACTGAAAGCAACTGTGGTTTTCATTCAAATCTCACTCTTTTTTCCTTCCCCTCCTTACTTTTACTCCCGTCCACCCCACACGGCCTTCTGTACATGCAGTCCCATAATCACCAGGATAGCCTTGGGGGAGGGGGCAAAGATTTTTCCCACCGGCAGACAAACAGCTTGGCTCTAGCCAATATTTGCTAAAAGCTGATCAGGGGAGCAGAGTACTTTTTAAAAAAAAACAACAACTCTGTTTTTGCACATTTAAAAAGACCCTATTCGTTTTTGCATTTGCAAGAGCACGATACAGAAAATGGAACTGGCTCAAACGTGTCACAAAACAGAAAGTATCAAATACAAGGAAGTTTCCTTCTTCTTTTTTTAAAAAAGGAGCAGTGACACCATGTGGAGCCCCCCAGCCATCTTTAAAAAAGCAGGGCATTGTTCTACTTTCTCTTTTCTGGCAATCCTCGCGTCAACAAATCATTACCAGGCCACTCTGGAAGAAATGCACTTTTACGCTGGATCGCCCTCGATTGTTTAAGAGGCTGCCCCCAGTACAAAAGGAATGCCAATCCTCCCAATAAAGTAGGTGTGAGGTGGTTTGACCAAGGACACTCCTGAGCTATTGTTCAAATGGGAGTCCACTTAAACACTGAGCTGACAGGCATCCGCTGACACGGCTCTGGGGAATGTTTCGGAGGGAGGACGAAATCTCACTAGCCGTACCCTTTTCCCTGCATGTGATTCCATAGATTTTATCGTCCGTGTGTTTCTCTCCCTCCTGGTTTTGAACCGCAGGCACGAGAGAAAGCAGGAATCCAACCGCTAAGAGAGAACACCTATCAAATGCTGGGACTCATCAGCAAATATCCCCCGATTAGCTCATGAATGCTGCCCACGGGGCAAGTGACGTTTTCAGAAGTTACTGCAAAAAAGGAAAACAAAATAAGGCTGGATGCTCTGAAGTGCAATGAACTCCTACCAAAAAAAAAAAAAGGGGGGGGGAGGAAAACATCAACAGAGTTCAAAAAAGGCCTTTAAAGGTTGGAATTCAAAGGGGTTTGCGATTTCTGCAGACAGACGCAGAATGAAAAGACGACATAGAAAGAGGACGGCCCCCACTCCCGCAAAGGAGCAAAAGGAACCCTTTTCTGTTCCCCCAAAGCACTCAGATGTTGCTGACAGCCCAAAGGCCTGTGACAGTTGTAAGATCGCAGGCTAAAAGCAATTCTGAAGTTACCTAGATGGGAACACCCGCCCGGGGACGACATACAAACCCAACCTAAGCTCAGTTCAGTTCAATTTTTATTGTAATCAGCCATCGGCCTTTACAAGGTTACAAAACTCTCAGCAATAAAAACACAGATTATGAACAAGGTATATAAGCTAATATCAGAATATACAAAAGTACCAAAAGTCAGTAACAAAATGAGACTAATTTAATACAGTAACCTAGATAATCCCCCTTCCCGTTGCCACCTTGGAACGCATATTCTTTGCAGCGAGGGCGAATGATGAAACTTTGTAAGAAACATATGAATCAATGTCAGATTTTTTAAAAAATGTGATTTGATCCTCAACTGGATATGCACGAAGACCAGATAAAATACCTGCTAAAAATTTAGCCCCTGGACTGGAGTACCGTGGGAAAAGAGGATGTAATGAGGTAAGTCTCGTAGTACAAGGGTGCCACAAATACACAGACAATGGGCCAATGGTGTTTGATTAAAGCGGCCCTGCAAAATTGCCGCTGGCATTGATTGAAACCATAGGGAAGTAAAGGATGCTCTAAGTACGCATTTGGAGATGTTAACTAGATATATGGAGTATCCAGTATGGTCTGATTTAATTTGTTTGTACCATGGTGCTGCTTTTGATTTTAATATCAAAGAACAGTCTAGCCTAAGCTCTTAACACAGGTTTTAAACATCAGAGGTATTACATTACAGGGCAGGAAGGCAGCACGGTATAGCCCGACCTCGGCAGCAGGATTGGTACTCAGATGGGACACCACCGAAGTAGACCCTGCAGAGGAGGGCCACAGCAAAGCACCTCTGCTTCTCACTTGCCTTGAAAGCCTCTTGCTGGGGTCGGCATAAGTCAGTTGAGACTTGACGGCACATACCGTACTACACCACAAATGGGCAGGCTAGTAACTCTCCTGGACTTATTTACAAGGGAGGAACAGAGAGTTAGGTGCAAGCGTCAAGCTCTTTTCACAAGGAACGCGGAGAGGGCTGGGAACTGCCAGACGAAAACCTGGAGACCGACGGCTGTTCCCTTGCCCAGGATGACTTAGATGGATTAAAGATGACAACTCTGTTGGAGAAAGTTTTCAGATGCATTTGCCAGAAAACCAGAAAAATACCTTAAGAGGCTTATGTGACTGGGAACCAGACACACACACACGCACAGAGAAACAAAGATCAGAGAAGTTTGTACTGGAAAGACGTCTCCAGCATCGGAACGAGTCAACCATCTCCTCGGAGACGGTGGAGATCAATCGATACGGGTTTCTACTGTAAGCCTCTTTACATGAACCTGTTGGCAGCACAGAGCAAACGCTTTCTGGAATTTACAGTTTAAGTCACACAGAGGAGGATTGGAATGAGAGGAAAAAAAAAAAAACCCTGAGCTTCTAAATCCTTGAAATGCTAATCCCTTTGCTTTGGCGATTTTTCTTTATTTGGGATCTGCCTCCACCCCGGCGCTCAGTTTCCATTTCGCACAAGAGCTGTACCTACTGGGAAGGGGAATGTTTTAGAGACCATTCCTAAGCCCAAATCTATCTATCGCTTAGGACAGCGATTAAGGACCAAACTACATGAAGTAGGGTGCCCAAGTCCAACACAGGTGGACATACTGCCATTTCAAGGCTAGGTGTTCCTCCTTCTAAAAACCGCCTTCGGGGTTTCTGAAGAAGTGAGCAGTGAGTCATAAAAGCTCACACCCTGCCACAAACATTATTAGTCTTTAAGACGCTATTGGACCCTGGTTCTTTTCTATTGGCTTTGGGGGGCGCAATCCTGCAATGTAGGCAGTGGAGACATTCTCTTCTGACACTCAGCCACCAGACGGCTGGGCCACGGGGGAGGAAATGGACCACATGCCACTCTTCATCTGGGCCAAAGGCACAGTTGTCTCCCTGCCAAAGCTGGTCAAGCCCAGCAGGTGACGAAGCTTGAAAATGGCATTGGGGGGGGGGAGAGACAGGAGCCCCGGAAACAGCACGGTTGCGGTCAGACGGCAGGCTTAGCACGATCTGGAGACGCCTCTAATTTATCCGTGTCTCCTTGTGACTGAGATTTTTCTATCACACATTTCGCCCTCAACCGGCCTCAACCCCGCATTCACCCTATATTGGGTCAGTCGGACACCTTCCTTTTTTAAAAATTCCATGAACGGCACATGCGCCTCCAGGAAACTCCTCTCACGCCCGCCATGTTTTTGGTTTTTGCGTCCAAGGAAAATCTTTGGGATATGTCAGGGGAAGGAAAAAATTCTGGAGATGAAATCTTGGGTGCCGATAGGCAGCAAAATGCAAGGGACTACTTGCCCCTAGAATCCACTTTGGCAATTGGAATTGAGAAGGCTTTTTACACTGATCTTATAGATGGGCAGGAAAACAAAGGGGGATTCAGGTTAGACCAAACAGTTGGGTGAGCAAGCGCCTAAACAGAGCCTCTCAGCCATTGTTCAAATATGCAGTTATACACATCCCGCTAACCACCTAAAAAAAAAGCCCGAAAGCAATCAGATGTCCCCAACAGCTTGATCGTGCAATGGAGTGGTCAGACATCCAGAGAGGTGTGCTGAAGCCACAAACAACTGTCTGAACTGAACTTTACCCAGTGTCTAATTAATCCGTTTCAAGATGAGATGAGCATGGTATACTGAACAGGAGGCAAACGTTGACGTCTGATCGTGCATTTTTAATCTGTTAGGTATTTGAAACGAAGACGGGCCAAAATGCACATCTGACCACAATCCAAAAGCGAGGGGTGGCGCTTGCCAGGCAAACCACACCCCTTCTACCTGTTCAGCTGAGCCTAGAGAAGACAAGAAAGAGATGCCAGAATGGCCATGGAGCACCTCATTTATGGAACGGACACAGATGTGACATGACATGAAACTGCTTTCTACTGAATCGGAGTATCGGTCCATCAAGATCCATACTGTCTACTGAGACTGGCAACAGCTCTCCAGGGTTTCAGGCTGAGGTCTTTCACATCACCTACTACCTCGTCCTTTAAACTAGAGATGCCAGGGATTGAATCCAGGACCAACCAGGTGCTCTGCCACTGAGCCACGGCCCCTCCTTCACACTACACACTATACATTTTTACATAGTGATTTATTTCGAAGCCTTTCAGGTTAGTTTTACAGATATACCTCTAAAAATGAAGAGAAATCCACGGATTGAGAACTGCAGAACTAAGCATTAGTGAAGGTTATCTTCCAAACTGAATGCTAAATTCTGTTGTGTGTGGGGTGGGGGGACGGACTAACCAAAACAATCTTTTATGAGAACCTCTGGAACAGAATGAAACTGAGGCCCTAATTTGTGGATTACTGGAACTCGTTTACAAAACATTTTTTAAACCAGGGGTCCACTCTGGTGCCCACTGCCCCCTTTTCTGGGGTCTACCAAATGTGTTTTCTGAAGTGGGCAGGGTTAGGTGAGGGGTTTTGTCCAGCAAGGTTTCTGACTGGCCATGAAGAGTTTTCTTAAAAAAAGAAAAATTACTTTAGTTGCAGCTGCCACCACAGTGTAAGGACCTTCACTATGTCACTGAAAATAAGGTGGGGCAGCCATTTTGTGGCTGGCTCTACCACCTGTGGCAGCCATTTTGTGTCTGTGCCTACCACACTGCATCAGAAGTCCAAAAGTGCCCACAGGCTGCTTGGGAACCTCTCTTAAGTGTTACATTAATGTATTGTCTCATACTACAGATTACAAATTAGTAATCCCAATTAAGGGTGTGGAAAACTTTCCAGCATGGCTGCTGGTGCCTCTTCTCAAAAAAACACCCAAGTTTTTAAAAGATTGGACCAGGGGGTCCAATTCTGTGGGCCCCAAAAGAAGGTGCCCCCATCTTCCACTGAAACCAATGGAGGAAAAAAGGGCATTTCTCTTCTAGCAGTGTTGGAATAAAAGCCAAATAATATCAGCTTTTATTTGGGTGTGGCTATTTCAGTAGCTGAATCAGATTCCCCAATCTGTATTCAGCGGAACAAATACCTTGAAAATACAGATAAGGCATTTTTCGGGTATTTATTCAGCTCGGTATATACCAAGGGCACACCCCTAATCCCAATTTCATGAGATCTCTTGGAGCTGTAATGTATCTAAATTAAACTGCCTTTAGCTAGGTTCTTCCTCAAAAATCACTTTATCAGGGGGGGAAATCCTGATTTAATTCTTTTTTTAAAAAACAGTGTGCATGCACACGAAAACTTATACCCAGAATTAAACTTTGTTGGTCTTAAAGATGCCACTGGACTAGATTTAAAAAAATTAAACAATTGATTTTTATCCACCCTACATGATACTCTACGATTGGCGAGTGTTGGTAGTGCAATTGCTATGTTCTTAGTTCTCTTTTAAAGCTGCACCTTTTTAGAAATTTCTCCTCTCAGCTGAGCCAGCTGGGCCCCTAACTAGAGATGCCCGCACAACAGCACAGGGGTTGTGCCAGTGTCCAGAGCCTGGGGCTGAGCCGCCTACAGTTGAACACCCAATCCAATACGAATTAGACCTTCTTCACGAGGCCAGGTTCTCCTTGAGAAATCCTACCAAAAATGCAATACAAGAAATACTGGAGAGAACATTTGCTCGTTTAAAATAACTGCATCAAATTTCTAAAGAAACAAGTGGAGGACACACGAGGAATTGAGGGGGGACGGTATCTCATTTTCTTCCGTATCTCCTATCCCGGGGTGGTCGAACTGTGGCTCGGGAGCCGCATGCGGCTATTTCACACATATTGCGCGGCTCCCAGCAGGGCGTCTGGGAGAGCTCAATATCATTAGCGAACAAATTATCATTGGACAAAATATCTGCTTTTACCACTTTTGTTATTATTTCTGGCGGTCTCATTTAACGTTAACAGAAAGCAAATTTGCATATTCCCCAGTAAAAACGTGTAATATTTGTTCATGTCTTGCAGCTCTCAATCATCTGACATTTATTCTATGTGGCTCTTATGTTAAGCAAGATCCTATCCTGACTCTCTGCTGTTTTCCCCTTCCCGGGCAGCCCCCATAGCCTGTCCCCTTTTCCTGCTGCCTTTTTCTCCTTCCCACCCAACACCCAACCTACCTTTATCTGCCCCATCATCTGTAGCTCTCCCTCCATCCCCGCCCTTTTCCTGCGAAGAGTCTAGCTGCCAGCACTGGACTGGTCCCAGTTGTATGGTGGTTCTTCAGGGCCAGGCCAGGCCAGGCTTAGTAGCACGGTGGCCATTGCAAGCACCAGGCTGGGCCGATGTTCCCTCTAAGCTGTGGAGTCTGTGAGCAAAAAGATCTACTTTGTGAGCTACTGGCATTAAAGTTGTGAGCGAGCGATTTGGCTACTGCATAAATTAGTTTGCTCTGGAGCCGGAGGCTAAAAAATTGTGAGCTGGCTCACACTAACTCAGCTTTAGAGGGAACACTGGGCTGGGCTCCCTGTCTTCCCCTCTATCCACCCACCAGACGACCTACTTTTATTTGCCCTATTTATCTGTCTTCAGCTTTCCCTATCACCTTGACGGCATCTCCCTAGGTGAAGTAAAGGTAAAGGTTCCCTTGCTCGAAAGCCAGTCGGATCCGACTCTAGGGTTGCGGTGCTCATCTCCGTTTCACAGCCGAAGAGCCAGCGCTGTCCGAAGACGTTTCCGTGGTCATGTGGCCGGCATGACTAAACACCAAGGCGCACGGAACGCCATTACCTTCCCATCGAAGTGGTACCTATTTATCTACTAGCAATTTCTTGCTTTCGAACTGCTAGGTTGGCGGGAGCTGGAACCAGAGACAGGAGCTCACTCCGTCATGCGGCACTCTCGGGTCTCAAACTGCTGAACTACTGACCTTCCACAGCCTGCAGTTCAGCGTCTTAACCACTTGAGCCACCACTGTCCCTAGGAGAACAGTCCAAATTGTGCAGGTAGTGAGTTTTCCAGTAGTTGCTGCTGGGCCTGCCCCTGGAAAGTCCCCCTCCATAAGGGGGACCATTTCCAAAACTGTTTCGGCCTCCAAGTCCACTCCTGCTTTGCTTTATAGAAAGCAAGGCTTGGCAATATTGTGGTGGTTGCCTAGCAACCCTCAAAAGCCTGTGAGAGTTCAGCACGCATTCTTATCTTAAAGATACAGGCGTCATTTCTATTTGGGGGGGAGAATAATCCCCCAGAGCTTTTTTTTAAAGATTTGAAATTTTTCTGCAATCCTGGGATTTTTTTCAGGTTTGTAGGCAAATCCCAGACCCGTCTGCCCACCTTCCCAGTCTATCCCTAGTTCAATTTTGCTACTTTATCAATCATATCCTCTGTGGCACAACCTGGAAACTGATAGGGAAACTATAAATTGCCCCCACCCCATCCCTACCCCGTCCTTGTGCCGCAAATGAACTAACCAAAACTAAAAGGCAGGATAATAAAAAAGTTCATGGGCTCCAATCCATTTTATTTATTTACCTTTTTTGCACCACACTTTCCTCCTCAATGCAGACCGAAAGCGGCTTATGCTATTCCCCCCAAATCTGTTTTATTCTCACAACAATACTGTTAAGCAGGTTAGGCTGAGAGTCTGTGACTAGCCCAGGGACACCCAGACAGCTTCTGCAGCCAAGAAGGGATTCGAACCTGACGCTCTAACCACTACGCCGCACTGACGGGACTTTGTTCACGACTCCGAACTAGACAAAACAGCCGCTGTTGCGTAAAGGAACTTAAGAATGGTACTGGGAGTTCCTTGTGAGCACTGAGTCGACAAAAGGTTTTGTGTGTGTGTGTGTTTTTTTAAGTGGTTTTTAAAATATTATTATTAAGGATAAGAGGGAAATAGAGCTTCCCCTACCCACTCCCACCTCCTAAAAAAAACATAAAATATTTTGTTCCATAAATAATTGCAATAGGATGCCGTCGCTTTTTCCAAACAAACAATAGTTTGATTGTGTAATGTTTTGCCATGGGCAAAGCTTGGGGGGGGGGACGAGAACAGGGAGGGGGCACACAAAGAGCTGCTTTCAGGAACGTGGGGCCTCTCAGGGCCGAATGTCCCCCCTCCAACCTCCTCCCGGAGTCCAATCCCCCCCCCCCCGCTGTAACTTTTTTCATCTCCAGAATAAGCAAGGAGAAGGTTTTGACAAGGTTTGCTGAGCACGTTTTTTTTAATCCTTTCGGTCTTACACAGTTGACTTTAAAAAAAAAAAAGATTTCGCCAGAAGAGGGCCTTTTCGTCCGGGGAAGAAAAACAACAAGGCGTTTGCCATTGATGTCGGTGATGCTGGAGCCACAGCTTACCTGATAAATTCCCAGTGCTCTACACGGAAAGGAGAAAAGCATTCGCTTTGACCACAAACGTCAGGAGGCTGTCTTAAAGGGAAGCTTTAAAAATACACAAGAACTGCGGCACCAAGGAGAGACAGAGAGCGCAGTCTGTCCCGTGGACGGAGAACTGGACTTTTTTACAAGGAGACGTATATATTTCCCACACAAACAAACACTGTAATAAATAATACGGCTTGGCTGTCACCCTCTGCCACAGACTCTCTGTGGGGTCTTGGGCAGGTCACCAGCTCTCAAAGTCACAGTCCTTTTGGGGAAACCATCCCTAGAGGCTGTTCTGATGCCAAAGTGCAATTTTTAAAACATATGTGCCCCCCACCCACATTTAGGTCAAGGATGCCCCAGCTTGTGACTCTGGGGCAAAATAAGGCTCAGAATTAAATCTCTGTATCAAAGTAAACTGGACAGACATTAGTAAATTTGCCTACTCTGGCTCGGGAACTTCCCGGAAGGTGGGAAGGATAGAGTGGATGGAGCTTGGGTAGGGGTCTCACTGGGCGTCTGATGCCATATAGTCCACCATTCCACTACTGCCATTACCTCTGGAGAACTGATCTGGGGAAGAATTGTAATTCTGGGAGAACCCTAGGTCCCACCTGGACTTTGGCTACCCTACAGCTAGGTGGGAGGGGGTGGCCCTCAAAGTGCCTAAGATGCTACATCAGCAGTCCCCAGCACATAGTTTTAAAATGCTGGGAACAGATAATCGGCAGCGACCCAAAATGGCTGCTACAGGGGACGAGGTGGACCACAAGATGGCTGCCGTGTGGGGAGGATGCGGCTGAGGGCAAAGCCAAATGCTTGAAGGTTCCACGAAATGTTGGGAAGTTCCAAGCCAAGCAATCCTCTTCCGACGGAGGCAGCCGTTTCTGACTGGGTATATATTAGGAGGATGTCGTTGGCTTGAATGGGTGCTCCCCAAAGGGCATAAACGTGATGTCTCCTGAGGTCTTCTGAAACAAACTCCTGAGCCAATGAGGGGACTAAAAGCTCGGATTGCCTCTTTCCTCTTTGGGGAAGGAGGTGGTAGACTCCACTGCTCCTCTGGACACTGCTTTGAGAATCACTGCACGACCTGAACACGTTAGGCTTACAAGAGGGAGCAGAGGGAACAGAGGGAGCAGTTTAAATGGAAACTGGGGCTGGGATCTGGCATCTTTCATTAGTTCCAGCAGCCCTGCTGTTCACAAGTTACAGGGGAATTTCAGACAGATGATATAATCCGGAAGAGGAACGGTTCCCAAACGGTTTCTGGTCTGGCATTTCAGACAGAACCGTTTTAGAACCGGTTCCCTACTGGAATATATTTGTAATTTCACAGAGAATCGCTTCTGTCCCATTCAGGAAACAGGGCTGAAGCGTTTTACCTGTCAACCGCTTCCAAGTAGTCGACAGTTTCTTCTCCCGGATCCGATACGCTTTTTTTCCGCCTTTTTTTGCCTGCGCGGGCGATCTCCGGCTTTTTTTTTTTTTTTTGAACATTCGCTTTAGAGCGCTATAACACTATAGCGCTATAGCGCAATAGCAACCCCATTGGAATGCCTGCAGTGTTGTTTTATAGCACTATAGTGCTATAGTGCTCTAAAGCGAACATTTAAAAAAAAAGGTGCGGCGGGAAACGGCGGGGAAACAAAGCAGTGTAGTCTGAATTGCCAAACCGCTTCTGATTCGGCTCTTTTCCGGTCAGGGAAAGCCATGTGTGAAATGGCAGCCCTGTCCCGGTTTACTTCAAGACGAATCAGAAACGGCTTCAATCCGGCAGAATCTCGGTAATGTGAAATTCCCTACAGTGAACAGACGTACAACCCATGTACAGTGCAGATTGTTCTTCGTATGCACATTAATTCTCGTGTTATGATCAATGCACATACAACTCAACAATGTAACACAAACCCTGAACTCATCCAAGTACTGCTTCCTGGTTACACTCCTATTGGATCTTTCTTACTTAACAGATGTGTGTGAATTCACTCTAACACGTGAACAGGGGTAAGATACTCTGGGCTTCCCAGATTTTTTCATCAACAAATCTGTAGAAGCAGCTACAGACACTATTAAGATGCAACTCGGGAAATGGAGTCTTGTTATGACACCCTCTTTCCTCCCTCTCCATTTTTTCCCCCCTTAAATCCAATTTCGAGACTTAAAAGCTTTAGATAAGCAACGCAAAGGGTCAGATCCTTATCTGCAGCTGCTATTTGGTTGCTTTCTTCCTTGATGCCTTCTAAGCCTCCAAGACAAATATTGGCCTGAAACTTAGCAATTCTCTATGGTGCTTGACACGGGGGTGTCCAAAATTAGACTTCCCTCGTGCTTGTCTGTATATACAAACGTGCTTATCCAAAAACCTTTCCAATGATTTCCCACCCACTGAGAGATCGGAAAACACACTCAGTATAAGACAGCAAACGATCTTAGAAACACTCCAAGAATTCTAGACCAGCATACCAAGAAAACAGGGAACCCATTGGTCCGGTCTGAACCACAAGGACCAAAGCGGCCAAGAGGTTGTTCAAGAGTGGTGAGAATACAGAAGATGCTATGGGGGAAAGCCCAACAGGCTCAGTCCTGGAGAGAAAGGGCCTACCCACAAGGGGCCCCAACATGGCGGCGCCTATGACCACCATGATGCTCACCAATACCTTTCCTGGCTCCCACCAAATGTTGTTAAACGTGGTTGGGGACAGGTGGGACACTTGTCCAAGAGGGCTTCTGATTGGCCACCGGAGAGCCAATTGGCTGGGCAGATGAAAATAACATTGTTTTCATTGGCCGCTGCAATCACATTGTTGACTTTGTTCTCTCTCTCTCTTCTCTATCCCAGTGTATTTTTTTTAAGTATTACCACCCCTCTCCCTTACACTCGGTCTTCCTCTGTATGTGTGGCTTTGCCTCCTGCTGACTCCACCTCCTATTCATTTATTTATTTTACACATTATGCAGAAGAGATTTGGTTATATTTTCTAATCATTGATGCTTTTGGTACTGAATGAATTATTTAGCTTTTCTGCTCATGGAGGGGGAGACAGGAAGTTTTAGTTACTGAGCAATTTCTGGGTAATTTATGCTATGCTAATTAACAGTTATACATTGATCTGTTTTTAATGACGTTGTAAACTGCCTTCGGCAGATGTGAGATAGGCAGGCTATTAATTTTAAACAAACAAACAAACAGAAGCAGAGATGTTGGGCAGAAAATTTTCCCAAACTGAACTTTTTCTCCCCAAAAATATGTCCAGCGCCTTCGGCTTTTTCTCTCCTCCAGTTTCAACAATATAGGCCTTTCTTGTCTTGAAATTTTGGGACATAATTAACCTAATAAAAATAACTTCTAGATAAAGGACTCAGAATTGGTTTGAACTTAAAACTTTAAACCACAACCAGATTTTTTTCCCACCTACCCTATATTTCAGTTCAAGTATTGGCTACTACTGGGACAGAAAACTGACATTAGAAGTATTCTTATATTTTTGTTTACTACATATAAATCAAACTAAACACTAGTGTTGCCAGACCCCCATAAAGTTTTGGCCAAAACGCTAGAGCACTGCCATGTGATGTGCCTGGCATGATGACATCACTTCTGTGTGACATCATCACGCTGACGATATCATCAGCAGCAACGTTGCCCTACCCTCCCCAGAAGGTTCCCTTCTACCCCCCACCAGCTGGGTAAATAGACCTGGCAAACCTACTGAACATATTAAATGAGATCATACACTATTCACCACAGAAAGAAACTTTTTCCGGAAAATTCTTCCAATTCAGATTTTCCCAGAAAACCCATATGAATGGAAATTTAATGACTGCCATGCTAGACCGCAACAACTTTTCTTGGTTTTATCACTGCTAGAAAAAGGTACGTAGACATTCTTCGAAACTACGACATCAAGGAGGCCAGAAGGAGCTATGGGGAAGAATTACATACAGGACTTCGAACAGCAGGTAGAAAAGACGGATTGTTGTGAGGATTATCAAGGTCCACTTCCCCTTGGCAGAACCCCCAGACACAAGAAAACAGCACAGTATGAACACCCTCAAAGCACTTGGGGAGTATTCAGATTAGCAGCTACTTGTCTGAGAACAGCAAGAATGAGGAGGAGGAGGAGGAGATTGGATTTATACGCCACCCTTCACAACTAACCAAGTCTCAGAGCAGCTTACAATTTCCTTTCCCTTCCCCTCCCCACAACAGGTACCCTGCGAGGTAGGTGGGGCTGAGAGAGCTCTTTCGAGAACAGCCCTTGAGAGGACAGCTCTGAAAGAACTTGTGACTGCCCAAGGTCACACCAGCAGCTGCATGTGGAGAAGTGGGGAATCAAACCCGGTTCTCCCAGATTAGAGTCTGCACTCCTAACCACTACACCAAACTGGCTCTCACACCAAGCTAAAAAAAAAAAAGGTAGTAAATAAGATGGAATATATTAGCACAATGTTGCTGGATTGCATTCGGCTAGCTTCTTTTTCCCAACTGACCTGTTTATATTTTCACTGATTTTCAAACACAGAAGGCAAATATCCTCTAAAATGTTTACGTGACTATCGTCCCTTTCAAGTAGCTCGTTAATGAGATTACCTCCTAAAAAAGCACAATTTTTCAGGAGGAAGAGGGCCGGAGAGACGACCGACTGGTGTTTTTAAAACAGAATCTGCATCGCCTTCCAGTCTCTTCTCCTCCCTTACCTTTTACCACCTGTAGCTCTAACTGGAGTGAACTGGAAGTCGCCAGCAGATCCCAAAAATGACGTGACAGCTGTCAGATGTAACTACGTCCGGCTGGCCACAAACGTCAGGAAAAGGGAAGTTTCTCTTTCTGGCACCCATTTACATTAACGCTGATTCTCCCAAACTGGATCTACGAACAGCGATAAGCAAATCTTTCAGCTCTGCCCCCCCCCCCCCCCAAATGGCCGGCCACGCCAATGAGTCTACAGGGAACGCAGAAAAGGGACCTGAAGTTCAAAACGGAGGTGGTGTGCCTTTCTGTCAGAGGAACGGACTGTGGCTCCACAGTAAAGCTTATCATGCTTAGCCTCCAGAAGGTCCCAGGTTCAATCCCCAGCATCCCCAGGTAAAAAGATCAGTCCGAGGAGATGCAAAAGGCCTTCACCGGAGACCCGGGAGAGCGGTTGACAATCTGAGTCGACTGCAGGGACCTTGATTTTTAAAAAATGTATTTGGACTTGTATCCCGCCGTCTCTGCAAGCAGGCTCAATATCAATACAATAGACAATACAATTAAAACTACTTAAAACAACAGTATGAAACAGCACAAAATCCGACGATACCACAGAAAACCTGATCAGATGTCTCGGTGATTAAGATGGGTCCCAGATGATTCTCTGAATCCAGGCCACTGGTAGGAGGCCAGCCAGAAAGGGGTGGGGGTGTCCACTGCCTCAACTAAAAGCCCAGCGGAAGAGCTCCGTCTTCCAGACCCTAGTAAAGGTAAAGGTTCCCTTGCTCGAAAGCCAGTCGAACCCAACTCCAGGGCTGCGGTGCTCATTTCCGTTTCCAAGCCAAAGAGCCAGCGCTGTCCAAAGACGTTTCTGCGGTCATGTGGCCGGCGTGACTAAACGCCAAGGCGCGAAGAATGCTGTACAGGCCCTACAGAATTGTAATAAACCCCACAGGGCCCTGATCTCATACCAGAGCTCATTCCACCAGGTGGGGGGCCAAGGCTGAAAAAGCCCTGGCCCTAGTCGAGGCAAGTCGGACGTCCCTGGGGCCAGGAACTACCAAGAGATGCTGATTTGTAGACCTCAGTGCTCTACGGGGCTCATATGGGGACATGCGGTCCTCGAGGCATGCTGGCCCGATGGTCCAATTCAGTATCGGACAGCTTCATATGTTCCTCTGGTCCCCACCCCTCAACTACGGAGTTGTTTCTCTTCTAAAGCAAATGAAATGAAAACAGGGACGACTGGAGGTTCGGCACCATGCCGCTACCAGGTCTACCAGGTCTTCCTGCTGCCCACAAAGCACTGCTGCCTTGCCACGGGTCAGACACCAAGGGTCTAGCTGATGGATTCAGCATACTGCTCCCATGGCTCACGGCTTCTTGCTATGCCGCCTCGGCCTAGTTTCTGCCCGAAATGTGACTGCCCACGTTGGTTTCCCATCATCCTCTATGGAGAGTTTCCCCACCTCATTATCACAGGGGGTCTCGCAAGGAATGTGCATTTGTTCGTATTCCTGAGCCCCCTGAAGGAAGGAAAGAACACAGCACTGGTCTTCCGGGGTCAAGGAAGTCTTCAACCCGCCAGAGAAACGGCCCCTTTTCACGCTGTTGTTTAAAGTCAGGCCAGTTCAAGAACTGGTCGGGGCACCACAGCACAAACCCAACCCAACAAGAACAGGCTATCAAGGACTTATTGTGTTTCCATTTATCAGCCTGGTGT
Organism: Gekko gecko; assembly: GCA_029375565.1. Taxonomy (NCBI): domain Eukaryota; kingdom Metazoa; phylum Chordata; class Lepidosauria; order Squamata; family Gekkonidae; genus Gekko; species Gekko gecko. Next base: position 36,567,549 of record JAPDNY010000017.1, on the reverse strand, counting down.
TGTTTAACCGGCAGGGGAGATAAAAGCACGACGGCGACCTGTGTCAACTCAAGACGAGGAGCTCTGCAGAAAGCCAAAACAGCAACACAATAAAGGGAAGATAAACTCTTAGCACTCAAAATATAAAAGGGACAATCCTTAAAAGAGGAGAAACAAAGGCTGGCCGAACTAGCAGCGCACCCAGGAAAGATAGCGTATACTTAACACGCTGACCCTTCCGAATAGAGAGGGGTAGCATGGCTTGGCATTTTGGCACATCAAAAATGCTTCAGGTATGCAGTGCCACAGGAATCCTTGCCACAGAACTGTAGGAATAGTAACCCCGAACTGCAGCTTGGCTGGGAAGAAAGAAGCGACAGATGGTCGCCTAAAAGACAGTGTGATGTAGTGGTTACTGTCAAGACTAAGACCTGGTAGCTTGAGATTCAAATCCCTGTACTATCATGGAAGGTCACTGGCGGATCATGAGTCTCTCTCAGCCTAGCCTACCTCGCAGGGATGCTGTTAGGATAAAATAAAGGAAGGGAGAACGGCGCTGTAAACCACACTGGGTCCCCTCTCTGGGGAGTGAAGCAGGGCCATAAGCAGTGCTCCCTCCAAGCTGAGTTCGTGTGAGCTAGCTCACAGTTTTTTAGCTTCCGGCTCACACATTTTTGTCTTAGCTCAGGAAAGATGGCTCCAGAGCAAACTAATTTATGTAGCAGCTACATCGCTCGCCCACAGATTTGATGCCAGGAACTCACAAAGTAGAATTTTTGCTCACAAGACTCCACAGCTTAGAGGGAACATTGGCCATAAGCATCTAAATACTTAGGAAGCTTATGGTTGGCCGCCGTGCCATAGATCTGAGATGGCTGATGGAACTTGGCTCGTTTCAAACTGGGTATGCTTAGCCTGGTATGTTTAGTTGGAGAGGAGACGACTGAGAGGGGATATGATAACCATCTTCAAGTACTTGAAGGTCTGTCATATAGAAAGTGGTGCAGAGTTGTTTTCTAAGGTCAGACCAGAACCGACGGGTTGAAATTGAATCCGAAGAGTTTTCGGCTAAACATTAGGAGGAACTTCCTGACAGTTAGAGCGGTTCCTCAGTGGAACAGGCCTTCTCCGGGAGCTGGTGGGCTCACCTTCTTTGGAGGTTTTCAAGCAGAGGCTAGATGGCCGTCTGACAGCAATGCAGATTCCGTGAACTAAGGCAGATCATGAGAGGGAGGGCAGGAAGGGCTGCATCGGTGCTTGGTTCTCGTGGCCCTTTCTTACACGCCCATGGTCGCCACTTGGGATCAGGAAACAACTTTTCTCCAGGCCACTTTGGTCAGGGATCCCGGATGGTGTGTTGTTGGTTTTTGTCCTCTTCTGGGCATAGAGCAGGGGTCACTGGGGGTGGGAGTAGTTGTGAATTTCCTGCCTTGTGCAGGAGGTTGGACTAGATGACCCTGGAGGTCCCTTCCAACTCTATGATTCTATAAAACTGTGTTGTTGTTGTTCAGTCGCACAGTCGAGTCCGACTCTTCGCGACCCCATGGACCAGACCACGCCAGGCCCTCCAGTCTTCCACTGTCCGCTGAAGTTTGCTCAATTTCATGTTCGTTGCATCGGTGACCCTGTCTGACCATCTCATCCTTTGCCGTCCCCTTCTTCTTTGACCTTCGATCTTTCCCAGCATCAGGGTCTTCTCCAGTGAATGCTCCCTTCTCAGTTGTTGGCCAAAGTATTTGAGCTTCAGCTTCAGGATCTGGCCTTCCAGGGAACAGTCAGGGTTGATTTCTTTTAGGATTGAATGATTTGATCTCCTTGCAGTCCAAGGGACTCTCAAGAGTCTTCTCCAGCACCATAGTTCAAAAGAATCTATTCTTCGGCGCTCAGCCTTCCTTATAGTCCAACTCTCGCAGCCATACATTACTACGGGGAATACCACTGCTTTGACCATGCGGACTTTTGTTGGCAAGGTGATGTCTCTGCTTTTTATCATGCTGTTTAGGTTTGCCATCGCTTTCTTCCCAAGGAGCAGGCGTCTTTTAATTTCATGGCTGCAGTCATCATCTGCAGTGATCTGGGATCCCAGGAACATGAAGTCTGTCACAACTTCTACGACTTCCCCTTCTATTTGCCAAGGAGTGATGGGGCCAGATGCCATGATCTTAGTTTTTTTGATGTTGAGCTTCAAGCCCACTTTTGCACTCTCCTCTTTCACTCTGAGCAAGAGGCTCTTTAGGTCCTCTTCACTTTCTGCCATCAGAGTGGTATCGTCTGCATATCTGAGGTTATTGATCTTTTCCCCAGCAGTCTTAACTCCAGCTTGTGATTCATCCAGGCCAGCATAGTCACCACCCTTTTGGTATGTGACCCACAAATGCAAAACTTTTTTTGCATTCCCTCTTTGTTTTCTCCCTGCTGTGCTAGCTTTCTTAGGAGGCAGCTGTTTTTTGCTTTTTATGCAAAGGAACAGTCCGAGCTGGAGTCCACTGCCTACCTTCCGTCTCTGAAGGATGAAAGTCCATTCGGCCACCTAGTTTCTCCTGCAAGCTGCCTTGAGCCAAGAGGAAAGGCAGGAGATCAATATTATAATAAATAAAATACTGAATATGTACGGAAGCAAGAATAAAATTTAACCAGGGGAGGTAAAGGCCCCAGAAGTAACAGCGCATGAATCCCTTACAGCCAACACATTTTCAACCACACGGCTAAAGTAGCCCATGCATGTACTAAAGAAATGTCATAAGCTAAGCCTTGTGGGTTCGACAGAACTTCAGATACAGCTGAAGCTACAGAACAAAGTTTGAGTCCAGGTAAAGGTAAAGGTTCCCTTGCTCGAAAGCCAGTCGAATCCGACTCTAGGGTTGCAACGCTAATTTCCATTTCAAAGCCGAAGAGCCAGCCCTGTCCGAAGACATTTCCGTGGTCATGTGGCCGGCATGACTAAACACCAAGGCGCACAGAACGCTGTTACCTTCCCACCGAAGTGGTACCTATTTATCTACTTGCAATTTCTTGCTTTCGAACTGTAAGGTTGGCAGGAGCTGGAACTAGAGACGGGAGCTCACTTCGTCACGCGGCACTCTCGGGTCTCGAACTGCTGAACTTTGTTGGTCTTAAAGGTGCCACTGGACTCCAAACTTTGTTCTGGTGCTTCAGATCATCTGTCAGCTGAAGCTATAGTCTGAGATAAAATGGCCATTGTTCCTTCCATTTACTTCTCTTTCAAAACACCCTGAGTGACTTGCTCAAGGTAATGCACACAGTCTGTGCCACAGGTTTCCCAATACCAGACAATGCTAGAATTTACAGACTGGTGTAGTAGTTACAAGACAGCCAGTTTGGTGCACTAGTTAGGGGCGCAGACTCTAATCTGGGAGAACCGGGTTTGATTCCCCAATCCTCCACATGCAGCTGCTGGTGTGACCCTGGGTCAGTCACAAGTTCTTTCAGAGCTGTTCTCTCAAGAGCTCTCTCAGCCCCACCTACCTCACAAGGTGTCTGTTGTGGGGAGGAGAAGGGAAAGGAGATTGTAAGCTGCTCTGAGACTTGTTCAGGTAGTGAAGGGTGGGGTATAAATCCAATGTCTTCCTCCTCTCTACACATTCCTCCTCTCTTCTTCTTCCTCCTCTCTACACATTTACATGAAGCAGAAGAGAATGAAAAGTGCGTTCATTCAGGTGGACCTTTCTCTAACTTATTTTAACTCAACTTAGTAACTGTTGAGTCTTTGGTTATTTTGGAGTTTACAAAATGGCAGTGGATTCTCTCTTGTCGATGCCCGTAAAGAGACCTCCCCTGGGTCTCATCTGAAATCTCTCAAACTCATCCATACCAAGGTCTAAAGCTAAAGCAGAGATGTATGTTGTCTTGTTATGATGGAGTTGTATGCCTAGCAAGGTTCTGAAGGTGTTTGGGATCTTCTTTCTTTGTGATTTTTTTCAGGGAAGTCTGAAGGGCCCTCATATTTTCTAATGCCGAGATTGATCTCCAAATAAGGAGGAATGTTTGATTTTCTCGCAAAAAAAAAAAAAAGTGCGTTCAGATACTATTGGGACGGTGGTGATCACTGCTGTCAAGTCATAGCTAGAATATCGTAGCGATAGCCCAATATTGGGAAAAGAAAGAGGCCCCTAACCCTATGTTGTTGGCAACATAAGCTGTGGGAGTACTTTGTACATAGTCGAATTGTAACAAATAAAATGTACAGAGTAAACAGAAGTTACTCCATGTGGTTTGGTCTCCGATTATAGAGTTGTTGTTCAGTCGCACAGTCCAGTCCGACTCTTCACGACCCCATGGACCAGATTACGCCAGGCCCTCCTGTCTTCTGCTGTCCGCTGAAGTTTGCTCAATTTCATGTTCGTTGCATCGATGACACTGTCTAACCATCTCATCCTTTGCCGTCCCCTTCTTCTTTGACTTTCAGTCTTTCCCAGCATCAGGGTCTTCTCCAGTGAATCTCCCTTCTCATTTGGTGGCCAAAGTATTTGAGCTTCAGCTTCAGGATCTGGCCTTCCAGGGAACAGTCAGGGTTGATTTCTTTTAGGATTGACTGATTTGATCTCCTTGCAGTCCAAGGGACTCTCAAGAGTCTTCTCCAGCACCATCGTTCAAAAGAATCTCTTCTTTGGCGCTCGGCCTTCCTTATAGTCCAACTCTCGCAGCCATACATTACCACGGGGAATACTATTGCTTTGACCATGCGGACTTTTGTTGGCAAGGTGATGTCACTGCTTTTTATCATGCTGTTTAGGTTTGCCATCGCTTTCCTCCCAAGGAAGTACTTGAAGGGTAATGAAATAGTTCCAAAAAGACACATATTATAATGAGATTCTGTATCTTTGAAAAAATTTAGATTAATGTGTTAGAGTAAATTATAGATTTACTGTCCTGTATCATTGTATATTTTTGGCAAATATGTTTGGTATTGTGTAGGAAAGTATTGTATTGGTATTCTGTTGAAATGTTAATATAAATAAAATTTGGAATACATATTAAAAAAAAAGTCGTAGCCGACTTACGGAGACCTCGTAGGGTTTTCAAGGCAAAGAAATGATCAGAGGTGGGTCTGCCATTGCCTGCCTCTGAGTAGCAACCCCGGACTTATTTGGTGGCCTCCCATCCAAGTACAAACCAAGGCCAACCCTGTTTCGCTTCCAACAAGATTGAGTTAGCCAAGACTATCCAGGTCACCATTGGGATACTCTGCTGCGGTCGCGCTAGAGTGTTCATTCGTAGCCAGACTTTCTCTGTGCAGACAAGACAATCCGGTTGCTAATTATCACTATATAATGCGACAGCGGCACAACAGCCTAAAAAGAAGGAAGAGGCTCTTTAAAAAGAGAGCATGTACCCCATTTCCTACACACTCAGCGGTCCAATATTTCTCCAGTGGTACACTGGCAAAAGCCACATGCAGCAGGAAAATTGTAATTTTGTTTTGTGTGTGTGTGTGTGTGTGTGTTAACACCCTTGCCATCCAGGTCCTTATCTATAAAGAAGACGCCGCACGAGCTTTAAACAAAAAAAAGAAAAAAAAGAAAAGCAGAGTGTATTGTTGGTAATTAGGTTTCTAGCCCTATGCAGTCGCCACTGTTCGAAAGCTCAAACCAGCAGCTTTCAACTGGGCTGCTCGTCCCTTTGTTTCTTTGTTCCGACAGAGGCTCAATTATGCCCGCAAACAATGCCCGGCCTCTTCATCGGCGGGGCTGAATAGGAAGCGAGGGTGCCATTGTTGGAAAGCTTCAGTTCAGTCCCAAACAACCCGAAGGGGCTGGCGAGTGCCACCGGAGCCAGGGTGACGGAAAAACAGCCAGCGAGAAGAGATGCGGGGGCGAAGGAAGGATGGGCTGTACCCACCGAGCTCCAATGATCCATCCCTACTTCAGCAAGACTGGAGAAGACCAGCTGAGCTACACGCCCCATGAGAGGCCGGAAGGGTCTCCGCAAACGGGGCGTCGTGTTTTCATTCACTGCAGGGGATGCGAGGATCCAAACAAATCAAAGCAACAGCTTATATTCCAGCGTACAAACTGTCGAAGGAAAGCTAACGGCCAGGTGGCTGTTGCGTCACAGAGTTCCCCCTCTCCCTTATTACCACCCTCATTCACAAATGTCGACTCTAGAAATTTGGTTGCAGAAAATAAGAGGCTGGGGGCGGGGGGAGAAGGCATAGGTAGCGGGCTTCAATGTGCACGGAGGTTTTCTCGAAAAAAAACCAAAATGGAGATCCTGGGGGTGGGTGGGGGAAATACACAAGAAAGGTCAACTTCACATATACCCCTCCGTGCAGGTCCGAGAAAACCATCTCCCATCTGGAAAACTGAACAGATTTGTTTCTTGACGGCAGGAAGTTGAAGGAAAGCTGAGGGTTGTGCACAGTTATCAGGGGCGGAGCAGGTGCCGGGATGGGGCGGCAGGGCTTCTTTGGGGATGTGAGGTGCCCTTTGGAGGAATTCTGGAGGGAAGGCTCTCTTCGCCAGCTTTTTTAAACCAGACTTTTAAAAAAAATAAAATAGCAATTAACTTTAAGGCATCGTGGAAAAGCATTAGGTGTAATTCTACCAAAACGTGAAGGAGAGATCCGACACAGAGAAATACCAAGACACCTTCCAAGAGTTTTTGGTTGGGAAGACTTTCTCCCCCCAAAAGGAGGAACAGAAGTTAGAAGCAACAACTTGCTTTGCACAGGCAGAGGCTACGGGAAGAGAGAGGGGCCCAGCAAAAGCGCAAAAGTCGTATCTACGGATGAACGAGGACCTCAACTATCAACACTCAGTCTCAATCAGCTTTGCAACCTGGACACTTGGCTCAGTATGAAACCACGCAGGGTCAAATTAAGCAGGCACACAAACTGGGATTCCCCAAGAACTCTTCTGTCCAAGCACAGACCTTTACAAGCAGACAATAAATCCTGTTTTTTATTTTTTTACTTATGTTTTTAATTGAGTATAACATGTCACTCCACAAACACACATTATACACTCATTTTCCATTTTTAACAATCATAGTAACCAAATGAAATAAAGAAAAAAGAAATTCAACGGAGGTTACTGTTCCAATAACCTGAAGTTTCTACTCTTATTTGATCCCTCTTCTTTTTAGACGCCCCTATCTTACCCGTTTATGATTACCGTCCAACTTCCCCATAACTTATAATTAATCGTAAGAACATAAGAGAAGCCAATGTTGAATCAGGCCAATGGCCCATCTAGTCCAACACTCTGTCACACAGCGACCAAAATATACCAGGTGCCATCAGGAGGTCCAGCAGTGGGGCCAGGACACTAGAAGCCCTCCCACTGCTGCCCCCTCTAGCACCAAGAATAGAGTGCATCACCTGCCCCAGACTGAGAGCTCCCATCTATACCTTGTGGCTAATAGCCACTGATGGACTTCTGCTCCATATGTTTAGCTAATTCCCTCTTGAAACTGTCCATGCTTGTAGCTGCCACCACCTCCTGTGGCAGTGAATTCCATATGTTAATCACTCTTTGGGTGAAGAAGTACTTTCTTTTAGCTGTTCTAACCCAAGTGCCCAGCAATTTCATGGACTGCCCACGAGTTCTTGTATTGTGAGAAAGGGAGAAAAGTACTTCTCTACTGCTCTACCCCATGCATAATCTTATAAACCTCGATCATGTCACCCCTCAGCCGTCGTTTCTCCAAGCTAAAGAGCCCCAAGCGTTTTAACCTTTCCTCATAGGGAAAGTGTTCCAACCCTTTTATCATAATACATCTCATAATCTACAGTTCATTTCTACCTCAATTACCACTATAATTCTCTCCATCTTCTTCTGTACCTGAAAAGAAAAGTTGAAAGGGTTGTCTCCAATTATGGGTGCTATGGAGAACAACTCTACAACGAGAGGTGATCCTCCTCTCGACCTGTATTCGGAGGTCTTGGGGGGGGGTACACTCTTCACCTCCTTACTATACCCTGTTATTCACTAAAGACTGTGTTTTTTATTGTTTTGGTTACTGCTACAGGGGTTTGCTCCTCCCCTCATTTCAGGTGCTGTTCAGCACATGCAGCCTTCTTCCTTTACCCCTCTTCTTCTGCATGGTTGCTGGCCGCTGTGTGGTTCGGACTTCGGGGTCAAACCGTGATTACTTCAAACACAGGTGGAAGAGCCAGACTCGGCGTTCACTCCTGTACTGACTCAGATCACGGATCCATCGAAACCCAGAGAGCCAGTTTGGTGTAGTGGTTAAGTGCGCGGACTCCAATCTGAGAGAACCGGGTTTGATCCCCCACTCCTCCACTTGCACCTGCTGATGTGACCTTGGGTCAGTCACAAGCTCTGGCACAGCTGTTCTTGAAAAAGAGCGGTTTCTGTCAGAGTTCTCTGAGCCCCATCTACCTCACAGGGTGTCTGTTGTGGGGAGGGGAAGGGAAAGGAGTTTGTAAGCCGCTCTGAGACTCCTTTGGGTAGTGAAGGGCGGGGTATAAATCCAATCTCTTCTCTTCTTCTACCTCACAGGGTGTCTGTTGTGGGGAGGGGAAGGGAAAGGAGTTTGTAAGCCGCTCTGAGACTCCTTTGGGTAGTGAAGGGCGGGGTATAAACCCAATCTCTTCTCTCTTTCTTCTCTTCTTCTTCTAAGTGGCAGAGACACTGCTAGGCAAGATGCAGAGGGTACCACACTGGTCTACAGCAGAACAGTTATATTTGAGTCCAGTATCACCTTAAAGGACACCATGATTTGAACTTTCGAGAGTCAAAGTGCTGAAGGCTGTTGTTCCGCCTCTGTCTGACGAAGGGAGCTTTGGTTCCGAAAAACTCATACCTCGAAAACCTCGGTGGTCGCTGAGATGGTGCCACTGGACTCAAATCGAGCTCTTCTGGGAGGCAAAACACAGGAGAACACAAGCCGTGGTGGGGTATTCCATCTGAACTCTTGTCGTTTCGGAAAGGCTCGATTCTTGTCCCCTAGAATTTCGACACTCCCTTCCCCGCGAAAGGGACTAAGATCATTCAGATACAAGGCAGGTTCAAACAGAGGCTCACAATCCAGATTCCAAAGGATCACAGAGAATCTAAATCTTCTCAATCAATGGTTCCCAACCTGTTTGGTATGGTGATCAATGTTCCCGCTAAGCTGTGGAGTCTTGTGAGCAAAAATTCTACTCTGAGAGCTCCTGGCATGAAAGTTGTGAGCGAGCGATCCAGCTACTGCATAAATTAGTTTGCTCTGGAGCCATCCTTCCTGAGCTAAGACAAAAATGTGTGAGCTGGAGGCTAAAAAACTGTGAGCTAGCTCACACTAACTCAGCTTAGAGGGAACACTGATGGTGGTGGTGGTTGTTGTTCAGTCGCACAGTCGAGTCCGACTCTTCGCAACCCCATGGACCACATCACGCCAGGCCCTCCTGTCTTCCGCTGTCCAGTGAAGTTTGCTCAATTTCATGTTCATTGCATCGATGATACTGTCTAACCATCTCATCCTTTGCCGTCCTCTTCTTCTTTGACCTTCAATCTTTCCCAGCATCAGGGTCTTCTCCAGTGAATACTCCCTTCTCATTTGGTGGCCAAAGTATTTGAGCTTCAGCTTCAGGATCTGGCCTTCCAGGGAACAGTCAGGGTTGATTTCTTTTAGGATTGACTGATTTGATCTCCTTGCAGTCCAAGGGACTCTCAAGAGTCTTCTCCAGCACCATAGTTCAAAAGAATCTATTCTTTGGCGCTCGACTTTCCTTACAGTCCAACTCTTGCAGCCAACACTGATGGTGATGGTGATGACCCACAAGTCCCAATTTTACTTGATATTGTGACTGACTTCAAAAAAGGAAACAGAGCATGCACAGATTAAAAAATAAAACCCACAAAGCCCAAACTCAAAGGCTTCAGGACCCCCAGAGGTTGGGAAGCGGTGCTCCAAATACCCCCTTACCCGGTCATTGGGATCCAGCCGCCAACCAACTACCGTCTCCAGGACTGGGAGGAAGCGAACATCAACGAGAGAGTTCAAATTGTGTTTTTAGCTGCAGTAAACAAAGGCATACTAAGGTGCATGTAGATAGGCTGGCGAATTCCATTTTTTTTTTAATCACAGATCACGAAAAAAAGTTTAATATGAGGTCAGGCACACACGATGAAGGTCTCTTCTTCCTTTCTTTTTTAGGTTTTCCAAAAGGAGACGACGGGGCCAGAATGAAAAACACAGGCTGGTGAGAGAAGCTCTGCTTTATTATATTTATTTATATTTGTAGGTTTTATTATCTGTTTACGTTTCAATGCGATGTTTGTGTGTGCTGTGAACCCTCCTGACTCAGGGCGTGGGTTATAAATCAAACCAAGCAAAAGCAAGCAATAAAATTAGTTCTTTTGGCACCTGGACGTCCCTCAAAGCCCAATCTCTAGGCCTCAAAGTATACTGGATTTAAAAGAAAACAACAACAATAAGAACAGAACCTCTTAAAGGCAAACCATAGGAGGCATGGTTGACCCAACTAGCAAGGGAACGCTTACATTCAATAATGAGATCCATGGACATTTTTATAGACTGCATTGCTAAAACATCTTACCAGATCAACAGTACTTAGCCTTGTGAAATGAAAAGCAGCGCTTGTATTGGGAAGATAAGTTTATTTCTCTTTAACTCTGCCTAGCGCCCCTTTAAGCCGCTTCTTTTTTTAAAAGAGACGCCTGAGTAATGAACACAGCAAGGCCTGGTTCGATATGGAAAACCCGAGCTTCTTAAATTCAGCCGCTTATCAATGGACCAGACTTAACGGAGACATGGGTGGGTTTTAAAAAATAAATAAATTAATTAACATGTTTGTTGGGGGAATTTTCCACTAGCAGCAGTGCCTGGCGGTCGACAAATTCCATATCTGAATCTGTATTCCTCTGAATGGAAATGTTACACTGTGGGGTTTCTCCCCCCCCCCCCAATAAATACAGCCATGTCCGTTTCTTGTTGCATTCTAACTTTAAACAATTTCTAACATCACATGTTGCGGCGAGGGGAGACTGTTTAAAACTGTGTGGTCACTGGCCAGAGTGCCCCTCTGGCATCTGAGAGACCCAGATTCAAATCCCTACGCCTGCCACAGAAGCTTGCTTGGGCCAGTCACACATGCAACCTAACCTACCTTGTAGGGTTGTTGTGAGGATAAAATGGATGCCAGGAGAATGATGGAGAGTGAACGAAGTAAATAAATAAAATGTGGAGCCATATGCTATAGCTTGCTACCACCATGACAGTGCAAGCACTTGAGACTTCCCAGTTCTGATTATCGTTCATGGGTTTTTGTACCTTGGGAAGAGAAAGGGTGACTTGGGAGAACGGAAGCCAGCGACCAAATCAGAAACCGGATGGGCAGTACATTTCTCCATCTGTTAACCGTGATTAAGAGACCAGGAATGCGCTATCTGCTATCTGCGACATGCCTAAGAAAGGGGAAAGGGGCCTCCGGGGAAACGCATCCACCTTAAAAGATCCCGGGAAACCAAAGCGCCGATTAAAAGACAGCAAGCAGGACACAGACCAATCCAGCAAATGTGTGGTGCTAAGCAAATACACAACCGCCCCCCCATAACCTGACCACATACACTGGCCAACAGCATTAAACAAGAGGGGACCACCACCCAGATGAAGATTTGCCAGAAGGCCTGGAGGAGGGGAAAAACCCTGCTCCTTCAACATACGGAAATGGGCAAGTGAAACTTTTCACAGCATAGAGGCAAAGATCATCACCTGGTAAATTAAAGGACATTTCCCCCTCCCTCTAGGCCTGCTGGCATCCCCGTGCACCTCACAAGTACGAGAGCTGCTAATGGAAACTCAGCAGAGAAGGCCGGGGAACAGGCGTATTTTCCTCCCCAGCGTTCCACGCAGAAGTACTTGACCGCTGAAGTAAACACACGAGTAGAAGGCCGTTTGAAGACACAAACGCACGGCGATCTATAATAATATGCACGGCAACTGAAGAGGGGAGGGTGGAAAAAGAGAGAGAGAGAGCGCACCAGTACTCTGTCTAATAAACAGGAAAATGGACGGTGGGGAGAGAACCTATTAAAAGCATGTGCTCTAATTTCACAAGTGGCGGGGGGGCGGCAGCGGCGGGAGGCACCGTGTACAGTTCATGAATGGAAGTGTGGCTTCCAACCAAGGATCCAGTGAGGTTCTGATTCTGACAAAGACTTGGGGGGTTGGGAAGGGTGATCCAAGTGGATCCCAGCTTCCTCTAAAAGCCTCTCCGTGCACACAAAGGGTGGAAAAGGAAGAGACCACCACCACCCCCAGCCACCGCCACCCTTTCGAGGTGCCTCCCTGAGACAGGGCCTGGAGCGGCCCAGACCAGCACAGGGCCTCCTGGAAGGGGGTGGAGGAAAAGAGAGAGAGAAGCCCTGCTTCCCGGCCCCCTGATCTCCGCGCTTCGGATACTTCCCTTGTTCGGTTGCATTGCAAGCCCAACAGCCGCCCCCCCGTTTCCTCCTGTTTCCTCCCCTCCCCTCTTTATTTAGTGCCACCCACCAAACAAGTTAACGCAGGCAGAAGCGGCATTCGAGAAAGGGTAATCACGCCCTGATTAAAAAGTTAATGCTGCTTAGCGGTAATAATAACGAAAAGGGGGGGGAGAATTAGAGAGCGGTACCGAAGGTTCTATTAGTCACGTTGGAAAGTTGGCTCAAATCCTCTCCAGTCCCGTCCCCCCCTCCAAGTGGTTTTCAAAGCCAGGGCGTGATCCGGGAAGGAGAGGATCAGAAGGGTGAGGTTTCTTGGGCATCTGCAGAGTGCCGTTGTTATGAAGTCGTCGCAGGCCTACTTCTAATTCCATATTTACGGGAGGAAGGGTTACACCCCCAAAACCTAGCACTTAGTGGAACATTTTCAGGTAGGGCATCCCGCCGCTCCATCAATTAGCCACTGGTTAAACATCGCCCCTCCTGCCAACCTAGCAGTTCGAAAGCAAGAAATTGCAAGTAGATAAATAGGTACCACTTCGGTGGGAAGGGAACAGCGTTCCGTGTGCCTTGGTGTTTAGTCATGCCGGCCACATGACCACGGAAACGTCTTCGGACAGCGCTGGCTCTTCGGCTTGGAAACGGAGATGAGCACCGCAACCCTAGAGTCGGATTCGACTGGCTTTCGAGCAAGGGAACCTTTACCTTTACTTAAACATCACCCAATGTGTCCGGCCACACCATGCACAAGGGCTCTCCCCGCCAGCACTGACCAATTTGGAGGGGAGCGCTGTAGCCACCCAATCCAGTGCACACCCGTGACGGAAAGAATGCACTCATATTTGGGATGCTGCAAACACACCGATTTCCTGTGCCGACCTTAAGGTGGGCACGTGGAGAGATTCTTCCGACACGTTTAGAAATATGTTCCGTTTACGTGCATTCTGTGTTCGTTATAATTGTACCTGTCATAGGAAAGATGACTGTAAGACTGACATCTTCCTTGCGTACAAGTGCCATTTTACTATAAAAGTTTTTTGCACTAGGGGAAGGTACCGCTATACGTAATCCAGACCTGATGTACCTTGATGCCAGTTTTTAATATTTATGATTTGGTTAAAAGTTTTGGAATGTAAGTTTAACTTCTTGTATAATTGACATTTACGTTCTCATACGTAACAGTTCAGGAGCTGCGGTGGCTCAAGTGGTCAAGACGCTGAACTGCAGGCTGTGGAAGGTCAGTAGTTCAGCAGTTCCGAGACCCAGGGTGCTGCATGACGGAGTGAGCTCCCGTCTCTAGTTCCAGCTCCTGCCAACCTAGCAGTTCGAAAGCAAGAAATTGCAAGTAGATAAATAGGTACCACTTCAGTGGGAAGGGAACAGCATTCCATGCGCCTTGGTGTTTAGTCATGCCGGCCACATGACCACGGAAACGTCTTTGGACAGCGCTGGCTCTTCAGCTTGGAAACGGAGATGAGCACCGCAACCCTAGAGTCGGATTCGACTGGCTTTCGAGCAGGGGAACCTTTACCTTTACATAACAGTTCCTTTTTCTCTCCTCCCCCCCCCCCAAAAAAAATCTTTTTGGTTACCCGGCTGTCCCCCTTTTTTGTTTGTTTTCAAGACGCTTCCAACCGCCAGATCACACGTTCACTCCGTCAACCTGCAAGCTGCATCCAAGAGGGCAGACATTTCTCACCACCAAGAGTCCCGTCCCGCCCAAGACGTTTCTCAGACGAGAACGCTGAAGGGCTTCGGCAGTCCAAAAGGGGCCTGCAGAAGAGACCGGGGCAATAAAAACCTGTTCTTCCAGGCAGGAAGCAAGCTGTTTTGATAAACAAAAGTATTATGTTTCTTTTAAAAGAATTTGAGCAACAAATGGACAGTGCGGAAGGCTTATCCAGAGCAGTCAGAGCACAAGACTAACGTTTTGGGGGAAGGGGATAGAGTAAGAGAACAAAGAGATCTTATCGTGCCTTATGCCAAAAAAAGGTAAAACCGACAATCTTTGTCCCTCTGACTTAACCTTGGGCGATCACGCAAACAGCCCAGGAAAAAAAAAGAACACTTACGACCCAGGCTTTTTTGGTGTTATCTATAGGATGGGCTCTCTGCAAATAGCAGTTATTGTTTGTCACTTATATTTTTACCCAGCCCTTCCCTTTAAAGAGATTCAGGTGGCATCAGGTGAGCCCCCATCCTCCGTTTTATCTTCACGACAACCTTGCGAAATACGTTAGGCTGAGAATGCGTGCCCGGCCCAAGATCCAACCAGTGTAGTTTCCATAGCAGAGCGGGGATCTGAACCCAGGACTTCCCAGTCCAGGGAAACATAGCCACTTCACAAACAGAAAAACTACAAGGCTCAGTGCTGCAGCACAAGAAAGAAGGAAGTATGCACCGAAGCCGTGTGGGCTTCAGAGCTCTGTCCTAGTCAGCTGAAAACAACCAGTGTAGGAATACTGCAAGAATCTCATTTTTATAAATTTAAGTGATGGGGTTTCTTCCCCTCTGTTAACCTGCCTTATCCTGAATCAGGACTATCAGTCCATCAAGCTCAGTACTGTCCACTCAGACTGGCAGCGGCTGTTCAGGTTCTCAGGCTGAGGTCTTTCACATCACGTACTGCCTGGTCCTTTTAACTGAAGATACTGCCGAGGATTGAACCTGGGACCTTCTGTGTGCCAAACAGATGCACTACCACTGAGCCAGGGTCTCAGCAAGGTCTTCCCCAACACCTACTACCTGATCCTTGTAACTGGAGATGCCAGAGATTGAACCCGGGACCTTCTGCATGTCAAAAAGGTGCTCTACCACTGAGCGAGGGTCTCAGATCAAGGTATTTCCCATTCACCTACTACCTTATCCTTGTAACTGGAGATGCTTGAGATTGAACTTGGGACCTTCTGCATGCCAAGCAGATGTGCCACCACTGAGCCAGGGCCCCTCTCCAATTTTAAGCGGCTTCCAGCTTGTCCTCAATTGTGAAAATAAGATTTTTTTAAAAAAAAAATGCACTCCTTCCTGGACTTCGTAACATATTTATATTTACTTCATTTACACCCTGTCTTTCTGCCCAGTGAGGACCAAAGTGTCTTCCTCTCCTCCATTTTAAACTCACCACAACCCCGTGAGATGGATTAGGCTGAGAGAAATGTGACTGGCCCGAGGTCACCCAGCAAGCTTCCATAGCAGACTGGGGATCTGAACCCAGGCTCAAAGGTTAAGACGCTGAGCCCGCAGATCGGAAGGTCTGTAGTTTCGAACCTAGCAGTTCGAAAGCAAGAAATTCAGTGGGAAGGTAACAGCGTTCCGTGCACCTCGGCGTTTAGTCATGCCGGCCACATGACCACAGAAACGTCCTTGGACAGCGCTGGCTCTTCAGCTTGGAAACAGCGATGAGCACTGCCCCTTAGAGTCGGATCCGACTAGCTTTCGCGCAAGGGAAACTTTTACCTTTCCTTCCCAGATCCTAGTCAGACACGCTAACCACTATGTTGTACCGCCTGAGGACCTGCGAGCCAAGAGGGTTGAATTTTCCTGATTTTGGGTCCCTTGCAAAAAATCGCACGGTTACAGCCCTTCCAAACCCACATTCAGACGCATCTAAGCAATGGGAGGTGTCAAGGCATGCTTCCAAACACTACCACTTGCCGGCTCGCACTTTGACAGATGCGCTGAAACTACTTCAGACAAGGGGGGGAGCATTAAAGCTGTCCGCAGGCATCAGACCAGGCCCAGGGCTACTGCCACCACCCACCGTCAACATGCTCAGACGCAGCTAGGTGCAATGCATTATACAGCAACATCTTTTCTAGGCCCAATCACCCCCCCCATACACACACACTTCTTGCAGCACTGAAAAGGTCACAGAGACACAGCCAAATATTGCTGGCAGCCTTTTTCGCTTAAAAAAAAAGAAAGAAAAAAGCGGAGTCCAAGCCAACAACTAAAAAGGCCTCTTGAAACAATCAGGCCTTAGTGCTTCTAGGAGAAGTTGGTGGGAAACTTCCTTGTTTAGCCAGGAGAAGAGCCCAAGAGCTGCTTTCCACCTGCCCATTTGTTACAGCTAATGTCAACTGCACATTGTTGAAATGCTACTTAGTCATTCCACCGTGGAGAAAGGAAAGTGCCCTGTGCTGATTCACACCACGGAAGGTGCCCACTCGCCCTCAACCCTGCCCTTCTGCAGAGACTCAGCACTCCAAAGTCCCAGCAGGACCCTGTTCTCATGGGCCACCCACGATCCTAGCCAGGAACCTCTACATTTTATTTGTTTAGTAAAGATAAACCGCAGCTCCTTTTATTTGTTTATATTGAGCTTTATACTCTGCTTTCTTCCCCAGCAGGGACCAAAAACAGCTGACAGAGTTATCCGTCCCCTCTTCCAAGTGAATCACGCAACCCTCACCCTGTGATAGAGGCGAGGCTGAGAGACACGGTATGATTAGCTCTATGTGAGCTCCCCTGGGGATTTGAATCTGGGTCTTCCTGACCCTGACCTGGATGGCCCAGGCAAGCCAAGATCTCGGGAGCCCATCAGGGCCGGCTCTGGCCAGTCCTTGGATGGAGGCAGCCAAGAAATACCAGGGTCTCTACGCAGAGGCAGGTAATGGCAACCCACTTCTGTACATCTTTTACAGAAGCCAGTTTGGTGTAGCGGTTAAGTCCGCAGACTCTAATCTGGGAGAACCGGGTTTGATTCCCCACTCCTCCGCTTGCAGCTGCTGGATGACCTTGGGCAAGCCATTGCTCTGGCACAGCTGTTCTTGAAAAAGAGCAGTTTCTGTCAGAGCTCTCTCAGCCCCACCTACCTCACAGGGTGTCTGTTGTGGGGAGGGGAAGGGAGAGGAGTTTGTAAGCTGCTCTGAGACTCCTTCGGGCAGTGAAGGGCGGGGTATAAATCCAAACTCTTCTTCTTCTTCTTCTTCTTCTTCTTCTTCTTCTTCTTCTTCTTCTTCCCCTGACCTGGATATCAGATGTGGGAAGCCAAGCAGGGTTGGGCCTGGTCAATACTTGGATGGCAGACCACCAAGGAATACCAGGATGCCCACTCAGAGGCAGGCAACGGCAAACCTCTTGCCTCGGAAACCCAACGGCCTTGCCAGGATGGCAATTTCCACTGCCTCCCCCCTCCAGAGCCCGTTCCAACATTCTAACCCCTGTACCACGCTGGCATTCAAAGCATTTTGTTCTTTTTCGGTGCCCAGCAGCTGTAAGGAACTCTGCTTCCTATTTCTGTAGGCAGAGAGATCAGGGGCTCATTTGCACGGGACTGAGAAACGGCAAGTTGCTGCGGCCGTGCAATTATTTTAAAAGTTTGTTTACTTGGCTTATATACTCTGTCTGTCCCCCCAAAGAAGACCCAAAGCGGGCTCGCGCCGCCCTCCTCTCCCCCTATTTTGCCCTCGCAACAGCACTGTGGGGCAGGTTAGGCGGAGAGCAATGTTCCCCCTAAGCTGTGGAGTCTTGTAATCAAAAATCCTACTTTGC
The DNA here is from genome assembly GCA_029375565.1 of Gekko gecko. NCBI lineage: Eukaryota > Metazoa > Chordata > Lepidosauria > Squamata > Gekkonidae > Gekko > Gekko gecko. Next base: position 36,549,667 of record JAPDNY010000017.1, on the reverse strand, counting down.
GAGCTACTGGCATTAAAGTTGTGAGCGAGTGCTTTGGCTGCTGCATAAATTAGTTTGCTCTGGAGCCGTCCCTTCCCAAGCGAAGACAAAGATGTGTGAGCTGGAGGCTAAAAAACTGTGAGCTAGCTCACACTAACTCAGCTTAGAGGGAACACTGGCAGACAGCATGTGACCAGCACAGCATCCCTCAGCAAGCTTCCAGAGCAAAGCAAACATTTGAACCCGGGTCTTTCAGAGCCTTGTCCAACATTCTGACCCCCACACCACACTGGCTTTCTCTGGCAGACCCTCACCTGTCCCAAGGTCTCTTCGATTCAAGGAAAACTATTCACTAGGACACAGCAAGAAACAAACAAAAAAAACCCAAACCCCACTCTTCGTACACACGGCTTTTAAAGCAGGCTGCTAAAAGTTTGGTTCAAACTAGCCAGGTGACTCAGAGGTTAAGACGCTCAGCTGCAGACAGGAAAGTCGGTAGCTCGGCAATTTGAGACCCGAGTGCCAGGTGACGGAGTGAGCTCCCATCTCTAGCCCCAGCTCCTGTCAACCTAGCAATTTGAAAGCAAGAATTTGCAAGTAGATAAATAGGAACCACTTCAGTGGGAAAGGTAATAGTGTTCCATGTGCCTCAGCGTTCAGTCGTGCCGGCCACATGACCACAGAGTAGTCTCCGGACAGTGCTGGCTCTTTGACTTGGAAACGGAGATGAGCACCACCCTCTAGAGTCAGAGCCGAATAGCTTTCGACCAAGGGAAACCTTTAGCCAGGTGAGGCAAGAGAACTGCTTCTGTGGCTTTAGGCCTTCTCAAACAGAGAGAGATTTGAGTCCCGTAGCAACCTTGGACTGCAAGGAGATCAAATCAGTCAATCCTAAAAGAAATCAACCCTGATTGTTCCCTGGAAGGCCATATCCTGAAGCTGAAGCTCAAATACTTTGGCCACCAAATGAGAAGGGAACACTCACTGAAGAAGACCCCGATGCTGGGAAAGATTGAAGGTCAAAGAAGAAGGGAACGGCAAAGGATGAGATGGTTAGACAGTGTCACCAATGCAACGAACATGAAATCGAGCAAACTTCAGCGGACAGCGGAAGACAGGAGGGCCTGGCGTGATCTGGTCCATGGGGTCGAGAAAAGTCGGACTCGACTGTGCGACTGAACAACAAAGCAACCTTGGAGACCAACAAGAAGCGTTTCAGGATATAAGCTGTCCGGAGTCAAAGCTTCCTTCCTATAGTAGTAGATAAAGGGAGCCCTGGCTCTCCAGAGCTCATACCCTGAAGCTCTTGTTGGTCTCCTAAGGTGCTCCTGGACTCAGAAGATCTAACTGTTCTACTGAAGAACGACACCGCTGCCCTCCGAAGCACAAACAGAAAGTTCTCCTTGATGCAAAGACCAGGAGTCTCTATGATTCACTTCCTCACTGGGTGGCTTTAAGAGCTCTTAAAAATAAACAGTAATTATAAAACACAGATGAGCCGATGAAGTGTGGGGGGAGACACAACTCTGCATTGCTCACTGCGGGCAGGGAAGCAAACTCAGTGGCTGTTCAAAGTGTAAAAATCTCTTTCATTGGCTCTTCCTAGAGATAAAGGGGGGTGGGGAGACATAAGCCGTATAAGACAACAGCATGCGCGGGAGACATATAATTAGCTTAATTTAACATTTAAAAAATCATGTAAATCTAGAGAAGTTCAAGGGAGGCAAGAGCAGTTGGGAATTTAATTCTCTGTCTTGTTTTGCTTTTAACAACTTTTTCAAGTTTGACCCTCTTAAACTTCAGAAAGTGTCAAAAGTGTATGTGTGTGTGGGGGGGGTTTCCTTAGGACATAACCTCAAAGTCACTTAGTTTATTAACCCCTCCGCTTGTTTGAACCACTCAGCTGTGCTCAAAAATCTTAAGACAGGAGTCATCAAACCTCAAAATTCAGAAGAGGTCAACAAAGAGCCAGGACAAGAAAGCTCAACTGCACTGCTGAAAACTTGACAAGTTTACAGGACTGATTAACGATCTATATCGTTGTTTACGTGAATTTTATTGCATCTTATTGTTTTATTGTATTTTAATCTGTTTGTACGCCGCCTTGAGCCAGTTTGCCCAGCAAGGTGGGATATAAATTGAAACAAACAAATATAAAGTTTCCGCAGCCCAAACACTGGCTGCAGTAAGTCCCTTGTTAGGAAGGGGCACTTCGTGAAAAGGGCAACCATGAAGAAGCTAGGGGAGATTCTTAAGTGCAAGGATGTATCGCTGGTGACCAAGATCAAGGTAATTCACACCACAGTATTCTCCATTACCGTGTGTGGGTGCGAAAGTTGAACAATGAAGGGAAGCCGACAGGAAGAATGTTGATTCCTTTGAAATGTGGTGGTGAAGAAGTTTTATGGATACCATGGACTGCCAAAAAGACAAATGGGGGGGGGGAGATGTGTGTTCTAGATCAGACCAAGCCTGAACTCTCCCTATAAGCTAAAATGACTAAACTGAGGCTGTCGTATTTTGGTCACATTACGAGAAGACTACAGTCACTGGGAAAGACAATAAGGCAAGGAAAAGGGGAAGCAGGAAAGGACCCAACATCAGACGAAAGCCACAAAGGGCCTCAGTCTGTAAGGCCTGAGCAAGGCCGTTAAAAGAGGGCATTAACGATAGGACGTTTTGGAAATCATCAATTCACAGGGATGCCGTAAGTTGGAAGTTGTTTTGGTGCCATCTGATGTTGTTTTTGGCTGTTTTAATTCCTTGGGTTTTAAATTGGACAAGATTATGTCATTAACCTCCCTGAGCTCTGTGAACTCAAAGAAGGACAGCATAGAAACTGAAATTATAAATAATAAATTCTAAAGAAAAGGGGGAAAAAACAGTATTTTACAAAGCATTAGAAAAGGGGGGTGGTGGTCTCGATCCATATTAAACCCACCTCCAGCGATGCCCACCCCCAAACAGCAAACACATTTTTTGTTGATGACTAGGTGGAAGGTGTTTAGTCATGCCGGCCACATGACCACGGAAACGTCTTCGGACAGCGCTGGCTCTTCGGCTTTGAAACGGAGATGAGCACCGCAACCCTAGAGTCGGATTCGACTGGCTTTCGAGCAAGGGAACCTTTACCTTTACCTTAGGTGGGAAGGGAACAGTTCTTCGTTTGTGAAGACAGAAGGAGTTCAAACACCGGACTGCGAATTTATGACTAAAGCTTATTCCATAAGCCACAATATCCCTTTAACCTGCCACAGAAAACTCCGTGACACAACACCTACTGAGAACAGAAAAGCGAATTTCTTCTGGGTAAAGGATGAATGACAACCAAAGCCCAGGTATTCCCTTACAATGAGATCTTTTCTTTCACGTATTTTCAATTCTTCCAGTGACTGAACAACCTGTGTTCAACGCTAAAATCTGTTCAAGCGACTTCAGGAGCCATTTACTTTCTAGCAAATGCTAGGTTTGCCTTTCCTGAGACTGGAAATATTCTTTTACTACAACAATAATGGCTGGCGCATCGCATCTGCAAGCGGTTCTTCGCTGCATGTGGCGCGACGTAAAATTACAACAGTCTGCCCAAACACCCAAATAGAAATAAACTTGCACAAAGACTTCTACCTAATAACTCTAGGTTGTTGGGTTGTTGTTGTTTTCTTTTTACATGAACAGAACATTCTAACAACAGGATTTCCTGTACGTAAATTCACACACAAACACACACACGGCATCTGAGGCATTTCCAAGTTTCTTAGCTGCTGCAGCACTGGAAACAGGACAGACTAAGGAGTCAGGAAGTCTAAGTCCGTATTTCCGTGGAGGACAGTCTGACCTTGAGCAAGCCAGTTAATGTGGACTGATTCGGCCGGGCCTCCCCTCCCCAGTCATAACTAACCGGTACAAAGGTCTTCACAGCCAAAGAGGTTACCAAAGCTCAAATTAATTCACAGAAGAGGAATAACAGTTTCTGCTTTAAGTTAGGAAAACTGCCAAATTCAGAATTTGTAGGACACAACGATCTTAAGTTACCTCAAGTTCACTCATGTTAAAGAGGTGTGGGGGGGGGCAAAGTTGAATGTTTGCTGAATGGGAATGATGCTGAGGAGGGGGAATTAAAGCGGCCTGAAAAAATCACCTCCCCTGGTCTAAAAGACCAAGAGCACAGCTGCAGATAATGGAAAGACACACTGCAGGCGCCCAGATGCTGGCCCATTCCCCTCCCCAAAAAAGTTTTCCGAATTGCTATTCCCATAGCTGAACTGTGGGGAATGCTCCCTCTAAGCTCTCGAGTCTTGGGAGCAAAAATTCTACTTTGTGAGCTGCTGGCATTAAAGTTGCAAGCGAGCAATTTGGCTACCGCATAAATTAGTTTGCACTGGAGCCATCCTTCCTGAGCAGAGACAAAAATGTGTGAACCGGAGGCTAGAATACTGTGAGCTAACTCACACGAACTCAGCTTAGAGAGAACACTGGCTACGGCATAAATTAGTCTGCTTGGAGCCATCCTTCCTGAGCTAGGACAAAAAATCTGTGAGCTGGAGGCTAAAAAAACTGTGAGCTAGCTCACACTAACTCAGCTTAGAGGGAACACAGACTGTGGGGCATACCTGGAACTTGATGCCCTTTTCCCCATAGCTCAGTCGCGCTACGTGTCTAGCCTGGAAGGCCCAGGCTACCAATCTTGGAAGCTAAGGAGGGCCAGTGTTCCCTCTAAGCTGAGTGAGTGTGAGCTAGCTCACAGTTTTTTAGCCTCCGGTTCACACATTTTTGTCTTAGCTCAGGAAGGATGGCTCCAAGCAGACTAATTTAATGCAGTAGCCAAATCGCTGGCTCACAACTTTAACGCCAGTAGCTCACAAAGTAGCATTTTTGCTCACCGTTTAGAGGGAACATTGAGGAGGGCTGGACCCTCTTTAGTACTTGGATGGGAGACCAGAGCTGCTATGCAGAGTCAGACAATGGCAAAGCAACTCTGTTCATCTCTTGCCTTGGAAACCCCTACGGGGTCAGGAGGGGCTTGTGCCCCGCCGGGATTCTGATCAGCCATGCAGACTAAAGGGCATCCTGTTAAGAACTTCTGCCTCAAACGTTGAAGAGTTGTGCGTACCATGATTGCCGGACATTTTTTGGTCGGCTCCGCCCCCCTCCAGCGGCCGTTTTGCTACTGCGCCCGCCACCCTGTGCCAGGATTCCCACTGTGCTCACAGGTTCTAAAAGATAGGGGACTTCCAATCTAAATCCGCCAGGAGTTTTTGGCGCATCTTGGAGACTAATGGAGCTGAGCCCCAACTCATAAATGCACCTGCCGGAATGAGCCGTGTTAGTCTTTCAGGGTGACACTCGGCTTCCGGTTTGTTTCACAACCGACCAACACGGCTACCCACAGGGAACCGAAGTTGATGGAGAACAAGATTCCGGAAGTTACATCTTTACTCGAGGAGCAATTAAGTTGTAGAATTCATTGCTGGGGGACGTAGTGATGACCACCAGCACAGCTGGCTTTACAAGGGAGCTGGACAGAATCACTCCTGCCAACCTAGCAGTTCGAAAGGAAGAAATTGCAAGTAGATAAATAGGTGCCACTTCGGTGGGAAGGTAACAGCGTTCCGTGCGCCTTGGTGTTTAGTCATGCCGGCCACATGACCACGGAAACGGCTTCGGACAGCGTTGGCTCTTTGGCTTTGAAACGGAGATGAGCGCCGCAACTCTAGAATCAGATGCGACTGGCTTTCGAGCAAGGGAACCTTTACCTTTTAGACAGACTCATGAAGGAGAGGTCCATCAGTGGCTACTCTCCACCGTCAGTAAACGGAGCCTCTATAGTCAGAATAACCTCTGAGCACCGGGGCTAGGAAGCAACATGAGGTCTCAGCCTCTAAGCCCTGTTTATTTGGCCGTCTGTCGCAACCGGCTGGCCACTCTGTGAGACAAAATGCCAGACTAGGTGGACTAGTGGTTTGATCCAGCAGGGCTCTTCTCGTGTTCTTACGACACTAGGTATACATCCTAAAACCTGCCCCCAGAAAAGTGTATATATTCAGTCTATGAATCACACACATCTGAGTCAAGATCTATTTCATTCCTGCCTTTTAACATTCTATGACAGTTGTCGGGACCCGCCGCTTCCAAGAGGCAAAGTCTGAGGCATCCAATTCCTTGGTGGTCAGCATAACCAAAGCTTTAAAAGCTCCATATTTTGACAGTAACTGTTAACGTTCCTTTTATACCCCAACAGTGTTATGAACTCTCTTTGGGAGGCAGCTCAAGATGGGTCGCCATGTTAGTCTGTCTGCAGAGGTACAAGCAGACATCATCGTTCTCACAAAATGCAGAATTATTATTATTATCATTATTAAGATTTCCGGATCGCCCAATCCCTGAGTACACAAGGCTCTGGGTGATTTACAACAGTTAACAACAACATAAAATTACATACTAAAATCAACAATCAATTGGTCCTAATTTAATAGTCTCCAGATGGCGTCCATAATTTAATCCAAAGCCTACGCTGGATTGTTCTTCTGCCTCGTGGGCAGGTTAAGGAGGAGGCCGAAGCAGGCAGAATGGAAGAAAAGAGGGTGCCGGCTATGATGAGAAACAGTTGCTGCCCTCAACTGAGAGCCTGGCGGAACACTTCTGCCTTACAGAGGCCCTGCGGAACTGCATTAAGCCCCGCAGGGCCCTGATGGAAGTTGGCAGAGAGTTCCACTAAGTTGGAGCCAGGGCCAAAGAAGCCCTGCCTCTGGTCGAGGGCAGCCGGATATCTTTAGGACCAGGAGACTTAACATCATACCAAAGCTAGAGCCAGGTGGGCGGCAGCAGAATGAAGTCCAGGGGCACCTTTCAGACCAACAAAGGATTATTCAAGGTGTGAGCCAGGTAGTCAACTGTGTTGGTCTGAAGCCGCATGAAGTCTGGTGCAGTGGTTAAGTGCGCGGACTCTGATCTTGGAGAACCGGGTTCGATTCCCCACTCCTCCACTTGCAGCTGCTGGATGACCTTGGGCAAGCCATAGTTCTGTCAGAGCTGTCCTTGAAAGGGCAGTTCTCGAAAGAGCTCTCTCAGCCCCGCCTCCCTCACAGGGTGTCTGTTGTGGGGACGGGAAGGGAAAGGAGATTGTAAGCCGCTCTGAGACTCCAAGTGAAGGGCGGGGAATAAATCTAATCTCTTCTTCTTCTTCTTCTTCTCTTGTTAGTTAGTTTGTCACTTTGCATAACTTAAGCATCATCACGTTACATGTTAATTTGCTGTTAAATCCCTGCCTATAAGTTTAGAACCTCACCTCCCAGTCCAATGTATTTGATAAGGTGTGCCTTGCACACGAAACCTCATACCTTGAATAAACTTTCGTCGGTCTTAAAGGTGCCACTGGACGTTGAATTTGTTCAAAGTATGAGCTTTCGTGTGCACACTCCTTCAGATACAACGAAATTGGAATAGGAATAACAGTCATACGTACAGAGGGTGTGAATTTACTGCCCACCCTCTATAGGTATGTCTGTTACTTGCCCTGGTGCCCAAGAAGGCAGCTTCAGAAAGTGTTCCCTCTAAGCTGAGTTAGTGTGAGCTAGTTCACAGTTTTTTAGCCTCCAGCTCACACATTTTTGTCATAGCTCAGGGAGGGATGGCCCCACAAACTAACTGATGCAGCAGCCAAATCACTCGCTCACCACTTTAATGCCAGTCGCTCGCAAAGTAGAAGTTTTTGCTCCACAGGATAGAGGGAGCATTGCTCAGAGGGTAGCCGTGTTGGTAGAACAGCGAGATTCCGCTCCCGTCGCACCTGAAAGGCCAACAAGATTTTCAGGGGATTTGCTTTCAACGGTCAAGAGCTCCTAACTTGAAATCTTGTGAGTCTCTCAGGAGGCTTCTAGACTGGAATCTAGAGGAGAAAAGCAGCAGTGAGACAGAAATCAGAAGAGCCGGTTTGGTGTAGTGGTTAGGAGCACAGACTCTAATCTGGGAGAACCGGGTTTGAATCCCCACTCCTCCACACCTTGGGTCAGTCACCAGTTCTTTCAGAGCTGTTCTCTCACGAGCAGTCCTCGAAAGAGCTCTCTCAGCCCCCACCTACCTCACAGGGTGTCTGTTGTGGGGAGGGGGAGGGAAAGGAGATGGTAAACCGCTCTGAGACTCCTTCGGGTAGTGAAGGGTGGGGTATAAATCCCATCTCCTCCCTCTTCTTCAGAAGCCTGCCTATAAGCCAAGAAGCAGAGGGCTCCTACAGCACTAAGCTTTAGCAACCTCATGCGTTCCATTTCCTACTTCTGCCTACTGGCAGAAAGAGACAGGCAGAAGGTGATGTTTCCGTAAAGGAAACTGGTTTGAAAGACTAGCACCTATTGCTCAGCTTTGCTTCAGGTGAATAGGTTTTTCGTGACCTCAAAATCCTGCTTCATCTCTCCGACCAGAGGCAAGCAGCCGGTGAATTTCCCCCATGAGATATGAACCCCTTGACTCTCTTCTCGTGTGTGGATTCTAATCTGGGAGAACAGGGTTTGATTCCCCACTCCTCCACTTGCACCTGGCTGGATGACCTTGGGCAAGCCATAGTTCTGGCACAGCTGTTCTTGAAAAAGAGCAGTTTCTGTCAGGGCTCTCTCAGCCCCACCTACCTCACAGGGTGCCTGTTGTGGGGAGGGGAAGGGAAAGGAGTTTGTAAGCCACTCTGAGACACCTTTGGGTAGTGAAGGGCGAGGTATAAATCCAATCTCTTCTTCTTCTTCTTTTTCCTTTTTCAATTAAGATAGGGATATGGGGGGGGGGACGGATATAAACGTTATACAACTTCTTAACTTATTCATTACAGGGACAATCGCCATCAGAGTAAATACAGAATGTTTGTCATGGACATTTAAAATAAACATGTATAATGTTCAGCACTTTATATTATATATACTTATCATTAAAGCCTAGAATTAATACCATTAGTTACTACTGACTGCTAGACATTAAATGCTACATTTTATGTCCCGTTACATTTTAATAGTTGTTGACTCTCTTCTCAAAACACCTTTCAGTTCTCAGCAGCTGAACTGGGACAGTTCTGCAGACAAGCTACAACAATTTAACACCATCTCCCCGATCCGTCCCTCTCCTGGGCAAGTGGAGGTTTGAGGGATTGCAGAACGGAAAGGATTTGCAGTTTCTGCACACCAGCCCTCTGCAAACCATGAGTAAATTAAGTGTAACTAATTTCATTGGCAGCGTATTTCTGTCTCTCATTCTTTGACTGCTGGCTGCCAAAATTGGGGGGGAGGGAGAACAGCAGAAAAGGGATGCAAGGGAAATTTTGTTTTTCTTTGAATCACTGGCTCTCGCACTCTCTTTATAAATGGTTTCAAAGCAAGCATCGCCCAAAAACCAAAAGTTAGACTTCCCTACAGGTGCTCACTTCCAGTGTGGAACTTTGATCCTGGCATGGAAGGTTTCCATTTTTTGCCGCCTTCGCTAAACACGTCAGAGAGTCACCTGCAATCTCCTTTATTTACAAACTTTGCACGGCAGGTCAGCCTCTCTCCGGGATTACTTTCTATTTCCAGATAGCAAAGCCGTTTCCAAGCAAACTGAGCCATTCCAGGGCTATCTATAGCACGTACCGGGTGGCAATTAATTTTTAATCCCAAATCCTCTCCCCTACCACCATCCTTTTCGCCATCTCCAAAGCAACAACCAATGGTCTTCAAAAAGCACAGACATATAGAGACTGCGCTGTCACTCACTCAAAAGCCTCGACAAACTGGAACAAAACCAGAAGGCTGTGGCATAAAGCCCAGTCGCTAAAGCAGTACCTTCCCATACCCTTCCTTGTATACAGGAAATCATGTGCTGCCCCTTCTTTTGGTTTCCGAGGTTCCACCGGGCATTTGCCGCATTTCTGACCACATCAACAAAAGGAAAGGAAATGGGAACTTTTTCCACGTTATGAGCCAAGTTCAGTGCTGAAATCTGGCATGAAGAAAGGTGCTGTTTCAACACACACACATGTCGGAAAGTCGAATCCTGTGCCCGGCAATACTTTCTACGCTTTCTGGAGAATCCCGGGAGATTGAAGAGAGAGCGGAGCACAAATGCCAGCCCTGCCTGCAGCACGTTGTACCACATGAACGAACAGAACCATGTGAACTAGTAACAACACCCATTTTCAACCACACCGTCAAGCTAGAATGCCGGACTAGGATCTGGGAAACACAGGTTTAAGGTTACCATGGGCTGACCTCGAGCCAGTAACACAGTCCCAGCCTAACCGACCTCACAGGGTTGTTGTGAGGATAAAACGGAAGAGAGGAGAATGATGTAAGCCACTTTGGGTTGGCTTCCCTCCCCATGGTGGGGGGGGGAGAGTAAAAGAAATGTTAAACCCTCCGGTGAAATGTATTAACTTCTTGGGGAAGGGTTAATAGGTATGTGCAATTTCCAAGTAAAACTTTAGAACAGAGTTTGAGGCCAGTGGCACCTTTAAAGACCAATAAAGTTTAATTTTAATAAAGTGACCCCTGTAGCTAGGGATTTTGGGGGAAGGGGCCTTGGAGGGGGGCCACAGCTAAGTAAATCAAAGTTAATTACATAAATTCAATTTGGGGCCAGCCCAGGAGGGAGGGAGCCCGGAAGAAAGGCTAGGGGCCGGGCCACGTGGGCCCCACGTTAGCTACGGGCCTGGTAAGTTCTGTTGCTTAAAGGTGCCACTGGACTCAAAGTTTGTTCTATAGCTTCAGACCAACACGGCTACCCACCTGAAGCTATCGCCAAGTAAAACCTTGTCTGCCTAATTTTTTCCTAACTCCCATTTGCTAGTTTTCAACCCCACTTGGAGGCCAGCTCCTTACCAGCCAGGCAGAAGGTAAAACAAGCAGGGAATTAAAAGGAGCTAAGGTTAAGGAATTCCTGGAATCTCTGTTCTTGACAACATGCTTAATCCTTCCTAAAGCCCCCAGTAGGAGGGGGAAAGAGGCAAAACAATTCGTCAGATTCAAATGACTGCCCCACTCCCCACTGTGTGTTCAACACCACCACAACACAGCTTTTAAACAAAACAAAACACTCTGCTTCAAAGGAATGAAAAGGTAGGGTGGTTGGGATGGGTGATTTGGCTAACGCCTGAAACCAGTTTGCATTTTGAAAACCTGAGCACGGTATAACATGCATGTTTCATCGATGTGATGCCAACAGGGTCATTGTTAGCTGAAGTAAGCAAACTGCAGAGAAAGTTAGACCCTGAGGCTGGAATCCAATGGAAGCTTTCCACTGGAAAGACAGGATGTAAAACTTTCAACAGAAGAAAACTCTGATGTTTCATACAAACCTTTTTCTACTCTTAACTTTTTTTTTTTTGCTAAGTGGAGCCAGGTTAACTAAAAGTAGAGTTTACTTTATTTCCCCCTTATTACCCTAATTATCAAATCGGCATTGTTAACTTTTAAGTTTCACGCTCAACTCATTCCCTTCCTCACTATGTAAAAGAGAAGCATCTCTCGAGAAGGAAGTTAAAGTTGACATTACTTTAAAAAGGGGTGGGGGCTTACAACTGTTCAAATGTTTGAATTGTTAAATTCCCAAGGCCGCAGAGAGGAATTTTAAAGAGACACCCAAGCACGCATGCAAAGAGAAAGCGGTTCATGACTTCCAAAAGGCAACTCAAAAGACATTCTGGAGACAAACCACATCAGAGGCACATCAACCGGTAGCGGCAGTGGAAAAAATTACTATTAAATCTGGCCTCTCAAGAAGTGCAAACGACTCCTTTCCTACACTCCGTTCTTGGTGGCACCCTCCTTTGGAACAGAGTACGCACCCTGAGCGTCTGTGTGGAGGATTCTCTAATTTGCCCACACTACAAGGGGACAGTGGAGAAGAAGCTCATTTCAGTTTTTCCGTCAGGTCCTTTCAAAGAATCATCCTACAATAAACAAGGAAGGACCGACATCAGCCCCTGAGTTAACACACAACTAAATCACAGAATCATAGAGTGTTAGCATTGGAAGGGACCTTGCAGGTCATCTAGTCCAACCCCCTGCACTCTGCAGGAGCATAGCCGAAAGACAGCCCTACAACATACCCGAAAGATGGTCATCCAGCCTCCGCTTGAAAACGTCCAGCAAAGGAGCATCCACCAAATCAATTAACTGTGGTCAAATCGGAGACTCCTGGTGCACCTGTCAATGCTAAGATAGTGGTCCCAGACTCCTGCCTGTTGGATCACAATCCCGTCTGTCCTCCTGTACACAAAGCCCAAATCCGTTGCCCCTTTAAGCTTTCATCTATTCCATAATATGGGTCATTAAAGAAAAATTACTTGCCAACCAGAGGCCCTAGCTGTTCTGGTGAGCAAGCAGAAAGGTAAATTGCCAAAGGGGATATGGGTCAAAGCAAAGAGGGGGTAAAAATTTAAAAAGCCAACCGAGTCTTACGGAGCAAATCTCTCCAGCGAGCCTAGAAGAGAATGCAGAAATGCTGCCGAACCTTCTATCGCCCAATGAAGTCCTAATCTTTTTAAACACACAAGTGAGTACAATTCTGAAGAAAAAGCCTGCTCTTATCCCAAGCCACTATAACACAGTTTGATTCTTAAATCAAGCCATTTCATGTAACCTATGTGCACAATTTTGGATACCTGTGGGAGGAAAAATGGATGTCACCCCTCCACAAACACAAACACACACAGAGTAATAACCAAGAGGTTCCACCTCTCTAACAAAAGCCTCAACAAGACTAACAGGACGACTTTCCAGTGGGTTGTACCTGATGGACCTGACCTCCCTCTTTCTTACCAGTACCTAAAATAGGGACCTCCAGCAGCAATGTATCTCCACACAATGCATGTCTAATAGGGGAGAGGAGTCAGTCCCATGCACAATTACTAGGGAGTAAGCACAAGTGAATTGGGGAGGAAAGGAGAAAAATGAAGCAATTTCAGATTTATTATCTTTCATGTACCCGAGCTGACAAGCAACAGCGTTTCCTGGGTAAATAAAACCTATTATTTATTACCGATAGCATCACAAGGAAGATCGGCAACACTTAGAAAATGCTATTAGGATGCTATTAGAGAAATTTCATGTTCAGTTTCATTTTTTTGTTTCCCAGAGGCAACTTGGGCATGGAGCCACTGCTCCCATAATTATATTTATCACTGTGTAAGCTAACCTTGCCGCTTCATTAAGATAAAGAAAAATTAGACTATCAGACAGGGGCCTTCCACTTCACTCGGCTGGAGGCACCCGGCAAGAAACAAGCCCTATAAATCTGACGACAAACAGCACAGATACAATCTCTTCGCCCCTCTGGTAACAAACCATATTCAGAATCCTCCTTTAGGAAACCATGCTGTGGAAACCCTGTTGGCCCTATATTCACACGTCCCAAACAATGCTCCCTCTAAGCTGTGGAGTCTTGCGAGCAAAAATTCTACTTTGTAAGCTACTGGCATTAAAGTTGCGCACGAGTGATTTGGCTACTGCACCAATTCGTTTGCTCTGGAGCCATCCCTTCCCGGGCTAAGACAAAAATGTCTGAGCTGGAGGCTAAGAAACTGTGAGCTAGCTCACACTAACTCAGCTTAGAGGGAACACTGGTCCCAAAACAGACGAGGCCAGCCATAGCAAAGTGCAGGTCAGCTTACGATCCAAAATAAAGAGAGAAAGAAATCATTCATTAAGTAATGATTCACAAAGCTGCTTGGTAAAATTCAGGTGGGGTAGCCATGTTGGTCTGAAGTTGCTGAAGAAATCCGAGTCCAGTGGCACCTTTAAGACCAACCAAGTTTTATAAGAGGTCTAACGTTTCGTGTGCAGGCATACTACTTCAGATACAGTGAAAAGGAATTTCCTCAACCATTACATATAGGAAGAGAGAGGGCTGGGGAGGGGGGTTTAGTTGCCACGAAGGGCCAATTAGACTCAAGACAGAGACGTAAGCAAAAATGGAAACTACCAGTCTACACACATGAGTAGATGGTCTCTTGGGTTTTGCTTCAGTTCTGTTTTTCGATTCCCACTTGGTTCTGCAACCCTAACCCTATTGCACTGGTTCATCGAATGCCCTGTCCTGACATCGGCACTGACTCACTGGCAGCTACAAGCATGGACAGCTTCAAGAGGGAATTAGATAAACATATGGAGCAGAAGTCCATCAGTGGCTATTAGCCACAAGGTATAGGTAGGAACTCTCAGTCTGGGGCAGGTGATGCACTCTATTCTTGGTGCTGGAGGGGGCAGCAGTGGGAGGGCTTCTAGTGTCCTGGCCCCACTGCTGGACCTCCTGATGGCACCTGGTATATTTTGGTCGCTGTGTGACGGAGTGTTGGACTAGATGGGCCATTGGCTTGATTCAACATTGGCTTCTCTTATGTTCTTACTGTGTTATTGGCCTGGAGTCCAAGTCAGGAAGGCAGGCTACAAATATAATGTAAATAGAAAACAATAAATAAAAAAGAGATAAATGTATTAACTTTAATTACAGTCCGTCATTCTCTCTGTTCAAGGAAGACTACAGAAGTCGTTATGCATCTTGTACCAGCCCACGAGCTATTGTAAGAGTTCCAGCCCCCCGTGAGACACACTGGAACAGTAACTATTATTATTATTAGAACAAAGTTTGAGTCCAGTGGCACCTTTAAGACCAACGAAGTTTAATTCTGGGAATAAGCTTCCGTGTGCACGCATCATCTCCTCCTCCATGTATACCCCACCTTTATCTCCAATGGGAGACCCAAAGCACCTTAACCTGTTTTCCTCTCCTCCATTTTACTTTCCCCACAATCCTGCGAAGTAGGTTAGACTGTGGGTATGTGGTTGGCCCAACATTACCCAGAAAGCTTCCAAGACAGAGTAGGGGGGATTCGAACCTGGGTCTCTGAGATCCTAATCCGACACTCTAGCCCCCTGTTGGATCTCCAACATGGTGCTTCTCTTCCAAAGAACCTTTTCTCAGAAGAGTGTTCTGACTAAACCCCGCCAGAGTGGATCAGAAGACACCGGGAAGAGTTACCCTTTGGGTCTAAAGGGAGCAAGCGTTCAGACATAGCTGCCTCCATCGCAAAAGAACGCTTGAACTGGAACCTTCCAAAAATTTTCTAACTTCCCCCCCAACACACATACACATACAGAGCAACTTTTATGCAGCGATGCTTTTCTTAAAATCCCAGAAGTGCCCACAGGCTCTAACACAGTTGAAGGCCCCACAACAGGCAAAAGACAGATGTGCGCCAAGCCCAGGTGCTTCATTCGTTAGAGCAGCAGACTACAATTTGGGAGACCCAAGTTCGAATCCCCTCTCTGCCATGGAAGCTTGCTGGGCGTCCCCGGGCCAGTCACGTGCTCTCGGCCAGGCCTACCTCACAGGATTGTTGTGAGAACAAACAGAGGAGAGCAGAACAATGCAAGCTGCACCGGGGAGAAAGGGAGGGTATAAATGAAGCAAGGAGAGATAAAGAGAGAGAAATCCAGAAGGAGGAAGAGGAGGAGACTGGATTTATACCCCGCCTTTCACTACCCAAGTCTCACGCACTTGATGGTATACCCTCTATTCACAGTCCTCACATCCTCACATGCTCCAAGGCTAAAGGTAAAAGGTAAAGGTTTCCCTTGCTCGAAAGCCAGTCGAATCCGACTCTAGGGTTGCGGTGCTCATCTCCGTTTCAAAGCCGAAGAGCCAGCGCTGTCCGAAGCCGTTTCCGTGGTCATGTGGCCGGCATGACTAGACACCGAGGTGCACGGAACGCTGTTACCTTCCCACCAAAGTGGTACCTATTTAGCTACTTGCAATTTCTTGCTTTCAAACCGCTAGCTTGGCAGGAGCTGGAACTAGAGACGGGAGCTCACTCCGTCGTGCGGCACTCTCGGGTCTCGAACTGCTGAACCACTGACCTTCCACAGCCTGCAGTTCAACGTCTTAACCACTTGAGCCACCGCAGCTCCTTTGCTCCAAGGCTACTTAACCTTTACTCATTAAAGTAGGTGAGGGGGCACACAGACAGGCTGGAGGAAGCTCACAGGCCTTCCCTTCCCAGGTGGGCCACAAACGCCAGCTACCTGGCCCACCCATTCCCAGGAAGTGAAACACCCCAGCAGTTAACTGTGATGCAAAAATAGCCATCAGTCAGTAGACGCAAACAATGGAAGTCTTTTACTGAAAGCAACTGGGGGGGGGGGAGAGATGGAGGTTCAAACACTGCAAAGGCAAGACGACTTCCCAGAGGTGATAAAAGGTTGCAGTTACACATTAACCTGTTCCCATGCCAACAAAAATACAACCCTCTGCAAAGGGTCATTCAGGAGGAGGATATTTTGGGGGGGGGGTTGGCTTGCACCTCCAGAAGGGACCATCCTCCATTATCAGGAAAGGAAAGCCAAGTGCAAGCAATCCTGGCTTTTGGAGGTGAAGGGAGGAGGAAATAAAGGCTTGGATTTGGCTCTAGAAAAAGCTACTCCTCAAAAGGAAGAGGCGCAGGTCCTTGGGAGAAGAAGAGCCAGGAGAGAAATGCCACTTGAAGCCAGAAGCCGCAACCAGGGCTAATAAATGACCATTCCCAGAGAACGCGGTTGTGCCTCTTGTTCTTGCTCACAGGCCAAGTCCAGGTAGTAAAAGGAAGACATCTTCTGTTAGCCATGGAAGAACGCCCGCTTTAAAACGCGTCGTGGTGGCAGGATTTTGATCTTTTAGATTCGAATGTTCTCTTGTTGGCCTTTTGCTAGCACAGAAATGAATGCTGGGGGTGAATTTCGATGTCATGCAAAATCTGGACTTTAGTTGCTCAAATGTGCTTCTAGTCCTCAAGGATACAAAAAGGAAAAAATAATAATGACGATGCATCCCTTGCTACTTTACCCCTAAATAGAAAAGCAATAATCCACCTTGACTCATTTTGGACTATAAACACCTTAAAATGGTTATAAATGCAGTAAAATGAAAAATATTCCAACCAAATGCATGCTTACAAGTTTGCTTCATTTGCATACTGGAAAAAACACATATCAGAGAGGGCCACAGAGGCCTTGGGCCAGTCTCACACATGCTACACGCCTGACCTACCTTACAGGGTTGTTGTGAGGATAAAATGGAGAAGGAGAGAATGTTGGAAGCTACTCTGGGTCTCCACGGGGGAGAAAAGTGGGGTATAATCAATGAAGTAAACAACATTAAATGAATAAATTTAGTTGTCCTTAGTTTGGTGTGGGCTGCAGTGGCTCAGAGGTTAAGATGCTGAGCTGCAGATCGGAAGGTCGGTAGTTCGGCAGTTCGAGACCCGAGTGCCGCATGACAGAGTGAGCTCCTGTCTCTGGATCCAGCTCCTGCCAACCTAGCAGTTCGAAAGCAAGAAACTGCAAGTAGATAAATAGTGGAAAGGTAACAGCGTCCCGTGCACCTCGGTGTTTAGTCATGCTGGCCAGATGACCATGGGTAAGTCTTTGGACAGTGCTGGCTCTTCGGCTTGGAAATAGAGATGAGCACCGCCCCCTAGAGTCAGATTCAACTAGCTTTCGAGGAAGGTTTGATGCAGTTGTTAAGAGCGGCGGACTCTAATCTGAAGAACCGGGTTTGATTCCCCACTTCTGCACATGAAGTCAGCTGGGTGACCTTGAGTCAGTCACAGCTCTCTCAGAACTGTTCTCTCAAGAGAAGTTCTCTCAGCCCCACCTAACTCGTAGGGTGGGGAGAGGAAGGGAAGGCGACTGTAAGCCACGCCGAGACTCCTTCAGTTAGTGAAAAGTGGGTATAAAAACCAACTCTTCCTGCTCTCCTATTTTTTTAAAATTTATTTACTTCATTTATACATTACCTTCCTCCCTAATGGGAACCCAAGGTGACTTTCATCTTTCTCCTGTCCTCCCATTTTATCCTCACAACCCCCCTGTGAGGCAGGTTAGGCTGAGACTGTGTGACTAGCCCAAAGTCACCCAGCGAGCTTCCGTGGCAGAGTGGGGGACTGGAACCTGCTCCCCCCAGATTCTAGTCTTGACCCTCTAACTGCTACACCACACTGGCTCCCTGGTACTCCTTTTCAGTTGGGAACGGGGCTGGCAGGAACGTCCCAAATTGGAACCCTCTTTTTTTTAATCTCATTTCCAGGTTGCAAAAAGATGAACACGTGTTTTAAATTCCAGAGGAATGGCTGAATAGCTGGGAGATTTCTTTGAAATGGTTGGGATTTATTTTTTTTTTTGCACTAAACTATTAAGACAAAAACAACAGGTACACAGAGACACTGCTCCCATTTCCAAGAGAAGCGTCACACTTTCGTGGGTGATTGTCTTCAAGTCACAACCGACTTACAGGCCACCCCAGCAAAGGGCTTTCCAGGCAAGGGAGAAGCAGAGGCGGCTTGCCATTGCCTTCCTCTGCGGATTTTTCATGGGGGGGAGTCCCCCGTCCAAGTACCAAACCCCCCCCCTTCTCACTCCGGCACATTTAAACTTAAATTTACAAAACACCCATCAATGCACCTGTCTAACCGCCTGGTTAGAACGGAGCTGCCTCGATAAAACACAAAGAATTCAACGAGCAAGAAACAAATTTCAACGCGGGGGCAATTAAGTAGGAACAAGAAGTCCTCCGAAACCTTTTGTGCGACTGATGAATGCGCGGCATCCGAAAACGCCACGGCAGGCAGCCCTGTTTACGCGAAATAAAATGGCAGCGTGACCTGGGATCACAGTCAACCCTGCACGCAAACCCAGAGACGCATCACCTTTAACGTTCACCGCAGGCCGCCGCGGCCATCGCTGCGTCTTTGTTTGGGTGTCTGGCTGCAGCACACATACACCCAAGCACATGGTCCACCGTACAAAACACTGCAGAGAAGCGGGAGGCGGCGCTGGGCATGCTTTTCAACAAAGGATGGGGGGGGACACCAGAATAGGGGGGGGGGGCAGACCCATGTAGCCACAGACAGCTGGGCTGTTTTTACAATCCTGCCTGGACAAGAGGAAATAGTTCGCGACCGACCAGGAATAAAATAAAAAACTATCGGCGGCAAGGCATGCAGAATAATGCTTCAAAGGTGCCGCCCATCTTTTCACTCCCAGGACGACAGCGGCAATCGGCTCCCAGAGTATGCAATACTATATGTGCCATCTTGCCAATAGCTTTGCCTACTAGTTGCCACGTGGGGAGCTGCTATTGCAGTAATTCCCAACCCATGTGCCACGACACATTTACCCTGATGCAAGAGATCGGTTACTATCTTGGAGGGGAGGGGGAGGGTGGATTTAAGCTAAAGGATACCGCAAGACAAATGCAATCTGCCTCCCGGAAGCTGCCCACTGCTGCTCTGGAAGATTAACTGCTCAAAATCCTCTGATTCACTCCCTCCACCCAGCCAGCCTTTGCTACAGCCGGGTCACTCTTGCCACCGGAGTGCGCTCGGATTACACCCCGACACGGAGATGGAACTCTGTTTCAGAAGGCAGCCATGTTCGCCTGCAGTAAGAGAGTCGGATCCAAGCCCGGTAGCATCTTAAGAGGCCAACAAGATTTCCCGGCTAGGAGCTTTCGAGAGTCAAAGTTCCCGGTGCCAGATGGGAGATTTTATTTATTTATCATATTTATCAGCTGCCTCTCTTCCTTATGGAGTGCTCGAGGCAGCTTGCAATTAAAAAACACATAAAATATATTTAAACACACACACACACACAAAAACCCAAATCTTGAAATCAAGACTCAAAACTGCTAAGTAACCTTAACCACACACAGTCCTAAATAAAACTATCTCGAATTGCCTCCTGCAGGTTGAAAGGGAGGGGACTAGGAACCCTCCCCCTGGGAAAGATGTTCCATAAACCTGGGGCTGCCACTACAAAAGGCCAGCTATTGTGTGCCCTCGAAAGGAACTTCTTTGATGGATGGGACAGTCAGGAAGACCCTCCCCCGGTGCAATTATAATTCCAAGGCAGGAACGTATGGGGAGAAGGCAGCCTTTCAGGTACCCTGATCCCAAGCTACCTAGGGCTTTTTAAAGGTCAAAACCAACACCTTGAATTGGGCTAAGGAGCGGATTTGCTAGTAAAGGTAAAGGATTCCCTTGCTCGAGAGCCAGTCGAACCCCGACTCTAGAGATGTGGTGCTCATCTCCGTTTCCAAGCCGAAGAGCCAGCGCTGTCCAAAGACGTTTCCACGGTCATGTGGACGGCATGACTAGACGCCGAGGCGCACGGAACACTGTTACCTTCCCACTGAAGCGGTACCTATTTATCTACTTGCAATTTCTTGCTTTCGAACAACTAGGTTGGCAGGAACTGGGGGCCAGAGACGGGAGCTCACTCCGTCATGCGGCACTCGGGTCTCGAACAGGGTTCCCTCTAAGCTGAGTTAGTGTGAGCTTAGCTCACAGTTTTTTAGCCTCTCCGGCTCACCCATTTTTGTCTTCGCTCGGGAAGGATGGCTCCAGAGCAGACTAATTCACGCGGAAGCCAAATCACTTGCTCACAACTTTAAGGCCAGTAGCTCACAAAGTAGAATTTTGGCTCACAAGACTCCACAGCTTAGGGGGAACCACTGGTCTCAAACTGCTGAACTACCGGTCTACAGTTCAGCGTCTTAACCACTGAGCCACTAGCTAGCCAGTGTAACAGCTGTAATACCGGGGTCACATGCTCCTGAGGGCTGGCCCCACAACCAGCAGTCTAGCCGCAGCATTTTGCATTACCTGCAGCTTCTGAACATCCCCAAGGGCAGCCCCAAGGAGAGCACATTGCAGTAGTTCAGCCGAGATGGAACTAAGACATGGCTCACTGTGGCTAGATCTGGCTGACCTAGAAATGGACGCAGCTGACGCACCAGCCAAAACTGGGCCAAAAGTGCATCACATCCAAGATGGAATACCACCTTGCTACCAAAGAGGGATTGCCCACCATCTCTCTGCAGTCAGGGGTCTCACTAAAAAACACAATTCCTCTGAGGGCATTTAACTTTTACTGTACCACGCTCTGGAAGTTAAGCGTAGCCTCCCAATTTAATTTGGGGGGGGGAGACAGCAAATCAGCTACCAGAGAAGCACAGTTATCGCAAAACATTTCAGCCAGCAACGTTCCCATTTTTAAGAAAGAAGAACGGAAATTTAAATAGTAACGAGGGGATCACTGGACACAGCTCCCGCTTTGTAGTCAGAGAGCACGAATACCAAATTGGGGAGGGGGCCCACAACACAGCAACAGAAAAGCAGGCAAACAGAAAAGCCGGTTTCTGGAAAGGTGACATACAGGTTTTCCTAAATAAATACGTACATAAAGATGGCCAGGTTAACAGAAGGTCTGGAGCTCTGATACCTAGCATGGAGCGTGCTGATATACTTCTCGGGGCAACCGCTGCCTTCTTTCCTTCCCGAAACAGTCGCCTGAGCGTGGATTTCCTCCGTTTCCTTAAAGCCAAAGGTGCTTCGGAAGTAGGGATGCCAAGTGTAAATTACCTTAGAGCGGGGGAGTCCCGCTCTATCCCTGGAGTCCCTGCACACGCGCTTTGTGCGCACGCCGCCGCCATAACGCCACCCAGAAGTGACGTCATCACGTCGGGACGTTGGGGGCGGGGCCACCAGGATTCGAGGAAAAACCATAGAGTTCTCCCTCGAATCAAAGAGTGTCCCGCCCCCAACGTGCCCAGCGTGATGATGTCACCTCCAAGTGACATCATCACACTGGGGACGTTGCCGGAAGGGGGTGGAGTTCCCCCCGGGGCCTGATTTTCTGGGGGCGGGTAACAGGCCTCTCCGGCGGGGGTTTACCCACCCCCCGGGGGGACTTGGCAAGCCTATTCGGAAGAGCTTTGGAGGCCTCACCGCCATGCCTTCGTAGAGCACTGTTTCAGAAATAGCTGCATCCGTCATAGGAGAACACTCGACTTGGAATTTCCCAATGTTTCGGCACCCAGAGCAACCATTTTACACTTCCCTATGAATTAACGCTCTCCAAAATGTCCATGCAAACCTTGATTGAGTTCGTCCATCTCATGTTGGGTATTCCTCTTTTCCTGCTGCATTTGACTTTTCCTAACGTTATTGTCTTTTCCAATGACTCTTGTCTTCTTCGTAATGTGTCCAAAGTATGACAGCCTCAGTTTAGACAGTTTAGCTCAGTTTAGGGAGAGTTCAGAGATTATACTATCTGTTACACATCTTCTAATCTACCAAGGAGAATAAACCTCCACTTTTTTCAATGAACAGACCAGAGAAATTTCTCATTCGGTTTCCCAGCATCTCAGACCAGTTGAAGTGGTCAGTGGCTTTTTGTAGTTTTGGATTCTTTTTTTTTAAATCACAAAAGTTACTATCAAATTAGAGGCTTAAGGATTTAAAGGGGAACTAAATCTGCTGTAGATAGCTAGGTCTGGCTCAGGCGTCCCAGGAAAACTGCATTTAGACAGCCTTCCCTTTAAAAAAAAGAATTAAAAAACTTCAGACAGTTTACAGAGGGGAAAAAAAAGGCCCATTTAACCAAGAGTGGATATTTCAAACATTATTAAACATTGCTCCTTTGAGCTTCAGCCCTTGGAATGTTTTCTTGGACAGCGAAAAGTCTGTTGTAAAGACCGTTCTCAAGATTATAATATATTAAAATCTCGGGAAGGAGAGACAGGAAAGGAGACGCGGCTCTCAGGCTTGTGAAATAAAAAGCACTTGGGATCCAGCGCCGTAAAAACCAGGGCATCTTCTCCGTGAGAGGCGAGAGGAGAGGAAGAGGAGGCACACGCGGTTTCTAAATCCATCACCTCGTATTCCTGTCAGGTGGCCAAGGGCTCCGAAGTGCGTTCCCGTCTCCAGGCCAAGGCTCTCCAAGCAGGGGCGACTCCATAGTTCACCCGGCTTGGATCCTACAAAATAGGTCATGAATCATGTCTAGGAATACAACGTGACTTCGGCTAAGCAAAGCCGGCAGAACCTCCCCTTACAGACCTCGTGAAGCGTAATCCCCCGAGCGGCTGAAGTCAGACAACTTCTTTTGGGGAGGGACGAGTGCCTTCCTGGTGGCAAAGACAGATTGTGAAAATGGCCATTCTCGCTCAGAAGTATAGAGGGACATCTGGTGGCTTGGGTGACTCGTCCCACCAGGTCAGGTGGCAAAGTCGTTTCTTCAGCTCCGGGCTCCACCGGCCGGAAGTTATTTCCGGCCTAGGAAAGGCGCACGAGCTGTTCTCATGAGACCAAGTGTGGTATAGTGCTTGGAATATCAGAGACCTGGATTCAAATCCGTGCCCTGCCATGGACGCTTGCTGGGTGACCTTGGGCTACTCGCTCACTCTCATACGGTGGTTTGTGAAAATAAAATGGAGAAGAATCCTGTAAGCCACACTGGGTCCCCACTGGGGGTAAAGTCAGGGGATAAATGAAGTAAAAATATTTTAAAAGATCTCAAGTTTCTTTCTACTTCTAGCTTAGTTTGGAGTTTTCACCTCTTAGCTTTCCCTCTTCATTTTTTTTTAACTTATTTACTTTATTCCACAGGGCCTGCAAGATGGAGCTCTTCTGCCGGACATTTGGTCGAGATGACAGAAGTCCCCCTCTCCACCACCACCCCTCCCAACTTCTCCGGTCCTAGTTTTCTGGCCCGGCTTTTTCCGGCCAAATTGTCCACCAGTGGCTTGACTCTGACTGGTCATCTGACTACCTCTATAGTATTTGTTGTTGTTCAGTCGCACAGTCGAGTCTGACTCTTTGAGACCCCAAGGACCAGATTACGCCAGGCCCTCCTGTCTTCCGCTGTCCGCTGAAGTTTGCTCAATTTCATGTTTGTTGCATTGGCGACACTGTCTAACCATCTCATCCTTTGCCATCCCCTCCTTCTTTGACCTTCGATCTTCCCCAGCATCAGGGTCTTCTTCTCCAGTGAGTGCTCCCTTCTCATTTGGTGGCCAAAGTATTTGAGCTCCATCTTCAGTCTCTGGCCTTCCAGGGAACAGCCAGTGTTGATTTCTTTTAGGACTGAATGATTTGATCTCCTTGCAGTCCTCTATAGTTACACGGTATTTTATGATTTTATATTTTATTTGTACATTGTTATTTTTAATACTGTTTTAATTGTATTATTTAACTGTTGTATACCACCCTGAGCCCATTGAGCGGTATATAAATCTATATAAAATAAAATATATAGGGCGGTAAAAGGTAAAGGTTCCCTTGCTCAAAAGCCAGTCGAATCCGACTCTAGGGTTGCGGTGCTCATCTCCGTTTCAAAGCCGAAGAGCCAGCGCTGTCCGAAGACGTTTCCGTGGTCATGTGGCCGGCATGACTAAACACCAAGGTGCACGGAACGCTGTTACCTTCCCACCGAAGTGGTACCTATTTATCTACTTGCAATTTCTTGCTTTCGAAGGGTGGTATATAAATCTAATAAAATAAAATATTTTTTTTAAAAAAAAAGTTATATCCCTCCTTTCTGCCCAATGGGGACTAAAACCAGCTGACACCATTCTCCTGTCCCCCACTGCGTGTGTGTCTGGCCCAAGGTCACCCAGGAAAGTCCCATGGCACGAGTGGGGATTTGAACCTGGTTTTCCCAGATCCTAGTCCAACACCTTAACCACTACACCACACTTCTTTCCTACAGGTTCTTTTCTGGCAAGGGAATGGGATACTAAGCGCACGTATGAAAACTTTTAACCCACAAAAAGTAACATTTTAGACCTGCTACAGGTTCTCACAGCAGACACACCTGCTGCAGTCTTTGTTTGGGGGGGGAAGGTTCTACAGAAGGAACAGGCGAACCACATAATTAAGTGTGCCCGAAGAAGATTTCCTGAGGCACCTGCGTTGGCTACGTCTACCAACATCATGCCCCAGCCTAGCCCGACCTTGTCAGATCTCGGAAGCTAACCAGGGTGGGCCCTGGTCTGCACTTGGACGGGAGGACCACCAAGGAACCTTGCCTTGAAAACTCTATGGGGTTGCCATATGTCACCTGCAACTTGACAACGCTCTCCACCATCACATCCATTCTTGGGTCACCTAAGTTACCGCATGAAATACCTGCAGAAATTAAAGTGCTGGAGGAGTGCTGGAAAGAAATCAGTTTTGTCCCTCGTGGCTCATGACAGTCGGGATGCAGCAAGATTTCCCTCCAGAGGAAATGCCTCAGCAGTCGTCGGCAGAATTTACGACCGAAGGCCCAGGAAATCAATGATTCCTCTAAGGTTTTGGTCGCCGCCCCATTCCCTGGAGGGAAACCGTTTGAGAGGAAACCTCAGCATCCTTCTTATGAAAGCCAAGGATAAGATAAAGGCAAGGCACAGATTAATGAAGAGAGAAGATCTATCAGAGGACAGCGAGTGTACTTTAGATCGGAGTCCAAGCAAAAACCCAACTCCAGGACCGAGGATGAAGACAAGCCCCTAGGGTCGGGACCCCATCCCGCCACGCCCACGCCCCCCCTTTTCCAGAACAAAAAGAACCAAGCACAACAATAATTTTATACAATTTATATACTTCATTTCCATCCTGCCTTTCTTCTCAAAGCTGACACAAAATGGCACACATCATTTCCCTTGTCCCAGATCCGGAAGCTGCAGCTGGTGCGGAATGCGGCAGCCAGGGCTGTGGTTGGGCCCTCCCTATGCGGGAGCGCATCTGGCCTGCGTTAAAAGCACTGTACTGGCTGCCTAGGGCGTACCGAATTGGGTTCAAGGGGCTGGTTCTTACCTTTAAAGCCCTATAGGGTCAGGGGCCTACATACCTAAGGGACTGCCTTTCCCCACATGTTCCCCAGAGAGCACTAAGATTGGGGGCCCAAAACCGTTTGGCCCTTCCGGCCCCAAAGAAGCCAGGTTGGCTGTGACGAGGGCCAGGGCCTTTTTTTTTTTTTTTTAAGAAAATTTATTATCGGATATATAATAGCATGCATGTTCCACATTTTGTTTACAATTCTTATCATATCCTTTTCAAATTTTTATCTCCCCCTCCCCTGGCTTCCCACAATGCTCCGCCCTCGTTAACATTTCCACCCAATATTCTCGTACATTCAACTTGTTCTTAATATTCAAATCTTAAATTTCAATATTTTGCTTTTTAACTTTAACAATTAGGTAACTTTTCAAATACAGTCTCTCTTGTTACAACACTTCTGTTATTAGTAACTACCAAAACAAAGCAATCTATTTTTCACATCCCAGTTAAGCTCTAAATAGTCTTTAAAATCTTTCCAGTCTGTTAAAAATTCTTCGTCTTCTGCTCCATGAAGTTTTCTTGTTAGTTCATCCATTTCAGCCATAAAAATCATTTTTTTTAATCCATTCCCACTTATCAGGTATCTGCTCTTGTTTCCAGAACTGAGCGTAAGTCATTCTTGCAGTTGAAATGAGATACCATAACAAAGTTCTTTTTGTCATTTTGACTTCTTCTAACTTTAGTCCTAAAAGCCAGGGCCTTTTCAGTGGCAACTCCATACTGGTGGAATGAGGTCCTAGAGGACATCAGGGCCCTGTGGGACCTTTTACAGTTCCAAAGGGCCTGCAAGACGCAGCTCTTCCGCCAGGCCTTTGATTAGGGAGCCGCACCTAATAAATTGAGGCCCTGGCCCTGATATTTAACATAATTATTAATAGCCTGATACAACCCAGACTATGATGTCAACTGGCTGTTGCGTCAGGCGGCTGCTAATGCTCGCCATTTGATACAAACAAGCACTTTATATTATATTATGTTCATGATTGTATTGTTCTGATTTTACTTAATGCTTCTTTTAATTGTTTTATACACTCCGTGTAAGCCGCCTTGAGCCTGCCTCGGCGGGGCGGGGGATATTAATTAATTAATTAATTAATTAATTAAATTTCTCTTCTCCTCCATCTTATCCTCACAACAACCCTGTGAGGTAGTTAGAGCATTGACTGGCCCAAGGTCACCCCAGCAAGCTCTCATGGCACAGTGGGGATTCGAACTTAGGCCCCTTATTCTGACACTCTGTTCACTACACCACACCATCTCCACTGACCATCATACCATTATCTGTAAGGAGTTCCATCCAAGGTGGAACAGATCTTTTACAGGTTGAGACCAAAACACCCAAGAAAGAATCCATTTTGCAACAGATGCAGTTACCTCTTACAGAGAAGCAGCAAAGGACACAGCGTTGACCAACCATTTGTTTCCAAAACAAACAGGGACTCATAGAGTCCTGTTTAGGAAATCTGGATCTAGCAAAACAGAACGGAAACCCTCAAATCCATCATCAAATCGCCAAGACAGACTAACATCCTTGGCTGATAAGGACTGAGAATGTTCCGCGACAGCTCCTGTTTTCCTCCACTGGGGAAATTCCTGAGATTTGCTGATCAGGGCAACCATTTTCAGTTCACTATTTGGGTTGGCTGAGGCCCCGGCAACTCTTCACAAAAGCAACAGCGGTGATTGTTACTCAATGCCATGAATTATCTAACTCATCGGAGCAGGGTAGGGAAGAGCCTTTCTTATCACCAGACAGGACAGAGGGGTCATGCACGAAGTCTGGGCGGCAGAGTAGTGAGGTCCAAGTCTGCGGACTGTCTGTTCTTGGCCCATCTTCACAGGTCAACGATTGCATATAATGAATTGGTCCCACGGGTGAGGTTTCGTACAA
The DNA here is from genome assembly GCA_029375565.1 of Gekko gecko. NCBI lineage: Eukaryota > Metazoa > Chordata > Lepidosauria > Squamata > Gekkonidae > Gekko > Gekko gecko. The sequence continues at coordinate 36,522,152 of JAPDNY010000017.1, read as the reverse complement.
CAGGACTTCTGCAATGGATGCTAATTTTAGGCCCACTTTCTCCCAATGCAATTGGGGCCCCCTGAGAAGATATCCTCATATAGCACATACTCTGCTGGGAGCGATTTCTATTAATCCACCAATGGTACATAGATTTCCTTCCCGGAGGTTTCACAAAGCAATTCAAGGTCTTACTGCCCATACATTTGAGGCCACTGGGAAGTGTCATGGCCAATGTTCCCTCTAAACTGTGGAGTCTTGTGAGCCAAAATTCTGCTTTGTGAGCTACTGGCATTAAAGTTGTGGGCAAGCGATTCGGCTGCTGCCTAAATCAGTTCGCTCTGGAGCCATCCTTCCTGAGCTAAGACAAAAACGTGTGAGCCGGAGGCTAAAAAACTGTGAGCCAGCTCACATTAACTCAGCTTAGAGGGAACACTGGTCATGGCAGATGTTGCCTTTGGAAGGATATGCTAAACGTGAGACTCTGTTTTATCATCAAGGCAGCAATCCTAAGAACTCTTTCCTGGGAATGAGCACCTTTGAGTAAAATGGGGCTTACTTCCAGGCATACATGCCTTGGATTGCTTCCTTTGTTGAACAGCCGTCGATGGATGTTTCCTCTGTAAGAAGTGTACCAGCAAGTATAGCGTAACGGTTAGAATTTCAGATTAGGAATGGTACAAATTCCAACCTGACCTTAAAGTGCCCGCAATGCGCTGAGCCAGTTAACTTTTCCAGCCTCGCCTACCTCGCAAGGTCGCTGTGAGGATAAAACAGAAGGGCGGAGAACCATATGCTTCTTGGAGGAAAGGCAGGATAAAAGCATAATAAAGAAAACATGGAAAAGAAAGCTAAGCCACAAACCTAGCCCTCACAGATATTTCACTACAAACACAGTCCAGGCTTAATTCAAAAGTTGCTTTTCCCCTAGGGAAACTGGCAGGCGAAGTGGTTAAAAGTAGACAGGTATGGATTGGCTAAGTATGCTCATTTTTACCAGAGCACGGAGAGGGTTATTAGATTTCCACACAAACCCACGCACCTGTGTACCAGGCTCAGAGGGATTGAGATATTTCAGATCCCTGGGCTCTGGAATAAAATCTCTTTGAGCCAGTTTCCAATCCAGCAGTGTTGCATGGAAATAAGACATTGTCAGAATTCTTACGTGACCTTAGATCACAGGCTCTCCCCCACACACCCCCGGCCGCAACACCACCCATGTCCTATGCTTTGATGTTAAGGAATCCAGAAAGTTGGGAGGGAGAAAGGTTCCCCCTGACCCTAAAACACATTCAGGCACTCCGAGAACCAGTCACCTTGCCTAGGGCAAGTCCCAATTCCTTACAGGTGAGTCAGCTCAAGCTGCCCTGTGACTAACAGTACATGCCCAGCATGCAGGTAAAAACATCTTTCGGTGGGCTGGAAAGAGCTTTTTGGTTGAAGTTGTTCCTGTTTGAGACTCTGGACCAATTTAAGGATTATAGGACGTGTTTGCATTCCTCGGGATGAGACAGGCTAGAAATCTCAAAGGAAGAGCTGAATGAAAGGGAGAGCTACTTTTAAAAGGAGTCGAACAAACTTAAAGTCCCGTGGCACCTTTAAGACCAACCAAGTTTTATTCAAGGTCCGAGCTTTCGCATCCATGCACACATTTGAAAAAGTGTTCATGCACACGAAAGCTCAAACTTTGAATAAAACTTTGTTAGTCTCAGAGGTGTCCCTAACCAGGTTCCAGGCATTGACAATTCAAACAGGAATCCCGTGTGGCTGATCTGGCAAAGTTCTCAGTCCTGCCAATCGGAAGAGGCGAGATCTGGGGCTATAAGGACCAAGAATCCATCTAAATCTCTCACTATTTAGGAATTAAACTCTGCAAGTAATTCCACAGCTCTCTAACTCACCGCAAAGAAAGGACTGGAGTTTGAAATGGGATGAACGCTTCTTGGAACACTACGATTTTAACTTTCGAGAGCTGGCTTTAAATACTAGTTTTTGGTCCGGGTTGCAAATGCCATTTAATAAAGCAATAGGGTTAAACTATCAAAAATTACCATTTAAACAGCTGACAAATTCACGGTAGAATCAGGTTTTATTCAAGGGTCCAGGATAGAGGAGTCATATTCTTACCCAAGGGTCATTTCCTAGAAAAAGAGGTGCACGGGCTCATTTGCATAACTCATTTGCATATGCCACACCCCCTGACAAAGGGCAGATATGTTTAAAATGAGTTATGCAAATGAGTTTAAATCCCCCCTCCCCCCTCCAAGTCTCTCCACAAAAGCAGAAAGGCTCAGTGGGAAGGCAGTCATGCCTGGGTTCCCTGCCCCAGGGAAGGAACCCAGGCATTTAAATCCCCCCTCCCTGAGTGTCTCTGCAGGCAGGGGGCGGGGCCTGGGCTCCTTACTGCCGGAGCGCCGGTCCAGGGCCTTCCGGCAGGAAATGACCCCTGTTCTTACCCATCAACCCTGCTATATGTTTTTGTAACTTTTGTGCTATGTTGAACACAGACTAATCACTAGCAAGACCAACACTGAAAAACACACTCAAACGTCTTTCAACTCTAAATTTAGCTGCAGCCAGAATGGAACTTCGATCAAGAATACACAAAATGCCATCCAATGTTTGTGAGGCATTCTCCAACACTGAGAAACTTAGTACACTGTAGTGACATTTTTGATCTGGGACAGGGGGGGTAAAGAGGAAGAGGGAAAACGCAGGCCGTGTCAACGTGCCGGAGTTGTGTAACTACCAAAGAACTTTCTCCAGGTGGCAAAAGTTTCCTCCGTGGAGAGAACTCTCCACTACTGACTCAACACTGACTTGACTAGGTGTGGTCAGTATGGAAGCATATTCGCTGCGGCTCAAACATGTTCTGCTGGGATTATGCTGTGATGCAGTAGAGAAGTCAGGAATTTGCTTTGTGATGGGTGTGACAAAATGTGGGGGAGAAGAGGAAAGCGGTTTTACCATCTTGAAGAGACAGAAGCTTGTGGAACTTGAACCCACTCCAAGCCTACCCTGTCTACTCTAAGCCAGTTTGGTGTAGTGGTTAGGAGTGCGGACTGGGAGAACCGGGTTTGATTCCCCACGCCTCCACATGCAGCTGCTGGTGTGACCTTGGGTCAGTTACAAGTTCTTTCAGAGCTGTTCTCTCACAAGCAGTTCTCGAAAGTGCTCTCTCAGTCCCACCTACCTCACGGGGTATCTGTGGTGAGGAGGGGAAAGGAAAGGAGATTCTAAACCACTCTGTGCCTGAGGTAGTGAAGGGCAGGGGATAAATCCAATCTCCTCTTCTTCTATTGGACTGGAGAACATATGGGAAAATCTTGGGATTCAGAACAGTTGGGAGCATCCCTACTTCAGACCGCCTTGGTAGCCCTGATGGGGTAGTTGCTGAATGAGGCCACTGGTCCATTGAAGCCGGTATTCTCTACTTAGACTGGCAGCAACTCCGCCGGGTCTCAGTCAGAGGACTTCCGTATCTCCTACTGACTGATCCTTTCAACTGGAGAGGCCAGGGATTGAACCTGGGACCTTCTGAATTCTTCGTAAATTCGACGAAGAATTTATAACTGACTGGAAAGACTTTAAAGAATATTTAGAGCTTAATTGGGACATTAAAAACAGATTGTTGTGTTTTGATAGCTATTAATGAGAGAAGTGTTTTAGTAAGATAGATTGTATCTGATAAGTTACCTAATTGATAAAACTTAAAAGTTAGATATCGAAATTTAAGACTTGTATATGGAGAACAAATTGAATGTATGAGAATATTGGGTGAAATGTTAACGGGGGCGGAGCATCGTGGGAAGCCGAGGGGGAGGGGAGTAAATTTGAATGTGAAAAGGATATGATGAGAACTGTAAACAAATGATGGAATATCTTATTTCATATCCAACAATAAATTTTCTTTAAAAAAAAAAAAAAAAAGAACCTGGGACCTTCTGCATATCAAGCCGAGGTTCTTCCACTGCTCCCACTGGGTAGAAAGGCGGGACATTGATTTTGTTAATAAAATAAATTGCAGACAGAAAAAGAACAGTCAGGATAAGGGTGAATGAGTAATTAATACCACTAACAGCACTTCCCCCAGTCTAGCGGCATGAGGTCCGCTTGGCAGTTCTGAGCGCTGACCCGAAGGAATTCTGAACAAGCAGAAGAAAGCCCCCCAACAGTCAAGGGATAACTTCCACACCTCCCAGCAGAAGGGACCAGGCCTGGTCCAATGTTCTGTTCTTGTTCAGGATCCAAGAGAGGAAGGCCAGCAGCGGCCCATATCTGCAGGCAGGACTTTCCCGCAGCTGTCTCACAAGCAAGGATCTGAGAAGCTACAGTCAACATGCAAAATACTACCATGAACAGACAAGGAATTTATACAGCACAGCAGCATCCGACACTACCTACAGGAACCACAGCACCCAACGGTGTGCTTCCTGGCGCCCCTCACACCAACTTCCTTCCCGGCCCTTTCCACATTCTTCCTTTACCCCTTTTCACGTTTCCTTCTTCTCTGTCCTCCTTCACCTTACTCACATTCTCCCCTTCTCACTCCGTGCCCTTCTCTCTCGAGCCTCTTTGTCTCCTATTTTAACTGCCATCCAAAGCAAGCAATTTTCTTCAGCTCTGTTCTGTGCAAAAACCAGTTCTCGGCGTTTAACAAATTAGGCAGAGAGCACTTTGCAGACAGAATGGACCATTGGGTACTTGCGTGAAGGGTCCTTCTCCTCTGAGGAAAGGAGGACATCTTGGCCGGGTGATTCCCATCATCCAATTAAGAGAGCCAGGAACTAATTTTTTAGCTTCCAGTCTTGGGCCTTGTGGGCAATGCCCCCTCTAAGCTGTGGGGTCTTGTGAGCCAAAATTCTGCTTTGGGAGCCACTGGCATTAAAGTTGTGAGCAAGCGATTTGGCTACTGCATAGATTAGTTTGCTCTGCAGCCCTTCCTTCCTGAGCTAAGACAAAAATGTGTGAGCTGGAGGCTAAAAAACTGGGAGCTAGCTCACACTAACTCTGTTTGTGGGTATTACCCTCTCCAGGTTGGCGACTCCAGCAGAAGTCTTATTGCGAAGGTTGAAGGCATCATGCCAGGTCTCGTCTGCCCCAGGGCCTCGTTGTCTAAAGAATTCTGGTTGCTGACCTCCTCTTCTATAGATGGATCTTGACTGGTTCCAGTTGGGTCTTTGTTGATCTCTGCTGAACTGTTGCCTGTCCTTACGCCTCAAGGCTCTAAGCGTGGCTTTTCTCGTCTCTCGTCTCTACTAGGATCTTGTCCAGACAATTCCCAAAGAGCCTATCTCCCTAGAATGGGTAGACGAAGACTATGGCCTTAGAGTGAAGGTTGGCTGGCCAAGCTCGAAGCCAGAGGGTTTGTCTCATCGCGGCTGTTGCCGACCTCACTCTGGAAGCGAATGTGAGGAAGTCCAGACTGCCATCTGCTGCGAAGGAGACTGCTTTAAGGACTCTGGGCAAGCCCTCCTTATGACGATTATGGGACTCCAGAACAAGACGTAGTATCTTCCTGGTCCAGGCTACGGCAGCTCTAGAAATGACAAATGACGCTTTGGAGGCCTTAATCACCCTTGCCTGGGCTTGGTGAGCTTTACTCAGTGTCAAATCCATCTTCTTGTCGAGGCAGTCCCAGACATTACCTTACCCATCTTTGGTTCAAAAGGCCTGAGAACTTAAGCGCTGCAACATGGGTGTCTATCAGTGGAACCTGCAAAAACCGAGGGAATGGCACATCATTTCTTAAGGAGATTTGGACATTGTTTGTTTGCTAGAGGATGGGCCCGTTCTGATTTTAACTGTCTCTCAAAATACTCTGGGAAGCGCACTACTATTTCCAGTGGGTCTGATCTGGGAAAGAACTCCAATTCCCTTTGGGCCTGGATTTCTGTTTTGTGTCAGGGGGATTGACTGTGTTTTCCTCCTCTGTTGGTTCCTGTGGGTATAAGGCAGTCATGGCCTTGGAGAGTAAGTACTGTTGATCCTCAGCCCTAAAAACCTATTAAAATGCACCGGAATCTCTAAGATATCCTCATCTTGTTCATCAGACAAGAATTCCCCTTCTTCTCTTTCCATTTGGAGAGCCAGTCTGGTGTCGTGGTTAGGAGCACAGACTAATCTGGGAGAACCGGGTTTGATTCCCCACTCCTCCACATGCAGCTGCTGGTGTGACCTTGGGTCAGTCACAGTTCTCTCCGATCTGTTCTCTCACAAGCAGTCCTCCAAAGAGCTCTCTCAGCCCCACCTACCTCACGGGGTATCTGTTGTGGACAGGGGAAGGGAAAGGGATTGTCAGCCGCTCTGAGACTCCTTCGGGTAGTGAAAGGCGGGGTATAAATCCAACCTCCTCTTCTCTTCTTCTTCACTGATCCAAATCCCTACCAGTGTTCCCTCTAAGCTGAGTTAGTGTGAGCTAGCTCACAGTTTCTTAGCCTCCAGCTCACACATTTTTGTCATAGCTCAGGAAGGATGGCTCCAGAGCAAACTAATTTATGCAGTAGCCAAATCACTCACTCACAATGTTTAATGCCAGCAGCTCCCAAAGTAGAATTTCGGCTCTCCACAGCTTAGAGGGAGCATTGGTCCCTTATCAATGGCCATATACTGCTTTTGCTTTGGGACGTTGGTGGGCTCTTTGGGAGCCACTTTAGTTGGCCAAGCCTGATGGCAGAGTGTCCGCTAGATCTATTCCTGTGGGAGAATGGAGATGATGATGAACAGAATCTTCTAATGGGACATCTGGGGTTTTTTTACGGTCTCTAGGGGAGCCACAATGCCAGAGACAGGAAGCTAAACAACTAATTCCTGCCTCCCTTAATCAGATGGCGGGACTCACCCCATCAAGATGTCCTCCTTTCCTCAGAAGGAGAACATGTTTGCTAAGAAACGGCACGGGCCACCTTTGATTTTCTGCTTTTCAGAGTTCAGCCGAATGAATTCACAGAGGACTGGAAGGAAATGCTACCTACTGGCAGAGTTTTGACATGATCCCCGTATAGAAGTCATCTTCTGTCCTTTTAAATTATAATGTTTTCCCGGCAATGGAGGTAATATTTTCTCCTTACACAAGCTATCATTATTCTCTGACTAGTTCATAGTTTTTTCCTAAAGGCAGGCCAAAGCAGGGCTCAATTACTTAAAGCAGGCTATCTGATCAAGAATAATAATAATAATAATAATAATAATAATAATAATAATAATAACAACAACAATAATAACAACAACAACAACAACAATAACAACAACAACAGTAACAACAATAACAATAACAGCAACAACAACAACAACAATAATAATATATCTCGCAATCATAAAATTCTTCTGATCTGGCAAGAACCTGAGGTGGTTCACAAATTTCATATACAGGTTCGGCGTGTTTCAGTTGCCCCCAGGAAGAACTGCTGGAACACTATGCACAAAATTTTAGGCTACAAGGTAAAGGGGGAGGACAAGAGCTCTTGCGGAAATAGAAATGAGTGGGGGGCACGGCCAGAGTGTGGAGAACTTGGGAATTCACAGGGGCCTCAAGAGTGGCCGAGGGCCCACTGCCCGATGCACAACCCTTCTCTTTACACGGCGCACCAAGAAAACCTCTGAAGTACAAGGTAAGATGTTTCACTTTGCACACTTCACCCTCTACCTGGATATGAATGCCTGACCCCCAACTGCCAAAGCCCAGGACTGAACAAAGGGCAATTCTAAGCAAACTGGCGTTGATATAATTGCTCTGGTTATGTATCTAGGGCACTTCTTTAAAGACTCACTTTCGTTTTTATACATCAATGGAAATAAAATAGAAATGGTGCTGTTTCCTTCTGAGAACCAGTATATTTCATTCCGTATCTCAGAACAGCAGGGAGGGGGTGGGAAATCAACCTTCAGCTGAAGTTCAACTCATTTGACTGTATAAGCTAGTTTCCGACCTGCCATTCTTACGGAAGACGATTCAGTCCGTGGCGAAAGGGAAACCCCAAGGTTTCCTGGAGGACACATCTGCTCCGACCCATCCCAGTCAGGCTTCAGGACTTGGTTTGGAACCAAGACTGTGTTTAGTCACTTTGATGGATGACCTCCATTTAAAACTCAACAAGGAGCAGCCATCTCCCCCAATATTGTTGGATCTACCGACAGCCTCTGAAGCAGAAAGCGAATCCTTCCTTATTCGCCTGTTGGATTTATTTAATTTGTTTCTATCCCACCTTTCGCCCCTTAAAGGGAACTCCAAAGTGGCTCCCGTCACTTTCCACTCCTCCATTTTATCCTCTCAATAACTCTGTGAGGTAAGTTAGGCTGAGAGAGCATGGCTGGTCCAAGGTCACCCAGTGAGTTTCCATGGCACGAGTGGGGAATCATGGAATCATAGAATCACAGAGTTGGAGGGGACCGCCAGGGTCATCTAGTCCAACCCCGTGCACAATGCAGGAAATTCACAAATACCTCCCTACCACTACCCAATGACCCCTGTTCCACACTCAGAAGATGGGGGGAACCCTCCAAGACCTTCTGCCAAACTGGCCTGGAGAAAAATGGCTTCCTGACCCCAAAGTGGCGATCAGCATTTCCCTGGGTACGTTAAGAAACCTGGGTCCCTCGGATACTAGCCTGACACTCTTCACCTCTATGAACGGTGTTTGGTAGGTTTGGCCTTTTTGTCCAAAGAAAGGGAAGAGAGTACTCAAGTCTCAAGGGCTGTTTCGTTTTAACACCCAGTCATTATCTGGCACGGCTCCCGATCCAAAAATCTAGGCAGTCCCATCACTTTCAAGGCAAGAAATTCTTTTTCTTGGCTGAAGTCACTGATGGGCCAACCAAAGTATATATACTCTTTTCTCTTTTTTTTTCGCCACGGCCCCAATCGAAGAATTCAAAACTGCCTCCTTCACCGTTCTAAAGAAAGTTACTCTTCAGTACCCTCCAGTAGAAACAGAAAGCAAGAGAAAAACAACATATATATATTTTAAGACAGGGCCTTGAAGAGCGTCTTTCCCCATCAACCAGCTAGCCAAAAAAGGGGGCATTAAAGTTAACCATTTGCCTATTTTAAGGCACTGAACGGCAAAGACGCTGGAAATTGTTTGTCTGCTAATGCCTGCTGGAAGGACAGCATGTAAACAAGAATTTATAACTCATAACCAATTTATGAATGATTTTCTTTAAAAACAAAACAAAACAGGAAGGATTTTTGCTATTATCAATTCCTTAAGGGCACTGAGGTTCAGCATGTGGAGTTCCATTCATGCAGTTAAGTTGATAATGCTAACGTCTCCTGCAGAGATACTTTTTTAACGGGTTGGGGGGGGGGGGAATTCTGGTTTCCCAGAGCAAATGCAATTAGTTCCCATTAGTTACATTGCCAGCAACGGCGACCGAGCAATGAGAAATAACCGGATATGGATTAATGGCAGTTGGAATATTATCTAAATGGAGTCAGGTCTCCCGCACACACACGACGCTGCCCTCGCTTCTTGCCTATCTGCCTCCGTTGCTGCTCCTACCCTTGAAATTATATTAAGGCTACGAGATGTCTAAAAGCGCCCCCACTCGTTCCAGTACAGAGTTAATAAGCCATTACTTGAGCAAATTGTGGGGAAGTGCGAGTCAATGTTTTTCTGTGGATGCTAGAAGGAAATGGAGAAAGAGCGAAGATCTCATTTGCAATTGGCTTCACGGCAAGGGATATTTCTTAATGAATTTTTTAAAAAACCTCTGAGTAGTAGGTCTGTTCGTTCACAAGACCGGGAAAGGGGAAGAGAGTTACGGAAGGCGTTGGAACTGAGATTTGATTCCACCCGCTCAGTAACAGTTTCAGAAATATCTTTGGAACCAGAAGTGGTAACACTAGAGCATCGGACAACGCTCAGTATCACGCAAAGACAAAAGGAAGAACTTTCTCTCTTATTGACTATAGCAAAAACGTTGATAGCTATAAAATGGATAGACAAACAGGTACCCTCTGTTCAACAATGGCTCAATAAAATTTGTGATTATTTCATTTTAAGGAAAATGACTTTTAATTTAATTAATGTTCCAATAACCGAATATCAAAATAAGGTAGTAAAGACTTGGTATCCAATAGTAAGTTACCAGCTTGGTGTAGTGGTTAAGTGCGCGGACTCTAATATGGGAGAATCGGGTTTGATTCCCCACTCCTCCACTTGCACCTGCTGATGTGACCTTGGATCAGTCACAAGCTCTGGCACAGCCGTTCTCTCAAGGACAGTGTCTGTCAGAAGTTCTCTCAGCCCCACCTACCTCACAGGGTGTCTGTTGTGGGGAGGGGAAGGGAAAGGAGTTTGTAAGCCGCTCTGAGATGCCTTTGGGCAGAGAAGGACGGGGTATAAATCCAAACTCCTCTTCTTCTTCTTCTTCTTCTTCTTCTTCTTCTTAATGGAAAAAGATTTTCTTCCTCAAAACCCTCTGTTTCAAGGTATGATTTACTTCTAATTGTTAAAGCTATTCAAGTTTAATGCGTATTGGTATTTATGTTATTGTTAAGTTAAAAATTGTTAATTAAAAAAAAAATAGTTTCAGAAGCAGCAGGAGAGGAAGACGTCAGTCCAGCAACACCTTAAAAACCAACCAGTTTTCCAGGGCAGAAGCTTTCAAGAGCCAAAGGAGCTCTGACTCTCAAAACCTCATACCTGGGAAACCTTTTCAATTTTTAAGCTGCTGCTGGACTCCAATCTTGTTTGCCCACCGGAGAGACACCTAATTTTAAGAGCTGGCATACGTTTTGTTTTGATGTCTCAAGAACAGGGCCAGGAACTGTGGTTTCATACAGGTGGCGAGAAATCCAAGCCCTAGCCTGCACCACAAAACCGAAATCCCCAAGCTTCCCTAGTGAAGGAAGTAAAACTTTATCATGGTAGAAGTCCACAGGCAGGTTGGAATCCCATTCAGAAAGCATGCAGTGGATCCGAGCACTGAAGAGGGCTTTCGATTTGCCTCCTATGCTGTAGCACTGCACCCCCCCCAATCATCAAAATCCTTCTAAAATCAGGGCGGGGCTTTCAGAAGCCATTTGCAAGAAGACACTGCTGAGAACATCAAGAATACCTCTGAGTGTGTGCTAGGCTCCGGGGCAGATTTTAGATTAATTCTAAGCTACAAAGAACATACCACGAAAGGGAAGGGAAAAGCCAAAAGGTGGTCTCTATGTAGAATCACAGAGTTGGAAGGGATCTCCAAGGTCATCTAGTCCAACCCCCTGCACAATGCAGGAAATTCACAAATACCTCCCCCACACACATACACACTCAGTGACCCCTGTTCCATGCCCAGAAGAAGATGATAAAAAAAACCCAGGATCCCCAAGCAAACTGACCTGGAGAAAAATTGCTCCAGCAAACCAAACAACTGAAATGCAGCTATGGAAAAAGTCCACTCATCTGCCAATAAGTTGGTGATATCTTCTTTAGCTTGGAGAAACGACAGCTGAGGGGTGACATGATTGAGGTTTATAAGATGATGAATGGGACTGAGCAGGTTGAGAAAGAAGTCCTTTTCTCCCTTTCTCACAATACAAGAACTCGTGGGCCCTCCATGAAATTGCTGAGCAGTCGGGTTAGAACAGATAAAAGGAAGTCCTTCTTCACCCAAAGAGTGATTAACACATGGAATTCACTGCCACAGGGGGTGGCGGCAGCTACAGGCATGGACAGTTTCAAGAGGGAATTAGATAAACATATGGAGCAGAAGTCCATCAGTGGCTATTAGACACAGGGTTATAGATGGGAACTCTCAGTCTGGGGCAGGTGATGCACTCTATTCTTGGTGCTGGAGGGGGCAGCAGTGGGAGGGCTTCTGGTGTCCTGGCCCCACTGCTGGACCTCCTGATGGCACCTGGTATATTTTGGCCGCTGTGTGACAGAGTGTTGGACTAGATGGGCCATTGGCCTGATTCAACATTGGCTTCTCTTATGTTCTTATGTTCTTATGACAAACCTGAGACGGATGCTCTCCCTTCATCTCATTCCCAACAGAGATACAAACTTGTGCAGGAGAGACACCACAGCCTAGACGTCAAAGAGAAGAAAACTTGCTCCAAACTAAGCCAACAGGTTTACAACAGTTTGCATCCTCTCTTCAGGACTACAAGATTCCATCAAGAACGTTCAAACTGGCTCCCGTCACAGGAGTGCTTAGTCCTTGTCTAACACGTTCCCATTTGTCTCTAGGACCAGCTGGATAACTCACATTCTACAAGAGTCAGAGACCCTGTTTTACAGGTAGGGAGACTTTCTTGGGAGTAGGAAACAGAGCAGGAGATATCCCCTAGCCAACCCCCCCTAAATGCTACACTTTTAACCTTAATAATTTGCAATTCCAATTTCATCTCTAACCACTTTTTTTCAGGCTCCTTTCCACGTCAACAGGATTTCCAAGAACCTTTACGAACGCCCATTTACATTGCATACTCCTATCAAATCTTCAGGATATTCTGCATCATGCAGTTTATTTTTTTCAAATTGTTCTCCGGGGGAAAAAAGGTAAAACTATCAATTCGAAAAACAGCCATTCACTAATTACATATTCCTTGACCCTAACACTCAGAGCCACTGTCCTTCGGGCTTGTCCTTCTCATACAGATTCAAGTCCAAAATGTGACAGATATAAACATTAATAACCTAAGTGACTCTTCTACCTTGAGCTAGCAGTTTCTTTTATTTACCCGTGACAGACACTTCAGTGGCAAATGAACACCTTGTTTCGCCCATTTGTGCTAGAGATTAATTTCCCATTTCCATCCCCCTTGCTATCCAAGACAGCTCTGCAACTTCACAACTGGTTAACATTTGTTCGACCATAGAAACTATTTTTGTTTTTCCTTAGGCACCGTTTGTTATCCTAGATTTCTCCCCGCCCCAAACAAAAATATTAGTAATCAAAAGAACATCACAGCTGAATAAAATCCAGAGTTTGCTATCATTTTAAATACCTTTCCCCAGTTTTGTTAATTTTAATGGGGCCTGCATATCTTCGAGACCGCCTCTTCCCCATATGAGCCCCACAGAACATTGTGTTCTACAAACCAACATCTCTTGACTGTCCCTGGCCCCTGCTTGGTGGAACAAGCTACCTTATGAGATCAGGGCCCCATGGGTCCTGTTACAGTTCCGCCGGGCCTGCAAGACGGAGATCTTCCGCCGGGCCTGTAGCTGCAAGACAGAGCTCTTCCGCTGGGCCACCTGATTGGCCTCCCCCTCCAGTGACCGCAGATCTGTGAAGCCAACCTCGGACCACGATGTTTTTCTGTTGAGGCATTGCTGTGACGATTGTATAGATTTTACAGATTTTAAACGTAAATCTGCACAAATTGCAGACCTATATGCTGGAACCCGCCCTGAGCCTACAGTGTGGAGAGGGTGGGATAGAAGCCTAATAAAACAGAATAAAATAAAAATAAATGAATGCCACAAATTATTTAGGACTCTTCGCTGCTGGATAGTATGTACGTGTCTATTTATTACAGTCATTAGACCATCCGTATACACGAAAATTATAATAAAAACAGAATACATAATATAAACAGAATTCAAATTTGAGCCTAGTTATAATACAATTTCCATATCCTCACGGCCACTGCTAAATAGCCAATATAGCCTACTCAGATTTTTCCCATAAAAATGCTATGGGTTCATTGTTAAGTTGCCTCCTATTGTTTTAGCCATTGGATGAAGCAGCCCCTAACTATCGTAGTCTTTTGAAAAATATTTAGCCTACCATCCTCAAACTTAGCCATATTTTTCAAATAAACTATGAAATTAGCATCGCACACATACGGCTGGTTCGTACTGAATTTTCAGTTTTCTCCCCTTTTCCACACTGATCTCCTCCTAACAACACAGGCATAGATTCTGTAACGTAAGGAAGGACAGAAAGGGAGCAGACCTGGGCCCCTTCTAAATTTTATTTTTGCCACTAAAAAGCTCTGGTGCATGGTTTAGGGACCTTTTCCCTTTCTTCCCAAAGACAGGCTCCCTCATGGCTTTATCTGACTTTCGGCAACCCCTTCTCAACAGCTGACGCGCACGAACTACCAGCCTGCTGGTCCCACACCCGTATTCCAAATCCGCTGCAACCGAACTATTTTGTTTTCTTGTTGTGTGTGTGTTTTTTTAAGTGCCCCCACGAAGACTCCAGGACGCACAACTTCCATTTTCTCGAAACAATCCCCTCCACGCCATCTGACTCAGAGCCATGCTCTAAGAATGCATTGCTGTTCAGGCCAACGGTTGCATTCTTTTGAGATGACGCATGCCAGGGCCTCTCAGGGTTGGGGCCTGTGGCTTCTCTCCCCCCCCCGCCCACCCCCTCTTCATCGTGCACTGCCGGAGTGACTAAGCGGACAAGAATTCCTAGCCAATTATAAACCCACTTAAAAAGAAAGGCAAACCCCCCCACCCCTCAACATACACAACCAATCCTTCTGCCATCTTCTGCTGGAGGTTTCTATTCATAGAAGGAAAGGAAAAAATTCCACCTCCGGCCCTTAAGATCCGTCCCTCTGGTTAGATATCCACTGCTTGTTCTAGGCGCACACGTTTAGATGTGTGTGTGTCGAGGCGGCATAATTGAGCCTTTTTCTTTCTTTTGAACAAGAAAAGGTGAAAGGGACGCCAACCACCACCAGCCCCTTCCCTGTGTGTATATACACACACACACACACACAACCAAGTTAGTGAAATAACCACTCTAAACAGAAACCCCCAGTCCCAGGGAGGGATGTAGGCCTTTAACATCCGGAAAACTTCCAACTGGCCTCTCGAACCTTTTGCACAACGAAATATTTTGGGTTCAGTGGGGGGCAGTGGGAAACCGTCCAAATGCAAAAGGTCACTTCTGCTTAGGTAAAGGTTTGCCCACACTTTCTTCTGCCAGGCACCTGAGAAGGGCCCGCAGAACTTTTAAGAAGGAAACAGCCGTAAGTCACCAAGACCTTGGTACCAGGAAGATGTCACCTTTGAGGCAGGAAAATGCTCTTCCAATGAAAGGAGGGATGGGGACAAAAATCATAACCTTGCCTTCTTTGCTGATATGTTATTTGTCTCTCTTTGGAGGAGGAGTCAAACCTGCCGGGCTCTACCTTCAGCCCAAAAGGGGTAAAGTATGAGAAAAATTCTACCCAACTTATTCTACCTATAATATCAACCTCTCTGTCTTAGGCTGCCCTCACCTGGATGCCCCAGCCTAGCCCAGTCTGATCAGATCTCAGAAGTTATGCAAGGTAGGCCCTGGATAACGCCTGAATGGGAAGCCACCAATGAAGACTAGGGGTGCTGGCCAGAGGCAGGGGATGGGAACCACCTTCTCTTGCCTTGGGGAAAAAAAATCCATGGGGTCATCATAAGTCAGCTGCAACTTGACGGCACCTTCCACCACCACCTTTCTTAGGTCCACCTTCTACATTTCCACAAGGCGTAAGACGCCTGTACAAGCATCGACCTCCATGTTTTTCAGCACGGCAGACCAAAGTTAAACTAGGCCAGGGGTGGCTGAACTTGCTCACTTTAAGACCCACATAGAATAAACGTCAGATGTTTGAGAGCCGCAAGATATGAACAAATATCACACACGTGTTTTTAATTTAAAAATATGCAGATTTGCTTTTTTTCCTTAACGTTAAATGAGACTGCCAAAAAATAAAAAAGGGGTAAAAACAGATATTGATAATGACATTTATTTGTCCAATGATATTTGTTTGCTAATGATATTTATTTGTCTAAGAGAGAAAGAGAAAGAGAGAGAAGTGGAAAGAAAGAAGGGAAGAGGTGGAAAGTAAGAGAGAAAGAGAAAGAGACAGAGAGAGAGAGAGAGAGAGAGAGAAAGCAAATAGATGGGAGGGAGGGAGAAAAAGCATGCCTCCCCTTTGCTTCCCCAGCTGCCCTGCCGGGAGCTGCACAATATGTTTGAAAGAGCCACATGTGGCTCGCAAGCTACAGATTGGCCACCCCTGAACTAGGCTATACGCAATGGATGTAGGTGGAGGGTTACCTCGCAGGGCCCATGGTACTTAGAAGGAGGCCACTCAACTATACTGCTTAAAATATTTGTGTCCCGCCTTTCCTCAATGCTCAGAGTGGTTTAGAAACACCCAGTGAGGTAGGTGGGGCTGAGAGAGTTCTGAGAGAGTTGTGACTGACCCAGGGTCGCCCAGCTGGCTTCAAGTGGAGGAGGGAGTGGGGAATCAAACCCAGTTCTCTAGATTGGAGTCTGCCGCTCTTAACCATGACACCACACTGGCTCACCACACCTAAAAAGGACGGCCATACGTTTCTTCAAAAAAATGGAGAATTTCAGGTCCCCTCATCACCTCCTCAAGGAGGGCATTTCATAACACCCGAAACTACCACCAAAAAAAAAAAACGCAGGCCCACACCATGGCCTCCTGGGACAGCTCAAGCAGGAGTCAGCCGTGGACGGTTGAGGTGGCCAACAAGCTCACTTTCTAGAGCTGCCAGCAGCCTCTCCAGAACCGTTTGGTCTGTGCATATGTGTCTGTGTTAAGTGCCGTCAAGTCGCTTCCGGCTTATGGATGAATGTCCTTCAAAATGTCCTAGCCTTAACAGCCTTGCTCAGGTCTTGCAAACTGAGTGTCTCTGAGGCTTCCTTGATGGAGTCAATCCATCCCATGCTGGGCCTCCCCTCTTTGCCTGCTGCCTTCAACTTTTCTTCGCATTATTGTCTTTTCCAATGAGTTTCACCTTCTCATGATGTGCCCAAAGTACGATAGCCTCAGTTTAGTCATTTTTAGCTTCTAGTTAAGAGTTGAGGCTGAGATGACTCTAGAATCTATTTCCACACCTCCTGCAAATATCCTGCGTTTTCAAAGACGACTCTAAAAGGATCCTGAGAGTGCCCTCTTCTCCAACCACCTCTACAGAGGACGGAGTGCCCCCAGGCAGGCTAGGTTGTGTGAACTGGCAGGAGACATCATGTTTTGTTTTCTTTTTTTGCCCACCAACGTGTTGGCATTGCATGGGCTTGAATGGTAAAAAAAAAAACCATTTGGGGGACTTATTTGAAACAATGCAACATGACCGTCAAAAGAGTTCTCCTCTGCCTTACAGAGAAGAGAAACCTTAAAGGTGTCACATCGTTCACTGTAAGACAGCAGAATTATTTGTATAGGTCCATCAATGACTCCAGCAAAAAGAAAGTGGCCCTGTTTTACTAGGGAAAATGGGCCACGCCTTAACATGTGTCCAAGTTCAACCATCTTTTAGTGAAGAAGAAGAAGAGTTTGGATTTATATTCCGCCCTTCACTGCCCAAAGGCGTCTCAGAGCGGCTTACAAACTCCTTTCCCTTCCCCTCCCCACAACAGACACCCTGTGAGGTAGGTGGGGCTGAGAGAATTTCTGACAGAAAGTGTCCTTGAGAGAACAGCTGTGCCAGAGCTTGTGACTGACCCAAGGTCACATCAGCAGGTGCAAGTGGGGGACATCAGGGCCCCGCGGGACCTCTTACAGTTCCGCAGGGCCTGTAAAGTGGAGCTCTTCCGCCAGGCTTTCGACTAGGGGCCACCACTGACTGTATGATGTATGATGTTATGATTTTATTTGTTTTATACTGTTTAAACTGGCATTTATGCCCTATTGTTAGCCGCCCTGTGCCTTCGGGGAGGGCGGGATATAAATCAAAATAAATAATAATAATAATCCTAAACTGATGTTTTGATGCCCAGACATTTGCAAACCAGAGCATTCATCTGGTTTTACGCTAGACAGTTTTTGTAAGGATGCTATTCATTTTATTTAAGGGATTTATTTATTTGCTCGCTTGCTTCATTGATACCCAGCTTTTTCTCGCTAATGGGGACCTAAATCAAGTTACATCATTCTCCTTGCCCCCATTTTACCCTCACAACAACCCTGTGCGGTAATGTTAGGCTGAGTGTGTGACTAGCCCGAAGTTATCCTGCAAGATTTCACAGCAGAACGGAGATTTGAATCTGAGTCTCCCAGATCCTAGTCCAACACACTAATCACCACACTACAGTGGCCCTCACTAAATATGAAACAAATGCACAGTTCTACCCCAGGTACAGGCAACTGGCAACCCAGGTATTCAATCCGGCCAATGTATTTCCTATCCTATTCTGATGCACTGTATTCTTGGTAATTGGGGGGGGGAGACCAGTGGGAGGGGCTTCTAGTGTCCTGGCCCTACTGCTAGACCTCCTGATGGCACCTGGTATTTCTGGCCACTGTATGACACCGAATGTTGGACTGGATGGGCCATGGGCCTGATCCAACACTGGCTTCTCTTATGTTCTTATAGGAACTCTCAGTCTGGGGCCAGTGATGCTCTGTATTCTTGGTGCTGGGGGGGGGCAACAGTGGGAGAGCTTCTAGTGTCCTGGCCCTACTGCTGGACCTCCTGATGGCCCCTGGTCTTGTTGGTCACTGTGTGACACAGAATGTTGGACTGGATGGGTCACTGGCCTGATCCAACATTGGCTTCTCTTATGTTCTTATAGGAACTCTCGGTCTGGGGCAAGTGATGCTCTGTATTCTTGGTACTGGGGGGGGCAGCAGTGGGAGAGCTTCTTGTGTCCTGGCCCCACTGCTGGACCTCCTGATGGCCCCTGGTATTTCTGGCCACTGTATGACACAGAATATTGGACTGGATGGGCCACTGGCCTGATCCAACATTGGCTTCTCTTATGTTCTTATAGGAACTCTCGGACTGGGGCAAGTGATGCTCTGTATTCTTGGTGCTGTGGGGGGAGCAACAGTGGGAGGGCTTCTAGTGTCCTGGCCCCACTGGTGGACCTCCTGATAGCACCTGGTATTTTTTGGCCACTATGGGACTGGTTGGGCCATTAGCCTGATCCAACATTGGCTTCTCTTATGTTCTTATGTTATGTTCTCGTGGTACCTTTCCTAAATTTTGGTGCAACACCCTTCTGGAGCTTCCATCATTACACATCTGAATAGTTTCCAAGCATCCTGAAGAGAACTGATCGTTATTTTCCCATTCTGCATTCTGTTAATCAATTCCCTCGCTGTTGAGAAGTTTCCTCGTATGAAACCTATACAGTCGAGCCGGACTTTGGGGTACCCTTCCATTCTATATAAACGATGAACTTAAGAGAACTTAAGTTCCCAAACGGCGCAAGAACTCTTGCGTTTTGTACCACTTCCCAAGAACCAATGAGGACCAAAGTGTTTAGAAATCTTCTCTCCCTCTCTCATGACATGAACACACAGTTACCCAGTCAACATGAGAGAAGATGAAGGTGCCAGTTGTTACGACAATTTTCTGGTCTCCTTTGTCATTTTTTTTCTCCATTTCCAGACCACCCTCAGTATTCTGGTCAGACGTGTGGTAGAATGTCCCCAATATTAAGCCAACTTTAGGGTCTTGAATTTCCCCCCATACTGATTCAGTGGGGGGGGGGGAGTGTCTTCTTCCTGGCACACAGTCCCTCCAGCCCAAATACATCCTTCCTGTGATCGGGATTCTTCTTATAGTTTCCATGGACAGAAGGATTTCCACCTGCAGAAGCGAAACTTTCCTACCTCTCCCCGCCTAGTGTAGCCCCAAATGACTCAGAAACGCTGCTCTTGAGAAATAGCTGCAGGACAGAGTCAGACGTGTACTCTAGGAAGACGGAATCAGTGGAATTCACCACCCTTTGTGGGTGTGGAAATTTTAGGCATAGCCTGTGTCCAGGGATAGCTGGATGGGCTACTGATTCTCCTCCCATATTTCTGAAATATCCACTGCTTTATTATCATTTAGCCCCAAAGACATCAGACCCCTCCCACTCTAGCTCATACGATCTAGACTTTGTTTCTTTCTCCAAGAACCTCAAAGTACACACTCTCTGTAGTCCTTCAGGAGTAAAAAGGTAAAGTCGAATCCAACTCTAGGGTTGCAGTGCTCATCTCCATTTCAAAGCCAAAGAGCCAGCGCTGTCTGAAGACATTTCCATGGTCATGTGGCCAGCATGACTAAACACCAAGGCGCAAGGAATGCTGTTACCTTCCCACCGAAGTGGTACCTATGTATCTACTTGCAATTTCTTGCTTTCGAACTGCTAGGTTGGCAGGAGCTGGAACTAGAGACGGGAGCTCACTCCATCATGTGGCACCCTCAGGTCTCAAACTGCTGAACTACTGACCTTCCACAGCCTGCAGTTCAGCGTCTTCACCACTTGAGCCACCGCAGGAGTATGCAGCAACAATAAAAAATCCATATTTTGAGGATCCAGATATACTGAAGCCAAAAAATAGCCATATTCCCGGTTTGGTTTCTTTCAGGCTTCCAATTCAGGTTTCTTTCAGGCTTCCAATATTTTTCAGCTCCATTATTTCCTTCGGGGAATCTTCCTGGTGGACTGGGTATGTGTATGTTTTTTTTAAAGTTAATGGCAATGAAATTGCAGGGGAGCTGCTGGTGCCTATCCTTTAAATATCCCCCAAATTACAAGTCAATTTGACCAAGGGGTCCAATTCTATGGGCCCCTTAAAAAGGAGCCCCCAGTCATCCTCCATTGTTTCTGGGGGCGGGGAACATGGGAAAATGTAAAATCTGAGGATCTGCCCCAAATAGGAAAGCTATTGCAAGACGTTGCTAACTCAAACAATGTAATAGCCGAGAACCTGAACCTATGTAAAACCGAGAATCTGTACCCATGTAAAACCCAAGTATATGAACCTATGTAAAACCCAAGAGTATGGACCTATATAAAACCTGAGAATCTGGACCTGGACCTATGTAAAATATGAGAATCCATCCCCTAAAAACCAACTCCAGCAAAGGAGGAACTTTTAAAACACTTGAAACTTACAGAATCTTACTTAAAGCAGCCAGGCAACCTTATACCAAGCCCTGGGAGATACTGAAACAGGAGGAAAGGTGTGGGGGGGACTCCCCACCCTGGCAACCTTCAAGTGCCAGCTCCCGATATTCTCGGTTTATCCTGAATATCTCCAGGATTCTCAGGACTCATTTTCCAGTACCCAAAAAAATCCTGAATATATTTGAGAGATCTGTTTATATACAAAAACTACCAATAAGGTACTTTTCAGATCTGCATTTGGCTCAGTTGTATCCAAGCGTACACCCCTAGTCTCCTTAACACAGGCCTCAGCAAATTTTCTTTGGCTCTAGAAGCCAGCTCAGAACTTCAGAAGCCTAGCTCATATCTCAGCCTTCACATTTATGCATTGACCATATATTCTAACCATTGCTACCACAGAAAGGGCCAGGGGGACCTGATGCCTGGGGTTTGTCAAATCCCTGCCTTAACGGCTATACTATTCCAAACTACTCTCCCTGTAAAGCCTGTCCACATCAGACTTATGTATCCCTGATCCCTCAGCAACGAGGCATTCTGAATTAGGATTTCTGAGAGAATATCACTTTGGAGGTCCTGGACTGCTTAAGTACCTAATTTTTCTTTTCTTTTCCCCAGTGACTACTACACTATACTTCAGGATTCCCTATGGTTCTAACACTAATGAAAACCTGCTCTGAAAAGAAGCAGTGAGTTATTTTTCCAAGGTGTTTTTGTAAGAAGTTGCTTAGAGGAGAGGGAACATTGCATCATAGTTCTTATTCTTTTTTTAAAAAAAGCCTTGAGGTTGAGATTTGGCATAATGAAGCACAGACCCCGTATTGAACTAAAAACTGCAGCTACATAACGGCTTGCCCACCGGGAACAGATTTCTACTGCCGTGTTTGTTTTCTCCCCCCCCCCCCACAACACATACACAACATGTTTTTGTTAAAGTTTGGGTTTTGTTTTTTGTTTTTCCATAAAGCAAGAGATAATCCCCATTCAGCCTTTCCCAACGAAGCTGGCTTACTGCAAACGGGGCAATTCCTATTTCTCCCCTATTTCTCCCATTCAACATTTCTATCCCCTACCAATGTTTCAGCGTGAACTTTTGTCCCTGGAAGCACGTGTGAGAAACACACTAACTATCAGGAATGCCAATTCACTAGACAGGCTAATAAGTGTCCTGTCAGACTCTAAGTCACTCCCCTTTAAGGTCAACGGTCCAACAGGTTTAGCTTTCTCAGCCTACTAAACCAGGCCTTGCCAAATTCCAGGCACTAGGTCACTAAAATACCTAGAAACTTCAGTGTGGGGCCCAATATTTAACAAATGCAAACCCTCTATCTCTTAATGTCCCTTAGTTCACGTGCCTTTGGCTCCTAATCCCCCTTATCCACAAGCCCCCCTTCAAAAACTAGAGGATATTCTCAGCTATACTCAGCCTCTTGGCCAATCCAGATTTTTAGGGGCAGTGTGTTAGGGACACATTAAGGTATTTTAAAACACAAGCAATTCCCTTTGGAAGATGTATTTCATTCTCTCTTGTGCTTTTTCACATCCTACGTGGGGGGAAATCAGAAGCCATGGTCTGAAGATGAAGAACCCAGAAAGCCAGCCTGAAGCAACTCACTGGGCAATGCCGCTCTGCATGAGAAAAGAGTCACTGTAAACCAGGTAGTTCCCCCAGAACCACACATGCAGCAGCCATAGCCCTGCAGATATGCAAGGCAGCACTAGGGCCACTGCACCTGAAGATCTTATTGCCCCTCCTAGCCTTAAGGACACTAGACGCTCTGCTTCATGCAGCGATGAAATCAAGGCCTCCTTCAGCCTCCAGAGTTCTGTGCAAACAGCTATTCCTCTTTCCCCAGTTCTAGGTGCTGGATGAGCTGGCAAAAACAGCCGGGCGGGGAGGGGAGAAACAGATGCAAAAGAATGTCACTGGGGACAGCAGGAACCAACCAGAGGGTATGCAAGAGAGCCAAGCACCTTCCCCTTCTTCAAGCAGTTATTCAGAACACCAAAGCAAGTCCAGCTTGTTAACTTTGGATCCGTTGTGATATGCTGAAAATAGGTAAGGAAAACACGTGCATTCGCTTCTTAGGACACTGCTAATAATGTTGTTGTTTCTCTAGAGTTTCAGCATGTCAGTCTGCCCTTGGAAAACTCTGGGGGCGGGGAAATAAAAATTTCAAAACACGGTTTTACAAAATGGTCTCATGCTTTCGCCCTCCCTGCCAAAAAAGGGCATGACTTCCCACCCCAAAGCCTTAAGAATTTCATAACATGCTCCTCAAAAAAAAAATACCAACTCAAACACTGTAATTATCGTTGTGCCAAAGCAAACTTGCTGGCCAAGATGGGCCGCCCACTGCCCAGGCTGTGACAACATCTTTCTCCCTGGTTTTTGGAAGGGTTGCAACGTCCGGCATAAGCAAGAAAGATGACCCATGGCAGAATCAGACCCCGGCTACAGGCATCCCCATTTCCAAACAATACCTGCAGAAAACCCAAAAGCACAGTATGAAGTCCGTCATACCCCACTGTGCGGTCTTCAGAGATACACTGCCTCTGAACATGAAGGTTCTAGTTGGTCAGCACAGGTAACAGCCAAGCTGCAAAAGCACACAGCGCATGCAAAGGGACAAAAAATAAAACTAGGTACACTGGATTTCTAAAATTAACCTGGAAAAAGAGTTGTTATATTAATCCAGTACTGTGTCCTGGGCACCACATTTTAGGAAGGATGTTGACAAGCTCAAGTGTGTACAGAAGAGGGCAACCAGGATGGTGAGAGGGTTGGAACCCAAGTCTTATGAGGAAAGGCTGAAAGAGTTGGGTATGTTTAGCCTGGGAAAGAGAAGGCTTAGAGGGGACGTAATGGCAGTCTTCAAGTATTTGAAGGGCTGTCACGTAGAAGATGGAGCAGATCTGTCCTCTCTTGCTCCGGATTGCAAGACTTGATCTAATGGGTGGAAATTACAAGGGAGTCATTACTGGCAAAATATCAGGAGAAACTTCCTAACTGTAAGAGTGGTTGAGCAGTGGAACAGCCTGCCTCGGGAGGTGGTGGATGCTCCTTCGCTGGACGTTTTCAAGAGGAGACTGGATGACCATCTTTCAGGTATGTTGTAGGTATGTTGGGCTGTCTTTCGGCTATGCTCCTGCAGAGTGCAGGGGGTTGGACTAGATGACCTGTAAGGTCCCTTCCAACTCTAATATTCTATGATTCTACAATCTGCTACATATTGTACCACAGCATTCCCATCTAGTTATTAAAATCCACTGGGCATCATTTAATAATATAGATATACCATTTAGGGGAAATCTTTGGTACACGCCATGCCAAGGGGACAGTTTCACAACATTTTTTTTAAAAAAACTTATTAAATCCACGTAGTCACCAATTTTTAATGGGTGTTTATAATGGGAAATCTATAATGGGGAAAAAAGGGTTCAGAGAACGGAACAAACCTCTCAACAGCCAAATGCCCTCTGGGATAAGAACGTTCTGCAAACTTTCTGGAAAGTGACAGGAAGAGCTGTCTGTTACCTGTGCTGGGAGGACGTTCTGGAGACTTCAGACAGAAAGGCCTCCCTACTCACTGATGAGACTCTTGGAAGAAAGCGTCGCCAACTTATGATGACTCCCCGGGGTTTTCAAGCCAATGGATGGTTTGCCGTTGCCTGCCTCTCTGTTGTGACCCTGGACTTCCTTGCAGGTCTCCCGTCCAAGTACTAACCAGGGCCGACACCTGCTTAGCTTCCGGGATCGGGCTAACCTGGGCCATCCGGGACACTTTCGTTTTAACCCAACCCACCAACAGTCATCCTTGAGACACTGGTTTAGAACAGTCGCTCTTGTGGTTCATTGTACCGCACACTGCTACAAGGGATAATGAGACCAATGGGGAAAAGTATTCCCCCCGTCAACGTCTAGGGGCAGATCGTCCACCAAAGCCACCAAACCTCTCAGGCCCACAAACCGGAACAGAACACCCACTGGCAAGCATCGGGTGCAGAGAGGAGTTCCGGTCAGAGGTGTCATGCATCGCTAAACTAATATTCGCTCAATCGTCTTCCTGTGGCGGTGGAAGGTGCCGCCAAGTCACAGCTGAATTACGGCAACCCTGAAGGATTTTTAATTTGAATTTAAACCAGTTTTCTTTAAGGCTCTTTCTATAGTTATATTTGTTGGTGATTTTAGTGCAAACAGTAACAACTGAATACTCACTTGACGTGGCAACTTTTAATAGTAATTAACTATGAGCTAATTTTACAAGCATTATGCATGACCACCGTCTCTTGGGTTTTTAGTGGTTTTCTTTACTTTCTCCTGTAGTATGTAGTTACCCTACCCTTTATTCTTTGTAGTTTATAGAAAAACCAATAAAAAATCCCCTACGGAGGGCTTAAAAAAAAAGACCAATAAGACTCCCAGGTATAAGTCAGGTGGGAGGGTAACAGCATTCCATGTGCCTTGGTGTTTAGTCATGCCGGCCACATGACCACGGAAACGTCCTCAGACAGCGCTGGCTCTTCGGCTTTGAAACGGAGATGAGCACCGCAACCCTAGAGTCAGATTCGACTGGCTTTCGAGCAAGGGAACTTTTACCTTTATTTTTTATAAGTCAGGGGTGTCAAAAATAAGGTCCGGGGGCTGGAAGCAGCCCGTCCGGGGCTCTTACCTGGCCCCAAGCAACTAGTATGTATGAAAACAATAAGGTACTCCCCTTTTATGGTATCCCTTAGAAAAACCTAGTCTTGCATATGATTAAATACATTTATTGGGGCTTTTGTGCGTTCTCCAGTAAATCGCTTTCACTGTGAGGAATCAATTGCTTTCGTTTGTATTTTAAGTAAAAAAATAATATTGTTAATTGGGTTTGCCTGTGTCCTTTATAAAGTTTCCACCTCTGGTACTTGGTATTACATTTTATGGCACACATGGCCTGGCCCGACAAAGTGACATTTATGATAGATCTGGCCCTCTTAACAAATGAGTTTGACACCCCCGGTATAAACTGTCCAGTCAAAACTCTCTGATAATCTTATTCGTCTTTAAGGTCCTGCCGAACTCAAGTCTACCATTTCTAGACATTTTGAAGCTGTGTTGGGAAAGCAAATAGTTTTTCTCCATCCCCGTAAAATTAATTTTGTAGGGGAAGAACTGAAATATATATACAATGCTTAATTTTTACTGTTATTCTTTTACTGTATTTTTTAGGAACACAGTGAGTCCCGTATAAGCTTAGCACATAAAAATTGTACTGCTGGGCGTATTTTTTCAAATTTTAAAAATGCCTTCGTTTCAGTACAACACTTATAAAAAAAATACCCTGGGTTAGAAATGGAGATGCAATTTTTTTTTTTTTTTGCAGTTTAAAAGTACTGAAGTACATCGTTGGTTTCGACACTCGGGGAAAGGGGAGGAGAAAAAAGTTTAAAATAAGAGCGCACGAACATCACAGTTAAACTAAAGGGCCTCTGGATTACTGGAACCTCTATAGATCACGACATTCTGAAGCAACAGAAACTCTTTAGAGGTTAAAAAAAAAATCCTTAGAATTCAGGATTAATGATAAGTTTGGATATTCGCTTTAAAACATTCTATCAAGGTTGAACTTCTCAAAAATACACTGCCAAACCACACAACACAGAACAAGGATGTTACCACAAGCTCATGCATCCGGGACATGGCCCCATTGAACTCTACCTGGGAAGCTTTTAACAGAGAGTGCCAGGGTATCAATATTTTAAATAAATGGTACCTGCATCTTTAGGATCCTCAAAGCAAGTACCATGGCAACCAAGTACAAGAACTCACTACCCCGTATTTATACCTTGCTTCACCCCATGGTTGTGACATTTTGCACTCACTTTGGTTTCGACTGCTCTAAACACAATCCGGGAGTCAAGCATTCACCGCTTCCAATTATGGACTTTTACACCGAGGTTCATGAAGTTCACCAACAGGCTTGCGCACAAATAAAACTGTTACTGAGTTTCCGTGCGCTCAGCTGGAGGGGGAAGCACTTAAGGAGCCACGTTTCACCGGTTTATTTCACTTGAAGGGGCAGGAGCCATTACAGGCAGGTGAAAAGGAGGGGGAAGGAAAGAGGGCTGCCCCTCTACAAAGGCCTCGCCGCCATGTTGAAGGAACAATATCCTTGGCAGATGCCCAAATACCTGAAGAGGTCCTGCCACACTTGGAAATTACTTTCTCGACATCATTTGAAGAGCGCTCATTACCTTAACAATCCGGTCCGACTCAGTAACAATCTTCACCGACATTAATAAATACTGGAACCAAGTTCCGCGGCAGTCTGAATTGGTTTTAACAAGATCTGACCGCACCGCTTTTCTTTATTTTGCCTAAAACAAGCACTTCATCGCTAAGACTTCTCCCGAAGATTTACAAGTCGTTTGTTTATTAACTGCATCTGTACCCCACCCCTCTCTCCCTAATGGGGACCCAACCCAGCTTACAGCATTCTGCTCCATTTTATCCTCACAACAACCCTGAGAAGAGAGATTAGGTTGAAGCTCAAACTAGATTTTACATCTTACATGGGTAGGGACATGGGTGGCCGTCCCAAATCACTGTCACACAGAAGAAAAGGGTATCTCAACTTAACAGCGCTCCGTTGCTGTGTTCGGCTCTGGAATACTTCCTGCTTCCCTCCCGTGCCATTTTCACCAGTGGAAACAGCCACTACTTAGAGGGGCACCTTTCTCCAGCTCCACAACAGAGTGCTGTTAAGGTAAGATAATTTGCTCTTCTGTACGACAGCAAGCCAAGACCTGATCTATGTAAGATGTAATGTCTAGTTTGAGCCAGAGTGCATGTGACTCGCCCAAGATCACCCAGCAAGCTTCCTTGATGGGGGGGGGGATTCGAACCTGGCTCTCCCAGATCCTAGTCTACCAACTTCACCACACTGGCTCTCCAAACTGCTGGGGGGGGGGCATTCCTCCCATTTTTCCCCCAGGCTTTCTTATCAGACAGAGCTCCTTACAGCAAGTACCTTCTTAAAGTGCTACCTCTTTCAGCATAAGGACCTTCCGTCTCTAGAAATAATCTTCAAATACCTTCTGCTCAATGTAGGGTGCCCATTTGCCCTCTTATGGCAAGAGACCTCCAGGTAATTCTTGCCTTTGCCCACCATTCATCACCTGATCGGCAGGCAGAAACTGGGGCCAAACAGGTGGGAGGACTGTCCTGGGGAAAATAAGTCATCTATTTACAGAAGTTCGGACCACTGAGTTCCAGGCGATTCCTCGAGCTACCCGGAAGTGACAACTGTAACTCTAGGAATTGCCAGGAACTCTATGGTCAGAACTTTCCGTAAGTAGGCAAGGACTTAAATTTTCTTTTCAGTTTTTTTCTCCTGGGATGCTCCCTCCCCCCAACCCTCCCGCCAGTTGCCAGGCACTGTAGCTAGGATACAGAGGGCATACGCCAGAGTCCTTGCCATGCTACCACCAAGGGAGACTGCCTCACAGAACAACGGTAGAAATCACCGAGAGCATACACGGAACACTACAAACAACCTCAAGTAGTAAAGAAACCACACTGTCATTCAGGCTAAGTTGATCAGTGATCAATAATAAAAATAGCTTCCTGATTATTCTCATTTTGCAATTTTTTGCACCTTCGGGAGGAGTTTTGTTCTAAGAGGAGCTAAACGGCAACTGTGAGCTACGGAATCCAGCCTCTACCACGCTGCTTACAGTGAAAGCCAGGAACCCAGCTGTAGGCCAACGGGCAGGTTACCACGGACTGGTTCTCCCAGCTATGCCTCAGTCTTGACGCTTCAAGCAACCAATACTTCTGGGCACACTGTCCAAAACGTGAACAAGCAAAACATGTCTGGGAATGGCGAGGTGGGGGAAGGAAGGGCTTTGAGACAACTTCTATGGTCACGGCTCAGAGTGGAGCATCTGTGGAAAACAGAATTCAGTCCTTGGACTCTCCAATTCAGTCCTTGGACTCTCCAGTTAAAACCAGATTAGGGAGCAGGTGATGGGGAAACACCTCTACCAGAGACCCTTGGAGAGTTGTTACCAGTCAGAGTAGACGATACTGACCTTGATAAAACCAGTGGCCTGACTCAGACAGCAGCTTCACGTGTGCAGAGACTGCTGGTGGCTTTATCCCACGGAAACATCCCCCTTGCCTTTCATCACGGGGTGCACGGCATGTTTTCTGGCCAGCACAACGGTACCTTCAGTGCTTCATTGTCGATGCAGCATTCGTTTCACAAGGGACCAGTGGTAGAACGGCGTGCTCTTGACCCTCCCACAACAATGATGCCTTCAATTCATCTCCTGACTCCACAGTCCCTTGCACCCAAATCCCTGGAATTATGACCCAGGCTAACCTAAGGTCTCAGAAGCCGGGCAGTGTTGGCCTTGGTTGCTATTTGGATGGGGAGACCACCACGGGCTGCTACGCAGGGGGAGGCGATGGCCTCTAAACATCTCTGGCCTTGAAAACCCTACAGGGTTTTGCCACACTTAAACACTACACCAAACTGGCTCTCTCAAGGCTCACTTAACCACTACAGAGCCAGTTTGGGGTAGCGGTTAAGCGCGCGGACTCTGATCTGGGAGAACCGGGTTTGATTCCCCACTCCTCCACTTGCACCTGGCTGGATGACCTTGGGCAAGCCATAGTTCTGATAAGAGCTGTCCTTGAAAACGAGCAGTTTCCGTTAGAGCTCTCTCAGCCCCACCTACCTCGCAGGGTGCCTGTTGTGGGGAGGGGAAGGGAAAGGAGTTCGTAAGCTGCTCTGAGACTCCTCCGGGTAGTGAAGGGCGGGGTATAAATCCAATCTCTTCTCTTCTTCTATCTCACAGGGTGTCTGTTGTGGGGAGGGGAAGGGAAAGGAGTTTGTAAGCTGCTCTGAGACTCCTTCAGGTAGTGAAGGGTGGGGTATAAATCCAATCTCTTCTCTTCTTCTATCTCGCAGGGTGTCTGCTGTGGGGAGGGGAAGGGAAAGGAGTTCGTAAGCTGCTCTGAGACTCCTCCGGGTAGTGAAGGACGGGGTATAAATCCAATCTCTTCTCTTCTTCTATCTCACAGGGTGCCTGTTGTGGGGAGGGGAAGGGAAAGGAGTTTGTAAGCTGCTCTGAGACTCCTTCGGGTAGTGAAGGGCGGGGTATAAATCCAATCTCTTCTCTTCTTCTATCTCGCAGGGTGTCTGTTGTGGGGAGGGGAAGGGAAAGGAGTTTGTAAGCTGCTCTGAGACTCCTTTGGGTAGTGAAGGGCGGGGTATAAATCCAACCTCTTCTCTTCTTCTACCTCACAGGGTGTCTGTTGTGGGGAGGGGAAGGGAAAGGAGTTTGTAAGCTGCTCTGAGACTCCTTTGGGTAGTGAAGGGCGGGGTATAAATCCAATCTCTTCTCTTCTTCTATCTCACAGGGTGTCTGTTGTGGGGAGGGGAAGGGAAAGGAGTTTGTAAGCTGCTCTGAGACTCCTTTGGGTAGTGAAGGGCGGGGTATAAATCCAATCTCTTCTCTTCTTCTATCTCACAGGGTGTCTGTTGTGGGGAGGGGAAGGGAAAGGAGTTTGTAAGCTGCTCTGAGACTCCTTTGGGTAGTGAAGGGCGGGGTATAAATCCAATCTCTTCTCTTCTTCTATCTCACAGGGTGTCTGTTGTGGGGAGGGGAAGGGAAAGGAGTTTGTAAGCTGCTCTGAGACTCCTTTGGGTAGTGAAGGGCGGGGTATAAATCCAACCTCTTCTCTTCTTCTACCTCACAGGGTGTCTGTTGTGGGGAGGGGGAGGAAAAGGAGTTTGTAAGCCGCTCTGAGACTCCTTTGGGTAGTGAAGGGCGGGGTATAAATCCAACCTCTTCTCTTCTTCTACCTCACAGGGTGTCTGTTGTGGGGAGGGGAAGGGAAAGGAGTTTGTAAGCCACTCTGAGACTCCTTCGGATAGTGAAGGGCGGGGTATAAATCCAATCTCCTCTTCTTCTTCTACACCAAACTGGCTCTCAAGGGCAGTTTTCACCGCCGCCACCAGCCCTGTCCTTGCCAGCACATGATGGGAAGCTGGAGGAAGAGCGGCCAGGATGTAGGAGACCAGCATTTCTTTTTTAAAAATATCCATTGCTCTTTAAAGCTTCTGTGTTCTGGGGGTTTCTCCTGCATTCCTCCGGGCACGGGACATGTGCAAGACACAGCTTATAAATAAAACAGAAGAAGGAACCGATTGAGGAATTAAAGTCTCCCCCCTTCGCCAGTCATGCCTGCATACTTTACATAGATTCAATATTTTCTAAAGGACAAAGACCGGGGTCCGGCAGGGCCGGAGGAGAGGAAAAAGACAAAGTGTCGGGGGCGGGGTGGGTGGGAAGCGCCTTGTGGCTGATCTCGGCCACCCTGAAAAGCCTACAGGGGAAGGCCTCTGGCTGACGTAAATCGCCGCCACGAACCCGGGCCAACTCAATTCAGCTAAAGACAAACGGATGTGTAGGGGAGTGTCACCCATTTGTTTGTTGCTCGGCGCGCCGGCCAAAAATGCGCTGCATCTTGGGAGGGCAACGGGAAGATCACAGCTTACGGGGGTCGCATCCAGCGACCCATCAGCGGAAGGCGACGAAAGGCCTTTCCCACCTGGCATCGAAGCAGGAGCAACTGGCAAGTCAATCAACCCCCTTGTCCGGGGAGAACCGTTCTGAAAAAAAGGAGAACTTAAGCACTCATCGCGTTCAGGGTGCCATGCTGCCTCGCGGTCTTTGCGACAGCCTTGTGAGGTAGGGCAAGACTGTTGCTCTCATGTCGAGGACAAGGGCACTGAGGCTGGAAGTGAATAATACGCCTAGAGTTTGCAGGGAAGCCCGGATTCGAACCAGAAGCCTCCCAGAGGACAACTAGTTCTCTTAGAAACTTCACAGCTGGCTTCCTGGCCCTTGCAGAGATTCAACTTCATTTGTGCGGAATATGATGGAGCGAGGGGTTGCGGCTCTAAAATGCAAGAGCTCCCCCCAATTTATGTTTGACACCCCAGCTATAGGGAACTAGATTGATACATGGAACACGCATCGCTGGTCCCTTTCAGAAAGGACTGCCAATCCTTCGCAAGACCAAAACCTCCTTCAAATTAAGTTAGATTCAGAACCCGCACAAAAAAACCTGGTTAGATTTCAGTCCAGCGGTACCTTACAGACCAACAAGAGTTCCAGGGTAGAAGCTTTCGTGAGCCAAAGCTCAAGGGAGTTCAAGGGGGTGGAGCACATGGTGGCTCCGCCCCCTTTCACATTTGCGGCACCCCCTCCCAGTCACTGGGTCTCCTCTGCGGCCTTTGGCAAGTGCTCAGCAGGTGGGCGCAGCGGCAGGCTTCCGAGTATGCCATGCTGGCTGGGGGCTGCCTGTCAGCCTGCACAGTGAGGCTGTGCCAGGTCAGCCATGAGGGCGCTGCTGCCGGCCACACAGTGCCCGGCACCCTGCAATGCGTCCCGTTGCCCGAGCCCCAGTGGCTACGGGCCCGACGGCCGCAGCTACACCGTGTGCCACTAACAGTCTGCCACAGCCAGCCCCAGAGAGCTCACTGCCACCACCTCCCACTTTCTCTTCCTCCCTCCCTCCCCCGCCATGGCTGCCTAGAAGACCCAGCCGCCCACCCGCCTGCCTGCCTCCCAGCAGTGACAGACATCTTTGATAGAAGAGTCCCGTCCGTCCAAGCCAGCGACTTCCAGGCTCCCTTTCCATGCACCACCCGCCCCAGGAGTGGGCCGCTTTACCCGAGTCCTCAGCCACCGAATCCGGCTCCCCGCCGTCCAGCGGGTCCCCGCCACACCTTACAAGCCAGTAAGAGCCAGGAGGGTTTAATGATTTAATTTAATTAGCACTCCCTGGTCCCCCGGTACCCCCTCCCCCAAAAAAATTCCTGGCTACGGGGCGGCTTATACCCTGAAGTTCTCGTTGGGCTCCAAGGCACTATGGGACTCAAATCAAGCTGTTGTCCTGCAAACCAACATGGCCGCCCTTCTGAGACACACAAAACAGCACCAGTAGTGCCTGGCCGTGGAGACGGAGCCTTTGAGCATCACAATATTTGTTCAAAACAAAAGCCGGTCGTTGTTGCTTTTTTGGAAGACGTTTTAGCTTAAAAGCTGCAACCCTAAAAAAAAAAAAAAAATCTAACATTTATTCTGAAGGAGAATCTGCGCTGGTGCCAGTTTTCCTCCGAAACATATCCTAATTTCCCCCCTTCTCCTCGAGTAAATAAATAAATAAAAGCAGAAGCGTGGGGGACGGGGCGGGGGGGGTGGGGAAGAGAGAGAACTCATCCAACCGCCTCTGGCGACTGTCCAAACGCTTCACTCTTTTCCGGAAATCCGGAATGGCAACATCATTCTCCGGTTGGGCTGCCAAAAAGGAGATGTAAGCGGAGCACAGTTGGCCTCTTCTCCGCGGCACCAGAAGAAAAGCAAAGAGTAAATATTGTAGGCGCAGCCCCGCAGAGGCCTGCAGGAGCCCAGGAAAGGCTCTGAGGTTTCGGGGGGGGGGGGGACGCAGAGATCCGGGGCGTGCAAGCAAATTTGAAATCCCTTTTCCGCACGCGCAGACAAACAAAGCTCCTCCACCCGGCTTGTTGATCGCTATAAAAATGTCAAAGGGTTACCGGGCTGCAGGAAAACTACCTCTTTCTCACACTGTTTCCATGAGAGTGTTGTGTGGAAAGGAAGCCAAAAGGCTCTTTCCTCCCCCCCCCCTTGGTTTGCAATAAACCCGGCTTCCCTCCATGACAAAATTAAACAAGGCAGTCCTGCTCAGAAAGAACCAAATGTTCCCACACAGTTGCTTACCCACCCAATTGATATCCTTTAATGAAAGGTCTCGGCAAGGACAAACAAGACTTGAATGCAGGCTTCCTGAAGTTCGGGGGGCGGGGGGGCACGGCGCGGGGGAAAGACATTGACGCCACCGAAAAGCACCGAAGTCGGAAAGCGCACGTACCAGGGAACCGGCAGCCCCGCCATACTTTGATATCGTCCATGTCGGTAGGTCTTGTTTAAAGGTAAAGGTTCCCTTGCTCGAAAGCCAGTCGAATCCGAATCTAGGGTTGCAGTGCTCATCTCCGTTTCCAAGCCGAAGAGCCAGCGCTGTCCAAAGACATTTCTGTGGTCACGTGGCTGGCATGACTAGACACCAAGGCGCACGGAACGCTGTTACCTTCCCACTGAAGTGGTACCTATTTATCTACTTGCAATTTCTTGCTTTCGAACTGCTAGGTTGGCAGGAGCTGGAACTAGAGACGGGAGCTCACCCCATCATGCGGCACTCATGGGTCTTGAACTGCTGAACTACTGACTTTCCACAGCCTGCAGTTCAGCGTCTTAACCACTTGAGCCACCGCAGCCCTAGGTCTTGTTTACAGATTGTCAAATATGTAACGCGGCCCTTTTTCTTAAAAAGCAGGCGTAAGAGCCACAGTCGAAATGCCAGGTCCCTGCCCCATGGAGGGTGCAGTGCAGATGCGTTTAGAAGGGGGTGGGGTGGGGGGACAGACACAAGACAAACGGAACCGACTGCAGGCGGCAACGGGGGACTAAGAGGGTAAGCGCCAAAGTTTGCAACGGGTTCTGAAGAGGTATCAAAACCATGTGCTGGAAGTTACTTTATCACCGGGCCAGAATCATTCCATTTACTTCATCTGTCTGATAAGTATGACACTTAAAGGCAGTTCTCAACAAAAGTGATTCAGCTTTAATAAGTGATTCAACATCTCAGAACAGACAACGAAACATAGAGCAACAGGCTCTTATTTGAACAGTGCGGGCTAGCACAGCCACGCTCATATTCCGGTTAACAACCAATAGCATGTCAGAGAGAACATCCAATCGGTTTGCTTCCCTCCAGCACAATCCTTGTCTCCTGATTGGCCTGCTACACAGAGTAGCCAATCAGGCATTGCCATTCAGGATACCAGCATGTCAATGGGGATGAAATCCAAGCTCAGGATATAACACGATCCCCCCCCCCCTTTCTCCCCAACGGAGACCCGAAGTGGCTTACGTCATCCTCCCCTCCCTCTGTTTCATGCCCCTAACAACCCCGTGAGGCAAGTTAGGCTGAGGGTGTGTGGCTGGCCCAAGTTTCCGTGGCATAGTGGGGGGATTCGAACCTGGGTCTCCTACGTCCTAGTCCTACGTCCTTCTTCACCCAAAGAGTGATTAACATATGGAATTCACTGCCACAGGAGGTGGTGGGCAGCTGCAAGCATGGACAGTTTCAAGAGGGAATTAGATAAACGTATGGAGCAGAAGTCCATCAGTGGCTATTAGCCACAGGGTATAGATGGGAACTCTCAGTCTGGGGCAGGTGATGCACTCTATTCTTGGTGCTGGGGGGGGGCAGCAATGGGAGGGCTTCTGGTGCCCTGGCCCCACTGCTGGACCTCCTGATGGCACCTGGTATATTTTGGCCGCTGTGTGACAGAGTGTTGGACTAGATGGGCCACTGGCCTGATTCAACATTGGCTTCTCTTATGTTCTTATGTTCTCTTATGTTATGTAGTCTGACACTAACTACTACACTGGGCTGACCGTTTGAACCACTCTGCCACGCACGGCTTGCCTTTCACGGGAAGAGGAGAGGACACAGACTTCTCCTCCTCTGCCCTTCTTCCCCGGTTCACCTGTTTATTAGGTACCTGTTCAAATCCCATCTCGTCTAGAAGTTTTCTGAGGTCAGATTTTTGACAGGGGACCAGTCTCGGCATGAACTGCAAAACAGCTGGAATGTTCTGCATCACCTATGGCCTGCTGTTCCCCAGTATCCTGGGACAGAACGACTCCGAACACGGAGGTCCCATCAGGCACGTAGCTCGGGTTTTAAAGGGGGCAGTGAAATTACACTTAATTAAATTAATCGGAATGCCTGTCTTTAAGGGGGGAGGCTCCGAACCTGTTTCTAGCCCTTCATTTCCAAGGGAGAGGGCAGCGAGTGCGTCAGTTCAAAAGAGGGGGAAACCAGCTCAGAGGGCATTTAATTGCCTTCTGAGTTTCCCTCCCACAGGGCAAGAAAGCTTAGAAGGGCACTCAAGAGTGGTACCTTCAATACATTCAATATCGAAGTGGTGTCCTTCAGTACATCTCCAACATCTTTCTTGTGAAAGGGAACTCAAAGGGCATTTAAATGCCTTCTGAGCTGTGTCTTTCCCCAGGTCCCACAATGCCCCCCCCCCAAATTTCCACAGTGGGAGGGAGATTAGCAGACAACAAGGGTCTCTCCTCAAAAATAAAGTTTCTGGCATGGCTATTTGTGGGGTGGGGCTTTTTTGTGAAGGGGGCAGGGCCCTGAAATGCCCCCTCTGGCTATGGGCTGAGTCCCATGTAGTTCTCGTGGCTAGTCTCCCTTGAAAACACCAGATCATTTTCTCAGGCAAGCCACAGGAGAGGAAAGGAGAGGCCCATCTCGCTGCACCCTCGCGCCAGGGCTCGGGCGCTTCGCTGGATTCCCCGAGAGGCCCACAATGAAACCACAACGTTACATCAGCCTTGCAAAATTACCGCTCTGGCTGAAGCAACACAGCAGGTACGGCAGAGCGACGGGGCGATGAACAGACGATGGAAATGGCCCGGCAGCTGAGCCCTCCCTGCCCCACTCCGCTGTGCTCTTCGAGTGCCCCCTTGTTCCATCGCGGCTAATGGGCTCAAGCAACCAAACCGGAAGCTTTCTTTTTAAACAATGGACATTTATACTTCCCCGTCTTGTTTTCCACAGAAAGGGCGGGTGTTCTCTCCCAGCGCGCGGCTCACAAACGCCACGGCTTCCTTTCTTCGGAAGGCAGACTTGCTGACCCCCTGAAGAACTTCACCTTCTCAACTTCACCTTCGAGAACAACACTGCTACATCCGATCGGTGAAAACCCTCCAACCTTCTGCCAATATTTCTTTTCCAGAATCAGTCCCTCGCTTGCCTGACGTTGACCATCTTGCCCATCCCAACAACATCCCAATCTTGCCCATCCCAATCTTGCCCATCCCAACAACATCCCAATCTTGCCCATCCCAATCTTGCCCATCCCAACAACAGTGCAGCCCGGTTTATTGTTGTGGTCCTTAGGCCAGTCAAACAAAAAGAAGTACACATTTACAAGATAACAAAATTTTAAAATACGTATTAAAAAAAAAACATTAAAAAGCAAATTAAATTTAATCTGATTTCTAAATATCATAGCTACCTAACAGCTAACCACCATAAAATTTCCATAACTTGAGTATTGTCATACAGTAACTGGCCACTCAGCAGGTAAACTTGGGATTCCAACACAGCTCAAGAAATCTAGCAGGGTTATTTTTCCAGAGTTTCTAGTTTCTCGCCCTCACATTTGCAAGAGACTCCGGGGGGGGGGAAATCAGAATTCTCCAAAACACACATCTCTGCTCTCATCCACATCCCCATTCTACCACGACGCCTAGTACAGCCCCGCTCCTTTTCTAAAAATCAATAAGTTGTGACGGGCTTTCGACAGCGAAGTCCATCCCACAAAAGGCACATATGTCATGTCACAAATCTCGCCGTAATACAGGAGTACATCTCAACAACCAGGGCGACAAACACAAGAATCCCTGATCCCATGGCAAAAGCAGCAACACTCCCCATGGCAAGTGGTGTGGGGCCTTGTGACTAGACTGACAACTCCTGGCTTACCTAGAGCCACCCACCATGTAGCCGTTCCCGGTCCTTCCTTCTAGTTGAGAGACAGTTTGGTGTAGTGGTTACGTGCGCAGACCCTAATCTGGAAGAACCGGGTTTGATTCCCCGCTCCTCCCCGCTCCTCCACATGCAGCTGCTGGTGTGACCTTGGGTCAGTCACAAGTTCCTTCAGAGCTGTTCTCTCAAGAGCCGTTCTTGAGAGAGCTTTCTCAGCCCCACTCCCCTACATGAAGCCAGCTGGGTGACCTTGGACCAGCCACAGTTCTCTCAGAGCTCTCTCAGCCCCACCTACCTCACAGGGTGTCTGTTGTGGGGAGGGGAAGGGAAAGGGATTGTAAGCCACTCTGAGACTCCTTCAGGTAGTGAAGGGTGGGGTATAAGTCCAGCAAAAGCACCTGCCCCCCATGCAGAGAAAGAAATGGGAGGCACTTAAATCTGGGAATTGAAAACAAATCAGCCAGTATCATCATGCCCCTGTATAAATCATTGCTGCGACCTCATTTGGAATACTGTGTACAGTTCTGGTCACATCATCTCAAAAAGGATATTATAGCATTGGAAAAAGTGCAGAGAAGGGCAACTAGAATGATAAAAGGGTTGGAACGCCTTCCCTATGAAGAAAGGTTAAAATGCTTGGGGCTCTTCAGCTTGGAGAAACGACGGCTGAGGGGTGGCATGATCGAGGTTTATAAGATTATGAATGGGATTGAGCAGGTTGAGAAAGAAGTACTTTTCTCCCTTTCTCACAATACAAGAACTCGTGGGCACTCCATGAAATTGCTGAGTGGTCGGGTTAGAACAGATAAAAGGAAGTACTTCTTCACCCAAAGAATGATTAACGCATGGAATTCACTGCCACAGGAGGTGGTGGCAGCTACAAGCATGGACAGTTTCAAGAGGGAATTGGATAAACATATGGAGCAGAGGTCCATCAGTGGCTATTAGCCACAGGGTATAGATAGGAACTCTCAGTCTGGGGCAGGTGATGCACTCTGTTCTTGGTGCTGGAGGGGGCAGCAGTGGGAGGGCTTCTAGTGTCCTGGCCCCACTGCTGGACCTCCTGATAGCACCTGGTATATTTTGGCCGCTGTGTGACAGAGTGTTGGACTAGATGGGCCATTGGCCTGATTCAACATTGGCCTCTCTTATGTTCTTATGTTCTTAAAGAAAGGAGTGGGTGAACATCCATCAGGGAGAGAAGGAAACCCTAGCATGCCAACTACCTGGGCAGCTGGAGGAAAGGATTGATGGCTGTTAAACTTTATTTTTACTTCATTTGCACCGCACTTTTCTCCCCAGTGGAGATCCAGAGTGACTTACAATTTTCTCCCCTTCTCCATCCTCACAACAACCACCTTGTAAGGTAGGCGCTGCTGAAGTCAGCAAGCAGACTGGGGACTCTGACGCTCAACCACAATGCCACACTGGCTCTCACAGTAAACATTCTGGCATTCAACAACACCTCCGTCCGTTTGCAATACAGGGCCAATACTGGCCAACCTCGCAAAGCCGTGGTGCGTCTCACTGAGAGTGTGGGTTCAAGGCTTTGCAGTCCCGAAACACTACTAAGGTGACGCAGCTCTCAACACCACAGAGAAGGGATCTGATCCCTGTTATCTAAGTGACAGGCTCCCTTGCCCGGTCTTCCCCCTCTTAGCCTGATCGTACACGTTCTGTTTAAATCAGCAAAGACACAACTCTGTCCTGGGAGCTGAGAACGAGATTGCCAGCAGGGGCAGCTCCACCACAAGTTCGCTGGTGCAATCACGTAAACCGTGGTTAGCATATTAAAAACACCACCGGCGGTAGTTATTGAAGAATTGCTTCATCCGCTTCTACTTTAAGGGAACAAACGCGACATCGTTTTCAGGATCTATGCATGGAAGACCAAGAAGCATTACACTTCAGCACCTGGATAGCCCAGGCAAGTCCAATCGCCTCGGATCTCAGAAGCTAAGCGGGGCCGACCAGGGCGACCTCTAAGGAATACCAGGGCCGGGATGCAGAGGCAGGTCATATCAAGACACCTATCTGAAAACATCCAAGCCCCACTTGGGGTCAGCAGAAGTCGCCACGACTTCCAGGCA
Organism: Gekko gecko; assembly: GCA_029375565.1. Lineage (NCBI taxonomy): Eukaryota > Metazoa > Chordata > Lepidosauria > Squamata > Gekkonidae > Gekko > Gekko gecko. The sequence continues at coordinate 36,482,615 of JAPDNY010000017.1, read as the reverse complement.
TACAAGCACATATACATACACACTCAGAGAGAAAAATACCCACACAAAAAAAGAAAGAAACAAAGAAATAACATGGAAAGCTACACAAAACTGCTTTTCTCAGAGTGGGAAGAGTCCATTTTTTCCAGGTAAGGACTACTCACTTGAAAAGATAGTTTTGGGTGGGTAGCCATATTAATCTGAAGCAGAACAGCAAGATTAGGGACTAGGAGAGTAAACCAGGGCAACAACGGGCAACCAGGGCAAACCAGGGTAACAACGACCAGCAAGATTTCCAGGGTAAAACACTTTCAAAAGCCAAAGCTCCCAAAAGTTTATACCCTGGAAATCGTGTTCATCTTTTAAATTACTCCTGCACTCGAACCCTGCTCTTTTACTCAAAGAGAACCAGGGATGGGAGACAGGGGGCCCCCTATGTTCCATCCCTATCTCATATTTCAGGTAACTTCATCGCAGCCACCTGCATCCAACGGTTTCCTAATTCACCATTGGCCAGGATGTTTGCTCCTGGATTTCATTCTCTGTGAAATTAGGACCAAGACGGTGAGCATTGTCCGGAAACTGGCACCGCCATGATGTGTCACTGCCCATGCACAGGTACCGTGGCATCCAACTACCCTATTGGCACATGCTGAACTACTTATGGGTAGGCTAGCATGTGCAAACACCACCAATAGTAACTCCTCCTCCCCGCCCCCGACTGCACCATTTCAGCCAGCGAGCAGGAGGGGCTGCATATCTCCTAAGGAGCAAAACAAAATTCCCTGCATGTTCGAAGCCGGCTTATCAGGAAGGAGGGGGTCAGCCCTTCAGAATGCTGTTCCTCCCCAGATGCGTGGCATTTTCATTATCAGAGCGCATTTGGAGATTCCAGAGTGGTACAACCTAAGCCAGCTCAAGCAAGTCTGGAAAAGCAGCATGCAGATTTCCTACATAACCCAAAGCTTCACCACTTGGGATCACGCGGAGGATTCGAACCGGCCACTTCCTCTTCCCTTCCTCCTCCTTTCAGAAAAGGCCAAAGAACTCGACGCGCAATCACCACCCGTCAAGCGTATTTTGGAATAAATAATGGTTTTAAACTGTTATTTGGCACCGCAGAGAGATAAAGCTCCAGTCACCACTAGCGTCTGATAATGGGCATATGCGCTGTCGAAGGTGTGGGGGGGATGAGAGAGGAGGTACTAACGCTCGCTGTCTTCCGGAAATAACTTGAGAAAGGGAAACATAACACAAGCTTTAATCCTTGACACCACAAACCCTTAATTCTTACTTTTCTGGCAGTGGTTGGAAGTCCAGCACCGGGGACTGTGTTCGTCATTGATGTAGGTTGTCTTACACCGCGAATTCCCCTCCACCGTGCCGGGACACAGATTCCCACATTCCTTCGGCGACTTATTCCCTATGATGTAGTTGTTGGACGCCGCGTCCAGGATGAGAGACCAGTCCACGGTGGAGAGGTAACACAAGTCGGAGTTCTTCTCGATCCGGATGGCCCCCCGAGTGATGTTCCTCAAGTTGTACAGCCCGATGTCTTTGAGGTTGGTCATCTCAAAGATGACCAGGGCGTAATTGTAGAAAAGGTTCTTGCCGCGGATGACCGTGAGGTTGGGGAAGAGGTCGCTGAGGGTCTCCAGGCCCGCCACGCGGAACAGCAGCAGGTAGTCGGTGATGACGGTGAGTTTGGGGAAGCGGTAGGAGCTGAAGTCCTCGCCCTGGGGGATCAGCAAGATCCGGAGAAACCCTTCGATCACCGTGCAGTCTTCTAGCTGCTTCAGTTGCTGCACGTTGTTCCGGATATCCATGTTCGGCCCACAAACTGTTAAAAAATAAGCAGGGGGAGGGAGGAGAGGAAGGCAGAAATGATTACATTTTTTTACTGACGGATAAAAGTTTTCTTTTCAAGTTTCCTTTGATGGGATATTGGTGCAGTCCCATTTCGAATAAAGAGTTGCCACACTGGGAGAATACCACCCACGTTCCAAGATGTACCATTAGACTCACCTTGCCTGTCCATCCGTCTGTGCATACGCACCTTACACCAACCACCTGGTCTTAGCCCCAGATATTACCAAGACACACTTAACCACTGCACTGCCCTGCCTCTGCATACTTCTTTTAGGGTGGTGGTTTTAAAAAACAAAAAGCCCACTGAATCTCTGCACTGCTTTGGGCTTTAAAGACTTCTAACACTGAAGGCTAAAAGAACTATGAAGGAAGCCAATGGGCCCTGAAGAAAAAGGGCAGAACTATCCAATCGCAAACAGTGGCACTAGGCTAAAATTTACTCCAAATTAAATGAGAGGAAGAGGAGGAAGAGAAAGAAGAAAAAGAAGAGGAGGAGGAGGAGATTGTATTTATACCCTGCTCTTCACTTGGGAGTCTCAGAGCTGCTTACAAACTCCTTTCCCTTCCCCTCCCCACAACAGACACCCTGGGAGGTAGGTGGGGCTGAGAAAGCTCTTTCGAGAACCGCTCTTGAGAAAACAGCTCTGAGGGAACTGTGACTGATTCAAGGTCATCCAGCAGCTGCATGTGGAGGACTGGGGAATCAAACCCGGTTCTCCCCGATTAGAGTCCGCACACTTAAGCACTACACCAAACTGGCTCTTTGTTGGCAATCAGCGAGCAAACGGTGGAGGAAGGGGCAACTCAAGCCAGGTACTACCTGCTTTGTGTTCTGCTGCTTGGTTATCAGGGCAGAATCTATGCACAATTTTTTTTTATCTACCTCACTGAACACACCTCGCTTTTTCTCCCTAACAGGGGACCCGAAGCCGCTTACATTCTCCTCCTCTCCTCCCTTTTATACCCTCACAACAACCCTGTGAGGTGAGGCTGACAGTCTGCTCGCCCAGCAATTTAACGCTGACTGTTTCTCCTGAAGAACTTTCAGGACTGAAACAAATAAGGAGTTCTGGGGGTGTTTTTTCTTGTTGAGAAAACTGCATGGGTCTTTTGTTGTTGTTGATGGTGTTGTTGCTGCTGTCATCAAAGGGATTAAAATTTTGTATTATAAACCTACACCTCAAAAAAACCAAAAAAGCTTTCTTAGGGCTTCTGCGTCTTCTTTTTGCTCCCTCTTATTTAATCTTTGAAGAATCCAACCGTTGGGGGAGAGCTAATGACAGCGTAAAAGCGGCTGCCCCAACTTTGTTCGCCTTGCCCTGAAATTAATGCACTCAAAGGCTAACTGATCCCAGTTCAAAGAGTACTACAGTTTCTTTTTGGCCGCCTTGTGTTTTCCTTGGACCGCATTTTACACAGAGAGAGGGAGGGAGAGGGAGAGAGAGAGAGAGAGAGAGAGAGAGAGAGAGAGAGAGAGACACAATACGTGTACTGTGATGCATATTCCAAAATACAAAACCAGGGCCCTTCATTCAGCATTTTAAGCCAATATGCTGCCGTTTTCCTTCTACTCTCCCTCAGCGCTACGTAATCCTGAGAATTAATGTAACTATGCTCAACGTCAAAAAGGAATACGAGTTCTTCTCCACGCTCCCTGCTATCAGCCGATGCAAATGCCACGGCACAGGGTGGGAAAACCAGCTTTCTGACACCCTCTGAACATGCTGTTTTTGCACTCCACTGTCCTGTCCTCAACCCAATTGGAGTAACTTCCCCGAAGAAATATACGTGACACATGTTTCTAAAGATGGCAAAAGGACTCCATGGACCTTGACTAGCCATCCCTGGGTTTTGGGAAGCCCAGGGAATTTCAGCCACCACTGCCCAATAAGTCAAAGTTTTAAGCTCCTACAGAAAGTTTCACTGTTTTCTCTCCATTCCCAAGGCAAAGCTCCCTATGCAAATATCAAGGCACAGTCTTAGTAAGTTTGTCCATCCTTAAATCCTGTTTTCCCTTTGGACTTAAAACAGGTTTTGCGCAAACACAATACAGACGCTATTTATGATTTTTCTCACACTTGTTTTTTTTACCATCCTCAAAGAACAGGGAATTCACACGATCAAAAAAAAGGGAATTCACACAATCAAAAACAGTATACCAACCACTAATCTGAAGACAACTGAGTAACTTCCAATACAATTCATCCCCAAGACTGGGAGTCTGGTACTAGTTATTTACCTCATTAAGGGCTGTTTTCGTAGCAGGAACTCCTTTGCATATTAGGCCACACACCCCTAATGTAGCCAATCCTCCAAGAGCTTACAGAGTTCTTCTTTCAGGGGCTACTGTAAGCTCCTGGCAGATTGGCTACATTAGGGGGGTATCGCCTAATATGCAAAGGATTTCCTGCTACGAAAACAGCCCTGAATTTATACCCCACCTTCCTCCCCAATGGAGAGCCCAACTGACTTATATCCCTTTCTTTTCCTCCAATTTCATCCTCATAACGATCCTATGAGGTAGGTTAGGCTGTGAGAAAGACTGGCTGAAGGATACCCCGAAAGCTTCTCTGGCAGAGCAGAGACTTGAACTCAGCTCCCTCAGATATTACTCCAACACTACGCTGGCTCCTCTATAGAAAAGCGGTGGACCTTGGATCTTTGAACCCCTTCACAGAAAGCAACTATTCCCTTGCCCGGAGAATCAAGGGATGACAGGGCCATGTGGCGAAGTGAACCATTATAGTAGTTACAAATCCGTTCCACGTGTAACCAAATCCCTGCATGTAGTAAGTTAGCACATCTGGAAGAGAGACGCACATAACACCCTAACTTGATGTGCTTGACTGTTCACTGCAGGGATTATTTTTTAAACATAGTAAAGCCCTTTTTTAAAAACAACAACAACTAAGTATTATCCTCCGAACTGGCAGTCTGACGTAGAAATCTACCACTCTGACTCACACATTCATTCCACCCTGTTCCTCCTCTCCATGACTCCCCTTGCAAAGAACCCAGGACAAGTGACTGAACTTTTCAAGATCCTGTTCCTTCGGTAGCCTCCAGCGACAGCAGAGAGGAAGCTCAACAGTTCCCCCTCAGCGGCTGTCTTTCATTATAAAAGAAAAGAAACAATCAGACTCCCTATAAATCTTGGAAGCAGCATTTCAGGAAGGCGGAAGGGAAAGGGGGGCGGGGGGTGCTACAGAAGGGAGCCTCCCTTGAATAAAAGCGCCCTGGCTTCATCCAGTAAACTACCAGGGTCAGGAATTTCAGAAATCCAAAGCATTTTTCATTCCCCCCCCTGAAACCTAAGTGGGCTTTAGGGTGGAGTTGTAATTAACCCTTATCCTACAGAGAAGTAGCATGCTTGGAATGGCCTTAGAAAAAAGGCACAATCTGTCTTCGAGAAGCTCTACAGAGAGTCACTAAATCTGGGATATTGATCAACACAATTATACTGAAGCAGATTTTCTCGTGGTTAATCACACCCCCCCCAAAAAACTGCTTATTGCACTTTTATTGATGCTAGGAAGGAGGCTACAAAGAGCAGTGACCTCAGCAAACACACGGTACCTTGGAGAAAATCCCGTCCTTTTTGTGGAGAAACAGAGCTTCCTTATTTTAAGAGGAGTTCTCCTATCCAAAAAATAAAAACCTGGACAGGATAATGTTAGCAAAACAGGCTCCATTGTAAAGTCAGAAGCAAGAACGGTGTGGGAACGGTGATGTAGACTGCCTTCCCCAAAAATCTTGTTTACTTATTTTTATTATTCACTTATACTCCGCTTTCTCCCCAATAGGGGACCCAAAGCAACTTACATCCTTCCCCTCACGACATCCCTGTAAGGTAGGCCAGGCTGAGAATTTGTGGCTGGCCCAAAGTCACTCAGCAAACTTCCATGGCAAGGTGGGAAGCCAAAACTGGATCTCCCAGATCATAAGCTGACCCTATAACCACGAAACCACACTGCCTCTCCAAAATCTTCAAGGTACACTTTGACCTTTGTCTTTGAAAGATGTCACCCATTCCAGAAGGCTGTTTCATAGCAGTTCTTTTTTTACCTCCAGCACTCATGAAACTTTCTACTGGAAACACTGAAAGAGTCCTTGGATGTTTAAAAAGAAGAAAGAACTGACGTTTTTTCCTTATAACCCCCAAAGTCTTCATATCTCTATAATACAGAACTTCCTGCGTTACTATTCACACTCTTTCAGATATGCACATCAGAGAATCCTAAGTTCTTACCTTCCCTTCTAAAAATGTTGGTATTTTCGTTTTCGATCAACGATTCCCAGGGGGGCATCCAACAACATGTTTGTTGGTCCCCAGAAGAAGAGGAGATTGGATTTATACCCCACCCTTCACTACCCAAAGGAGACTCAGAGCGGCTGACAATCTCCTTTCCCTTCCCCTCACCACAGAGACCCTGTTGGTTTGTGTCTTCAGAATAGAACCCTATAAAAACCAATGGTGCAACCTCAATTGGAGTACTGTGTACAGTTCTGGTCACCACACCTTAAAAAGGATATTATAGCTTTGGAAAAAGTGCAGAAAAGGACAACTAGAATGATAAAAGGGTTGGAACAGTTTCCCTATGAAGAAAGGTTGAGGCACTTGGGGCTCTTTAGCTTGGAGAAACGACAGCTGAGGGGTGACATGATCAAGGTTTATAAGATTATGCATGGGATAGAGCAGGTTGAGAAAGAAGTACTTTTCTCCCTTTCTCACAATACAAGAACTCGTGGGCACTCAATGAAATTGCTGAATGGTCGGGTTAGAACGGATAAAAGGAAGTACTTCTTCATCCAAAGAGTGATTAACACATGGAATTCACTGCCACGGGAGGTGGCGGCAGCTACAAGCATGGACGGCTTCAAGGGGGGATTAGATAAACATATAGGGCAGAGGTCCATCGGTGGCTATTAGCCACAAGGTATAGATAGGGACTCTGGGGCAAATGAGGCTCTGTATTCTTGGTGCTTGGGGGGGGGTCAACAGTGGGAGGGCTTCTAGTGTCCCAGCCCCACTGGTGGACCTCCTGACGGTACCTGGTATTTTTAGCCACTGTACGACAGAGTATTGGACTGGATGGGCCATTGGCCTGATCCAACATTGGCTTTTCTTATGTTCTGATGAGCGGGGGGGAGATAGGAAGTTTTGTGTCACATTATAGTAGCTTTGATCATAAATGTTCCTAAATCATAAATGTCCTTGATTTAATAGCAAATCATGTTTCAAATACAGAAGTTCTTCAGTTTGTTGTGATTTAGCTATGGGCAGGAGACCAATCAATAATGGGACAGGAAACCAACAGTCACCTCAACTAAACCCCTGAGTGTTCTAAGATAGCAGAGCAGACTTCAGTTCTGGACACCAGTTTTGCAAGATGCCACCTGGTATTTTTGGCCACTGTGTGACAGAGTGTTGGACTAGATGGGCCATTGGCCTGATTCAACATTGGCTCCTCTTATGTTCTTAAGAATCTCTACAAACTACGGAAGGACACAAAGGCGATTCCACTGAAGCCAGTGCAAACAAAGCTTTTAAATATCAATGGTACTCAAAGCTTATTCACCCATATACAACCTTCCCCACTTCCTCTCTGGATTATGAAATGCACTTCTGCTACATTGCAAACTATTCCAACTCCCAAGATGGTTCCTCTTGTGCAACGCTACCCATTAACCCGGCTTCTCTCCCCATCGGAGTGGAAAGGAAGGGCATACGGTCAGACAACTGGAAGAAAAGGCCATCCGGCCATTTTACTTCAGGCTTCCTGGTGACAGCCTCCCTTCCGGGGGGAGGGGGTTGTGCTACAGATCAACATCCATGGACAAACTTTGCAAGCTGGGTCATGAGGTTCCACTATGCTGGCCTTGGCACACAATGGAACAGACACCTAACTGCTTCAGTGTACAATAAGCTAACTTCCATCACTGTGCACCCGACTGCTCAATTGGTTCCAAGACACAGCACGGAGCAGGACAGCTACGGCACACGAAGGTATATACAAACCAAAGAGCCTTCTCAAAGAGCCACTGAATACCTCCTGTTTTGAGAGCCAGTTCGGTGTAGTGGTTAGGAACGCGGACTCTAATCTGGAAGAATTGGATCTGATTCCACACTCCTCCCTACGCAGCTGCTGGTGTGATTGTGGGCCAGTCACAAGTTATTTCAGAGCTGTTCTCTCATGACCAGTCCTTGAAAGAGCTCTCTCGGCCCCACCTACCTCACAGGCCGTGTTCCCTCTAAGCTGAGTTAGTGTGAGCTAGCTCACAGTTTTTTATCCCCCGACTCACACAATTTTGTCTTAGCTCGGGAAGGGATGGTTCCAGAGCCAGCTAATTTATGCAGCAGCCAAACGGCTGGCTCGCAACTTTAATGCCAGTAGCTCACAAAGCAGAAATTTTTCCTCGCAAGACTCCCCAGGTTAGAGGGAGCATTGCTCATACGGTGTCTGTTGTGGGGAGGGGAAGGGAAAGGAGATTGTAAGCCGCTCTGAGACTCCTTTGGGTAGTGAAAGGTGGGGTATAAATCCAATTTCTTCTTCTTCAGTATAAATGACTGAATACATTTGCCCCAATTAAAAATAGGTACATGCATATTGAATGACCCAAGCCAGCCCAATCTCTTCAGAACTTGGAAACTATGCAGGGTCAGCCCTGGTTAGTACCTGGATAGTAAAGGTAAAGGTTCCCTTGCTCGAAAGCCAATTGAATCTGACTCTAGGATTGCGGTGCTCATCTCCGTTTCAAAGCCGAAGAGCCAGCGCTGTCCAAAGACGTTTCCGTGGTCACGTGGCTGGCATGACTAAACATCAAGGCGCACGGAACGCTGTTACCTTCCCACCGAAGCGGTACCTATTTATCTACTTGCAATTCCTTGCTTTCGAACTGCTAGGTTGGCAGGAGCTGGAACTAGAGACGGGAGCTCACTCCGTCATGCGGCACTCTCGGGTCTCAAACTGCTGAACGACTGACCTTCCACAGCCTGCAGTTCAGCGACTTAACCACTTGAGCCACCGCAGCTCCTTAGTTCCAAGACACAGTACCGGCATAGGAGACCATCAAAAAAGCAAAGAGTCCCTACGTGGAGACAGCCAGTGGCCAACACCTCTGTTCATCTCGTGCTTTGGAAATCCTACAGGGGTCGTCACAAGTTGGCCGCAAACTGACAGTGCTTTCCTCCACCACATGCAATACATCCTACGCTGTTCCCTGAAAACACAGTCGCACTATTCAAATTCCTGAAGAGTCTCGACAGAGTTCCTCTGAACACGTGGAAGTGCCTGCCACTGCCATGACTACGAAACGGAGGTCAGGGCTTCTCCACCGAACACCAAACTTAGATCCAACACACCCGGGTGCGTGTCGAGTAAACGCAGAGAGATATTCCTTTGACTGCCCGGGGATGCAAACTTAAATCCAGACTACCTTCTCTGTTTATACACTTCTACCATAGAAGCTGTTACCTTCCCACCGAAGCGGTACCTATTTATCTACTTGCAATTTCTTGCTTTCGAACTGCTAGGTTGGCAGGAGCTGGAACTAGAGACGGGAGCTCACTCCGTCATGCGGCACTCTCGGGTCTCGAACTGCTGAACGACTGACCTCCCACAGCCTGCAGTTCAGCGTCTTAACCACTTGAGCCACCGCAGCTCCGTGCGTCCCGTGCGCCTTGGTGTTTAGTCATGCCGGCCACATGACCACGGAAACGTCTTTGGACAGCGCTGGCTCTTCGGCTTTGAAACGGAGATGAGCACCGCAACCCTAGAGTCGGATTCAACTGGCTTTCGAGCAAGGGAACCTTTACCTTTACCTACCATAGGAGCAGAACATTTCTGCCTGCCCCTCGCTGACGGTAGCCCACTTATCGCCCCAAAATGCTGCTCCTGGGAAGAGCATGAGGCATACTGGGGGCTATGGCAGCTATGGGGTGATGGAGGGGACAGGCCTTCTGAAGAATATCCAGCCCGCCTCTTTGGCCTCTCTTATAGATTCTTTATACCCCAACCGCCCACAATAAAAAGGGAGAGGCAAGCTTTAAAGAAAAGATTGTACTCCCTAAAGATCTATTTGGAAGCCTGCTAGACTATGGCTGCATTTGTACGTGAGGTAAACAGAGACCCCCTACTTCTTAAGACTGCTGATGACAGACAAGACACAGACAGGTTTATTTAACAGAAAATAAAGTATTTAATAAGGCAAATATGATGTGTGGCTAACTTAATGCAGGGCTTTCTGTCTAGGGGGACGTGCTGGAACGGAGTTCCGGAACCTCTTCGACAGAATTCTTTTCAAAACGTTTAGAAGTGCTGCAGGACTCAAGCTTGGATTTGCACGAGGCCTAAATCACAAGGATTTGTTCAGGGACCTAGAGAAGAAGAGGAGGAGGAGAGATTGGATTTATACCCCGCCCTTCACTCGGAGTCTCTCAGAGCGGCTTACATCACCTTCCTTTCCTCTCCTCACAAAAGATACTCTGCGAGGTAGGTGGGGCTGAGAGAGCTCTGAGAGAGCTGTGACTGACTCAAGATCACCCAGCTGGCTTCATGCGGAGGAGGAGTGGGGAATCAAACCCAGTTCTCCCAGATTAGAGTCCGCCGCTCTTAACCACTACATCACACAGGAATCTTGAAGACGACTGCCACACAGATGTCTCCTCAACAGGAAGGGGGAATCGGCAGAAACAACCCACCCCTCCCATTAAGGGGGAAATTTAGTCTGCCCAGCCATTGGTTAACAGCAGACTCACAGGAGCTACAAGTAATGTGGCAGGCCACCTGATGGAGAGACTGCACTGTGGTCAAGCATGCGCACGTGAGCAGGGGTGGCATGCCTGGGAAAACCCACGTAGAAGACGTGCCCTTCTGTGGAACACACGGCATCAGAGCAGGCTTGCAAACAGCCGGTTGCTTAGGGCGAGCCTCCGGCTTTCCAGAGGGAGGCCACTGGAAAACGGCTGCAATCGGTAACCTTTTTTTGTAGACTCGGTTTGGTTTATTTACATATTGCCCTTTCAACTGAAAGTCCCTAAATGCTGGCTTGTGATACAATTTGTAATCCCCAATGGGTGAAGCAGGCTGGGTGGTGGGCGCTTGGGCTGGCTGGAGCTCCCAGAACTGGACTCTTCCCACGTCCCCCATTATCAGGCCATGAGAAAATTACACTGGCTTCCAATCCGCTCATAAGCCCAATTCAAGGGGTTGCTGTTGTTGTTGTTCAGTCGCACAGTCGAGTCCGACTCTTCGCGACCCCATGGACCACATCACGCCAGGCCCTCCTGTCTTCCGCTGTCCGCTGAAGTTTGCTCAATTTCATCTTCATTGCATCGATGACACTGTCTAACCATCTCATCCTTTGCCGTCTCCTTCTTCTTTGACCTTCAATATTTCCCAGCATCAGGGTCTTCTCCAGTGAGTGCTCCCTTCTCATTTGGTGGCCAAAGTATTTGAGCTTCAGCTTCAGGATCTGGCCTTCCAGGGAACAGTCAGGGTTGATTTCTTTTAGGACTGGCTGATTTGATCTCCTTGCAGTCCAAGGGACTCTCAAGAGTCTTTTCCAGCACCATAGTTCAAAAGAATCTATTCTTCGGCACTCGGCCTTCCTTATAGTCCAACTCTCACAGACATAAATTACTACGGGGAATACCATTGCTTTGACCATGCGGACTTCTGTTGGCAAGGTGATGTCTCTGCTTTTTATCCTGTTTAGGTTTGCCATCGCTTTCTTCCCAAGGAGCAGGCGTCTTTTAATTGGACTCTTCCCATGCCCCCTATTATCAGGCCATGAGGAAATTACACTGGCTTCCAATCCGCTCACGAGCCCAATTCAAGGGGTTAGTTTGGCCCTTTAAAGTACTACATGGGTGGGGCCCAGGGTATCCGAAAGATGGTCTTACCCAGGAATTAAGATCACAGGGAGAAACTCTCATGACTGGAGAGTATGCGAGACAGGGCCTCTTTCGTAGCAGCCCCACAATCATGGATCAACCCTTCCCAAGGAGGTGGGCCTGACCCCCTCCCTTCCAGTCTTCAGGAAGCAGCTGAAGACAGTTTTATTCAGGGCTGCGTTTAACTAATTTACTTTTTTTATTTATCGGCAGTTCTAACTGGAGGTTTTTTAAATTTTGGGTTCTTAATATGTCTTATATCAGTTTCGTGTGGAGCCAGTTTGGTGTGGTGGTTAAGTGCGTGGACTCTAATCTGGGAGAACCGGGTCTGATTCCCCACTCTTCCCCATGCAGCTGCTGGTGTGACCTGGGGTAAGTTACAAGTTCTCTCAGAGCTGTTCTCGCAAGAGCAGTCCTCAAAAGAGCTCTCCCAGCCCCACCTCCCTCACAGGGAGTCTGTTGTGGGGAGGGGAAGGGAAAGGAGTTTGTAAGCCGCTCTGAGACTCCTTTGGGTAGTGAAGGGTGGGGTATAAATCCAATCTCTTCTCTTCTTCTACCTCACAGGGAGTCTGTTGTGGGGAGGGGAAGGGAAAGGAGTTTGTAAGCCGCTCTGAGACTCCTTTGGGTAGTGAAGGGCGGGGTATAAATCCAATCTCTTCTCTTCTTCTACCTCACAGGGAGTCTGTTGTGGGGAGGGGAAGGGAAAGGAGTTTGTAAGCCGCTCTGAGACTCCTTTGGATAGTGAAGGGCGGGGTATAAATCCAATCTCTTCTCTTCTTCTACCTCACAGGGAGTCTGTTGTGGGGAGGGGAAGGGAAAGGAGTTTGTAAGCCGCTCTGAGAAGAAAGGTTAAAATGCTTGGGGAAAGGAGTTTGTAAGCCGCTCTATGAAGAAAGGTTAAAATGCTTGGGGCTCTTTAGCTTGGAGAAACGACGGCTGAGGGGTGACATGATCGAGGTTTATAAGATTATGAATGGGATTGAGCAGGTTGAGAAGGATAGTTACTCTGGTGACAGATCGAGGTCTTATAAAGATTATGAACATGGGATTGAGCAGGTTGAGAAGAAGTACTGCTCTCCCATTCTCACATATAAAGAACTAGTGGGCACTCTATGAAATTGCTGAGCAGTCGGGTTAGAACAGATAAGAAGGAAATACTTCTTCACCCAAAGAGTGATTAACATACTGGAATTCACTGCCACAGGAGGCTCGTGGCAGCTGCAAGCATGGACAGTTTCAAGAGGAAATTAGATAAACATATGGAGCAGAAGTCCACCAGTGGCTATTAGCCACAGGGCTATAGAATGCAGTAACTCTCAGTCTGGGGCAGGGATGAATGCACTCTCACTTCTCTGGTGCTGGGGGGCAGCAGTGGGAGGGCTTCTGGTGCCCTGGCACCCACTGCTGGACCTCCTGATGGCACCTGGTATATTTTGGCTCGCTGTGTGACAGAGTGTTGGACTAGATGGGCCATTGGCCTGATTCAACATTGGCTTCTCTTATGTTCTTATGATTCCTTTGGGTAGTGAAGGGCGGGGGTATAAATCCAATCTCTTCTCTTCTTCTACCTCACAGGGAGTCTGTTGTGGGGAGGGGAAGGGAAAGGAGTTTGTAGCCGCTCTGAGACTCCTTTGGGTAGTGAAGGGCGGGGTATAAATCCAATCTCTTCTCTTCTTCTACCTCACAGGGAGTCTGTTGTGGGGAGGGGAAGGGAAAGGAGTTTGTAAGCCGCTCTGAGACTCCTTTGGGTAGTGAAGGGCGGGGTATAAATCCAATCTCTTCTCTTCTTCTATCTCACAGGGAGTCTGTTGTGGGGAGGGGAAAGGAAAGGAGTTTGTAAGCTGCTCTGAGACTCTCTTGGGTAGTGAAGGGCAGGATATAAATCCAATCTCCTCTTCTTCTTCATCATCATCATAGTTTTATTTATGCTATAAGGCACCTTGAATCCTGCAAGGTGGAAAGGAGGCTTTTAATTTAATTCTCCCCTCCTGCAGAGCTTGGCAAGTCGCTTCCCTTACCCCGGCGCCCTCAATCCACCCCAGCTCCCCCAAACCCAGGCCCTTTGGGACACATCCTCCACACATAGCAGGCCAAGAATCCCTCCCTAGGAGCTGATCTACCTATGCAGAGCTGACCCCTTTCCCTTCCCATACAGCCCAAACCCCTATGGCGCTCTCACCAGATGCTGCCACAAAGCCCGGCTATGTCATCCCAGCCGGAGCTTTGATAACTTTCCTCCTGCCAAGTTGGACCCTCGACTCACACAGGAACTCAAGGCCCAGCGTTACTGGACTCTCAAGGACTTCAGAGACATTCACCCCTCGTGTCCAGGGTCTGGCTTGATTTATGTATGAGAGATTGGATTTATGCCCTGCCCTTCACTCAGAGTCTCAGAGCGGCTTACAAACTCCTTTCCCTTCCCCTCCCCACAACAGACACCCTGTGAGGTAGGCGGGGCCTGAGAGAGCTCTTTCGAGAAACTGCTCTTTCAAGGACAGCTCTAAAAGAACTATGGCTTGCCCAAGGTCATCCAGCCAGGTGCAAGTGGAGGAGTGGGGAGTCAAACCCGGTTCTCCCAGATTAGAGTCCGCGCACTTCACCACTGCAGCAAGTAAGTTTAACAATAAAAAAGTTAAAAACAGTAAGAGTCAATAGGCACACATGAGTACATGAAGGTGCTTCACACGGAGTCTGACCCCTAGTGTCTCAAACTCAGTATTTTCTACTCAGACCGGCAGCATCTCTCCAGGGTCTCAGGTACAGACCTTTCACATCACATCTTTCCTGGTCCTTTTAGCGGGACATGCTGGGGACTGAACCTGGGGCCTTCCACGTGCCTAGCAAATGCTTTCTCAGTAACCTTTTTAAAAGTTCTGAGCTCATCGCTAATATTTTAAAAACCCAGAGCTAATAGGCTAGGGACAGCAGCTTGTAAGCTGCAAACTGAGAACTGAAGTGGGTCGCTTACTCGCCCGCAACTGGAATGCCAAGTCGGGAGGGAGGAAAAGGGACAGCGTGTGCTGAAAGAGGAGGTTCTAGAGGTCTTGCGATGGGATACTTGGGGGCATGCCCCCGCAAAAATGTGCACAAGGGACGTGAAATACAGTCTGCCGCTCAGTAATGCCACAGCCATAAATACTGGGGGGTGGGGGGGGGGAAGAGAGATGCAAAATAATATATCAACTTGTTTGGAGTCTGATGACACGGGGCTCTTGCCAATTGGGCTCGAAAGGTGGGGGGTGGACAGCGTTGAGTTCCTTTGCAAGGGGCCGGCAAAGAAGAGCGGATCCAGAAGTTTTTCGAGAAGTTTAAGAACCACCAGGCTTGGGGGGGGGGGAACGGCCACCGGAAGCCGAGCATGTTTTAGTAATATTTATTAGCTTTACCTCCAGGCTCCGTGCCATTATGGAATTCACGTCGGCACGCAGACGGCTTTCCAGGAGGTCTTCCATCCCCATGATTACTTGCTCACACCTGCTTAGTTTCAGCGTCGTGGCTGGAACATAAGTCTTCCAACCATTCCCTGAGCCTAAGACGGCCTTCGAAGATGAAAAAAGGCAGATCCCGCTGAAAAGCCTCCCAGGACCTCCTAAGGACTGGTGTTACTGTGTACACCTCCTGACTTCAGAGCAAAAATCTGGCCCTCTGAGTGACAGACCATTGTCAGAGATGCTTTCGGCTAGGGAGAAGGACTAGACAGCCTGCATGGCCCTTTCCCACTCTTGTCGTTCTAGGATGCTTTATTTATTTTTTTAAAATTATACTTTGCCCTTTCCCCACGGCTCTCAGAACGAGTACAAACATCCGAGTACCAATTCACACACACACCCCACCCGATGATACGGTTGCAACTTAGAACCAGTACGGTGGAGTGGTTGGACTGTCACACTAGGGTAGAGGAACATAAGAACATAAGGGAAGCCAATGTTGAATCAGGCCAATGGCCCATCCAGTCCGACACTCTGTCACACAGTGGCCAAAAGTACCAGGTACCATCAGGAGGTCCAGCAGTGGGGCCAGGACACTAGAAGCCCTCCCACTGCTGCCCCCCCCAGCACCAAGAATAGAGTGCATCACCTGCCCCCGACTGAGAGTTCCTAGCTATACCTTGTGGCTAATAGCCACTGATGGACTTCCCCTCCATATGTTTATCTAATTCCCTCTTGAAACTGTCCATGCTTGTAGCTGCCACCACCTCCTGTGGCAGTGAATTCCATGTGTTAATCACTCTTTGGGTGAAGAAGGACTTCCTTTTACCTGTTCTAACCTGACTGCTCAGCAACTTCATGGAGTGCCCACGAGTTCTTGTCTTGTAAGAAAGGGAGAAAAGTACTTCTTTCTCAACCTGCTCTATCCCATGCATAATCTTATAAACCTCGATCATGTCACCCCTCAGCCATTGTTTCTCCAAGAGACGGCTCTGAATTCCCACTGTCGTGGTTCCTACTACATACGATGTTGACTAGTGACCCAGCGGTGTCATTCCCATGACCCACCAGGCAGCTTCCAGGAAACCAATTATGGGGTTCCATGTGAAGTATGGTTGCAAATCTGAAAGGAACTGATGGAATGTCACCACCAGCAGTAGAGCCGGCAGTTTAATTTGACCATCAGGAGGTCCACCAGTGGGGCCAGAACTTCAAAGCCCTCCCACTGTGGCCCTGCCCAAGCACCAAGAATACAGAGCATCACTGCCCCAGACAGAGTGTTCCATCAGTACCTTGCGGCTAATAGCCACTGATGGACCTCTGCTCCATATGTTTATCCAGTCCCCTTTTGAAGCTATGTTCGTCGTAGCTGCCACCACTTCCTGTGGAAGTGAATTCCACGGGTTAATTCCTCTTTGGATGAAGAAGTACTTCCTTTGACCTGTTCTAAGCTCATTAATTTCACTGAGCGCCCACGAGTTCTTGCATTGTGGAAAAGGTACTTCTCTACCTTCTCTATCCCATGCATAATTTTGTAAATCTCCACCATGTCACCCCTCAGTCATCGTTTCTCCAAGCTAAAGAGCCCCGACCTCTTTGATCTTTCTTTGCAGAGAAGGTGTTCTATCCCCTTAAAACGTTTCAGTTGCCCTTTTCTGCCCTTTTTTCCAATGCTATGATCAACGTTCCCTCTCAGCTGTGGAGTCTTGCGAGCAAAAATTCCACTTTGTGAGCTACTGGCATTAAAGCTGTGAGCAAGTGATTTGGTGAATGCATCAGTTAGTTTGCTCTGGAGCCATCCTTCCTGAGCGAAGGCAAAAAAACCTGTGCGCTGGAGTCTAAAACACTGTGAGCTAGCTCACACTAACTCAGCTTAGAGGGAACATTGGCCATGATACCTTTTCTTGTGGCGCGGTGACCAGAATGGTACACAGCATCCCAAACGAGGCTGCACCGTTGACTTACTACCACAGGGCAGTGCCTAGGGAGAGAGAGGCTGGCCAGGCTGCTATGACACTCCGGGACTTCTGTTTCTCCTAAAACAGGGGTCGCCAACATGGTGCCCATAGGAGCCAGGGTGCCAGACAAAACCTTTCCTGGCCCCCACCAAGTGTTTTTAGAACACTTTTTTTTAGAACTCCAAGACCCCCACACTGGATAGCCCAGGCAAACCTGATTTCGTCAGATCTCGGAAGTTAAGCAGGGTCAACTCCGGTAAGAACTTGGATGGGAGACCTCCTTGGAATACCAGAGCCGGAAGGCAGGGGCAGGCTTTATTCAGCCACCTCTCCAAATATCTCCCATGCCCCCAATAGGGGTCAGTTAGTTACCATAGGTCGCCATGACTTCCAGGTTCACGCACACACACATAAAAATGGGGGGACCCCAAAAGATGACCCAGCCCAGAGGTCAAAACTTTGGTGAACCAATCGGTGGCAACTAAACAACAGCTAGGCTTTCCAAGATGGCTGCCCCCGGCCTCGAACTTGCTAATGACCCTAGGAATTCACTTTTGAAGGCAGAGGGGGGCGGTGGATAAATCACCGAAGCGTGGCGTCGGCTTCTTAGAAACAGCCTTCTCCCAAGCCCTGGAAAAGAATTTCCTTTTAAAAAGGACACTCTTCAATAGCGACACCGCATGCCGTCCTCACCGCTCACGCCCAACCCAGTCAAGACGTACAATACAACTTCTTGAACAAGATCGGCATCTGTTAATACGACACCACTTTTCCGCGTAGAGGCCCAACACTTGTGTTACAGCCGCGGCAGGCTGATGTCATCGCCTTTGAAGTCCCGGACCCGCGACCCGCCCCAGATTCCCCTCCCACCTGTTGCCTATGGCAAGTTGCAACAGCTTCCTTGACATTGTTTTCCAAACAAACCAGAGAATCACGGCCTGGGCTATTTGAAACAAAAGCCCTGAATGCTGGCAACGCGGCTTGCTTATTTAGAGTTACTGAGCCAGAGGAACATGCAAAACAGGTTCTCTTATTTATTTACTTCATTTACAACCCGTCTTTCTTCAAAACAGCTTACATTGTTTCCCTCCCCCTTTTTTAATCCTCACAACAACCCTGTGAGGTAGGTGGGTGAATGGCTCAAGGTCATACAGGGCAGTGTGGGGGTTTCAACCTGGGTCTCCCAGATCCCGGTTGGACACTCACTGGCAAATGCATGCTGAAAGGATGGCGCAGAGTACACATCTCCGGTCTAACACAACAATCTCCAACATGGAGCCCAGTTTGGTGTAGTGGTTAGGGGCGTGGGCTCTAATCTGGGAGAACCAGGTTCGACTCCCCACTCCTCCACATGCAGCTGCCGGCGTGACCTTGGGCCGCTCACAAGTTCTTTCGGAGCTGTTCTCCAGAGAGCTCTCTCAACCCCACCTACCTCACAGGCAGCGTTCCCTCTAAGCTGAGTCAGTGTGAGCTAGCTCACAGCTTTTTAGCCTCCGGCTCACGCATTTTTGTCTGAGTTCAGGAAGGGATGGCTCCAGAGCAAACTAATTTAAGCAGCAGCCAAGCGCTCACTCACCACTTGAATGCCAGCAGCTCATAGAGTGGAATTTTTGCTCACAAGACCCCACAGCTTAGAGGGAGCACTGCTCCCAGGCAAATATAAACCCAATCTCTTCTTCTTCTACCTCACAGGGTGTCTGTTGTGGGGAGGGGAAGGGAAAGGAGTTTGTAAGCCGCTCTGAGACTCCTTTGGGTAGTGAAGGGCAGGGTATACCTCCAATCTCCACCTCCTCCCTCCTCTGCTTCACCTTCTCTTCCCCCAGCGCAAAGAGATAATCCCGGGTTGCCTCTGCTTCATCTGCCAGAGCACACCCATTCGGAACCAACCCGCGCAGGAGGATGATTGACTTGGAACGTCTAACTTTTTAGGATCGGACTCATCCCCCTCGGCAGCCGTCTTCTGTTGCGGCAGCCACGGCCTGTTTTCAAAACTCCAGAAGCGCCCACAGGTCGGAAGGCCCCCTGCCTCCAGCGCAAACCTTCACATCACTTAAAATGCAACTCACTTCACGCAAGCTTGCCAGTCGTGGGCAAAAAAATATATCTGTTTATACTTAGGAGCGTCACAACACACGTTGCACAATAACAAACCTGGGCTCGACAGAGAAAGTAGACTCCGAGAGCATCGACTCTACCCAATGCAACCATCCGCGTAATACAGATGCAGGAACAAAAGGACTCGTTTGTCAAATTCTTCCTTTACTTTTCTTAAGCAAATATTGTGATTGTGTGCGTGTGAGGGGCGGGGTGTCCAAGCCTTCGGTGATAATTTGCATAATGGAAAAGCAAGCCAGTTTGTGCATTTCTCCTGCCTGTCCTTCCATATGTGGGCAACAACTTTCACACACAAACCATGTTGCTACTTTCAAGTGTGCAGCCGTGTTAATTTACATATGGAGCAGAAGTCCATCAGTGGCTATTAGCCACAAGGTATAGATGGGAACTCTCAGTCTGGGGCAGGTGATGCACTCTATTCTTGGTGCTGGGGGGGGCAGCAGTGGGAGGGCTTCTAGTGTCCTGGCCCCACTGCTGGACCTCCTGATGGCACCTGGTATTTTTGGCCACTGTGTGACAGAGTGTTGGACTAGATGGGCCATTGGCCTGATTCAATATTGGCTTCTCTTATGTTCTTACAGTAGTAGAACAAAATTTGAGTTCAGTATCACCTTAAGGTAAAGATTTACCCTGCTTGAAAGCCGGTCGGATCTGACTCTAGGGGGCGGTGCTCATCTCTGTTTCCAAGCCGAAGAGCCAGCGTTGTCCAAAGACTTCTCTGTGGTCATGTGGCTGGCATGATTAAACGCCAAGGCGCATGAAACGCTGTTACCTTCCCAGTGAAGCAGTACCTATTAATCTGCTTGCAATTGCTTGCTTTCAAACTGCTAGGTTGGCAGGAGCTGGGGCCAGAGACAGGAGCTCACTCTGTCATGCGGCACTCGGGTCTCGAACTGCCGAACTACCGACCTTCCAGTCTACAACTCAGCGTCTTAACCTCTGAGACATCATGGCCCTTCACCTTAAGGACCAACAATATTTCCCAGGGCGTAAGCCTTCATAGGTCAATGCTCTCTTGATCAGACACAAAAGATCTATCTGTCTCTGACAAAGTTTGAGTCCAGTGGCACTTTCAAAACCAACAAAATTTAATTCTGGGTGTAAGCTTTGACTCACAAAAGATTACACCCTGGGAAATTTTGTTTCCTCTTTAAGGACTTGAACCTTGTTCCCCCAAACACGCTAGCAGGTGGAGTCCATTCACTGCAACACGAAACTGATCAAGAACTCAAAGTAATGTTCTCACTGTAGCAGCTTTCTAACACGCTGGGTTAATGCGCTCTCAATGCACTCGAGCAATCGCTGGCCACTGGGTTTTCCTGGGTGAAACAGGAAAATCGCTTGCACACGATGGCGAAAGCACACTGGAAGTGCATTCCCCAAACATGCATGAAAACAGCTGTAGTTCAGCATTCCTGTTCTAGAACCGATTATTTATGCAGAACATGAAAATGTGCATTATTTAAGTAACCGGCTTTCAAACCCAAAAGGAAGGTACAGTACGCTGTACGATCGTACACAGAGTTCCAGTATCAATCCTGGAGGAACTTGAGGGCGCCCTGACCTTCATCCCAACACGGACAGGTACAAAAGCATACCTGAACGCAGAAGTCCTTCATCCAGAGCACAACAGCCTCGTCTCTGAATTCCCTCTCTACGGCCGGCGATGGGGTTGCAGGATCCCCCCTCACAGACCCTCAACGGTGCCAGAGCTCAGCAACAGAAAGACACGCTACCTGTGCAAAAGGTAAACGGTTCGATCCCGGGCATCCCGAGAAGCTTGAGGGAGCACGAGCTCTCTAAGATCTTGGGCGATTAAAAGGGAATGCGCGGGGCTCCCTTGTGGTATTCTAGGAAGCTTGGTCAACTCGATTGTCACCGCTTTGAATTCTGTTTTAATAGCTCGATTGTGCAAATAGTGAAGATAGGGAGAAGCCGGGGAGGCGAATGCTCTGTTTGCCGAAGCCGAGCGGAAAGCACAAAGCGGCAGGCCTCCCTGTGGGTCTGGAACCAACACCCTTGCGCTCCGGTACACGCACGCACGCACGGCACTCGAAAATATTTCAAGGAGGCAAACTTTAAAACGCAGCAGATGTAGGGAAAGGCACGCCGCTTGGAACCGCGCCTTCCGCTCGCACTTCTGTGTCAACAGACCTATTGCTTACAGTGCGCAGTGGCACCAACGAGAGGTCTGCAGGCGATAACATTTCCCCCCGGCCGCTTCGCATAATTTTTTTTTTTTATGCAACTTGTTGGCATCTCGCGGAAAGATGAAGTCACTCGATTCAGCTGGACTCATCCAAAAAGGGAAGGAGGCGTGCAATTTATAAAATATTCACTAGCATTAACTCCTGCGGCACCAGAGGGGGAAAGGGTATGGCCTTCCTCCTACGGTCATATGCTCGGAAACTGGGTCCGACTGAATTTGATAGGATTTTCTTCCAAGGGTGTTTACAGCTGCCAACCTAGGCCTGCGTTTGCAAATGGCAGATATTGCCAATGGGAAGAAGAAGACCCAATTCTGAAATTCAACGGCAAACCACTTCTGAGCGTCTCCTGCCTTGGAAACCCTACGAGGTTGCGTAACGGCACCTCCTACCATCAGAATGTATTAAGGGCCCAGAATAAAATCCTCAAACTGGATAACTCTGCTTAGTTATATACTTATACCCTACTGTCTTCCCAAGAGGAGACCTCACAGCATTGTTCTCTCGCATTCTCCATTTCATCCTCCCAACAACTGCCTTGTAAGGTAGACCAGGCCAAGAAAGACCGACCGGCCCAAGGTCACCCAGTGAGCTTTCACGGCAAAGTGTGAATTTGAACCCGTCTCTCAGATCCTAGTCTAACACTTTTAACCACTACACCACACTCTCTCAAGCTCGACCTGGGTAAAAGGATACGGTCACCTCTGTTAAGACTTCAAGTCAGCCCTGACAAGCCCAATCTTGTCAGATCTCGGAAGCTAAGCCTGGCCAACCCTGCCAAATACTTGAAAGGGCAACCTCCAAGGAATACCAGGGCTGGGATGCAGAGGCAGGTAATAGCAAACCACCTCTCTGAAACGTCCTAGCCCCACTAGAGGTCACCAGGAGTCACCATGACTTCCAGGCTTGCAAGTGCACACATGCACACACACAATACTCACCCCCAAGAATTTCAAGTCATCCCCAGTGTTCCCTCTAAGCTGAGTTAGCCTCCGGCTCACACATTTTTATCTTAGCTCAGAAAGGGATGGCTCCAGAGCAAACTAATTTATGCAGCGGCCAAATCGCTCGCTCACAACTTTAATGCCGGTAAGCTCGCAAAGTAGAATTTTTGCTCACAAGACTCCGCAGCTTAGAGGGAACATTGCTCCTCCAGTCCTGACCGCTGAAGTGTAGCAGGTAAGACATCTTTCATTTTTCAGGGGAACCGAATTTCTCCTTTTATTTAGAAACAGATGAATATAAACTTACAAAACTCAACAGCCCTTTTCTACCAGACCACAGACGCCTAAAACACGAGCTGCATGTTCCATGCCGTGTATCGGGGTCTGTCCAATTCAAGAGCGCCAAGGGTTGCCAGCCAGCCAAGGGTCGCCAGGTGCTCAACACAGCTCCCGTTTCCCAGCCACGGACCACCTATCAAGCCCCCAATGGGCTGTGTTCAGCTCCGCAGTTTGCGAGTTGCAACGGCTTGTCGCACAGTTACTTCGATCACAATATTTTGCTGTTTTGAAATGAAGAACAAAGGAACTGGAATGATACACGGCTGCTTTTGCTGTTACCCCCCCTTTGCAGGTCAGCACTAGGTAGTTAAAACACCACTTTTCTAATACACAAGTTAAAGGAGCATACTTGGCTCTGAGTCCGTTACAGGACATTATCTGCTAGAGAACACAACCCTCCGAATTCTAGGGTGGGGGGGGGACGGACTCGGCATATCTTTCCTGGAGTCCTTTAACCGGCTTTCGTTTTTCCTTACTGACAACTGCTGAGTTTTACTCCGTGTTTAGAACACAATGACCACTCAACTCTGTGTGTGTCCAGAATCGGTCTTGGTACAGTTGTGTAAACAGAAGACGCGGTGGTTATCTACGCCCACGTGACGGTGGAAATGGATTCCGTTCTGAGAGCTGCGATAACATCTCGTTCGCCACCACAGCGGACGTCTCTCCCTTCGCGCAAGAAGCGCGGAGTAGTCTACGCGGCCCTCTATTCCTTCTTTTCATTTTGGTAAGGTTCAGGTGGCTGGCCGTGCTGGTCTGAAGCAACAGAACAAAATAAGTCCGGTGGTGCCTTTAAGACCAACAAAGTTTAATTCTGGGTATCAGCTTTCGTGTGCAAAGCACTCAACAGCTTATGTTGTCGTTGTTGTTGTTGTTCAGCCGCACAGTCGAGTCCGACTCTTCGCGACATCGCGCCAGGCCCGCCTGTCTTCCGCCCTCCTACGGAGTTTGCTCAATTTCACGTTCGTTGCATCGGTGACCCTGTCTAACCATCTCACCCTTTGCCGTCCCCTTCTTCTTTGACCTTCAATCTTTCCCAGCATCAGGGTCTTCTCCAGTGAGGGCTCCCTTCGCATTTGCTGGCTGAAGTATTTTACCCAGAGAAAGCTTATACTCAGAATTAAACTTGTTGGTCTTAAAGGTGCCACTGGACTCAAAGTTTGTTTTTTTCATTCTAACAACCCTGACAGCCAGTTTGGTGTAGTGGTTAGGAGCACGGGCTCTAATCTGGGAGAACTCCTCCACCTGCAGCTGCTGGTGTGACTCTTGGGTCAGTCGTAAGTTCTATCAGAGCTGTTCTCTCAAGGGCAGTTCTCGGGAGAGCTCTCTCAGCCCCACCTACCTCACAGGGTGTCTGTTGTGGGGAGGGGAAGGGAAAGGAGTTTGTAAGCCGCTCTGACTCCTTCAGGTAGTGAAGGGCAGGCCATAAATCTAATCTCTTCTTCTTGTTGTCCTAAAAGTCCAACAACACACTGACCGACATAATGTGACCAGCTCCCGAACGCAGATCTTCTTAGCTGGATCAGAAATCGCCATCAACTAGCTGTGCATCCAGTTCGAGATCTAGATTTGGGAGAGCCAGCTTCGAACCCCACTCTGCCACGGAACCTCACTGGGTGACCTTGGACTAGTCACACACTCTCCAACCGAACCCACCTTACAGGGTCGTTGCGGGGATAAAACAGAGGAGAGGTGAACATTGTACGCCGTTGCAAAGAATGGTGGCGCGTAAATGAGAGCCAGTGTACTGCAGTGACCAGAATGCCAGAGTAGCATCTGGGAGACCCAGGTTCAAATCCCTCCTCCTCCATTGAATTTTGTTAGGTGACCATGGGCCAGTCACATACTCTCAGCCTAACCTACCTCACGGGGTTGTTATGAGGATAAAATGCAGGAGAGGAGAACAATGTAAGCCCCTCTGAGTCCCCACTGGGGATAAAAGCAGGGTATAAATGACTAAAGATAGATAGAACAAAATTTAAAAAAATATTATTCTTTGTACAGGCGTATACAGGCGGTGGCTCAAGTAGTTAAGACGCTGAACTGCAGGCTGTGGAAGGTCAGTAGTTCAGCAGTTCAAGACCCAGGTGCCGCAAGACGGAGTGAGCTCCCGTCTCTAGTTCCAGCTCCTGCCAACCTAGCAGTTCAAAAGCAAGAAATTGCAAGTAGATAAATAGGTGCCACTTTGGTGGGAAGGTAACAGCGTTCCGTGCGCCTTGGTGTTTAGTCATGCCGGCCACATGACCACGGAAACGTCTTTGGACAGCGCTGGCTCTCCGGCTTTGAAACGGAGAGGAGCACCGCAACCCTAAAGTCGGATTCGACTGGCTTTCGAGCAAGGGAACCTTTACCTTTATACATACTCCTGAAGGAAAACAAGAACTTCCTTTTTTCCTCGACTCCACTTCTGTTTCTTGGGGGCGAGGGGGCGGCAGGTAAAGATTTCCCCAGTACTGGCAAAAGGAAGGCTTTATACACACACACCCAAATTACAGAGTACGCAAGAGAACCAGCAAAGCATCTCTTCTCCTAACATTCTAACAACACAGTGACAGACATAACGTGAAATGCAATGGGAAAGCCACCTTCCTTGGCCATGAGGATGAAGAGGCTTAAAAACCTGACACGCCGAGAGACATTTAAACCCACACATTCCCACCTGTTCCACAGGAGAGAGCTCGAAAGTCCTCTAAGAGAAGCCTGTTTAAGTCCCCTGGGGCTCAACAGGATTTCCCACTGTGGACTAGAACTCCACTGCCTGGATAAGATGACAAGATTCTTCCAAATTCAGTTTCTGCAGATATCTTTTTTTTTCCCCCTTCTTCCTAAGAAAGATTACCTCAAAAACCAAAACCGCAAGAATGTTTTGGTTCTTTTCTTCCCCCCGAGCCAGCTGCAATGTGTACTGTTCTTTTCAGGAAGTGTCTTAATATGGTGAAATAGGGAAGAGCAGGCGGGTTTTGAATATCCAAGAACCTGATGATGAAATCCCCCCCCCTTTTTTTTTTAAGATACGGAGGAAGTCAGAGCAAGCCAGCGTTTTCCGCTCTCCACTTACCAAATTCACTAGCACTCTGTATCTTAACTTTTACATGACTGTTGCTAAACTCCTTGAGAGTCTATCTATACTCATATGCAATTAACTAAGCAAGCAGTGGAAAAACAAGAGTATCACCCTCCACAACTCAAAGTTCATGAACTGAGCAAGGAAAGAAAAAACTGCAGTGTTCAGTCTTTCAGGACAAAGCTCCAGATTTGGCAAAGGGATGGCATGAATCAAACCGATGCGCCTGAATTTTATCTATGCGTCGCGTGAACACCCATTTTTGACCTCCAGCACGTGACCTGGAAACAAGTCCACTAATTTCAAGGATACATATATCCATGTAACAGGTTTAGGACTGGTGGTTTCTCCCCCTTACCAACCTGACCAAAACAGAAAGCCCCGCCATCTGGAAAAACCTGGAAAGCATTGTGTTACACCCCCCCCCAAAAAAAGAAAAAGACAACTTGCTAGAGCATAACAAGACCGACTTAATGCCAAGTCCCAAAGTTATAACCAGAATGTCTCGATCATCAACTCTAAATATGGGACGTTGCAGGCACTTGGCTTCCACGAAGCCCGGGGTCACGATCGCTTCTTCCCCAACGTATATTTCAAATCAATCTATTTCCATCTGTTTGGAGGACATAAAAAGGATCTCAAGCACAGAGCGCCCAGTCTAAGCGTCTCACGCAAAAATCGTTTTCAGGCAACCGACTTGCCATCCAGCAAAGAAATGCCGCTTCGGCTGACACACAAATCCTACACACGTTCTGCAGAAGTTCTGCTGATCCCAGGGCAACCTCGTGAACAACAGCCCACCTGTGCCAAGTTGAGAACTTCTTCCAGGCAACCAAATGACCAAGCTCTACAAAATGTGTCCGTCTCCCATCGCCGCCCTTTGTCCCTTGTTTGTCCACAAGTGCTCAACAGGGGCACATGTGGGCAAATGGGATATTTTTTTTAATGGCTTGCAACTTCTGAGAACTCCCTTTCAAATGGTGTTTCAGTGGCACTTCTATTTTTAGGAGCTAAAACGATCAATCGCTGAAAGGATCTGCTCAACTACGCCGCCCGCCCCCCCAAAAAACTCACTGAGTTGCAAGCAAGCCTCATATCCTTCAACCAAACATATTCAGGTAGGCGTCTCCACTTAGGACCAGTTCGTCAACCAAGCAGAGAACCAGGATTTATGAGCTGCAGAAGTTCCTCTTCTCCAAGGCGCCTCCACCTACCACCACACCGGCAGTCTCCAGTCTTCGAGGTCAAATTACTCAACAAGATTTGGGGGGGAGGGGGTTTAAGCTTTCGACAGTCGAAACTCCCTTCGTCAGACTCCAGAAAATCTATGAAGATAGATCCAAGCGGTCAACCGTGTTGGTCTGAAGCAGTAGAACAAATTTAGAGTCCCGTGGCACCTTTAAGACCAACAAAGGTTTATTCAAGGTATGAGTTTTCGTGTGCAAAGCACCCAAATCCGGACACGAAAGCTGATACCTTGAATAAACCTTTGTTGGTCTTCAAGGTGCCACGGGACTCTAAATTGGTTCCGAAAAATCTAGCCGGTTACTAAGGTGCCACTGGACTCAAATACTGAAACTTCCTTACTACCCGATCGCTAACACAGACTCTCTCCCTCTCAGTTGCCCTAAAACTAGCCTCATGGTCCCCGGGAAAATACAGAGCACACTTTCCCCCTCGCCTGTTGTGTTTTGGAACGATTACAAGATTTTTCGGCTATTCGTTGAGCTTTCCCTTGCAGCAATACTAGCCCCCCGGCAAGGCTATTGCAACGGAAGGGAAGTCTGCGAAGGGTTATGTGGAACCTCAAAAGACTACAGCTCTCTTCCTGGGAACAGGCCTCACTGAATAACGTGGGAATCTGCTTCCGAGGAGACCTACTCAGGCTTGCTCCTTAAAGGAAGTGTCTTGCTTCCTTCCTTGTTGTTGTTGCTTTTTAAACAGGATTTCCTGCTCTCCTTCTGTTAGGTCTCTGTACAATCGATTCTTACTCTCCTTACCGCGTTTCCCTTTATTTGCAGTCTTTCTCCCAGAGAATCAAGGTGGATTCTTGAACAGCAAAAGTCAAACACAATCAGCACGACGACCACGGAAAGGGGGGGGGGTAGGATTACAGAAATCCAAAATATCCTAATCACGTAACGATTTCTGAAATCTTTTTTTTTTTTTTTTGCTCTGTGTACTGAGATATTTCACGGCAGCCACATCTGACTTAAGCCCAAGAACACACAAACTCAACTAGCCGGTGGAAGCAGACCACTCACAAGAGCTAGAAAGTCGCCAGAACCGACACAAAGAGCTAGATGTTGTTTTCGGCAGACCTTTGATGTCGCCTTTTATCAATGACTGCGCCGAATTGCTATTCCAACCCCTGCATCTCGCTGGCAGGTTAATTCTTTTACTAGTGAGACCATTTTACACTCAAGTGCCTCGATTACACAAGACGTCTCTCTGGCTAACCATATTTTCTTTATCAGCAAGCCCATTAAGAGATACCGATGTTGATACTATACACGGTGAATACTTACAACTACAACAGTAGTTCTTTTGAAAAAACAACTTCGGCATCCCGAGGCAGAGAGCTAACCGAAGAAATGCAGCCTATTAACACAATGGGAGGACATCAAATACAGCTTGAGATAGCCTCCCCCCCCCCACCACCAAGATTGACCCTGGGTGGGGTTGGGGAGGGGTTATTATTTCAAACCAGCCGGTATTTTCAACAGTGTAATGGATTGGAAGGGTAAGACGGACACGCTCTTTAGCGGCCACTTAAAGACCAGAAGGGGACTCAAGTTCAGAGTCGGCACAGAAAGCCATCTTGTTTTCAGGGAACCCTTCCAGGGGGCCTCCCACCCCCGGGTTCAAGCGGCAGGTAAAGATCTCCTAACATGCAATTTAAAACATTCCTTGCTCACAGCAACCTTTTCTTTCCAGGGGTTTCTAATAGCAGGTCCCTCCGTTTTCCCGATGCTGTGTTTTCAACAACTGTTCTGCCTACCAAGCACACCTAAAGGAACTTGAGAATTAAAGTATATTAAAGAAATCGAGCTTCCTCTCACCTCACCCCCCCTTCCCCAATCTCAGTTGCAAACCTTGTGTATTCCTATTTAGGAATCCATGGCTTTTTATGACCGAAAATGGAAGAGCCTTTTAGACTACGACACATCCTATGTTTCAAAAACATACACACACACAAATTAAAACTGAATGTTGTTTCTGCTACTAGGAGGAGGGGCAGTAAAAGAAAGGGGGGCGGGACGGAGTAACTTCAGAGACCCTGTAGTTCAGATTGAGACAAACGAGCAGGAGAAGAGAGGTGGGGGGGAGGTTTTCCCCCTGAAGCACACAAACTATTTTTTTCCAGACAGATTCCAAGCTGTTTTCTCTCGTGCTTACATATCCCAAACTCAGCTTATGAACCACACTGCCTAGAATGAATTGTTCAGTCCTATAGCCCCAAACGAATAATTTTAACAGGGATCCGTTTAAAATAAACCACTCACTTTTTAAAAGCTATAAACACTACTCCGAAGGAAGAAGATTCAGGACAAATAGAAAACAGGTCAGTAAAATATAAACCTTTATTACAATTGGGGGGGGAGAATCCCATCTGGCCAAATCTTAGGAGACTCTCAAGCCTGTATGGAAAAATAAACGTGGGGGGGTGCCGTGCTGTTCCCCATTCCTGTACATTGTTTTCCTGTTGTTGCTTTTGGAAGTGGGGGGAGTTAATACACCTTCCAAACCCAGTCTTATTTCCCAAATGTTCACCTCCTGGTCATTGAGAGACATCACCTCGGAATCTTGAAAACCCCAAATCCTTGCCGACGACCTACTCAATCTTCAGACCACCTTTCCACTCTGAACCAACAACAACAAAACCGGATTCCTTAAAATAAAGCACGGCCCAAACAAAAGAGATTCTTTTCCTACTTACAAGGGATCCCCCCCCCCTCCCCAGCATTATTTTTGGTAATTAACAAGTGGAGGGAAGCTTTGATTTGACTTTATTTTTAAAGCCCTAGTTGGTTGGGGGGGTGTTTCCCTCCTCCTTTTAAGTATACAATTTGTAGGATCTCTCACTACACTCAACCCTGCACCCAGGCATTGGGAGATAAACATAAGGACGCCAAGAGCCCCTCCCCGTTAAAATTGTCCCACTGAATGGGAAGCCCCAGTCCACACACCCCACTCTCTTCTGAAAGGGGGGAGAGACTGAATAAATCAATGGGGGGGCAAGAGAGAAGAAACTTCCGCCAAACAACCCCAGAATTAGCAGCAGATCGGGAAGAGGAGTGGGAAAACCTGAAGGTATTTATTTATCCAGTCACATTTGGAGAGGCCCTGAAAAAGCCCCCCACACACACACCACACCACATACAACTCTCCAGTTCTCTGGCAAATCCAAGTGGGCGGGCAGAGAGCGGAGGAAGCCCCTTTCATCGACTGAAATTAGGAACCCTCCCCCAAAGAATCAGGACCTGAGCTGCGATGCAGGGGACGGGAGGGATGGAAACAAGGGGGGGGAGACACCCATCCAAATCCAGACATCTTTTGTCCACGCCGTAGACTTTTAACCATTTCCAGCGCAACTGGCACCAGCAGAGGCGCGCATACAATGAGCCACGTTTTCTCGCCAGGCAGAACTTACACAGACGCACACGTTTAAGACACAAAAGAAAAACAAACCCAGGCTGGGGGGCGGCGGGGGGGGGGGAATCAAGCCTCTTTCCCAGAAGCTGTTTTTACACGTTCATCTGTCGGTCCTTCTGGTTGCCTTAAATCATTTCAGCCTAACCCTTTCCCAAAACATCCATAAATTCACATTTCTTCCCTACAATCTTAAGCCTGGATCCTTGGGGGAGGAGGAGGAGGAATGTGGCGCATTCCTGTAAGATCAAAGCCAGCCAGCCCTGATTTTTTTTTTTGGGGGGGGGGGAGAAATTAAAATAAGACACGATCCATTTTATTTGCACAATTCCCTCTCCTTCCTTCCAAGGTTCCAGGGGCGAGTGAAATGCGGGCTTATCTGAAGACGCGCGGGCAGCTTCTCCAATGTTTACTACGCAGTAGGGAGAGCTCTTCCCAGGCAGCCAAAAAAACGCCAAGTCGAAAATTAAAAAATCTGGGGAACGCTCCTGAAATGTAGGCAAACGGCGGCATTTCAGAGCGGCCCTTTCTTCCCCCCCCCTCCCCAAATAAAAAAAAATAGGAAAAAAACGAAAATCAGGGGGGGGGAATTGAGACCCTTTTAAAATATATACAGAAATAGGCGTAAAGATTTCAACATTTCCAACCAGTCTGTCCCCACCACCCTTGCAGTCATTGAAATGCAACCCACCCACCCACGCTGGGGGAGTTCCCATAAACTCTCGTTAAAGGCAAAGGCAACAACACCCCCCCCCAGCAGCAGCAGCCCACCCCCACCCACACACCCCAAAAAAACACCACAATACTTACTCTTCCCATTTGCTGGCCATAAGCAGGTCGCGGCTAAAACAATCAGAAGTCCCCCGAAAAAGGACTCTCCTGGGATGCCAGCCTTCATTCCTCTTTTTTGTGAAATCTGGCCCAAAATTGCCTCTCTCGCTCTCTTTTTTTTTATTTCAGCAAAAAAAAAAAAAAAAACATACACAACAGCAAATAAATAAATCCCGGAAAGTCTTCCAATCTTCTTCCCCTCCCCAGGGGAGGATTGGAGAGGGGAAAAGGCAGCAATCACGGGGAGGGGAAATGCGAGTGGTGTCCCCCCCCTTCCAAAAAGAAGGAGGGCGCGATTCTTTGGAAGTCGGTTGTTTTTCCCCCCGATTTCCCCCCTGGATGCGCCCAAGGGGGGGAGGGGGGGCGCCCGAGCCTTGTTTTGGTGCTTGCAAAATAACAACCTCTCTCTCTCTCTCTCTCTCTCTCTCTCCCCCCCGCTCTTCCGTTTCTTCCCCCCCCCCTTGGCTCAGCCCCTCCTTCCAGGAGGGCTACACGGAGGCGAGAGAAAGGTCGCCGGGGCGGCTCTTCAGCGTGGCCTGCGGGCATCCAGAAGTCGCCAGCACGGAGCACGTTGGAACAAACAGTCCGCATCTTCAACCTCCATCTTTTCTTTTCCCCTCTTCCTCCTCCTCCTCCTCCCCCTCCCCTCCCAAACAAAAACACAGCGCCGAAGACGCGGCGATTAATTCACGTAGATCCACAGAGTGCAAGACCGAAGTCACCGGCGGTGGGTGGGTGGCTGGGGAAGAAGAACCCCCCGCTTCCAGGCGCCCCTAGAATTTTTCTCTCCTTTTGCAAATTTCTAAATGCAAAAAAAAAAATAATCCTATTTCCTCCCCCTCCTCAATTAAATTTGTTGCAAATGTATTCCACGAGAGCGGCAGGCGTCCGGCTGCCCGGGCTCCCTTCCCGTGCGCGCGGCGTGCGCGAGGAACCCGAACGCCGCCTTTCCCGGGGCTCTTCCACTCCCCGCCGCCCCTCGCTCTTCGCCTCTCGCTCGGCCGCCGGAGAGACGCAAAATGCGGAACGCCGAAATGAATGGAGGCCCGGCGAGCCAGAGGGCTTTCCCCCGCGCCGCCCCCTCCTCCTTTTCCCAGGCTCCTTCCCAAAAGCAAAAAAAAATAGGAGGGAGGGGAGACGAAACAGGCGCGCGCCCCTTCCTCCGCCGCCGCCGCCTCTTCCCCGCGCGGCTTGTTCGCGTCTCAGCGCTCCTGGCTCCTCGCTGCCCTCCCGGCGCGCCGCGGCTTCCCCATTGCAACGAGGAGAGGCTGGAAGGAGGAGAAGGAGCGGATCCCGGCAAGGCCAAGATCCTGTTGCAAGGGGAGGGGGAGAAAAATCCCTTCCGGAGGGGAGGAGAAGGCAGCGTATGGCCGGCCCTGGCCTCTCCGCTCGGCCTCTCTCGCGCCGAATTTGCAGCCGCGGCGGCGGGGAAACGCGTCCGGGGGTTTGCAAGGCTGAGGGCGCCGGGGGATGCGCCGGGGAAGGCTCCGGCCGCTGAAGGTCAAAAGCTCCGCTCGCCGCCGCCTCTCCTCTCCTTCTTCTCCCCCCCCCCTCTGCCCAAATGCGAGCGGAGGCGCTCCTCGACGTGGGCTGGGCGAAGGGAGCGAGCGAGCGAGAGAGAGAGAGACCCGGGGCGGGGGGAGCAGAAGAACACGACGCAAAAAGCTTCGCCGGCGCTTTCCTTCCACCGCAGGAATCCTCCTCCTCCTCCTCCTCCTCCTCCTCCTTTCCCCACCTCCCGATTGCAGCAGCAGCGGAGGCTGGCCTTTGCGTGGAGCCTCCCTCCTCCTCCGCCGCCGCCGCCGCAGCAGCAGCAGCGCCCTCCCCGGGCTTGGCTTCCCCTCCCCTCCTTAATTTCTTTGCTGTATTTATGAATCATGGTTATGTGTGTTGTGTTGTTGTTTTGCACGGCGGGAGGGAAAGAGAGAGAGAGAGAGACTGCAAAGCTGGGAGAGGAAACGTGGTGGATATAATATATATATATATTATTAGGAGTAAGATTGTCCACGGGAGCGCGCGCGCAGACGCGCGCAGGGAGGGACACAAACACAAATAAATGAATGCAGAGAGAGGTGGGGGGGAGGATCGGGTGGCGTTGCGACTCCGGGGGTCGGTGGCGTTGCGAGCAGCCATCGCGGGAGCGGGGGGAGAAGCGGGCCGCGGGATCAGCAGTCTTTCTCTCTTCCCCCCCCCCAGCAGAAAAAAAGGGAATTAAAAGCAGCGCAGCAAGAGGCAGCGGCGTCTTTGCCAGGCCCGGGCGGGAGCGTGGGAAAAGCTGGAGGCCGGGGAAGCTTCCCGGGAACGGAGCCTCCGGTGGCGGCCAGCAGGACGCGCGCACACGCCGGCTGACGATCGCCGCAGCTGCCGCCCCGTCTCGCAAAAGGCGAGCCCCCCCCCCCCCATCACAATAATAAAATGCAGATGCCCGCCCAGGAGGAGCTCCGCGCAGGCGCCCCAAAAGCAAGACCCGGGGAGGGTTTTGACTTCTTGCTGTTTTCAATCGTCGCTGATTATTTATTATTTCTATTTTTGAAACGCCGAGCGCGAGCCTCGGTCCTGCATTGCCGCGGTTTGAAAAGCCGCCTTCGTTTCTGCAGCATCCGACTGAGGAATCGGTCCCCCGCCCCCACCCCAATCACCCCTCTGATTGCAAGGACGCGTGCTTTCGGGACTGGCGGTCGTGTGGACGCGGGCTGACGCGTGGTCGACTCGGGAGTCTCCCGCGCTGAGTCGGGGCCCTAAAATCGCGAATTGTGGAGACGCTTCAAGGGTTAGGATTCGAGACTCCAGAGTGCTGCAGGACGGAGTGAGCTCCCGGCTCTAGTTCCAGCTCCTGCCAACCAAGCAGCTTGAAAGCAAGAAATTGCAAGTAGATAAATAGGTACCGCTTCTGTGGGAAGGTAACAGAGTTCAGTGCGCCTTGGTGTTTAGTCATGCCGGCCACATGACCACGGAAACGTCTTCGGACAGCGCTGGCTCTTCAGCTTTGAAACGGAGATGAGCACCGCAACCCTAGAGTCGGATTCGACTGGCTTTACCTTCAAGGGTTGTGTCTGTTTTCGGTCCCGTTGATTTCAGCGAAGGACCTTTCCTCGCAGCAAGTGGGGCGGAGATTGGCGACCTCTGCTTTTTGTGGTGAATGCCACTGAAATCATCCACGTGCCCTTGGATGGCTGCAGGTCTTGCAGCATACCTCCCCGGGTTTCATCGTCACTGGATTGCAACCAGGCTTACTCGCGAGTAGCTGTGCTTGAGGTTTTTTGAGGGGAAAAACCGACTCGCCATTTGTAGGATAAGCCAAATCAGAGGAACAGAGCTCCCTTGCTTTTGCTTAATCATTCTTTTTTTGGGGGGCAGTGTTTCTCAGCCAGAGGGGTACCATGTCATGCTCTCTCATAGGCCTTTAGCCTTTAGCAGTAAACCATGTACAATTATGCTCCCCCCCCCAATGTAAATAAATGCTGAGCTACCCACAGTCCTTCGATTTCTGTTTAGGCTGTTGCTAATGACACACATGACCACAGAAATGTCTTCGGACAGCACTGGCTCTTCGGCTTTGAAACGGGGATGAGCACCGCAACCCTAGAATCGGATCCGACTGGCTTTCGAGCAAGGGAACCTTTACTAATGACACAGGAGCAAAGTTGGCAACTGTGTTTCAAGGCTGCCCTGTCTTTGCCAAAAAAAAAATACCTACTTTTAAGGCAGCATTCCTAAACCCTTTGGCTTGCAAATGTCATTGAACATACTGGCATTTACACATAAGCATGATCAGCATTATAACTTGGCTTGGTATGGTTTTTTAAAAATACTTCATGTAAATTATCTTGTAGTGCTTCCAACAGCCCTGTGAGGTAGGCCAATATTCCGTTTTGCAAACAGGAGTGGGAGAGGACGAGATTGCCTTTGGGCACCTAATAAATTCATGATAAAGGTGAGACACACACCAGGAACTTGCTGATTCATAGTTCCCTGTGAGCCAGCATACATCTCCCCTCCACAATGCATCTGGTTATATTTATATATGTGTTTGGGCCCTTTGCTGCAACAGCTTCATTTGAAATCCTTTGCCCCAGGACTTATTTTCAGATCCTCCCTATCTCATCACCTCTGAACCACGCCTGAACATGTGCTTCTGTGTCAAACTGAATCGCCCAACAGACCAATTTCCAGAGGTGAATGTTTCCGCTAAGTAGACTTGAGCCCCATCAAGATCAGCAAGTCCCTGGTCCTGGACATGTTTACATGAAAGACCCATCTTCAAAAGGGTATCCTTCTCCCTATCCTAGAAATAGAATTATCCCAAAATATAGAGAGTCAGTGTGGTACAGTGATTACAGCCTCAGACTAAGGCCTGGGTTCAAAATCCTCCCCAGCAGGTGACCTTGGGCCAATGACTGTCTCTCATGCTGATCTACGCCACAGACGGGCGGATTAAGGCTCACTGGTGCCCTAAGCACTGACCAATCTTGGTGCCCCCCTCCTTTCCACGCTGACCCCGTCCATTTGAATTTGGCTCCATCATTTTACTTTTAAACACATGCCTTTTACTTTTAAACATAGCCTATGACACTGCGGTGGCTCAAGTGGTTAAGACGCTGAACTGCAGGCTGGGGAAGGTCAGTAGTTCAGCAGTTCGAGACCTGAGAGTGCCGCATGACGGAGTGAGCTCCCGTCTCTGGCCCCAGCTCCTGCCAACCTAGCAGAGTACCCTGAGGCGTTTCTTGAGCTTCAAAAACCTCTCCATGGGGTGTCTGCGCATGTACAGTACCCACGTAGGATTATGTTGGTACCACAATGATAAAACAATGGGGATACACATAGGTAGATTTGCTTGCCAGAGGCAACAAGAATCAAAATAGCCATCCCCCTGAAGGATAAAAACAAAGAAATTAATTGAGAGTTTTGCCGCTGGCTTACCACAATTCTGGACTTTTATGTGGCCTCACAATTGGAGATAAATTGGCGTACAGTGCTGCCTAAATATAATACTTCTTTGAAGATAGATTCAGGTGAGTAGCTGTGCTGGTCTGAAGCAACAGAACAGGGTTTTGAGATCGGTGGCACCGTTAAGACCAACCAAGTTTAATTCCGGGCAGAAGTCGGCCTGCACATGAAAGCTTATATCCAGAATTTAAGCTGTGTTGGTCTTAAAGGTGCCTCTGGACTCAACCTTTGTTCTATAAAACTTCCTGGCAGTTTTGCTTCCTAATCACGGGTGTTTGGAAACCGTTTTCCTCTCTGTCCATGTATCTGAACAAGTGTGCATCCACACAAAGGCCTACACCCAGAATTAAACTTTGTTGGTCTTAAAAGGTTCCTCTGGACTCCAGACTCTCTTCCTGATGGACCAAGGTTTTGATTTAGTATCAGGCATTGTCATTGGAGTCCGTTATATTTCTCAAACCGTTAATAAAGGGATGATGTATTCAAAAGGGAGCCCCCTGGCATTGACCCGAGTGTTTCTTCAAGCCATACTGATAGCTGAATCAATAAGCTGAAAGCTGGGGGGGGGGCGGAACCACAAAACCTGAGACCCAGTACCGAGATGCTTAGCTCTCCCCGCCGTTGATGTCAATAGGTTGTAAAGCTGGTTCGCTTTGACTAGATCATGCTATTTATTCAATATATTAAACTGTGCCTGTACAACTTGTGACTTGGTGGGATAAACACAGTCCACCAAGTACTCCATAAACCCCTTGTTTTGCTGCCTGGCTAAAACTGCAAAAATGGGGGGGGGATCCCCTTCCGAATATCTGAAGGGTTCTGTTAAATTAGTTGCTGTAGATTTTTCTGGGTTGTGTAGCCATGGTCTCGGCACTGTAGAACAGTATTCTTGCATGGATGGAGAGACACACATTCATACTTGAGATACCCTGACTACCAGAATACATATTGGCATAGGTATGGCCCATTCTACATACCTGTAACTAAATTACATCTATAAAAGGCATCACATCTGGTTTCTATACAAAGGGTTTTTAAGAATTTGTATATTATTGTATGAATGTGTGTCTAGATAAGATGGTATTTGTGACCACTGAAGAAGGCCTGTCATGGCCGAAACGCGTCTGGTCTTTAGTATCATATGTATTGTCCCATCATGTGTATAAATGTGTAAAATTCTCG
Source organism: Gekko gecko (assembly GCA_029375565.1). Classification (NCBI taxonomy): domain Eukaryota; kingdom Metazoa; phylum Chordata; class Lepidosauria; order Squamata; family Gekkonidae; genus Gekko; species Gekko gecko. The sequence continues at coordinate 36,445,204 of JAPDNY010000017.1, read as the reverse complement.
TTTACACGTGGATTTTAAACGTATTTTAACTTGTGTACACCTTATTAAATTTTGAACTGTTTAATAGTACATTAGCTCAACCCTCTTGGTTTCTAGCATTGTCTTGGGTTGAGTTTGTTTTTCTGCCGCCCTTCCCCTTTTGTGTAGTCGGCACTGTAGGACCTGATGTTTCGCCGGTAACTGTGACTGGCATCCTCAGAGGTATAACACAGAAAGATGGTTCTGTTAAACTTTGTACAAACTCGCAGTCCGCTTCTTGATTCAACTACCAACGCAGATTGCAATCCACACATGGGGGGGAGGAGCAAAACACGTGAGAGATTGTAATGCCAAGACACCCCGGTCAATGCCAGAGTTCTCCCTTTTGAATATATCAACCCTTTATTAAGGGTTTGAGAAATTTCGTGACAGCACTTGGAAGTGCCTTACGCTGAATCAGATAACTGGTCCATCAAAGTCCCCAGGGCTATTTTTGGGCAGGAAGGCACAGGAACGGAGTTCTGGCTGGCTCCCGAGTTGGCCACACCCAGCAGGAAGTCATTAGCATAATAGGCCACATCCAACAGCAGAAACTCATTATGATTGGCTACATTAGGGGTGTGTGGCCTGACATGCAAAGGAGTTCCTGCTCCAAAAAAAGCCCTGGGTTTTGACAACAAACAAGGTAAAGAGAATAAGAAGCAAAAGGTGGGTGTGGCTGGATGACTCATAACACGGGGTGTGGCCTAATATGCTAATAGTTTTCTGCTGTTGGGTGTGGCCTATTGTGCTAATGAGTTCCTGCTGGGCTTTTCCTACAAAAAAAGCCCTGAAAGTCAGTATTGTCTGCTCAGACTGGCAGCAGCTCAGCTTGAGGTCTTTCACCTCACCTGCTGGCCTTCTAACTGGAGATGCCGGGGATTGAACCTGGGACCTCCTGCACGCAAACCGGAGGCTCCAGCTCTAAGCCGCAGCTCCTCCCCTCAGTTCTTCATAGGAATGAATGAACAAAAGGAAATAATCGTTCCAGGTGGTCAGCCATGTTGGTCTGGAGCAGTAGAAGAAATTTCCAGCCCAGCAGCACCTTTAAGACCAACAAAGGTTTATTCAAGGTATGAGATTCCATGTGCAAGGCACACTCTATCAAATGCATTAGAATGGCAGACGAGGTTCAAACCTCTAGCCAGAGAATGAACAGCAAATTAACATGCAACATGGTGAATATTCACCTGGGTTGGTCTGAAGCCGCAGAACAAGGGTGCCGAAAGCAAGAAATTAGCAAGTAGAGAAATAGGTACGCACTTCGGGTGGGAAGGTACACAGCGTTCCGTGCGCCGTTGGTGTTTAGTGACATGCGGCGGCCACATGGACCCACAGAAACGGCTTCGGACAGCGCTGGCTCTTCGAGGCTTTGAGAACGAAGTATGGAGCACTCCTCAAACTCCCTACAGCCTCGGAATATACATGTTACTGGACTTTCGAGCAGGGGAACCTTTACCTTTATACACTTTCGTGTGCACACATACTCCGTATACCCGGAGTTAAACTCTGTTGAGAGCCAGTTTGGTGTAGTGGTTAAGAGTGGCAGACTCTGATCTAGAGGACCAGGTTCGATTCCCACTCCTCCACAAGAAGCCAGCTGGGTGACCTTGGGTCAGGCACCGTTCTCTCAGAGGTCTCTCAGCCCCGCCTACCTCGCAGGGTGTCCATTGTGGGGAGAGGAAGGGAAGGAGATTGTGTGCCGCTCTGAGACTCCGAGTGAAGGGCGGGGTATGAATCCAATCTCTTCTTCTTCCTTATACCGAATCTGACTGTTGATGTGATCATTTGTTTCTGGGTACAGTTTTTTCAAAATGCTGGCTTTTTAAAGCCCTAAATGGCTTGGGGCCAGGGTACTGGAAGGCGTCCTCCCATACTGCCCAGCCTGCTGGTTAAGAGCTTCATCTCAAGCCCCACTCTCTGTGTTGCTGCCCTCATTGGTGAGACAGGTGCCCACCAGAGATGGGGCTTTATCAGTGTTGGCCCCTTGCCTATGGAATCCCCTTCCCCTTGAGGCTCACCTGGCGCCTACACTATTCTCTTTTAGGCATCAGGCCAAAAAACATTTTCTGTTTGTAATTAAGGGGCTGATTCCTTGAACACAGTTTTTATAGTGCGCTCGTAGCCTGAAAACCGTGAATTTGTTTTAAGCTGCTTAATGATTTCCGTTTTAGCCCCTGGCTGGGGTTTTTACTGCTGGGTTCAAATTGAAAACTTTGTGTTTGGTTTTGTAAGCGGCTTCAAGCAGGAGCCCCTGGACAGGCAGCATAAAAATAGTTCCAAATAAATAAATACCACAGTCAGTGTTCCCTCTAAGCTGAGTTAGTGCGAGCTAGCTCGCAGTTTTTTAGCCTCCGGCTCACACATTTTTGTCTCAGCTCAGGAAGGACGGCTTCAGAGCAAACTAATCTATGCAGCAGCCAAATCGCTCGCTCACAACATTAATGCCGGTAGCTCACAAAGTCGAATTTTTGCTCACAAGACTCCACAGGTAGAGGGAACACTGATCCCAGTCAGTATGGTCTACTCTGCCTGTCAGCAGTGCCTGGAGTCTCGGGGGGAGGTTGTTCACATAACCTGCGACTTGACCCTTTTAACTGGAAATTCCAGGGATTGAACCTGGGACCTTCTGTGTGCCGAGCACATGCTCTACCACTGAGCCACAGTTCCTGCCCTCCTGTGACTTCCACTGATACACTTTAAAACATGGCATTAGCATCTGCAAGCTGTTTCCAGAACCCACTACCATGTTTTAAATCTTCTTCAGCAAAGAGAAGACAGCGCCGGAAATGAACTGGCAAAACCAACTTCTGCTGCAGTTTTAAACAGACCTTCACCCTTTTAAAACAGTGGGCTTGGCTGTTGTTGTTCCGTCGCACAGTCGAGTCCGACTCTTCGCGACCCCGTGGACCAAATCACGCCAGGCTCTCCTGTCTTCCGCCGTCCTTCAGTCCTGGTGGCGTAAGAATGAAGAATCTCTCTCACACGCTCCATTTACTCTTTCCAAATCAGCTGTAGTTTCTCAAAATTGCCTGTGATTTCCTCATGTCCATTTTTAGTTGTTGTTGTTGTTGTTGTTGTTAAGAGGCCCCAACTTTTTTTCCTGCAAGGAATTTGTTCAATGTCATGTTCATTGCATCGATGACACTGTCGAACCATCTCATCCTTTGCCGTCCCCTTCTTCTAATTCTGCTTAGGACTGTGCTGTGTTAACTTCACTTAGTCTAAAGGAAGGAGAAAACCCATTGCATAGATTTGCCTGGCTTAGTACGAGCACAGCCCAGAATTTTTCCCAAGTTTCCAGGGGGGAGGGGAAATCATCTTCCATTTTTAGGTTAAAAAACATATATAATGTAATTCAATTCCCTGTGGATGACTAGCTACAATAAGGTTCCTGACGATGTTTACCATACATTTGGTTGCTGGTTTCCATTTGCTGGGGGATTGGGGAAAATATTACCGTGCTCTGAAGGACGGCTTTGAGAGGCACTTCAGCCCCGATAAGTCATCAAGGTGACATCAGGTTTTCCTCGCATTTTGTCTGTGCGTGAGCCGTATGACTACATCTTTGAGAAATGGATTACTCATATAGATGCAACCCCGGCCAGATGGAACACGAAATCTCCGTTCAGAGGAGACGAGGAAAGAAGGGTGGCCATTGTAAGGGACTTGAGCAAACCATCTCGTGACCAACCTGGAGAAGGAAGTGAGCGAAGAGCCGTGGATCGTAAAAAGTTGCTCACTCCGAAGGGTAAACTGTACTTCTTACAGCAATAACCCGTAAAATACTTGTTTAAAAAGGAATGTGTTTCCCAAGTTTGTACTGGTGCAAAATGGTTTACATCACAAGCAGCCGTCAAAGTTATAGGACTTTGAAGGTCAAGCCACATGTGAGGGTGGAGAGCCAGCGTCATCCCCAGGCGAGCATTTTAGCTGTAGAACAGAGAGGAGGGGGGGAACCTACAAACCGGAGCTATAGACCTGGGAAGGAGGGGTGTATTAACTCCCCGTACTATTTCCCCAACCAGAAATCCACCGCCCCTCGTCTTTAAAACCTGGGAGGGGGAAAAAGAGAATACAAATAATTAAGACACAAAACAAGGTGATAATGTCTGGGTAAAATTTGTGTGCATGTCTGTGGCTGATTTCTCTCTCTCTCTCTCTCTCTCTCCAAAACCTAGTTCCATCCACCAGATCAGTTAGACCACCCAGCCAAGACTGTCTCCAAGGGTGACCGACCAGATGTCCTTGGAAATTTTTGAACAGACGACCATAACTACCGGAACATTTTCCTGGGACTAAGCCCCACCGAATAGACTTGACTAGGTTGTTGTCTGTTTGCAAACGGTTTAATGTTTCAGATATGTTTTAATTGTGACGGCCGGTGGCCGTGAACAGTAAACTTAAACTCACAGACTCGAGTAGTGGACTGCAGAGGACCGGTCTCCGAGATGCAAAGCGCAGCTCTCAGCGTCAGGTCATCAGAGTTCGACTGCCTCCAAACTGGGAAATTCAGTTTCGACGTACTGCGTCTAAAAGCCATAATATTCCTAAAATCTATGGATGTACCCGATCTTTCTGAAGTTCCTGATCAGTGCAGCTTCCTTTGGTTGTGAGTTCAGAGTTCTACAGGTTAACGTTCCCCCCCCCCAGTCATTTTTCTGGAGACATCCTCCATTCTGAGTGCTTTGATAGAATGGATGAATGTTTTCCCGATATTTATGCGCCTTGGTGTTTAGTCATGCCAGCCACATGACCACGGAAACGGCTTCGGACAGCGCTGGCTCTTCAGCTTTGAAATAGAGATGAGCATCGCAACCCTAGAGTTGGTTTCAACTGGCTTTCGAGCAAGGGAACCTTTACCTTTCTCACACACGGACCCAAAGCAGCTTACACCATCATTCTTCCCCCCCCCCATTTTATCTCCACAACAGCCTTTGAGGTTGGTTGGGCTAAAAGAACGTCACTGGCACAAGTTCGCCCAGCAAGCCTCCCACGGCAGAATGGGGATTCAAACCGGGGTTTCCCAGATCCGAGTCCATCACTGTTACACCACGCTGGAAAATTTTTCTCCATTAGCTGCTTGGGTTGATGGCCTTCACAGCAGGGAGTTCCACAAATGAACCATCGCACACTTCCTTCTGACTCCCTTAATCTATTGGCAGCCGAGTTCAGCAAATAAACTCTAGTTACGGATGCAGACTCCAAGATGGGAAATTCCGGGAGATGGGAGTGTTGAGAGTATGGGGGGCAGAGTTTGGACAGGTGAGGGACCTCAGAGCGGTACGATGCTATAGTGTCCACTCTCCACGGCAGCCTTTTTCTTCAAGGCGGCTGATCTCTGTAGTGCGGAGATCAGTTGTAATACCAGAAGATCTCCAGGTCTTACTTGGAGGTTGGCATCCTACTTCAGTCCTGGTGCCGTAAGAATGAAGAATCTCTCTCACACGCTCCGTTTACTCTTTCCAAATCAGCTGTAGTTTCTTAAGATTGCCTGTGACTTCCCGTTTTTATTTGTTGTTGTTGTTGTTGTTGCTGTTTTTGTTGTTGTTAACAGGCCCCAACTGTGTTTCCTGCAAGGAACTTGCTCAAGAAGCAAAATGACAATCCTTTTTAAAGAAAGAGACAGAGAGAGACAGAGAAGGCGCTCACTTGTCACCAAGGACCAATATTGATCTTATGAGTCTGTTTTCCCAACATTCCTGGCCCTGTATTCGCATTCTCATGAAGCCAGGCAGAACTGTTGCGGCCGGGGGGGAAACCTAAGCAATGCAGCATCCATACAGAGTGCCAGATTCCATCTGTCTTGCGTCGGCAGGTGCAGCCGCCGTTGAGTTCTCAGGAAGTTCCCTCCAAGTTCTCTGGAACCCAGACTGGTCAGCACTATATCTGGGACTGCTTCCCAGCCATTCTCTCTGGCGAATACTGCAAACAAACCACAGCCCTAGTAAACACCACTAAAGTGACGGGGGAAGGTGACTTCTGCCTTTCCAGATTATTTTTTTTTCTTTTTTAAAAAAAAAGAAACCGTAAGAGAGTAGGAAAATAACATAGTCGGGGACTGACTTCTCTTGCAGATGTGATTTACCGCAGGGTTCCAGAAAATGAATCTTTGCTACCGTGTAGTGAACGCTGCCCACTCCAATTTTTTTTTAAAAAAACTCTTCATTCAACTCAGCACAAACACTTGCTGGAGGATGATAGTTTTTAGCATCTTCCTTCCCTAAATGAGCGAGAGCCAAGGCCTGCATCATCGGGGAGGTCTCGGTGCCTCCACTAAAGAGCACCTGTCATGAGTTACCACCTCCCAAACTTCTGCAATCCTCTTAGATAGGGCCAGGGCTATTTTGGGGCAGGAACGCACAGGAATAGAGCTCTGGCTGGCTCCTGAGCTGGTCACGCCCAGCAGGAACTCATTAGCATAATAGGCCACACCCAACAGCAGAAACTCATTGGGATTGGCTACATTAGGGGTGTGTGGCCTCACATGCAAAGGAGTTCCTGCTTCAAAAAAAGCCCTGGGTTTTGACAACGAACAAGGTAAAGAGAATAAGAAGCAAAAGGTGGGTGTGGCTGGATGACCACACTTCTGGTAACATGGGCGTGTGGCCTAATATGCTAATGAGCTGTGCTGTCAGGGTGTGGCCTAATATGCTAATGAGTTTCTGCTTTGGGGTGTGGCCTATTATGCTAATGAGTTTCTGCTGGGCTTTTTCTACAAAAAAAGCCCTGGATAGGGCTAGCTATGGGAGGGGGGCAGAGCCAGAATCTAGCTTGGAGTGGGGCTTGGAGGAACCTGGCAGGCCAGGGTGAGGCCAGGACAGAAAGGGCAGCGCCTGGCAAAATCTAGGCACAGAATGGCTCTTCAAATCTCAGTGCCAGTGATTTATTTATGTATTTTTAGTGTGCAATAGAATACTTGCTGGTTGATAATCCTGATCTTGCATATATTTTTAACAGTGCATTCCAAACAGACTTTTCTCCACTTTGTCCTTTGGAAGCCTGGTTCGTTTTGATCAAGAAGAGCTTTATCACAGAACCCAGCAAAATTCCTGCTTGGGAAAAAACCACAATGCAGTGATAAAATTCAAACAGTTAAGACCTTAATGGGTAATATGTTTCTTTATGTGCTTTCTGGCACATGCGACGGTATGAGATCTCAGCCAATAGTATAGTAGCTATTCCCGGATCACACTATGAATGTTGTATAATGAACATTGGTTGTTTCTGGTCCAGAAAAGACATGTCTTACCACTTCTTGCACCTGGGGAAAAGAACAAAATGAAACTATTCCCCCTCTGGGTTTAGTTCCCCCCCATCCACACATCCACACCCCTTGTAAACATATTTACTTATTTGCTGAAGTTGCCCTTGCTTGCCCTTTGAGACACTATTTAAGGTTGCAAATTCCAAGCTGGGAAATCCTGGCGATTTGGGTGTAGCCCCTGGGACGCCAGAGTTTGGGGCAGGGAGGGACCTCAGCCGGATCCCTACAACCCTACAAAGACAGCTTATAGTATCACAGAATCATAGAGTTGGAAGGGACCATAGAGGCCATCTAGTCCACCCCCCCGGCTCAATGCAGGCTCAGCCTAGAGCATCCCTGACAAGTGTTTGTCCAGCCGCTGCTTAAAGACTGCCAGTTGTGGAGCTCACCACCTCCCGAGGCAGTTGCACAACTCTGACTGCCAATTTTTTTTCCCTAAGATCCAGTCCATACCTTCCCGCCCTTAATTTAAACCCATTCGTGCAAATCCTCTCCCCTGCTGCCAACAGGAACAGCTCCCTGCCCTCCTCTAAGTGCCAGCCCTTCAAACCCTTCCAGAGAGCAATCACATCCCCCCCTTAGCCTCCTCTTCTCCAGATTAAACATTCCCAAGTCTCTCGGCCTTTCCTCGTAGGGCTTCTTGGTCTCCGGGGCCCCGATCATCATTGTTGCTCTCCTCTGCACCCGCTCCATCCTGTCCACCTCCTTTTTGAAGTGAGGCAGTTATCAATTCTCCCCTGCACTGTACAGCCACAGGAGAACATGGGGTGTGCTCTAGAGGGAACCCTCAAGCCTGGCTTGAGTGCCCCTTAGACACATGTCCCAGAATGCTTTGCAACACAGAGAAGGTCTTATGATAGATGTGGGAAGGGATGTGGAAAGTGTGTCTAAGAGGAGCGCAGAGAGGAGACGGCAGCCCCAACCGTAGCAATAGTCTTGGGGGGGGGTGTTTTTGTTTACTTTACAAGGACCAGTAGAGATAATTCGTTTAATGGCTGACACCAATTCCTGACGTGTGCATAGCGCTCAGAACTGTACAGCGCCTGCAGAAATATAGGACAGCAATGTTGTGCATGCAATATTTGCTCAAGTCCTTTCGACACTGCTGTTAAATGTACTGCTAGAAGAAGGAGAAGAAGAAGAGGAGGAGGAGGAGAAGGAGGAGGAGAATGGATTTATACCCCGCCCTTCACTTGGAGTCTCAGAGCGGCTTACAAACTCCTTTCCCTTCCACTCCCCACAACAAACTCCCCACTTTAAAAAGTCCCTCTCTTTCCAGTTGCTGCCACCAAACACAAAGCTGACTTGATTGGTCCACAGACGAAAGGGTTGGAGACGGCCAGGGAAACAGGATTTCAGTCAAACCAAAGGGTCTTTCAGGCAAGCAAACTGTGTCATGCTGTTCAAGAAAAATAGGGGAGAACCTTTTGGGTTCGGGTTTGGGGCAGCACAATGGAAAATCTGGAAATCTCAGCGCAGAGAGCCTCAGGTCTCACCCTGTCCCCTCCCCTCGGTCCCTCCCACCCATGCAATATAATACGGATACAATAATGTTGATTCTGACCTTGCAAGGACTTTTGAGATAAGATTGCGAAGCACCGTTGAGCATTCGGAACGCATGGGTGACAAGGAAAACACCTTTCTCCCCAATTTCAGATGGCATCCGAATCCCCGGCACGAAATGTCACTAAACTATGGAACGAATATTAGGAATGACTTCTGTTCATTTTTCTGTGCCCAAAGTCTTTGAAAATTCTACCCTACTTAATGAAAACACTTCAACGAAAGCCTTTTAAAAAAAATCACAGCTGCTTTTGCTGCTGCCCCAGAGTATGGGGGGGCAGTTCAGGTTGCCAGCTCCAGGTTAGGAAAGTTCTGAAGATTTTTTGGGGGGAGCTCGGGGAGGGACTTCGGTGGGATGTAACCAGAGCTATTTTGGGGCAGGAACGCACAGCAACAGCGTTCTGGCTGGCTTCAGAGTCGGCCACGCCCACTACAGCCCAAACCTCTGTGTGTATGGCTACAGGAGGAGGGCCTGGAGAGCTCTCTCAAGAACTGCCCGTGAGAGAACAGCTCCGAGAGAACTTGTGACTGACCCAAGGTCACACCAGCAGCTGCATGTGGAGAAGTGGGGGGAATCAAACCCAGTTATCCCAGATTAGAGTCCATGCTCCTAACCATTACACCAAACTGGCAGCCAGTTCCACTGCGGGGCTGATAGGGGCCCTCCGGGACCTAATCCAGCCCCCGGGCCGCGTGTTTGACACCCCTGATTTAGAAGTTCATGAGTTTTCAGTATACAGATTGAAAACTTTGTTTCCCTTTTGAGTGAGAGTTCTGGCACCTCTTTTTCCAGAAAAAAAAGCCCTGATTATAGAACAACCTCCCCAGGAAGGTACTCCTGTCCCCTCCACTTTCACTCTTTAGGAGGCAGTTGAAGATGGTTTTATATAGGATTGCATTCGATTAACATATTAGCAGCCCTACACTGTGATTTTGAATTTTGGTTTCTTATGGAGTTTGCCTCTGCTGTAAGCTGCCTTGAGCTCTGTATGGCAGAACATTGGCAGCTGATAAATGTTTTAAATAAATAAAATAAAATAGTAAACTACACACTTAATTCCTGCTGCTGTGCACCGTTAAATGGGCCTGTCACACTAGGTGGGCATGTCAAAGGCGCAAATCCGCTTTGCATCAAAGGGTCTGCGGAGGCTGCCAGCGACTGTTGCCGCTGCACCCGAGTCCAAAGTCGTAGCCAACATCCTTCTGTGCTGCGGCTAGGTCCAGCACGGTTGCCCATGTATTTCCATCACTGCAGCAGCTGCCAGCATCCACTTCTACTGCGGCTGGGCCTGGCAGGGCTGACGGCATCCACCGCTGGGCTGGGCTGGAGTGGTTCCATTGTGATCAGGTGGCAGAGTTGTCTGCTGTACTTTGGGGGGATTTAAACCCCCTTTATATTTAAATGTCGATTTCAAGTTTTTCTGTAAACCTAGGAGATCCCCTGGGTTTGAAGAAACATCTGTTTAGCATCTGTGTGGCTCCGATCCATGGATTTAAGTATCCGCATATGGGGGCCACGCATCACTAATAGTCTATAGGTAGGGGAGACATTGTGGCTCTTTGGGAACGCAGGCCACTTGGCACAAAAGAAATCCTATAAGTTCCTAGCGATACTGAGAAAGGCCCTTCACTGCTGGAGATATATTGAGCAAGACTCACACTGCATTGCAGAACAGCTTCAAAAGTACCCTTCAAGTTGCTTTCTTAGCCATTCAGTTTTAAGGTCTCTTGGCTCTAGGGTTGCTCACTCTCTCCTAGCGACCACCGGGGGAGGTTGGGCTGCCAGCTCCCAGTTGCGAAACCCCTGGAGATTTTGGGGTGGAGCCTGGGGAGGCCAGGGACCTCCGTGAGCTACAACGCCATACAGTCCGCCCTCCAAAGTATCCCTTTTCTTCAGGGAAACTCATCTCTGTAGTCTGGAGATGAGTTGGGATTCCAGGAGAATTCCGGGAGGCTCTACCTGGAGGCTGGCATCCCTGCCTGGTCCCCTGGTTCTAGCTAGGTAGCAGAAATGAGTCGTGCAATGGTCTACAGGCAGGAATGACCCTTTTTTAAAAAAAGCTTCCACCCTTCCACAAATTTTGTTAGTCTTTCAAGTGCTCCTTGGACTCCTGCTCTTTTCTACTGCTATGGACAGACTAACCGGGCAACCCGCCTTGATCTTTAAGTGCACTGTTTCCTTTTTAAAAACCCAAAAATCTTGCAGGAGGTTTTTGCTTAGGGGGCAGCGTTTTTAAAAAGGTCTCCCTTGACCCCGTGTTCTGGAGAAATGCAGTCCAGAATTCCACGGGTTGTTCAGCGCAACTGGCACCTCTGCACCGAACAAAACGCCCGGGCTTCCTTTCATAGCAGCATGCTGGAGAGCCAGTGCTGGGTAGAAGTTAGAGGGGTAGACCCAGGTCTGAATCCCCACCCTGTCACGGAAGCTTGCTGGGGGTGACCCTGGGCCAGTCACACACACACACACTCACAGGGACGGCTCGCTCACTAGGCGAACTAGGCGTTTGCCTAGAGCGCGCCGGCCAAAAGCCCCCCACCCCCGCCAAAAAAACCCGCCCCTTCCCTGGCTTGCCGGCGCTCAGCGGAAGAGACGGGGGTTTAAACACACACACACACAGCCTAACCTACCTCACAGGATTGTTGTGAGGATAAAGTGGAGGAGAAGAGAATGATGGAAGCCATCTTGGGTCCCCATCTGGGGAGAAACGTGTGGTATGAATGAAATAATCAATAAATCAATAAATAATAAAAATAAACATCAGCGTGCCGAATGCTTTGCCGGTGCGTTCACGTGAACGCATGAAGCTCCCTTCTGAGTCCGACCATCAGTCTCTTCAGTTCAGTATTGTCCACTCAGACTGGCAGCAGCTCCCCAGGGTCCACTGTCAACAGGAGTGTAAGAGCCCTTTTGGGAGGAAGTTGAATGTCTAAATAAAACGGTTCCATGAGAACTGCTCCGAAGAAGAAACATTCGAAACTCTCGCGGCCGACAAGAGGAGTCAGCCACTTTGATACAGCCTCCTTAGTAGACCTGGAATGTGGCAACTGATAAGAAGACCACTGTGTCTACAGACTTTTTGAGTCTATTTAGTTTGACTGGGAAGGCTTCTTTTGTCTTTTGCAAAGCCAAGTGCTAAAATGTTATAAGCTTCTTGGAGCGATTGTAATATTTACAGTGACCTTATGTATTGTTTTTGATCAGTGATAAAACATACGCCAAATTTACAAAAGCCTTAAGTGGTAAAAAGCTTTGCATTGTATTTATGCACGGGAGAAGTTGTGTTTTGCTGCTTGACTGACTCCAGGGTCTCAGGCAGAGGTCTTTCACATCACTTACTGCCTGGTCTTTTTAACTGGAGGCGTCAGGGATTGAACCTGGGACCTTTCTGCAACCCGCATTGCCAAGCAGATGCTTTGCCACGGAGCCACAGCCCCGACACACTCTTCTGTCTGCCAATCAGTGGAAAGAGATTCTCCCGACTTCCCTCCTGACTTTTGTTTGGAAAGCTAAACGTTTAATGTCACTGAAGCTGAACAATTTCACAGCCCTATGTACATTTCATATCATCACTCTGTTTCCAAGGTTCTGCATTTGTTAACCAGGGGAGGGGAGGGTGGGGGAGAGAGAGAGAGAGAATGAGAGAGAATGTTATTTGGAACCTGGCTTAAATGTAAAAGGAACAGAAAAACAGGAAGAGTGAAGGGTTGGGTGCAGAGCTGGGAATCGGCTTGGTAAAAAACGATTGCATTATATATAATTAAAACCATAGGCACGTTCTTCCCTCCTCAACATACTGCTCTCCACATTCTTCCTAACCAACTCAGTTGTCGCTGCGTATATTTAAAGCAAACAACAGCACATCTCTTTGAAACCAAAGTTCTGATCCTGAGAAGGAGCTTCGCATTCTGCACTCCCTTGCCCCTCTCTACAAGGTTGTCGCTGCTGTTCTTTCTTACACATAGCCATTCCCCATTTACATTCAGTAACATCTGAATGGCCCGCTGGGGTTTCTCCTTGCCTTGCATCCCTTTGGTCATAAAGAAACTCGAGCCAAAATATTAAGACGAGGACCAGAGTAGCAAGAAATGGCAGAAGAGAAAGTGAGCAAAAACAGAGAGAAAGGAGGAGAAAGAAAGGAAGGAAAGAGGAGAAAACGTAAATATAGACTGCTTCCTCTTCAAGGAGCACATTCACCCCCCTAGAAATTTGGGTTATATGCCAATTAAACATTTGAGTTGATTGATTACGTTTGTTTCAAGCAATTAATAGGTCGATTAGTCTGTTGTTAATTTATGTATTAGCTCTTTGTGTTTTGTTTTGTTTTGTTTTGTTTTGTTTTGTTTTTGAAGTGAATGAATTCATGATAACACTCAAAAACATTCACGGCTGGATGGAAGAAACGCCCATTTGCAGAGTTTTCTTTTTAATCCCCTCTTACAGTGAAATATTAGAGGCCAAAGGGCTTTGCTGTTTTTGAAACGGCACGTGCCCTCTACCCTCCACCATTTAAAAAGGGGCTTCTCTTGATTCAAAGTTGCCTCGCCAATTAATTGACTATGGTTTTAGTTGTTGATTAACCGGCCATTTGTAGCGTGCAGCTGCTCTTGAACTAATTCCTATCAGGCAGAAACAACTAGTAAATTTTGAATCTTCGTCCAGGTATACAAGATATTTTGTCCCTATTTATGTATTTTTAAGTGGTTTAACTTTTTTTTCCCCTGTGACTCTGTAAGACAGGGATGACCGACTTGAATATCTGTCCAGATTGCTTCATTTGCCAGACGCTGATCCAAGAGCTGGAAATGTATGTTGCTGTATAAAATTACCTTCTTTCAAGTGGTCAGGATCCATAATAAAGTTGGTGCCCTCTTGCAATGTGGAGCCAAGACACTCACTGCATACATTTCCAGGAAGCGTATCTGTTGCATGCAAAATCGGAGAAGAAAGCTACCATTAGTATTTTGTTGATTTCTTAATCCCAAAACGGTGTAATCGATACCTTTTATTAAACGAAAAAAGGTGTGTCATTTTGCTTGGACTTAATAACTTTTATTTTTGGATTCTGCTATGGAGCTGTGGTGGCTCAAGTGGTTAAGACTGCAGGCTGTGGAAGGTCAGTAATTCAGCAGTTCAAGACCCGAGAGTGCCGCATGACGGAGTGAGTTCCCGTCTCTAGTTCCAGCTCCTGCCAACCTAGCAGTTCGAAAGCAAGAAATTGCAAGTAGAGAAATAGGTACCACTTCAGTGGGAAGGTAACAGCGTTCCGTGCGCCTTGGTGTTTAGTCATGCCGGCCACATGACCACGGAAATGTCTTTGGACAGCTCGGGCTCTTTGGCTTTGAAACTGGAGATGAGCACCGCAACCCTAGAGTCGGATTCGACTGGCTTTCGAGCAAGGGAACCTTTACCTTTATAAGTATGTGGACCATAGCCTTGTGCAAAGCTGTTTGACTTTAAAAGCAAAACAAAACAAAAAACACCCTTTCAAATCAGTGTTCCCTCTAAGGTGTGGAGTCTTGTGAGCAAAAATTCTGCTTTGGGAGCTACTGGCATTAAAGTCGTGAGCAAACTATTTGGCTACTGCATAAATTAGTTTGCTCTGGAGCCATCTTTCCCGAGCTAAGACAAAAATCTGTGAGCTGGAGGCTAAAAAACTGTGAGCCAGCTCATACTAACTCAGCTTAGAGGGAACACTGTTTCAAATCTGTAACTAATACAACGGTTTTACACGCAGATTCCTTAAGCAATGAATTTCAGTTCCAGTGACGATTTTAGTTTTAAAATACATCCAGAGGAAGTTGAGAGATATATTAACCCCGGCAGACAGACTTCAAGACAACTTTGTGGTTGTCTTCGAATTCCAGTTGCAAAAGGAAAAAAGCAAGCTGGGTTCAGCGATAGTCCCAGAATTGTTTACATGCCAAAATGCATTGTTCGTTCCGTCTCGGAGGAATACTTTACGTTTCTGTTTGGTGAGTCAACAACCCAGAATGGACTTGTTTGGCTGTGTGCAGAGAGCTGCAGATACATGAATGGGACCCTTACACAAGCAACTTTACAGAGAAGCCTGGGCAAAACCTTAGCTCTTTGGGAAGGAAATCTGTAAAGTGTTTGTCCCCGCCCCACCCTAAAAAGAATTCTGCACCCCTACTCTCTATTTACTCAGAAGTAGGACCCACTGTGCTCAATGGGATTCTCTTCCCTAGTAAGTGCGGTCAGGATTGCATAAGGTAAAAATAACTTCACATCTTCCTTCTCTTCGCAACTAGAATATGAAGCAAACCAAACGAAAGCTTCCTGATAATAGATGGTTAGCTCAAGAACACAGTAAAACTTGAGCTTCAGGAAAGAGGGAAGCCGTGTTTAACACAAACTCATGTGCCAAAGGTCTGAAAACTGCAAGCACCGGCTACACCCCAGAAAGCATTGTTTGGGGACTGTTCCTTTTGCGTTGCCACTTGGATTCCTTAGCAGGGCTCCTGTGCTTTTAATAACAAGAAGACCGTGCCACCCAATGACAACCGATTTATGGCAACCCAGCTGCGGTGGCTCAAGTGGTTAAGACGCTGAACTGCAGGCTGTGGAAGGTCAGTCGTTCAGCAGTTCGAGACCCGAGAGTGCCACATAACAGAGTGAGCTCCCGTCTCTAGTTCCAGCTCCTGCCAACCTAGCAGTTCGAAAGCAAGAAATTGCAAGTAGATAAATAGGTACCACTTTGGTGGGAAGGTAACAGCGTTCCGTGCGCCTTGGTGTTTAGTCATGCTGGCCACATGACCACGGAAACGTCTTCAGACAGCGCTGGCTCTTCGGCTTTGAAACGGAGATGAGCACCGCAACCCTAGAGTCGGATTCGACTGGCTTTTGAGCAAGGGAACCTTTACCTTTACTATCCACAGGGACAAGACATAACCCAAGTAGATTTGGCCTTGCCTGCCTCTTCGTTAGTACCCCGGCCTTCCTTAGTGGTCTCCCATCCAAGTACTAACTGCGGCTGATCCTCCATAGTGCTCACGTGGCACCGGGTTCAGGCTATTCGGTCTGCTGCTTTTAATAAAGGACAGTGACATTCGACAGATGAAGTTCCATCCCAAACTCCCTGCCTGGGAAAGCGTCAGCGGCTGATTTCCGCTTTTCAGCTGTTTTAAAGGGCACAACAGCCCTGCCAGGAAGAGAAAGATGGCGAGCCTGGCCTTTAGAGGCCACAAGAGCCCTGATGAGAGAAATCCCATTTTTTATTGGCTTTAGTTAGACTCCACCTTTCTCCTCAGTGGCCTTGCTCTCTTCTCCACGTTATCCTCACAACAACCCCATGAGGTAGGTCAAGCGGTCTCATCCAGCAAGCTTCCTTGGCAGAAGTGGGGATTCGAACCTAGATCCTAGTCTGACACGCTACTCCACAGAGGCTCCCGCTGTGTTTTGCCTACTGAAGTCACATCTGCTTAGCTTACACACAAATGTTTCCTCAGCCTTCAGTCTGGGGAGATCTGTCTTAATCTCATGTCCTGCAGAGCAGCGTTCCCTCTAAGCTGAGTTAGTGTGAGCTAGCTCAGAGCTTTTTAGCCTCCAGCTCACACATTTTTGTCTTAGCTCAGGGAGGAAGGCTCTCTAGAGCGAACTCATTTATGCAGTAGCCAAATCGCTCGCTCACCACGTTAATGCCAGGGGCTCCCAAAGTAGAATTTTTGCACACAAGACTCCGCAGCTTAGAGGGGGCATTGCTGCGGAGTGGATTTTAAAAAGCAATGCCAACACGGCCAGTCTTTCAGAGGGCAATACTCCCTCCTCCCCCCATACCTCCCCCCCTTCCTCAAGGATAACACAAAAGACTACCCAGGTGCCAGACTGCCCCAATTACTTTAATTAATAGTACAATCACCCACCAAGAACCAGAGCGCCAGTTCTAAGCCTCCCTCCCTGAGAACATCTGCTCTAACAATTTACTGTGAAACCAACTGCATTGGTTTCAATGCAGCTCCAAGCTGGGGAATGGGGGGGGGATCCTGATCCGGTCGAAGCGAAACTCCACCCCGGCGTTTGTCGGGCCACATATTTTGCTCATGACATATGAGATGCCTTTGCCGCTCGGTGGAAAACCCGGGGTGGATTTCCCTTCCTGCCAGGGAGCCTGGCTTGTGATTGAAAACCCCCATTCATCCAGAGCAAACAGAGGGAAAACACAGCTACACAAAAGCCTACAGGCAGCCTCAACTGGGCTATAAATAGGCACTGTTTATTCTACGTGAATTTCACTGGGCTATGCCAGCAAGTCACGAAACGGATTCCTCCTCTCCCCCCCCCCGCGTGTGTATATATGCTGTTACGTTACTGCTATCTTTATTAATGACATTTTAATACACGCGACTCCATTTCTTTTGCTTTGATAAATAGGCCTATTGACAAAGAAAGAAAGAAAGAAAGAAAGAAAAGAAAGAAAGAAAGAAAGAAAGAAAGAAAGAAAGAAAGAAAGAAAGAAAGAAAGAAAGAAAGAAAGAAAGAAAGGAAGGAAGGAAGGAAGGAAGGAAGGAAGGAAGGAAGGAAGAAGGAAGGAAGGAAGAAGGAAGGAAGGAAGAAGGAAGGAAGAGAGGAAGAAGGAAGAGGAAGGAAGAAGAAAGAAAGAAAGAAAGAAAGAAAGAAAGAAAGAAAGAAAGAAAGAAAGAAAGAAAGAAAGAAAGAAAGAAAGAAAGGAAGGAAGGAAGGAAGGAAGGAAGGAAGAAGAAAGAAGGAAGGAAGGAAGGAAGGAAGGAAGAGGAAGAAGGAAGAGGAAGGAAGGAAGAAAGAAAGAAAGAAAGAAAGAAAGAAAGAAAGAAAGAAAGAAAGAAAGAAAGAAAGAAAGAAAGAAAGAAAGAAAGAAAGAAAGAAAGAAAGGAAGGAAGGAAGGAAGGAAGGAAGGAAGGAAGGAAGAAGAAAGAAGGAAGGAAGGAAGGAAGGAAGGAAGGAAGGAAGGAAGGAAGGAAGAAAGAAAGAAAGAAAGAAAGAAAGAAAGAAAGAAAGAAAGAAAGAAAGAAAGAAGGAAGGAAGGAAGGAAGGAAGGAAGGTTTGGCTTTGAGTTCTAAACCAAGACTGCAGCCCATGCTATAATCCAATAGCAACAGTGTTACTGAAATGCTAATTCAATATAAAACAGTGCAGAGAGCCAAAAAGAGTATCTGTCTGCCTGTGGGTGGGTGGGCAGAGTGTTCATAAAATTAATGTGAAAGTGTTTTCGTTTGCACCAAAGATTCACAAAAGGCCTGTCTCCCGCTAAGATTTCAGGGATGCATTCGGCCTTGCGGGAATTCCAGTAAAGCGCTGCACATTTCTTCAATGGATTGTCCAGCGCCAAAAAATTGGGTGGTTCTGTCAGTTAAGTTATACGCCTGCACATTTCTAGACCGTTTTAATGGTTATTTTCAATGAGATCCATAGCAAAAATGTTTAAAATCTACGACTGGGAAAAATATTTTTTTTCTTGATTTTTCTTTCCCCGCTGTCTTTGGAAGTAATTCTGGGGAAACAATCTGGGCTTTGAATAGGGTTGCCGTTTGGCCAGTGGGGGCAAGGGATCCCTGAATTTTGTGGTTTGGTGCCGGTTTTACTATAGAGTTTTGCCCAAAATCCAGAGTGTTGCCCCCAATGTCGCCGACAGGCTGATGTCACTTCCAGGTGATGCGGGCAAGTCGTGTATGACATCACTTTCTTGGGGGGAACGGGAGGGGCAATGTCACTTTCAACTCCCATAATGCCCCCCTCTGGCGGGTGAAAGGGACCTGGCAACCCTAGTTTTGAACTAAAACTTGAAGCCCCAGAAAATGTGGAGGTGATATAAGAACATAAGAAGAGCCCTGCGGGGTCACCCTGTGAGGCCGAGAGAGCTCTGACAGAAGCTGCTCTTTTTCAAGAACACCTCTGACAGAACTATGGCTTGCCCAAGGTCATCCAGCAGGTGCAAGTGGAGAAGCTCCTGCCAACCTAGCAGTTCGAAAGCAAGAAATTGCAAGTAGATAAATAGGTACCGCTTCGGTGGGAAGGTAACGGTGTTCCGTGCGCCTTGGCGTCTAGTCATGCCGGCCACATGACCATGGAGATGTCTTTGGACAGTGCTGGCTCTTCGGCTTGGAAACGGAGATGAGCACCATAACCCTAGAGTCGGATTCGACTGGCTTTCGAGCAAGGGAAGCCGTTACCTTTATCTAGCTGTATTAGTCTGTCACAACAAAATAAAGCAAAAGTCCTGTGGCACCAAACAGGCTAACAACATTTTTTTCAGTATGAATACTTATGAGTAACAGCTCACTTCTTTGGACGTGGGAAGGGGAAATCTTATTGGGAAGGTGGTGGGAGGGAGCGTGGCAACTGGCAGGAGGGTTGTGGGAGGGGATATGGGGGGGACTGCGATGTCAACTGTGGCATCACATCCGTTCCAGGAAGAAGAAAAACTGCAATGACATAGCTAGTTCTAGGAATCAACAGAAACTCTATGGTAGAACCAAAGAGTCCCCTGTCCCAAACAGGAGCTTCGCAGTCCTAGGGCCAAGGCTTGGTATGAATTACACCACGAGTCTTCCAAGTGTATATTCTCAGTATAAAAGAAAATGAGAGGACGTGATAACAGAAAACAGGGTTGCGCTTACCTATAACTGTCATTCATCGAGTGGTCCTCTGCCCAAAAGCTAGGACAAGGCCAGGCTAGGAGTGAGCCCATCATAAATCAACAGAATTCACTCACTCTATTAGTTGGGCACCTAGATATTTCCTCCTCTACTGGATTTATGATTAGCATTTTGAATTGTTTCATACCTTTAGATGTTTGGGATAATGATTCTCGTTTTACACTCACTGCTGTTATGCTGTGTTTTTTATGCTCATTGTTATTCATTGTTATACCTGAAAGTTTCACAATATTTTTTTTAAATAAATAAATCAACAGAATTAGCAGCTACATATGCTGGATGGTGAGAGAGGTCAGAGGGTCGAACGGATAAGCAAATAGTTTAACTGGAAATTAACTAATCTTGGTGCTAGTCTGATAAAGGTGAAAGATTCATGGTGTAATTCACACCAACCCATGGCTCCTTCCATCCTCTAAACTTACCCATAAGATTTCCCGGACTGGGCTATTTTGGGGCAGGAACACACAGGAACGGAGTTCCGGCTGGCTCCCGAGTTGGCCACGCCCAGCAGGAACTCCTTTGCATGTTAGGCCACACCCAACGGCAGAAACTCATTAGGATTGGCTACATTAGGGGTGTGTGGCCTAACATGCAAAGGAGTTCCTGCTCCAAAAAAAGCCCTGGGTTTTGACAACAAACAAGGTGAACAGAATAAGAAGCAAAAGATGGGTGTGGCTGGATGACCACATTTCTCATACCACGGGGGTGTGGCCTAATATGCTAATGAGTTTCTACTGCTGGGTGTGGCCTGTTATGCTAATGAGTCCCTGCTGGGCTTTTTCTACCAATAAAGCCCTGCCAGTACAGTTTTCCCCTTTGCCACTCTCTCAAACCCCAACCTGGATGGCCCAAGCCAGCCCGATCTCATCACATCTCGGAAGCTAAGAAGGATTGGCCTTGGCTAATATTGGGATGGGGGGCCTCCAAGGAAGTCCAGGGTTGTAACACAAAGGCAGGCAATGGCAAACCACATCTGAGCATCTCTTGCCTTGAAAAAAGCAATGGGGTTGCCAGAAGGACTTGGTCTCTGTGTCCTGTTTGCTGGCCCTCCAGTGTGTGAAACAGGATGCTGGACTACATGGAACACTGGTCGGATTCAGCAGGGCTTATATTCTTACATACACTGTCAACATGCCCAGAGAATGTTGGTATAACATTACAGGGGTACTAGAAAAATAGAAAAGGGGGGGGGAATCCTAAGGGAAATCAACCCTAACTGTTCCCTGGAAGGCCAGATATTGAAGCTGAAGCTCAAATACTTGAGCCACCGAATGAGAAGAGAGCACTCCCTGGAGAAGACGTAAGAACATAAGAGAAGCCAATGTTGGATCAGGCCAATGACCCATCTAGTCCGACACTCTGTCACACAGTGGCCAAAAATACCACGTGCCATCAGGAGGTCCAGCAGTGGGGCCAGGACACTAGAAGCCCTCCCACTGTCCCCCCCCCCAAGCACCAAGAATACAGTGCATCCCTTGCCCCAGAGTTCCTATCTATACCTTGTGGCTAATGGCCACTAATGGATCTCTGCTCCATATCTATATATCTAATTCCCAAGTGGCCCCCTGTGTGCGGATATCTAAATCCGCACATCGGGGGCACCTGGGGGGCAGGGAGATTTTCCTGCGCACGTGGGGCAGTCCCCACGTGTGCAGAAAAATCTAAAAACTGTCTAAAAGTCTAGGGGGGATATCAGAATCCCCCAAAAGTAAGAGCATTTCCTGCGCATGCGCAGGGAACGCTCTGGGAACTCTGCGGCGGCTGGCGGCTAAAAGCCGCTCAGTCCTCGCCACCGGAGCCGGGGTGTGGGGGAGGAGGAGGATCGCCGGGGGGGGGAGGAGATCAGCGGGCCCGGCGGCTTCCAGCTGCTCGGGCCTCGCCTCCAGAGCCGGGGGGTGGGGGGAGGAGGGGGATCGCCGGGGGGGGGAGGAGGAGGATCGCTGGGGGGGGAGGAGATCGGTGGGCCCGGCGGCTGGAAGCCGCTCGGGCCTCGCCTCCAGAGCCGGGGGGTGGGGGGAAGGAGGAGGATCGCCGGAGCCGGGGGGGGGAGAATCTGCTGGGGAGGGGGAATCTCAGTGGGCCGGCTGGCCTTGCCGCTGCCGTTGCTGGGGGGGAGGGAGGGGGAGGCTTGAGGGGCCGGCCAGCCTCGCCGCCCCTCCGCTGCTGCTGGGGAGGGGGAATCTCGGCGGGCCATCTGGCCTCGCCGCTGCTGCCGCCGCCGCTGCTGGGGGGGGAGGGGGAAGCTTGGCGGCCGGAATACTCCCCCCCCCGCAAGTATCGCAGGTCCCGCCTCTTGTGCTTATCTAATTCCCTCTTGAAGCCGTCCATGCTTGTAGCTGCCACCACCTCTTGTGGCAGTGAATTCCATGTGTTAGTCACTCTTTCAGTGAAGAAGTACTTCCTTTTATCTGTTCTAACCTGACTGCTCAGCAATTTCATTGAGTGCCCACGGTTCTTGTCTTGTGAGAAAGGGAGAAAAGTACTTCTTTCTCAACCTGCTCAATCCCATTCATAATCTTATAAACCTCGATCATGTCACCCCTCTGCCTTCGTTTCTCCAAGCTAAAGAGCCCCAAGCGTTTTAACCTTTCTTCATAGGGAAAGTGTTCCAACCTTTTGATCATTCTAGTTGCCCTTCTCTGCACTTTTTCCAATGCTATAATATCCCTTTTGAGGTGTGGTGACCAGAACTGTACACAGTACTCCAAATGATTTCGCACCATTGATTTATACAGGGGCATTATGATGCTGACTGATTTGTTTTCAATACCCTTCCTAATAATCCCCAGCGTAGCGTTGGCCTTTTTTATTGCAGTTGCACACTGTCTTGACATTTTCAGTGAGTTATCTACTATGACTCCCAGATCTCTCTCTTGGTCAGTCTCTGCCAGTTTGGACCCCATCAATGTGTATTTATATTTAGGATTTTTGGCTCCAATGTGCATCACTTTGCACTTGGCCACATTGAACCTCATTTGCCATGTTGACGCCCATTCGCCCATCCTCGACAGATTCCTTTGGAGTGCCTCACACTCCTCCCTGGTTCTCACCACTCTGAACAACTTTGTGTCATCTGCAGATTTAGCCACTTCACTGCTTACTTCCAACTCCAAATCATTAATGAACAAGTTAAAAAGCATCAGACCGAGTACTGATCCCTACGGTACCCCACTGCTTGCCACCCTCCACTGAGAAAATTGCCCATTTATACTCACTCTCTGTTTCCTATTAATTAGCCAGTTTTTGATCCACAAGAGGACTTACGTAGGAGCCTTTGATGAGGAACTTTATCAAAAGCTTTCTGGAAGTCAAGGTAAACAACATCTATTGGGTCCCCCTTGTCCACATGTTTGTTCACTCCCTCAAAGAACACGAACAGGTTAGTGAGACAAGATCTTCCCTTACAGAACCCATGCTGAGTTGGCCTCAATAGTTTTATTCATTGATGTGCCTACTAATTCTTTCCTTAATAACAGTTTCCACCAATTTACTCGGTATCGACATCAGACTGACTGGCCTGTAATTTCCCGGATCTCCCCTGGAACCCTTTTTAAAAATGGGAGTGACATTAGGTACCTTCCAGTCCTCCGGAACGGAGGCAGATTTTAATGAAAGATTACATATTTTTGTCAGGAGATCCACAAGTTCACATTTGAGTTCTTTCAGAGTTCTTGGATGTATGCCATCCTGGCCTGGTGATTTATCAGTTTTTAAGTTGTCTATCAGTCGTAGGACCTCCTCTCTCATCATCCCCTCAATCTGACTCAGGTCTTTCAACACCCCTCCCGAAATCAGCGGTTCTGGAGTGGGCAAGCACTTCTCATCTTCCACAGTGAAGAAAGAGGCAAAAATTGCAAAGGATGAGATGGTTAGACAGTGTTATCGATGCAACGAACATGAAATTGAGCAAACGACGGAAGACAGGAGGGCCTGGCACAAAGAGGTCCCTGGGGTTGTGAAAAAGTCGGACTCGACTGTGCGACTGAACAACAACAGAAAAATAGGGGATCTGTTTGCATTTTTGCTTTGGACACCATATTATTATGGATGGTTTTTTTTTCTTCCAGTTCCACAATGGGTCCAGAGATCATGCCCAGTGCCATTCCCTTCGCCTTTAAGACACTTGAGAGAGGGCTAAATGTTCAGTAGGATTAGCAGTCAGTTATCTGCAGAGAATATCCATGTGAAATCACCACCACAGCGGAAAAGCATAAGATTCTGTAAAGACAGAAGAAAACCGTGTGTGGGAGCGTCTCCTTTGCACCAGGGGAAGAATAGAAGTTTCAGCCCACAGTTGCCATAGCAGTGGCAGCCCAGATGGAAACTGCATTTTAAAACAATGATTTAACAACAACAACAATGCATTTGAACACAGGTCTCCGCTTAGAAGGACGCAGATGTCTACTACCTTGAAGTGGGGTTGCCAGATCTCTGGACCTGACCGAAGTTTCAGGGTTTTAGCTGCCTGCTGGGAGACCTAGGAGGAAGAGCAAAATCTCAGGATGGAGGCACAGGAAGAAAGCTATATATTACAGAGCAGACCCCAGCCATTCATGACTCGCCATCTCAGTAATTTGTGGTTCGCAGCCTAATTGTGTGATTCAGCCTCCAGCCTGTTTATCCTCCCACTGTGCCATCGTGGTCATCTTTACATGGTTGCGTTTTGCAGGAAATTTGGCTGTTTTGCTCGTGGGAGGAAGCAGACCTTCTGTCTCCCAGTATCTTAAAGATTTTACCACTCGTGGTGACCCCGGGAATGGACTCTCCATGAATGAGTGAAGGTCTACTGTACGAGTTTAATATTGTTTTCTCAAAACAGAGCCCTGTTTCAGCTCAAAGGAAAGTAACGTTCTCTAGATTTAAGAAGTTAAATGATAAATTGTGCTGTCACCCACTGATTAGAATGTAGTTTATGGGGAGTAGGGTTGCCAGACCCATCTGGTGGAGACCCACTGACAGGCCCCACCTCCTCACCACTGACCAGCTGGCTGGTGGGGGGGGGACTTTCCCCAAAAAAGAGGGAAATCATCCAATGTGCAACAATGTGTCTACGTCACTGCCCGTGTGACCTGGAAGTGACATCATCATGTACAGGACATCAGAACGGCACTCTGGTGTTTGGGCAAAACCTCTATGGCAGAAGCCAATTTTACCATGGAGTTTTTGCCCAAATACCAGAGTGTCACCCCAACATCCTGGATGTGATGGTGTCACTTCCGGGGCACATGGGCAGTGAAGCCGACTCGTCACTGTACATCCGATGGACCTCCTGTTGCTCCCGGTCAGTTATCTACTTCCACATCCAGAAGCAGTCTAAAACAGGGTTGCATCTACCTGTAACCGTTGTTCGTTGAGTGGCCTTCTGTGCAGTCCCACATGGAACTGCAAGATTGCAGGCCTGCTGCAGAGAAGAGCTTCCAAGCTGTTAAAAGAAGTTTCTAGGCCATAGGAGTGCTCCCCTTCCCTCTGTCCACAGAGATCCCTTTCCCACCCAAAGGGTCATGTGACAGAGGCGGGGCAAGCACTCCTCGGTTCTCGGAGACCTTTGCTGGGTCGGCAGCCGGCAGTGGGGAAAGGAGGGAGGGATGTGTGAACCCGTTTTCATAACTGTGACTTCTGTGCAGCCCCACATGGGAGAACAGCAGGCTCCCTTGCCAGAAGAGGAGGGTGTGGGCCGATCAATGGAACATTGCCTGTAAGACTGCCTTCCCCACTGCACCTTCGTTTCTGGAGTCCACATCCATCGAATAGTACTTGATTAATGTTGAAGGAGTGGACCACATTGCTGCTCTGCTGGCCCGTAACGACGGTGGGGCTACTGGGGGGCTCTGCCCCCTTTCTTAAAGGGCCAGCCCCACAAGATTTTTTTGGGCAAGATTTTTTGAGAAGAACTAGGGGGTCATGAACATGGCCCCCCTGCTTCTTCTCAGGCACATTTTAAAGGATCCTTTAAATGCTTTTGAGGAGAAGAAAGATTTAGAGGGCCTTCTAGCTGATCGGCTGAAGGGCCCTTTAAATCTTGCAGGAGGGGAGGGAGAGGGGGGCCGCAGTGGTTGGGCTCGGGGGTGGATCGGAGCCGACATGAAAATAATGGCAGCCCCACCAGAAAAACTTTTTGCTCCACAAGCCACAAAATCCTGGCTACGGACCTGCTGCTTTGCCAATGTCCTCCAGAGCAAGTTTGGCTCGGAACGCTGCCGAAGAGGCCTGTGCCCTCATGGAGTGAATTTTCAGAGGAATGGGGCAAGACACCTTCGCTTCAGCATAAGCTCCTCTAATTGTCGAGACCACCCATCTAGAGAGAGAGAGACTCTGCCGATGCAGCTCTCCCTTTATTTGACCCCCTGAAACATATAAATAAGTTTTTGTCTTTCCTCAACTGCTGTGTCCTTTTTAAATAAAAAAGGAGTGCCCTCTTCACATCTAAAGTGTGTAATGTTTGTTCCAACAGTAGCGTTGGGGACGGGAAGAACATTAGAAGGTTGATGTCTTGGTTAAGGTGAAACTGTGACACCAACGTGGGGAGGAACTCTATACTGGGTCTCAGGACTACTTTGTCTGGGTGGAATTAGATAAAGGGAAGATCACAGTGAAGTGCCCTTACAAGAGCCATCATAGTTTTGATCCTTGGGAGGGGCACGTATGCCTTTCCTTCTATGGCATTTAGAGATGCCCCCCAAAAGTCAATAGATTGGATGGGAGTCAGGCAGGACTTCTCCCATTTTACCAGAAAACCCAGGGACTGGATTGTGTCTAGGGCAAACCTTAAACTCGCAGTCAGTTTATCTGGGGAGTCTTCTACGAGGAGCCGATCATCCAGGTAAGGATATACTGTACAGTGTCTTAACCTTAAATAAGGCAGTGACCTCTGCCATACATTTTGTAAACACTCTAGGCTCTGTGGCTAGGCCAAATGGGAGCACCATGTATTTATAGGCAGCCCCTGCATAACAAAATATTAAGTTTTTAACAAAATCTTAGGTATCTTAAGACCTTTAAGGGGTCTTTTTGCCAGCGGAGCTACGGCCAGCGACAGTCCCTCTTCCTCCCTGCTGAAAGATTTAAAGGGCCCTCCAGCTGATTGGCGGGTGACATGCTCCCTGCCAATCAGCTGAAGCTCTTTAAATCTCTGCAGGAGGGAGAGGGGTGGCCACGGGAGGCCACTCTTGGGAGTGGGGCTTGGGGCATCCCTGCCCACCCCAGAACATCCCCGTTGATCTTGCGGGAGGATCTGGAAAGCCTACTAGGTCTGATGCTTTTTAACCTGTTCATTAATGATTTGGAGATGGGAGTAAGCAGTGAAGTGGCTAAGTTTGCAGATGGCACTAAGTTGTTCAGGGCGATGAAAACCAGGGAGGACTGCGAGGCGTTCCAGAGGGATCTGTCGGGGCTGGATAAGTGGGCATCGGCATGGCAAATGAGGTTCAAACATGGGCAAGTGCAAAGTAGTGCCAACTATAAATACACATTGATGGGGTTCGAATTGGCGGTAACTGACCGGGAGAGAGATCTTGGGATCATGGTAGATAACTCACTGAAAATGTCAACTCAGTGTGTGACTGCAATAAAAAAAAGGCAAATGCTATGCTGGGGATGATTAGGAAGGAAATTGAAAACAAATCAGCCAGTATCATAATGCCCCTGTATAAATCTATGGTGTGGCCTCATTTGGAATACTGTGTACAATTCTGGTCACCTCAAAAAAGATATTATAGCATTGGAAAAGGTACAAAAAAAGGGCAACTAAATGATTAAGGGGATAGAACGCTTTCTCTATGAAGAAAGGTTAAAGAGGCTAGGGCTTTTTAGCTTGGAGAAACAACAACTGAGGGGTAACATGATAGAGGTTTACAAGATTATGCATGGGATAGAGAAGGTTGAGAAAAAAGTACTTTTCTCCCTTTCTCACAATACAAGAACTCATGGGCACTCAAACTGATGAGCAGTAGGTTTAGAACAGATAAAAGGAAGTACTTCTTCACCCAAAGCGTAATTAACACATGGAATTCACTGCCGGAGGAAGTGGTGGCAGCTACAAGCATAGACAGCTTCAAGAGGGGATTGGATAAACATACGGAGCAGACATCCATCAGTGGCTATTAGCCACAAGGTATAGATGGCACATTATGTCTGGGGCAGTGATGCTCTGTACCCTTGGTGCTTTGGGAGGACACAGTGGGCGAGCTTCTAGAGTTCTGGCCCTGCTGGTGGCCCTCCTGAGGGCATCTGGGCTTTGGCCACTGTGTGACCCAGGGCTTCTCTTATGTTTGTATGTTCTTACGTGTATTTAACACATATTCATTCTTACTCACGTGTGCTTCTTCAGAGACACTTTCTGAATATGTATTTAGTACATACGACTTCAGTTCTGTCCCAGATATCAACTTTCTTGTTTTTTTGCAATACTGTCTTAAAGATTTTGTTTCATTCGCTGACGGGTTCCGTCCGTTACAGTTATTCAGCATGGTGCTCTTTAGTATTTTTCCTTTCTAAAGGGATTTCAACGGGATCGCCACTGAAGAGGACGTCAGGTTGCAGCTTCTGGAAAAGATCTCAGAAAGCCGCTCCCAGGCAAGCTAGGAAAGAGTGAACTGGAGTCACCCAGTTAGGAGAGAACTTGTGCATCTATTACTGGTAGCAGCCAGATCACGCATAGCTCAAAAGCGGAGGGAGGCTGGAGGGAATTTTCCTGTTACCCTGGCCTGCTCTGCCAAAACTTGGGAAATGCTGATAGCAGATAAAATAGCATCTTAGCTGAAGAGAATGGAGATCTTAGGGAAAACTTTTTGGCAGTCGGAGTTGTGCAGCAGTGGGATCAGCTGCCTAGGGAGGCGGTGAGCTCCCCCTGACTGGCAGTCTTTAAGCAGCGGCTGGACAAACACTTGTCAGGGATGCTCTAGGCTGATCCTGCATTGAGCAGGGGGTTAGACTAGATGGCCTCTGTGGCCCCTTCCAACTCTGTGGTTCTATGATTTTATGAGAATCCTACCTACTCCTCTCGACTTACAGGGAACAATGACTCTCTTTTCTGTATTGAACATGAGGATGACATTTCCAAGAAAAAATATTAAATATAGCTCGATATATGTACTTCAAGTGGAGCTGCGGTGGCTCAAGTGGTTAAGACGCTGAACTGCAGGCTGTGGAAGGTCAGTAGTTCAGCAGTTCGAGACCCGGGTGCCGCAAGACGGAGTGAGTGCCCGTCTCTAGTTCCAGCTCCTGCCAACCTAGCAGTTCGAAAGCAAGAAATTGCAAGTAGATAAATAGGTACCACTTCGGTGGGAAGGTAGCAGCATTCTGTGCGCCTTGGTGTTTAGTCATGCCGGCCACATGACCACGGAAACGTCTTCGGACAGCGCTGGCTCTTCGGCTTGGAAATGGAGATGAGCACCGCAACCCTAGAGTCGGATTCGACTGGCTTTCGAGCAAGGGAACCTTTACCTTTACTATGTACTTCAATCAATACTTAAGGCAAAATCTACATTTCTCCCCCACAAACAATTTATTGGTAAGAATTTATGGGTGCAACAGTAGTTGTAATTGTTCTTTTTAATGTTTTCTCTCTGTCTTGTGCAAATTTCATGTAATGCTGAATTCTCCCCCCTCTTGGTTCGTAAAGCATTGTTCCTTTTGCTGAATATAATTTGTGATAAACCAGCAATGAAAGAACCCTCCCCAACAAATCTTTAAAACTAGAAAGCAGAAGAAAGTCTCCTGAATAACTTTTGAAGCTTTTATAGGCTATTCGATTCCATCTTGAAAACAGAAGCTTATGGGTCAGGGTTCTCTGGTCCGATTTCCCCAAACATGTAGTTTAACTGAAAAGGGCAACTGTAGAATGCAGAGGGAAATTGGACTGGAGTTGCTGTACTGGGGAAAGGGTTGAGTTGCCAACCCCTGCCCTGGAAATTCCTGGAGATCTGGGGGCAGTGCCTGTGGAGATGGACATTTGGAGAGGGATTTTACCTTGGAGCGATGGTATACCATAGAGTTTTCCCTCTGAAGTTGCCATTTTCTCCTGGGGAACTGATCTCTGTAGTCCGGAGATAAGTCGTAATTCTGGGACATCTCCAGGTTGGCATTGCTAGGAAAGGTGAGTTAACTATTCTACCCTGTACCATTTGCCTGATCAAAAATGTCTGGGGATGGGAGAGAAGTGCTATAAGAACATAAGAACATAAGAGAAGTCAATGTTGAATCAGGCCAATGGCCCATCTAGTCCAACACTCTGTCACACAGCGGCCAAAATATACCAGGTGCCATCAGGAGGTCCAGCAACACTAGAAGACCTCCCACTGCTGCCCCCCCCAGCACCAAGAATAGAGTGCATCACCTGCCCCAGACTGAGAGTCCCTATCTATACCTTGTGGCTAATAGCCACTGATGGACTTCTCCTCCATATGTTTATCTAATTCCCTCTTGAAACTGTCCATGCTTGTAGCTGCCACCACCTCCTGTGGCAGTGAATTCCATATGTTAATCACTCTTTGGGTGAAGAAGTACTTCCTTTTATCCGTTCTAACCCGACTGCTCAGCAATTTCATGGAGTGCCCACGAGTTCTTGTATTGTGAGAAATGGAGAAAAGGACTTCTTTCTCCACCTGCTCAATCCCATTCATAATCTTATAAACCTCAATCATGTCACCCCTCAGCCGTCGTTTCTCCAAGCTAAAGAGCCCCAGGCGTTTTAACCTTTCTTAACCAAGCTATGCAGGAGCCTGGCTTGTCAATTTTCAAAACAGCTGTGGAATGGGATTTCCAATCAGGAAAACAGCAAAGGGGCAAAAAGAGGAAGGGAATCTTGGGAAGATGGCTGCCACCTGTAGAAGATCAAAGCAGATCTTCTTTTCCCTTCCCTGAGGGTGGCCTGAAGCATAAGGGTTACCAATCTCCAGGTGGGTCCTGGAGTTTCCCTGGAATAACAACTGAATTCCAGACTGGGCAGATCAGTTCCCTTGGAGGAAATGGCAGCTTTGGAGGGCGGGTTCTCCAGCCTCACGTTCCCACTGAGTTCCCTTCCCCCAAAAAACTCTGCCCTTCCCAGGCACTGCCCACATATCTGCAGGAATTTCCCAGGCTGGAGTTGGCAACCCAAGTGGCACGAGCAGAAGGAAAACTAATTATACTGGATTTTCTTTTCATTGCTCAGCGTGTAAGTATTTGGGAGGTGTTAAGTGGCTTTGGGTCCCCAGTGGGGAGAAAAGGAGGGTATAAATATTTAAATAAATATATAATTTTATTTATTTATATTAGTTTTTGTTTTTTAGGCCAGGTGGGCAAACTTGCTCAACATAAGAGCCACATAGAATAAATTTCAGATGGTTGAGAGCGCAAGACCTGAACAAATATCACGCACATTTTCATTTAGAAAATTTGCAGATTTGCTTTTTATTACCATTAAATGAGACTGCCAAAAATAAAAACAAAAGGGTAAAACAGATATTGATAATGATATTTATTTGTCCAATGATATTTATTTGTCTAAGAGAGAGAGAAAGAGGGGGTGGAAAGAAAGAATGAAAGAGGGGAAAGAGAGAGAGAGAAACAAAGAAAGCAAATAGGTAGGAGAGACGGGGGGAGGGATCAAATGTATGCCTCCTCTTCACTCCCCAGCTGCCTGCTGGGAGCCACACAATATGTGTGAAAGAGCCAGTGGCTCCAGCCACAGTTTGCCCACCCCTGTTTTAGGCCGATGCCTCCTTTGTCCAGTGCCTTGAACCTGATCCATATCAGGGGGTCTTGCAGTTGCTTCCTGCTTTTAAACTACACATCTGGTGTTCAGATAATAGCTCTTCCCCCCCAGCATCTTGTGTTGTTTGGCCCACAGTGATCTTCAACACGCTTCCTGTTTTGCCCCAATCGAGCGTAAGGCCTGAGGGTGTCGTGTCGAGCGGAGCATGTTTCGGGGGAGTGCGCCTCAATGCATGCTTATCAGAACGCACACTGCCAAAATAAGCAAAAGGACTGACTTAGCACATAATTTGTGGTGATAGACTAGGAGCTGACTAAATGCAGACGCTTTCTCAGAAATGGGGAACGATGTGATCTGACGGAAGCAGGCAACACCACAGACAGTGGAAGGGAAGCGATATCTGTTGAGAGACCTTCCAAAGAGATACTCTTAGAGGGTAGCCATGTTGGTCTGCGGTAGGACAGCCAGATTCAGGTCCAGTCGCACCTTTAAAGACCAACAAGAATTTTGGGGATGTAAGCTTTCAAGACTCAATGCAGAGCTAAGGAGACAACAGGGAAGGCTTTTGGGAAATGACAGGAAAGGCTTCCTTGACCTGGGCTGACTGGGGTCAAGGGGGTGGAGTACCAAAGATGATAAAATCTCTGTGCAAGAGGAAGGCGGGGTCTCTTTTCCTTGGGTGATGTGACCAGGGGCACACACAGACTTCTCCTCCGCAAGCAGGCAGCCACTGACCACATACTTGCCTGGGAGAGTGGGAGAAAGGTTGAAGGTAATGGCAACTCTGTAGAGAAATGGAACATCTAAAGCTAAAGAGCCTGCCCTTTATTTTAACAGCTAATAGAGCACATACAGAGAAAGGGACAGAGGATTTGTGTTTTGGCCAAGTTCTTTTATATTCCTTGCTCAATTTGGTGTGGTGCTAAAAATATGCTTGTAAACATCTTTTTAATAAATACTTTATAACTTTGGATGCTGTACATAGACCTCCGCCATCTCAGACACACTATTGTAAAAGGAGCACCAGGAGAGAAGGCAGGCAGTTGGCAAGTGGCTATTCCTCCAAAGGCACGTAAGGCAGTAAATTGTCCCTGCGATGACCAGGCACTGGGCAGCAGGAGATACCGAGGCAAGGGCTCTGAACTTGGAGGGAAAAAGAAGAAGAAGAAGATTTGGATTTATACCCCGCCCTTCACTTGAAGTCTCAGCGGCTTACAATCTCCTTTCCCTTCCCCTCCCCACAACAGACACCCTGTGAGGTAGGCGGGGCTGAGTGAGCTCTGAGAGAACTGCCCAGTGATTTTGCAAAAACGAAATGTAGAAAAATGCCTTTCATCTCATGAATATTGGAACTTTGATACATTTTACCTTGTGAAATATTAAAATAGATGCTGTATTGCATTTTTGCAGAACTTTATGTAGCCAAAGCTTGGCTTCGTTTGTACAGTATATATTGTGTTATCCTATGAATAAATTTTCGTATTGCTGCAAACCTGCATTGTATATCTGGTCAGACAGGTCAACCACTAAAATGGACGGGGTCAGTGTGGAAAGGAGGGGGGCACCGAGATTGGTCAGTGCTTAGAGCACCAGAGCTGGAAAGTGCAGACAAGTCACAGCCGACTTCTACAACCTGATAGGATTTTCAATGCAAGAGACAAACGGGAGTGGCTTTGCCATTGCCTGTCTCCGCGTAGCAACCCCCGGACTTCCACGGTGGTCTCTCATCCGAATACAGACCAGGGCTGACCCTGCTTAACTTCCAAGTTCTGACCAGGGGTCATTTGGAGCAGGAGCGCGCAGGAACGGAGCTCCGGCAGTTTGAAGCACAGGCGGTGGCAAGCCCCGCCCCCAGCTCCCAGCAGGAGCGCAAAGCAGCACGTGTAGCATTCCTCCTGGGCCCAGATAGGCTACTCTGGGACTGGAATGACAGCCCCCAGAGTGGAAAGACGGCCCCTAGGCGTGGAGCATGATAAAAAGCAGAGACATCACCCTGCCAACAAAAGTCCGCATGGTCAAAGCAATGGTATTCCTCGTAGTAATGCATGGCTGCGAGAGTTGGACTATAAGGAAGGCTGAGCGCTGAAGAATAGATTCTTTTGAACTATGGTGCTGGAGAAGACTCTTGAGAGTCCCTTGGACTGCAAGGAGATCAAATCAGTCAATCCTAAAAGAAATCAGCCCTGACTGTTCCCTGGAAGGCCAGATCCTGAAGTTGAAGCTCCAATACTTTGGCCACCAAATGAGAAGGGAGCACTCCCTGGAGAAGACCCTGATGCTGGGAAAGAGAAGAAGGGGACGGCAAAGGACGAGATGGTTAGACAGTGTCATCGATGCAACGAACATGAAATTGAGCAAACTTCAGCGGACAGCGGAAGACAGGAGGGCCTGGCGTAATCTGGTCCATGGGGTCGCGAAGAGTCGGACTCGACTGTGCGACTGAACAACGACAAGGCATGGAGCCTGATTGGTGGGTGTTGCCTTCTGACACACTTCCGGTGATGTCAGGGGGTATGGCATATGCAAATAAGTTATGCTAATGAGTTATGCTAATGAGCTCCTGCACCCCTTTTTCTGACTAGGCTGGACCACCCAGGTCAGGGTCATAGGACGTACGCCAGCATTAAAAAGGACATTAAATATCATGATTGGGTTTCCAATTCCCTCCCCATTTTCCCTCCACAGCCTGATACTCTGCCTCCGCAGCTCTTCCTCGGTTTATGGTTTTTGTTTGTTTTTAAACACGCGTCTGTCACAAAGCTTGCAATAAAGAACATCTGCCCACGACAGTTATTATATAAACACATATATTTCCCCCTTTCGTGGGCTAATTAGATGGTAAATAACAAATACATGCCTGATTCACGCAGAGGTGGGAGTACATATCCCTGCCTTCACGCTCACTGATGCTGTGCGGCTGTGACAGATCTCGGGACTGGGGTGTTTGGATTATCCAGACGGCTTCTTAAAAAACCGAGTTAAGGACCCAGTGAAGACTACCAAACACCTTTTGTTTCGATGGGGGCTTCCAATAATTCAGTTTCTTTTGGAAAAAAGAAGTGCTCCCCTCTTATGCTAAAGGATAAAATGATGGATTTGTTTCTGAATGCGATGATCCAAAAGTGGTATATTTTTTTACCTTTACAGGATATTGCCGGAATTCCTGCAATTTAAAGTGTTTACTGTACTAAAGTTAAGTTTGCAGATAATCCATGTATGCAGGGCTTCTTTGGT
The DNA here is from genome assembly GCA_029375565.1 of Gekko gecko. Lineage (NCBI taxonomy): Eukaryota > Metazoa > Chordata > Lepidosauria > Squamata > Gekkonidae > Gekko > Gekko gecko. The sequence goes on along the minus strand of JAPDNY010000017.1, from coordinate 36,410,780 downwards.
AGAAAAAGCTCAGTAGGAACTCGTTAGCATAATAGGCCACACCCAAAAGCAGGAGCTCATTAGCATATTAGGCCAAACCCTGACAGCATGGCTCATTGGCATATTAGGCCACACCCCCATGTTGCCAGAAGTGTGGTCATCCAGCCACACCCACCTTTTGCTTCCTATTCTGTTTACCTTGTGTGTTGTCAAAACCCAGGGCTTCCTTTGTAGCAGGAACTCCTTTGCATGTTAGGCCACACACCCCTAATGTAGCCAATCCTAATGAGTTTCTGCTGTTGGGTGTGGCCTATTATGCTAATGAGTTCCTCCTGGGCGTGGCCAACTTGGGAGCCAGCCGGAACTCCATTCCTGTGCGTTCCTGCCCCAAAATAGCCCTGCTTTAGATACAAATTGATAGCCCAAAATAAGCAGAGTTTCATCCGAAAACTTTACTTGGCTAATCCCACAATTTCTTTTACTTGTATTTTAGGGAGTGTGATTCTGCTGACCTTTCAACCAAACTTATCCTTCAAACCGAGAGCTCTCTGGTCAAACTCGGGGCCTCGTTTGCCATGGGAGTTCTCCGTTCTGTCTTTCTTGCCTGTCTTATTTCGTATCTGGACCGTGGGGGGAGGGTGGTTGAATGAATGCCTGGGTGGAAACCTGCTTTGCTTAGCCGCTCTGTAACTGTTTTCTTAAGAACCTCCCGGATGGGAAGAATTTGAGCGACCTTGAAGCCCGTCTCTGCTAGCTATTCTGTCATAGATAAATAATTGTGGGTTCACAGGTGGGGGTTGGAGAGTGAGCATTATAGCTTTAGGCGGACTGAGTGGATGGGATGATTGAACGGGTCACTGGAGGGGGTGCTATTTGAATCAGGTATAATATTGGGCTGGCACCAAACCCAGGGGTCATTTCATAGAAAAAGAGCTGCAGGAGCTTATTAGCATATTAGCATAACTTATTTGCATATGCCACACCCCCTGTCATCACTGGAAGAGGCTGAGGAGACGCAGGAGGCTGGGGTGGAGCTCCTCACAGGCCTTGCAGGAATTGCTGGGGCCCGCCTTGCAGAGGCACCGTGCTAGGGTCGGCATGAGAACGGGCAGAGCCTGGGCGGGCTGGGTGCCACGGACCAAGCAGAGCTGGGACCAGAGAGGGGAGCTCACTCCCTCACGCGGCACTCGGGTCTCGAACTGCCGAGCTACTGGCAGCGCTCCGCTGGGTCAGCCAGTGGGCTGGGAAAGGCGGGGGGGCTGCTGGGAGCAGGGGGCGGGGCTTGCTGCATGTGCCCGCCCCCTGGGCTCCTTACTGCCGGAGCTTCGTTCCTGTGCGCTCCTGCAGGAAATGAGCCGTGGTTCTGACACAGATGGCTTCCACTTGACACAGCTACATGTCTCAATAAACAAATCTTTACCGAAAGAGAGTTGTTGGGAGTGAGTTCATGCAAGAGTCTGACAGCTCCCTGCCTAGAGACAGAGAAACAGCCCACAGTTAAGCCTACAAGCCTCCTCCGACGCCTTCTGTGAGATGCTATCAGTCCAGAAAAGATACAAGAGCAATCGACAGAGGGCGGTGATGCACAGAGGGAGAAAGAAAGATGTGCCGAATTAAAGTATGCGTTAACCCAGAGCGATCGTTCTGCAGTATGCTATTGAAAAGAGGGGGGCGTGGTTGTATCGCGGAGCCACTCCCAAAATGTGGTCTTAAAGACATGTGCAGCGTCGCATACAAAAGGCTCCCCAATCCGAATCTTTTTTGTGAATAGGGTTCCTATTAAGTCTCTGCTGTGTAGATTCTGCACCATGGGTGGTCAAGCATCAGAGCCATGATGTGGGGGCACGGAGGGCAGGGGGTGCCCGGTTCTGTAATCCTCTGCCGGTTTTCTCACAAACGGTGCTTTGCTAATCCGAAAGAGCCATTGGACGTGGCTTCCTTTGCTGCGCTCTGGCTAATGAAAAGAACTTTGGATAATGCTCCAATCAACTTCATTGTGGCTGCTGGGGAAATCTAATTGGGGCCTACATTTACTGGTGATTATGTAATGCGCCATTCAGCCCGGGATCCCATCGCTTAGGAAGCGGTGTCTCGCCAGCAGTACTTAACCTTGGAAAGAGACAATGAATGAACATGCCTGGTGATGAATGGAACTTTCCGAGAGGAGCATTCTGAGTTCTCTCCTGGATGCGGATCAGTGAAGAAGAGCTCGGAAAACGGACAGGGAAAGTGTGCGAAAGGATCTCTTTCTGTGAAACTTAGCGTGCAAATACAGCCAGGGTGGTGTAGGGGTCAGCATGTCAAACTAGGAGCTGGGACACCCAGGTTCGAATCTCCGTTCTGCCACAGAAGCTTGGCTGGGTGGCTTTTGGACAGACACACACACTCTCTGCCTGGCCTGTTCCGCAGGGCTGTCGTGCAGATGAAATGGGAAAACAATAAGTAGTTACAAGCCGACTAAACAGTTCTTTTTTCTTTTGTGAGTATTTTGTTTATATGTGTGTGCATGCCTGGAAGGCACGGTTGACTTCTGGTGACCCCTAGTGGGATCTGGACATTTCAGAGAGGTGGCTTGCTATTGCCTGCCTCTGCCTCCCAGCCCTGATATTCCTTGGAGGTCTCCCTTCCAAGTACTTGCCAGGGTCGGCCCTGCTTAGCTTCCAAGGTCTGATGAGAGCGGGCTTGGCAGGTGAACATTTCTGTACTTAACAGGCCCATCTGATATGGGGGCACATTTTGGTTTCTTTTGAGCACTAAGGCTTTTGACCCACTAAGGCTCGGCACACGTGTGACTATGTGCTTTCAGATAGTTGCCATTGTTCCACGAGGAAGTGGAACTCAATGACGATGATGAATTGAATTTCTGAATCGCCCAATCCCTGAGTACACAGGGCTCTGGGCAATTTACAACAGGTTAAAAACATACCCCCCAAAAAACAACAGATTGAAATCAGCAGATCAATCATTCCTAATGATCAATCGCTCCAGATGGTGTCCATAATTTAATCTGAACCCTACGCTGGACTGTTCTTCTGTCTCGTGGGCAGGTTAAGGAGGAGGCCGAAGTGGGAAAGCTGGAAGAAAAGAGGCGGGTGCCCGCTATGATGGAACAGTTGCTGCCCTCAACCAAGAGCCGGGCGGAACATCTCTGCCTTACAGAGGCCCTGCAGAATTGCATTAAGTCCCGCAGGGCCCTGATGGAAGTTGGCAGAGAGTTCCACCAGGATGGCTCTGGTCAAGGACAGCCAGATATCTTTGGGGCCTTGGGGGATGCCAGTATATGTGCCGTCCGTGGCATTCCCGTCAGGACTTGCACTGTGGCATTCTGGATCAGCTACGGTTTCCAGGCCACTCTCAAGGGAACGCCAGCATACAGTGAGTTAAAAAAGGTAAAGGTAAAGCTTTCCTTTGCATGAAAGCCAGTCGAATCCGACTCTAGGGGGGGGTGCTCATCTCCATTTGCAAGCCGAAGAGCCAGCGCTGTCCAAAGACGTTTCTGTGGCCATGTGGCCGACATGACTAAATGCTGAGACGCACGGAACACTGTTACCTTCCCACCAAAAGCAGTACCTGTTTACCTATTTGCAGTTTCTTGCTTTCGAACTGCTAGGTTGGCAGGAGCTGGGACCAGAGACGGGAGCTCACTCCATCACGCGGCACTCGGGTCTCGAACTGCCGAGCTACCGACCTCCCGGTCTGCAGCTAAGCATCTTAACTACGGAGCCACGGCGGCCCATGTACAGTGAGATACAGTAGTCTAATCTGGAGGTGACAATTGCGTGGATTACAGTGGCATGACAGGAAAGGGGCCAATTGCCGCGCTGAGCGTAGATGGAAAAATGCCAGCCTGCCAATGTTCATGACCTGGTGGGCCTCCATAGTTAAGATTTAAAGGCACACATAGGACCCATTTGGATCAGGATGTAGGTCAGAGATCAGTGCCCTGTGCAGGGACTAGGGGCTTAAGCCTCTCTCTGTGCAGGGACTAAGGGTTTAAGAGCCAATTTGGTGTAGCGGTTAAGTGTACAGACTCTAATCTGGGAGAACTGGGTTTGATTCCCCACTCCTCCACTTGCACCTTGGGCAAGCCATAGTTCTGACAAGAGCTGTTCTTGAAAAAGAGCAGTTTCTGTCAGAAGTTCTCTCAGCCCCACCTACCTCACAGGGTGTCTGTTGTGGGGAAGGGAAGGGAGTTTGTAAGCCGCTCTGGGACACCTTTGAGTAGTGAAGGGCAAGGTATAAATCCAATCTCTTCTTCCTCTCTTCTCTCACACACACATACACCTCACAAGCCATTTCCCTGACGTGAAACAACCCAAGAGTTTTGCTGTTTGCCTATGATCTGATTTGGTATACTCCCTTTTCATATATCTGTATACATAGTGGGGGGCAGGGGTACAGCTTGGTGCAGCCTCTTTTGAGCCTGTGGACACTTTTGGAATTCTGAATGGGGTGGTGGTGGTGCAAAATGGCCGCCACTGAAGGTGGGGCCAGCTACAAAATAGCGGCCACAGGGGGCAGGGCCTACCGCAAAATGACAGGGAGTGAAGTCATACAGAACTCTAACAGTGACTCTTCAGTATATCAGGCAGCAACTCTGTTTTAACAGTATTCTTTCAAAATGAACATATAATTAAAAAAAAATGAATGCAAATAGTAATGCGGTGAAGATCCTCGTTTGGGTTGCCGACCTCCGGGTGGTCGACAACCACACAAAAATGGAAATACTGCGAATACAGTTTTGCAAACAAATAATCAGAATAATCTGTCACATTGTACAAGTCACACTTGAGACTACTGTCTTCTTACACAGTTCTATTTACAGCCAGAAACGATACGTATAAGAAATGGTTTTGCCACCATGCATAAATGGCATCTGCACCTGTTCAATAGTGGCCTCACAGTCCTTGAAAATACAAGTCTGTCTTCAGATTGATGCGGCCACCAGCTCATGGTGCAGAGATGAGTTTCTAGAAGAAAGCATGCAGTAGACGGCATGAGCTCAAGGCTAGCTGTTGCGCGAACCAAAGGTGCGGTGACGGCACACCTAGGTTGCTTTGCCGTTTCTTCTTTTTCACTTTGCTGTATGCTGCTTCCAATATATCACTGGGATAGCCTCTTTCCCTAAAGGCTTGAAACAACCTGCCAGCATCCCTCTTGAAATCCACCTCCCTCGTATTGACTCTTCTAATCCTTATGTATTGACTCCTTGGTAAACTATCTCTCAGATGCTGAGGGTGGCTGGATCTATATTGTAGCAAAGAATTTCTATCATTTGGTTTCCTGTAGCCCTTAACAACTAATTTATCCCCATTTTTGAAAATTGTAGCATCCAGGAAGTTGATACTATGTGTGTCATAAGACACAGAGAATTTAATAGTAGGATGCAGAATATTGATCCACTCGCTGTATTGATTCGTAATCAAGGGATTCTCTATACTCAAGAAACAATTATCAATAAATCAGTAGTACCTTGAAATGTACCCCCCCAAAAAATGGCTTATCGTTCAGGTCACCCACTATTACAACTGATTTCCAGGGGACCAAGATTGATTCGCCTGGGGAAAATGGCCACTTTGGAAGGTGGACTCTATGGCTTTCTACCCCACTGAAGTCCCTACCCTCCCCAGACCCCACCCTCCCCAGGTTCCATCCCCCCAAATCTCCAGGTATCCTCCAACCCAGAGCTGGCAGCCCTAATCCTTGTGCTGCAGTGGCAGCTGTCGCCGAAACAACTTCACAAAAATCTGCACAGCCGATCTGATCTCCAGTGTCCAATCAAAACCCCTATCTGGCCCATCTGCTTTCTAAAAACACTTGGTGGGCACCAGGAAAAATGTCAATGAGGAGAAGGAGGAAGAGGAAGAGGAAGAGGAGGAGGCGACTGGATTTATTCCCTGTCCTTCACTTGGGCTCTCAGAGCACTTTACAATCTCCTTTCCCTTCCCCTCCCTACAACAGACACTCTATTTGTGGTAGGCAGGGCTGAGAGAGCTCTTTCGGGGACGATTCTTGAGAGAACAGCTCTGAGAGAACTTGTAACTGACCCAAGGTCATACCAGCAGCTGCAAGTGGAGGAGTGGGGAATCAAACCCAGGTCTTCCAGATTAGAGTCCGCGCTCTTAACCACTACACCAAACTGGGCACCAATGGGCCCCATGTTGGGGTCCCTTGGCTTAGTGGTGGTGAAGATGCATTCTGAGCAGAACATCCGCAGCACTTTCAGCTAAAGGATCTTAAGGAGCAGGTGCTGAGGAACACCTTCCTTTGCCAGTGACTGGAGACAATATTGACTTCAGATGTCTGGGGAACAGAGCAGTGCTTGTCTCCAGCGGCTGACCTCATGGGACCTGGCTTTGAAGAGCATCTCTTCCGGACCTAGATCTGTGAAAGGTTACACCAGAGCTCAGCTTAGCTCCAGAGTTGCACGAGACTGGAAAGGTGGCAGAGTAGCGTTTCAGTCGTCCAAACTGTTTGTCCCCCGCACCATGACAAAAGAAAATTATTATTTTACCCACAACAGAAAACAAACTCTCTGTCCTTTGCAGTTCTTGTCTCGCCTTTGGGATGGGAAACATGTGATTTTCTGGCTGCTAAGAAAACATCAAAGGCTGCCCTTGGAACGCTCAAGGTCAGCTGAAGATTAGGAGCCTGAAGGACAAGTTCAAAATCGGAAGAGGGGAGCCAGCTGGGCCACTTGACTTCTGAGCTGGGTCTAAATAATGGGGTTATTATGGCTGGAACCCGACTCCCTTTTTGCGCTGAAGTAGCCGACTGTCCAGTTCTTTATATGGAATTAAAGCTTCCTGTGCCTTTAAGAGCATGGACATGACAGAGAATTTTTGCAAGTGCAGAGTCTCTTGTCTAAAAGCGATGCGAGAAACTTTTCCTGCCTTATATTATTATTGTTTATGCTATTTATGGGACCTCCTTTCCACACACACAGAAGAAGAAGAAGAAGAAGAAGAAGAAGAAGGAGAAGGAGAAGGAGAAGGAGAAGGAGAAGGAGAAGGAGGAGGAGGAGGAGGAGAAGGAGAAGGAGAAGGAGAAGGAGAAGGAGAAGGAGAAGAAGAAGAAGAAGAAGAAGAAGAAGAAGAAGAAGAAGAAGAAGAAGAAGAAGAAGAAGAAGAAGAAGAAGAAGAAGAAGGAGGAGGAGGAGTTTGGATTTATACCCCACCCTTCACTTTTGAGTCTCAGAGCAGCTTACAAACTCCTTTCCCTTCCCCTCCCCACAACAGACACCCTGTGAAGTAGGTGGGGCTGAAAAAACTCTAAGACAAACTGCTCTTTCAAGGACAGCTGTGCCGGAGCTTGTGACCGACCCAAGGTCACATCAGCAGGTGCAAGTGGAGGAGTGGGGAATCAAACCCGGTTCTCCCAGATAAGAGTCTGCACATCTGCCCACTACACACACATACACTGTTCACAGGGAGAACTTTGAACTGTTTAATAAGTGCACATTTTTAAAAGTACGAAACAGAATATCCCTAAATCAATCGTTTCAGAAGGGCAACCATGTTGGTCTACAGTAGAAGAAAAAGATTCAAGTCCAGCAGCTCCTTAAGAGACTGACAAGGTTTTCAGGGTATAAGCTTTCAGGAGTCAAAGTTCCCTTCATAGGCTTCGACTGTTGAAAGCTTATACCCTGGAAAACTTGTTAGTCTCCAAGGTACTACCGGGCTTGAATCTTGCACTAAACTAATAAAATATATATTTTTTAAAAATGCATAAAAAGAATGAGAATGTTCCTTAAACCCAGCCCTCCCGAAAGAAAACTGTGAAAAGGAGATATAGGGCTTTTCCGCATTCTTGTTTTACTCCTCATCAAGTTCCTGCTTCTTCGGTGGGGGGGGGGACGTTCCACACGTGCTTTGTCCAAGTTCGACATAAAACAGGATTATTTCATTGTGTTCACCTTTAAATTTGCTTTGTTTCAGAATGTCAGAGATTTTTTGGTGTAGTGGTTAAGTGCGCGGACTCTAATCTGGGAGAACCGAGTTTGATTCCCCACTCCTCCACTTGCACCTGGCTGGATGACCTTGGGCAAGCTGTAGTTCTGATAAGAGCTGTTCTTGAAAAAAGAGCAGTTTCTGTCAGAGCTCTCTCAGCCCCACCTACCTCACAGGGTGTCTGTTGTGGGGAGGGGAAGGGAAGGGAGTTTGTAAGCCGCTCTAAGACACCTTTGGGTAGCGAAGGGCGGGGTATAAATCCAATCTCTTCTCTTCTTCTTCTTTTTCCATTATATAAAGGTTCCATAGTTTTTTGTACCAGAGGATTACATTTAGTTTATTGTTGAATTTCCAAGTGTATTGTAGTTTTGGCTGCAAATAGAAGTAAGGAGTTTCTTTTCCTCTGTGTAGTTGATAGAGTGTTTTCCTCTCTGAGGTTTAGAAGTGATGCTTCGGGAGTTTTGTCTATTTTATGATCAGTTATGATCCTTATTTCTTCTAGTACTTTTTCCCAAAAGGATGCTACTACTGGGCATTCATACCAGCAGTGAATGTAATTACCTGTTTCTCTACATCCCCTCCAGCAAAGAGGGTCTGAGTTACTTGAGATATGTGATGTTTGTTGTGGAGTTTTGTACCACTTGGATATTATTCTGAAATTCTGCCATTTTTTGCGTGATGATAGGGGATTTATTTTCATAGGTTCTCCAGATGAAAATTGAATAAACTTTATTGAAAAAAATAAATAAAACAGGATTATTTCAAGCTGCTGTCCCCACAGTTTAAATCTGCAAGGAGATACCCTGGAAATCAACCTGGTTTATGTCGGATCGACCACTAGAGAGAGCAAAACGCATGTGGAACAGGTGACTGCACTTTGGTGCAAAATTCTGTGCAGCAGCCTGCAAAACTTGACTGAACATTCAAGAAAGTAAGGAAGCATAAAGTACGGCATGAGCCAATATTTATGATTTTATACATTTTAAGTCTTAAAGGCCCAAATCCTTCTCTCATAATATATCCGTATATATTATTGGACTGTTATTTACAATTTCTTATACAGAAGAAGAAGAGATTGGATTTATACCCTGCCCTTCACTCAGAGTCTCAGAGTGGCTTACAAACTCCTTTCCCTTCTCCTCCCTACAACAGAGACCCTGTGAGGTAGGTGGGGCTTGAGAGAGCTCTGACACAACTGTGGCTTGCCCAAGGTCACCCAGCTGGCTGCATGTGGAGGAGTGGGGAATCAAACCCGGTTCTCCCAGATTAGAGTCCACACACTTAACCACTACATCAAACTGGCTTATTATAGCTTTTTCTGAAACGTTTAATGATTTTGGGTGATGACTATGGTATATTTTAGTCTGTGTTTCATGCTGATGTGACACCATAATAAACGACTTTGAACTTCAAATCTCTCTCTCTCAACTTTACAAAGATGTCCACAGGCTCAAAAAGGTTGAGACCCATGAATTAATGTATAGGGAGGGGAGGGGCTACCGGATAGCTGGTCTGCCCTTCATAGTGTTGTTCAACCATAGCGCTGTGGATACGGCCGAGCTTTTTAAAAGCTCTCCGGCTGCACAGGTCCAGGTCTCTCTGCACACCTCTCCATTCACAGCAGCAACGTGTACACAATGGGGAATTGTTCCCCTTGTGTGGAAGCAACTGAGGGTTAACTGGCCCCTCCCTAATTGTAAGGAAGACACCCACCCATTTTCTGGGCATCCTGATCCATACAAATATGGCTACATCTTTCTGAATATGGGGATGAAGCACGCTTCCAGTTTTAATCCAGAAACAACCGGCACTGAGTATCAAAAGTGAGGGAAACGCTGACCTAATCATCAGTCCTCCGCCGTCTTTCTGATGCCAAGGACCCCTTTGCCGCCTGGAAAGTAAGATCAGTTCTATGGCACAGATGCGACGGGTGCCCTTGACTCAGGATTATATAATCTGCGCTGTATCTATTGGGGGAAAGGTGGGGGCTGCCTTTGAATGGGCTCACATGACTTCACATGACCGCTTACTAAGTTTATCCCGCCGACTTGGCAGTAAGGTCAGATGTGCTTAATCAGATTTGACTCTCAGTCATCTCCGAGTGACATGTGAGAGCCCCAAACACTTCGGAGCAACAAGTGCAGAAGAGTGAACTTCATGGGCGTCTCAGGCCAGCCTGAGTTCTGCTTGCGGGCACCTCGAGAGGATTAGATGTGCGCGACGGGCAAAGGGAGTCACCTCGGGAGCAAAGCCCTTCTTGTGCCTAGAGGGGTCCATGTTTAATTAATGAATTAACCAGGGCTATTTTGGGGCAGGAACGCACAGGAGCGGAGTTCCGGCTGGCTCTCGAGTTGGCCACACCCATCAGGGACTCATTAGCATAACAGGCCACACCCAACAGCAGAAACGCATTCGAATTGGCTACATTAGGAGTGTGTGGCCTAACGTGCAAAAAAAAGCCCTGGGTTTTGACAACAGACAAGGTAAACAGAATAAGAAGCCAAAGGTGAGTGTGGTTGGATGACCACACTTCTGGTAACACAGGGGTGTGTGGCCTAATATGCTAATGAGTTCCTGCTATTGGGTGTGGCCTGTTATGCTAATGAGTTCCTGCTAGGCTTTTTCTACAAAAAAAGCCCTGGAATTAACCCTTACTTACTTTATCTCCCTCCTTTCTCCCCAAAGTGGCTTATATAGGTCTCCGTTCCTCCATTTTACCCTTGCAACAACCCTGTGAAGTAGGCTGGGTGGAGAATGTGTGACTCACCCAGCAAGCAGCCACAGCAAAATGGGGATTCGAACCTGAGTTCCCCAGACTTCCCCCAACCCTTTAACTGCTATGCGCCGTTGGCTCTCACCACATTGAAACAAGTTATTTCTTTCATTTATACACTGCTTTTCTCCTCAAAGCGGCTGACATCATTCTCCACACTTCCATGTTATCCTCACTGGAAGCCGGAGGGAGATTCGGTTTCAGCTCTGGAGGAAGGGCCGCTTATTTTTATTTATTTATTTGATTGATCACCTGAGTCCTCTCATCAACAGAAGACTCGGGGCAGTTCACAGTACCCACAAACATAGCGTTAAAACTTGAACAATAAAAACTATAAATACAAATGAATACGAGGAAATAGATTCTAGTTATAATACAGCCCGTCATCAGCTCTGGAAAAACAAATCTGAACAGCCAGCCTGCAAGTTAATTGCGTACATTAACGGAACCCTAGTAGATCCCTCAGGGCATGAACCTCATTGGGGAGCTGGTTCCAGAGGGTGGGGCAGTCGCCGAGAAGGCCCTTGCCCTAGTGGGGGATGGAGCGGGGTATTTGTGGACTGGGCACCTGTGGTAAACCTCATGATGAACACCGAAGGAGATGGGAGGGGGTTCGTATTGGGAGAGGCACTCCTGACGGTATGAGAGCCAGTTTGGTGTAGTGGTTAAGTGTGCGGACTCTAATCTGGGAGAACCAGGTTTGATTCCCCACTCCTCCACTTGCACCTGCTGATGTGACCTTGGGTCAGTCACAAGCTCTGGCACAGCCGTCCTTGAAAAAGAGCAGTTTCTGTCAGAGCTCTCTCAGCCCCACCTCCCTCACAGGGTGTCTGTTGTGGGGAGGGGAAGGGAAAAGAGTTTGTCAGCCGCTCTGAGACGCCTTTGGGTAGTGAAGGGCGGGGTATAAATCCAATCTCTTCTCTTCTTCTACCTCACAGGGTGTCTGTTGTGGGGAGGGGAAGGGAAAAGGAGTTTGAAAGCCGCTCTGAGACTCCCTTGGGTAGTGAAGGGCGGGGTATAAATCCAATCCTCTTCTCCTTCATCTATGAGGGCCCCAGATCATTTAGGGCTTTATAGGTCAAAACCAACACCTTGATTTGGCAGCAGGAACGAATTGGGAGCCAGTGCGGCTGGCGCGAGAGTCGAGTTATGTGAGCTGACCAGCCATCTGGCCACGGCGTTCTGGTCCAATTGTAATTTCTAAAGGCTTCTTCTTTAATGACACGTTAAATCAGTTATTGCTTCTCAGCCTCACCTACCTCACAGGGATGCTGGGAAGGTAAAATGGAAGAGGGGGGAATGATGTTGGAAGCCACTTTTGGTTTCCATTGGGGAGAAAGGTGAGGTATAAGTATCTAATTAGGAACAACACCAGGACGATAGTTAACGTATTAGAATATTATGAAGTGTACTCGGATAAACCTATGGCGTTGGTATTTGTAGATGCAGAAAAGGCGTTCGATAATGTTAATTGGCAGTTTATGCTCCAAAAGCTTGAGGCATGGGGTTGTGGTACAAACTTTTGAAGAATGATAAAGGCAATCTATAAATCTCAAACCGGACTCAAACTTTGTTCTGTTGCTTCAGACCAACACGGCTACCCACCTGAATGGATTACTGGTCAGAAGTGGTTCTGTAGTTTCCAGAAACCCCCGTGTCACTCTGCTCAAACGATTCCCGATAGCCAGCTACTTATTTATGAAGGCTGCATGCAAGACACAGGTTGGAGCAGATGTCTGGTTCCTTTGCACTTGTGTGTGTGTGTAGGGACACTGCAAAGTGCAGAATGATGCAGGAAATGCGGTAATTATCACTTGCAAACCACGACAATCCCAGCGTTCCCAGGAGCTTTGGTGGTTTTCACACAAATCCTCGTTCCCACTGATGCACGGTTGGTAGAGACAAGTGGACGGCACAGGAGAGTAGTAGAATTTCACATCGTTTTACATCTCCACGGCAATGAACACAACCTGAGTGCCAGTGACAACACACACCCCTTTGCATTGATATTCTTACCTTTGTTACCGAGGGGAGAAATCCATCCAAGAAAGGAAATGAAGGAAGTTGCCCAAGGACATAGAGGGGGTGGAAGCAGTGGCAGGGGAGAGATTAGAATTCTGCCGCTGACAGGCCCACCCTCAACATCCACTGAATTGTGAATGCTGGTTCCCTGTTCTGTAGAATGACAGCCGGAAACAGGCGAATTGGCCCAATCAAAAGTTGGAACCAGAAACAAAATCCATATGGTGGTGGAAACTAACTAACGGATGTGCCACTAACATAAAGGGGATCTATAGCGACTAGCCAAGATGACTAAAAGGGACCTTCACAACCAGAGTCAATCAGCCTCCAAATCCCAGTTTCAGGAGCAGCCTTGGGGAAAAGCCTCGGCCTCTACGCCCTGTTTGTCAACCCTCCAAGGAAGACGGTTGTCCACTAGGTGAAACAGGATGCTGGATTACATGGACCATTGGTCGGATCCAGCAGGTGTTTGGTTCTCACATACATCCCTGATTGCTTGACCTTTCCATCTTAATTAGAGTTTTTGGTCCCCTCTCCCACCAATAGCTGAAGTACCAAACCTGCTCTCATTGGACTCGAGTGTGACAAAATGTCGCAACTGTGCCTCTCCTGCATTACGTGCATAAAGCCGTCAAACTGCAACCAACTAACGGAGACCCCAGTAAGGGTCTTTCAAGGTAAGTGAGAAGCAGAGGTGGTTTGCCATTGCCTATTTGGTGTAGTGGTTAAGTGCGCGGACTCTAATCTGGGAGAACTGGGTTTGATTCCCCACTCTTCCACTTGCACCTGCCAGATGACCTTGGGCAAGCCATAGTTCTGGCAAAAGCTGTTCTTGAAAAAAGAGCAGTTTCTGTCAGAGCTCTCTCAGCCCCACCTACCTCGCAGGGTGTCTGTTGTGGGGAGGGGAAGGGGAAGGAGTTTGTAAACTGCTCTGAGACTCCTTTGGGCAGTGAAGGGCGGGGTATAAATCCAATCCTCCTCCTCCTCCTCCTCCTCCTCCTCCTCCTCCTCCTCCTCTTCTTCTTCTTCTTCTTCTTCTTCTTCTTCTTCTTCTTCTTCTTCTTCTTCTTCTTCTTCTTCTTCTTCTTCTTCTTCTTCTTCCTCTGCAGAGTCTTCCTTGGTGGCCTCCCGTGTAAGTACTGAACCTGCTTGTTGTTGTTGTTGTTCAGTCTCACAGTCGAGTCCGACTCTTCGCAACCCCGTGGACCACATCATGCCAGGCCCTCCTGTCTTCTGCTGTCCTCTGAAGTTTGCTCAATTTCATGTTTGTATAACCATCTCATCCTTTGCCATCCCCTTCTTCTTTGACCTTCAGTCTTTCCCAGCATCAGGGTCTTCTCTAGTGAGTGCTCCCTTCTCAGTTTGGTGGCCAAAGTATTTGAGCTTCAGCTTCAGTCTCTGGCCTTCCAGGGATCAGTCAGGGTTGATTTCTTTTAGGATTGAACGATTTGATCTCTTAGCAGTCCAAGGGACTCTCAAGAGTCTTCTCCAGCACCATCGTTCAAAAGAATCTATTCTTCGGTGCTCGGCCTTCCTTATAGTCCAACTCTCGCAGCCATGCATTACTACGAGGAATACCATTGCTTTGACCATGCGGACTTTTGTTGGCAGGGTGATGTCTCTGCTTTTTATCATGCTGTTTAGGTTTGCCATCACTTTCCCCCCAAGGAGCAGGCGTCTTTTAATTCCTGCTTAGCTTCAAGCTTATGGCAACCCCAGCAAGGGGCTTCCAAGGCAAGTGAGAAGCAGAGGTGGTTGGCCATTGACTTCCTCTGCAGAGTCTTCCTTGGTGGTCTCCCTTCCAAGTACTGAACCTGCTTATCTTCAAGCTTATGGCGACCCCAGCAAGGGGCTTCCAAGGCAACTGAGAAGCAGAGGTGGTTGGCCATTGACTTCCTCTGCAGAGCCTTCCTTGGTGGTCTCCCTTCCAAGTACTGAACCTGCTTATCTTCAAGCTTATGGCGACCCCAGCAAGGGGCTTCCAAGGCAACTGAGAAGCAGAGGTGGTTGGCCATTGACTTCCTCTGCAGAGCCTTCCTTGGTGGTCTCCTTCCAAGTACTGAACCTGCTTATCTTCAAGCTTATGGCGACCCCAGCAAGGGGCTTCCAAGGCAAAGGAGAAGCAGAGGCCATTGCCTTCCTCTGCAGAGCCTTTCTGGGTGGCCTCCCATCCAAGTACCCTGCTTAGCTTCTGAGATCTGATGAGAGCGGGCTACACTGCACCACCTTCCCTTCCCCTGCATGCCCTATCTTCCCCAAAAGCAAAAATACCCATTTCTGGCTTGGAGAGCTCCTTTGAGCCTCGTTAATCGAGGAGAAAATATCCAAAACCAAGTAAACAATGAAGGAGATAACCGATCCCAGCATAACTTTCCCATGTATGCCCACCGGAGGGTGAGAATCAGGAGGGAAGATTATCCGGCGTTTTGAGTGGAGCCTCCCAATCCCGCCAGCCGTTTGGCTTAGCTGGAACGGCCCTCTCGGTAGAGTCTGGGAACATCGCAGGACTTAATTCACACAGACTACTTAGCTGAATTATACCTTTTCTTGTCTCCCTGCCGCCAGGAACTCCTGCTATGCTGACAATGTCTGTTATTCACGTGCTTATCGCTTCTGCGCCCGTGAAATCATAAATATGCCTCAGAGAGGGAGTCGCTGAAGCCGGGCTGGGAATAGAAATGTTCCCCCCACTCTCTTTCGGTTTTCTGTGATTCACATTTCAAATTTATTTACTGACTTTATTTAGTTGTAAGTTGGCCTTTCGTACTGGGATTTGAAGCAGTTGTGTGTGTGTGTGTGAAATCAAGTCACAACTGACTTATGGCGACCTCGTTGGGTTTTCAAGGCCAGAGAAGAGCAGAGGTAGTTCAGCACTGCCTGCCCCTGCACTGGACTTCCTTGGTGGCCTCCAATCCAAGTTCTAACCAGGCCTGACCCTACTAAACTGAGGTCTGATGAGATCCAGCTAGCCTGGGACATCCAGGTTAGGGCAAACTGTCAATTATACAGGTAGATCCAGGTGGGTCAACGTGTTGGTCTGAAGCGGCAGAACAAAATTCGAGTCCAGGGGCACCTTGAAGACCAACCAAAGTTTTAGAAGAAGAAGAGAAGAAGAGATTGGATTTATACCCCGCCCTTCACTACCTGAAGGAGTCTCAGAGCGGCTTACAAACTCCTTTCCCTTCCCCTCCCCACAACAGACACCCTGTGAGGTAGGTGGGGCTGAGAGAGCTCTTTCGAGGACTGCCCTTGAGAGAACAGCTCTGACAGAACTATGAAGAAGAAGAAGAGATTGGATTTATACCCCACCATTCACTACCCGAAGGAGTCTCAGAGCAGCTTACAAACTCCTTTTCTTTCCCCTCCCCACAACAGACATCCTGTGAGGTAGGTGGGGCTGAGAGAGCTCTTTCGAGGACTGCCCTTGAGAGAACAGCTCTATTTTTTAAAATAACCACCGTGCGCCTCCTTGAACAAGGGTGCGCTCTGATGCCTATGCACATGCGCAAAAAGTTTTTAACCCCCCCCACACACACACTGCACGCACCTCTTTCAGTGGACGCCGTCTAGACAATCCACAATGGAGGCAGCGCGTGGTAAGGCAATTCCCCCGGGGGATGTCTGGTCATGCAACAATGGATTAAAAAGATCGGGATCAAATTTGAGCTGGCATAATGGCGGGATTAGCTGCCAGTCTGAATGCACCCACTGTAAGAAGGAAGCAATTTAACAGCACATAACACACACAAAAATGTTCCGGGACTGAACCACTTCAGATTGGGAAGTCATGGGGCAGAATGAGCCTCCGTTTATAAAACCATCCTATGCACCTAGAAATCTAGCATCTCAATGGAAAGCTTTATTTCTTTGCTGAGGAGCTAGCTTTGAAGGCACAGGGAGGTTATCTACATGTGAGGAACTATCTAAAAACGTGTTCTGCTTGCCCCCTCTCCGGAGTAGGGCCGTCCTTGGCTGGATTTCACAGGAAGCTGTTGATCATGACCTAGTTCACACCAACAGATAAAGTTGGGTATTTGTTCCTGGGCTGGATCACTTCCAGACTGTGAATTGACTGCCTTGCCATTCAGAAATGATTCTCTTGCACAGATAAGCTTGCCTGTTAGAGAGAAGTCCCTGAAACTCTAGTTTTCTATGTCCAGAGTACGGTTGCCACGCCTCCCCACCCCCACCCCCGGCCACCGTAGGATTGCTGGGTCCAGTTTGAGAAACCCCTGAAGATTTGGGGGTAGAGTCTGTAGAGGACAGGGACCTCAGTGGGGCACCATGCCATATCATCTCCCCTCCAAAGCATCTATTTTCTCCATAAGAACATAAGAGAAGCCAATGTTGGATCAGGCCAATGACCCATCCATTCCAACAGTTTGTCACATAGTGGCCAAAAATACCAGATGCCATCGGGAGGTCCACCAGTAGGGCCAGGACATTAGAAGCCTCTCCCACATGTTGCTCCCACCCCCAGGACCAAGAATACAGAGCATCCCTTGCCCCTGACCGAGAGTTCCTATCTATTTCTTGTGGCTAATAGCGCCATATGTTTATCCAATTCCCTCTTGAAGCCACCACCTCCTGCAGCAGTGAATTCCATGTGTTAACCACTCCAGGGAAACTGGTCCCTATAGTCTGGAGATGAGCTGTAATTCCAGAAGATCCCCAGGCCCCACCTGGAGGCTGGCATCTCTAGTCTGGGGATTCTTAAATAGGCAGGTTCCTTCAGCTGCACAATCTGCCACACCTGCAGGAATTCAGTCGAGGCCCAGTTTCCGCACTTCCTCTGTCGGTGGTGAAAACCCGTGGCAGACTTGATGGTGTCTGAATGCCACGAAGTCTCAATCGCAACCAGGGTTGCCAGTTGTGGCTTGGAGATCGCCAGGAATTCCATACTACCAAAGCTCAATTCTGCTGGAGAAAATGGTTGCTTTGGTTGGCGGCCACTCTGGCGTTATCCCCTGCGAAGGTTAGATTTGCCAGGTCCATGTTTGGGGTGGAGCCTGGGGAGGACAGGGACCTCAGTCAGGTACAAGCTCGTAGAGCCCACCCTCCAAAGCATCCATTTTCTCCAGGGGAACTGAGCTGTTCTCCCAAGAGCAGTCCTTGAAAGAGCTCTCTCAGCCCCACCTACCTCACAGGGAGTGCTCCCTCTAAGCTGAGTTAGGCCGCGGTCACACGGTCATTTTGATCGGGTTTCACCGCTGTTCCCTCTCGCATTTAAAATTGCTGATCAGACGGCCACATCCGTCTCCCGCACCGAAGTGGGCTCACTCGTGCAATGCTCCCGGTTCCCTAGCAAGTTTTTCTACACTCGGAAAATCAAGTACTTTCCAGATATTTGCACTTTGAATATGCGATTTCGCCGATCTGGACAGCCATCTCTTGCAATGATCGTGATTAGGTCATCTGAATGTCCTTCTCATGATGTTTCCTTTTTTTACAAGCTTCTGTCATTGTGCATATGAGCAATCCTGTGCTGAATAAATCCAATGTATAAATGTTCAAGCGCACATATACACTCCAGCACTCAGTTGTATGTCACCAGTTAATTTTGTTTGCTATTTGGGGGTGGGGGAACCTGCAAGAACAAGGGAGTATGGCGAGTTCCAGTGAGAGCGGTGATTTGGCCATGTGTATCTGCACATGCGCAAAGCCATTTTTTTTAAAAAAACAAGCCGTGCCGCCCAAATGGCAGTGCAGCTATCTGAACGGTGCCCGGAGACCCACTGTGTGATGCAAGTGGTTCAGGGAGGGATGTGTGGTCATCCCACCCCGGAAAAAAACATTCCCGATCAAATATACAGCAGGAACAAATCGTGGTAAGCTTGCCGTGTGATCACACCCTTAGTGTGAGCAAGGTCACAGTTTTTTATCCTCCGGCTCACGCACTTTTGTCTCAGTTCAGGAAGGATGTGGCTCCAGAGCAAACTAATTTATGCAGTAGCCAAATCACTCGCTCACAACTTTAATGCCAGTAGCTCACAATGTAGAATTTTTGCTCACAAGACTCCCCAGCTTAGAGGGAACATTGCTCACAAGGGTGTCTGTTGTGAGGAGAAGGGAAAGGAGATTGTAAGCCCCTCTGAGACTCCTTCGGGTAGTGAAGGGCGGGGTACAAATCCAGTCGCCGCCTCCTCCTCCTCCTCCTCCTCCTCCTCTTCCTCTTCTTCTTCTTCTTCTTCTTCTTCTTCCTCCTCTTCTTCTTCTTCTTCTTCTTCTTCTTCTTCTTCTTCTTCTTCTTCTTCTTCTTCTTCTTCTTCTTCTTCTTCTCCTCTTCTTCTTCTTCTTCTTCTTCTTCTTCTTCTTCTTCTTCCTGAATATGAGCTGTAATTCTGGGGATCCCCAGGTTCCACCTGGAGGCTGGCATCCCTAGCGGAGGTCCCTCCTCCCCTCCTCCCTCCCCACACCCCGCCCTCCCTAGGTCTCCATCCCCAAATCTCCAGGCTTTTCCCAAACTGGAACTGGCGACTGGAACTGTGATTACAAACCCGAGTGAGGGAGGAGGAAAGGGTTAAGAGCGGAAAAAAGGGAAGGGGAAGTCTGGCAAGAGTGAAAATATACATATCACCACATAAAAATGTTGACCACCCATGATTCCCAGTGTCCCGGTCCCAAGCACACCTCGTACTTTCATTAACCTAGGCTGGCTTGAATAGGGAGGCTGTCTGGCCGGGTTCACAGCGGATTTTCTAAAAGCTGTTCTCTAATGAAAGGGGGGGGGTGAGCCTCCTCCGAGGGCCACCTACCATGCGCCGCTCTTTCTCTCTGGGACTTGTTTCTCTAACGGAGCTCAAGCATAAATAAGCTTGTTTACCAGCGGTCCAAATGTTAATGATAATGAAGCCTTACTTGTTTCGCCACAATGACAAGTAATTTGCAACAAGAGGGAGGGGAAGAGGATGAGAGAGGGGAGAGAGGATGTATTTGTGGTTGACTGTTTTTTTCCCCCATAGATGCCCCCCCCGGCCAATCCTGAAATTGTCAGCGTAGGCCTCTGTTGCATCTGGCCTTTGGATCACTCCGGAAAGAAGAACTAGAGTTGCCACCCTCCCCAGGGGGCACCTGGAGATCTCCCGCTATTACAACTGAACTCTAGACGACAGAGATCACTTCCCCTGGAGAAAATGGCTGCTTTGGAGGGCGGGCTCTATAGCATTGTGCCCTGCTGAAGTCCCTCCTCACCCCAAGGCCCACCCTCTCCAAGCTCCACCCACAAAAAACTCCAGGCATCCCCCAACCCGGAGTTGGCAACCCAGGCATTGCTGCTCTCCTCAACCTGTGACTTGCATGTGAGGGCTGGTTTGTACGTGCGGATTCATCAGGTAGCAAAAAAACCCGAGCTGCTGCCTACAAGTATTACTAAGGATAGCTGGTTTTCATCTGTTCACACATCCCTTCGCCAGGAACCCGTGTTCATTCATCAAAAGTCATGGCAACTGTCCAATAATGACTAACCATAGAATCATAAAATGTCAGAGATGGAAGGGACCTTGCAGGTCATCTAGTCCAACCCCCTGCACTCTGCAGGAGCATAGCCAAAAGACAGCCCTACATACCTACAACATACCCGAAAGATGGTCGTCCAGCCTCTGCTTGAAAACGTCCAGGGAAGGAGCATCCACCACCTCCCGGGGCAGTCTGTATGTGTGACTGGGCCATCACGGTTACAAAACCCCTTTCGTATCACCTCGAATGCAGGGCTCCTCAATGGTGTCAGTTCACACAGTCACCTGCCACTCCGCAGGAGCACAGTTTAATTGCTTGCATGTGTGAACCAAGTCCTTTGCAGAAGAAGAAGAAGAAGAAGAAGAAGAAGAAGAAGAAGAAGAAGAAGAAGAAGAAGAAGAAGAAGAAGAAGAAGAAGAAGAAGAAGGAGGAGGAGGAGGAGGAGGAGGAGGAGGAGGAGGAGATTGGACTTATACCCTGCCCTTCACTGCCCAAAGGCGTCTCAGAGCGGCTTACAATCTCCTTCCCCTTCCTCTCCCCACAACAGACACCCTGTGAGGCAGGAGGGGCTGAGAGAGCTCTCCCGAGAACTGCCCTTGAGAGAACAGCTCTGAGAGAACTTGTGACTGACCCAAGGTCACACGAACAGCTGCATGTGGGGGAGTGGGGAATCAAACCCAGCTCTCCCAGATTAGAATCCACACCCTCACACCAAACCACTTACACCAAATTAGCAGATCCAGAGATGTGTGAAATCTTAGGGTTGCTATCTCCGGGTTGGGAAATTCCTGGGGAGGGTGGGGTTTGACTTCAGCAGGGTACCATGCCAGAGAATCCACCCTCCAAAGCAGCCGTTTTGTCCAGGGGAACGGATTTCTGTAGTCTGGAGAGCAGCACTAATTCCAGAAGATCTCCCGGGCCCACCTGGACATTGGCAACCCTACCTGAGAAACATTGCTTCTCTTAATCTCTCTCCGCTTCCCTTGATATCTCTCATGGTTTTTTTCTGAGCAGGAGTCTGCAAAGTCAGCTCAGATCCCATCAGCATATATGCAATACACGCTGAGACAAAAAACAAACAAACCATCCTTATTGATAAGTATGACACTTAAAGGCAGTTCTCAGCAAAAGTGATTCAGGTTTAATAAGTGATTCAACAGCTCAGAACAGACAACGAAACATAGAGCAACTGGCTCTTATTTAAACAGTGCGGGCTAGCATATCCACGCCCATATTCCGGTTAACAACCAATGGTATTACAGAGATAACACCCAATCATTTGCTTCCCTCCAGCACAATCCTTGTCTCCTGATTGGCCTGCTACACAGAGTAGCCGATCAGGCATTGCCATTCAGGATACCAGCATGTCAATGGGGATGAAATCCAAGCTCAGGACGTAACACGTATTTCAATAGATCCAGAGGAGTAGCTCTGTTAGTCACCACACCTCAAAAAGGATATTATAGCATTGGAAAAAGTGCAGAAAAGGTCAACTAGAATGATAAAAGGGTTGGAACACTTTCCCTATGAAGAAAGGTTCAAACGCTTGGGTCTCTTTAGCTTGGAGAAACGACGGCTGAGGGGTGACATGATCGAGGTTTATAAGATTATGCATGGGATAGAGCAGGTTGAGAAAGAAGTCCTTTTCTCCCTTTCTCACAATACAAGAACTCGTGGGCACTCCATGAAATTGCTGAGCACTTGGGTTAGAACAGATAAAAGGAAATACTTCTTCACCCAAAGAGTGATTAACACATGGAATTCACTGCCACAGGAGGTGGTGGCAGCTACAAGCATGGACAGCTTCAAGAGGGGATTAGATAAGCATACAGAGCAAAAGTCCATCAGTGGCTATTAGCCACAAGGTATAGGTAGGAACTCTGGAGCAAGTGATGCTCTGTATTCTTGGTGTGGGGGGGGCAACAGTGTGAGGGCTTCTAGTGTCCTGGCCCTATTGCTGGACTTCCTGATGGCACCTGGTATTTTTGGCCACTGTGTGACAGCATGTTGGACTGGATGGGCCACTGACTCGATCCAACATTGGCTTCTCTTATGTTCACACAGCAGGTGGCTGACTTGTGGAACTCACCGCAACAAGATGTCTTGCTGGCCACTGTCTGTGGGATTTAATTGGGGCTGGCCAGACTTATGGAAGGTATCATTGGCCATCAGCCATGATAATTGAATGGGGCGTCCGGGATCAAAGGAAGAATACCTCTCATTGAGCACCACTGTAGCAGTGTCCCCCCTAAGATGAGCGTGTGATAGGCCACTCATTAACACAGGGAGCCCTGCTCAGCAGCAATCTGGAGTCACTCCGGGTCTACCAGCCCTTCTGAGTTTGCTCCTCATGTATGGGAATTGACGTGAATTTTTATGAAGTCTGGGAGTTCCATATGAAAATGTTTATCCTTCACTCTGATGAAGAATGGAAACATGACCTTACCTGGGAGACCCATTAGTTCGCTGGAAAGTCATATCACCCACAGAAATATACTGATATATCTGCTGTTAAAATCATTGCTTGCCAAAAGCACAGAAAACACACGTCACAAATCTTGGCAACTGGATTTTTCATTGAGTTGTATTGTATGACGTTAAGCAACCCTGTTCGACTTGAATTCTGTTTTGCACTTTGTTGAGGTTTGTCTTTTGTCCTGTGACGTGGTACACATATATGTTTAAGATTTATTTCAGAAGACACGTTGTATACATATGTTCAAAATTCCACTTCATAAAGTTCCCTTCTATTAATATCGCATTTAACTTTAAAATAGTTATCAGACAAATAAGCTTGCAGAAGTCTTTATTTATATATAATTGGGTTTTTTTCACTGTGAATTTTGTTTTCTTGGGATCTGCGGCACGGTGTTCCCTTATTGGCTTATTTATGGAAGCTTTGCTGGCCAGTCACGCGCCCTTCAGTTAACCTACCTCACAGGGTGGTGGTTGTGAGGATGAAATGGAGTCGAGGAGAACGACGCAAGCCATTTTGGGACACCGTTGGGGAGAAAGATATAAAAATGAAGGAAAGGATGAAGAGGACGGGAAAGTTGCTACGTTACCCCATCATTCATCACCGGGGATGCATGAGGCCTGCACAGAAATACCTCTCGAGGGTTGCAGCCCTGCGGAGCGGTGGAGGCCAGCTGGCCTCGGAATTGTTTTGACTGGTTAGCCCAGGGAGTTCCAGAAGTGTGCGAGGACATGTACCTTGTAATAATGCAGAGACTCGTTGGGCTGTGGTGTGTTTTAGGGGAAGGAACAGAGATTTATGGGCTTACGAATGTGGCAGGCACACCAGCAATTTGCATGGAATTTCTTGGATGAGAATAAACTTTCTCCAGCCAAAATAACTACTGAAATCAATGATCTTTGGGTGGAAATCTTCAAGCCGGGTTAAGGACGAAGAATGCGGCTAGCCCACGCATTTGGGGGGGGGAGAGAAAGCGGAATGCGAGAAATGTGTTTGCAGACACGTGCATTGTCTTTGTTTAGATATTTATACCCTGCTTCCTCCCCAAGGGGGGTGCAAAGTGGCTTACAACATTGTTCTCCTCCGTTTTATCGTCACAACAACCTTGTCAGGTAAGTCAGGGAGAGGGAGGGGGGGGAGAGAGAGAGAGAGAGAGAGAGTTTCATGGCAGAGTAGGGTTGCCAGGTCTAGGATGGAAAATACCGGGAGGTTTTGGGGTGGAGCCTGAGGAAGGCGGGGTTTGGAGAGGGGAGGGACTTTGACGGGTTATAATGCCACAGACTCCACCTTCCAAAGTGGCCATTTTCTTCAGGTGAATGGATCTGTCGCCTGAAGATCAGTTTTAATAGTGGGAGATCTCCAGTTCCCACCTGGAGGTTGGCAACCCTACGGCAGAGTGGGGATTTGAACTTGGCTGTCCCAGTTCCTAGTCTGACACTCTAACCACTACACGATGCTATCTCCTCATAAGAACATAAGAGAAGCCAGTGTTGGATCAGACCAATGGCCCATCTAATCCAACACTTTGTGTCACACAGTGACCAAAAATGCCAGGTGCCATCAGGAGGTCCTCCCACTGTTGACCTCCCCCAAGCACCAAGAATACAGAGCATCACTTGCCCCAGAGTCCCTATCTATACCTTGTGGCTACTAGCCACTGATGGACCTCCTCAGACAGCCATGGCTGAAGCAGCTGAGAGGATGCTGTGTGGAATATCTGTGTTTGTCTCTGTGGAAGAAGAGGAGGAGGAGGAGGAGGAGAAGGAGGTTGGATTTATACCCCATCCTTCACCAAAGGAGTCTCAGAGCAGCTTACAATCTCCTTTCCCTTCCCTTCCCCACAACAGACACCCTGTGAGGTAGGTGGGGCTGAGAGAGCTCTTTTGAGAACTGCCCTTCAGAGGACAGCTCTGAGAGAACTTGTAACTGGCCCAAGGTCACACCAGCAGCTGCATGTGGAGGCATGGGGAACCAAACCCGGTTGTCCCGGATTAGAATCCACACTCCTAACCACTACACTAAACTGGCTCCCAACATTTAATTCATTTGTGCTCCGCCTTTCTGTCCAATGGGGATCCAAAGTGGCTTACATCATTCTCCTCTCCTCCTCTTTATTCTCACAACAACCCTGTGAGGTACGTTCAGCTGGAAGAGCGTGACTGGCCCAAGGTCCCCCAACGAGCTTCCATGGCAGTAGCGGGGATTTGAACCGGGGTCTTCCAGATGACTAGTCCCACGCTCTTAAGCACTACACCACACGGGGTATAGGAAGGGAACTCAAAAGACAGACCTGCCACAATGACATCTGGCAGCTCTGCTCAGCACCTCCGAGGCGGCTGTGACACCTTTTCGGTGATTCATGAAATCCTGTGACTCAGCCACCTGGGGAGGAGGAAGGGAGACGGGGTTGGGGCGGGGAGTGAAATGCAGTTTTGCAAGAGAAAAGCCTGTTTGGTTGTAATGTTGGAAGCTCCCTAGCTTTTGTTTCCTTGAGGGCTGAGTGGCACAAGTCATTGCCAACCCTCCCGCCCTCCCCTAAAATGACAGATTCTTGCTCAGACCCAGACAAAGATGCTTGAAAACAAAACAGCTGCAAACACTTTGGGAAGGCCAGTAAATAGCCGGCTCCCAGGAGAGAGAGCTGCAGACTCAGGTTCAGGAGGCAAACTGGGTGTGAGGGGGATGATTTGAAAACTAAGAAGTGTAGACTAGGTAAAGCACAACCAGTGTTCCCTCTAAGCTGAGCTAGTGTGAGCTAACTCATAGTTTTTAGCCTCCAACTGACAGATTTTTTGTCTTAGCTCAGGAAAGGGATGGCTCCAGTGCAAACTGATTTATGCAGCGGCCAAATTGCTCACCACTTTAACGCCAGCAGCTCACGAAGTAGGATTTTTGCTCCACAGCTTAGAGGCAGCAGCGTCCGCAATCTCCTCTTAGGAACTCCCATTTGAGATCAGGGGCCTGCGGACTTACTACTGTAAGGGCTTGTAAAATGGAGCTGTTCCACCAGGCCTTTAAGCACATAAGAGAAGCCAATGTTGGATCAGGCCAATGGCCCATCTAGTCCAACACTCTGTCACACAGTGGCCAAAGATGCCAGGTGCCATCAGGAGGTCCACCAGTGGGGCCAGGACACTAGAAGCCCTGCCACTGTTGACCCCCCCAGCACCAAGAATAGAGTGCATCTCCTGCCCCAGACTGAGAGTTCCTATCTGTACCTTGTGGCTAATAGCCACTGATGGACTTCTGGTCCATATGTTTATCTAATTCCCTCTTGAAGCTGTCCATGCTTGCAGCTGCCACCACCTCCTGCGGCAGTGAATTCCATGTGTTAATCACTCTTTGGGTGAAGAAGGACTTCCTTTTATCTGTTCTAACCCGACTGCTCAGCAATTTCATTGAGTGTCCGTGAGTTCTTGTATTGTGAGAAAGGGAGAAAAGTACTTCTTTCTCAACCTGCTCTATCTTTGGCTGAGATGCTGGGCATCCAATAAAATCTCACTTCCCCCGCCCCTGCTGAAATTTACCATCTCTACGTGGCTCAGATTAAGAAGAAGAAAATGGCACCAGTTTGAAATCTATGCATACAGTGGCAGATTAACCATTAAGCAGACTAAGCCAATGCTTAGGGCACCAGGGCCAAAGGGGGCACCACAAAGTTGGGAAAAGGGTGAAAAGAAAAAAAAAAAACACGAATGAAGATTTGTAGAAAAAAAATTGATAAAACTAGTGCAAATTGATTACGGTGCACCCTAAGGTTATCTTCTATTTTTTGTTGGCGAGGTGCAGTGTCATAGTAAACGGTAAAGGTTCCCTTGCTCGAAAGCCAGTCGAATCCGACCCTAGGGTTGCGGTGCTCATCTCCGTTTCAAAGCTGAAGAGCCAGCGCTGTCCAAAGTCGTTTCCGTGGTCATGTGGCCGGCATGACTAAACACCAAGGCGCACGGAACGCAGTGTCATAGGCTATGTTTAAAAATAAAATGCCTGTGTTTAAAAGCAAAATGATGGAGCCAAATTCAAATGGACGGGGTCAGTGTGGAAAGGAGGGGGGCACCAAGACTGGCCAGTGCTTAGGGCACCAGTGAGCCTTCATCCGCCCCTGTATGCATATGAATAATGTTTTATACCGTTTTAATTGTTTGTATATTTAATAATGTATTGGGATTTTTATGATGTCTTGATTTTGCTCCGTGATCCACCCCGAGACCATTTGCGGGGAGGGCAGAATATAAATTCAAACAAAGAAAGAAAGAAAGAATTCCAGAAAATTATAACAAAATGCTGCTCATAGGATACTTTTTGTAAGTGTCCCCCCCCGAAAGGGTAATAGCCTTTCGCAATGGAAAAACACACAGAGAGGAAAGAGTTAAAGGCCCCCCTCACATTCAACCCATTCTCCCCCTTGAATACAGGGCTTTGGGGGGGGGGGTATTTTCCAATGGCAGGCATCTTTTTAAGAGGGGGAGGAATTTGGGGCTTGCTCTTTTATCTTTGGTTTCAGCTGGGGCTGTTTTAACTATTATCGTAACCTGCCTTGGACCAAGAGGAAAGGCGGGGATATCGAGGTTTTAATAAATTAACAATAAATATGTTGTCGAAGGCTTTTGCGACCGGAGTTCATTAGTTGCAACTAACAATAAATAAATAATAAAACGGACAAAGCAGAACCAGTGAGCACATTGGGAGAAGGGGGTGGTATTAATTTATTGAAAACCATTGACAAGACCAGGCTTTCTCCCAGAAAACGAAGACCCGGGGGCTGCTCACAACAATAAACCCGAAACATCGTAAAATATCAAAGAGTGACCACTCGAACAGCCGACAATGGCAAATTTACAAGACAGCTCAGACATCTGACCTGCAAAGCCAAAATGGAACACTGGTCCATCCGGAGGAGCCAAAATCCCTTCCCAAAAGTTCCATCTTTCATCCTCTCCGACACGGGGAAAGGGATGTGGATCTTTTTATTGTCCTCTAGGAGATTCCTGCCATAAAAACGTCCATTTAAATGATTACGGAGCTGAACGTAACATGCAGTTCTGCCCACAGAGAAAGTACCCGAGAGCCAGGAAATCTTCTGTTTGAATCGCCGTCCAGCCAGAAGTGAACTCAATATGACCAATAAGTTTGGACAGACAAAAAGAAGAAATTTCAAGCAGCGTATTAAGTGATGGAATCCACTCTCCTAAGAGGGAGGGATGGCCAACAGGTGTAGCCAGCTTTTGAAAAAGCAAGATTTCCAGGTATAAGAACATAAGAACAGAAGAGAAGCCAGTCTTGGAGCAGGCCAAAGGCCCATCCAGTCCAACACTCTGTCACACAGTGGCCAAAAATACCAGGGGCCATCAGGAGGTCCAGCAGTGGGACCAGGACACTAGAAGCTCTCCCACTGTTGCCCCCCCAAGCACCAAGAATACAGAGCATCACTTGCCCCAGAGTTCCTTGTGGCTAATAACCACTGATGGACCTCTGCTCCATATGTTTCTCTAATTCCCTCTTGAAGCCATCCATGCTCGTAGCCGCTGCCACCTTCTGTGGCAGTGAATTCCATGTGTTAATCACTCTTTGGGTGAAGAAGGACTTCCTTTTATCTGTTCTAACCCAAGTGCTCAGCAATTTCATTGAGTGCCCACAAGGAGTCTTGTGAGAAAGGGAGAAAAGTACTTATTTCTTTACCTGCTCTATCCCATGCATAATCTTCAGCCTCGATCAGCCGTCATTTCTCCAAGCTAAAGAGCCCCAAGTGCTTTAACCTTTCTTCATAGGGAAAGGGTTCAGGAGTCTCCATTCCTACTTACATCTGGTGAAGGGAGCTTTGACGCTCGAAAGCTGATACTCTGGAAATCTTGTTGGTCTTTAAGGTACTGCTGGATTCAAATCTTGCAATTAATACTGGATAGAAGAAGAGGAGGAAGAAGAGATTTATACCCCACCCTTCACTGCCCAAAGGTGTCTCAGAGCGGCTTACAGACTCCTTTCCCTTCCCCTCCCCACAACAGACACCCTGTGAGGTAGGCAGGGCTGAGAGAACTTCTGACAGAAACTGTCCTTGAGAGAACAGCTGTGCCAGAGCTTGTGACTGACCCAAGGTCACATCAGCAGGTGCAAGTGGAGGAGTGGGGAATCAAACCCGGTTCTCCCAGATTAGAGTCCACGCACTTAACCACTACACCAAACTGGCTCTCTAGTGTATCTGGTCAGACAGGTCAGACAGGCCAACAACTAAAATGGACTGGGTCCGTGTGGAAAGGAGGGGGGCACCAAGATTGGCCAGTGCTTAGGGCACCAGCGAGCCTTCATCCGCCCCTGCATCCAAGTGCTCACCAAAGCTGACCTTGCAGAGCTCCCAAGCTCTGTTAAGCCCAGACTAAGGTGGGCTGTAGTGGCAGACTAACACAACCTACTTTAGCACAAGCTTCTGTGAGCTCGCTTGGAGGTCTCCTGTTATGAACTGAGCCTGAGCAGTACCTGGCAACTGGCTAAGCTTGTTCCACCAGAACAATAGAGAGCCAGGATCCTGGAATGGACCTATAGAGTAGTTGTAATGTAAACTGGCCTATCGTTGGTGGTGGGGTGTGTTGGGCTGTGGTCTCTGCAGGCTTTATAAACAGGGCTGCAAGGCCAGATTTGCTGTCAGAGTTGAGCAGAAATCACTAATAAGCTATGAGCTGATCACTGTACGGTCTCAAACCCAGTATATTTCATCTCCCATCCAAGTACTAACCATGGCTGACCCTGCTTAGCTTCTAAACTCTGACAAGCTTGAACTAAGCTGGGTCGACTTTGTGGGATTCACCATTCCTCTAGACAGGGCTACTTTTGGGCAGGAACGCACAGGAACGGAGTTCCAGCTGGCTCCCGAGTTGGCCACGCCCAGCAGGAACTCATTAGCATAATAGGCCACACCCAACAGCAGAAACTCATTAGGATTTTCTACATTAGGGGTGTGTGGCCTAACACGCAAAGGAGTTCCTGCTCCAAAAAAAGCCCTGGGTTTTGACAACAGACAAGGTAAACAGAATAAGAAGCAAAAGGTGGGTGTGGCTGAATGACCACACTTCTGGTAACATGGGGGAGTGGCCTAATATGCTAATGAGTTGTGCTGTCGGGGTGTGTCCTATTATGCTAATAAGTTCCTGCTCTAGGGTTGGAAGTGCTAGTCCATACAGTTAATACTTCTAGTTCATATGATTCTCTGACGTGAATGTATGGAGGGCCACTTGACTGTGAGAATGAAGCAGAGAAACCTGTCCTCCTTTTGAGGCAGCCAACTGGAACTAAAGTGTTCAGCAGAACAGGGGAAATAAACCCCAAGAAGAGAAGGCCCATCTAGTGCAGCACGGATGGAAAGTCCGGTGCTTTCAGCAAAAACTCAGAGCTCAGACTGAGACGACAGGATCTCAGCTTCTTCGAACCGGGTGTGCTTAATTTGGTCAGGAGAAGCGACAATCTGATTTTGAAACGATAAACCCAGCCTTGAGTCAGTAATGAAGGTTTCCCCCCCCCTTTCAATCACAGAGCCAGGGTTCAGAGACGACGTGCGGGAGCGAGGAGATAAACAAGGGCCGGCACATTACCCAGCAATGAACATAAAACCACACGTTGCGGGCCCTGAACAAGATCAATCGAAACGGCATAATGCAATTTGATGTGGGGAGGGGACGCTTTATTACAGATTAGGTTCTGGGAACTCTGGAATCGAACACAGTTAATAACACGAAGAGTACGGCCTGTTTAGAAGATGACCTTGACTGCTAGTGGCTGACGGGCGGCTCAGAACAAACGGCGGCTTTAAGCCCTTTCCTGGGCAGCCCTCGAGGAAGACTTGCTTGTTGGCCTAGGAGACCCTGCTGACTGACAAGGATTCTGGGCAGTATTTTAGAATGGCACATTCTGTGCGGGGAAGGCGCTGTACAGGACTGGCATTGGTTTCATCTTATTCATTCATACCCCAAACTTTCTCCCCAGTGTGGGGGTCCCGTTGTCTTCTCCTCAACTGGTGAAGGTGTTCACTGTCCCCCCACACACACTAGGTAAAAAGAAGACAGGCAGCCTTTGGAGGTGGCAAGCTGCTCTCCACCACTCACCCACCTTTTCAACAACTGCTTCCAGAGATCCTTTAAACTGGAGATGGCAGGAACCGAACCCGGGACTCGCGATGTGCAGAGGAGATGCCCTGCTGCTGAGCTATGGGCCTTCTCCAAGGCAAGATGCTGAAATAGGTGGAGGGGGACGGGACCTGGAACTGTGAATGTGGTAGGGAGTTAGGGTTGCCACTCTCCAGGTGAATCGCAACTGATCTCCGTGTTGTATACCAACCAGGGACTCTCCTGCACTTTTTAGACGCTGCGTCTCTGGCATCCACGCCCCAAGTAGGAAAGTGGCTCAAAGATGTTTTTATTGCCATATGGGAAAGGATTCTCAGCAGCGTCAAGCACATGATTAGCAAGAATTCAGGTGTGCTGTGTGAGCATTTAAAAATAATACAAAGTCCTGGTTTCTACTCTCTTTTTTGGAAGGAACAGCGCCTGAATTGCTTGCCTGGCATTGGCTAAGTTCTTAACGTGCAATGCCACCTATTGGGCAAACGAGGAACTGCTCAAACATAAAATTCAGTCGACCCCCCCCACCCCCACCCCCATGCAGATAATAAACAATTCCAATGTGATTCCTCATGACTTTTGGGCAGCAAAGCAGCTGGAGGGATGCGTAACCCCTTCTCCCCTCCCATCATTTCTCCACTGACACTCACTGCCTCGGGGAATGTTATATATGCAATGCCAGTAATGTTCACTTTGGCTCTGATTGGGTTGATGTAGTTTACAAAAAAATACACAGAAAGACGTTGACTTTTGTGAGCTGAAACATACATAAACAAATGAGGAAAGAACGCTATCGAGTAAGGTTCTAAAACATTCATGATATGTAAAGACTTGGATTCGAGTCCAGCGGCATCTTAGAGGCCAACAAGGGTTTCGTGGGATAAGCTTTAGAGAGTCAAAACTCCACTTTGACTCTGGAAAGGTTACACCCGGAAGCTGTTGTTGGTCTCTAAGGTGCAGCTGGACTTGAATGTAAACTGCTTTACTGCAAATCTACATGCCTACCCTCTGAAACTGTATAAAAACGTTGATCTCTGAAACTATACAAAGACTTTAGCGCAACAAGATTGTTCAGGGCTCTTCTTGTGCCTTTCTAAAGCAGTCGTTCCCGACCCTGTGGATCAGGTCATTATTTGATCGATTTATTAAATCTCTTTGTCCCACCCTTGAAGTCTATTCACGTCTATCTTGATGCCTTCCAGGCTACGGACAGGATTTCCAAGTACAGCTGGTAATAAACAAACACACATTCACGCAAAAAGAGACTTTCTCTTTTTCTCTCCACAAATGAGCTGCATATGTCTTGCAGTCGCACTGACTTTCTCCACGGGCACTTCTTCCGCAGAGCGGGGCATTTCCTGTAAACTTTTATAACTGTGGGTTTTTACAGCTCCCCTCCATTCAGAATCGGAGAGGGGTGGTGTTGGGGCAGGAGAAGGCCCCAAATATTTTAAAGATCTACAAAAGGCCTTTTTTTGCGACACCTTGAGAAACCCGCATGAAAGGCCAACCGGTGGGTGCCAGTCTTTCTTTCTCAGGCCTCATACAGGAATGTGAAATGTTACACACCACCGCGAAACGTTCCATATGACACCCCGGCTCGGACTTTTTAAAGCTCCTCTGTCCAAACAAGTGGGATATTTTAAGTCTACGTCACAAGGCTGTTTATAACTGGAAGAGTTCTATACGCCTGGGACCTACAGACAGCCGCCTTTACATCTAGCTTGACAAGAACCTTTTCTTGTGGAAATCGCCCTTTTATTTTCCGCAAACTGCTCTTCCCCACCGCTGACCTCCTAAGCTGCAAGGCCAAGGCCCGGAACATTAAGTTACTTGTACCTTTAAACAGAAAGCAACTGTAGGATAAACCCCACCAAATTGGGGGGGTGGGGAAGGAATGTCTTGGCCAAACTGGCCAATCAGTTTGGTACTCTGCGTAATTACAGAACAAGAAACAACCAACCCCCTCCTCCCAAATATTCTGATTTTATATTTACTGATGTATGGATTGATGCTTGATCGTCTGAATTATAGCAGAACGTGGCTGGAATTTAAAGGAACAAAGCATACGTGTGTGACCCTCGCAGGAGAGAAAAGAAAGAAATATCCTCATATAAATCTGTTGGTGTGAAGGTATCTTTGGACGCCTGTGTTATGGTTCCACAAATCGCCTCTTAAAAGGAGATCCTGAAGGGATGGAAAACCGTGTGGAAAAGAGCAACCAAAACGATCAAAGGGTGGTTCCTGCGAGGAAAGGCCACAGAGCCGAGGCTTTCGGTGCAGTAAAAAAAAGGTGTGTGTGTGATGATAAAGCTATGGAAATTGGGATTTCCATCTCCAGGTGGGGATATTCTTGGAGTATGGGGGATGGAGCCTGTTGAGGAAAGGGTTTGGGGGATGGGGGACCTCAGCTGGGTATAATTCCATACAGCCCCTCCTCCAAAGCAGCCATTTTCTCCCAGGGAAATGATCTTGATAATGTGGAGTTCAGTTGTAATCCTGGGAGATCTCCAGGCCCCACAAGGAGTTTGGCAACTGCAATTAAAGGGTGTTTGTTACTGAGAAAGTAGAGAGAGAGAGACAAGCTTCTCTCTCCCTCCCATTATGGGATGAATGTGGACACACTCGCCGAATTTAATGGGTTGTAGATTCAGGAGAGGCAAAATGCATCATTCAGTTATGGAATTCCCTGCCTCAAAGTGTACGGCCACTTACTTAAAACTCATGGAGGAGAGATCTATCAACCGCTGTTAGCCATGGTGGCTAAATGAAACCGCCATGTTCAGAGGCAGTGTACCTGGGAAACGACGTGTTCCGATTTTATATTTACAAGTATGTATCCCTTGAATTAAGCACATTTCCATGCACAATTCATATTACTGATGTTGTAATTCTACACATTCTGTGCGCGATCAGTGTTCGATGTGTATTTTCAACACAGGAATCGGCAGTATCTTTTGTGGGCCACTGATAACGACCACTTTGTCGAAACGCGTTTGGTTTTGACAACATGAAGGTTTGATGCGTTATAATTATTTTGTTATGCTTCCTGCGTATTTATTAACGGATATTTGCGTATTAAGCGTCAAATTTATTTGATTTAGAGGGTACATACAACTTCTCTTGCTTTCAATATTTTGTTGGTTGGGTATCCACCTTTTTTCCAGCGCCCTACAGATCCAAGAACAAAAACAGACGACAGAAAACACAACAACATCGACCAAAAGCCTGGGGGAAATGAAAGGTTTCCGGGAACCCGCAATAGAAGCAGCAATAGAGAAATAAATCAAGAGCATATGAGAAAACCATCCTCCACTGTTGCCACAGGCCTGTTGGACTAATATAGTTTTTTACCGATCTCAGAAAGGCCAGAAGCGGGGGGTGCAGGGGGGCAGACAGCAACCCTGGGGAAACGGAGTTACAAGGGTATAGATCGAGACAGGTCGCCATGTCAGTCTGTCTGTAGCAGTACAAAAGAGCCAGAGTTCAGGAACACCTTAAAGACTAACCAAATATGAGGCAGGCTAGGAGCTTTCTTGAATCACGGCTCACTTCTTCAGATGTGGGTAGGGGGGTAGATCTAGGTAGTGGGCAGTGTTCCCTCTAAGCGGAGTTAGTGTGAGCTAGCTCACCATTTTTTAGCCTCTGGCTCACACATTTTTGTCTTCGCTCAGGAAGGGATGGCTCCAGGGCAAACTAATTTATGCCGTAGCCAAATCGCTCGCTCACCACTTTAATGCCAGTCGCTCACAAAGTGGAATTTCTGCTCACAAGACTCCACGGCTTAGAGGGAGCATTGGACACAGCCGAGAAACCAGGAATTACTTCTGCTGCTGGGTCCCAGATCACAGAGAGGTTTGCGTGGGTCTCAAAGATCCCGCAAGTCTGCGAAATAAGCTTTTGGCCGTTCTGTTGTACAGTAGAACAAAGTTTGAGCCCAGCGGCACCTCGAAGACCAACAAAGTTTTATTCTGGGTATAAGCTTCTGCATGCACACAAATGCTGATACCCAGAATAAAACTTCGGTGGTCTTAAAAGTGCCACGGGGCTCAAACTCCTTTCTGCTCCTTCAGGCCAACGCGGCTAGCCACCCGAATCTGCCGTACAGTGTTTATAATACAAGTGAATTGTTTCCAGAATCCTGTTGTGCTGTTCCGGTAGTCCTCCTTCCCCCACACCCCCAAACAAACTGCTCTGGAGCAGTTTGACTTTAGTGGGGGGGAAACACCCGGACTGTAAGGACGAGGATGAATAGAATGCTCCATCTAGAGGCGGACGTGGAAATGTCCCGGCAGCCTTCTTAAAAATACTCACAAACACCCGCAAGCGGCAGTAGAGTGTGTGTGTGTGGGGGTCAGCCTCTCAAGGGAAATGCCCCCTTTTAAAAAGCCATCCTTTGAACGTAAGAACATTAGAACAGCCCTGCTGGATCAGAACAGTGGTCCGTGTAGTCCTGCATCCTGTCTCACACAGAGGCCAACCAGTTCCAACAGGGCAGAGAGGCCAAGGCCTTCTCCTGATGTTGCCGCTTGGCTCTGGGATTCAGAGGATTAATGCCTCTGAATGTGGAGGTTCCCCTCAATCACCGTGGCTAGTAGCCACTGATACACTGATCCTCCGTGACTCCATCTAATGATTAGAGTCTAAGCCCCCTTTGAAGCTGTTTATTTCTGTGGCCATCATGCCATCTTCTGTCAGCAAATTCTACATTTTAATCACTCTCTGTGTCAAGTAGTGTTTCTGAAAAGTACTGAGACTTACTAGTGATTTCAGCTCTCACATACTTTATTAGATGAAGAACAAGACAACTGAGCCGGCTCGCAGGCCGGCTTTTATTCCCAAGTGACCCACACCCCAAACACACACCCACCCGGTGATTCGCTATTTACATTGACTGGATTAACTCCTGCTCCTCCATTGGAGGGGAGTCAGGATCCACTAGTCCATTGTCCTTCGGGGCGAAGCTCAGGCCCTTCGCCTGGCCACATGGTGGACCGGTTAGAACCAGTCCAAGCACATGGCTGTCCAGAGCCCATGTTCTCCTGTGGATACATTACACCCCTCCCCCCTTGGTCCGATAAACACCCGCACACATAGTCTTTCAAATAGCTGGGGGGCCGCCGCTCTCGCGTGGAGCGACGGGGCTCTGGCATGGGGGAACTGACAGCCTCCCGGGCGGCTGTGGGGACTGGTGGCCGCTCTGGTGTTGGCGGGGCTGGGCTCACCATCTCGGCCGGTGTGTCATTTGCAGTGGCTGTCAGTCCGGAGTTGAAGTCCCCCGGGATTTCTTCTGGTGCGTCCGCCCCCGCGTCTGGTTGAGCTGGCTCGTCCCACTCCTCCCCCTCATCCGGCTCCAGGGGTAGCACCCGGCGACGTAGCTGATCGATGTGGCGATGCAGGATCTGGCCGTCTTCCACCGAGACTTCGTAGGACCGGGGGCCATGGACCCGGACTACTCGGGCGGGAATCCACGGGGGCCCTCTCGCGTAGTTCCGTGCGTACACCGGGTCCTCTGGGAAGAACCCTCGCGCCGCCGCTGGCGTTTCCGTGCAGGGCTCCCGCTCGGGCGCTCGATCGGGATGTAACCGGTCCAGCCTGGTGGTGAGGCGTCGGCCCATCAATAGTTCCGCCGGGCTCCGGCCGGTTGTCGCATGGGGCGTCATTCTCTGGCCGAACAGGAAGTGCGCCATCCTGAAGTCCCAGTCCGTTCCTTCGGTCCGACGGAGCGCCTCTTTGGCCGTCCGCACCATGCGTTCGGCTTGGCCATTGGTGGCGGGGTGGAACGGGGCCGACCTGATGTGGCGAATCCCGTGCTGGCGGGTGAACTCCTGGAACTCCCCGGACGTGAAGGCCGTCCCGTTGTCGGTGACCAGGGTGTCGGGGAGTCCGTGCGAGCTGAAAATCCGCCACATCGCTCGGATGGCCGCCCGGGAAGAGGTGGATGGTACCGGCTCTACTTCTAGCCATTTACTGTAGGCATCTACAAGTATAAAAAACAGCTGCCCCTGGAACGGGCCCGCAAAGTCGAGGTGCAGGCGCGACCAGGGGCGGTGAGAGGATTCCCAGGCCCTGTCTGGGGCCGTCGGGGGTGCGGGTCGGGAGGCCTGGCAGGGTTGACACCTTTTTACAATGTCCTCAATATCCCGGTCTAACCCTGGCCACCAGACATACCCCCGCGCCAGAGCCTTCATCCTGACTACCCCAGGGTGGTGCTCATGAAGGTCCCTCAGTACCCGTTCCTGTAGTGGTTTCGGAATGACCACCCTGCCTCCTCACATTAGGCACCCCTTATAGGTCGACAGCTCAGCGCGCCTTGTGACAAAAGGCGCAAACTCTGGGTCTTGTCTAGCTGTCGGCCATCCCCTCCCCACCCAGTTCAAAACCCGACAGAGAACCCTGTCGCGGCCCGTGAGGCGGGCCACCTCCTTGACATGTACTGGGCGATCGGGCAGCGATTCTAGGAGTGCAATGACGTGGGCGGGGGCTGGGTCTGGGTCCGTTGCGGGCAGTGGGAGGCGGCTGAGCGCGTCCGCGTGACCCATGGCCTTTCCCGGGCGGTGGGTGAGGGTGTAAGAGTACCCCGCCAGGAATATGGACCAGCGGAGAACCCTGGGCGAGACCATCTGCGGCGTCTGTCGATCGGGCGCAAGGAGGCCCAGGAGAGGCTTGTGGTCTGTAAGGATCTCGAACGGGCGGCCATAGAGATAATGGTGGAATTTTTTAACCCCCGCCACTATCGCTAGTGCCTCCTTGTCTATCTGCGCGTAATTACGCTCCGCAGAAGACAGGGTCCGAGAATAGTAGGCGACCGGAACCTCCCGGCCATCCGGCAACCGATGCCCCAACACCGCCCCCACCCCGTAGGGCGACGCATCACACGCCAGAACCACAGGTAAAGCCTCGCAGAAGTGGTGCAGCACCCCGTTGGAGACCAACAAGTCTTTTACCGCCTGGAAAGCTGCCGCATGCTCCGGCTTCCAGGCCCACGGCGCCTCCTTGTCCAGCAGCCGGTGGAGGGGTTCAGCCACCGTTGCCTTTTGGGGCAGAAACGCGTGGTAAAAATTCAAGAGGCCCAGGAAGGCCTGGAGTTCCGGCTTGGACGTGGGGACCGGGGCTTGTGTGATCGCTCTAATTTTCTCGTCTGTGGGGTGGATGCCTTGTGCATCGACTGCGAACCCCAGGAATTCGATGCGGGGCACACCCAGGAGGCATTTCTCCTTCTTCACCTTGAGGCCAGCCTCGTTGAACCTCTGCAGGACCTGACGCAACCGTTCGGTGAAGGCGGTGGAGTCCGGTGCCGCGATGATGACATCATCTAAAAAGGGCTGGACCCCTGGAATTCCTTTCAGAAGGGAATCCATGAAAGATTGAAAAATCCCTGGCGCCACTGAAACCCCAAACTGCAGTCTATTGACCCGGAAAGCCCCCTTGTGGGTGGTGATGGTTTGCGCTTCCGCCGCGGCCGTGTCCACTGGCAGCTGCTGGTAAGCCTGCGCCAGGTCCAATTTGCCGAAAACTTTGGCCCCCGTCAGGGAGGCCAGGACATGGCTCACTACCGGGACCGGATAGGCGTGGTCCTGCAGAGCCTTATTTATGGTGCATTTGTAATCTGCACAAATGCGTATAGCCCCATTCGGTTTAATTGGCGTTACAATGGGGGTTTCCCAGCGCGCTGACGCGACCGGTTCCAGCACGCCTTGGGCGACCAGGCGGTCGAGCTCGGCCTCTATTTTTTCCCGCATGGCTAGGGGAGGGGGCCGTGCCTTTATGCGGATGGGTCGTACGTTAGGGTCCAGATCTAGCGAAATCGGGGTCCCATTGTACCTCCCCAGGGTCCCATCGAATACTTTGGGGAACTCCCGGCAAACTGCCTCCCAGTCAGCAGTCCCAAGGTGGTTTACTCCTGCTATTTGGAGTCCCAAAGGGCCAAACCACGACAGTCCTAGGAGGCTTGAGAGGCGCCCCTCCACAACCAGCAGGTCCAGCAAGCCCGAGAACCCTTTAAATCGGACTTGAAACTTGCCCCAGCCACGGACTGCCACTGGGTTTTTGTTAAAGTCCGTCAGTTTCAACCCCCGTGGCATGTGCAGTCGGGGTCCCCCTTGGGGCATAGTGTTTTAAGGGTCTCCGCGGAAATTATAGAGAACGAGGACCCTGAGTCTATTTCCATTTGGCAGGGGGACCCCTCTATTTGGACAGTTACATGCACCTTGTCCGGGCTTTCAGGGGGCAAGTTACATACCGTCTGCCGGCGCTGTGTCGTCACGGTGTGCAGGCTTGTGGCGTCCCGCTGGGCAGTGGATCCCAGGCACTTGCCCTTGGAGCGGCAGACTCGGGCGAGGTGTCCGGCCTTGTTGCAGGTCCTGCAGATGGCGTCCTGGAAACGGCAGGTCCGGCGCTCGTGAGCGTCACCACAGCTGGCACAGGCAGATGCGTTGGGCTGGTTTGGTGGTGCGGGGAATCCCCTGTTGCGTTGGGTGCGTGGCTGTGATCGGCAGTTCACCTGTAGGACCTCCTCATCGTTCGAGTCATCCGAGGGGCCGGAGTCCTGGAGGCGATGGACCGTCTTAGGCTGGCGATCTGCGTGGGACTTCTCGTAGGCGGCCGCTTCTTGGATGGCGGCCTCCAGAGTGAGGTCGTCCCGGCTGACGAGCCTGCGGCGCAGCTTCGCCTTCTTCAGCCCCACCAAGAACTGGTTTAGGAGGGTATCTGCGAGGTTGGGGAAGGCACACCTTGTGGCTGCGCGGCGTAGTCCGGCCAGGAATTCCGGAGGTGTTTCGTCGGGGCCCTGCGTTCTCGCGAAGAACTCCATTCGTTCCGCGAACTTGGTGGGCTTTGGTGCCAAGTGGTCAGTAAACGCCTTGACCAGCATGTCGTAGGTGGCGGCCGCGTCTTTCGGCAGGAGGGGGTTCACCAGGTCCTTCAGGAGGAGGTGTGCCTCGATGCCGCAGTAGCGCAAGAGATAGGCCTTCTTCGTACCCGCATCCGTGATGCCATGGATCTCGAAGTGACGCTCCAGCGTCTCGATCCAGGTCTCCCAGTGTGCGGGACGAGAGATGTCGAAGGCGGGGAAGCTCTCGTTGCTAGCGGCCATGGTGCTCACCCGTGGAGGTCGCGGTTCAGGCGTAGAGTTGGCGGCGTTGGAAGTGAGGCTGCTCTCGGGGTCAGCGGTGCTAGGGAGCGGTGTGGTGCCCAGGAACCGAAGAGGCGGACACGAAGCTCGGCGGCAGCGTTCGGTGCTTTCGGCGTTGGGGCGGTCAGCGGTGCTCGTCTCGTGGTCGTTGTTCATGGAGGGAGTTGGCATCCCATCCTCGTCGCCAGTGAAAAGTACTGAGACTTACTAGTGATTTCAGCTCTCACATACTTTATTAGATGAAGAACAAGACAACTGAGCCGGCTCGCAGGCCGGCTTTTATTCCCAAGTGACCCACACCCCAAACACACACACACCCGGTGATTCGCTATTTACATTGATTGGATTAACTCCTGCTCCTCCATTGGAGGGGAGTCAGGATCCACTAGTCCATTGTCCTTTGGGGCGAAGCTCAGGCCCTTCGCCTGGCCACATGGTGGACCGGTTAGAACCAGTCCAAGCACATGGCTGTCTAGGGCCCATGTTCTCCAGTGGATACATTACAGTTTCCTTCTCTCCACCCTGAACCTACGGCCCATCAGCTTCTTTGGAAGCCCTCGAGTTCTAGTATTTTGGAAGCGGGAGAAAAATTTCACTTTGTCAGCCTCCACCCCAGGCATAATTTTATAAGTCTTGATTATGTGCCCCCTTAGTCGCCATAGTAAAGGTAAAGGTAAAGGTTCCCTTGCTCGAAAGCCAGTCGAATCCGACTCTAGGGTTGCGGTGCTCATCTCCGTTTCAAAGCCGAAGAGCCAGCGCTGTCCGAAGACTTTTCCGTGGTCATGTGGCCGGCACGGAACGCTGTTACCTTCCCACCAAAGTGGTACCTATTTATCTACTTGCAATTTCTTGCTTTCGAACTGCTAGGTTGGCAGGAGCTGGAACTAGAGGCGGGAGCTCACTCCGTCATGCGGCACTCTCGGGTCTCGAACTGCTGAACGACTGTCCTTCCACAGCCTGCAGTTCAGTCATAGGCTATGTTTAAAAGTAACAATGTATGTGTTTAAAAGTAAAATGGTGGAGCCAAATTCAGTTGTCACGACAGCCATTTCAGTGAGGGGGGCACCAAGACTGGGCAGTGCTTAGGGCACCAAGAGGGGAGGCACCAAGATTGGGCAGTGCTTAGGGCGCCCGTGGGCCTTAATCCGCCCCTGGCCACGTTGAAAGGTGGACTCTGTGGCACGATACCCCGCTGAAGTCCCTCCCCTCCCCAAACCCCGCCCCCCTCAGGCTCCACCCCCTAAATCTCCAGATATTTCCCAATCCGGAGCTGGCAACCCTGCATAGAGGGCTCTAACACTCTGCACCAGCAATTTGGAAACAAATTGGGGTCCAGTGCAGGTAGACCAAGACTTGGCATGATACAGTCTCTACAACCCTCCCTGGTCACTAAAGGTAAAGGTAAAGCTTCCCTTGCTCGAAAGCCAGTCGAATCCGACTCTAGGGTTGCGGTGCTCATCTCCGTTTCCAAGCCGAAGAGCCAGCGCTGTCCGAAGACGTTTCCGTGGTCATGTGGCCGGCATGACTAAACACCAAGGCGCACGGAACGCTGTTACCTTCCCACCGAAGCGGTACCTATTTATCTACTTGCAATTTCTTGCTTTCGAACTGCTAGGTTGGCAGGAGCTGGAACTAGAGACGGGAGCTCACCCCGTCATGCGGCACCCGGGTCTTGAACTGCTGAACTACTGACCTTCCACAGCCTGCAGTTCAGCGTCTTAACCACTTGAGCCACCGCAGCTCCTCCCTGGTCACTAGCCCTCAGCAAAAATGCCCCCCCCCCATTTTACCATCCTGTTTGCAGGCTGCAGAATATTGGGGGGGTGGGGGTGATTTATGAGAGGGCCGTCAATGGAGGGGAGGGGAGGTGTTCAGCCCAATTACCCGCAGCAGCAATTCTGCTCCCCTCTGCCGCTGGGCGGTGCTACATTTAATTTCATCTCCCTTTACGCAGAAGGAGAGCAACAAACTTTGCTCCCTGTCCCCGCTCTGACGTGGCTTCTTGACGGTATCCATAGCCAAAAAAAAAAAAAAAAAGACGACAGCAGAGGCCAAACCAAAACGAGGACAAGAAGCAAACATTTATTAAAAAGAGTCAAAAAAGCCACAACAGGGACAACCGTCACGAGCCATGCCAGACTGCCTTCTCACAAGGGGTAAGAATAAATTGTGGGATTCTCCAGGGAGCTGTATCGGTTCCTATTGCTGTTCGGCTTATTCACCGACTATTTGGAGTCAGGGCGGGTGACGAGGAAGTCGCCAGGTCTGCAGACACCCCCCGATGTTTACAAAATGGTGAAAACCCAAGTACATTGTAATGCACGCCAGGCAGCTTTTCCAAGCTGGCTGAGTGGGAAACAACGTGGCAAGAATGACGCACACCTAGGGTCGCCAACGTCTGGATGAGGCCTGGGAATCTCCTGGAATCGATAGTAATCTCCAAACTGCAGAGATCAATTCCCCTGGAGAAAATGGCTGCTTGGGAAAATGGCTTTATACCCTGCAGAGATCCCGCCCCTCGCCAAACTCCACCTTCGACAGACTCCACCCCCAAATTCCCAACCCAGAGTTGGCATCCCGACGTACAACATAGATAACTGTATAGTGATGCATACCGGGGCACAAAATCACAATCCGCTGGGTCTGAAATGGCTGCATCTCTCCAGGAAAAAAGATGGCCCGGTTGTGGAGGAGAGCTCAGCGAAGGCATGGATTCAATGTGCATTCGTGGGGGTGGGGGAGTATGACAGAACATTAGGTATTGTTCATGCTTTACTCTGTGGTGGGGTCCCCAACCTTTTTCAGCTCATGGGCACCTTTGGAATTCTGATGCAGGGTGGTGGAGACAACCAATGTTCCCTCTAAGCTGAGTTGCTGTGAGCCAGCTCACAGTTTTTTAGCCTCCAGCTCACGCAGTTTTGTCTGAGCTCAGGAAGGGATGGCTCCGGAGCAAACTAATTAATGCAGCAGCCGAATTGCTCACTCACAACTGTAATGCCAGTAGCTCGCAAAGTAGAATTTCTGCTCACAAGACTCCACACCTTAGAGGAAGCATTGGACACAACCACAAAATGGCTGCTGCAGGAGGTGGAGCCAACCACAAAATGGCTGCCCCGAG
This sequence comes from Gekko gecko, assembly GCA_029375565.1. Taxonomy (NCBI): domain Eukaryota; kingdom Metazoa; phylum Chordata; class Lepidosauria; order Squamata; family Gekkonidae; genus Gekko; species Gekko gecko. Next base: position 36,367,773 of record JAPDNY010000017.1, on the reverse strand, counting down.
AGGCGGAGCCGACCACAAAATGGCTGCCCCAAGGGGCGGAGCCAGCCACAAAATGGCTGCCACACAAGGCAGAGCCAACCATAAAATGTCAGGGAGTAAGGTTACGCATAACTCTACTCGTCAACATTCCATCATCGATGCTTAACGGGAGGCCTTTTGAAATGAATATACTGCTGAAAAATATTTTGCTTACACACAGGTTACATTCAACAGTTCTTGTGCTGCGGTGGCAGCTGCCGCCGAAGCAATGTTGTGGTCGTTTTTAAAATCTGCCACAGCAAATTAAATCTCCAATGGCCACTCAGAAGCCCTGCTGGGCAACAACCCTACCGGGCCCCGCCCACTTTCTAAAAACACCTGGCAGCCCCCAGGAAAAGGGTCAGGGGATGCCACGGCGCCCACGGACACCACGTTGGAGGGGGGGGGTCCCTGCTCTTGCTAATTTAGAAAACATCTATGCTGCCTCTCTGGAGGCCTCTTCAAGACAGCTTGCAAAGTGAAAAGATCTACAATAAAATCGTTTTTTAAAAAAATATTATCCATAGCAGAACAAGTCTGACGCATAAAAAAACCAGCATAAAGAAACATTTAGCATCCTAAAATTATTTCCCTAAGACCATAGACAGGATAGCAAGATTCAAGTCCAGTAGTGTCTTCAAGACCAAGATTCCCAGGGTATGACCTTTTGAGGCTCAGTTTCCTTTGTCCTGCTTGCACCTGACGAAGAGCGCTTCAACTCTCAAAAGCTTATGCTCTTTTTGTGATTTTTTAAAATTTATTTTCTCAAGAAAGAGTGGGATACAGAAGGGAACGGGGGGAGGGGAAAATATGAATTCGTCAAAATTATCGAATATTATGGGTAGTTACAGACAACAAGCAAAACCAACTGTATTAGTAAAAATACATGTTTCAAATCTAGAAGCAGACAGGGCTTTTTTTGTAGAAAAAGCCCAGCAGGAACTTGTTAGCATAATAGGCCACACCCAACAGCAGAAACTCATTAGCATATTAGACCACACCCCCGTGTTGCCAGAAGTGTGGTCATCCAGCCACACCCACCTTTTTGCTTCTTATTCTGTTTCCCTTGTTTGTTGCCAAAACCCCAGGGCTTTTTTGGTAGCAGGAACTCCTTTGCACGTTAGGCCACACAGCCCTAATGTAGCCAATCCTAATGAGTGTCTGCAGTTGGGTGTGGCCTATTATGCTAATGATTTCCTGCTGGGTGTGGCCAACTCGGGAGCCAGCCGGAACTCCGTTCCTGTGCGTTCCTGCCCAAAAATAGCCCTGGAAGCAGACAATAACCAATATGCGGATGACATTCAGCTCTATCAGATGTTGGGTGATCAGTCTGGCTCTAGAGCAGAAGATCTGGACCGGGTATTACAAGCTGTGGCTGGTTGGCTTAGACTGAGCCGACTGAAACTGAATCCAACAAAGACAGAGGTCCTGTGCTTGAGTCCAGGCAGTCCGGGGGTAGGGATCCCACTTCCGACCTTTGATGGAGTGCTGTTGGTGCCAGCGCCGGAGGTTAGGAGTCTGGGAGTGCTCCTGGATGCCTCCCTAACAATGGAGGCCCAGGTAGCAGTCACTGCCAAATCTGCCTTTTACCATCTTCGACTGATTAGGCAGTTGGTTCCCTTCCTCGAACACAACGACTTAGCAACAGTGACCCATGCGATGGTCACCTCGAGATTAGACTACTGTAACGCTCTCTACATGGGGCTGCCCTTGGCGCAAATCCGGAAGCTGCAGCTAGTGCAAAATGCAGTGGTTAGGCTTTTGATGGGTCTTCCCATGAGGGAGCACATCCAGCCTGTCCCGAAGGCATGGCACTGGCTGCCAACAGCATACCGGATTCGCTTCAAGGTGCTGGTTCTTACCTTTAAAGCCCTTTATGGCCAGGGTCCGCCATACCTGAGGGACCCTTTCCCCATATATACCCCAGAGAGCACTTTGGTCAGGGTCACAAAATCGTTTGGCCCTCCCAGGTCCCAAGGACACCAGGCTGTCTGTAACCAGGGCAAGGGCTTTCTCAGTGGCGGCTCCACACTGGTGGAATGAGCTCCCGGAAGAGACCAGAGCCCTGCAGGACCTTTTACAGTTCTGCGGGGCCTGCAAGATGGAGCTCTTCCACCACGCCTTCAATTAGAAGTCGCCGCCACCAGTGCCATCACTAATTGTAGAGCCTGGCGCCTGGTCTATTACTGACAGCCTGTGCCCGCCCTTAAGATACGAGATCAACAAGCTGAATAGTCAGACAATCTATACAATGGATACCGCCATCTATATGATAAAAGCATTATTGCTAGCACTTTATATTGTTATAATGTGGTTTTAATTAATTGTTTTAAAAGTGTTATGATATTTGACTATTATGTTTTATTGTGTAAACTGCCCTGAGCCTGCTTAGGTGGGGAGGGCAGGGTACAAATTTGAAGTTAATGATGATGATGATGATGATGATGATGATTTGTTGGAGGCTTTCATGGCCGGAGTTCATTAGTTGCTGTAGATTTTCTGGGTTGTGTGGCCACTCAGAGGTATCACACAGAATCTACAGCAAATAATAATAATAATAATAATAATAATAATAATAATAATAATAATAATAATAATAATAATAATAATAATAATAATAAACATCATTGTTACACTGTTCCAGAATGTGTTCTCTGTTTAAAGGAATAGACAGGAACGTTTCTAATATTAGCGATAATCTATTAACAATGAAAAAAGATTACATCTTTAACAGTTATACACATTTCTGTGCTGAGATTAAACCATCCTTAAAACCTGGACATTCACCATCACCATCACTTTATTAGAGTTCGTAACCAGCACAAAACGGTCCAGATATATCAAAAACTGGCTAAGAAGCTGGATATTCTCTTATTCGTTTGTCAGAATCTCTTATTCTGACTAAGTATTTATTTATTATTTATTTAATTATTTCCTTGGATTTTCATCCTGCCCTTCCCACCAAGGTGGGCTCAGGGTGGTTTACAGTATATTTGTAATACAATAAAACACACAGCATTTAAAAAGATAAAATAGTTAAAACCATCATAATTTCAACGGGCTAGTAGGTAATGAACGATGGCGGCATTCTTCCGGCATCCAGCCAGGGGTCTTTTCCTAGAAAAACAGCTGTAGGAGCTCATTAGCATATGGCATTAGGCTATTAGCATATGCCACACCCCCATAGGTAACTTTTTCCCCACCATAGAGAACAATGGAGGGAATGGGGGCAACCTGTTTGGGGGCCCATAGAATTGGACCCCCTGGTCCAATGTTCTTGAAACTTGGTGGGTATCTTGGGGAGAGGCTCCATCAGCTACCCTGTGAGTTTGGAGCCTCTCCCTCAAACCCCCTCCCCTCCATCCCCCAGAATATACCCTATGTTTTCACCATTGATTTCAATGGCCTATAGGATATAATGGAGCTGAAATTGACATGCGGCTGCCTGAAAGACTCCCCCTACCAGGCTGGGGGCGGGGCTTGGCTCCTGAGCTGCCAGCTGCGCTCAGGTGCGCTTCCCCCCCACCCCCAAAGACCCCTGCAGACGGCCACAAACAACCACCATTATCCAGGACCTTGCCAGGCTATTAGATGTCGATTTAAGGCTGATGTTGGTATTACTATTGGTATTGGGGCCAGGGCCATGGCGTTGGTACCCTAACCGAAAGCTTGGTGGAAGAGCTCCGTTTTACAGGCCCTGTGGAGACAGACGAAGATGGGTGGCTGTGTTAGCCTGCCTGTAGCCCTAGAAAAGAGCAAGTGTTCAGGAGCACCTGAAAGACTAACCAAATTCGTGGCAGGGTTATGAGCTTTCCGGAGTCAGGGCTCACTTCTTCAGGGGCCACTTTGTGTCCCCACTGGAGAGAAAGGTGGGCTACAAACGGAGGAAATACAAGGAATAATTTGGTGTGGGGGGGGGAGAATCAGGAGAGGCCGGCCAGAGCTTTTTGTTGGGTTTGGGCCGGGGAGGGGCGTGTGTCCAGCAGGGGCCGCTCTCCGGCCACCTCCTCGGGCTGCCGCGGACTTCCCCACCTCCTCCCCTCCGTCCTCCTCCACACCCAGCCGGGGCCAGACCCAGCCAAGTCAAGCGGCCGCGCCAGTGCTGGGGCGAGCGCGCTCGGCGAGGCAGCAAAGCGGGCCGGAGCCGTCGAACGAGCCGGGGCCTGGCTGACTGGCGAGGCGCAGCCATGGAGCGCGCCGCGTGGGACGAGGAGAGCGAGCTGCGGGAGCTGAACTGCCGCCTGGGCGGCTACGTGCGCTGGGTGCGGGCGCTGGAGGAGGAGAACCGGCGCCTGGCGCAGGAGCTGGCGGCGCTGCGCGGGCAGGAGCGGCGGGCCGGCCGGCTGGAGCGGTGCGAGGAGGAGGTGGCCGAGCTGCGGCTGGCGGTGGCCGAGCTGAGCCGGGCCCGAGGGGAGGCCGAGGTGGAGCGGGAGGCGCTGCTCGGCGAGCGAGCGCGCTTGGAGGCGCTGGGCGCGCAGCTGCTGGAGCTGCGCCGCCGCCGCCTGGAGCCCGAGGCCGCCGAGCTGCGCCGCCAGCTGGAGCGCCTGGCCGCCGACTGCGCCGCCCTGGAAGCCGTGCTGGAGCGCCTGCGGGCCGAGCACGGGCGCCTGCAAGAGGAGCGGCGGCGGCGCCCCGCCAAGCTGCCCGCCCTGCCGCCGCCGCCGCAGCTCCTCGCCCGCCCGGGGCGCCGGAGCCGCCGGGCGCAGGAGGAGGAGGAGAGCTGCGCGCTGGTGCTGAGCTGGAGCTGCGAGCGCAGCCTGGAGCGCTACGAGGCCGAGCTGCGGGCGCTGCAGGAGCTGGAGGGGCGCCTGGGCAGGGAGGAGGCCGACCAGCTGCGCGCCCAGAACCAGCAGAGCCGGCGCCAGCTCGAGGAGCTCCAAAGCCGCGGCGCCGAACTGGCCGCGCTGGCCGAGCGCCTGGAGCAGGAGCGGGGGGCGCAGGCGGAGCGCTACGGCGCGGAGCTCGCCGAATACCAGGTAAGGGCGGCCGGGGCCCAGGGGGGGGCCTCCACCGCGCTGGCACCTTCGTTTGGCGCTGCTGCTGCCGTCTGGCTTAGTCTGCGAGCTCCCGGTCGAGGCTGGCCGGCTGGCTGACTGCGCTTGGAAACAGGATGCTGGGCTCCAGTCGGGGGCTCTTGACCTTGCTTTCACGCCGTGGCTACTGCATAAGGCACTTTCAATCCACTTTTTGCAACTGGATTTTACTGTGTGAAATGGCAAAATCCACTGGCAAACGGTGGCTGAAGTCGCTTGAAGCTGCATTTTTTAGCATGTGCAAAAATCTGTTTCTGACACGTGTGCAATGTGCTTACAGCCTTGTAAGGTAGGCCAGTGGGATTAGCCCGGCATTGAGGGGCTGCGGCCATGTGATTAGCTTATGGCGAACGGTAGGTAGAGTGGGTAGGGGAGGCGGTGAACACGCGGCGTGTTGGACTGGTGATGGTGCCAGGACCTTCCTGGTTTAGAAGCATGGGGTCCTTCCTGGGGGGCTGCCGCCTTCTGGCCCCGACTTTGAGGTCCCACAGATGGTTGGCCCTCCCCAGCTGCAAATGGGATGGCTGGTGGCTCTGGAGCTACTAAAGAGGAATACTTTGCCTTTCTGAAAACTGCATGTGTACATAACCTTAGATTGCTGCAGTGATTACAACAGCCTTGTAAAGTAGGTCAGTAGTACTATCCCCATAATGGGGGAAGGGGAGGCTGCGACCATATCATTTAAGTACCCATGTCATTAAAGTATAGACCTCTGCATTCCAGCGGACGCTTTGGGCAAATATGCTGCTCTCTATACAGTTCTTGGCCAAGGTGATGCTGGTTTAAATGGGTGGGTTTCAGTGGGCTTATAGCTGGTGCAGCTCTGCATAGGATTATCATGCATAGAGAGGGTAGTTGATTGCTGCCAGCGTTTCTTTCCCGGTGGAGCTATTGAGCCATTAGCAAATCTCAGTCAACTGTATAACACTTGCTGTTTATTACTTAATTTATACCCTGCCTTCTTCTCTGTTCTCCTTTCCTCCATTTTATCCTCGCAACAACCCTGTGAGGTAGGCCAGGGTGAGGGCATGACTGGCCCAAGGTCACCCTGTGAGCCTCTGTGGCAAAGTGGGGATTCGAACGCGGCTCTCCCAGATCCTCCTTCGACACTCCGACTGACGCACCACACTGGCTGGCATATTGAGCTAAGCGTGTGATTTAGCCATTACTGAGCGCGCTACGTTTTCCCGAGTGCTTCACATTTATTATCTTAGAAAGTTTTGTGACAACCTGGTGAGTTTGTGGTGGCTTACATAAAATAGCATAAGAATTACGATAATATAGATTAAAATTAGGCGACATCAGTGAATACGAGTAAACAATGCTAAAACCATGAAACATAATAAAGTGCCAGTGCCCATGATTTCACAGCGGTGTTGTTACTTAGTTCTCTCATCTCGCAGTCGGATCCTTGGTCTTCTTAGATCATCTTAGGCGGTAAGCTCAGGCTGTCATTAGAAGTCACAGGGGCAGGGCTATTTTGGGGCAGGAACGCTCAGGAACGGAGTTCCGGCTGGCTCCCAAATAGGCCACGCCCAGCAGGAACTCATTAGCCTAATAGGCCACACCCAACAGCAGAAACTCATTAGGACTGGATACATTAGGGGTGTGTGGCCTAACATGCAAAGAAGTTCCTGCTCCAACACCCCCCCCCAACAAATAAGGTAAACAGAATAGGAAGCAAAAGGTAGGTGTGGCTGGATGACCACACTTCTGGTAACATGGGGGTGTGGCCTAATATGCTAATGAGTTTCTGCTGTTGGGTGTGGCCTTTTATGCTAATAAGTTCCTGCTGAGCTTTTTCTACAAAAAAAGCCCTGCACAGGGGAACAGAGTTCTCCAACCATGGGCTGTCAGTTGTTAGTAGTGTTGTTGGCTTTAAAAGCCTGGCAGAGGAGCTCCATTTTACAGGCCCTGCGGAACTGCAAAAGGTCCCGTAAGGCCCTGGTCTCTTCTGGGACTTCATTCCACCAGAATGGAGCTACCACCAAGAAAGCCCTGGCTCTGGTTGTTGCAACCCTGGCCTCCTTGAGACTCAGAAGGGCCAGCCGATTCAGGGTCCCTGATCGCAGCGCTTTCTGGGGTACATGTGAGGAAAGGCGGTCCCTCAGGTATGTAGTTCCCTGGCCATATAAGAACCAGCACCTTGAAGCAAATCCGGTATGCTATAGGCAGCCAGTGCAACGTCTTAAGCGCAGGCCGGATGTGCTTCTGAATAGGGAGTCCCATCAGAAGCCTGGCTGCGGCATTTTGCACCAGCTGCATTATAGTCAAATGGCTGGATTTCCTGGTGACTCTCCAAGTACTAGCCTCAACAGGTGCAATTTTTCTTTCCTGCACAAGAGCAGGCGTTCATTTCAGAGGGTTGCCTTATTGGTCTAAAGTAACAGAGCGAGATTCGAATCCAGTAGCCCCTTAGAGACCAACAGGATTTTCAGGGTATGTGCTTTCACGAGTCAAACCTCCCGTATGAGGTACTGAAGAGCAGGAGACATTACTTCTTGTGTGGTGTAGTGGTTAATAGCGGCCAGTGTGATGTAGTGGTTCAGAGTGGCGGACTCTAATCTGGAGAACCACGATTGATTCCCTACTCCTCCACATGAAGCCAGCTAAGTGATCTTGACTCAGTCATAAGTTCTTTCAGAGCTGTTCTCTCAAGGGCAGTTCTCGAGAGAGCTCTCTCAGCCCCACCTACCTCAACAGGCAGTGTTCCCTCTAAGCTGCGTTAGTGTGAACTAGCTCACAGTTTTTTAGCCTCCAGCTCAGACGTTTTTGTCTTAGCCCAGGAAGGATGGCTCCAGAGCAAACTAATTTATGCAGTAGCCAAGTTGCTTGCTCACAACTTTAATGCCAGGAGCTCACGAAGTTGAATTTTGGCTCACAAGCCTCCACAGCTTAGAGGGAACACTGCTCACAGGGTGTCTGTTGTGGGGAGGGGAAGGGAAAGGAGATTGTAAACCGCTCTGAGACTCCTTCAGGTAGAGAAAAGCAGGGTATAAAAACCAACTCTTCTTCTTCTGTCTGTCAAGATCAGTGGATGGTGCCTTCAAGCTTGGAGGGAGTAATCCTGACACACACAAATTAACCTAACACAAACCTGTGAGGGAGTAAGCCCATTGAAATAAAAGATTTCCTTCTGCTCTGCAGCTGCGTGAAGACAGGGGTTAGGGTCCCGTCCCCAAGTTTGCAAAAAAACGACACCAGCTCTGTTCCTTTTGGAATATGGTTGCCTTTCTCTACATCTGCTCCTCTACTGAGAAGAGGAGCAGAAAAAATCAGGAACATCTGAGCCCTCTAAAGAAGACCTGAGCTCATCATCTGCCCCTGTGCACGTAGCAGGTACTTGGAGTCTGGGTTTGACCAGTGGCAGGAGGAGGGGAGGAGATGGGAAGCATCTGAACCAGCCAACTATGACCTGAGCACCTGCCCCCTCCCCTCTTTATAGGTATTTGACGCCTGGGATTGGCCCTTGGCTCCTGGTGTGTAGCCCCACGCCAGGCCCATTGGAACCAGCTTCAGGCTCAGACGTGGATGTCCTTGTGCCTCAGTGCCTCCTTTAAGATAGTACTGGGGGAGAATGTCGGGTTGCATATTTATGTGTCTTGTAAGCAGCTTTGGGGAGTTGCGGTGGCTCAGGTGGTTAAGATGCTGAACTGCAGGCTGTGGAAGGTCAGTAGTTCAGCAGTTCGAGACCCGAGAGTGCCGCATGACGGAGTGAGCTCCCGTCTCTGGCCCCAGCTCCTGCCAACCTAGCAGTTTGAAAGCAAGAAATTGCAAGTAGATAAATAGGTACCGAAGTCGGTGGGAAGGTAACGGCGTTCCGTGCGCCTTGGTGTTTAGTCATGCCGGCCACATGACCACAGAAACGTCTTCGGACAGCGCTGGCTCTTTGGCTTTGAAACGGAGATGAGCACTGCAACCCTAGAGTCGGATTCGACTGGCTTTCGAGCAAGGGAACCTTTACCTTTTAAGCAGCTTTGAGTCCCCTCCCAGTGGGAGAGAGAAGCTGTGTGAAAATATTTTTAAAAACAAACAAATATCCTTTGGTGGAAAGTGCCCCCACGTCGCAGACAACTTACAATGGGGTTTTCCAGGCAAGAGAGGAACAGAGGTGGTTTGGCACTGCGTGCCTCTGCCTCACAACCCTGGTATCCCTTGGAGGTCTCCCATCCAAGTACTGACGAGGGCTGACCCTGCTTAGTTTCCAGAATCCGATAGCCAGAGCCATCAAGGTCAGGGTGGATATCTCTTAGCTTTAACATATTGGCTGATATGTATACAAAAGCCCGCTCAACTATACCGGCAGCCTAAGCAACTGACTAGGGCAGCCATCTCTGAATTGTGCCTGCCGTTCCAGAAGGAGCAAGCGAGTCTCTGTTCTCCTGCGCTGACACCCTGCAGAAAGTGAGAATTTGTCCAAGAATCCTTTTGCAGGATTTAGGAGACCCACGCAGCCTAAGGTAGCCAGAAGTCCTGAGCTGACCGCTTATGCGCCTGCTCAGACTGCCTAGGCAACAACAGGCTACTGAGGTTAATCAGGTCCAATCCAACCTGCGGATCAGAGAGTACAGCCCTTTCTCTCTGTTTTCTACGGGCATAATCACTATTGTTCCTAGTAGACTGTTTATTCACACCCCAGGAGATTTCTGTTGTCTGTGCTCATTTCATTACTGGCTTCATTGTAAGCAAAGATTATGGAGGCCCTGGGTATTATGAAGAGCCCGGATTTGGTGTGCCTGGGTTTTCAAAATGCCTCTTTGGCTTCAGAGTTTTGCCAAGGTGGCACATTTTTACTGAACTAGACTATCACATTTTAAAGACAAAGTATGACAAGGGCTTAACCATAGTTATCACAAACAATGGTTTGTTGTGAGAGCCAGTTTAGTGTAGTGGTTAAGAGTGCGGACTCTAATCTGGGAGAACCGGGTTTGATTCCCCACCCTTCCACATGCAGCAGCTGGTATGACCTTGGGTCAGTCACAGGTTTTCTTAGAGCTGTTCTCTCAAGGGCAGTTCTCGAGAGAGCTGTCTCACCCCCAACTACCTCACAGGGTGTCTATTGTGGAAGGGGAAGGGATTGTAAACTGCTCTGAGACTCCTTCAGGTAGTGAAGGGTGGAGTAGAAATCCAATCTCTTCTTAATTCTGTTTGAAGAAACACCAAAGCCATGTTTAGCTTCCCAAGCTAAACCTTTCCATCCTCCAAGGGAGACACCAACGAGAAGGGATGGGGCTGTGGCTCAGTGGAAGAGCCTCTGCTTTGCATGCAGAAAGTCCCAGGTTCGATCCCCATCATCTCCAGTTAAAAGGTAGCAGATGATATGGAAGAACTCAAGACCCTGGAGAGCTGCTGCCAGCCTGAGTAGACAATCCTGACCTTGATGGACCAGGCAGCTTCATGTGAAAGTTGGCCATTATCACTACAGAGGGAAGCAGTAGGCATTGAGGAGGGGCCATGTCTCAGTGGCAGAGCATGTGCTTGGCATGCAGTTGGTCCCAGGTTCAATCCCAGCATTTCTAGCAGGAAGGATCAGGTAGCAGGTGATGCGAAGTACCTCTGCCTGAGGCCCTGAGGCTGCCAGTCTGAGTAGGCAATGCTGACCTTGATGCACCAGTGGTCCGACTTAGTATGAGGCAACTTTGTATGTTCGGCTTGGCTTTGTGCAAGCAAAGGTAAGAAATCCACCTTGCTGGAGGTGTGCACGGTGTGGTTCTGAACCTTAGCCATGGGTACCATCAATGGATAAATGCGAGCGTAGTTGTGGTGGATTCCAGGTGGGCAGCTGTGTTGGTCTGAAGCAACCAAAGAAAGTTAGAGCCCAGTGGCACCTTTAAGACCAACAAATGTTTTATTCAAGGGATGAGCTTTCATGCACACGAAAGCTCATACCTTGAATAAAACTTTTGTTGGTCTTAAAGGTGCCACTGGGCTCTAACATCATAGTTGTAGTGGTTAGAGCAGTAGTCAAAAATCTAGACAGCGATTGTTCAAATCCCCATTCTGCCATGAATCTTTTTTGGTGAATTTGGGCCAGAGATTCTCCCAACCTCGCCTACCCTGTGGGGCTGTTGTGACAGTAAAACCGGGAAGGGAGGACCGTGCATGTCACTCTGAACTCCTGAACAGGATGAAAGATACCGGGCGCTTGTTTTATTCACTTACAGGATTTATGTCTGCCTTTCTGCCCAAGCAGGGCCACGAAGGCGTCTAACTATTAAAAAGTATTGTTTTTAAGAAGCTTATAAAACTGATTAAAGCCCAAATTAAAATACTTATGTAAAAATGCAGAAACAGCCAGTAAAACAGGGCGGGCGGGCAAGAAAGGGGTCGCTGAGGGCACACCAGAGGAAATGAAAAAGTCTTCACCTGCTGGTGGAAGACAGAGATTGAAGGGGCCGGACAAATATCCTAGGGTAGGAACCGAGAAAGTCCTGTTTTCTCAGGTTGCTAGCGGTCTAACTTCAGATGTGTAGCACCTGAAGCAAGGTCTCAGAAGATGACCACAGCATAGGGTTGCCAGCTCTTGGTTGGGGGATTCCTGGAGATTTGGGGAGGGGTGGGTGTGTCGGACAGCCTCTAGTTCCACCCTCCGCCTGGCATCCCAGCCAATGCCTGCCTGCAGGGGAGTTGGCAGTGGCCAGTACTAAGGTGCATCAGCCAATGAGGAGTTGCAGGGGAGAGTCAAGTGGAGGGAAAGTCTGTCATGGCCTCAGATGGGGTTTGGCGGAAGCGACAGAGAAGAGTACCAGGAGAATAGTTAGGTAATCAGGTTTCCCTCAGAGAAAGAAAAGAACTCAGATATCTACAGATAGGTACATAGGGCCAGGGCTACTTTGGGTCAGGATCGCACAGGAACGGCGTTCCGGCTGGCTCCCAAGTTGGCCACGCCCAGCAGGAACTCATTAGCATAACAGGTCACACCCAACAGCGGAAACTCATTAGGATTGGCTACATGAGGGGTGTGTGGCCTAGCATGCAAAGGAGTTCCTGCTACAAAAAACAGCCCTGGGTTCTGTCAACAAAGAAGGTCAACAGAATAAGAAGCAAATGGTGGGTGTGGCTGAATGACCACACCTCTGGCAATGCGGGGGTGTGGCCTAATATGCTAATGAGCTGTGCTGTCAGGGGTGTGGCCTAATATGCTAATGAGTTCCTGCTGGGCTTTTTCTACAACGAAAAAGCCCTGCATAGGGCTCTGGGGCCGGTAAAGAGGCAGGAATAGAGCAGGTATCCAGTGTTACCGCAGAGAAATAGTAGGTTAGGTACTTGTGGGGTAGGGTTGCCAACCTCCAGGTGGTGGCTGGAGCTCCCCTGCAATTACACCTAATTGCCAGGCAGTAGAAATCAGTTCACCTGGAGAAAAATGACTGCTACATAAAGTCGACTCTGTGGCATTATACCCCAGTGAAGTCCCTCCCGTCCCCAAAGCCTAACGCTTCTCGGGCTCCCCTTCCAAAATCTCCAGGCGTTTCTCAGCTGGCATCCCTATTGTGAGGGGGCTGAGGAAAATATCCCAAGAGGCAAGCCGGCCCTATTTGACTAGCCTGAGATTCTTGGGTTGGAGGAGGAGTTCCCAAATAAATCATTTTCCCCCTCTCTCTTTGGCAAAAATAGCCTGTCAGCTCAGCAACGCTGTGTGCGTGTATGTGAAACTGCAACTATTCTGAAGCAGCGCTCTGTTCTCCCTTTCCATAAACAACCGATATCCTGTTACATTCCTTGTCTTATCCAACAATCCACTATGCCCTGAGCCCTTCTGAGGAAGAGACAATAAACTTATCTTTTTGTTAGTTGCTGTCGATTTTCCGGGTTGTGTGGCCGTGGTCTTGGCATTGGCAAAACGTCAGGTCCGACAATGCCGAGACCACGGCCACACAACCCGGAAAATCGACAGCAACTATGAACTCCGGCCGTGAAAGCCTTCGACAACATATTTATCTTTTTGTGCTGTATTGGTGTGAATCACAGAAGGAGAAGGTTGGGGGGAGGTACTAGAAATTACCTCAGATTCCTCTTCTGCCTCTCCAGCCTTCCTCTATGACAGCAGCACTTTATCCAGCATAGTTATCTGTTAAAATTGTCTTATGGACCACTCACAAAAGCCAGTGTTGGATCAGGCCAATGGCCTGTCCAGTCCAACAGTCTGTCACACAGTGGCCAAAAATACCAGGTGCCATCAGGAGGTCCAGCAGTGGGGCCAGGACACTAGAAGCCCTCCCACTCTTGTCCCCCCCAAGCACCAAAAATACAGAGCATCCCTCGCCCCAGACTTGAGAGTTCCTATCTATACCTTAAGAACATAAGAGAAGCCAATGCTGGATTAGGCCAACGGCCCATCCAGTCCAGCACTCTGTCAGACAGTGGCCAAAAATACCAGGTGCCATCAGGAGGTCCACCAGTGGGGCCAGAACACTAGAAGCTCTCCCACTGTTGACCCCAAGCACCAAGAATACAGTGCATCACTTGCCCCAGCCGGAGAGTTCCTTCCTATACCTCTTGGCTAATAGCCACTGACGGATCTCTGCTCCGTATGTTTATCTAATTCCCTCTCGAAGCCGTCCATGCTTGAAGCCGTCCAACTTGCTTAACATAAGAGCCACACAGAATAAACGTCACACAGATGTTTGAGAGCCGCAAGACATGAACAAATATCACACGCACATTTTTACTGGAAAACACGCAAATTTGCTTTTTATTAGCATCAAATGAGACTGCCAGAAATGAAAACAAAAGGGGTAAAAACACATATTTATGATGATATTTATTTGTTTGCTAATGATATTTATTTGTCTAAGAGAGAGAGAGGTGGAAAGAAAGAGAGAGATAAAGAAAGCATATAGATGGGGGAGGGAGGGGGAGGAAGGAAGGGAGACGGTAAGAAAGAGAGAAAGAAACAAAGAAAGCAAATGGATGGGGAGCCTGCTAGGAGCCTCACAATATGTGTGAAACAGCCACATGCGGCTCCTGAGCCACAGTTTGGCCTCCCCTGGACTAGCCTAAGGATGCCCTCATATGGTGTTGACAACTCCAGCCCAGGAGACTCAGGAACCCTCCATGAGCTTGTGAGTTCTTGCTTAGGATCCAGGGTACAACCCAAATAACCACAACCACCCTTTATTTAAAAAGGAAGGGAGATTTATTGTACAGAAGACAATAATACAGATATCAGTACATTGCACAAGATTTTGACACACACGCAAAAAAATCTAAATAAGGTAGCTTTATCTTCCAAGCGCAAAACTCATACGCAGGGCCAATGAAACCTTTCTTCTTTGCTTCAGCCTTAGCTGATAAAGCAAGATCTTGTGTCCTGCGTGAGAACGTTACCGCAGAGCTCGTTCTGGTTGTCAGAGAATTACCCAGGCCTCCCCAAGCTAACTTTCCGCGTGCCAATTATACAGTTGTCTTCACACTAATGAGATAACAGCTTAATAACGTTGACCTTTCAAATCGACAGGGAAGGACTTCATCCCTAACAAGAAACACCTGACGGTGGTCTGTCCCTTTAACATTATTGCTAACCTCTTGCATTAACGGTGACTAAAATAAACTAAAAAGAAAAATTAAGACTTGAGTATCGCTTGCATGAACACTTATTTAGATGTGGTTTCACTGTATCTGAGGAAGTATGCATGTACACAAAAGCTTATACCTTGAATAAAACTTTGTTGGTCTTAAAGGTGCCACTGGACTCAAATTTTGTTCTGAAACCAACTCAGTTACTGCTACCAGAAGTTGCGATGGGTTGGGAGTGGGGCTGAGAAAGCACTTGGCTGTCACCGAGGGACCTCAGTGGGGTGCAATGCCATACAGTTCCCCCTCCAAAGCCGCCAGGGGATCTGGAGAAATGGGTTCCTCCGGGGAAGTCAAAGGGACTCGCCTTTTAATATGGTAAAAGGATTTGGCAATGGCTACTTGCTGGTAAAGATCTGACGCCACCACAAAACATAAACAAGAGTCTCTAGAATCCTTCTTGACACAAGCCCTGCAGAGCAGTGATTCGAACTCAAGTCTCCTGACACTGGTAAAGACAGTTGAACTGGTAAAGACAGTACTTTGAGAGCCAGTTTGGTGTAGCGGTTAAGAGCGCGGACTCTAATCTGGGAGAACCGGGCTTGATTCCCCACACTCTTCAACATGCAGCTGCCGGTGTGACCTTGGGTCAGTCACAGTTCTTGCAGAGCTGTTCTCTCAAGGGCAGTTCTCGGAGGAGCTCTCTCAGCCCCACCTACCTCACAGGGTGTCTGTTGTGGGGAGGGGGAGGGAGAGGAGATTCTTCCTCTTCCCATGTTGGCTGTTTCCACTTGCTTTCGCACTTCTCCTTTACCCCCTTTCCCCAAGAATCACCCAGGGATTTGGCACCAACTTTCACGAGACCAGGTCTGAACCCCAGATCCTATTCAGAAAGTGTTTCCAAAAGAGAAGCCACAAGAACTTGTTCAGTTGGCAGTCGAGCACAAAGCGATCCCAGTGTTAATGCCGTAATTCACATCTAGCCAAGCAGAAGGAGACAAAAATATTTTCTGTTTACAAAGCTGGTTCCCCTGACTTCTGAGTGCCTGTGCAATGAATTAAACCAGGCAACCAGGGATCTCTGGAGTCTGCGGGTCTGGGAGCAGCAAACCAAGCCCTAGGAGTGAATATGGGTGCAGTGCAAAGAGGGGTGTGTGTATGTGGCAGCTCTGTACACTTCTCTTTCTTACTGCTGGGGGAGCTGAGAGCCTGGCCCAGGTTCTCCTCTCCGGAATGCAGATTTTTTGAGATTATGAGGGATTACTGTACTAAGCCTTTATTCAACCATTTGTCCCCCTGTACTCCGGAAACGCTGGCTCTTTTGCTCGGTGCTAAGGACCCCAGGATCACTCTAGCAATTGCAAAATGTGTCTCAGTCCTTTTAGCCATTGCAGAAAGACGTGTTTTCTGCCGCTCAAGATTTGTGCGTCAATGAGCTTCTAAGGGTGCAAAAAGAAAGGAGAGGAAAAATTCTCCTATCCCCACTCAACAGACGGAGCCTCAAGGCTTGCCAACGTTTGGGTCACGAACTACAGTTTGAGAACCTTTGGTTTGGCGGGATGACCCCCAAGAAGGAACTAATAAATGATCATGGAGAGGGTGGGTAATAGAAGCTGTTACGTATTGGTATACATAATGCCTGAGCTTGAGATCCGCCTCTATTTAAGTCTGGTATCGTAACTCCTGCAAGCTGATTGGATGCTCTACGCAGCAGCCCAATCAGGATACAAGAGAGGTTCTGGAGGGAGATGACTTGATTGGTTGTTATGCTCATATTCTGATTGGTTCTTATCTCAACAGGGGCGTGGTCTACCGAGCCCGGATAGTTTAAAAGAGGGCCTGTTGCTCTCCTGTTTTGTGTTCGTTCCTGTCTTGTAAATAAAGCTGAATCACTTGTTATGAGCTGCTGTCTTCTCATACTTAACAGAAGCAAAGACACCTTTCTAAACCATGGTTTGCTGGCTGTACATCTGGAAGCTGGGACCAGTGACCTGGGTCGAAATACGCTGTAGCGTAAACAGTTGCTTGATGTGATGTCTGACTTCCGCCCAGGGCACGATTCCAAAGCATTTTTGGAGTGTGTGTTTTTCTGAAAGTCTTGTTCCACCGGGGGAATCTGTCGCCCCGGAGATCTTAAATGGGATGAAATACTTGGTCATCCATTTGGACTGGTCACTTCATCTAAAGAATCCTGCCCTTGACTTGATTCCAAGCCATCTTGCTTGCAGGAAGCGGAGGGAATGGGATAGAAATCAAATAAACATAAACGAAACGATCGACAGTTGAGCTCAGTCGGGTTTCCGATGAAGTGTGACGGCCTTTTGTGTTTCGGTTTAGATGGTCATTGAAGCCCTGGAAGAAGAGAAGCAGTTCCTAACGGTGTCTATCGCAGAGTACTTGAAGGACTACCACGAGCTCCTGCAGGTGAAGGCAGGCCTTAGCCTTGAAATTGCAACTTACAGGTAAGGGTCAAAAATTCAGCACGTGGTGCCCTTAAGAGATGTGTGAAGGCTCTCTTAAACTGCAAGAGGAGAGGAAGAGCATAAGGAGAATGTGGTGGCCCCCCTCCCATGCGGGTTAGCACCAGGCCCGTAGCCAGGATTTTTTAATTCAGGGGGGCTTTAAATAAGTTGGGGTCATCCCACACACACCCAAGGGAGCACCTGGGCTGGAGGGGAAGTCGGGGGGCCTTGATGGTAAGTCGGGGGGCCAGGCCCCGAGATGCCCCATGGTAGCTACCGGCCTGGTTAGTGCTTATTTCTCATACTGTCCTGGCCTCTGACCTGGTTTCCTCAGTCTACGACCCTGACACACTCCCAGAGAGTTCTTGTACACTGACTCCCTTCCACTTTCTTTGATATTTGCTGGAACTCTTTTCTCTCAACTGGGGCTTTTTTTCCTTTTCCCTTTTTTTGAAAAAGAGGTGCCAGAACTCTCAAGAGGAAAATGAAATTTCCGACCTGGATACGGAAAACTCATGAACTTTTAAACTTTTTAAAAAGAATTTTCTCAAAGAGGTTCCGGAACTGTTTTCTTTAAAACCACAGGCATTGTTTGAAATATTTTGGGTTTTTTAAATCCCCCAAAGTAGGTTCTTTTTTAAAAAAAATTGGATTTCCCCCTATAAATTTGGGATTTCCTTCAGGTTAGTAGAGAACCCCCCCCATCTGTCCTACCTCCCATTTTGTAGATTTGTTAATCATATAATCTCTGGCATTGCTTGGAATTAGATAGAGAAGAAGAAGAAGATATTGGATTTATACCCTGCCCTTCAGTGCCCAAAGGCGTCTCAGAGTGGCTTACAAACTCCTTTCCCTTCCCCTCCCCACAACAGACACCCTGTGAGGGAGGTGGGGCTGCGAGAACTCTGACAGAAGCTGCTCTTTCCAAGAACAGCTGTGCCAGAGCTTGTGACTGACCCAAGGTCACATCAACAGGTGCAAGTGGAGGAGTAGGGAATCAAACCCGGTTCTCCCAGATTAGAGTCTGCACACTTAACCACTACACCAAACTTCCTGGGGCATCTCATTTTCCTTTCCCCCACTATTTTCTCTCCTTTCCCTGAAAGCCCCCATAGCCTCTCCCCTCTTCTTGCTTCTCCCCCCACCCCTCTGCCCCGTTGTCTTCAGTTTTCCCTCCACCAGCCACAGTTGTCCCATCCTCTCTCTCTGTCTCTCCCTCCTCTCCTGTTCCCCCTCCCCATTTTTACATTGTAGGCTTCTTGGGGCAGGAGCCCATTTTTTATGCATTGGATCACATGCTCTTTATGCTCCTGTATGAAAGAATAATGGCAATTAAGGTAGCCCGATTTATTTGGGGTTTATCTGGAGCTTCCTGCTTAGGCACAAACATCTGAGCAATTTAGAAGGGAGAAAAAAGAACTCTGGATAAGTATTGTGACATTTTCCCACCAAGCGTGCATGTGCATATTCACACACACCCTTATGTGATTGACTTGTTGTGCCAAACTCTGACTCTCAAGGTGAACTTGAGTGATTTATGCACGGCTGGAACTCCTGCAGAGGGAAGAAAGAAAGACTGGCAGAATCGGCTGGGCAAGTCTTCAGTGACTTGCCCATGCTCCAGTGCAGCAGTCTCCAGTGTGGAATGCAGAGGGAGAGAATACATTTTCTATCCCTGGCGCAGCATGCCATAAGGAAGTGTGTTTGATGACCACTTCTGCATCTTACCTAGTGGATCTTATGGTCTGATTTCACTGGGCTTGCTCAAAAGATGGCCGCAGTTGTATACACAAACTGTAAAGCAACCAAGAACTGTGAATGTTACACTAACATAACGTTTATCTAAGTGACCTGGTTTGAATACACGAAACTAGCATACAAATAAGTACACATTCCAGGTTGTTTGTTCTTAAACAGAATAGATGTGGTTTGGTATTTGTTCCAAGACAGAGTAGATGTTGTTTGGCGTTAACGGTGGTCTCCGAAATGATCTACCGTTTCGATTTCTCTCTTCTTCTGAAGGAAGGCAAAAACTGAAACGAAGCAACAAGTAGCATCCAAGCTACTGAAGAACCTTACAAACTGACTTGTCTCGAGTCAATTTCTTGTTCCGTGTTTCATCAGCATAAATATTTGTAGTTATCCCAACTTCATGGTGACAAGGTTTACAGACAAATTTCCAAGCAGGCAAAATACTGCTCGGAGACCACCGTTAACGCCACAACAACATCTACGCTGTCTTGGAACAAATAGCAAACAACATCTATTCTGTTTAAGAACAAACAACCTGTAATTTGTACTTACTTGTATGCTAATTTCGTGTATTCAAACCAGGTCACTTAGATAAACATTACATTAGTGTGATGTTCACAGTTCTTTGTTGATTTCACTGGGCACCAGGAATTCAATCCACCATGGAATTTCATGATAATAAAGTCTTGCATTTGGATGCGTGATAGAAGCAGTGCGCGACAAGGCCAGCGTGGTATAGCACACCAGACTAAATATGGGATTCTTGAGTTCAAATCCCCGCTGCCAAGACCTAAAGAACTAAATCTCCCTCCTGGCTGAGGCTGGAGACCCTGAGCTGCCAAGTGTGCCCTCCTCTGCCCGGTCCTTGCTTCTGCCTGGCTATGGATGCAACCTCCCAGTGGGGCCTGGAGGTCTCTTGGAATTATAACTGATCTCCAGGCTACAGAGATCAGTTCCCCTGGAGAAACCGGTTGCTGTGGAGGGCGGAGTCTTCAGCATTCTATCCCACTGAGGCCCCTCCCCTCCACAAATCCCACCCTCACCAGGCTCCACTCCCAAATCACCAGGAATTTCTCAACCTGAAGGTGGTAAGCCCGTATAGCTTTCTGCCTCTTTTGCTCCTGGGTGAGTCTCTGGGGGTGCAGGGAGCGGGCAAGTTCATTTAGGTGGGGTCCTGGTCTGCTGGTTCCTGGGGAACTTGGAGTCTTGGTGTTGGAGAGGGGATTTTGCCTGGGAGTTTCAGGAGCACACAGAAACTTAGCCGTAGTGAGAATCAGGAGAGCTCCTGAGGTGTGTTCTTCCTAGGTGGGGGTGAGGGCAGGCTTGACACACTTTGGCTGCGATCACACACGCCTTTAGATCTGACATAAGTGCGAATGTCTGATGGACCTAAAGGGAGCGATCAGACAGCAACATCCGGGAAGCATCCCACAGTTGTCAGCAACCTGTGCCACTCCGCCACGGAAGCAAAGTTAAAAGACACCAGGGAAAGTCTGGCTCTAACTGGTTCCGATGGGCCATGGACAGACTTTCCCCATCTGATCACTCAAGCACGCTCTCAAAGTCGTCGGGATGGTCTGATCAGTCCATCCCAGCTCGGTGCCATTCCCCCCCCCCTTTGCAATATGCACATCATCGCATACTCCGTAGGGGGCCCTCAGTGCAGAGGTGTGATTACTTGTTTATGCGCGTGGGAAACAAATGGCCCCAAAAAACCCTGACTCGCCCACAGTTGCGTCTGATGACACAGTGACAGGCTGCGCCCACAGCTACAAAAGGAGGTGTGATCTCACAACTGGGTGGCAAATTCCTCCAGAGGGAATAGCCTCGCTTCCCCTTCTGCTTCAACTGGCGCATGTGACTTCAGCTTTTATCTCAGCCTAGGCTACCTCATAGGGATGAGGAAGAGAGAACTGTATATGCAGGAGCGGGAGAAGAATGTACTTTATGGACAGCTTGTCTGGCTCTCTTCCGTTTTCACCTCAGCCTTCCATCAAGGAAGAACTTGGCTTTTCCTTCTTCCATTTTAAGAACAAAAAAGAGCTCTGCTGGATCAGACCAATGGTCTATCTAGTCCAGCATCCTGTCTCACACAGTAGCCAACCAGTTCCTCTGGATGGCCAACAACAGGGCAGAGAGGCCGAGGCCTTCCCCTGCTGTTGCCTCCTGGCTCTGGGATTCAGAGGATTAGTGCCTCGGAATGTGGAGGTCCCCCTTAGTCACCATGGCTAGTAGCCATTAGTAGACTTCTCCTCCATGAATCTGTCTAACCCCCTTCTAAAGCTGTTTATTCCTGTGGCCATTTTACCCCTCACAACGACCCTGCGATAGGTTTGAGAGAGCTTGACCAGCTGAAGCCCACCCAGGGAGCCAGTAGAAGATTTGAAATCATGTCTTCCCAGTCTAACCACAGTCTCTCCAGGCTTCCTATGATGAGGCAACCCCATTTTCCTGAAGTAATAACTGTGGTAACGTGGGTTCTAATCCAAGTCGATGAGCTCCTTGCAAAATATGAGCTGGAAAACTTGCAAAATATGAGCTGGAAAACTTTCAAAAGTGAGCAACAAAGATGACTGAGGGGCTGGAGTGCCTTTCTACTAAGTACGAGACGTAAGTCCGATCTTAACTAGTGATTCAGCTTTATTCAGTCAACAGTAAACCAACACAAAGAACAGTGGAGCAATGGGCTCCCTTTTTAAACTGTCCGGGCTATGGTAACCACGCCCTCAAACAAGTTAATAACCAATAACAAAAGAGAGATAACAACCAATAGATTTCGTTCCTTCCGGAACAACTCTGGCTGCTCCGATTGGCTTGCTACACAGAGCAGCCAATCGGATTGCTTACTTCTAGGATACCATCTGAAACCTCAAGCTCATATATGTTATTTACAATACATAACACTTTCCTGTGAGGAAAGGATGGAGAACCTGGGATTTCTTGGTTTAGAAAAGAGACGACTAAAATTGAGCAAACTTCAGAGGACAGTGGAAGACAGGAGGGCCTGGCGTGATCTGATCCATGGGGTCACGAAGAGTCGGACTCGACTGTGCGACTGAACAACAACAAAGGGGGGACATGGTAGAGGTTTATGGAATTATGCATGGGATAGAGAGGGTGGGCAGAGAAAACTTTTTCTCCATCCCCCAAAATACTAGAACTCGAGGGCATCCAGTGAAGCCGATGGGCAGTAGGTTCAGGGCAGACAAAAGGAAATACTTCTTTACACGAGTTATTAAAATGTGGAATTCACTGTCCAAGGAAGTAGGGGCAGCCACAGCCATAGATGGCTTTAAAAGATTATTAGACAGATTCATGTAGGCCTATCAGTGGTTACTACCCATGGTGAATAAACTGAGCCTCTATATAAAGAGGCAACAAACCTCTGAATCCCAGAGCCAGGAGGCAACTTAAAGGGAAGGCCTTGGCCTCTGTGCCCTGTTATTGGCCCTCCAGAATACCTGGCTGGCCACTGTGTGAAATGGGATGCTGGACTAGATGGACCGCTGGTCTGATCCAGCAGGGGTCTTTTTAATGTTCTCACGTACTTTCCCCCTAGATGTCTTAGGTTAGCATTCATTACATGATGTGTGAAATTGGCCGTTTGTCTATTGGCTTTTAGATAATGTACTTTCTGCTGTGCCTTGAAAGGCAAAAGTTTGTTTGATAACAACATTTTTCTCCGGGGTTGGTATTGCCTTTAGAACTGTCAGTTGATTGGGAAGGTATTCTGCCCCCCCCCGCTCCTGGGAATGGCAAGTTTCCAAATATTTAATCATCTAGTTAGGATGTCAGTGCTGCCCCCTGTAAAAATTTCAGAGGGGCAATTGATAGGTCTTAATTCTTCTCCTTACTCCCTCGCCCTCGGCTGGCATCTGTCCTGATCTCAGGGGTCACAGATGAAAATAAAATTCCCTGTTCCCTTGAAGTTGGAATAAAAGCCTTCTGTCATGTTATGTATTGTGCATACATTCAGTAATATCTGAGCTTCAACCAGGACTCCATAGAAGGCTGGTATCATAAAATACACGTTCTGATTGGCTACTCTGCGCAGTAGGCCAATCAGAGCCTAGGAGAAGTTTTGGAGGGAACAACAATCATTGGCCTTTATGCGAGAGTTATGATTGGTTATTAACTCACTAGGGGGTGTGGTTATCCAAGCCTGGAAAGTTTAAAAGAGAGCTTCTTGCTCTGTGTTGTTTGTCATATTCTAATAAAGCTGAAATCACTTGTTAAGAGCTGACTGAAGTCTCATACTTAACATGTGGTTTAGCACAAAAGAAGAGTCGTAAGACCAGTAATATCCCCCGATCATATCTGAGAGTGAAAGCGTAAAAATTTTGGCATTTGTTATATCCTTCCTCTTATCGTGAGGCTTAACAAGCAGTGCCGTGCGAAGACCAGAACCAAGTAGGGTTCTGATCAGACCTCTTTAGGATTGCCCTCTGCTAGTGGTTGATACTGAAGATGCCTCCCATCCTATTAACATCTAACAGGAAGCGTATTGGGCTGTTTTGGAGAAATGTTATGTTTCTTAACTACCATCCTGCTTTATTTAACCGGTTTTTAATTATATATTCACTTTAGTTTATTTCTGTTGTGAGCCACCCTGAACCCATCATGGGATAGTTGTTGTTGTTGTTCAGTCGCAGAGTCAAATCCAACTCTTCACAACCCCATGGGCCACATCACGCCAGGCCCTCCTGTCTTCCATCGTCCTCTGGAGTTTGCTTAATTTCATGTTCGTTGTATCGATAACACTGTCTAACCATCTCATCCTTTGCCATCCCCTTCTTCTTTGACCTTCGATCTTTCCCAGCATCAGGGTCTTCTCCAGGGAGTGCTCCCTTCTCATTTGGAGGCCAAAGGATTTGAGCTTCAGCTTCAGAATCTGGCCTTCCAGGGAACGGTCAGGGTTGATTTCTTTTAGGATTGACTGATTTGATCTCCTTGCAGTCCAGGGGACTCTCAAGAGTCTTCTCCAGCACCATAATTCGAAAGCATCTGTTCTTCGGCGCTCAGCCTTCCTTATGGTCCAACTCTCACAGCCATACATTAGTACTGGGAATACCATTGGGCGGGATAGAGGTGCAATAAATAAATAAATGGAGCTCAGTTCTTTTGGAATGGAATTCTTCTGAGCTAACCAAAACCGGCTCTGAAACATCTACATTTGTTCTAAGCATAAATTTTAGCCATTATTACCATGTTCTCCTGATATCGCATAAAGGAAAACAGGCCTGAAGGACTCCAGTAGCCTCACACAGGGCTTACCAACCTTTTTGAGCCTGTGGACATCTTTGGAATTCTGACACAGGGTGGTGGGCAGAAGGACAAAATGGCTTCCACAGGAGGCGGAGCCAGCCACACAGAGGAAGTTCAAGTGCAGAGAGAATAATACAAAAAATAAAAAAAAAATACAATGGGAAAAGTGAGTGAGCGAGAAAATAAAACTAGTACTTGTGGTGGCAAATGTACAGCCAATCAAATCTCCAGTAGCCAGTCAGAAGCTCTACTAGGCAAGAGCCCCACTTGGCCCCACCCACTTTGTAAAAATACTTGGTGGGCAGCAGGAAAGGTGTTGGTTGGGTGCCTTGGTGGCCACGGGCACAGTGTTGGAGACACTTGCCCTAAAATTTCACCTCTGAACCTTTGAAAATTGGATATTGTTGTCTTTCCAGTTTTGATCAGATGCAGCCTGCAAGATTTCATTTTTTTTCCTCCTAGCAGCCATGAGAACTAGTTCTTTTTAGTTCTTTAAATTATTTATATACTGCAGGTTGTTACAGCAGGGTGCAAGAGGAACAGTCTGTGAACAAGCAGGGGGAAAATAACGGCCCATAAACAAATAACCGCCACCGCAATGGCAACAGTTTTAAAAGTACAACATCCCACGGCTAGAACAATATCCTGCGGGGCTGAAATAGCTATATAAAGTTTCCGGTTTGCCCCGTAGGGCAGGTTCATGCAGCTGGGCTTTATTCTTTTCCCACCGTGCGGGGTTTGTGTGAATTTTCAGCTTCATTTGCAGCGGTTCCTGCTGCTCCCAAACTCTTGCCCCCGACTGAGGAGATGGCTTCAAAGAATGTCTCTGTCCTCCCGGGAATGTTCCCCTTGGATTGCATGCACACCAATACCCCACAATGACTGCGTGGAGAAAACCTGATGGTGAAAAAGACCTTGATACCCATCCCAAGCGAAGCCATTGTCTTCATCTTTTCCCTTCCTTTCTTCTCAACACCTATTTAGTGGAGATTTTGCCTTTCGGGCTCACAGGCGGCTTGTTTTCGGTAATCCCATTTTGGGATGTGGCTTGCTGCCGTACACTCTTGCCCTTTGCCATATACAGTGCACGGCTTGGAACTTTATTTTTAGTGACTTCACGCGTTGCTGCAGCAACGGAGCACACTGTTGTTTTATCGGCAGCCAAAAATCCCCACTCAAACTTGCCTGCATTCCTCGTTTCCGTCATCAGAGTTAACGCTTTCGGAGACTCGCTGCAGGGGTCCAGAGGAGGCCAGGCTTAATCTTAGCAGCACACTGACTTCTTAAGGGGAAAACTGGGGAAGGGCAGAGTTGGCTGTGTAGTTTCAGTCTCACGGGGAGAACAAAGAGATTACAAGTAGGCAAAAACGGCAGGTAGCCGTGTAGAGCTCGCTGGCAAAGAAAAAGAGAATACAAACAGTATTCTTTACAGAAAGGCACAAAATAGCAAGCTGGCTTTGAGATGCTTGGAATTCTTCCTTGGGCCAGATAGAGCCAGCGTGGTATAGTGGTTAGACTCTTGGACTTGGACCTAGGAGACCCAGGTGCGAATCCCCACTCAGCTATGGAAGTTCGCTGGGTGACCTGGGGCCAGATGTATACTCTCAGCTTATCCTACCTTACAGGGTTGTTTGTGAGGGTAAAATAAAGAAGGTATGAATGTTGTAAGCCACGTTGGGTCCCCACTGGGAGGAAATGCGGGGTATAAATGAGATAAATTTAAAAGGGAATGTAGAAGTATATTGTAGGCATAATCGGAGGGTCTAACTACCGGATACATTTTACCTGGGTACATTTTCAGATTTCATTAACAGATTTGGGAATTCCGTGTGTCACCTGATTCAGACTGGGACCAAGGGGACTGGAAATTTAGACCTTTCCCCCCCTGTGCCATTTTCATAACATGGAATGGCCTCAGGGGAGCTGTAGGTATACTGATAGAGCTGCCCATATCATAGAATCATAGAGTTGGAAGGGACCATTGGGGTCATCTAGTCCAACCCCCTGAAAAATGCAAGAAATTCACAGCTACCCCCCCACACACAACCCCAGTGACCCCTGCTCCATGCCCAGAAGGGGACAAAAAATCCCTCCAGGATCCCTGGGCAATCTGGCCTGGAGAAAAATTCCTTCCAGTTTGGTACAGTGGTTAAGAGCATGGGCTCTAATCTGGGAGAACCGGGTTTGATTCCCTACCCCTCCACATGCAGCTGCTGGTGTGACCTTGGGTCAGTTACAAGTTATTTCAGAGCTGTTCTCTCACGAGCAGTTGTTGAGAGAGCTCTCTCAGCCCCACCTACCTCACAGGCAATGTTACCTCTAAGCTGTGGACTCTTGTGAGCAAAAATTCTACTTTGTGAGCTACCGGCATTAAAGTTGTGAGCAGGTGATTTGGCTCCTGCATCAATTTAGTTGGCTCTGGAGCCATCCTTCCTGAGCTAAGGTGTGAGCCGGAGGCTATAAAACTGTGAGCTAGCTCACATGAACTCAGCTTAGAGGGAACACTGCTCACAGGGTGTCTGTTGTGGGGAGGGGGAGGGAAAGGGGATTGTAAGCTGCTCTGAGACTCCTTTGGGTAGTGAAGGGCGGGGTATAAATCCAAACTCTTCTTCTTCCTGACCCCAGTTTGGCAATCAGCATTTCCCTGGACATGTAAGAAAGGGTGACGAGAACGGATGCAACCCTCCCTGCCCTCCCTCTCGTGATCTGCCTAAGCTCACAGAATCAGCATTGTTGTCAGATGGCCATCTAGCCCCTGCTTCTCTGACAAAGGGAGCTCTAACTCTCGAAAGCTTACACCCTGGAAATTTTGTTGGTCTGCAGGGTGCCACTGGATTCGACTGTTGCTCTTCTCCTGCAGACAAACATGGCTACCCACCGTACTTGAATCTTGCTTGGCTACATGTCAGCTTCCCCAATGGAGCATCCCCTGTAGGCCCTTCTCTCCTGTCATCCTGGGTCCAAACTGGGGCCCTGTTCTCTTAAGGAGCATGGAGGTCCTAACACCTGTCTGTGACCCAGCACAGGAGGGTTGCCCATAACTTGGAGGAAAATATTCCGTCACTTTAACGGAGGCTTACTGGAAATGGGCAGTTAGAGCTTTTCATGGCATGGAGGTTAATAACATCCTATTAAGACTCTGTTAATCAGACATGGCATTTCCTCCCCTCCGTTTTGGTGGTAGCCCTATGACAGAGGGAAGTACCTGGGGAAAACATCCTGTGTTACACGCTCATGCATGCCTTTCCATCCTCCTGCCTGCTCTTAGTGGGAGGTGTGTTTCCTTCTGTAGGTTTCTAAACTAGGCGGAGATATAGAAGTTTCTTCATTAGAATGGTCATTTCATAAACCAGCCCTTAGGCTCTGTTTGAAGCTAGCTACTGTCCAATTATCATGTTTTTGGAGACCATCTGGAGCACGGGATGGACATGCAAATCCAGTGTAGTTTTCAGGGTGCTGCTACCCTCCAGTGTTAGTAGGGGGTTAAACTCCCAACAGTTTTAAATGCCTTCCTAATTAACTGTGGGAGGGACGCAGCATGGTGGATCCCAATCTAAGAAGCTAAGCAGGGTCGGTACTTGGATGGGAGACCACCAAGGAAGAGTCTGCCGAAGAAGGCCACAGCAAAACCACCTCTGCTTCTCACTTGCCTTTGTTGTAGGGTCACCGCAAGTGGGTTGCGGCTTGCCTGCACTTAAGTACATAATCAACTCTGTCGTAGCTTGCTTACTTAAAACGAAAAAAGAATTGCTTATCTTGGAGTTTCAAAACATTATCGGGCTCATCCAGCTTTGCTTCTGACAAGTTATCAGTGCAAAACATATGGCACAGAGGAGTTCAGTTTTGTTTCGATCAAGTATTAGTAATGTAGTGGCTTAACGTGCCAAAATCAAAAGCCGTGTACTACTCCCTTCCCCCCCCAAACAAAGTGTGCACACTTTTGAGTTTTCCCAGAATATCCCACGTGGATGGATTTTAATTCTTTTTTAAAGATATTTGAGGCTCTTACGGCTCAAAGATATTAATTTGAGGCTCCTGTCTACCTTGTATGTACAACGCGGGACAGACCTAAATCGATTGGGTGGAGATGGTATCTAGATGCACATTTTAGCTTTCTGGGGAGAAGGGAAAATAGTAGCCTCCATCTGAATATGTAAACGTGGCTGGTAGGTGAACAAATGTTTCTATAGCGTTGATGGAACACTTAGGTCCTTTCCATGCGAAGGGGTAGCCATGTTAGTCTGCTGAAGGCAAATATAAAGTCCTGCGCCAGCTAAAAGAATAACAACATTTATTTCGATACGAATTTTCTTGAGCCACAGCTCACTTCTTCGGATATCAGATGTGTAGGGTTGCCGACCTCCAGGCAATATCCCAGAATTACAACTGATCTTTGTATGACAGAAATCAGTTTCCCCGGACAAGATGGCTACTTTGGAGGGCGAAGTCTGTGACATCATATCCTGCTGAGGCCCCTCCCCACTGCCCCCAGGATCCATCCCCAAATATCCAGGAATTTCCTGAGAGCTGGCAACCCTAAAAGCTCCTGTTGAAATAAATGCTGTTAGTCTTTTAAGTTGCTGTGGGAGTTTTGTTTCATTTCCTTTTTTAAAAAAGTTAACAGTGGAAGGAGAATGGGAGTAGTCAGACGACTACTGGAATTAATTTAGATGATGTCTGTCTTAATGGACTCATTGCCTGTAAGGAACTCGAAATGAAATTGGGAAACTTCCACATGGGTAGCAGTTGTTCTTTCAGCATGGGAGAGAATCTCTCTCCCGAGTGTTCACCCAATCACTTTTGGGCACATTTATTGACTTACTATGAAAGCATGCTTTTTTGATTCCCTGTCCCAGAGTGAGAGACTGTTTCCCGCTGTGCGGAGAGCGAATCTGATGTGCATCAGCAATTGAGAGAACAATGGCAATCCAGTAGGAGCAGCCTGATAATAGTGACGATGATAATAAAAGTATATTCAGTTTTGCTTTTTGTAAAGGGGGGGTGGGTGTGATTCCAATATGTTTTGCGTTTGTAAAGATTCCCACATGGTCCTGAATATGGATACCTCTGAAACCCACCTTTTCCCCTGCTTGGAGGAAGGATTTCTTTTTGTTTAATTCATTATCAGACTTTTCCCATCATGGAACTGAGCGGGGATTGAGTCGGATAGATACAGTACATGACGGGAGTTCAGACTTCTTCCAGCAGCAGTATTAAATGCAACATCTGTTATTCCGTATTAATTTTAAAAAATTCTCTGCCCCACCTGTTAACTCCAGGAGATCAGGAATGTTACAGAGCACCGCTGTGTGAAATACCCCCCTCCTCAAAATTGTTTTGTTTTCTTTTGCTTCACAGAGCTTTGTTAGAAGGCGAAGGCAGCCAGTGGATTCTTATGTGGGAAGAAGAGCATGGAAGGAAAGCGCCCCAAGGTATGGATTGGTCACTTTTGTGATGACGCTGTTTTTTTAAGGGCCAGGAGACGTATCTAAGTCTCCAACTGCAGTTCGGCTTAGTCCTTGGGTTTGTAACACTGAGCATGAACTAGAAAAAGTGGGCGTGGAGATATATTTTCTCCTTTTCCCAGAACAGGAGAACCAAGGAAGATAACTGGCAGTAGGTTCAGGACAGAAAAACGGTGGATTTCTTTACACAATGCACAGTTTGCTTAACTGACTTCTTTACCACAGGACAAGCCCTTGGCTGCTTGAGAGGTAGCTATAGCAGTCACTGTTAGCCACGAGGGATAAATGGAGCCTCAAAATTCAGAGGCAGTATCCCTTCTGAAAACCCATTGCCAGGGGGATAAATGAGAGGGGAAGGTTACTGCTTTCGTATCCTGTTTTTTTGGAAACAACCGGATGCTGGGCCGTCACTGTCATCCTGAACAGTTACTCCCTTCTAAGTCCTTTGATGTCAGGGGGTCTCTACTTAGGAGGGCTTTGGCCTGACCCAGCAAGGCTTTTCTGATGTTCTTCTTATCATCAACTCTTAACATTTGGGGGCAAGAATATCGCAACCAAGTTTTTGCATTTGTTTGGAGGGGGTGGTTTCCCACACAGCAGATTCCTAAACTGCATCCCAACCGAGGGTCTAAAGGGGAGGGTTCTCACAATGCTAAACAGAGTTACGCCCTTCTAAACCCACTGGCTTCAGTGTACTTAGAAAGGCATTAACTCAGCTGAGGACAGCAGGGTCAGATGGCAAAACGATGCACGATTCCCCAGGAAGAGCAGAGGCGGGCAGCGGCCAACCACCTCTGAACGACTCTTGCCTTAAAAACACCTCCAGGGTCACCCTAAGCTGGCTGCGACTTGACGACGCTTTCCACCGGCACTACCGAAAGACGGTCAGGGTAGTGATATTTCCTCAAGCGGAGTGTTCCAGAGGAATGTGCCTGGAGCTCGTCTGGGCTGATTTCTGTTAGAGCCCTCAAGCCAGTGGTAGAAAGGAACCGCGGTTTCACATGAACTCACAAAGCTGCCCGATACTGAATTGGATCATCAGACAGGGCTCTTTTTGTAGCAGGAACTCCTCTGCATATTAGGCGACATACCCCCTAATGTAGCCAATCCTCCAAGAGCTTACAGAGCTCTTCTTACAGGGGCTACTGCAAGCTCTCGGAGGATTGGCTACATTAGGGGGTGTGTCACCTAATATGTAAAGGAGTTCCTGCTACAAAAGAGCCCTGCTAGGCGATACACCCCTAATGTAGCCAATCCTCCAAGAGCTTACAGAGCTCTTCTTACAGGGCCTACTGTAAGCTCTTGGAGGCGTCAGTATTTTCTACTCAGACTGGCAGCAACTCTCCAGGGTCCCAGGCTGAGGTCTTTCCCATCACCTACTGTCTGTTCCTTTTAATTGGAGATGCCGGGGATTGAACCTGGGACCTTCTGCATGCAAAGCAGAGGCTCTTCCACTGAGCCTCAGCTTCAGCCCTTCTGACCAGAAGGCACCGTGAAGCCTCTGGATTAGTATGAGTTCTCAAAGCCTGGTCTACAGATCTGCACTTTCTATTTGCTGCGCTTTGATTTTGCTGCTTCACCAACTGAGCCTGAGGGCCCCATGGAGTCTTGAATAACGGTTTCAAAAATATTGATAACTTACGAGCATTTGCTTAAATTCCATCAATACAAAAAAAACCAGGTTGCAGATTATTTCGTTTTAATGTTAGCTGTTGGGCAGTGACTCAGTTGCTCCTGTTCTCAACCCCCTGACTATGCTGTTCTCTGAAAATGACGCTGGGTTGTGTGTCTACTGAGATTCCAAAGTATTGATTGATTGATTAGATTTGATTTGTAGACCGCCCTCCCCTGTATGCAGGGCTCAGGGCGGTGAACAACATTTCAGTAAAACACACTTACAAAACAGAATTTAAACTAATTAAAACAATAGACAATTCTATGATTATTTCTGGTGGCCCTTAAAAGGACCAGAGGAGGAGAGAAGGAAGAGGCCAGGCTTGGTAGAGACCTCTTTGGCAGAGAGTCCCACCAGGCCGGCACCAGGGCTGAAAAGGCCCTGGCTCTGGTCGAGGACAGCCGGATGTCTTTCGAGCCAGGAATCAAAGTACAGGATAGCTGTACTGTGTGATATTAGCTGCCAGGCTCAGCTTCCTGCTGTTAACCCCCATCTGTGCAGAAAAATATTTCTGTGTTAAGTTTTTAAAAAGACAACTTTGTTATTTTTTTAAAAAGAGAAGATGGGGTCCCCTCCTCTCCGTCCCACTTGATGTGGTGTAATGGAGACACATTGTGTGCGTTGCTCTCCAGGGGCGGCAGTTGATCATCAGTAAAAAGGGAAGGGGGCGGGGATTGGTCTGTCTGAGGCAGTAGGCGATATGAAAGACCACTGCCTGAGACTCTGCAGAGCCCCTGGCAGTCAAAGTAGACAGTGCTGACCTTGGTGAACCAATGGTCCGATTCAGTATAAAGACAGCTTTGTGTGTTCATGCATACGGAATAGCAAATCAGTGCATCAGGAGTATCATGCTTAGTGCCCTCACCTAGTATACTTGCTCGTATGCACGCTAGAAGCACAAAAAAACAAAATAACGTAAAAGGGCTGTTGTGGGCTGACCCCCTAACCCCCTTTTTGTTGTT
This sequence comes from Gekko gecko, assembly GCA_029375565.1. NCBI lineage: Eukaryota > Metazoa > Chordata > Lepidosauria > Squamata > Gekkonidae > Gekko > Gekko gecko. Next base: position 36,335,628 of record JAPDNY010000017.1, on the reverse strand, counting down.
GTTGTTATGTGTGTGTGCTTATGAGCCTGGAAGTCAGGGTGACTTCTGGCAACCCCTAGTGGGGCTGGGATGTTTCAGAGAGGTGGCGTCGATCATACCTGCCTCTGCATCCTGGCCCTGGTATTCCTCGGAGGTCGCCCTTCCAAGTACTTGCCCGGGTCAGCCCTGCTTCGCTTCCGGGATCTGATAAGGCTGGGATTGCTTGGAGTATCCAGGTCAGGGTTCTTACAGTGGCATCCTAAGGACCCTTTCCTGGAAGTAAGCTTGTTGAATAGACCTACGTAAGATTCTGAGCGCCTGAGCTGGATGTTCCAGGGTAGCCCAATCCCATCAGATCTCAGAAGCCAAGTAGAGTCATTCCTGGTTAATACTCAGATAGGCGACCACCAGGGAAGTTCAGGGTTGCTATGCAGAGGCAGACAGGGCTAATTTTGGGCAGGAACGCACAGGAACGGAGTTCCGGCTGGCTCCCAAGTTGGCCACTCCCAGCAGGAACTCATTAGCATAACAGGCCACACCCAACAGCAGAAACTCATTCGGATTGGCTACATTAGGGGTGTGTGGTCTAACATGCAAAGGAGTTCCTGCTCCAAAAAGAAGCCCTGGGTTTTGACAACAAAGAAAGTCAACAGAATAAGAAGCAAAAGGTGGGTGTGGCTGGATGACCACACTTCTGGTAACCCATGGGGTGTGGCCTAATATGCTAATGAGTTTCTGCTGGTGGGTGTGGCCTATTCTAATGCGTTCCTGCTGGGCTTTTTCTACAAAAAAGGTCCTGGAGGCGGATAATGGCAAACCACCTCCGTCCGACTCTTGCCTTGACCTGGATAGTCCAAGCTAGCCTGATCTTGCCAGATCTCACAAGCTAAGTACAGTCAGCCCTGCTTAGTACTTGGCTGGGAGATCACCAAGGAAATCCAGAGCCGCTGCGCAGAGGCAGGCCACAGCAAACCACCTCTGTTCGTTTCTTGCCTTGAAAACCCTACAGCAGGGATGTCGAACTCATTTGTTAATGAGGGCCGGATCTGACATAAATGAGACCTTGTTGGGCCGGGCCACGTGTCTCATAAAATGTAAAGCCAGATAACGGAGATATAAACTTTATAAATGTGTTTGTTTTTTTACTTAAAATAAAAACATGCTTAAAATGTCAGCACTCTTGCAATACTTTGTTTATTTAACGGTGTCTGATAACTGACGCCTCTTGCTCTGAATCATCGCATCAAAAGGTCTGTGCTGTTGCAATCTTGAGTCTGCTGTTCAGGTGGGTGTCTGTAGGCTGCAAACCTATGATGACGCAGCAGCGGCAGAACTGGAAGAAGAAGCAGAAGACAGCCAGTTCCATTGTGGGCCTGATAGAAGCCCTCTGGGGGACTAATTCGGCCCCCGGGCCGCATGTTTGACACTCTGCCCTACAGGGTCTCCCTAAGTCAGCTGTGACTTGGCAACACTTTCCATTACCAGGATTTTAAGTAGATTGCTGTCTTAGGCTGCGATCACATCTCCAGTGCCAATTTTGTCCCAAGCCCTCCCGTACAGCACAAGGAAGAAGTAAAAATCTCCTCCTGCTGCACGGTACTACTCAGGTTCAGGGCTAGATGGTCTTGCTCCTCGAGAGCTCAGCAATCAGGGCCATGGGCATCATCGTGCTCGGCCAGTGAGCTTAATTTGTTTATTTAGCAAGTACGCAGCCTTGCTCTCACCTAATGGATTTCACGGCTGCGCTGTAAAAGGGGGAGGAACTGCAAGTTTAGACTTAGCAGGCGATAGCAGGGCTTCCTTGTAAATTGCTGCTAATAATTATGAATGGAGTTATTTAGCACCTTGCGTCATCTTGCATGCACAGACAGACATCATCGGCTCATTGCTCCGCAGGTGCAAATCCTACCAATTTTGGTGGTCTGGCAGTCCAGGGTCTTGTTCTGTAGCATAACGAGACAAAACCTCTCGAGATTAGACAGTTGTCCGTGTTCATGGAGATATGCAGGAGATGAAGTGCTTGGCATTAGCGCAGCAACCTGTTCATTATGTATAAATAGATTTAGTTCAACAAGCCAATTAAATTGACTGTGTTTTATTGTGTTAGTATGTTACTTAAGTACACTGTGTTAAGAGATGTGATTTTCATTTGTTTTTCTCTACTGGCAGGTGTCCGAAACATGCTTCACGAATATAGCAACCGCTACGCAGCTTATCGACAGGAGAAAGGAAAGAGAGCTTTCCCAGCAATCCAAAATGTTGACACAAGATATAGAACACCGATCGCAAACATGAGCAGCTCTGCAGTTTATTCATCTCAAACAAAACCCGGCAGAATTCAGACAGCTGCGCCTGGGAAAACGTTCAGGAAAGATGCCGTCTGGTCGGAATCCCGCCCTTCAGCAGCTATTATAAAGGATGAAACTCATCGGAGAACTGTGACAGACCAGAGGCAGGTCCGAACTTTTACTCCTCCTTCTGTTATGAGCAGAGAGAGTGAAGCTTGGCGAAGAACGTTGCCCGAAACAAAGAAAACGGACACTTTGATCACAGCCTCTTTTTCAAAAAAATCAGCCGAAGTCAAAAAAGATACAACCGTCCCCAATACTTTTGAGAACATGAGACCCAAAGTAATGGGGGTGTCGACTGCATCTCACAGCCTAAACTCCATTTCGAAAGAAACTAAACATGAGAGAACCCAAGAAGGAACTGGTGCTCAACCGAATAAACAAATCAGAGAAGTTAAGCCAGTGAAAGAGGAGAAGCCTTCTTGGTTACAAGAAAAAGATGAGAAGGAAAGATCAGGCAAGGCAACTGATTCTGTCCGGGCAAAGATGGAAAAGAAATTGACCGGAGTTGAAACAACGGTTAACTTTCAAAAGAAGGTGGAAATTAAGCAGGGGACGGAGGAGGAAAAACACACAAAGAAGGAATCGGGCATCAGGGACAGCACAAAGGAAGCCAAAGTTGCAGAAGATGAAACTCTCAGGAATGGAAAATATGTGAAACGGGAGGAACGCGTCAGGATCGATACATCAGGAAAAGATTTGCCATTCAATATCACGATGGATAAAAGTAGTTTGTTCCAACAGGACAAAAATGTGACAACACAAAGCAGAGACGCCGTTGAGATACCCGTCCTTTCTGAAGTGCACAATCAAGGCCGGCTGTTTAAAAACAGCAGTGCAGAAATAAAATTACAAGACCTGAAACCTCCGATAGGTAGACCAAAAGATGAAGCCACACCTGAGTTCTCAAGAAATATTCCAGAGAGAGCGTTGAACCAAGGCAGAGTACATGAAGAAAGAATCCCTAAAATGGATACCTTATTGACTGAAAGCATAGCAGAAAATATTGTTTCTGACATTCTTAAAGGTTTTGTGCAGAAATCTTCTGATTTGGAACTTCCCGCTGATACCAAATTCACTTTCTCTGAAAAGAAAGCCGCAGAGGATGGGGAAGCGAGGACCAAGGTCACCGTACAGACTACAGTTCAACAAGACCTGAACAGTTCGGATGAGTTTGATCTGGGACGTTTCTTAAAGAAAGACGTTGAAGGGGCGGGAGAGGCTAAGGGTGCTCTGTCCGAAGAAGTATTAGAAGATATTGTAAATGCTAGCTTGGCGGGAAGGGAGGGCCAAGGGAAAAGGACCATTAAAGTTGAGATAGTTGAGGAGCCGCTAGAATCGGCTGCTGACGAAAGAACAGAATTCCCGACGCCCTTTGAAGTGGAAGAAGCAGAAGATACATCGCCCTATACGGCAGGACATCTGTATTATGGGGGCGAAGAGAAGGCTACCACGAGTGCTGCCGAGGGTCTGAAACAACAGCGACCCAGTGTGATTGTGTCTCATGTCGAAGAAGTCTATGAGGGGGACGATGTTGTGGACGAAGACAAATATTTTGTGTCGACTCCAGAAGAACATCCCTTGACTCATGAGAAAGACGACGGCTCCGTATATGGGCAAATCCATATCGAAGAGGAATCCACTATTAAGTATTCGTGGCAAGATGAATTTCTTCAGGGAACTCAGAAGAGGGCAAACGAAGCCACGGGCTCACCAGAAGTTATTTACCAAGTGACGGGGGAAGAAGGAAATGCCTTTGCTTCAAAGGAGGAGCCACAAGCCGAGCAGGTAGCACATGTCGAATCCGTTGTTATTGAGCGAGAGATCAAAATACCACACGAATTTCAGGCGTCGATAAAGAGTCTGTTTTCTGAGGAGTCAAAGGACCCCAAACACCAGCTGAAAGAAGCGTTGGAAACCCTTGAAGACAGCCTTCCAGAAAGCGTCAAGCATGAGCTCTCAGTTCTAACCAAAGAGGGCCAAGCTGATTCAAGCAGTTTGGAAGTTGACATCAAAAAAGTGGAGCAGACCAAGAAAGGGGGCTTGGTTACCATAGTTGCAGAAGTCAGTCTGTCTGAGACGTTAGACTCTGACCAGTTTGACACAGGTTATCTTGGTGAAGGCCTTGCTGTTGAGAGAGAGTCACCAACACGGGTCTCAACGACATTTAATTTTGACGAATGCAGAAAGCAAGAGTCAGAAAGCTACAGTGATGGTAGAAGTAAAGCTGGAATAATAGAAGTTTCTTCCACACCATGGACTACTGAAGCAGTTTCTAGCTCGACTAAATTAAGCAGCAGCGATGGTGTGGAATACCATACTAGTGAACAAATTGTCAGCGAGGGCCCGGTTTTCAAAAGTTCGGGACTTGATAGCAATAGTGATCTGTCCCACATGCAAGGGTCGTTCGATATCAACAAATCTGTTCGGCAAATTGTAGTGGGCCCAACAAAAATTCGCAGAACTGAGCAAGTCCTGCATGAAGGCCCTGTTTCAGAAATGCTGGAGTTTGGTACAGGTGGCTTTGAGGCAGGAGCGACAGCAAGCATCAGCCGATCCATGCAAGGATTCACACATGGTCCTGAAGAAATTCAGACAACGGAAGAAGTAACGTACAGAGGGCCTGTTCGTGGGACAGTGGAAGTGAGTGGTCCTGAAAGCCCTACTCGGGCACAGTTTTTTACTGATAGCAGGTCCAGTAAGCACATCGTGTTGGGTTCAAAGCAAACTGTTGAAGAAATAATTTTTGAGAAGCCAGCTTCTGACTTGTCACCGGATGATAATAGTGGGGCAGCAGACACCAGCAGATCAATCAGGCACATTCGAATAGATCCAAAAGAGGCACGTACTCAGCAAGTTGTTTATGAAGGTCCTTTTTCTGGAGTTGTGGAGCACACCGGTGCCGGCAACAGTATCTCAGCTGATGAAATGGTGAGGCACATTAAGGTAATACAGAAAGAACCCCCCGTCACAGACCAAGCCATCCATGACGAATCTTCTCCGAAGATGACCGAACCGAGTCGTGATCCAGACTGGCTTTTCAAAGAAGGAACACTGGATACTAATACAGCCGTCAGACACATTAAGTTAGCTCCCAAGGAATCGTTGACAACGGAGCAAATTGTTTTCAGAGGGCCCATTTCTGAACAACACTTGGAGTTCAGTGAATCTGGACAGACATTCTCTTCTGAAGGGTCGGTAAGGCACGTTACATTGGGACAGAAGGAAATTTGGAGTAGCGAACGCATTTCGTACCAAGGTTCTGTTTCCGAATCTTCCGGTATCAGTTCTGCTGGGGAAGACGCTTTAGAAATGGAAGGACCCAGCGAGATCAGCCGCTCGGTCAGACACATCAGACTGGGCCCTGCTGAAACTCACACAGAACAGATCATATTCCAAGGTCCTATTTCTGACAAAACGCCAAAGGTTGGTATTGTGGAGCTTTCTCCAACAGATGGGCCACCAGAAAGCCACTCTCTTGGGCACATCAAGATAGGACCTAAGGAAAAATCCTTTACTTTTCAGATGGATGTCACTAATGTAGCAGGAGGTGGGCAAGGAGCGAAAATTCTGTTACAGGATGCAAAAGATGCCCATCCAGCAGAGGACACGGCCAAAGGGAGCGAGAGAGACCCCGAAAATGAACAAAGATCAGAGAAGTCTGCCTTCGATCAAACTGTTCAGCTGCAAAGAATGGTAGACCACAGATCCGTGGTTTCTGATGAGAAGAAAATTGCTCTTCTCTATCTGAATGAAAATGAAGAAGAGGAAGAGGAGGAGGAGGGACCTTGGTTCTAAAAATAAGATTTTTATGAAATGTTTACTTAGGGTGCTTGATTATATAGCTGAATCTTTAAAAACGGGACTCCTTCCTAATGTATCAGTTAATGCTGAAAGGTTTGGAATATATTTTGTCACACAACAGTATACGAATATATATATTTTTGCAGGGTCCCTCAAATGCTTGCTTCTCAAGCTTATGGCATTGATTATCTTTGGCTAACGCAGAGTCTGAAAACCTGTCCTTAAAAAAAAAAAGGTTGCTCCCGTTTCTCAGATTGTATTTAACTACACCTTTTGAAAAAAATCAGTCGCGTTTCAGGTTTAAAATAGCAAGTTGAAGAAACCAGGGATGACACTAGAGTCGAACTGCAAAATCCATTCATTCCGCAGTAATCCATTTTTAAGTCCGTTGGGATAGATTTGGAATGAAAGAGTTATGAGTTACCGCTCAAGCTGTGCAGACTGGGTGATTGGTTTTCAGATGGAACAGGTTACACTCCGCTTAGGGATAACTTCGTATGATAGCAAATTATACCTGAAAAGCAGCTTTGTCCCGGAAGTGTAGTCTGTTTCGTTTGGGGCTCTCCAGGGTCTCAGGTAGGGGGATATTTTTTTTACATTACCTACAACCTGATCCTTTTAACTGGAGATCCTGGGAACTGAACCCGGGACCTTCTGCCACTGAGCCACAATTTCTCCCCATTGGACAAAACCTGCTCTAAATTAAAAATATGTAGCAGGAACAAGCTTTGGCTAGTATTGCCAAATAGCTCAACAACCCTCTTGTTAGCAAACATACCTTTATAAGGGGGAAATGACCAAATGAATGAAGGAGAGAAGGAGCACAAAGGGTAGTTATAAGTTGGGGGGGGACACACTTTATTTTTAACATGCGTGCACTCATTTTTTAGCTTCTTCACCAGTATGGAGATTGTAGTGAACATATTGCATAGTAATAATAATACCAGTTTGATTAGGATATAGGGTTGCCACCTTTATACAAGCATTGCTGTTTGCATTCTTAGCCACAGACTGGAAAAAAAATTTATTAGCATCAGCGGAGAAGCCTGACCTACTCATCTCCATTTCTTTGTGCACATGCAGTGAGCATGCAGGGTGGGGGGAGTTTCCATCTGGTAAATTTGGCTGTCAGGTTGCTGCTGAAGTCATGGGAGTGGGGGTCACTTTGAAGTGTATCTCACCAGGCGGTGTTTCCGCAGAGTTTCCAGTCATTGCCATGAGGCTGTGGTATAGCACCATTTAGCAGGATCTACCATGATTCACGTGTTAGAGCATTTCACATCCAGCTCCCACAAGGCATGTCGTTTCAGTAAGGGGTGTCAGAGCATTTTTTTATAATACACGCAGTTAAACCCAAGGGGGTGCCGGCCAGCAGATACAAGCAATTAGACAAGGTGCACTTGGAGTGTGAATTATTTTATTTGTATTTCTAATCACACTGATTTGCAATAAGTTTTGAGATGCGTTTACAAAATTTAAGCTTGCTTTTATAATTTGTGGCAGTGGGGGAGGGAAAAAAAATCCAAACACAAGATTGCAGTTTGGGGTATAAACTTAAGGAGAGCTCTGCTGAGCCAGATCAAGGTTCTGTATAGTTCAGCCTCGATTTCCAGGAATCCTCTGGAATACGTTCAAAGCAACAGGGCCATTCTTTCTTCTTGGTCTCCAGAGTCTAGCATTCAGAGCTACGGTGCCTCCGAAGCTTACACTAAGCTATCATGGCTGGTTGGTTTGTCTTCCATGAGTATTTCGTCCCATTTCAAATACATCTAAGAGTTCTCAGGAAATAGAGATGCAAGTTTTTGATGTGCCAAGGAATCAGGCCATGCATATGACCATCTGAAAGTGCCTTACCAGTGTGCCATAATGGCGAGAGTGTCAAACTAGAATCTGGAAGCCTCTGGTTTGCATCCCTACTGCCATGGAAGCTTGCTGGGTCAGTCTTGGTCTCTCTCTCTCTCTCTCTCTCTCTCTCTCTCTCTCTCTCTCTCACACACACACACACACACACACACACACACACACACACACACACACAGAGTGTCTAACCTACCTCATAGTTTTGTCGTGATGATAAAATGAAGGAGGGGAGAACATACTCCACTTTGGGTCCCCACTGGGGAGAAAAGTAGGGTATTCATGAAAAAATAAAGGCCATTGGGTTTATCCAGTCCACTGTTCTCTGCTTTGATTGGCAGTGGCTCTCCAAGGTCTTGGGTCAAGACTTCTCATTCTGCTATCTGCGATCCCTTAACTAGAGGTGTCAGGAATTGGACCCGGGACCCCTGTGCCTACAGTCCATGTTCTCTGCTACTGAGCTATAGTTCTTTCCAGCAAGAGCCTTAATGGGACACAGGTGGTGAGTTTTTCACTTGGATGTTTAAAGCCGGACACGCCGTTGTGGATGTAAGCGTCTAATTTTAGGCAGATTTCACTATAGAGTTTGTTTGTTTAACTCCTGTAACAAAGTATGTTTTCATATAACCCTATCGGCATGAGCTGGTGCTTATTTTATTTTTTTATATCTAGAAACAGTACAACTGACTATGGTCTTAAGAGGCCACACACAGATTAAAAATTCTATATTAATGTATGTGATTGTGTTCAGTCTAACAATTGTATTCTAAACTGCTTGAAGCTAGAAGGATTAATACTGTCCTGAGCGATGCACAGGAGGAAATGAGTCAAATTATTTTCATTTATGGAAGATGAATTCTATAGAGTTTGGAATGGTTTAATTCTATATTTAGACTCTTGAGGGAGCGTAGCTCAGGTGAAGGAGCACTTTTTTCTCTCGAATGCTGCAATCTTAGGCACACGTTGGAAGTAAATTCCGTTTAAAGCAGAGGGTTTCTTCCAAGTGCACTTAATACACTTTATAATAATGCAGGTCCCAATCCAGTTTTAGTCACAATAGGAGTTGCAGCTAACTTGTTCTATTTCTTTTATTGGGACTTGAGTCACAACTAACTATTAGCTGGATTGGGGGATATGGTCTTGAATGTAGTAGGTTTTCTGGGTATGTGCAGTGCAGGGGAAATTTATTAGAGTTCTGTGTGAGAATAGCAACCTTTTATAGACTACAGATTGGTAGAGTAGGTGATCCCAAAGGCAGCAGGTAGGTTGGAATGGGGTGGGTCATTGTCAGGTGGGACTTAATTGGCCGTTTTTGCCCTGGTCAGTTAATGCTGCAGTGTGTGTTTCCTGTAATGGTTGAATCTGTTGTGAATTTGCACTTTTTCCTCTGTCAAGTATTAAACATTGGCAATTAGTATGGCTTTTTTTCCTGTCTTTTTATAAATATTGGGTTATTTTCAAAGAGGTCAGTCGTGGGAAAATGTGGGATTTATCTTTTTACACTTTGAACAAACGGAGCCTAGTTCTTCGTACATTTAAGAACTGCCAAGGCTCTTTTTGTAGCAGGAACTCCTTTGCATATTAGGCAATACGCCCCAAATGTAGCCAATCCTCCAAGAGCTTACAGAGCTCTTCTTACAGGGGCTACTGTAAACTCTTGGAGGATTGGCGGGATTAGGGGCGTGTCGCCTAATATGCAAAGGGGTTCCTGATACAAAAAGAGCCCGAACTGCAGTCCAGCAAAGAGTTGAGCACATCCAAGGAAACTGATCTCCATAAGTCTGTTTTGGATCGTGGCTACAAATGATCTCACATTTATTTGTTTCTTTCACTTGTAGCTTTCCTCCTGCAGATAGTAGAGCAGTTTTTTGTGCTCCATTAATTCTTCAGTCGTTTTTAGGATTTTTTCCTATAATATGTATGCAGTATATTCTCCCCAAAGAAGGAAATAGGAGAGCTGGTTGTTAAGAAAATAAATTATAGGTGCAGGAGCTGGGGGGTTCCTTTCTGCAAACAGGAAATGGGAATTGGTTTCTTCCTGTTTTCCTGCTGCTTTCTGTCATGCTTGAAAAAAAATGCTCACATCTCCCCCTAGAAGGAGACAGGTGTACTGCCTCTACACTGGGTGCATCTTTCTCAAAGGGCAGAACTTTCATTAGATGCAGAAGTGCAAAAATAGACACCACTCTCCTGCACACATAGCAGGTGGTTCAATTCCTCATAGATCCCACCTTATCCAATGTTGCCTGTATTTTTTTCATTAAGTAGCTTTAAGAAGTAACAGTGAGTACCCATAGACATTACAGTCAAATATAACTACAGCAAATACATATAAAAAGATAATTAGGTGCATAATACATTTACGAAAACATGTACCAAAACAGCTAACAGTTCAAGGTGTAAATTGTATATACAAACAAAGAGGAAGTGCTTAGAAAGTAAGTACATAGAAAGTGTTTAGAAGCTAAGTACTTTTAACAACGGTGAATGAGATAGTTTAGGGTTTTTTTTAAGAAAGTGTCGTGTGTAAGAGCCCCCAACAACCAGGTAAGTTATGAAGTTAATCAGAAGTGGATCCAAGAGTGATAAGATGAGTTTGAAGGGGGAATATCTTTTTCTGCCGTGAAATAAAGCACTCTCGGCCACGTGGAAACGAAACATGACGGAGAGGGGGAAGGAACTGTTGTGTGCCGGTTAGGTGATGTCCGTGAGTTTGGCTAGAACGAATCGATCCCATATTTTGGTATGCCGTAAGTGATGAGTTGGGGGAGAAGAAGATTTCCAAAGTGATGCGATGGTCAGTCTCGCCGCCGCAAGTAAGATCGCAGCTGTTCTCCAAGGCTTGGGGGAGGTCTTTCCCAGCCTTGATATCCAATATCCTTTAACTAGACTGAGCATCAGCCTTCTGACATGAAAAAGAATGAGTTCGTCCACTGATTCGTCTCTCTGATCCCCCCTCTCTTTGTCCTCAGTTCGGTCTTGTAACCACTTGCCTGTGCGAAGTCTTAATGTGCCAGCAAAACAGGAGAATAAATAACAGAAGGTCACTCGTCTGCCGGTCTCCTCTTCCTTTCCCTTTTAAGGAGCCGTGGGTAAGCCCAGCTGATGGCCTAAGACAGCATTTTGTTTTTAAATACCGAGATAAAAGCAACGCGGAGTCGCATTCTATCGTGCCACAAATTTCCCTGAGATGGGAGGGAATCTACACTCTTCATTTCGAGCACCTTTTTTGGTAACATTAACGCACCGCAGAGCTGTTAACTGGGCTTGGTATGGCTTCCGCCATCTCCCTGGAGTTGGGGGACACCACTGGAGAAGGACATGAGGCCAAAGGTTTATCCTTCTTCCTAGTTTGCTAATGCGAGCAACTCTAGGTTCTTTACAAAGTTATGACTCAACTGTCTTTTCCAGAAGGCCTGTTTGTGACACACCCTACCTATCAAACTAGCTGGCAGGGGAGCGGGGAGGGACGGGACATGTATCTTAAAATAACAAGAGCAGCTGTAGAAACTGATCTGGATGAAAACTCCCTTGGATGTTCTCATTCAGTGGCCTGTTGTGTGCATGTCGTATGCTTTGCAAAATAGAACCGGTGCTTTCATAACGCCCTGGTTCTGAAGAATACTACTAAGCTGGTGTTGGCCTAGAATTTAGGAGAGTGTGTGCTATGTGCCATCAAGATGCTTCCGACTTATGCCGACCCTATGAATTAGTGGCCCTAACCTGTATAGCTGAGGCTAGCGCAACCTTGGCAGATTTTGGAAGCTGAGCAGGGAAAACCAGGGTTGCTGTGCAAAGGCAGACAATGGCAAACCACCTCTGAACACCTTGCCTTGAAAGCCCCATGGGATGGCTGTAAATTGCCAGCGACTTGGCAGCATGTTCCTCCACCACGTGACCTCCGAAACACTGATGCTCTTGCTCGGGTCTTGCAAACTGACAGCTATGGGAGCCAGTTAGATGTAGTTTGATTCCCCACTCCTCCACATGCAACTGCTGGTGTAACAAGTTCTTTCAGAGCTGTTCTCTTACAAGCAGTTCATGAAAGAGTTCTCGCAGCCCCACCTACCTCACAGGGTGTCTGTTGTGGGAAGGGGAAGGGAAAGGAGATTGTAAGCTGCTCTGAGACTCCTTTAGGTAGTGAAGGGTGGGGTATAAAGCCAATCTCTTCTTATTCCTTTAGCGAATCAATCTATCTCTTATTGGGTCTTAGCAGGGCTCTTTTTGTAGCAGGAACTCCTTTGCATATTAGGCGACACGCCCTTAATGTGGCCAATCCTCCAAGAGCTTACAGAGCTCTTCTTACATGGGATAGTGTAAGCTCTTGGAGGATTGCCTACATTAGGGGTGTGTCACCTAATATGCAAAGGAGTTCCTGCTACAAAAAGAGCCCTGGGTCTTAGAATCATAGAATGTTAGAGTTGGAAGGGCCCTTGCAGGTCATCTAGTCCAACCCCCTGCACTCTGCAGGAGCATAGCCGAAAGATGGTCGTCCAGCCTCCGCTTAAAAATGTCCAGCGAAAGAGCATCCACCACCTCCCAAGGCAGTCTGTTCTTCTTTTCCTACTGCCTTCAACTTTTCCTAGCATTATCGTCTTTACCAGCCAGTCTTTTCATGAAAGTTCAAATCTCCACTCTGCCATGACCTCAGGCCCAGTCAAACACACTCAGCCTAACCTAAAATGGAGAGGAGAATGATGTCAGCCACTCTGGGTCCCTGCTGGAGAGAAAGGCCAGGGTGTGAATGAAGTTTTTAAAAAGGCCAACAACAGAGCCGCTATAATGCCAGCTGTTGAACCTATTAGAAAGAAGACAAGATCTGGTCGTTTGCTGGAAGGATTGTTTAACGGCACCAAAGTACCAAACTTTAGTGGGGGGGAGGCGGTATTTGTGAATTTCCTGCATTGTGCAGGGGGCTGGACTAGATGACCCTGGAGGTCCCTTCCAACTCTGTGATTCTATGAAACTCTCATCAGATGCAATCCAGTCTAGAGGCTGAAGAGGCTACGTAGAAGAGAATGGGATGGGCCAGCATGCAGTCTTGTGGACCTTAGGATTGTGTTCTAGAGCTGCTCACCAGGAATTCTGTGGTCAGAACTTCCGGTAAGTAGCCGGGGCCTTATTTTTCTTAATTTTTCTCCCCAGGATGATTCCCCCCCCCGCCTTACTTCTCACCTGCAGATTAGCCAGGTATCAGCAGGTAAGGTCTGTGATGGATTGGAGGTGTCCAAATGGGAATCCCACCTGTGCCTGTGTGAATGAGCGAAAGAGTACAACCAAGCCACCTAGATATGAAGGTCTCTACATGCTTGAAGAACTCCTGCCTTTGCAAAAATAAATGACTTTTTAAATTAAAAAGGAGGGGGAACCTCAAACAAGCCTCATGAGGACTAGAAATTGCATCAAAAGGGATGGATTGTTGCAGCCGCTTAACATTTGTGAATGAAGTCAAAGGGAGTCGGGGAAATCCTCCTGGTCAAGCCCGGAGATTTCCTGACGGAGATCTTGGGAGTGGGAGACCGCTCCTTGTCCCCCAGTTCCTTGCAAGCCCCCCCCCCACCTTGTTTGTATACATGTAAATCCTAAAAAGTGGTTGAAGAAAGTGTAGTCTAGCAATGACATTGTTCGAATAGGATCTGGAGGACGTGGGTTCAGATTCCCATTCTGCCACGAAGCACTTTGGGTGCCCCTGGACCTGTCCCACATACCTTTAGTCTGACCTCCCTCACTGGGCTGCAGAGAGGATAAAATGGGTAAAGGAAGACCAAGCATCCATATTCTGAGCTCCTCAGATGAAGGACAGGATTGAAATGCACGAGATAGTGCAAAGTGAAGCGACAGATCTTGGACAGGAAACCGAACGCTGTGGCTACAGGAGGGGCTCAGTTCTCAGTGGCTCCTCTTAAGTTCTGTGGGGCAAAGGAAATGGGATGAAGTCAGCTAGACTGTTGGGGGCGGGGCAAACTCGCTTCTCCCCCGAACACCAAGACAAGGGGATAAACACCTCACCCCCCCAATGGTTTTCAACAACCTGCCCTCTAGTGTCCAGAAGAGGGCAACCAGGATGGTGATGAGAGGGTTTGAATCCAAGTCTTATGAGGAAAGGCTGAAAGAGTTGGGTATGTTTAGCCTGGGAAAGAGAAGGCTTAGAGGGGACATGATGGCAGTCTTCAAGTATTTGAAGGGCTGTCATGTAGAAGATGGAGCAGATCTATTCTCTCTTGCTCCGGATTGCAAGACTAGGTCTAATGGGTGGAAATTACAAGGGAGTCGTTACCGGCTAGATATCAGGAGAAACTTCCTAACTGTAAGAGTGGTGGAGCAGTGGAACAGTCTGCCTCGGGAGGTGGTGGATGCTCTTTCCCTGGACGTTTTCAAGCAGAGGCTGGACGACCATCTTTTGGGTATGTTGTAGGTATGTAGGGCTATCTTTTGGCTATGCTCCTGCAGAGTGCAGGGGGTTGGACTAGATGACCTGCAAGGTCCCTTCCAGCTCTAACATTCTATGATTCTGTCTCCCAAAACAGTGAATGATGACCATTCCGTGGAGTAACCGGCAAGCACCGCAGTTGGGGATACTGTTGTGGATGAAGTAAAGTGTACCCTCGATACAAGTGGTCCCCGGCTTCCACAAACACCCACTGCGTGGAATGGTGCAAGCAAGGTTGCCAACAGGTCTGGAGAAAAAAAAATGCCCTGTCCCTTTAACAGAAGGCTGAGTGTGCCGGAATGGGCTGGTGAAGGCTTTCACGGCATGGAGGGAGACGATGTCATCTAGTTAATAAGTTTCCCATCAAAGAACAGGAACATTTTTTTTCCTCCAGGCAGTTGGCAACCCATGGCAGGCTCAGTTCCAGAGGGTTTTTTTTTGGGGGGGGCCTCTTTCCACTCCTGACCTGCTTGAGGGCCTACCCAGTGTCTGTGCTCACCGCTGCCCACGCTGGCTGCAAGCCCTTTGCCTGCCAGTGCTGGGCAGTGAGTGTGGCCGGTAGTGTTGCTGTGCACCATCGAGCAGCACATTTACCTGGGAAAGTGGGCAGCGGGGCGCTTGTGAGCAGGTGGGGGGAGGGTGCACAGAAGGAGAGGTGTATAGACGGACGGTTGCTGGGACTGGGCCACCTCAGAAGCCCTGGACCTCGGGCAGTTGCCCTGCCTCAAGGGATGCTGATGACCTTGGGCACAAGAAGAAAAAGAGGAGATTGGATTTATACTCCACCCTTCACTACCCAAAGGAGTCTCAGAGCGGCTTACAAACTCCTTTCCCTTCCCCTCCCCACAACAGACACTCTGTGAGGTAGACGGGGCTGAGAGAACTCTGACAGAAACTGCTCTTTTTCAAGAACAGCTATGCCAGAACTATGGCTTGCCCAAGGTCATCCAGCAGGTGCAAGTGGAGGAGTGGGGAATCAAACCCGGTTCTCCCAGATTAGAGTCCGCGCACTTAACCACTACGCCAAATTGGCTCTCAAGGCGTGTATGGTGCCTCTTTCGAAGGCGTCCCTGTAACGTATGGGCCCACCGGCACTTTGTCTTTCACATCTGCATCCAAGGATCTGCTCCAAGGATCTGCTCCAAGGATCTAAAGGCAACATACGTATCCTCCGTTTTGCCCTGAGAGGCTGGTTAGGCTGAGGGAGTGTGACTGGCTCATGCTTATCCAATAAGGTTTGGGGCTGGGAGAAGAAGAGACTGGATCTATACCCTGCCCTTCTCTCCAAGTCTCAGAGCGGCTTACAAACTCCTTTCCCTTCCCCTCCCCACAACGAACACCCTGTGAGGTAGGTGGGGCTGAGAGAGCTCTTTCAAGGACTGCTGTTGAGGGAACACCTCTGAGAGAACTTGTGACTGACTCAAGGTCACACCAGCAGCTGCATGTGGAGGAGTGGGGAATCAAACCTGGTTCTCCCAGAGTAGAGTCCGTGATCTTAACTACTACACCAAACTGGCTCTTGAGGAGATTTGAACCTAGGTTTCACTCCCCCCCCCAAAAAAAAGTCCTATTCTAACCATGTCGCTGCACTGCCTCTCATTAGCTGCTCAATAATGAAAGCGTCTTGTAAAAATAAACTTGACCTAAGTAAGCCGGAACATATCACCTTTCCGCCCACCAACATAACATAGAAGGTATGCTGCCTACTCCGGCCGTAGAGCTCTGACCGTGTACAGCCAAGGCCTCTGTAGAAGCTGGAAATTCTCACACATCAGATGGGGAGTGACTAACCCTTGGATATTCCAGCACTTAATTCATTGATGCTATCTTTGGAATTCGGCAACTTCATGCAGATTGAAAATGAGATGCCTTTTAAAAATATAACTCCCCTTATAAATTCTTTCACCTAAGTTTCATCCCTGCGACTAAGTCAGCAGTTTAAAATTTGATATATACCAGGTTTCAGTTTCTAAGGTTCACGAAGCGGCAAAGCCAAAGGGAGTGGCCCTTTCCTCAATTAGTAGCTGCTCTGGTTTGAACTGAGCTGTCTCTCCTGATTACATTGCCCAGCTGCAAAAACGTTTGAAGGTATGATAACCGCTTCTCTTTTCCTCCCAGTTTTCCCTTGAAGAAAGTAACACCAGGACAATGGAGCAGGAAGGAAATTTATTTATGCTGCTATGACAGCAATCATCTCTTTGTTTGTTTGTCCTGCAAATCACTCTGTTCTCCCCCCCCTGCCTTTGCCCGCGGGGGGTCCTTGTACAAATGCCACTAATAATCCCTCTGGAGTTCAGAAATGTGGTGAAGATTTGTGCAGGTTGAGAGCCCAGGAGGTGAGTATAAAAATAGGCATGCAGACTGCAGAACAACAAACGTCCGGGGAGTTCCGGGGACAGCTGTAATACTTTAAAAGGCTTCACGGAGGAGAGAGTTCCCTCTGCTTTGGGCAAACTGCCCTGCAAGCAGCTCCAGGCCCTCTCTGGAAGTCATTTCGAGAGCAACGCACCAAGTAATTTCAGATTCACTGATTAGCCATAAGCCTCCATAATTTCTGATTTACTGACTAGTCATAAGCAAAGTTCCCTCTAAGCTGTGGAGTCTTGTAAGCAAAACTTCTACTTTGTGAGCTACTGGCATTAAAGTTCTGATTCGGCTACTGCATAAATGAGTTTGCTTTGGAACCATCCTTTCTGAGCTAAGGCAAAAATCTGTGAGCCGTAGGCTAAAAAACTATGAGCTAGCTCACACTGACTCAGCTTAGAGGGAGCACTGGCCATAAGCCTGATGTTTGGTATATTCCATTGGAACGACTGCCTACAGCTCATACTTACTTTCGCACCTAAGCTGTGGGCAATGTGCATCTGTCTGTGCCATCGAGTTGCAAACAACTTATGACAACCCCAGAGAGGGGCTTTCAAGGCAACTCAGAAGCAGAGATGGTTTGCCATTGCCTTCCTCTGCAGAGTTTTTCTTGGTGGTCCCCAATCCAATACTGATTCTGCTTAGCTTCTTAGACCTGACAAGACTGATGTGATAAAGTCATGGATTAAATATTCCCAAACGCAAGCTTCCTTTTGTCGGGGACCAATTTTAACCGCTGAGACTTGTGTTAAAGGCACAGTTTTCTGTGGCTGGTGTGTAACAGCAAACAGGAAAGAAAATATTAAAAGGATTTTTAAAAAGTTTATGCCTCTGTCAACGCAGGATTCAAGGCAACTCACAATCAGAGGAATACAGCAAACATTGAAAACACTGAAACACCAACGTAAATTAAAGTTTAAAATGAGACCAGGAACAATGTAACGGCCAGATCCAGGTGGGTTAGCCGTGTTGGGCTGAAGCAGGAGAACAAAGTTTGAGTCCAGTGACACCTTTTAAGATAACAAAATTTTATTCAAGGTATGAGCTTCCGTGTGCACGCACACTTCCTCAGATACAATGAAACAGAAATTACCAGTCCATACATATAGGTAGAGGGTGAACACTAAATTAGCATACAGCATAATGAAGATGTTTAACAGATTCAAGGACCAAACAGGAATAGCAAATTTAGTTTATAAGGTTACCATTCATTTGGGTTTAATTCCATGGGAAAACATAGTGAAGGAAATAAATACGTCAAAATCGGAGACTGATGGGCAGATGTACCCTTAATTGTGGAGTGCTGAGAGTAACTAACTGAGACCAGGGCTTTTTTTGTAGAAAAAGCCCAGCAGGAATTTATTAGCATAATGGGCCACACCCAACAGCAGAAACTCATTAGCATATTAGGCCACACCCCTGACAGCACAGCTCATTCGCATATTGGGCCACACACCCCATGTTACCAGAAGTGTGCTCATCCAGCCACACCCACCTTTTGCTTCTTATTCTGTTTACCTTGTTTGTTGTCAAAACCCAGGGCTTTTTTTTGTAGCAGGAACTCCTTTGCATGTTAGGCCACACATCCCTAATGTAGCCAATCCTAATGAGTTTCTGCTGTTGGGTGTGGCCTGTTATGCTAATGAGTTCCTGCAGGGCGTGGCCAACATGGGAGCCAGCCGGAACTCCGTTCCTGTGTGTTCCTGCCCCAAAATAGCCCTGACTGATACCCTCTCAAGTATGGAGGAAACCTTACAGCATCTTCTTTGCAGTGGGGAGTTTGGCTGTGTACCGTTACCTCCCCTGTTCCCCAGAACAGAAAAACACATTCCAATCTACCATTCCAAATTACACTGCGTTCTACTATTCATTATGTTATGTAAATTGGAATGTAACTTATGTAACATAAATTGGAATGCACAGTGAGATATTTATCTCCTGTTCACAGAAGTTACATTTTCTAGACATTTTCTCCCTATTCCTATTCCTCTTTCCCACATGAAAGGACTTACAGTGCCACCCTAAACAGAGTTAGTTACAACCTCCCTAAATCAAGTGAATTGGCCTAAGAGGGTGTAACCGCTTTGGATGGCACTCTTAACCTTCTTAAAGAAGATGACTTAAAGAAAGTAAGTCAAGATGGGTAGCTGTGTGAGTGACTCACGAAAGTTCCTACCCTGCCACAAATTTTGTTAGTCTTTAAGGCACGACTGGACTCCTGTGCACAGTGGTGAAAATGGCAAAAACAAACCTACCAGAAGAAGGACGTCCAGATGATCTAATTGCAATCATTGTGAGAGATGGCTATCCAGAGAGGCAAAATCGTGGACTCAGAGCACAAATACCTGGAAAGTACTTGATTTCCCCAGTATTGGAAAACTCACTAGGGAACCAGGACTGTGTGATCGCGCAAATGCGGGTCAAACTGCTATGCTTCCCCCCCCCCGCATTGTCTGGCACATGTGACCACCACCTGTATATATATTTTTTTATTCTGGAGTAAAAACTACTCGCCCAATAAAATACTTTATACAAGGCTTACAAACAGGCTTGCCAAGAACACCTTAATTCAGCGGGGGACGGATACATCCTGGCAGGACTACCCCTGGGGGAAGGAAAGACACGGCGCACAATGCCATCGCCAGGAAGTGACACCGGACGACGCTCTGGCAATGGGGCTGGAAACTCAATGGTACCATCAAGTTTCCAGCCCCATTGCCAGAGTGTTGCCTGGCGTCACTTCCTGGCGACGGCATCGTGTGGCATGGGTGTTGCCCAGAGGAATGTTCCAGCCGGGGACTGTGTGTCCCCTGCTGAAATACCGTAGGTACTAGGCAACCCTACTTACAGAAATTATTTAGCTTGTGGACAAGGATACTTTCATATTAAGGCAACACATTAAAGCAGCGCGTTAATATACAGTCCTGTGATGACAGACCCCAGGTGGTACTCATTTCCCCCAGCTTCATCAGGATGCAATTTGTCACATCTTTTTATAAACATGTATTTTAAAAATGATCTTCTAGGTTTGAAAAGAGAGACCCAGGTATGTTATAAACTTACCCATGAAGCTAATTCAACTATTTATCCCACTGATTTTGGTCTATTCCCACTGGCTTCTAGACTATTCCCACTGTTATGGACTGTCTCCTCAGGTACTGGAGCTGCCAATTTATTCTACATGTGAGTATACAAGAATGCTCCATTTATAATTAAAAAAAACAGGAGAAAAAGAGAGTTACCCCAAAAGCTCAACAATTTTCAAAGTAGGGTTCCCAAGTACTTACCGTATACCGGCGGGGGACACACAGTCCCCGGCCGGAACATTCCTCTGGGCAACACACACGCCGCACGATGCTGTCGCCAGGAAGTGACGCCGGGCAACACTCTGGCAATGGGGCTGGAAACTGGGTGGTACCATTGAATTTCCAGCCCCATTGCCAGAGCGTCGCCCGGCATCACTTCCTAGCGACAGCATCGTGCGCCGCATCTTTCCGTCCCCCGGGAATAGTCCTGCCAGGACGTATCCATCCCCCGCCGGTTTATGGTAAGTTCTTGGCAAGCCTGTTTCAAAGCTGACCATAAGGCCTAAGTCTTAATTCGGCTTTTTGCATAGGCTTCCTGCATTCAATTCACACCGGTATGTCTTGATTGCATATTTCATTTACAAAGATCTATTCTGAATTAAAATTATATCCACTAATATTTATTCGGCCTTAAAAAATACAATATTTCAATTATCCATATTATAGATGATGAGTAACAACAATGGAAATACAGTGATTTGTAAATTGTACCAAAACAAAAAACAAAAAAAACCAGCTCAAAGGCTGTTATGCTGTATACATTTTTTGACTTTGGAGTAAAACTTACTCTCCCCAATAAAATAGTTTATACAAGGCTTACGAAAATTATTTAGCTTGTGGATAATTGAAATACTGTATTTCAGTGAGCTTCATGGTCTTACCCCTATCACCTTGGGAGTTCACAGTAGCTGTCCGCAGCTCGGCCTCTCCTGTTCTATTACTTCACACTCGCTTATATCATATTACAAAACAGTTGGAGCTGGGCAAAACAAACTCCAACAGGGTGTAACTTACCTACATTAAAAATGTCACTTATCCAGCGCTGTTAGGCGCAGGGAGTACTTTTAAGCATCTTAAGTGTCTCGAATGACAAATATGTACCTCTCTGCCAACACTACTCCTCCTCCCCTGCCCGGAGCCAGTATGTCTCCGCCTGGAACAGCGAGGTTTCCGTTGCCAGTCACTCCCCTCCAGCAATTATGCCATCTTCTGTGAAGAGGAATAAGGTCCAAAAAGGGGAAAGCACCCGCCTGAAACCGCCAGATGTTTAAGCCATTGATAATGGTCTCGATTTGTTTTTAAACACAACGGTGGAAGCGATTCCTCTCTAGGGAACAGCCAGTATTCATCCAGAGAGGAGCCAAGGCCCACTTAGTCAGTCGACAGCTACAAAAGAGACGGCAGCAAAAAAGAACTGCATTATTAATCATACGAGGTACCGCTTTCAAGTGCTTCACATCGGCTATCTCAATAACCCTGGTAATGTCCCTAAAAGTTTAAGTGACAATCGGGCAGGGCAGCGTCTCTGCACTATTTTGTACGAGCATGCATCAATAATCTCAGCTTGGCTACCTACCATATTGTGCCAACTTATTTCTCACTTTCTTGGTCCTGGGAGCAGAGCCAGCCCCACCCGGCAGACAGAGACCAAGTAAGACTGGAGACCGAGAGGCATGCGTTCCTTTGCCATTTCTGGCTCTGCGCTCGTTCTCACACTCTGCGTCCAAACGCTGTCCTAGACCTCAAAGCCGTTTCCCACTGGGAGTAGCCAAGGCAGTAGGCGAGGACATCAGTGCTTCCTCCTAAGGAACTACATGTCCCGTTGGATTTGTTTTGGAGCCCCAAGGAATCTTGTCTATCACTGACTTAAGCAGTCTTAGGAGAGTAGCCACTAGGCATGCCAACTTGCAGGTGGTGGCTGGAAGTCTCTTGGTATTACAGCTGATCCCCAGGTGACAGAGATCAGTTTACCTGGAGGAAATGGCCACTTTGGAAGTTGGACTCTATGGCATTATGCCTAAACCCCGCCCTCCTCTGGCTCCACCCCCAAATCTCCAGTTATTTCCCAACCCAAAGCTGGCACCCTAGTAGCCATGTGTAGTAGCAATATAGAGACCAACAAGTTTCTCAGGGTATAGACCTTCAAGAGTTGAAGCTCCCTTCATCAAAACTTTGACTCTTGAAAGCTTGTACCCAGAAAATGTTGTTGGTCTCTATGGAGAAGAGCTGTACATACAAAGAGTCCCAGGTTCAATCCCCGGCATCTCCGGTTCAAAGGACCAGGAGCAGGTGATGTGAAAGACCTCAGCCTGAGACCCGGGACTGCTGCTGCCATTCTTGAGTAGACAAGGCTGACCTTGATGGGCCGATGGTCTGATTCAGTATAAGGCCGACCCGTGTGTTCACGTACTACTGGAGTTGAATCTAACTTGAGCAACTATCCTTTATTGCATGCGTCAATCAGGAGTGAATTGCCTGATATCACTTAAAAGGAGCACTGCATCCAGCCCACGAGAAGTAAAAGCTTCCGTCTACTGTGCTATAGCAGCTCTACTACTTCATTACTATGCCAGGTGTGCAGAACACAGGAGTGGTAGCTTTGGAATGGGCGATTCACCGGGATGGCCTCAATTCTGCAAGTGAAACTCACACGTTTTGCTATGATCTTTAGCTTCTGGTTCCCTGAGAAACAAGCACCCTGTTTAGGCCTGGCCCTCAGGGCGGTTTCATTTTAAGGAACTAGTGACTGTTGTCATAGAGCAGGTTAATTTAGTATCAGAAACTCCGGGCAGGGACAATCAACACCTTTCATGAAGGGCATTCATGCCGAGTATCCCGTTTAATAAGTGACAGAGAGCTCAGACCTCAAAATAGGGCTGCCGCCTTCATGCACACTTGTCCTACTATTGTCTGTATTTAGCCCTGAGATTTCAACCCTCTACATACCGTACCTAACTGAAAGCTAATGTGATGCTGGTATAGTGGTTAAGTATGCGGACTCTGATCTGGGAGAACCAGGTTTGATTCTCCACTCCTTCACGTGCAGCTGCTGATGTGACCTTGGGTCAGTCACAAGTTCTTTCAAGAGCTGTTATCTCACAAGTAATTCTCTCAGAGCTCTCTCAGCCCCACCGACCTCACAGGGTTGTCTGTCTGCTGTGGGGAGATGGAGGGAAGGAGATTGTGAGCCACTCTGAGAGCCAGTTTGGTGTAGTGGTTAAGTGCACGGAGTCTAATGTGGGAGAACCCGGTTTGATTCCCCACTCCTCCACTTGCAGTTGCTGGATGACCTTAGGGAAGCCATAGTTCTGACAGGAGCTGTCCTCGAAAGAGCAGTTTCTGCCAGAGCTCTCTCAGCCCCATGTACCTCACAGGGTGTCTGTTGTGGGGAGGGGATGGGAAAGGAGTTTGTAAGCGGCTCTGAGACTCCCGAGTGAAGGGCAGGGTATAAATCCAATCTCCTCTTCTTCTCCTCCTCCTCCTCCTCCTGGTGTCAGGTTAGAATCTGGGACACCCAAGTCTGAATTCTTTGCTCTACACTGGAAGCTTGCTGGGCGACCTTAAGGCGGCCACACACGCTCAGCCTCTGGAGTGTGAGGGAGGACTCCTCCGGGTTGGGCCTGGCAGCCACCCCCAGGCGCCTTGATGCCATCATGTGACTTGTGTGACTCACCCAGGACTGGCTGTTTGCTGCTGTTCAACAGCAGCCACCTCTCAAAAGCCAGTGTGGTGTAGCGGTTAAGGATCAGACTAGGATCTGGGAGATTCCAGGTTCCAATCCCCACTCTGCCATGGAAGCTCGCTGGGTGACCTCGGGCCAGTCACGCATTCTCAGTCCAGCCTACCTCACAGGGGCTGTTCTTGTTGGATATTGTAACTCTGCATGCAAGAGGATCTGGGAGGGAACTCTCTCTCTGCCTCGGGTACACTTGGCAGCTGGCCCCACCCTCTCATCGGTTAGACGTTAGTCCAGCCAACAGCAGTGCTGCTTCTGTGAACTTAGATCATGAGAGGGAGGGCAGGGAGGGTTGCATCAGCGCTTAGTGCTTGTGGCCCTGTCTTATACACCCAGGGAAATGCTGATCACCACTTTGGGGTCAGAAAGCCATTTTCCTCCAGGCCAGTTTGGCTGGGGATCCTGGAGATTTTTGGTCATATTCTGGGCATGAACAGGGGTCACTGGGGGTGGGGGGAGGTATTTGTGAATTGCCTGCATTGTACAGGGGATTGGACTAGATGACCCTGGAGATCCCTTCCAACCCTATGATTCTATTATTCTACTTTGAGCCTCTTTCACTCTTGCTTTCTTTTCTGTTTGCATCTTATATAGGACCTCTACTCTTCTCTCTCTCATCTGGGCTTGGAGCTGTAGCAGGTTAGCCTTTCTGAAGTTAATCTGTTCACAATAGGTCAAATGCACCTACATGAATGTGTCATGTAGGATGTGCTTCTATTTTTGTAAGTGAAATTTCCTGTTACCGTTGGAGTCAGATCATCTTGGTAACTTGTCTGAATAGCATTTTTCCATTAACTGGGAAACATGGAGGATTGGAGATACTGAGTAAACCTTCTGTGCTTCCAAGAAAAATGGTTTGCTGTTTTTTTCATTTAACCCAGTAGTTCTGAGGATAAAATGGAGGAGAGAATTATGTAAGCTGCCTTGGATCCCTGTTGGGGAGAAAGGTAAAGGTTCCCTTGCTCGAAAGCCAGTCGAATCCGACTCTAGGGTTGCTGTGCTCATCTCTGTTTCAAAGCCGAAGAGCCAGCGCTGTCCGAAGACATTTCCGTGGTCATGTGGCCGGCATGACTAAACACCAAGGCGCATGGAACGCTGTTACCTTCCCACCAAAGTGGTACCTATTTATCTACTTGCAATTTCTTGCTTTTGAACTGCTAGGCTGGCAGGAGCTGGAGCTAGAGACGGGAGCTCACTCCATCATGCAGCACTCTCGGGTCTTGAACTGCTGAACTACTGACCTTCAACAGCTTGCAGTTCAGCGTCTTAACCACTTGAGCCACCGCAGCTGTTGTGGAGAAAGGCAGGGTATAAATTAAATAACAAATATAGTTGAAGATTGGGGGCAGTTAAAATATAGGTTGGTTTGTGGGTAGGAAGGAAAGAAGGATGCAGGGAAAGATGAGGACATGAGGGGCTGCCAGGAGAGGGGAAAGAGTAAATGGTATGGGGAGGTCCATGTCAGGAAAATTAAACTGCCCCTTGAAAGTCCTTACAAGTTCCCCACTGTGCATTTTGGGCAGAGTTTTCCTAGGGAGAGGCTGCCAGAGGAAGGGAAAGATGGAAAATTGAATATAAGGGGCAGATAAATGTAGGTTGGCTGGTGGGTGAGGTGAGGAGGAAGCAGGAAAAAGGAAAAGACTATGGGGCCATTAAGGGAAATGAAAGAGATAATAGAAGAGCAAGGAGAAAATGAGACCTCCCTGCATGTCCTTGCAGGGCCCCCACTTATATGTATTAATTATCTATTCCTTTTATACCTAACAAGGTAGATAATCTTAGATGCAGAGCATGCCAGTGATTTACTTCATGAGAAAGCAGAAAATCAGGAACAGAGAAAAAAAACCCCAAATCTTAAGTTATGTGAGTTCAAGCTTACAAATTTCTTCTGGGCTACAGCTTGGTAGATCCAAAATAGAAAATAACTGTAGATTCGACATAGCCTTCCAGCATAACACTTTCCACTCAGTTCTCTGCTGGCGATTGCAGCAGGAAAGCATAATTAAAGTTTTTTTCTGGTGCCTACTGTGTGACGTGGAGGGTTCACGTCCAAATGCTTTTAAAAGCACACAACCTTGAGCTGGCTCAGCAGAGAGGGAAACAATTCCTAACAAGGTTGCCGGACTCCACCTCCATCTTAGGTTTTGGCCTTTAAAGGTTTACAGCGAAGTCCACTTTGCCATCGAAGATATTCCGTCTGAATGTCATTTATGTAAAAGTCTGTAAACAAATGGGAAAAGTCTTGGATGCTTTTCTGGGCCGGGGAAAAGTGTTAGTGTAAAGTTTGACAGTGGCTGTCCTTGCCGGCTTGCCAAGGCTGAGTTCTTTTCATATTGCAACCAAGGTCAGTTGAAAGGAATCCGAAGTGGACCCTGAGCAACATGCAAAAGAATATAGGTTGGACCCAGACTAAATTCCCAGTTAATGGGAGGTGCCTGGTTAAACCAAATGGAACGTTTTTGCCATCCCATTCCTACGGTTGCCAACTGGGAAATTGCTGGAGATTTGGGGGACAGATGTCACCTAGAATGCAGTTTGCTCTGCACTGCCATTATCTCCAGGAGAACTGAACTCTCTGGTCTGGAGATCAGTTGTAATTCTAGGAGAACTCCAGGCCCCGCCTGGAGGTTGCCAATCCTACTTTCATGTTGCTCCTAGGGGGACAAGGGACAGTTTAGAGAACCTCCATTTTCTGAACCTGTTTTCCAAAGCAAAAAAGAGGAGGCAGAAAAGTTTTCTGTTCTGTGGTCAGAACATTATCAGAAACTGCGCTGCACGAATAGGAGTCCAGTTACGTAGCCTTGGTGTTTAGTCATGCCGGCCACATGACCATGGAAACATCTTCGGACAGCGCTGGCTCTTTGGCTTTGAAACGGAGATGAGCATCGCAACCCTAGAGTCGGATTCGACTGGCTTTTGAGCAAGGTAACCTTTACCTTTATGCCTGTGATAGGCATACAGAGTGGGCATACTTTAAAAAAACAAAAAACAACCACCATGGAACTGAAAGTGATAAATGATCTGCAAGCAGTGATTCGGGAAGTCTTGATTGTTCTTCTTTGAGCAGTTGGAAATTTGGAAGGCCAAGTGGCAGAAGCCACAGAGTCGGAGAACTAGGTACGTGTCCTTAGAACCAGGAGCCAGCAGCCCTTTATAATTTACCATAGAGTGTGACGCAGAGGCAGGCCATGGCAAAATGCCTCTGAAAGTCTCTCGCCCTGAAAGCTCCACAGGGGTCACTGTGAGTCTGCTGTGATTTGACAGCCCTTCCCACCACCATCTTTCTTGCTGGTAATTTTTTTTGGCTCCACATTTCATGCTCTGTGAAACTGACCTGCTGTAAAGGAGGGGCAGGGTACGAACCTGGTACATTGCTAACCATAAGCACTCCTGCAAACCCTGTAACATTACATTTTATTTAAAGCTTTGTGGTTTAATTTTGAATGGTTTGAAAGGGTTTCTTTAGTTTCAGTGCCCCTCTCCAGTAACTCAACATGTTTTTCCCCTTTCCACATTAAACGCACTGCTCTATACTATGTCAGACCATTGGTCCATCATGGTCAGTATGGTCCACTCTGACTGCCAGCAGATCTCCATCGCCTGCTACCTGATCCCTTTAACTGGAGATGCTGGGGACCAGTGCTCCCTCTAAGCTGCGGAGTCTTGTGAGCAAAAATTCTACTTTGTGAGCTGCTGGCATTAAAGTTGTGAGCAAGCCGTTTGGCTGCTGCATAAATTAGTTTGCTCTGGAGCCATCCCTTCCTGAGCTAAGACAAAAATGTGTGAGCCGGAGGCTAAAAAACTGTGAGCTAGCTCACACGAACTCAGCTTAGCGGGAACATTGTTTGTGAGGTCCTGACATTAAAGTTGTGAGCGAGCAATTTGGCTGCTGCATAAATTGGTCTGCTCTGGAGCCATCCTCCCTGAGCGAAGACAAAAACCTGTGAGCCGGAGGCTAAAAACCTGTGAGCTAGCTCACACTAACTCAGCTTAGAGGGAACACTGCTGGGGACTGAACACGTGGCTTTCTGCATGCCAAGCAGATGCTGTGCCACTGAGCCACAGCCCCCTTCCTCAACATGGTTTCTTCTCACCACAGTCTTCCCAAACATGGTTTCTTCTTTCCACAATCTAACTCAAGGATGATCCACTTTTATATTTTCGGGGGGGGGGGCACCCTATCCTGGTCTCAAGACACCAGTCAAAATACCAGAGCAATCTACCACCAAGTCTGCACGGATAAACAGAGAGCTCGTGCTATCAGACAATATGAAGTCACTGGCAAGAGAACTGGTTTGAACGCACCTTAATTAAAATTTGATAGGGCCTCTGGGAACACGAGGAATTTGCTTTGGGAGGGCCACATACGGATCACAGCCCCTGTGTACCGGGCCCACCCCAGCAACTAGCTCAAAAATAGCTACCTTGAGGGGATATCTATACGGCCTGGGAAAGGTCACCGTCGTTGAGCGTGTACTTTAATACCACATGCACCACCTGACTTTTATCTCCGGAATTATTAATACAACCACCAAGTATACCGTTTGCTCTCACCCAACAAGAGATCTTTGACTCTCCTGTGGTGACTGAAAGAAACAAGGGAAATTGCTGGCCTTTGTCATTTCAATGAAGAAACGTCATCTGTTTTGCTCGGTGTATTGTTGGACAACGATTTGGGAGACTCCAGATTCGAGTCCCCATTCTGCCGTGGAAGCCGGCTGGCTGGGTCAGCCGTGCATTCTCACCCTGACCTGGATGGCCTCAGGCTGGCCTGGATGGCCCTGTCTTCTCAGGTCTCAGAAGCTAACCACGGTCTGCCCTGGTTAGTACTTGGATAAATGAGACCATTGCCGTTTAGAGGCAGGTAATGGCAAACCACCTCTGTTTTCCAGGTTGCGTGGCCGTGCTCTTGGGGTTGTAGGACCTGACGTTTCGCCAGCAGCTGTGACTGGCATCCTCAGAGGTATAACACGGAAAGATGGAGGACTCTCTGTGTCAAGGTCCATCTTTCTGTGTTATACCTCTGAGGACGCCAGTCACAGCTACTGGCGAAAGGTCAGGTCCTACAATGCCAAGACCATGGCCACGCAACCCAGAAAATCTGCAGCAACTAATGAACTCGGGCCGTGAAAGTCTTCAAAACCTCTATTTGTTTGTGCCTTTGAAAACTTTATGGGGGTTGCCACAAGTCAGCTGGAACTTGGTGGCATTCCACCACCACTCCACACTTGCAGCCTCACCTACCTCGCAGGATTGTTGTGAGGATAAAACAGAGGAAAGGAGAACGATGTAAGCAGCTCTGGGTCCCCTTCAGGGAGAAAGGTGGGGTAGCAATGAAGCAAATAGAGGGAAGGATAGAGGAAAATAAAATTTACTATTAAATGTGAAAATGTATGATAGAAATGAGTAAGATAAATAGAAAGTATGGATACTCTTGTATAGGGGTTTATAAACAATAGTGGCAAGGTGGGAAAGAATGCTTAATAGATGATTTCAATCAGAATATGTATCCCCCCATGAATGTTAAATGTTTTATATCTTTGTTATGTTTAGTGTGTTTTTAGTGTACCATAGTTGTTATTGTTTTGTTTTGTTATGTGCTGTTCTGTTTATAAAAATAAAAATGCCTCTTTTAGGGGCGCTTTAAAAAAAAGAAAAGAAATGAAGCAAATAGATAAACCTTCCTACAGGAACCAGGGTGTGACTTGATAAAACAAAGCGGTGCTTATAATCTGCATGCCTGGCAAGAACAGGTCTTAAAACGATTGCCTGAAACAATTCCCCCCTTTCATTTTTGTAATACCTGGCCTGATGATGAGTTCTGGTGAGCTCAGACACTTGAACAATGTTTTGTGTCATTTTGTTTCGTCTCAAAAAAAAAAGGGGGGGTATTGCATAGGGGTGCGTTCTTATTTTTAAAGTGAGTACCAATTACTGTGAGTGGTTATGGATTAGCACCCAGATATCTGTGAGGATTTTCTGCACACCCATTTTATGTCCCTTCATTACTCTCTGTTTTCCAGCATTTCAGAGCAGTGAATTTGCACCATTAAAAAAATAGCCACAATTGTCTGTTCTGTGGGGAATAAAATCCTTCTTTAGTTGGCTACAATTTAACATGGGGTAACCTGGAATACTCAACACAAATATCTGCCTTAAAATAATACAGATATCGGTTGGTCCAGGTAGGGAAGATGTAATACAATACAAAGCAGATGTGGGCTGGAATATGAGCCAAAGAGGCTATGAAGTTCTACCTGTTCAAACTTGAGTCTTCGAGCTATTAGGTATGCAACAGTGCCCCCTGCTGTTCAGCGTTTAAAGTGTAGAGATTGATTTGGACTTGGGAGAGGACAAAATAAAATTTGAGTCCAGTGGCACCTTTAAGACCAACGGAAGTTTAATTCTAGGTATAAGCTCTCGTGTGCATGCACCCTTCTTCAGATACACTGAAACAGATTTCCTCAAGCCTTACTTATAGGTTTGTGGGGGGGTTAGTTGGTGTAAGCAAACACCTGTTGGTTCACCAATGTTAATAATGTTCACAAATTATTGATGACAGCCTGGACATCGAAACTATAATTAAAGAGACATCCTGCTGCTGAGTTACATTAAGATGTTACCTGCCTAAAAAATTATTATTGAACAAAAATGTATCAGAAAAGGCAACCTGACACTGTTTGGCTGATACAAGGAACATAAGGGAAAGCATTTGTTCCAGCGTATTCAAACTTTCTGCTTTATGATGAGGAGGAGAAGGGAATATCCCGCCTACTCTCAAAGCACATTCTTTTAAAAACAGGGTAAACTCTGTTAGCATAGTGTAGTGGTTGGTCTACTGGAGCAGGATCTGGAAGATTCCAGGTTCAAATCCCCACTCCGCTATGGAAGTTTGCTGGGTGACCTTGGGCCACTCACATACACTCAGCTAACCTACCTTACAGGGCTGTTGCGAGGATAAAATGGGGAGGGATGTAAACCCCTTTGGATTTCCCCTGGGGAGGACAGTGGGTATAAACAAAGCAAATAAAAGTAACTAAAATAAATACATGAAAGAAAAAACTGATCTAAATCTAAACCAAACAAAATTGGAGTACAGGGGCACCTTCTTTAAGACAGACAAAGGTTAATTTCGCACATGCTCGTGGAAGCGTATACCCAGAATTAAACTTGGTTGCATGCACATGAAAGCTTATACTCAGAAACAGCCTTTGTTGCATGCACACGAAAGCTTATACCCAGAATTAAATGTCATTTGTCTTAAAGGCAGGGCTATTTGGGGGCAGGAAAGCACAGGAACGGATTTCCGGCTGGCTTCAAAGTTGGCCACCCCCACTACAGCCAAAACCTCTGTGTGCGTGGCTACAGAGGGAAGGCCTGGAGAGTGATCCCCCCCCCCCAGTGACTCTTAGGTGGGCGGGCCAGGAGGCCCTGGAAGGATCGGGGATCGCTGGCCTGTCCAAGGGCTGGCTTGCCCGGGCTTCCCACAGCCATGGGGCGCCCAGGCAAGCCAAGGGAAGGCATGGGAGTGTGGCTTAATAGGCTAATGAGCTGCTCTGTCAGGGGTGTGGCCTAATATGCGAATAGGTCTCTGCTGTTGGGTGTGGCCTATTATGCTAATGAGTTCCCGCTGGGCTTTTTCTACAAAAAAAGAGCCCTGCTTAAAGGTGTAGGGTTGCCAGCTCTGGTTTGGGAAATACTTGGAGATTTTGGGGATGGAGCTTGAGGAAGGCAGGGTTTGCCACTGGAGTCAGGCTTCGTTCTGTTGCTTCAGACCAACACGGCTGCCCCCCCCGAATCTAAATCTAACCCTATTTAGGCTGCTCCATCTCCAAGGCTTCTGTTCTCTCTCTTTCTCAGTCCTAAAACGCTAAACTTTCCCAAGCGTTAAGGCTTCAGCCATTATAGAGTTAGTTCCTAGATTTCTACATAATAAAACCGTGTCAGACGGGCTCAAAATAGCTGAGAAGCTCCTTTTCCTTCTGCCATGTGAATAAGCTTCAAGTAGGGTTACCAACCTCCAGGTGGCACCTGGAGATCTCCTGCTATTATAGTTAAAGTCCAGATAGCTAAGATTAGATCCCTTGGAGAAAATGGCTACTTTGGGAGGTGGATACGTGGTGGGTCCCCAGCAGGGGCAGATGAAGGCTCACTGGTGCCCGAAGCACTGACCAGTCTTGGTGCCCCCCCCCCTTTCTTTCCACACTGACCCCGTCCATTTTAGTTGTTGACCTGTCTGACCAGATATACAATGCAGGTTGCAGCGATACAAAAATTTATTCCTATGACAGCACAATATATACTGTACAAACAAAGCCAAGCTTTGGGTACATAAAGTTCTGCAGAAATGCAACACAACATCTGTTTTAATATTTCACCAGTCAAATGTATCAAAGTTCCAATATTCACGACCTGAAAGGCATTTTTCTACATTTCATTTTTGCACAATCACTGATAACATCCTCAAAATTAACACTTCTCAAAATGTCTGCTTCAATTGTTAACATACACAGTGAGTTGAGTCTTTCTTGAAGCATAACTGATCTATTGGGGTTTTTTACACTATTTTTATCATATTTTTTTTTTTACAAATCTTCATTCGTGTTTTTTTTTTTCCTTTTCACCCTTTTCCCAACTTTGTGGTGCCCCTTTTGGCCCTGGTGCCCTAAGGCACGTGCTTAGTCTGCTTAACAGTGAATCTGCCACTGGTCCTCAGGTTAGACCCCCAGAATTTCCAAGAATTTCCCAGGCTGGAGCTGGCAACCAGTATTCCTTCTAAGCTGAGTTAGTGTGACCTAGCTCCTAAGAGAACATCAGAACATAATAGAAGCCAATGTTGAATCAGGCCAATGGCCCATCTAGTCCAACACTCTGTCACACAGCGGCCAAAATATACCAGGTGCCATCAGGAGGTCCAGCAGTGGGGCAGGACACTAGAAGCCCTCCCACTGCTGCCCCCTCCAGCACCAAGAATAGAGTGCATCACCTGCCCCAGACTGAGAGTTCCCATCTATACCCTGTGGCTAATAGCCACTGGTGGACTTCTGCTCCATACGTTTATCTAATTCCCTCTTGAAACTGTCCATGCTTGTAGCTGCCACCACCTCCTGTGGCAGTGAATTCCCATGTGTTAATCACTCTTTGGGTGAAGAAGTACTTCCTTTTATCTGTTCTAACCCGACTGCTCAGCAATTTCATTGAGTGCCCACGAGTTCTTGTATTGTGAGAAAGGGAAAAAAGTACTTCTTTCTCAACCTCCTCAATCCCATGCATAAGCTTATAAACCTCGATCATGTCACCCCTCAGCCATCGTTTCTCCAAGCTAAAGAGCCCCAAGCGTTCTAACCTTTCTTCATAGGGAAAGTGTTCAGGGTCGGCTCACTCACTAGGCAACTAGGCGTCGCCTAGAGTGCACCAGCCCCTAGGGGCGCCAAAGCCCCCACCCCCACCAAAAGTCCCAACAAACCCCCCACCCCTTCCCTGGCTTGCCGGCGCACCCTGGCGGCAGGCGAGAGGGGAAGGAGGAGGAGGAGGGAGCCCTCCCTCACCCTGGGGAGCCCCGGTGGCGGAGAGTGGGAGGTTGGCAACCCGTAATGGGTGCACGCTGGGGGGGGCACCAGAAGGTAGCTCGGCCTAGGCGCAAAAAACCTTGGGCCGGCCCTGAAAGTGTTCCAACCCTTTATCATTCTAGTTGCCCTTCTTTGCACTTTCTCCAATGCTATAATATCCTTTGAGGTGTGGCGACCAGAACTGTACACAGTATTCCAAATGAGGTCGCACCAATGATTTATACAGGGGCATTATGATACTGGCTGATTTGTTTTCAATTCCCTTCCTAATAATCCCCAGCATAGCGTTGGCCTTCTTTACTGCAGTTGCACACTGTCTCAACATTTTCAGTGAGTTATCTACTATGACTCCAAGATTTCTCTCTTGGTCAGTCTTTGCCAGTTCAGACCCCATCAATGTGTATTTATAGTTAGGATTTTTGGCTCCAATGTGCATCACTTTGCACTTGGCCACATTGAACCCCATTTGCCATGTTGACGCCCACTCGCCCATCCTCGACAAGATCCCTTTGGAGTGCCTCACAATCCCCCCTGCTTCTTACCACCCTGAAGAACTTTGTATCATTTAGCCACTTCACTGCTTACTTCCAACTCCAAATCATTAATGAACAAGTTAAAAAGCATCGGACCAAGTACTGATCTCTGCGTTACCCCACTGCTTACCACCATCCACTGAGAAAATTGCCCATTTCTACTCACTCTCAGTTTCCTATTAATTAGCCAGTTTTTGATCCACAAGAGGACTATTGTGTTTCCTTAGGAGCCTTTGATGAGGAACTTTATCAAAAGCTTTCTGGAAGTCAAGGTAAACAACATCTATTGGGTCCCCCTTGTCCACATGTTTGTTCACTCCCTCAAAGAACAGGAACAAGTTAGTGAGACAAGATCTTTCCTTACAGAACCCATGCTGAGTCGGCCTCAATAGTTTTTGTTCAACAATGTGCCTTCTAATTATTTCCTTAATAACAGTTTCCACCAACTTACCCGGTATCGATGATTGACCTGTAATTTCCCGGATCTCCTCTGGAGCCCTTCTGAAAGATGGGAGTGACATTAGCTACCTTCCAGTCCTCAGGAACGGAGGCAGATTTTAATGAAAGATTACATATTTTTGGCAGAGTACATCATGCGAAATGCTGGCCTGGATGAATCACAAGCTGGAGTTAAGATTGCTAGGGAAAAGATCAATAACCTCAGATATGCCGACGATACCACTCTGATGGCAGAAAGTGAAGAGGACCTAAAGAGCCTCTTGCTCAGGGTGAAAGAGGGGAGCGCAAAAGTGGGCTTGAAGTTCAACATCAAAAAAATTAAGATCATGGCATCTGGCCCCATCACTCCTTGGCAAATAGAAGGGGAAGTCATAGAAGTAGTGACAGACTTCACGTTCCTGAGGATCCCAGATCACGGCAGATGGTGACTGCAGCCATGAAATTAAAAGACGCCTGCTCCTGGGGAGGAAAGTGATGGCAAACCTAAACAGCATGATAAAAAGCAGAGACATCACCTTGCCAACAAAAGTCCGCATGGTCAAAACAATGGTATTCCCCGTAGTAATGTATGGCTGCGAGAGTTGGACTATAAGGAAGGCCGAACGCCAAAGAAGAGATTCTTTTGAACTATGGTGCTGGAGAAGACTCTCGAGAGTCCCTTGGACTGCAAGGAGATCAAATCAGTCAATCCTAAAAGAAATCAACCCTGACCGTTCCCTGGAAGGCCAGATCCTGAAGCTGAAGCTCAAATACTTTGGCCACCAAATGAGAAGAGAGCACTCCCTGGAGAAGACCCTGATGCTGGGCAAGATTGAAGGTCAAAGAAGAAGGGGGCGGCAAAGGATGAGATGGTTAGACAGTGTCATCGATGCAACGAACATGAAATTGAGCAAACTTCAGCGGACAGCGGAAGACAGGAGGCCCTGGCGTGATCTGGTCCATGGGGTCGAAGCATCTTTCCCTCCGTTCTCTCACACTAGTGAGAGAGATTCAAGTGGGTGGGTAGCTGTGTTGGTCCATGGGGTCGCCAAGAGTCGGACTCGACTGTGTGACTGAACAACAACCACATATTTTTGTCAGGAGATCCACAAGTTCACATTTGAGTTCTTTCAGAGCTCTTGGATGTCTGCCATCCGGCCTGGTGATTTATCAGTTTTTAAGTTGTCTATCAGTTGTAGGACCTCCTCTCTTGTCACCTCAATCTGACACAGGTCTAAATTTTGGAACAAGAGACTTTCAGTCTGTGGAGACTTTTGTGAGGTAACACATCACAATTGTTGTTTTCTTTCTCAGCTGCCTTCCTGTGATCTCTCTCCTTTGTTTGCAACACCGGGAGGTTGGCAACTCTGCCAGGCGAATCCCTTCTCAGGTGCTGAAGGGCCACAGGAAACCCGCCTTTTTCCTTCTCTCCTCTCCTCTCTCTCTCTCTCCCCGCCCCGAAAGAGCCACCGGCTCCGAAGTCTCGCGAGATTCCCGCCCGCCCAAACCACCAATCAGCGCCGCCCGCTCCGTTCGCCCTGTGACCCGGATGTTGATATCCTCCGTCTCGGCCGCCATTTTCTCCCCCACCTTCCGCTCTCCTGACGTGCCGGTTCGACCGTGCTCGTTTCCTCGTGTCTTTTAAAAAAAATATATACTTTTTTTTTTTTAAATCAGTTTTGATGCGGTTGTCGTGAAGGTGAGGTGGACGCTTTTTCTTTCCTGAGGGAGGCTTTGCCCGGGTGGGCGGGAGCGGCAGGGGCGGATCTGGACCCGCCCCGCCTCTTCGTTGTTGGGGCAACGGGGCCGTTTCCATGGAGACGCTTGAAGGAGCGGCGGCCTGACAGGTTCTTGCGCCCCCCCCACACACCTTGGCTGGACCCGCCCCGCCTCTTCGTTGTTGGGGCAACGGGGCCGTTTCCATGGAGACGCTTGAAGGAGCGACGGCCTGACAGGTTCTTGCGCCCCCTCCCCACCTGGGGGGGTGTGTGTCAGCGTCCCCTGCGTTTGTATGAAGTTTTATTGGCGATAGTAATAAGAATTATAATTGGGTGGGTTTTTGTGTCCAAGAATCTCGCTGTGGAAAGAGGGGACAGGTTGCCAGCCTCCCAGGGGGGTGGCTGGTGATCTCCCACTATTCCAGATGATCTGGAGGAGACCAAGATCAGCTCCCCTGGAGAAAGTGGTCGCTTTGGAGCGTGGACCCTAAGGCATTGTCTCCTGCTGAGGTCTCTCCCCTGCCCTCTTCAGGCTCCATCTCCCCAAATCTCCAGATGTTTTCCAGCCTGGAACTGGCAACCCTTGGGGGGGGGAAGGAGAAAGGGAACGTAGTGGTTCAGTGGCAGAGCATCTGCTTAGTGGGCAGAAGGTGTGGGTTTGATCCCCGGCATCTCCAGTTAAAAGATACCAGGCTATAAGGTAAAAGTTCCTTTGCTCGAAAGCCAGTCAAATCCGACTTTAGGGTTCCGGTGCTCATCTCCGTTTCAAAGCCGAAGAGCCAGTGCTGTCTGAAGACATTTCTGTGGTCATGTGGCTGGCACGACTAAACACCAAGGCGCAGGGAATGCTGTTACCTTCCCACCGAAGCGGTACCTATTTATCTACTTGCAATTTCTTGCTTTCAAACTGCTAGGTTGGCAGGAGCTGGAACTAGAGATGGGAGCTCACTCCGTTATGCGGCACTCTCAGGTCTCGAACTGCTGAACTACTGACTTTCCACAGCCTGCAGTTCAGCGTCTTAACCACTTGAGCCACCTACAGCTCCAGGCTGTAGGTGATGTGAAAGACCTCTGCCTGAGTGGTAAGAGTATCTGCTTAGCATGCAGAAGGTCCCAGGTTCAGTCCCTGGCATCTCCAGTTTAAATGACCAGGAAGCAGGTGATCTGGAAGGTGTCCACCTGTAAAGTTGCTGCCAGTTATACAAGACTGATCTCGATACACCAAGAGTTAGATTCCATATAAAGCAGCTTTAGTTTCTTTTTATTTTTTGACAGTGTGTTTAGATGCCATTTGTACAACATGACATTTTAATTTCATTCGTATGTGATACATAGGGAGACTGTGGCTCAGGGGGCAAAGCATCTGCTTGGCATGCAGAAGGTCCTATGTTCAATCCCCAGCACCTCTTTTTAAAAGGACCAGGCAGTAGATGATGTGAAAGATATCCACCGGAGACCCTGGAGAACTGCTGCTAGTTACAAAGACTGACTTCAGTGTATTGAGATGCTGTTTGTACAATAGATGACTTTTTAATTTCATTCATATGTGATAAGTATGTATAGAGAGGGGGGTTGTGGCTCAGTGGCAAAGCATCTTCTTAGCATGCAGAAGGTCTCACATTCAGTCCCCAACATCTCTGTTTAAAAGGACCAGGCTGTAGATGATGTGAAAGGATCTCTATCTGAGACCCTGGAGAATCGTTGGCAGTCTGAGTAGACAATACTAACCTTGATGGACCAATGGTCTGATTTAGTATAGGATACTTTCATGTGTATTCATGTGTGTGTTATAGATTAGTAAATGGGAAAGAGCAATCAGATATCCGGTTGCCTTCCTTGCATGTTGATTTGGACACTGACAGGTAGCATTTCAGAAGAACAGGGATTCTGGAAGAGTGGAAACTCAGTCTTGTTTGCTTATGTTTTGTTTTCTCTTTTTAGAAATGATTAACTTCTTCAGGACGTAGAGTTATAATGTGGCTGGGACGGTCTCTGCCATGGCTTCAGAACTTTGCAAGACTATATCGGAGGCAAAACTTGAAAGGCACAAGAACTTGTTCTTAAACTACCGAAATCTGCATCACTTTCCTCTGGAATTGCTGAAGGATGAAGGTCTGCAGTACTTGGAGCGACTCTATATGAAGAGAAATTCGTTGACCACTTTGGTATGATTTTATTTTATTTTTTAAAAAGTAGCACAGTGTCCTCAGCGATGTCCTCAGGTGTTTGTGTGTGCAAGATTTAATCAATAAGTTCTGTGTTTTATTTTTCCCCCTGAGAAGTGAACTTCCTACAGTGCACCATTGCCTGGATGCAGCTTTACAGTCTCAGTGCGAACTAGTCAGAAGTGGGCTCCTATGAGGAACGCTTTGTCCTGATTCGTAGGCCTTGCGGGAGCTTGCAGGTGGTTGGCCACTGTGTGAAACAGGATGCTGGACTAGATGGACCACTGGTCTCGTCCAGCAGGACACGACTTATGTTACCTGGGAAACCTGAAGGGAATGCTAATTGACTGAACAGAGCAAAGTTGCCTCCGTGTAGCTGTTCCTTCTTTCTTTTTCAGAGTGCTTCTTGTTTGTTGTGTGTGCTGCCTTCACTGAAGATCGATGATCCCATTCTCTCAGCTGTTTGAAAGAAGTGCATTGTGGTGTATCTTCCAAGCATGCTCTCCATCCTGACCTTTGAACAAAGCAGTCTTGAACATGCTTAGCAGGTCATGTTTCAGTGGCCACATCTATTGCCTTTGCAATAGAATTGTCTTGACTTTGCTAAGATCCTCAGTTTCTGTCAAGGCAAAGTTATACAGATTCCTTTTTTCCCCCATGTAGCCAGTACCACCTCCTGTACCTATAATTGTTAGACAATCCTCTTACTTCAAGCATGTCTCAGCACCACCTGCTTCACCTCTGAGAGGTGGGGCACATAGAGTAGTGCTTGAGAGGTAGGCCTTAAGTGTTGGGTTGGATAGTATGGGAGAAGGTGGTCCTTCAGGTACTCTGGCCCCAAGCAATTTAGGGGCTTAAAGGTAAGAACCAGCACTCTGAATTGTTGTGCAGAAACAGTTGGGTAACCAACATAGATCGTTCAGTACAGGAGTGGTATGATCTGTGTAACCAACCCTAGACAGTAGACTGGTCACCACATTTTGGGCCAGTTGATGTTTCTGAACAGTTTCCAAAGGCAGCCTCACACGCAACATATTACAGTAATCTAACTCATGTATGGTCAGAGCATACACCATGCTTTTTGAGGGATAGCTGTCACTGGCAAACTAGCTGGGGCTGATAAAGTCATTCCGTACCATAACGTGAGCCCTCAACTGTAGGCCACAATCTAATAGCACTCCCAAGCTACAAACATGCTTCTTCAGGGGGAGTGTGAGTCCCTCCAAGAAGGCCGGTTCTGTGGTCCCCACGTAGCTTAAGACCCATGAAGGGCAAGGATCGAGAGCATAAGTAGCAGCAGACTTGTGTTGCTTGAGAATGTGGATAGAATTCTCGGAGAAGTGCTTTTCTCTGTGTGTTCTCAATCCTTGCTTTTTGTGGCACTGAAGCTGCCATGAAGGGGCTGGAACAGATTATAAATGTCTTCTTATGTGGGTGGGGGGGGGGTCTCTTTTGCTTGCATCAAAGGAGGTAGTAACTCTCTTCTTCCAACAGAAATGGTCTCTAGACCCCAACAGCAAAATGATTCTGCACAGTATGTAAAAAAAGGATGAAATCCATGTATTCCTTGTAACAAGACCAATCATACTGACATGAAACATTGTGCAAACTTTCGAGGCCACCAGGGTTCATCATACTTTGATGTCGTAAGACATTAAAAGACGGAAGAATGGAAAGCGAATCTTTCAGGTCAGCAGATCTATAGGCTACGGAGTGAGGTCTTTTCATAGCGGCTTCATTCCTGAGATGCCAGCAGGCTGTGAGCTTAACTTCATTGCTGCAGCAATAGGTCAAGGTGTATTGCTGCAGTGCAGAGGTACAGCATCTTTGCTGGAAAGCCAAGTTCAGTCAATCGCCACTTCTCTGGCCTTTCACTAAAATACAAAAACCACCCACAATCCATCCAAAATCATCCCATGTGCTGAGTGAGATGCACAGTGCCGTTGCAGACTGAGAGAAGACCGAAGAAAAAGAAATGGAGAGGCGTGATGAAGACTCTCGGTGGACCCGAAAACTCGCACAATGTTTGGTGTCAATATGGTCGGTCCTAATACAAGGGATTATATGGATTTTGTACTTGTTTTGAGGGGGGGGATATTGAATGGACCAATATGGCTGTATAACTTCTTTCCAGTATCAAAGTTTGGTGTAGTGGTTAAGTGCGCGGACTCTAATCTGGGAGAACTGGGTTTGATTCCCCACTCCTCCACTTGCACATGCTGATGTGACCTTGGGTCAGTCACAAGCTCTGGCACAGCTGTCCTTGAAAAAGAGCAGTTCCTGTCAGAAGTTCTCTCAGCCCCACCGACCTCACAGGGTGTCCGTTGTGGGGAGGGGAAGGGAAAAGAATTTGTAAGCCACTCTGAGATGCCTTTGGGCAGTGAAGGGCGGGGTATAAATCCAATCTCCTCCTCCTCCTCCTCTTCTTCTTCTTGGGCAAGGTTACTTGAGAAAGTGGTGGCAGTATAATTTGGAGCTTTCTGTGTGAAACTGATTGTCTAGATCTGAGGCATAAGACTCATTTGTTATGAGGGCCTGATCTGGCGTAAAGGTCACTTTGTCGGGCCGGGCCTTGTGTGCCATAAAATGTAATGCCCGGTACTGGAGATATAAACTTTATAAAGGACAGCAACTGGTAAGCTCTGAGTTGGCGTGTCCTCACTGCAAGGTCCCATGGGCTGGGAGAGGGGTGCCGAGGAAAATCTACATGGTTGGACTGAGAGCTAGCAGTGCAGCTCTGGGCAGATGCTCTCATGCCCCAACAGAGGATTGTCTGCACCCCCCCCACACCTGCCCGTGCAAACACAAATCCCTGAGGCCATCCAGGACAGCATCCCTGGAGCTGCAGGCCAAGTGGAGAGGTAAGAATGTGGCTGTAGTGGTTCCCAGTTCCTGAAGTGAAGGGGTTCTGCTTGACTGCTGCAGATCAGGTTGTCCCACTGTGCTAAAAACCACAACTGGAGTGGCTCTGCCCACCCCCTGAGCAGCCTCCTGTTCCCTTCCTTGCATCAGTTGCTTGTGGGCCACATAACAGCCTGAGACAGACCAGTTCTAGTCCCCAGGCCTTATGTTTGACACCCCTAGTCTAGATCATTTTTATTTCAGGTTCTGTCCTGGCTATGACACAGACAGAAGATGTCTTGGTCACTGGGCAGCTGAAAGGAGTAGCACAACTCAATTGCTTTTGGACCTATTGACTTTCAGTACCTTCAATCATGGTATCCTTCTGGGTTGACTTGTCCTGTTCTACGGTATCTGCAGTCCTATTTGGCAGAGATCTCAGCAGGTGGTGCCAGGAGTTCTACTGCTTTGCCTCCTTG
Organism: Gekko gecko; assembly: GCA_029375565.1. Taxonomy (NCBI): domain Eukaryota; kingdom Metazoa; phylum Chordata; class Lepidosauria; order Squamata; family Gekkonidae; genus Gekko; species Gekko gecko. The sequence continues at coordinate 36,294,281 of JAPDNY010000017.1, read as the reverse complement.
CCTTGTGGAATACTAGGAGCATTCCATCTTGTCTCCTTGTCCTTTAAAATGAGCATGAAACGTCTGGAGTACAGTGCCATGGATATGCCGTTGTCACATTGCTCTTTTTCTCTTTTCCCTATGAATGCAAGGAGGCAGTGAAAACATAATGCTGTGGATTAGATCTAAATTTTATGTTTATGGAACATACGTAATTTCTGCAAATTCCCGTTTGTGCTTCAAGTCCCCAATTCGCCTCTCACGCCTTTCCTAAGAGTCCCATTTTCCAGGAGCGGCATTTCAGGGCGATCAGAGGACTGCACGGGTGGGGGGAGAAGCTGGAAAGTGCCTTCTGTTAGCCGAAACCCCAGCCTGGTTCCAACCCCAGAGTTTAGAGGAGATGAAGAGCTGGATATAGGCAAGCCAACTGAGGCTTAATCCAGACATTGTGGGAGTACAGCTGCTCTCAGGAAAAGCCCAGCTGGGGGTAAGGTTACTGCTTGTTCTGGACAGAGGTGGTGCTCTCCTTAAAGGAGTTGCTGTACACCTTCTGGGAGCTCCCAAGTCTTAACCCGCTGCTTGGAAAAATAGGTAGCCACAGTCAGGGATGCCTTTTGCCAGCTTGGGCTGGTTTACTAGTTACGATCATTAACTGGAAATAGCCAGCCTGATTGGTAGCTGGGACTTGCCATGAGGATCATATTCCACACCACCACCACCCCATAACAGTTACAATGACTGCGTTCTGCTTCCAGTCTGTTTCTTGGCACAGTTCGAAGTGCTGGAACTAACTTTGAAAAGAATGGCCTTGGCCCAGTGTGTCTGAGCCATTGCCCATAGCTAAAGAGCTTGAGCTGGCCTTCTCTGTGTGCCAGCTTTCTGTGAGATGAGATTACTGAGCACATGAGAGGCAGGACTTCTCCATGGTGGCCCTGAAGCCATGGACACCCCACCCCCAGACTCTGGTGCCCCCTTGACTGATGGGCTCAATCAGTTAAGGTGTTTCAGTTGAGGAGCTGTTTTAGCGTAAGGTCTTTTTGTCTGGGGGTACTTTCTTGGGCCTCTGTTCATTAGTGATGTGATGTGCTTGGTGAAGAAGGAGGGCTGTGATGATGATGCTTTTAATATTCTCAGTTGGGCTTTGTCTGAGCTGTAGTACAGTGTGCCGGTCGCTGCTGTTTATTATCAGTAGCTCTGTATTTTATGGCTCAATTAATTTTCATTTTTTGTTTTCAGTAATGTTGTGTTTTACTAGAGCGCTTTTAAATAGACGGGTGTGTGTGTGTGTGTGTGTGTGTGTGTGTATAAATCTTCCAAACAAATAAACACTTGTTAGCTGAGCCTAGAGATTAATTTGTATGGAATTCAACTGTAGTTTGTTATTCTGTCTTAGCCATGCTGGTAAATTTGGGACAGCTGCTTCTGTTTACATTCTCATCCCTGATCCTACTCTGGAGAGCTACATAAATGCATAATGCAAGGCTCCCCAGTAGGTGGAAACAGAAACTCAAGATTTCTGCAGCACGGCAGGCTTGCCTAATTCTCCCGTCCGTGTCAGAACCCGGATGGTGCTTCTGTCTGCAAACAGTGCTGCGGTTGCTCTCCTCACTGGTTTGGTTTCAGAAATGCCAGGGAAAATACAGTGACTGAAAAAGAAAAGACCATCCTCAGAAGGATAATTGGAATGTCTGCTATTATATCTGTCCCACCTTGGACCCTGTTCAGATGGCTAAGCTGAGTGCCGTGTAACGTAGAGCTTGCTCATTCACAAGCTTTTTTCAAAGATAAACGTGTAGGAAGAAGCTGTGCGCCATTTATGACTTGGGATGTGAGATGTGTTTGCTGCAGGAATACAGATGGGGGTGTGGTGGGCTTGGTGTCCGGGCCCAGCCAACTTGAGCCTGGAGGATTCCAAATCAGGCCTGCCCTGGAATTAAGATCCGCCCCGGAGGAGGGCCGCCAGCAGGACCGCAGCAATCAATCATTTTGTGAAATGGGACCCACGCGGAGTTTTGTAAAACAAAACCGCCACCGTGAGCTTTCACACGGAAATCATGTGACATCGTTGCTGTAACATCATCTCTTGCGTTGTTTTTTTTAACTCCCTTGCTTTGGAAGACCTCCCTGTTTAGAAGGCAGCTGGCTGGGTGCGGAGAATGCATTATAGTAATTGGAAAGCGTTAGCAAGCCGGTCGTTAAAAGTAGCCAATATGATTATTTAATTATATTGATCGAGGGCATTTATCTGCCACATGTTCTTGTAAGTTAAACTGAATTTTTGTACAGGTGATCCTAATCCATTACGTGCTGAAGCATATTACATCGTATGTATTGTGTCCGTCACAGAATTAGCAAGCTGCCCTGGATCTGGAGAAGTTAATTATCCTGCACAGTTTTATTTTTTGTGGTATCATACAAGTTCATGTTTTGACACTGTAATTTATTAGCGTGGATTGCATCCAGAGTTATGCCAGAACCGTTTGCTCCAGTTTGGAAGCTGGCTCTTCTGTATGTTTAATATCTTTAGGCTGTCCTAGCATACTGTCAGTGTTGTGCCTTTCCCCCTTTTTTCTACTGTGATTTGTTGTCCAGGCAATGTTATGAATGCCAGAGGGATTACTGGACGTATTTTTAAAAAGCAGGTTTTTTTAATCTGGGGCCCAATGTTGAGAGTGTCATTGTGAATCCAGTAAACTTGTTTGTGATTAGTTACCGGTAACTTCCTCTTTTGAAAACTAAATTAAATTTCACAATTTTTCTTTTTTAGCCAGAAAATCTTGCCCAGAAGCTTCCTAATCTTGTGGAACTGTGAGTGTGCAATATCTTTTTTTTGTTTACAGTAGAACGTTCGATTGAATCATGAAATGTCTTTTTCTCCCCTAAATAAGATGGTGAAGCTTGTTGCTGAAGAGCTGGTCTGCTTTGGCCTGGTCTCTTTTCTGTGACCTAATTTTGTTTGTGTGCTGTCTCCACTTGAAGACAGTGGTTCCCTTCCCAAGCAGTAGGTTGAAGGCTGCACTGCAGTAGCTAGGCCATTTGCTCAGACAACATACATATCTTTCACCTGCTTGGATCAGAATTTAATGTTTTTTACTTCTGTTTATTTGTTGACTTCATTTATTCCCTGCCTTTCTTTTCAGTGGGGCTTACATCAATCTCCTCTTCTCGTTTTTGTCCTTAACAACAGCTTTGTGAGGCAGATTATTAGTGTTAGTGTTAGTGTTTGGCTGGCTGAGGTCACCCAGTGAGCTTCCATGGCAGAGTGGAGTTTCGAACAAGTCTCCCAGATCCTAATCCGATGCTATAAGCCCCATACCCTTATACACTAGCTCTCCTGTGCGCGAATTCTTGAGGCCGCTGTTGTAACAAGTGACTTTGAAGTACAGTGCATTTGTTACCTTTGGTTAAGAATGTACCAATTGGCTTGCTGGGTTGGATGAGGCTCCACCTAGTCCAGTATTCTGTTGCCAACAGCAGCTTAGCCCAGACACAAACAGGGTTTGAAGGTGACGGCCTTATACTGTACCCTGACCCCCAGCAACTCAAAAGTTATAGCCTTTTACACCTGGAGATACTGGATAGTAGCAGCTGAGGTATCTGTCTAATCTGTTGCTGTACCAAACACTGTAAGAACTGTGCATGCCCTCAACATATGCACTGTCTCACAGTCATGTGACCACTGCAAGGAAAAACACCCCCCCCCACGCTGCTGCTTCCCATTAGCGATTCCTGTGTGTATGATAGACTGAAAGTGTGCCTCCGCCGTGGCATTAATAGCCACTTGAGACCTGCACATATGTCCAGGTCAGCACTGGACTGCATCTTATATCCTCTGGGCAACGGCAGGTACTCGCATGCCTGAAGGTAGCTCTGGCCTCATTGCATGGAGCTGCTTTGAACTGTGTGATCTGGTGCCGGTTATCAAGGATTGCACTCTTATTATTTATTTGTTCATTTTGCTCAGCTTTTATCCCGCCTTTCCCACAAGCGGGCTCGGGGCGGGTAACATCAGTAGAAAATATCCAGGCAGTTTAAAATAATCATATAAACAATAATAGTTAAAATAGTTGAAATTGAATTAATCTAATTGGCAATATTTTCCAAGTCCTTCAGCATTAAAACAACAGCACAGAGAGGGCCTGCCAGCCAAGTGCAGTAACGTAAACAGATTTCAAAGGGTGATTTTCAGCAGGGGAGGCCAAAATAATTGAGTGTTCGCCACCTCAGCCAAAGGCCTGGCCCAACTGCTGTGCTTTACAAGCCCCGCGAAACTGCAGTAGGTCCCACAGGGCCCTGTTCTCAAGTAGGAGCGTATTCCACCAGGCCAGAGCCAGGGCAGAAAAGGCCCTGGCCAAGGCTACGCGGACATCCCTTAGGCCAGGGACAACCAGCAAATGTTGGTCTGCAGAGCACAAGGGGAGAGGTGGCCCCTTAGATCCCAGGCTGCTTATGGCCAGTTTGGTGTAGTTGTTAAGAGCATGGACTCTAATCTGGGAGAAGCGGGTTTAATTCCCCACTCCTCCACATGCAGCTGCTGGTGTGACCTTAGGTCAGTCATAAGTTCTTTCAGAGCTGTTCTCTCAAGGGAAGCTCTTGAGAGAGCTCTCTCGGCCCCCCACCTACATCACAGGGTGCCTGTTGTGGGGAGGGGAAGGGAAAGGGTTTGTAAGCCGCTCGGAGACTCCTCCGGGTAGTGAAGGGCGGGGTATAAATCCAATCTCTTCTTCTTCTAATACCAACACCGTGAAACGGACCCAATACTCAATTGGTAGCCAGTGCATTTGGCGTAGCACCGGCTGAATGTGTGCCCGCACAGGTAGTACTCTCAGCAGGTGCACTGCCACCTTTTGCACTGGCGGGAGTTGCCGGGTCTTAACATCAGCCCTTTTCACTTAGCCCCCGGGGAGCTGCTTCTTTCTTGGATATGCATCTGGCCAGCGCAGGCAGTGGCTCTCACAGGCTTCTGCGGTCCTGAGCTTCCTTAAAAATAGTCTTGCCGCGTCTTGTCTGGTATCTGAGTTCTGTTATGCAATCAAGCTGAAGCGCAGCTCTGGTGGTAAGGTTCGTGTTTTGCCACCAAGACACTTTTTAAAAGATGCTAACGAGGCCTCAAGAAAAACGTACCTGAAATTAATGTTTGCAGGGAAGGTAACTCTGAGAAATGGAGATCCCATTTAAGGCAAGAACATTTTGTATGTGTTTGTCCCATGCTCTCTAAATGTTTCCCTGCATTTTTCGTTGGACTGTAGATGGGTGGGATATTGTATGGATCAATAGCTAAGGTGGAAATTTTCTTATCAGATGTGAAATCCAGCTGAGGAGCTACGATGCATAAGTTTGGGCCGTTGGAATGAAATTTTCCTTGGTTGCATTACTTTGCAGCGTGTAAACAAATTTTGGACTGTTAAGGAAGTCTGATATCAAGGTAACAGGTTGTTAGAGAAATTAATTATATTATGCTAAGCTGGTTCTAGCATTAGCAGAATCTCAAGATAGGTGATTAACAGGTTTCAGTGGCTATTGACTTGCTTCCTGAATTCTTTAGGTGTTAGAAATTAGCAGGACAGAAGAATCCAAGGCATTGGTCCATTTGGGCACCTAATATTTAATTACAACTTCTGGAATGCCTTAAGGCAGCTTACTAATACAAACATTGCCATGAAATCATTAAAAATACAACAGCATAAATGATCAATATTAAAATAAGCCAATAAAAACAGCATAAACTAGCCTACAAATGTTCATAGAACAGTCATCAAGCTAGAAGATGACTATAAAACAACCAAAGAATTTACAAAAAACCAAAAACCCTTCGTTAAGAGTCAGGGGGAAAAGATACACTTTGGCCTGGGCACAGAGAGGAGAGCTTGGGAGGCAAATCTTAAACTGGAGAGCTGGGCAGTCTTTTTGCAATTCTGATGTTTTGAAAGGTGTATGTCAAAAGTTTACATTTGAAGGCGTTAAACACAAATAATTAAAAAGCTTGTTCTGTACAGTCACTGGTTCTCCAGATTGGTTTTTCTCACACCCTGCGCTTTCTGGGTATCTGTTTTTGAAAATCAGTGACATGCTAAAGGCAGTTTGCTGAGAACTATGCACCTGTCATTAAAAAATAAAGAGCTACAGGGTGCACACAAGCCATTGGGCATATGCCTCCTGTAGTTCTTTGAATCCCTGGCTGCGAAGATCCAAGAACTCCGCTTGCTTCACTCTGTCCAGGCCTGCCAAATGTCCCTTAGTTTTTGAATCTAATTCCAGGACATGGCATTATTTACAGGGAAGTGGCCTCCGACGTTGTCAGCTCTGTATGACTCTGCAGTATGGGTGCTCTGTCCCAAGGGTCCTTGTTTTAAAAACCTTCATCTCACAATTCTAACTGAAGACTTGCAGCGTCTTTCACTCTGTCAGCCAGCAGCGTCTAGTCTGAGCTGATCTGCATTTGTCTTTGTACTCTTAAGGGTTTCTTCATGTTCTTTGGCATGAACAAAACCTTCTCGTATTTAAATAGTGATTACGAATCTTGACTGTCTTGAGACTTCTAGAAAACATCCACCTGAAGGAAATTTACAGTTTTGTTCCAAAATAGTGGCAATTACGGGTACTCCCCACCAGAGAGTGCTGGATAAAATTTTATCAGCCTTTACAATAAGAAATAGAAGCTGAGAGAGCTGAAGAACCACATAACTAATTCTCTGTGCCCAAGGGGCCTTTTTGCTTGAGTTTCTCAAACAGCAAACCCATATTCCATGTGGCAGATTGCTTTTGAAACTGGGGGGGGGCGGCTTTCAACATCAGATTGTGAGATGACAGGTGGGGGGGGGTCTGCTGATCAAAGACAGCAGGGTTTTTTTAAAAAAAAACCCCACTGAACACACCCAGACCTTGGGACATGTTTGAAATAACTGTTTGGAGCCTGGCATTAACTTGTCCGGTCTTGTTGTCCGCATGCATCTTACAGTGGATGAACCTTTTTATGAAATGCTATGTAGGTTTCTGCCCTTTTATTTAAATTAAAAAAACTTATACATTATATCAATAAATATTAACCTAAGAGTTTTCTGAAAATAGAAGTAAAACCAAGTGGGGTTCCCAAGCATTTGAAAAGTTGTTGTTGTTGTTCAGTCGCACAGTCGAGTCCGACTCTTCGCGACCCCATGGACCAGATTACGCCAGGCCCTCCTGTCTTCCGCTGTCTGCTGAAGTTTGCTCAATTTCATGTTCATTGCATCGAAAATTACCTCATTCCAAATTGTGGCACCATTGTGACATCTCAGGGTGCCCCCCCCCCAATTTGTGATATGATTACGAGTCCTATTAGCTAATGAGGCTGCTGGAGCTCGTTGTATGTCAGTTTTTCCACCGTGAAATATTTTTTTCAGGCAGCCCCGATTCATGCCATTTCATATGAAAACCTTCTTGTCAACGAGTGTATCACAAGTCTTTCTGGCCTATTTCCACCAAGGCAGGATGCTGAAGCTGAGTCTATTTGCCGTTCATGTTTCTTTTATTCCCCAGTCTAACACAGACCTGTAAGATTTCGGGGGACACCCCACTTGGTAGCTCTTTGTGCAAAATTTAGGCTTTGGCCTGGGCACCAACATCTGGCTGCTTGCAGAGTCCAGAGATTAAGCTGCTCAGCAAAAAGATAAATACCAGCAATGCCTGTGGTTTGATTGGCCAATAAGAAACCAACTGCAGCTTTGTCTGCCACATGTTTGGTTTGAGTGCCGGAGGGGCATGTGGTCAATCTAAGGTCTTATGCTGATTCTTGGCATGAGCTAACTGCCCCCCCCCCGGTTGTATTCACAGAGTGATGGATAGGTTGCACCTTTTCCAAACTGAACATACGAAACTGGCTGCCTCTTGGTTGTGTATGGAGTGCCCTGTTAACAAATGTGAAATTATGAATCTCATCTCTACAGTGGAAGTTGGAATCCTGAAAAAAGCTTGGGATGTATGAAATTTTGTCACTTGTTTAGGCAATGTTAGTCGTAATTTTGTTGGGTTAGTATTACTTTTGAAGTCATCTCTGCTGTTCCACCCCCCACCCCACCCCAAGTTCTGCATATACAACAAAGTGGAAATTTGGTAGCTGCTTTTTTATTAGCTGTCCCTTAAAAATAACAGGTGGTATGTTCTCCTGTCTGTTTCTCAGGTATCTCCATTCAAACAACATTGTTGTTGTACCTGAAGGTAAGTGTCTTACTACCTTCAAATAATGAAAGAAACTATAGCTGTTAACACTTTTAAGGCTGAGTTCCTGTGAAGTCCACTGCAGACATGATATCACCACGTATCTGAGCTCCGATATACTTAAAGACTGCATACTTTCCTTCTATTTGGAAAGCCAAGTGGGATTTATCAGTGAAACATGCCTGAGTTGAGGCAGTTAGCACCATGCTCGGTGTTCAGCTGGGGCTTGATGGATGATATTTATTAATCATTTATCAAGTACATCTGTCCCCGTTTTTCTTGACGGTGTAACTTGCTTTATCTTTGCTCTGAGCTCAGCATGTAAGAAAAAATGCACACACACAAATAAACCCCTTACTTGGAAGAACGCAATCATTATTTTCATTATTGGTTAAAACTGTTTTCCTCACCCACTGGGCTTACTCATACTATGATGCAAGATAACTTTGTTCCTTTATGGCGGAAAAAGATAGAGGATAAACTGGTCTGCTATGGTTTTTCTAATCAGTTTATCCTGTCTTTGGGATACGCTTCAGGCTAGATCAGTTCTAAAACAATGAATATTAGATGTTGAATGACTGATGGATGTGAGCAGGATTAGGAGCCCTGTATTTGATGTAAGTACACTTAACAAAATAATTTTGAAACCTTACATCAAATACTTAGATATCTGTAATCATAGAAGAAGTTTTACCCTATTAAGATGCAATGCCTTACCCTCAGCTATATTGGAGGCCAGATTTACTAGATCACTGAGGAAAAATTGTATATGTGGGATGGGAACTGATGAAACATTGGAACATGTAATTTTCGATTGTAGTATATATCATAACATTAGGGAAGTTTTGATTAAGCCTATTGTTAACTGCTACCCAGGTCGCAATAGAAGGATATTTTTGTCAATTACGCTGGCAGGTGATAATCAAAAGCTGACTAGGATGGTTGCCAAATTTGGTTGGTTGGCATACCAAACTAGGAAAGAGATAAAGAAGTACGGATAGGCCTAGATTTATTTTTAATTTCTGATCTTAATATTAGTTTTACCATTTCTGTATTTTAAATTTTTTAGATTCCTATTTATAATTTTAGATGCTATTATATTTTATAATTTCACTGTTCTTTTATCAGTTTTTTATCTACCTCCTGTTGTATTTATTGTTGGTCTATGACCGTAATAATAATAATAAGTAATAATGAACTTCGTGAGGCAGGTCTTTGCTATTCTCTTTTTACAAATGGGGGAGCCCAAGCTGAGATTTGGCCAGTGCTGTTAGGGTCCTGAAATAGGAAGGGGCCTTCTAGGCCATCTAGTTCAACCCCCTTCTTGGTACAGAAGTCCAGAGCTAGAGCATTCCTGATGGAAGGCCAATGGAAGGTATTACATAGAGCTTGGTCTTGTCTGGCCTCTTCTTGAAGTCGTCCAGCAAAGGACCGCCCACCACAGCTTGTTTGAACACTTCTGTTGAGTTTTGTAGCTCAACTGCCCCTGTTAACTGGATTCTGAAACGCTGGCCTTGATCTGCTGTTTATTGGTAGAGCATAAGAGGGCCCAATTTAAGGTGCTGTATTTTTTTTTAATTTATAATTTTATTTTCAAAAATAAGAGGCAGACAACAAATACATCATCCAACATAGGACATCAGGAATCAAGAATGAAATAGTTTTCAATTTACAAACAAAACATCAGTCATTCAGATTTCTACAGTAGCCATTCAAGGAACCAAGAATTAGAAATATAGCAGACTTCGATAATACTTGTTTTTTGGAATGACTCCCCTCTCGATCAGGTATTCAGCTACTGGGAACCAAACCGCTTGGAAGGTTTTGTGGAGTCTTCCTGCATAATTACCTCCCCAGCACAGACAAAATGCTCCCAGTTTAGTGTGTCATGGTTGAATGGTGGGACCTAATGTATCTCTCCATTTTTGTGCTATACATAATCTAGCAATCGATTAAGGTGCTGTATTGACCTTTAAAGCCCTGTATGATTTGGAACCAACATACCTTAAGGACAGCCTACTCCCTTTCAAGCCTATTATGGCCATGGTACCAAAATTATGAAACGCCTTCCCTGGGGAGAGTCCTCTGTCCTTGGTCATTGTCTTCCACCAGTGAAGGAAGACTATTTTTGTTTCGTCTGCTGTTCCCTGAGTAATCCTTCTTTCATGCCCTTTTTAATTGCTGGGTTTGTGTTTCTTACGTATGTATCTTATTAGCGGTTTTATAACGTTCTGCTTCTAATTGTTACTATCTTGGTGACCCTGACCGGGCAGAAAGGTGGGGTATAAATTCTGTGAATAAATATCTCCCCCTTTCGAAGCAAAACGACGTGGAACTGATGAATTTGAGTGCAGGCAAAACTATGGGAAAGTAATAGCAAAATTTGTGGTAAGAGAACAGTTTTGCCTTATAGAACAAAGTTTGGAGTCCAGTGGCATCATAAAGACCAACAAGGTTTAATTCTGGGTATAAGCTTTTGTGTGCATGCATGCATGCATGCACACAAAATCTTATACCCAGATTTAAACTTTGTTTGTCTTAATGGTGCCACTGGACTCCAAACTTTGTTCTTTTGCTTCAGATCAACATGGCCACCCACCAGGATTTCACCTTATGTTGTTCGTGATCTGCCCAAACCCCTACTAGGCCCAACCCCCTAGCATGTGCAGTTGGTACACTGTGGTTTTTGATCCACTTCAATTTCTGTCAAAACGTAGGAGTGGAACATTGTGCAAGTTTAAGATTCTGCCTTTGGTCTGTATTTATTCTGCTTTTCTTTTGAAGCAATAGGTTCTCTGGTAAAACTGCAGTTCCTGGATCTGAGCGACAATGCGCTCGAAATTGTGTGCCCCGAGATTGGCCGCTTGAGGTCCTTACGCCATCTTCGACTGGCTAATAACCAGCTGAAATACTTGCCAGCAGGTAAGGAGGGCCACGAAGCTTTACAGTGTGTGCAACTTATGTATGACGGTCTGCCTGTATGCATTTCAATTCTGACAGGTTAGAAAAGTTAGCTAACGGTTGCTCAGCATTGTTGTTAAAAGGTTTCTTGCTGAAGAGATTTCCTTCATTGCTTTCTAAGGTAAAGGTAAAGGTTCCCTTGCTCGAAAGCCAGTCAAGTCCGACTCTAGGGTTGCGGTGCTCATCTCCGTTTCAAAGCCGAAGAGCCAGTGCTGTCCGAAGGCATTTCCATGGTCATGTGGCCGGCATGACTAAACACCAAGGCGCACGGAATGCTGTTACCTTCCCACCAAAGTGGTACCTATTTATCTACTTGCAATTTCTTGCTTTCAAACTGCTAGGTTGGCAGGAGATTGCTTTCTAAACTACAACATGAATATAGAGGTTATTTTTTAAAAAAGTTTTACACAAAGCATTTAGGAAGGTTATTGAAGCAGGGGAGAATATACTTCATGGTCATGGCTGAGAATGCGTGCTTCACTTCTTTATTGAGTCCAGATGCCGAGCTGGTTGCTTCTACTAACCTTTCGACCGTAACAGAAGAAGCAAAGCGTGATGGCAATTTGTAATTATAAATGTATTCACTTTATTTGTAGCCCGCCTTTCTCTCCAAGATTCAAGGCAGATTACAAAATACAGAAGCGTAATCAGACAGCATAAGACATCCAGCAAACGATGCAATAGGATTAGGGTGATGGAATTCAAAAGCAATACAAACTGTGTAAGACAAGATATACTTTAAACCATGTAGAAAACAAATTACCAGACGTATAAAATTGTAGAGATGCACGGATCAGGAAATACACATGATAGAAAGCTGGTTAAAGAATTGCCGCTTCCAATTTTATTTTGTTTAAGTCTGGGTATTTTTGAGCCTCCTAAAATAATTTGCCTTGCACTTCTGCCCTATGAAAGCAAGGTTTGTTCAAAGGAAAGCTAACATTTTATTAGAACTTAACGTGTGCTTTTAGCAGATTCCTGAGAAAGGAACTTTGGAAAAAAAGGAGAATTTATATTGGCGAATGATTGGCTGCCTGTCTATTAAAAGTTGCTGAGGAAATGGCCTTTACTGTCATGGAAGCTTCGCTTATTTCCTCCTCCTTTTATATGAAATATGGAGCATTAAACCTTCTTCTGTGTGTGTTCAAAGCTTCTAGGTATGATTTCGTAAAGCTAAAAATATCACCATTTGTTAACCATTATAAGGTGTAGGAAAAGGTCTACCAGTGTGTGAAATAGTGGAGCAGAATCAACTTGTCCAAAGTGGTTTAACCAACACTTTATTCCCCCCACCTCCCTCCACGGCTGTCAGTATTGCCTTTCACACAATGAATGTTAATCTTTCCCCGTCAATGATAATCTGCTAAAAAAATTATCTGGTCAAAAAAAAAGCGAGAGTTTTTTTAAAAAAATTGTAGTAAGTGTTCTCCATCATCATTTTTTGGACACACGTTGAAGAGGTTTCTTCCTTTCGTGATTGCCTATCCTGTAAAAAGTTGGCTCATAAATTATTTGTCAGGAGTTCCTCTTTTTATCAAGATCATAGATAGGGTGGATGTAATTATTCGTGGCTTTTGAAATAGCTAGGAAAATGCTGTTTATTTTGCCTTAGCCAGGGGCTTGTAGTGGATCTGTGTAGAATTAATAAGCTCGATCAATCAGTCTTTATTGCATTTGCCAAAAAAAGCCCTAGCAAACTATTAATGAAGAATTGTGGCAAAAAATATGGTCCTCCCCGTCTATTACTTCTAAATCTTTGAACTACAACTATAAAGCTATAAGGTGTTAACTCGATGGTACTTAACTCCAGCAAAACTAAACAATATCACAAAAACATACTCACCAACTTGCTGGAGGTCTTGTGGGGGATATGGGTCTTTTATACACTGTTGGTGGTACTGCCCTGTTGTGAAAAAATTCTGGATAAAAGTTTCAAAAGCTATTACGAATATTACCGGCCATTATATCCCTCTTTCCCCAGAAACATATTTATTAGACCTTTGGAATGACCAAACTATTCCCAGAACTAGCAGAGATCTCATTTCAATCTTCATGGTAGCAGCGAAAACGATCATAGCAAATATGTGGAAAAGTACAAATAATATGACTCTCTCACAATGGTATAACAAACTTTGGGAGCTTTACTCAATGGATAAGCTATCAGATAAGGTCTCTACCTTTTCTGATGCGTCTAGGCATAGCGATTTTCAGTTAAAATCGTTTCCATTTGTAGAATATGTTTTTAACAAGGATTCATATAAAACTATTCAGGTTCCAAAGAAATATTATGATATTATTCATACGATGTAATATTCTTGAGTTCAATTTAAGATGTAATTGATATATATGATAGTTTCAATTATTGTTGCAGTTTTTGCGTTGTTTTTTTAAAAGGTTTTGTAGTTGTTATGTTGATATGAAATGAAAATTGAAAGAAAAATTTATATTTTAAAAAAAAAGTCATAGCAACAAAACAAAATAAAATACAAATGTTCAACAAGGTAAAATCTGAAAAATAATAAAACCCCGAACATTTTAAAAGAAAGTATTAACATACGAAGTCATTATTAATATATATATATATATATATATATATATATATATATATATATATATATATATATATATATCTGTACACTATTAGCCACCCGTGGCCACCATCTGTGGATATCTAAATCCACAGATCAGGGCCATGTGGAGGCTAAAGAGATTTTTATACACACTTGGGGCACTCCCCAGGTTTGCAGAAAAAAATCTTTTAAAAAAATAAACGGCCGCGGGGGGGGGGATAAATCCCCTGAAAAGTAAAAGAGCGTTCTCTGCACTTGCACAGAAAATGCTCTTTCGTTACCTGTGTGATGGAGCCCGGGAGCTGCGGTGTCCGTTCAGAAACTGCTTGGGGCCCTGCAGATGCCGGGAGCTACTCGGTACCCTGCAGTGGTGGACGCTGGGAACTGCCTGGGGATCAGAGCAGCTCCTAGACACTGTTGTCACCAGGCTTCAAGGTGGTTGTTTGGTCTTAACTCATGAAGGGGGGGGGGAGATGGGATTCTCCCCCCATGAGTTTTGCAGGCCCCCACTTGTATATATTTCTTAATAAAAGGAAACGGCATACAGTCCAATAACAGATTACGAGTGACAGCTGACCCAGAGTGCAGGAGTTAAAGGGTCAGACATACTTTGATCAGCATACTCCCATCTTTATGACAGTGGCAGCCAGTCTTGCTGTTTGAAAAGTAAGAAATCTGTCCCTATCGGCCAACAATATAACTAGTTTCTCCTGATCTGACCTTCCTGTTTAAGTGGGTATTATGGTCCGAATTAATAAGGTAAGGGTTGTTATTGCAGTGGTAATGACAGCGCCTTGGATAAGAATGCTGATTTTGTGGAATGATTGAAGTTCTAGTGTTGTGCTTCCCAAGCAAAGCCTCGTCTTTGGTGGCCCGCAGTAGCCAGTGGAGAAAAGCTGTTGGTTGTGGTAGCTCTACATAATCTTTCATGTTCATCGCTACATGTAGTGCTGTTAGTGACCTCTGGAGCCCTTTTGGTTTCAGCACTGGCAGGTGGTATGGACAAATAGGTAGGTGTGGAGTTGTCCATTCCTGAATTTCATGAAGGTTTGCAATGCATACATTGTTTCTCTCCTGCAGTAAGCCCTCTTTTGTGGCTGTACTCCCGCACTGGTGGTAACACTGCTTTGCAGTGAGAGTCCACTATTCAAAGTGCTGAATTGGCTGCAGGTACCAGTGTTTTATGTTGTAAGTCATTCTTAAGGTGTTGCATAGTAAATACTAAGATTTTACTGTATATGGCCATTAACCTTCACAAGTTAAAACATATTTACAACCAAAAGATTTTGAAACTCTAACATTGCAGGCATCTTTAAAATTTCTCATTCTCAATCAAACCCAAAAATTACAGTTCTGTTCTATTAGATACTTTCTTGGAAACCATATTTGCTCCAATTTTCCGAGCAGCCAAGGCAAAAAGTGCCATCTTATGTAGCACTTTCACTGACGTTACCTTTTTATGTAGAGAATTTGTAGGAACCTTTCTGATCTTTGAAAAGATGCCTAAGACGACTTATTGTGTACTACAGCAGCAGGTAGTGTAGCTTTGGTTCTCCATTGCAGATGTGGGGAGCTGACAGCAAGGCCTTCTAAGTGCCTTCGGGGAGGCTTGTACCAGAGTAGGTGGCCCAAAGTACTTGGTTGAAGTCAATTAGGTCTCTAAAACTGGCATGGTATATAATGGTTAAGAGTGATGGACTCTAATCTGGAGAACTGGGTTCGATTCTGCGCACCTCTATATGAAGGCAGCTAGGTGACCCTGGGTCAGTCACATCTCTTTCAGAGTTCTCTCAGCCCCCAAAATAAGTCTAGCCCGCCACCTAGTAGTGCATGACGTTCAGTGGGCTGGAACTTAAGGCTGACAAGCCATCTTAGGATGTCCTGGCTATACCACATACAATCCCATATGATGATGATTATTTATTAGGTCTGTAAAAGCCATGAGTTGTGCCTGGAAGCAAATAAGCAGTCAGTAAAGCTCTTCTTATACTGGCCAAATATGAACACTGTAACTTAGAGGAATAAACATCTTTCAGTAGCACTAGATAGATCCGTGTAGCGTAAGTCTGTCTGTTGCTCCCAGCCATGGTGACTGAGGGGGACTGCCACATTCAGAAGCACTCACTCGCTGAATCCCAGAGCCAGGAGGCAACATCAAGGAAAGGCCTCGGCCTCTGTGACCTGTTGTTGGCCCTCCAGAGGAACTAGTTGGCCCCTTTGTGAGACGGGAGGCTGGACTAGATGGACCACTGGACTGGTCCAGCAGGGCTCTTCTTACGTTCTTATGTTCTTGCTGCTGTGTTTCAATCTTTTGCCAGCGTAGTGCAGTGTTTAGTGTGTCAGATTAGGATATGGGAGCTCCAGCTTTGACTCCCCACTCGGCCATGGTAGCTTGCTGGGTGACTTTGGGTCTGTCACATGCTCTCAGCCTACCCCCACACCCAAGATTGCCATGAGGATGAAGTGGGAGCAGGGAGAACGATGTTGTAAGCTGCTTTGGTTCTCCATTGAGGATAAACATGGGGCATAAATATCTCAATAAATGAGGCTTCCAAACCACATCAGAGGCAGCCTCATCTCAGGTGCAGCGTAGTAGTCTAAAGCATGGATCGCTTTGGCCAGATGACCCTCCTCTTTTCTCAAGGGAAGGCTGAAGCTGGCCAAAGGAGCTACAGTGGAGGTCTGAGACTCCCATCTGCATGCATGGCTGCAGTGTCATCCCCCAAGCTGTGGTCTTGTTTTTTCCTGGCAAGGCCAGCCCTAGCCATCCTAACCCGGATGGCCCAGGCCGGTCCAATCTCATCAGATCTCAGAAGCTAAGCCGGGTCAGCCCTGGTTAGTACTTGGATGGGAGTCCTCCAAGGAAGTCCAGCGTCTCTACGCAGAGGCAAGGTAATGGCAAACCTCTTTTGTTCAACTCTTGCCTTGAAAAACTGTACAGGGTCCTCCTAAGTCAGCTGCCCCCTGCCAGCACTTTATGCACATCACCAGTCCTGGTCGCACCAGGGTGGTTTGTTAATCGCTGTTGGGCAGGAAGCCAATAGAACCTCAGTCTTGGCCATTACAGGATTGCTGCCACTTGCCCTTGAAATAAACTTCATCGTTAGAGAATGATTTCCCTCTCTTCAGCTGCTTTTTGTGGGTATCTGATTTTGAAATTAACAAAGAGCCTAAATAAAAACTGGCTTTTGTTAACCACTGCTTTTTAATGACTGCTTTGCTGTTCCATTCTCGCTGAACACCCTGGGCCCTGATATAATCGCAGAAGTTTTGATTCAAAGACTGCAAAGAGACAAGTTGGACTGTGTCTTTGTTTAACAAGCACCTACTGCTTTTTGGCATACTTGCAGTATAAACCTTCTCTTTGATAAATATCGAGACGTTGTCAGCCAGTGATTAGATCATAGGATTTGGCATTGGGAATCCTGGCTTAATTCCAGTCCCTGTCTCTCAATTGTCATGGTTTCTTTTTTACTCATCTCTAAAGTAGCGCATGAACTGCATATATCCTGCAAGCTAAATATTAGAAAATCCAACCTAGACCATTAAAAGTTGAGTAATTAGACTTAAAATAGAACATACCAAATAAATATCTGTGAATGGAGGAGCGGGGGAAATATTCTGTCTAGAGATTATTACACAACTCTCACAACCGTTACATTTCTGAATTTGCTGCTTGTAGACCCGGTGGATCAAGATGGGTAGCCATGTTAATCTCTCTGTAGGAACAGAAAAGAGCAAGTGTCCCGCAGCACCTTAAAGTCTAACAAAATTTGTGGCAAGGTAGGAGCTTTCATAAGGAGCTGCGGTGGCTCAAGTGGTTAAGACGCTGAACTGCAAGCTGTGGAAGGTCAGTAGTTCAGCAGTTCGAGACCCGAAATGCCGCATGACGGGGTGAGCTCCCGTCTCTAGTTCCAGCTCCTGCCAACCTAGCCGTTCGAAAGCAGGAAATTGCAAGTAGATAAATAGGTACCACTTCAGTGGGAAGGTAACAGGGTTCCGTGCGCCTTGGTGTTGAGTCATGCCGGCCACATGACCACGGAAACGTCTTCAGACAGCGCTGGCTCTTCGGCTTTGAAACGGAGATGAGCACCGCAACCCTAGAGTCGGATTTGACTGGCTTTCGAGCAAGGGAACCTTTATCTTAGGAGCTTTCATGCATCACTGCTCACTTCTCCAGATACCATGGTATCTGAAGAAGTGAGCCGTGACTCACAAAAGCTTCTACCCGGCCACAATTTTTGTTAGTCTTTAAGGTGCTACTGGACTCTTGCTCTTTTCAGCTCCTGTAGACCCAGTAATTCTACTGTCTCATTCATATTGCCTGAAAACTTGGAATTCTAACCCTCACTAAAGTATTAGCTGGAGATTGTCAACTCTTAACAGTGAGGGAGCTCTTCCAGGCTACCTCTAGTGATTCAAGGCAGCGGAGGGCAAAAATGTAGTTGTGCTCAACAATTATGGCGCTCTCTAGGTATAAGTTGGTAGAAATGCCTAAATAATCTCCAGTGGGCGACTGAAAGCAAAGATTTGCCTAATTTTGTCCATATTCTAGCCAGCACAAACTGTGCTGTATCATTTCCAGGTTTAAGTATATTAGTTATTAAAAAAAATATTAAAAATAGTATATTAGTGATTCTCTTTTTGCAAGTATAATCTTTGAGGCCGATCACAAGATATGTGACTCCAGTGACCGTTTGAGTAAGAGGCAACCATTTGATGAACTTAACACTTTGTCTAATTGCCGCTTTTCATGCGATTTATGAATCTGCACGTTATTTTTGCACTGACCTGGGTGGCCCAGGCTAACCCGATCTCGTTAGATCTCAGAAGCCAAGCAGGGTCAGCCCTGGTTAGTACTTGGGTGGGAGGCCACCAAGGACGTCCAAGGTTGTTACACAGAGGTGGGCAATGGGACGTCTTTTGCCTTAGAAACCCTTCCAGGTCACCACAGTTGGCCACAACTTGATGGCACATCCCACCACCACATTATTTTTAGAAAAGGTCTTTGGGACCCTGTGATTGGCCAGTTCAGGACTCAGTGTAATGATCTTTGGAAGTACGGTGCTATTAAAAAGAACTGTGTTACCATCTTTCGCCTGTCTTAAGTGTTCATCAGTTTACAACATGTTCTTAATAGGCCCTGTGGCCAAGGGGAAAGCTGTGGTATAAATATTTTAATAGAATAAATAAATAGGCGAAAGGGGACCAGTTGTAGGGGCTCGTTTTACTTTGTTTTCAATGGCAAAGTTTTGCCTTCCCAATCTAAGCTCTACGAAGAGGCAGCCCACGACTGTTAGGCAGAATGCTTTTTTCTCCTCCTTCCAGTTTGTGATCTGAGCATTCTGCAGAGCTGTGTGACTCACACTACGAAGCAGATGGGCAGTAATGCAGCCACCTCGTACAGATGTTTTGCATCTGGTTCAGCTGTCTTTCAGCAGCTGTAATGGGCCCACCTAGCTCAGTTTGCTCTGATGGGTTGCGCCTGAGACGATAATGGGTGTCATCAGCTGAGTAGTCACGTGGTCTTTGGTTACGGTTGCCTTTCAGGCATCTTAAAACCTTTCTTTTGTTCTGGAATTATTTCTGTGATCGTTCCCAGTTACGTGCCAAGAGCATGCACGTTAACTTACCGTTGTATTTGAGTAAGTGCCTCCCTACCAGCTTTCAGTACTGTGTATTAAAGCCCTTTTCTTTCACAGATGGTATTTACTATGCTTTCATAAGGATCATTTCGTTCCAGCTCACATTTTTAATCTGTGTACTCTACGGGATTATGTTGCATTGACGGGTGTCTTCTGACATAGCTCTGTGTGGATGATGATTTTATGCTTTCTTGTTGAGGACAAAGCTCCTGTCAAGATTTCATCTGTGTTACAAATGGAGAGACTTTCGGAGTTCTTTTATCTTAAGTTTTTATTTATTTATTTATTTTCATCGCGGAACCATCTCCTGCAGCGAGGTTTCATAAAATAAAGCATGTGTATGTTAATAAGCACAATAAAGTTGCTGTTAATTTTTTAATGTCTGACAAGATGTTTTTTTTTTGAGATGCACGTTGCTTCTAAAACTTACATGTTGTAGCACCGTGCTCTACAATTTAATTAAAAATTGGGGGGGGGGGGTGTCAATGTTTGCTCAGCAAACATTTAACAGTTAATTATAGATTTGCTGAATAAAAAAGCTTCATGTTTTGCCAACTTTTGATGTAAAGTGAATTAATTAAACAGGGTTGGCAATGGCTTGTGTTCCCAACCCACCCTGGGGTAATGCTGCCTTTCAAGATGCCATTTGCATTACTGGGGTTTAAGAAAACAAGATTGTTTTCCAGGTTCTAAACTGTAGACTTCAGCCAGGCTGCCTCGGAATAAATGCCTGTATCACCACAGCTCTGGTGGGCTGCAGCTAAATGTGGCGACCCTGAGCTGACCAGGATCGTGTCCTCCTCGAGGCCTTTATGATAACAGTTGCGTGCCATCAAGTCACATCGAACTCATGGCAATGCCAGGACCACAGAGTTTTCCAAGCAAGAGAAGAGGAGAACTGCTTTGCCTCTGCACAGAAACCCCAGCCTTCCTTTGCGGACTCCCGTCCAAGTGCTATTTTATACCCGACTTTTCTCCCCAAGGGGGAACCAGTGTGCCTTGCAACAGCATTCTCTTTCATTTTATCCTCACAACAACCCTGTGAGGTAGGTTAGGCCACGAGGGTGTGATTGACAACATCAGCCAGCTTCCCCCCGGCAGAGTGGAGATTCAAACCTGGGTCTCCCAAAGCCTGTTCAGACACTTGTACTGCTGTACCTATGGTCTTGGCGCTAAGGGCTCATTCTGACACCACCTAAATGTGAGAATGCGTATGGCTGGGAACAGAGGAATAAGCCTCTCTTGCAACCCTGTGCCACACGTGAAAAAGAAAGGGAACGAGCTGCCTAGGGCAGAGGCTGCATCTTGGTACTCTGCTCAGTCGAGTGGGGGGGCCATTCTCCGGCAGGGCCTCCTCTGCTAGAAAAAGCCCGGTTGGAACTGGAGGAAAGACTCTCGGGGCAGAGGAAGGCTCTGCTCTTAGCTGAGCATAGTGTTTCAATACAACCCCCATAAGGGCCTGACGTAGCCGTGGACAACAGTATCTGTGTGAGTCCTGGTTCACAGTGTACTCTAGAATTATTTGTTTAAAAACAAACAAACAGAAGTTGAGCTCTTGCAGATTCATTCTAATGCCGGAAAGCGGCAGAACTGCAGTTTTCAGAAGAAAGGGGGTTGGG
The DNA here is from genome assembly GCA_029375565.1 of Gekko gecko. NCBI lineage: Eukaryota > Metazoa > Chordata > Lepidosauria > Squamata > Gekkonidae > Gekko > Gekko gecko. The sequence continues at coordinate 36,273,314 of JAPDNY010000017.1, read as the reverse complement.
GCTAAAAGGCCAAGGGGAAGGTGTTGGTGCAGAAGGTTGAACTGTAAGCAAGGACAGTCTCTGGGGAGCTCTTGACTGCTCGCAGAACGTGGAAGTGGAGGCAGAGATTTCCTTACAACTTCCACGTTTGGGTTTTATTGAAGAGTTTGCAAGAGCCCTGAAGTCTTCTCTTAAACCAAAGGCTTCCTGATTGAACAATGTTTGTTTTTTCCTGAAGAGGAAACGTACTGGATTTTGCCGTAGTTCTGTGCTGCTTCCTAAAGTCTTCCAAGTGCTTTCTGTGTACTATTTTGGTAATCCTGAAAACTAGACTGCTGCTTTTATCTGATTTTTTTTAAAAAAAACAGGAATAGATAACTAAATGAGGTATTTAACAGCCCTGCAGTGTAATTCAGCATTGCCCCTAATGCTCCTTCAGAGGAGCTGCGCTTTGGGCCAAAACAGACAGCTCTGTTGATTTATGTCTACTTTGCTTCAGCTACTACCTGCCTGCAGAACCTTGTCCTTTTACTAGTATAAAATGGAAATATTTTACTAGCACATACACACACAAAAAATCATTGGTTTCAAAAAAATTGCTTGCTTAGCCAAAGACTTTTAACTATGGTTTTACGCAAGCATTTTTCATTTGGATTATCTGAAATTTGGGATAGCTTCTGCACATGACCAAGGAGATTACATAACTGTGTGGCATATTCGTAGGTCAAATAATACCAGTTTTATCGAATCTTTTTTTGGTGCCTGCTAATGGCAAGATGTTTAAGACGTGCCTTAACAGTATAGCTTCTCCTGAGGCTATACTGTATGTGGTGGAAGACACGAACATGAGCCCAAACTTTCCAACATATGGAGACTAAGTACCATAAGAACATAAGAGAAGCCAATGTTGAATCAGGCCAATGGCCCATATAGTCCAACACTCTGTCACACAGCAGCCAAAATATACCAGGTGCCATCAGGAGGTCCAGCAGTGGGGCCAGGACACTAGAAGCCCTCCCACTGCTGCCCCCCCCAGCACCAAGAATAGAGTGCATCACCTCCCCAGACTGAGAGTTCCCATCTATACCCTGTGGCTAATAGCCACTGATGGACTTCTGCTCCATATGTTGATCCAATTCCCTCTTGAAACTGTCCATGCTTGTAGCTGCCACCACCTCCTGTGGCAGTGAATTCCATATGTTAATCACTCTTTGGGTGAAGAAGTGCTTCCTTTTATCTGTTCTAACCCGACTGCTCAGCAATTTCATGGAGTGTTCTTGTATTGTGAGAAAGGGAGAAAAGTACTTCTTTCTCAACCTGCTCAATCTCATTCATAATCTTATAAACCTCGACATTGTCACCAGTTGAGTTTTGAACAAGCTGTTGAGTATTCTATGCTGTGATTCCTCCTGCTTCCTTTAAAAGAAGGCGGTTTGCCACCCTAACTGTATTGTGCCAAGCGGTGTGACTTCACCATTTCCCCTAGCTTCAAAACTAATTGCACTTTTCATATTTCTGTTTACTGAAGGAGCATTTTTACAAAAATGCAAAAACACCACCACCACCATCCAACTATTCCAACTGGCTTTCCATTGCCAGAGCATTCGGCTCCAGGTTTTTTACATTTTGTCAGACAAACAGATATTAAATTTGTTTATTGGCTTTATTTATAGTTTGCTTTTCTCGCTGAGGCTCAAGGCAGATTGCACAGTATTTCATAGTGGTATTTCATAAGTATAAAACAGTGCAGTTAGAACAGGATAGCACATACTGTACGCAATGGCATAGTCAGGGGTCACCGACGCGGTGCCCATGGTACCACAGTGGCATAGTTAGGGGTGTCTGTGGGCACCTTGGTCCCTTGCTGATGCCTTTCCTGGCACCTGCCAAGAATTTTTAAGAAGTTGGTGGTGCCTGGCAGGGCTTCCGACTGACTCTTGGAGAGCTGATTGGCTATGCAGATTTTTAAAAAATGTTGCTTTGATAGCAGCTGCCACTGCAGCACAAGGATCTGCATTGTATCACTGAAACCGTGACAACCATTTTGTGGCTGGCTCCGCCTCCTGCCGCAGCCATTTCGTAGTTGCGCCCACCATATACCATGTCAGAATTCCAAATGCGCCGCAGGCTCAAAAAGGTTGGGGATCCCATAGTATAGTTCATCATCCCAGTCCCTTTATAAAAGCACCTTGTGTATATACGATTTGTGATACAGAACATACCTTACATAGGCATAGTTAAGAAAAAAATTGTGCGGATTAATGGAGCCCACTGGGCTGTCTTGATTTGTCTAGTTCTGGTCTGGTTTATATTCTCCATTACGTAGAACATATTGCACTTTTTAAATCCACAACGGGCCTTAAATACAGAAATGTTGTACAAACTGTGATTGCAAACTCAGCCATCAAAAGATGAAGATAAGTGGTAAGAGAAGGGCAAGAGTTATTGGGAGTCAGTTTATACATATGAGAGTTTCCACTGAAAGATCAGACCTCGTTTTTGTAATTAAGAGGCGTGGCATGTCTGCTCAGGCAATTCAGTGATGGTTTTTCCTTAAGCCTTGGTTTGCATTTCATGCATGATTTTAGCCTTGCTGTTCTCTGAAATGGACTAAATTGTCTTTAAAACCATCAGCTGGAAGCTTGCACGTTGAGTGTGGCAGCAAAGCTGAATGAAATACTTTTTTTTTCTTTCCATTTGAAAGTACTTCATTCGTTTGGCCAACCGGATAAGTAGATGGAGCTTAATTTCAGAACAGCATAATTTATAGACCTGAGAATCAGAGGGCTTGACTTCTAAATATAGAATCCTGTGGTTAAGGATCACATAAGTTCATCTCTCCTGCTACCGTTAAACATATAAATCACACTATAACTTTTTTCATCACTGTGAGCATTTATAAAATAACCTAGGTATTATAATTGATTACCGCCACGTCTGTTTTTGCTTAGCAATTTGCTTTGCTAATTGGGGTCCACAAATGCACTGGGAATGAAAAGTTACATTCTTTTTTTTCCTCCTTTCCTTCCCCCAGACCTTCCCATCCGACTGCCAAGAAATACAGCATATGCGTTTAGTATTCATGCAGACGCATATCCTTCTGAAATGCTTCCCAGGTTTTATTTTTTTCCCCGCAGTTAAAAAATTCTTCAATGTCCTACTTACCAGCTCAGTTCAGAACGAAATATTGGGTATTGCAGCAATGCTGTCACGCAGGAGCGGTGCTTAAAATTCTTTTCCTTTATTTCTTGGCTAAGCTGATAAATCTCCCATTGTTCCCACTGCAGTTATATTCCAAGTTTGGCATTAAAGGATGTAGTTGTTTCTAAGGCAAACACATTGTTTCAGGTTGTGTGGTGGGCGTGGATCTCTGTCATAGCCATTAGTTTTGTTGTCCTTCAGGTGTGTCGGTGTACTTATTGTTTAATTCATTTGTACCCCGCCTTTCTCCCCAGTGGGGACCCAAGGTGGCTTACATGATTCTCTCCTCCATTTTATCCTAACAACAATCCTGTGAGGTAGGTTAGACTGAGAGCACGGCTCACCCCACGAGCTTTCGTGGCACCAGAGCGGCTTTGAACCCAGGTCTCCCGGGATCCTAGTGCAACACCCTTAACCACTATCCCACACTGCCTCTGCGCTCTCACTGGCTCTGTGCTTCAGTACACTGACAGGTGCCAGTAAAGATTAAATGTCTCTGATTGAATCTGGCATCGTGAACGAGATGTAATGCAACGATAACCGACCCTTTCTGTTTCACAGTTGGCACAGACACATCCCACTCCGCTTTCCTGATTTAGTAACAGCTGTAAAAATATGCGCAACAAAACAGGTTCGATGTGTCAGGCACACTTCCAGGGTCAGGGTGTTTTTAAGTAAATGGACTTGTGGGGATTTGAGAGGAACATTAAGTTACAGGAGCAGTTTCCTTTTCAGCGTTTAAAGGAACGCTGCAGTGTAAATAAGGTATGTTTTAAACACAAATGCTTGCTTTCAAAGAATACCCCCTGATTATTCAAAGAATAGCATCTGCTTAGGAGCCAGCATTGTGTTGGACTAGGATCTAGGAGACACGCGTGTGAATCCCGACTCTGCCGTGGAAACTCACTGGGTGACCTTGGCCGACTTATGTGTCCTCAGCCTCACCTACATCACAGTGCTGAAATAAGAAGTGCCGTGCACATTATAAAAATCTGAATGAAAAGGGGTGTTCTGACAGTGTCTGTCCTGGCCTATCAGTGCAGTTAGAGAAATGCACCTTCAAGACCACCAGTAAGATTTCCGGGGTATAAGCTTTTGAGAGTCAGTGACGCGAGGAAATTATAAAATCACTGCATGCAATACGTGAAGTTAAATTTATGGTATGGTTCAGTGTGTCCGGTTTCAGAAGGTACTTCAAAGAAACAGATTTTTTTTTTTAATGCAGCGCGAATTGCCCTTTGCACAGTTGTCATTGGAAGTCGCTGTGGCTGATACCAGATCTTTCAACAAGAAGTGGTGTGAGCTATTTTGTTAGCTTTTGAATTTACTGATGGTCAAGTTTTAGGGGAAACAGCAGCAGATTTAAGCTGGAGTGACTGGATGGGGTGTAAAAAACAACAAGAGCGGCAGAGCTCTGTTGGATCTGACCAGTTTAGTCCAGCATCCTGTTTCACCCAGTGGCCAGCCAGTTCCTCTGCAGGCTAAGAAAACCTGTATGGATCTCTCAAAACTGCAGATCTTGTCTGAGCTGTCCTGTGTTTCAAGAGTTGTCCTATTCTGTTTGCTTGATATTTCTTATTCTCCCCCCCCCAATGCTTTGTTGCTACCTGTTTCTGAAACTCCCCTGTTGCTAATATTGTAATATTTTTCATAGCAGGATAACATATTCATAAAGCAGTAATTTGCTGGCTGAAGAAACAGTCATACTGTTTTGCATGTATATGCTGAAATGTGTTGATGTTGCTTTTTGGTCTTTGCAGGGAGTACATAATCCTCAGTTGACATACAGGCCTACATGAACAAAATCTTTGTAATTCTGCTCTTGAACTAAGGAAAACTTATTCCAGTATCGGTTGCACATTCATTTGCATCTTTTTGAAGGCTGCTTTAATTTTGTCTAAGTCGGGGAGAGTGAAAATATGTTCAGCCCTTTGCACAGTATGTGTGTGTGAGTGTTTGGGCTTTAAAAGGGGGGCTAGAGAGGTTCATGGAGGAGAGGTCTGTCAATGTCTATTAGCCATGGTGAGTAAAAGGACTCTCCATAAACAGAGGCAGCAAACCTCTTCATACCCGTACCAGGTGGCAGCACCAGAGGGAGTCGTTGGCACTTATGCCCCGTTTGGCCCTCCAGGGCTACTGGTCAACTACTGCACGAAACATGATGCTGGACTAAATGGACCACTGGCCTGATTGAATAGGCTCATGATCTTGTGTTGTTTTTCATGTTTGTTTGTAGGTTTCCAAAAACGCCTTGAGGCTAGCCCTAAATGGGAATTTTAAATCGGTTACAAAGAACTCAGTCAGCCTGTAGGTGTTAATATTTGTTTGTTTGTTGAGACGGTCTCTGTTCTGCCTCTCCAAGGAGCCTGGAATATGTCTGGAGCCGAGGTTCAAGATTCCCAGCTACAAATCTCATCTGCAGCAGAAAGGGATTCTAAGGCAATCTGTTCGCAAGGCTCGGATATGAGAGGAGGCATGGCGTACTATCAGACTCCATACCTGGAGACCTGGATTGAAATCCCCACCCTGCTATAAGGGTGTCTGAATGATCTCACCGGCCCAACTACCTGCAGGCTTTGCAGACCTAGGACTTTCCCAGTTTCCCCTTCATGCTGTGGCCTGCTGAAGGTGTGCTGAAGGAGCAATAGCACAGAGGGCAAAAATGGGGCCCATGTGTGAAGGAGAAATCTGCACAATTCCCCCCCACAGACACACACAAAAAACCCAGAAATGCTATTCTTGTGCAGGGCTGCATGGATTGGATAGACATGGTACTATCCCTTAACACAACCTGCCTGGTTGCCCTGACCTGAGCTCATCAGTTCTCGGAAGCTAGGCAGGTTTGGCCCTGGTTAGTACTTGGATGGGAGACCACCAAGGAAGACCAGGGCTGCTATACAAAGGCAGGCACTAGCAAACCATGTCTGTTTCTGTCTTTGCCTTGAAAACCCTACAGGGCCGCTGCAAGTCAGCTATTACTCGACGGCACTTTCCACCAGCCTGGGACCAACGTATCTAGGACGAGTTTATCTATGGGGACCGCCTCTCCTGGTATACTCTCAAAAGAGCACTATGCTCTGGAGAGACCAACCTTTCGGTGATCCTTGGCCCAAAATAGATCCAGTTTTCAGCCCCTGGTGCCAGTCTGGTGGAACTCTGCCAAACGACATCCGTGCCCTGTGGGACTTGGTACCGTTCTGCAGGGCATGTAAGAGAGAGATGTTCTGGCAGGCCTGTGTTTAAGGACAGCAATGGTTTCCATCGTACCCGGCCCTCCCTCCCTCCCTAGGGCCATCTCTCCCTCATCCTTTTGCCCTCACCGGTGGGGTAAGGTCAGAAATTGGTTTTAAGTGCCATTCTGTAACTGTTATTGAATCTTAACATTTTTAGCTGTTTATTGCTTGCATTTTATTGAAATGTTGTAAACTGCTGTGATGAACTAAGCAGAAACAGTCTGCATGTAGGCAGTGGCAGAGGCTCACTCTGATTGGGGAGCCGCCTCCGTGACAACGGAATGCATGGAGGAGGGGCCTTCGAGGAAGGAAGATCGGGACAGGGAGGGGCATTGAGGTCTGGAAGCTGGGGTGGGTGGGGACCGCTGGAAGAGCTCCGCTCTGAGAAAGCGTTGTTATTGAGAAGGGGCTTTTGGTGGCTTCCTTCTGAGGGAACCTCTGAGTCTGTGGCACAGGGATAGGGTGCCACAGAGCAGAGGGGCAGATAAAACTCTGTCAAAGGGCAGACCCCTGTTTAAAAGAAAAACACCAACGCACACAGGGAAGGGACTGTCGTTCTGTTATGTTTGGTGTAGTGGTTAAGTGCGTGCGGACTCTAATCTGGGAGAACCGGGTTTGATTCCCCACTCCTCCCCTTGCATCTGCTGATGTGACCTTGGGTCGGTCACAAGTTCTGGCACAGCTGTTCTTGAAAAAGAGCCGTTTCTGTCAGAGCTCTCTCAGCCCCACCTACCTCATAGGGTGTCTGTTGTGGCGAGGGGAAGGGAAAGGAGTTTGTGAGCTGCTCTGAGATTCCAAGTGAAGGGCGGGGTATGAATGCAATCTCTTCTCTTCTTCTCCGGGGAAAAGTCCAAGGAACAGACAGATCTCCAGCACAGAGGGGAGGGAAACTGGGTACTTGAGAGTGAGTGGTCAGTGAAAGGACCCTCAGGAGTATAAGATTAATGGTTTCCTCAAGGTGCTTAAGGGAGAAAGGGTCTCCAGAGTGACTAGTTGGGATTCAGGGTCCAGTCAGAATTCACTGAGAGTGTGTGTGTGTGTATGCGTGGGAGAAATAATTTTGACCCAGCCCAACAACGTCATAAGGTCTCTCCCAGTATTTAGACGGGTTGTCCAGTCAGGGGAACCCTGATTGATTAATTGCATATGACCCCTAACATTACAACTGCCTGCCTATTGTAAAGAAACACCTTATAGGGTTTATTGTTTATCATCTCTGCCTGACTTTTAAGAAGCCTTCCAGCAGTGTGAATAGTGTCCGTATTGGGAACTGGCTGGTTGCCAACTGTTTAGTTCATTTAAAAACCTCTAAAAACCCATTGCCCCATTTCCCTGCCTTTTATAAAGAATAAATCTTTATTCTTATTTATTTGAAACCACGCTATCGGTGCCATTCTTTTAAATCTGAAGGGAAAGGTTTGGGCTCCTGAGGTCCCCTTTACCAGAGGGAGAAGGATTTCCCACAGCCACCCTGAGCTTGTGTGGCGGAGAGGGCAGTCTATAAATTGAATGAGTAAATAAATAAGCAAACCTACCTTGCTGAGTGATTGTGGAGATAAAATGTTGAGAGCACTGTGTGCCCGACCCTGAGCTTCTTGGCGAAAAGGACGTGCTGAAAATGGAAGCCTATTCATTGACAGACTTCTCCCCTTCATCTGTTCCATTTGATCGGCTATTTATTCTATTGTACCATTCTGTTTCCATAGTGTGCACACACACGTTTTTAAAAAAGCATGTCCAAGTAAACACATCTTCAACCGTATTCGGGTATCAGGAGTTAATTGCTTGGGAAACAGGTCTGTTCCTATTCGTGTAAGTAGCTGCTCTTGTCAGTTAAGTGCTGTTTAAAAGTAGCGGCAAACATCAAAGTTTGCTAATGTTTTTCCAGAGGACCCTGAGCACATGGTAGAGTTAGGTGGCTAACCCACTCCTCAGACCCGAATGTTCCTCCTCTTGATAGCTGCCATTCTGGGGCGGGGTGGAAGATCTGCGTCTCCTGACCTTTGATGATGCTTCCAATGCCCTAGTGAGCCAGCGGCTAAAAGACCAGAGAAGGGAAGTTATGCTGAGATACTTAACTTTAAAGAACATTAACTTGTCATGGCTGCTTTGATCATTTTTTCCCCTCAAGAACGCGGCGATAAAATTCAGACAAAGAGCTCCGGGCTGCAACATCAAAACAATGTCCTGTGTTTCTCGTCTTTGTGTGTGTGTTTATGTGTGTAACCGATACATTCACTTCTGTACATTTAAAAAAAAAATCTGCTAGCAAGAATTAATTAGGAATGGCATGCGTGTCTAAAAATGAAGGTCAAGCGGGGTAGATCTGCCTTATGATGGATTTTTGTTTTGTGTTCGTCTTCTCCCTCTTTGAGCATAATCAGAAAAGGCTGATTTTGTGTGTTCTCCTTGAAGTTCTGTTTTCCCCTGTTCTCTTTTTTTTATGCATTCAGACATCATGATAAACGGTGAGTATAATGTAACGCCTGAATGCAGTCTTCCCAGCAGTCTGAGGTCTGAGTGAGGATACAAAACAAAGCAGAAAACTGCAAAGAGTTATTGCTCTTTACTACCAATATAAACCCAATTTTTGAAGGCTTGCACAATGTCCAAATGCAGCCATAATCATAGCTGAATGTAACAAAGTTTGAGTCTAGTGGCACCCTTAACTTCCTTCCGTTGCCTCATACCAAGATGCCCCCCACTGAATCATAAATAAACGTGTAGTGAGTCCTTGGATAAGAGTCTGCAGGGAACAATACATTCCATCTCTGGAACCCGGATCTTCCACACACTTGTGTAGGAATATGTCTCCTCAATATCAAAGCCCACAGATATAGTTCCTCCTGATCTATGGGAGAAGTGGCTGAGGATGGACATAATTGGGAATGAAACATTATGTTTAATCTCGCAGGTCCAGGCCTCTTCCTGTTAATGCAAAGGCACTCTCCCTGTGTGCATATAAGAACAGAGAGTGGGTGCCTCAGTCTGCAACACTCAGTCACCATCCAAAACTCATTTTGTAGTTTCCAAAGTGTTTCTTGCCCCTCCGCCCATGATGTGGGGTGGAAATTCTCCCATGGAAAATTTTCTGCCCCACAAATGTAAATAAGTCTGTTTATCTGCAGTCATCAGACTGTTATGCTAGATATCAGTCATGTTAGGTGTTCTAAATGTGGGGATATGAATTATCGCCAAACCCCAGTACTTGTACATGGTTCGGGCTTAGATGTGGTGCATTTGCCTTCTTTTGCTAGCATAATTTAAACGTTTAGATTTGAACTGGAAAATTTCTCATGTGGAATTTCCCTGGAAAACCCAGATCACTGCTTGTTACAGTTTGTTTTTTAATTTGTATTAAAATGCGACGGTGCATAATCAGAACCAGTATCCAGCACAATTAAAAACAAATGAAGGAAGAGAATATAGACAGCTACAATTATTCCCATCTTATTTCTAACATCTTAAGGATTTTCTTCATGCAGCCGATGGTTGCCAATTCTCATCTAAGATATTCCTAGACATTTGAATTGCTGTTCGTTTGACTATTGATAACAATCCTCACATCTCTAAGAATGATTCTAATTTGCCAGCCAGCATCAGTTGTTTCCAATAACATTCAAATGGATTTTTTTTTAAAAAAAACACACTTTCTGCTGTTTTTTGTTTCAGAGGGGTTAAACCTATGAGTGACATTTGAAAGAGAATCCATGTAGATGAAATCCCTTACGGGGCTTGCAAACGGGCTCGAGGAGCTACAGCCATCAAAATAGTTCTGGAGGCCTGTGCAATTTCTGCAGAAGCACTTTCATTTCCAAGAACTCTTTTTCCCCAGCTGCCCACTCCCTCTCTCAGTCTGTGATGTACAGGCAATAGCCTGTGGTGCCTCCTTCAGCTCTGCCTGGAGTTTGTTCCAGGATGTCCTAACTTCTTACATAAAGGCCAAACCACACAAGATACAAATGACCCACAACTGGATCTATTTTTAACTCTGAAAGCAGCCTTGGAAGGAACAGTGGCATTGGAGGAGAAGGGGGTGGGGAGGAGTGCTTTCTTTGTTAAAATAAAATTTTACACATACAGGGATCATAAGATTCAAGCCTCGAGACTCCAAAGACCAACAAGATTTCCAGGGTATAAGCTTTCGAGATGGAGCTTTGACTCTCAAAAATTTATATCCTAGGAATGTTGTTGGTCTTCCCAAGGTGCTACTGGATTTGAATCTGGGTCTTCTACAACCAACACAGCCATTGACCTGAAACAGGGGTGTGAAGGTGAAGCTAATATCAGTGTGGGGAGGCAGTTTTTGACCAGGGAAATAGCATCATTGGCTCCCCCCCCCCCGGCCGACTTTTAAAATAAAATAAATGTTGGGAGAACTAATTGTAGGTCTCTGGTGTCTTGTGTATTTTGGCCTTTCAGGGAGATTAAGAACAGAGACTTCTGTACTTATTTTTGAGATGCTGTGTAGTGAATTGGACTCTCTTTATTTGAACATAACGAGGGAATCTGATTGAACCCTGCAGTTATCGAAGGGGGCAGGAGCGTGCAAACGTCGATGATGGTGTTTCAGTAACTTTGATTATCCTTCCTTTTCACTGATGCATTGCTCAAGTGAGTATATCTCACAGTCTTCGAAATATTTCTGAGTTTGTGTGATTTGGAGGCAGTGGCGGCGGCAGCATCCTGCAAACAGTGTGCCATTCAGAGAGCAGAAAGCTCCTCCCTCTGGAACCCGTGCCGGCACTTTTGAAAACGATAAACAGCAAGTTGGCTTTGCAGTTAGCGTGGAGGGAAACAAAAATGCATAATGATTCTCTTTTCCGGGGAGGGATTCTTGGCTAGTAACCCTTGCATCTGCCCCTCCGTAACTAGCACACCCGTCCAAACTTAACAATCTCACACAGCTGCTGTGGCTGCACAAGTGTAGTTCTGTCGGCTAATCAGCTGTGAAGTGGGGAAGGGCACTATATCTGACTCCCCACTCCCCCTTAGAGATAGCTGAGAGGCCCTGTAGCCAGTTTTCTGTGTGTGTGTGTGTGTGTGTGTGTGTTTGGAGGGGCATGCGTGCAGTTGGATTGGCTCTGAAAGGGAGATATAAGCAGCAAGATGAACCCCCCCACGTTAACAATGGGATATTGTGGCAGTCGCCCTGACCCGGATGGCCCTGGCTAGCCTGGTCTTGGGAGCTGAGTGGGGTTGGCCCCAGTTAGTGCTTGGATGGGGAAGCACCAAGGAATGTCCGGGGTTGCTACGCAGAGGCTGGCGGTGGCAAACCAACTCTGTTTTGTCTCTTCCCTTGAAAACCCCGTGAGGGGGTCACGATAAGTTGGCTGTGACTTGGCAGCACTTTACACACACACATTGTGGCAGGTCAGCCCTAAGTCCTACACCTGGGCACAAAAAATCAAAGGCACAGATATAGAATGGGAGGGACTTGGCTTGACAGCAGCACATGTGAAAGGGAGCTGGGTGTTCTGGTTGATCACAAGCTCAACATGAGCCTGCAGTGTGATGTGGCTGCAAAGAAAGTTAATGCAATCTTAGGATGCATTAACAGAAGCACTGTGTCCAGATCATAGGAGGTGGTAGTTCTGCTCTATTCTGCTATGGTCAGGCCTCACCTGGAGTCCTGTGTCCAGTTTTGGGCACCACGTTTTAGGGAGGATGTTGACAAACTTGAGCGTGTCCAGAAGAGGGCGACCAGGATGGTGAGAGGGTTGGAATCCAAGTCTTACGAGGAAAGGCTGAAAGAGTTGGGTATGTTTAGCCTGGGAAAGAGAAGGCTTAGAGGGGACACGATTACAGTCTTCAAGTAGTTGAAGGGCTGTCATGTAGAAGATGGAGCAGATCTATTCTCCCTTGCTCCAGATTGCAAGACTAGATCTAACGGGTGGAAATTATGAGGGAGTCATTACCGGCTAGATATCGGGAGACACTTCCTAATTGTAAGAGTGGTTGAGCAGTGGAACAGACTGCCTCGGGAGGTGGTGGATGCTCCTTCCCTGGACGTTTTCAAGCGGAGGCTGGACGACCATCTCTCGGGTATGTTGTAGGGCTATCTTTCAGCTTTGCTCCTGCAGAGTGCAGGGGGTTGGACTAGATGACCTGCAAGGTCCCTTCCAACTCTAACATTCTATGATTCCCCCACCACCACCACCACTATCCCGGTCATGAAAAGGCCTACCCAAGGCAAGTGACAAGTGCAAGGCAAGGTTCCTGTCAGCATGCCCTTAAAGGAACAGGGTGGCAGCTCAGGTGGTTCATGGTGAAGGATGGGGGGACTGTAGATCAGTGGAAGATCCCCTAGTCTGCATGCAGAAGGACCCAGGTTCAATCTCTGGCATCCCCAGTTGAAAGGACCAGGTGGGAACTTATATGAAAGAGCTCCACTTGAGACTCTTGGAGAGCTGCGGCCAGTCTGAATAGACGATGCTAACTCGCATTCGGGATAAGGCAGCTTCATGCGAAATGCATTCTGATGGCATCACAGCCAGCCTTTTGATTCTTCAGGGGCCCTGGTGCCCTTGAAGCCTGCATGGCAGATGGGGGAAACGATGCTTGTGCTGTCGCTCCTGCCCCCATGCTCAGCACAGCTGCCCCTATTAGATTTCCCCCTGTATCAAGTAGCTTCCCAAAGGCACCAGAATTTCTGGCAGGAAAATGGCAGCAATCTCTCCTGCGGACAGCTGGCCCCGCGCTAGTCATCGCTGCCGCCGTAGGCCTTGCTTATTGTTCGACACAGGGGCATAATGAGTGGCAACGGAACAGGTATTGGTTGAACCCCTCCCAGCTTTCCAAGACAAGTTTCTCACCTTTCCACCATGTGTGTGCTGACCTAGTAGTCCTTCCTGCCCCCCTCCCAAGTGTCTGTGGAGGGTGGTGAGGTTGAAGTTAAAGCTCTCCTTCAACGAAGGGAGTTTTTACTGGAACTCTTTTCCAGGTACTGTTTGTTCTCCAGCCTTGGTCCCTGCCTGTGATCTCGAAAGTAAGAACTGTGAGGATTTGGGCCAGTTGCTGTTGTGAGTGAAGTGCTTGGCATTCAGCAAAGATAACTGCCTTTCCCATCACTGCCCCGAGTGCATAGCGGTGCCCCACCCGGATTGGAGGACTTGTGGCCAGCAGGGACGTTGTTAAGCCAGCACAGTTTCTCCATATTGTTTGTCGTGGGTGGGGGGCACTTGGTGGGCATGCATACCGGGGAGCGGATGGTTGTTTGAGTGTCCCGCTTCACTGCATGTGCTCCTCCTTCCTTGTACCGTCGTTGTGCTGTCACGGGGGAGTCTTGCCCTTGCCTGTCGGGGTGTTGCCATGGAGTTTACATCTGGAGTCCTGAAGCCGAATACCTGTAAAGGTTCTAAGGATCCAAAAGTTCCCCGTCTGCCCTTCTTGGGCGAGTAGTTTAGCCTCAGCTGGCTGTGCCAAATGCCCCTCAGTCAAGGTACCAGCTTGTATGTTGGGGGTTCCGTAGACACTAAGGGTGAAGCATCCTTAGATCTCGGGCTCGGATGTGGTGAGATCTGAGTTCCTTCGCCAGGGCTTGTGTCCTCTGGATGCAATGCTGACACGGGGCAACACGGTCGGTTGCAGTGCTCCCTCTAAGCTGTGGAGTCTTGTGAGCAAAAATTCTGCTTTGTGAGCTACTGGCATTAAAGTTGTGAGTGAGCGGTTTGGCTACTGCATCAATTAGTTTGCTCTGGAGCCCTCCTTCCTGAACTAAGACAAAAAAATCTGTGAGCCAGAGGCTAAAAAACTGTGAGCTGGCTCACACTAACTCAGCTTAGAGGGAACATTGGTTGGTTGTAGTCCTGGCAAGGCAGCTGCAGAATTTGAGTTGTCTTAGGTTCTCTGTTGACTCCAGTGGAAATATTTTTATCTAAGCTGGCTACTTGGAGGAAGAAGTGATTGGATTTATACCCCGCCCTTCACTCGGAGTCTAAGAGCGGCTTACAACCTCCTTTCCCTTCCCCTCCCCACAACAGACACCCTGTGAGGTAAGTGGGGCTGAGAGAGCTCTGACAGAAACAGCATTGGAAAAAGTGCAGAGAAGGGCAACTAGAATGATAAAAGGGTTGGAGCACTTTCCCTGTGAAGAAAGGTTAAAATGCTTGGGGCTCTTTAGCTTGGAGAAACGACGGCTGAGGGGTGACATGATCGAGGTTTATAAGATTATGAATGGGATTGAGCAGGTTGAGAAAGAAGTACTTTTCTCCCTTTCTCACAATACAAGAACTCATGGACACTCAATGAAATTGCTAAGCAGTTGGATTAGAATGGATAAAAGGAAGTACTTCTTCACCCAAAGAGTGATTAACACATGGAATTCACTGCCACAGGAGGTGGTAGCAGCTACGAGCATGGACAGTTTCAAGAGGGAATTAGATAAACCTATGGAGTAGAAATCCATCAGTGGCTATTAGCCACAAGGTATAGATAGGAACTCTCAGTCTGGGGCAGGTGCTGCACTCTATTCTTGGTGCTGGGGGGGTGGGCAGCAGTGGGAGGGCTTCTAGTGTCCTGGCCCACTGCTGGACCTCCTGATGGCGGCTGGTATTTTTGGCCACTGTGTGACAGAGTGTTGGACTAGATGGGCCATTGGCCTGATTCAACATTGGCTTCTCTTATGTTCTTATGTTTTTATGAAACTGCTCTTTCAAGAACAGCTCTGACAGAACTATGGCTTGCCCAAGGTCTTCCAGCAGGTGCAAGTGGAGGAGAGGGGAATCAAACTCGGTTCTCCCAGATTAGACTCTGCACACTTAACCACTACTGGCTCTCTTTGCAAATCTAGCATTACAAAAACATAACATTACTGAAAGCTTTTAAGCACAGCATTCTTTGTCAACTCCACGCCTTCCCCGGAAGCCTTGAGCGCAACTGATTTTTGCCCCTGGTGCGAGGCATTCCTTTTGCCACTAGGATCGCTACACTGGTGTAAAGCCACAGTCTTGCTGTGTGGTATTCTGCCAGCTTGAATGGGCTTATCTGCGATCTGGTCCTTGCATAGCTAATGTCATTTGAAGTTGGGATGGCACAGCCAGTTCTGGCATGTGACCTTGGAAGGGAAAGAGAGACTCTGGTAATCGCTCCGTTGGACGGAACAACAAAGCTGAGCAGTTGATCTGTCCCTCCCCGAAGACTTGGAAAAAAATACCTTTTGCTCGCCCTCTGGAATTTGCCCGCACTGCCTCTGGGATCTTGCCAGTTTGCTTTGAAGGATTCAGGCCTGGGCGGTCTTCACAAGGCTATTTTTAGTAGGCGGAGGAGAAACGATGTCTGAAAATAGCTGGGTTCTTTCTTGCCAGTTACTGGTTTTGGCGTTATGGAAGATGCTTTCCCCCGCCGCCCTTCCCACTGCTGGCTACATTCTGTGTACAAGCAAGGCCATTCATGCCTTACCCAGCAGAACGGCTGAGGTTCTGCAAATCAGTTTCAGGGGTGGGGGGAACTCATTAGCTGAGAACTCATTAGCTGAGAACTAATGAATGAGTAACTGGGTGGATCTCTGCAGAGCTGTGCGCCGCCCCATCCAACTTCTGTGTGATTCGGGGCAGAATGCCTGCCTTTTTTGTCTGATGTTGGCTAATTTAGCCATACCCCTTTTCTTTTTTTCTTTTTCTGCCCTTTTTCTGGTTCCCCCCCTTCTTTTTTTTGGGGGGGGGGGAGTGTGTTCTTTGAGCCATGTCCGTGCTTAGTTTAGTGTTGGCCTGCTCCCGCTTCTTTGATTTGCTTGCTGCTGTTGACAGGCCGGAGTGATGGCCTCCCATCAGCCGTAGCATCTTTGTTGTGTCTTCGGTTGCCCCTTGCCAAGACTCACACCGTTCTCGCAGCTTCGAAAAAGGGTCCCGACCTGCCAAGAGTTTAAAACACCCATGAAATTTCCTCCTGCTGAACCGCTGCCTTTTTGTGAAGGGATGCTGCGGAGTAGTTGATCTGCGTTTGATTATTGTGGTTTTCGTCAAGGTTTATAGAAATGCCCGTTAGAACATCTTGCAGCTGAGGGGGTAGGATTTCCAAATGCTCAGGCTGGAAAAGGAAGGAAGGAGGAAGGAAGGAAGGAAGGAAGGAGGAAGGAAGGAAGGAAGGAAGGAAGGAAGGAAGGAAGGAAGGAAGGAAGGAAGGAAGGAAGGAAGGAAGGAAGGAAGGAAGGAAGGAAGAAAGAAGGAAAGAAATGATACAAGATCTTGAGGGGGCTTTTGGAGAATGGAGTTGTTTTTGCTGGGATTGACTGGGCTGGCTACTTCTCTGGCACGTGATTAAAACAGCCCCTCCTCCTTCAACCTGTGCCCTATGCTCAGAACGTGATTAATTGCAGGTAACTTTAAAAATGGTGTGGTCCATCAGGGTCCCTCTTTCTCTGGTTTACACCACCCACCATTGCATATACCCGAATCCTGATCTACCCTCAAGTCTCCACAGGAGTGGGGAGGAAGGAGAAGAGAAGAGGCTGCTGGTAGGACTTCTGGGTGTACAGAACCCCCTGACCCCTTTGACACCCCTTCTCAGCAATCTTAAGGGAAACCTCCTGTGTTCTTCACTTTCCTCTGGTTGGTCTTTCTCCTCATATATCTGCCTAGAAGGCAGCACGGTATAGCCCCGTCTCATCAGATCTCAGAGGCTATGCAGGGTCAGTGCTTGGATGGGAGACCGGCAGGGAAGTCATTGCAGGGGAAGGCAATGGCAAGCCACTTATATTTCTCACTTGCCTTGAAAGTCCCTTGCCGGGGCACCATAAATCAGTTGCGACTTGATGGCACTTGTATATGTACCTGGTCTTCACCCTTCAACGTCTTCCTTCTCGTTCGCCTGTGTTCCAGGCTACAATCCAACCAGAATCTGTTGGCTCTTAGTATCACCACATTGCACCCCTGGTTCCTTCTTTTCCTCTATATTGGCCGATAGCCCTATAGCAGCTGTGCCCTCGTCAGCAGCAGTATGGCTGTGTTCTGGACTACAGCATCACAGCCAGTTGTTGTTCTTTTTTCCCTTTTAATGTCTCTGTATCTTGAACGAGGTACAAAGTATGCATCGCTTTAAAACAAGCACTCATTTCTCCTAGTGGTGGTGGGTTTTTTTTAAATCCTTGTTTGTATGCCAGTGTCTTGCTTCCTCCTTTATCAGGGCCACTGGAAACCATCTTATTTTAATTAAGCTGTGATGGCTGTGATTTTATTGCAAGTCTTGCGGCATTACACTTCAAGACAACCCTGGAAGTTACACGGTGAGGCTTGCAGTAAACTCATGAGAATTGACAAGAACGTTTTCATATTGGTTCTTGTCCTCCCCTTCCCCATGGGTATGTAGCTTCTCTCTACACCTCTCTTTCTCTCCCTCTCTCTCCATTGTGTCTAATGAAGCTTCAAATTAACATAGGTTTTTTGTTTACCTGGTAGCGGGCACGCATCCTAAAAGAAGTTGGCACAACATTAGAAACAGTCCTCTGAATGCTACTGCAAAGTTGCAGAAGTGATTTTACTTATTTACCAAAGTCCGATTCCACTTTCCATCCGAAAATTTCAAGGTGCTGTTCAAAATTGTTATCAAAAGTACTGTGAATGTCAAAGAATCGTGTGTGTGTTTGTGTGGTGCTGTTTTTAAAGCAAAGAACTTACAATAGGTAAGGGTAGAGCTCAACAGAATCTCAATTGCTGTCCTTTTTCCAAAGCTACCTATGTTAGGTAGACTTTTGCTGATCTGTGGAAGGTCAGCGTTGATGGCCATGAAACTGAACTGAAATTGTAGTCATAGAAACAGTCCACTGTTACCTTAGGTATCTCTAGTGGCTTGATAGAGTATTGTCCACAATTAATGTTTGGGACTCTGTTCAAAGACCTGCCAGTCTCAGTGGTCATGTAGATTACTTGTGCATTGGTCAGGGCCTATCTTAACTGATTGTGGCATGCTGGTTGTGTATCAGTGGCCACGTGCATTGCTCTGATAGCCCCCACAGATGTCAGGGATGGCACTGGGTGGTACATATAGTGGAAGTTACAATGCATAAAATGCTTACTTTCCCTCCTTGTGTTTTACATCAGTGTAGCTGGTATTTGGTAGGAGCTGCAGTGGCTCAAGTGGTTAAGACGCTGAACTTCAGGCTGTGGAAGGTCAGTAGTTCAGCAGTTCAAGACCCGGGTGCCGCAAGACGGAGTGAGCTCCCGTCTCTAGTTCCAGCTCCTGCCAACCTAGCAGTTCAAAAGCAAGAAATTGCAAGTAGATAAATAGGTACCACTTTGGTGGGAAGGTAACAGCGTTCCGTGCGCCTTGGTGTTTAGTCATGCCGGCCACATGACCACGGAAACATCTTCGGACAGCGCTGGCTCTTCGGGTTTGAAACGGAGATGAGCACTGCAACCCTAGAGTCGGATTCGACTGGATTTCGAGCAAGGGAACCTTTACCTTTACCTTTAGCTGGTATTTGAAATGGTGTGAAAGCATTGCACACAGTAATATTGCCTGTTTTGGTTGCAGAGGTTGGAGACCTCAGAGAGCTGCAGACGTTGGACATTTCAACCAATCATTTAATAACTTTGCCCGAGAGGCTACATATGTGCCTCTCTCTTCAGTACCTGACTGCTGACCGGAACCATCTGTGGTGTGTCCCTCGCCACCTCTGCCAGCTCCCCAGTCTCAATGAGCTATCCATGGCTGGAAACCGTCTGGCATTCTTGCCACTGGGTGAGTAATCACCTTTGTTAATATATGGAGCCCTGCGGGACTTCGTTCTGATGTTCTTCCGAGGTCTGCTTCTCTTTTGATCCATCAGTCCTCCTAAATCTCTGCTTGCAGCAGCGTTTTTAAGCAATAGCGTTCCTGCTTGAACCACCTCTTGTTCTTGCTGAGGTAGCTAGAATTAAATTGCTAGACCTATTAAGATTAGTTTTAGATTTTTTTTTTAAGAAAGAGGGGAGACTGTGTGCTTCCTAAAAAGGGGCATCCATAGGAACGTAAGCCATGCCCAGCTGGATCAGACCAGTGGTCTGTAGTCCAGCCTCCTGTTTCAGTGGCCAAACAGTTACTGTGGAGGGCCAACAAATGGGACATAGAGGCCAAGGCCTTCCCACTGATGTTGCCTCGTAGCACTAGTATTCAGAGGTTAACTGCCTCTGGATATGGTGGTACCCTTTAGTCACCATGGCTAGCAGCCATTGAAGGACCTCTCCCCCACAGATCTGTCTAATAGCTTTTCAAAGCCACCTGTGCTCGTTGACTGGGCAGTGAATCCTACAGTTTAATTGATCGTGCAGTAATGGACTACTTCATTTTGTCCGTCCTGAAACTATTGCCCATCAACTTCATTAGGTCCTTCTGTCCCCGAGTCATCTCATTACAGGAGAGGGCTATGTTGTTTTTTTAAAAAAACAATGTTGTAGGAACAGTTTGGGACCCCCATTTTTTAAAAATTTTGAGATGAGGACTGAAACCGTCTGTTGAGCTTTCTCTGGAGAGACTGTCGTGATTTCTCAAAAAAATAAAGTAAACATTCTGCGTGGCTTTGGGTTTCAGCTGTCTAGCCTGGTGAAAGGTGTCTCCGTGAAAGCCCTCCTTTTTGCCCCTGTGTAGGAGAGGCTTCTTCACAGAGGACTTTTTGGTCAAAATGGTCACAGATATACACACAAGCCGTCTTTCCACATGTTTGCAGTTTGAGTTCCACAAGGCAGGTCATAATTATATACCTACATTAAAAATGTCGTCCAACATGTTAAAGGGGGGGGGAGCCTTAAAATTAGATTTGGTGGCTTCTGGGTCTACAATAAATGTTCTCATGGAGGTGAATAAATAGCTTCATCTGTTTAGACTCTGGCAAATATTTTAATATAAAGTATAATTACACCCACATCATTTATTTTATGGTTGTCGACAGCATCTCTTGATGTAGAAACAAGTTTCTTGGCCTAAACCAAGCTGATTTTAAATCATATTCCGAACAGGGCTTTGCACCTTTCAGTGTAGCCATGTTGAGAATGCTGGTTAGGCCAGTGGCAGATGGTAGTGGAAGGGAGTTCGAAAGAGATTAGATTAGAATTGCCGTAGAATGAACAGCCCAGGAAAGGGCACCTTTATAATGGAACAGCATCTACTGCAATTATCATTGTAGGTCATATCTTCTTTTAGCGCATTGGCTTTACCTTACAACTCTGCTTCCTGCATTATTCGTTTACCTACCTTAGTTTTCTGCATTGTTCCCTAAGGAACTAGAACGGACTGTATCTCTTCAGATGGCAGGTGATAAATCATAATTTTAATAATTTTTATAAGAAATAACTAAACTAGAGCAGTTGCGTTTCTTAATCACATGGTGAATTGCTTTTTAGTAGGCTTCTTTAGAAATTTTTATTTTATTCTATTTACATTATTCATAAGCCGCCTTTCTCTCCAGGGCAGGCTACACATAGTGCGTTAGTTCAGTAGACAACAAAATTATTTATTTATCAAATTTATACCCTGCCCTCCCCGCCGGGGCAGGCTCTGGGCGGCTTACAAAAATCAAAACACATAAATAACCATCAAAACAATCATAAAACCATCTAAAACAATCCCGATGATGTAAAGTGCTAGTACAATTGGTCTGGCAAAATTAATGCTAACGATATTTGGTGGTGGCGGCGGCAGCAATTGATGTCCTATTCTGTTGATCCGCTTGTCGTTCTGTTTCTCCTTATGTGGCCGGTTCCTGCTGTTGATGATAGTTCTGGAGGGCAGGGCTCACGATTAATTATTGGGGGGGGGGCGGCTCCTAGTTGAAGGCCTGGCGGAAGAGCTCCGTCTTGCAGGCCCTGCGGAACTGCATAAGGTCCCACAGGGCCCGGATCTCTTCCGGGAGCTCATTAAGATTTTAGGGAGTCTGGAGCCACCAGAAAGAACTGAGGCATCACATAAGTAGTCACACGACATGTTAAAGCAGTCAGGAAACTGCATAAATAGGATCCTACTTACAGTAAGCTATACACAGCAGGATAGACCACAGTCATAGAATCATAGAATCACAGAGTTGGAAGGGGCCACACAGGCTATCTAGTCCAACATCCTGCTCAATGCAGGATTAATCCTTAATCATTATCCAAGCAAGTTTGGAAAACCATTTTGTACAGCAGGTCCAAGTGGGGCACAAGGAAGGGGCTGCTATTCACAAAAGAAAGACTGTGTGCTGTACAAATGGCTCTCCCAGCGCACTTCCCTTGAGTAGCAGCCAGTATGTTATGCCATGTGCCACTGTTCACCAAAGCCAGGGTGAAGAGAAGGTTGCAGAAGAAGGGAAGCATAAACGCTTTTGTGGGTCCCGTGCCTCTTTGCTTGAACCTGCAGGCCACGTGGCATTAAGAAAGCCGGTCTAAAGCAAAGAGTCAGGTGACTGAGATGTGTGTCCATCTGTTGACGAGTACAGTTTTATAGCCGAAAGCAGGGCTGCAACACTTAATCAACTAAGCAGCTAATCTGTGTTTAAAAGTTCTGACAACTTTAAAAAAGTGTTTCCAGTTTATTAATCAGAACTCTTTAGCATTAACTGCAAGGACTTGATATTGCTGCAGGCCACTGGTGCCGTTATCAGGTGTTCTCTGACTCAGGTTCAGAGAAGAAATACTTCTGCCTGGTGCAAAGACATGCATGCATATTTAAGATTACTGTTGCTCATCTGTAACCTTTTAATCAATTGATTAAACCTCATGATCTGATCCAGCTTGATTTTTTAAAAAGTGGTCAGTAGCTTTGCAAGAAATGAATCCAAAGCCAAACAGAAAAGCAAGTGCTTTGGAGGCTCTGGTTGCGAAAAATCATTGGGTTGGATCCAAACTAAATTGGCAATTTCTGCAGAGTCCCTCCCCCTGTTGTTATTCATCGGGAGTCTTCTGTCCCCCGGGAGTAGCATCTTGTGGGGGTTCGATTCTGCCATTGGGAATTTTAGTTGGAATCCAACCCATTGTTTGCTGCAACTGCCAAAATAAATGCTGCGGTGAGCATTGAACTTCTGAGAAAGGTGGCTGTAGGCTGGCATGGCTAAAATTCTTTTTATGGTAATGTTTTTAATGGTGACGTTCTCTAGTGAGTGTACGTGCATTTGGTGCTAGACAAGCAGGTCTCGTGCCCCATGTGTGATAAAATGGGGGGGGGTATCCTCTCACAGCGCTCTCTTGAGCGTTGGCTTTCACAGCAGAGTTAAAGAACATCATGGGAGATGCACAAGCATGTCTGTTCCATCTTCAGCCATGTGGAAAGCATATGCCAGTGCCCTGAGGTTAAAACATGGAGGAGAGGGGGGAGAAAAACTTGAACTGGGGGTGTTGTTCAGGACTTAGAAGCAGTTGGTCATTTCTAGCAGAAAGGCTTTGATCTTTCGCTCTGGAAGGAGGCGAGTGGAAACTTTTTTTAAAAAAGTGCTTTAGGAAAGCCACATGAAAACTTGCTTTGTAGTTTCAGATGGACAGCTTCCTTGCTCTGCAAAGTCCAGAAGGGAATGCGTTGAGCAAAGAGCTCTTAGTGATGTTTATTGCATGATGAGAAGCTTAAAAATTAATGGCAGGGGAAGGTGGGGAAGAGCCCCTCTTACGCAGTGGTAACTACCAAATGTTTAGAAAATCTTTTTGAGGTTCTCCTTGGCACGGCTGTTTGTCTCTCAGCGGCTTAGGTGAGACAAGTAGCACACGCTAAATGCAACAACTCGTGCTGAGTGTGTCTGAATGCTTCTTAGCTGCTCGAGAGCTCGTCTGTGAAACGTCTCTCCAGTAAAACAGGAACTGGAGGTTATTCTCCAGGACTCACCAAATGGTTTACTTGAGCTCCATTATGCAAGGAAAAGATTCTGCACGTGGGGAAATATGAAAAAAAAAGTTGTAATTAGCTGTGCTGGCCCATGAAAAATCCGGAACATGAATCAGAAGTCATACGATCCTTTTTATTGGGGACCAGCTGTGGTGACACACGAAATTGTGCATGCTTTTGAGCTCATCAGAACCCTTCATCGGGGAGGATGTTGCGAAGACGGAGGAGGGCAAAAAGATTTTCCTAACAAAATACGGTCACGGAAAGGGAGCTCTCCGTGTTTGGTTTTAAGTTGCACAGTTCAGACTGAACGGAAAGGGAGCTCTCCGTGTTTGGTTTTAAGTTGCACAGTTCAGACTGAAGATTGTTAACATCAAACACCCGTACTGTATTTGAGGACCCACGTCTGTTCAGCCTAGCCTGATCTTGTCAGAGCTTGGAAGCTAAGCAAGGTCAGCCACGGTTAGTGCTTAGATGGGCGATAACCAAGGAACACGGGGACTGCTGTGCAGAGAAAGGCAACAGCGAAAACCGCCCCTGCTTATCTGTTGCCTTGAAAACCCCACGGTCAGGGGTCCGTCGCCATGAGTTGATTGTGACTTGATGGCATACAATTATTATTTGTGTCTGTTGGCAAGACTGGCACACAGGCGCCTCAAAGCGAGAGAGGAATTGAGGGTTTGAATCGTGGTGCTCTGCCCTGTTTCTCTTCTCCCCAGCTGATTCGGCAAAAAAAAGTCAGAATTTTTGGCTGGTTGAGAACAGCTCCCCAAAGTTCGGTTTTACACTGAAAAGGTATGCCCTATAAGTGTCTGTTGACATCCAGCAGCAAAATTCCTGTTACCGAGAGTGAAACATTTTCATTTCCTTGTGAAGAATGAATGTGAATCAAACCTGCGGTTGATATTAATTTTTTCACTCACAAAGATGCGCATAGGTTTTTTTTCCACTAGGAGCATCACTGGTTGTTTTTAATCAGACAGTCTTACTGGGTGAGAGAGACTTGATAGCCCTCTTAATACAGTACCTTTGGGAAATGTAGAAGAATCACTTTACCTTTCTTTCTTCCCCATTTCATGGGGCTCTTAAGAGGTATCCCAAGAAAACAAAATGTCTTGCGAGTGGGAAATGGGAGAATTACTTTGACTTGAACAATGCTTTGTACGGGAAGGATTTTGTTAGGCACAAATCCCAACTGTTTCACTAACAAGCCGTTCATAATCAGTAGTCCCTGTTTGCAGAGAACCTTGTTTGGATTGCGGTGGGTGGGTTTGTCCATATATACCATGATTTCTGGCAGGAATTTGATTTCTTCATCCCCTCTTTTGTTTCCCAAATCCAGATTTAGGTCGTTCCCGAGAACTGCAGTATGTTTACGTGGATAACAACATTTACTTGAAAGGGCTTCCCTCTTACCTTTATAATAAAGTCATCGGTTGTAGTGGGTAAGTGTTTGGATTCAGTCGTCACACACCTGCTTATCACACAGGCTGTCTTCCTCAGATGCAACTTTGGGTGGTTTTTACTCACACATCGAAAGGATTACATTGACTTTCGGCTCCCTACAGTTTACTGAATCTCCCGCTTTAATTTCCTGAACATTCAATACTTTCAGCATTAGTATTAGTATTTCATTTCCATAAGCTCCTGACAAGCTGTCCACTTCTTTGACGTTATAGGACGTTTTTGGGTGATCACACTCAACGGGTAGCGTGGTGCCAAAAGAATAAAAGTCTGACTCAGTTTGTTATTTCATAAGTAATTTTGGAAGTGCTGTATCAAACGGACTGTTCTCTGGATCTTTTTGAGACCAAATAACTCTAAGAGCATTTTGCTGAACTATTTGTTCAGCATGGAATGGCATGTAGGTTCTTACTGACTCCATGCATGAAGACAGTAATTTGTGGCAAAAAAATTTATTCCCTTGGCAAACGGAATTGCACGTCTCGGTCTAATTTTGGAGTAATCTGTACCTTAAAAGGCTCCGTTTGTATGCTTTAGGCACACTTGGCAAAACTTAAAAGCATGCACATTAACGAAAGTGGTGATGGCAGGTCTACCCTCTTGAAGGGCTGGGTTGTCTTCTACGAGGTGATGGTGTAAATAGAACTCACGAGTCTCTGCTGTTGGAAGTGAGTGTATTTGAAGCTCTGCTTCACTGTCACAAGAGTTTTGTCAGAGGGCGTGAGAACGCTGGTTTTGTGTTCATTTCTATTGGCTAAAGCGTAGGAAGTCCTCTGAACTGCCAAAAGCCCTTTGACTATTTTGTGCAACGGAAACAGCAAGTTCACCAGTGCTCCCTTGCTTTTTGCTAATTCAAAGCCACAACTTCAGAGGCAGAAATTGAATGACCATTAAGTAAAGCATTTGGGATGTAATGACTTCAGTCAGCTGTTTTGCCTTTGGGGGCGGGGGGGGCAGCTGCTAACAACTTTGGTTGGTTTTTGTTTCGGCTTGTCTCACCGGCTGTATCCATGAAACTCGGAGCTGCCTATGGCACATTAGTTAGTGATTTCTGCAGTTGCCTGAAAGAGAACCACTTCCCCAAGGCCTCCTGGGCTTTGCATCTGTGTAGAGACTCGAACCCCAGTCTCCTGCGTTCAGCCAAAACTTTGTAGGCCCTGTCACATCCACTTACACCCACCTGTGCCACCAGCGTGGGATAACGTGATCCTCACCTTGGGGAAAAGCCACCTTTGCAAGGATGGGGTTTTGACGAAGTCCTGTGCCCCATCAGTCTGATGTCCATTGAGGCTAATGACGATTTTAAGGACAACCCTGTAGGTTGAGAAGGGCATCTCACAAATCTGTAGAAATGAAGTGGTAGTCATTCCAGGGCAGGTTTTTGTTTTCACTTGCCTAGCAGGTTGTTGGGAGGGGAAACGCGGGTTTTAGTCGAATCCAGGGGTTGAACTCAGCGGGCTTTTGGAAATCTCCCTTGGAATCCCATGGCAGTGGTAAAGCTTAAATTTGTTCAGATCAGTTGGAATCTGGCAGGCCCCTTCACCCTAAGTGTACCCCTAAGAACGTATGCCCCAAATGCGTTTACAGTCCCATAACTTTGTAATTGTCTGTAATGTATTTTAAGTGTTTGTGCGGCTGCACAATTTTCATTCATGGGGCTTGTGAAAGTAGGCCTCCTCTGAGCTATTCCATACGTGTGGATGTGTAGAAGAGTGAGAGCTGCTTTAGAAAAGCAGCATGCTACAGAAGGAAGTCTCTGGGGATGGACCAGGTGATGACTTTTTGTGTGCAAATGTCATTTCCCTTTGCAACAAGTCTTCTTTTTCAACAACTGTTTCTCCAGCTGTGGTTCTCCTGTTCAGAAGTCAGAGGTGAAGCTTCTCTCCTTTTCTTCGGGGCAGCTGACTGTTTTTCTCCCAGCAGAGGTGAAGTCGATCGGGACCCACTTGGACCCCGTCCTGCCCTTGCAAGAGATGGCCATGCGGACACTGCATAACACCTACTGCGGGTTTCTCAAAGGTAGCCGAGCTGCAGTCGATCCTTTTGCACATCCCCAAGCGCCTAAATGGGCGGATGGTCAGACCTTAGCCCTTTCCTGTGCTTCTCATAGTCCGGAGGAGATGTACGAGGAAAGCAGGAATGGGAGAGGAGGGGGGATTAAACCTAGTAAAGGGAAAAGATGAGTTGGGGGGGGAAAGACAATGACACAAGCGTGCTGAATGTCGGGGAAGAAAATTCAGTTGGAAAGAAGTTGACAGAGGCTGGCTGGGAAGTTAAAGTGACTGCTCATTTCAGGCAGACCTGGCTAGCAGCACCCACAGTGGGTGTCTGCTTACCTGGCGGTAGCTCTGTACCAACACCAGTTGGCAGCAGTGCCCAGTAGAGGCAACAGTGGACCCAGCGCCCCTCATAGGCACCACTGGTCAGGTCCGAGCTGAGCAATCCCAACAGCACTGGCAGAGCTACAGGGGCTCGACTGGACTCGTTCCTCTCAGCCTGCAGCCGTCTAGAGCAGGGGTGTGAAACATATGGCCAGCGGGTCAGAACCGGCCCGTCCAGGACTATTACCCAGCCCACAAGCAACCATTTGCCTTTATTGCCAGGTGGCAGGGGCTGTGCGTTATGTCCCTGTGTCCTGTTCCAGTGCTGATGCCTAACAGGCAGTGGAAGTGGGAGGGCAGGCATCAGGGAGAGACTGTAAGGAAATACTGTGTAAATACTGTGTTAATGTTATAATATCGTTATTTGGGTTTGCTTTTGCCCTTTATGAATTTCTTATCTCCAGTACTGGCACTACATTTTATGGCACACATGGCCTGGCCCGACAAAGTGACATTTATGTCAGGTCTGGCCCCCATAACAAATGAGTTAAGAACATAAGAGAAGCCAGTGCTGAATCAGGCCAATGGCCCATCTAGTCCAACACTCTGTCACACAGCAGCCAAAAATACCAGGTGCCATCAGGAGGTCCAGCAGTGGGGCCAGGGCACCAGAAGCCCTCCCACTGCTGCCCCCCCCAGCACCAAGAATAGAGGGCATCACCTGCCCCAGACTGAGAGTTCCCATCTATACCCTGTGGCTAATAGCCACTGGTGGACTTACAGTAGCCCCTGTAAGAAGAGCTCTGTAAGCTCTTGGAGGATTGACTACATTAGGGGGTGTTGCCTAATATGCAAAGGAGTTCCTGCTACAAAAAGAGCCCTGCCTATAGCTAACTAGATTGATCTGGATGTTTTACTGTTTTAGCCTGATCTTAAATTGTTTTACGTTGATGTTTTATCTGGTTACATTGTACTCTGCCCTGAGCCCCATCCTACCGGGGCGGGCAGTTAATAAATTCAATAAATAAATAAATGCTTTTCCCAGCTCTGCAGTGTTCTTTTATGAGATACAGTGTCCAGAATTGCACACAGTATTCCAACTCAAGCCACACCGTAGATCTATACAGGGGGATTATAATATTGGCCGTTACATTTTCAGTCCCTTTCCTAATAATCCCCAGCATAGAGTTTGCTTTCTTCAGCGTGCATCAGCTTACCCTTACCTACATCACCGTGAGGTCAGAATGTCCTCACAGAGCCTACTGTCTATAATCCTAACGATCACATCTTCCACTACCAAAGGCCTACCCACTCCAACCCCAGAGGGATATCCTTAGTATGTCGTGCAAGGAAGAAGTCCCTTCCGAGGGATTATTTCTGTCTTCCTCAGCCTGAAACCCTTCAGCTTCACAGTCCTCACTCTCCGCGACGGCTGAGGAGTTATCAGCCCAGGAGCCGGTCCCTGTAGGGGTCTCGTCCATGTACCTCACTGTCCATGTCTTGGGTACAAGGCAAGTTATAGCACTTGTTTTGCTAGCATCCTGAAGCCGGAAGGTATTGGAGGCCAGAAGCCCCAGTGATGACAGGACAAAGCCCTGAAAATCCTTGTTAAGATTTTTGTTAAAGTTTGGAGCTTTGTCCCGGCTTTCAGAATGTTCTTGCCAATGCAGTAGAACCAGCACACAGAACTGGTGTGACTTTCTTTCCAAGCATGCTCTAGGTACTGGCCCAAAGTCATCTCCTGATGCTCTATCTTGTCCTGGAGAGTTTTCTTGGAGAGGAACAGCCACCCAAGTCTTAGTGAACGGCACTTTCCCCCACGACACCCCCTTTCAGTGTTTCAATGAGCCGGCCTTGCTGGGAGGGCGGGGTAAAAATCTAATGAAATAAATAAATATTAAATAAGTTCATTGCCCAAGTCACCATCGAAACCATGGTTGGGGCTTTTTGTTGTTGAATACACAACGTGGTTTTAACCCGGGATGAGTTCCGCTTGGTTAAGAAAGCCACTGATATATTGTCTCAGCGTCGTTGTGATCTGAGTCTCTGCTTTTTTGTTTCGTCCCCTCCCACCTAGATCTCCAGCTCTTGACTCCCATCTCGTTGCCTAGAAGTCTCTCGGAACTGTTGCGCTGCCCTCTGGGACACTGCCACCGCTGCAGCCAACCCATGTTTACAATTGTCTACCCAAAGCTCTTCCCCTTGAGAGAAACACCGATGGCTGGATTGCATCAGGGGTAATTACAGGGGGAAGTTACCCTGGGGTCTCGGCTGGAGGGGAAAGTAGTGCCTACATAGGGGTGTTACTGGTTTTGTAATGACCTGCTCGTGAACGTTGTCTTTTTCAAAACAGATTTATCTCTGTGCCTGAAGCTTCTATTTCTGTGTTTCTTGCAAGCGGCGTAACTGATTTATGCCCCCACTCAAATGGTCTCCTATTTCTGTGTTTCTTGCAAGCCATATCTGTGCAAATACTTAAGGCGCCCTCACTCAAAATGATAATCCTGTTTTATTTAACTACTTTTTCTCTGTTGGGGACCCAAAGCAACTTACATCGTCTTCCTCTCTCTTTTTACCCTCACAACAGTCCTTTGAGGTAGGTGTGTGGCTAGTCCAAGGTCACCTGGCAGGTTTCCATGGCAGAGCAGGGGATCTGAATCTTGAGTCTGCCAGGCCCTAGTCCTGCACTAACCACTACGCCGCACTGGCCTCCCTCCACACAGTAGACTAGCTGAAGTGGTCCACAGGGATTTCAGTTGCATGCAAGTTTCTTGCAGGGTCTGTCTCTGAATATGGACTTTTTTGTCATTGGCTGAGAAGTAGGCCTGTCGTTTGGAATTCACTTGTGTTCCCCTGTATGAAACCAAGAGGGAATCGAGATGGGGAAGGGTAGGGAAGGTGTCCGATCAGGCATTCTGGATGCGTTCTCTGCGCATTTAACATACCGTGCCCAAACATAAATCCCCCCCCCCCCGAGCCATGAGAAACAGAAACTTCCCTTTTCTTCAAGAGCAGGCAGGTATTTTCAGAACTCGGAAGGGCCTGCAGTTTTGGACCAGCTGTGTTAAACATTATTGTTCTGTAATAGTGCTTTTAGCGCCTTCTTTTTTTCCTGTTTACAAAAAAGCACCGCGTTTGTATGTTTTTATGCAAATAAGAAAACTTATGCTCTGCTCTACAATTTGTCACTGAATGGCAGCAGCAGACGACGCAGCCCTTTTATAGCTCTGACTATGAGGCGCTAAAGCAAGAAGCGGTGGTAATGGAGAAAGTGATTGGCTGCTCCTTCTCGCTAACCAAAGCCCCCCTTCCTTTTCTTAGAAAGCTTTGCCCCGATTACAACAGCTGACCATTTGCTTCACCCTTGCACGGCAAAGGGCAGCTTCCTGGTTGCCACCACCCCGTGGCCACCCCCTATGCCACTTCTGCCCACGTGGTCAGGAAGACTCATGCGATATCAGGCCTTGCTGGCCCCAGGCCCCAGCGGCACCCACCCAGCGGCTGAACAGTTCCTTTTATCGGACCAGGGCACACAAACCATGTCGTGAGTGATCTTGGCTATTCAAGAAATTGCAAGGTTCGGCTTGAGTATTGCTACACTAACAGCCAAGTCCTATGCAGAATGACTTCAGTGTAAACCTGTTGATTTCAGTGGGCTTAAACTGGATCCACTTGGGATAGGATTGTGCTGCGATGCTCCTAACGGCAGAGTGGATGCTGTGAAGAAGAAACAAACGCCAAATGCACTATTGAGAGTAAATCCCACCTCCCCCCCCGCCCTTGTAGCCATGCGCCTCATTTTTGAGGGATGTTTCCAAATTTTGTTCTAGAATGCAAGTTCACAAAAGGGTTTTGTTACCCCACAGACCAGCTGAGAGAGCCAGTGTGGTACTGTGTTTAGAGTGGCGGGCCAGAGTCTTGGAGACCCAAATTCTAATCCCCACTGCGCCGCGGAGGCTTGCTGGGTGACCATGGGCCAGTCACGCCCTCTCAGCCTAGCCTGCCTCACCAGGTTGTTGTGAGGATAAAACAGGAAAGGGGAACGATACAAGCTAGGTTGGGTCCCCACTGGGGAAAACGGCAGGCTATATATAAAGCAATGTCTTGCCTCCAGCAGCATATAAGGAAAAGTACAGGAAGTACACGTCACCATCATTTGCTGTGTCTTTGTGTGTATGTGTGTAAAATATTATATATATAATATATAATAGGGACGGACATAAGGAGAACCTGGAGGCACAATTGAGTAGCTAGACGGGTGGGGCTGAAATGTCTAGTTTATCTAATTCCGCTCAGACTCGGGTTGAAGGAATTGCAAAAGATGGCTAGGTCAATGAGTAGATTTCTTTTTTTTTTTTAAGCTGCCAACCCACACGGCCTGCCTGAAGCCATGTTCAGCAGGAAAAATTCTCTGGTTTAGTGAAAGGCAATTGTGGGGAACCTGATTCCATCACCCTATTCTTCTGCACTGCCCTAAATATTCTGCTATGCGCAGTATTTTGATTCGGCCCCTTCTCCCCTTGCAGAGTGACTTTCTGGACGAGGATTTAAATTTTTTTCTAGCAGACAAGCGTCCAACAATAACACTCTCCGTTGCTGGATTTCTGACCTGCTATGTATGGAAGCCAAGAGTGGTGCTTTGCAAATCCTGCAAACTATGTTAGGGCCGATCTGCACTCCAAGTCATCGAGAATACCAGTCGATGTTGTTCTTTGTATTATGTGTTACTCCTTAAACTTCTCCTTGCTTCGGCTTTGCCAGGTTATGCCAATAAAGGTTTCTGTTCTTTTGAAAGGGAAAGGAGTGAGACCATGGCTGGGAAGGGCAATAATGCAGAATTCCTTCTGGGACCTGATTTGTAGGGAAGGCATCCCTTTTGAATAGGGTTTCACGCTGTCCCCTTGCGAGAACCTAGACCCGGGGCACGAGGGAAGGCCAGCCGGCAGAGGAAGGAAAGCCGTGCAACATCCCGCAAGGACAGTTAGTGCAGCACGTCCCCTAAGAACCTGAAGAGCAGCAGAAACCAAGGAGTTCTCCAGATGTGTTCTTCAGAGCCACATCACAATCGCTGCTGGAGTATTTTAGCTGAACTCTGTGTGTGTTGACGGAAGAAAACCATTATGCTATTTTTACAAGCTCAAATGTTTTGTGTACTTAATTCTCTCTCTCTCTCTCTGTTTTTAACTGCCTGAAAAAGTTGTCTGTTGTGGACGAGAGCCAGAGTTTTAATCTCAAGCCAATGACTGCTTTCTTTTCCCCCCCGCCTCCCCTCCCTTCTGTGTTCCAGGAGGACGAGTGTTAGCTTTGTGGCGTACTGCTGCTCCACCCAATGTCTGCAGACTTTTGACCTATTGAGCTGATAAAAACTGAAAGCAGCTCAGGAGCGTTGCCAGCTCGGAGCGGCCTTCAACCGCGTCTCCCGATGGTGCTGGAATACTCCCGTTGTGTGTGTGTGTTTGCGTGCGCCGAAGCGGCAAGGAGGAGTTGCCCAGCCGGGAACCCCGGGAGCCACTTAAATCCTCACCGTATCGGATTTGGGATGCAAGGCGCAAAAGCTCTTTGGGAAGTATTTGAACGCTCCAGCTTTAGAAAAGGTCAACACCTTCCCGGTCCCCCTTTCAGGCAGAATGTGCACAAGCAAACATCAGATGGGCAGGCGGCCTCTGGGACACTCTAGGGTTTTAGTTGTATTCACACAAGGCTTCTGTTCAAACCAGGGTCAGCCGTTCGAATGTGAGAAACTGATTTAACAATACAT
This sequence comes from Gekko gecko, assembly GCA_029375565.1. NCBI lineage: Eukaryota > Metazoa > Chordata > Lepidosauria > Squamata > Gekkonidae > Gekko > Gekko gecko. The sequence continues at coordinate 36,240,603 of JAPDNY010000017.1, read as the reverse complement.
TTGCAAAACTTGTAAGTTCCTTTTTGTGTGTGTGTGTGGAGAGAGAGAGAGAGAGAGAGAGAGAGAGAGAGAGAGAGAGAGAGAGAGAGAGAGAGAGAGAGAGAGAGAGAGAGAAATGTTCCTTCTTGGCTATGTATTGCCACTCACAGGAGAACAGCCATTTAAGGTAACGGTTTATTTTTGCTGGCAAGAACCTTGCTTTCTTCTTTTTTTTTTTCCATTTCGGTTCTAATATTTTCTCCCTTTTTCTGCAAACCCCCTCCCCCAACCGACCTTTTGACAGTGGGTGAGGAGTATAAATCTTCTTTGGGAAATTGGGCGTTCCTCCTGAATTTTGTGGAGTCATTGTCGTCCCGAGTCCACGGCAAGCAGCCACGGATGTCTCAATTGGTGGCGATTCTGACTTTTTAGCGTGTGGAGGTAAAAAGGACTTTAAAGGTAGGATCGGCAGGCTGCCTACTTAATTCTGCTTGCTGCGGACCTGCAAAGCGTTTACGCATCAAACGGAAGCAGACGGGGCTTTGCCGTAAGATGTAAAGGGGTACGGTCCACAGCTGCCTCCGCTTCAGAATTCCCATTGATTTCCAAGAAGCTTCAGTCACACGTCCTGACTTCTGAGGAGATCGCAAAAAGGAGAGCAAAACAGAGTCACTTTTTTCCTGATGTTACTTTTTTTTAAAAAAAAAGCTTGGGCTCGAAAACGATGTTGCAGATATTCTTCCTGCCCTCTGCGGATTGCCTCTCGGAAACTTTTCCTTGCACTTAATAGCACAGAAGCTAGAGGGAAGCCCAGAAGGAGGGTCTGATTTGCTGTTTTGGTTTTAAAAATAAGAAAAGAGCAGAACAGAGGCCTACTTAGATAGTTTACAGATACTTATTTTCCGTAATGCTTTGCTGCTGGTGTAGTTGAGAACCGCAAATTGCTTGTGGGTTTTGACACACGAGGCGTTTTGTTTTTGGGGAGTTAACGTGCCGAAAGATCAGAATCTCAAAAAGTGCATATTTAAGGCGGTTTGGGAGCATCATGTGTGGCAGGGAGGCAAACACCCGCTGTGTTAGTGGCAAGGGCAGACATGTTTGCATTGCCCAGAAGGGAGGCATTTTTCGAGCGGGGTGCCGGGTGCCAAAAATCTTCCTTAGCCAGTCACCCTCATAGGTGATTTCCTTAAGGGAGGACAGGAAAGTTCCTGGAACTCAAACAAGACCCAGTTCATGTACAATGCAGACCAAAGTGAAACGGTATTGTCCAGAACCCTGGCAGACAGTAAGTGAGCGCAGCACGGTTTTGATTCCCCACTCCCATAAAAAGAAAACCTTCCAGCATTAAGCCCAGGTGGAAGAAGGAGGGATTAATTGTAACCCTGTCGTGCACAAGAAAATGATTTTTTTAGATGTGGGCGGCTTTTGAAATATAAGTTGTCGGCTGCAGACCATAGGTGTACTATCCTGACTTCTCACCCCCGTAAGAAGCTGGAGACGCGAAAGCTGTCTTCTCTTGAGAATCCCAAGCCATCCTTCCTACGCGTTCCCACAAGCAGGGAAGGCCGATGCACTGGCTTATCCCTTTCCTTTCTCCCCAGCCCTCCCCTGGAGTACAGAGAGCTCCCGGGTGAATCAGAGGGGGAGGAAGGAAGAGCTCCTTGAATTTCCCCCTCCTCCGTGCCCGGCCTTGCAGACTGAGCGTTGGAAGAAGAGGATGAAATAAAATTTAAAAAGTCCCATCAGCAGTGAGATCCCTTCCCCGAAGGCAAAGAGCCTCTTCTCTTTTCCTGGGATTCACCTGGGATACTCTCTCCTTTCTGGGTGGGCAAGGAACTGTGAGTGATGAGCAGACATTTCGGTCTACCTGCCCATTGGGGTGGTTATTGAATGGAAGGGGGCGATGGACCTCCGGGTTTCTGAACAGCCTGCCAATGCAGCCGTGATGCGCCCCACTCAGAGATGCGGCGACCTGGGATTTGAAGTTTGGCTTTTGAACTCTTGTCTTTTGAAATACACCCACACTGGAATAAAAACCCGCCCATGTTTGTGTGTGTGTGTGTGTGTGTGTGTGTGTGTCGATTCCTGCTACTTTGTGCTTTCGTGTCTTGTTCATTTCTCTGCTTTCTGGCACGTTCAGCCTGGCCTTTGAAAATCAAACGTGGCCAAGCAAAGAAGATTGTGAGCCATTCTCCCGCAAGCCAAAGAATTACTTACTTGGGAAGGATGGCATGACTATTCCCACCTTTACTAACAGCCACTGTGGCGTTAGTGGTCAGGCTAGGCACTGAAGAGCCCTGGGTTCAAATTCCCATTCGCCCACGAAGCGCACGGAGTGGTCTTGGGCCGGCCGCCGTCTGTCAGGGTGGTCGTGAGACTGAAATAGAAAAGCAAAAACCCTGAGCCCCGTAGAGGAAGGATGGGATGAAAGAGCCCTGTTCTGCCAGAATCATGTGCGGCTTTGTTGGACCGGTCCATTGAAAGAGCCAGGTAATAAGTAGCTGGTGATTCTTTTATAATTATTTCAGCGCCATGTTGCAAAAAATGCAATAGCCTCCAGGCTGGTTTGTGTGTGATGTACAAGATGTGTGGGGGTTTTTGTTCACAGCAGAGACCCAATTAGTGTTTGAGGCCCTAAGTGCTGCTCTTGGTGCGCGTCCCATTTCCTACTAATTAAGGATGAGCACATAATGTGCAGGCGGAATAAGTTGTATCAGGCAGCAGTTCTTTGGCCTTTGGGAAGTGAACCGCCTTTGGGGAGGCTTGGCGCATGGTCAGTGTGACCAGAGAAAACCAGCCAGTCGTATCTAGCGGAACCTTTTACGTTCCAACAAATCAAGGACCTTTAGATTTGTTCACAAAACCCCACCCTTCCCAAGCCATAAGAGTACAGAGTCCTTGGTTAGTACCGAACTCTAGCTTGGATTCATAAGGCATCGGGAAGAAAGTCATTTCTGCTGGAGGGCTGCTGTGTGGCCTTCATCGGCCTGGATGCCCCTTTCCCAAGCACAATAATGGCAACTCCTTCAAAGTTAGGGTTGCCAAGTCTGGGTTGGGAAATTCCTGGACATTTAGAGGAGGGAACCTAGGGAGGGCCAGGTTTAGGGAAGAGGTGGCAGGGTATAACTCCATCGAAGCCACCCTTTAGGACAGCCCTCTTTTCCAGACGAACTGTTCTCTCTGGTCAGTTGCAATTCTCGATCTCCAAGCCCCACTTGGCAGCCCTATCCAACGTTGATGTCCTTGTGTCAAATGGGTGTGTGTGAGCCAGGTGAAGTGTTAGGTATCCACGCCTCCTCAGAGGTGATTCTTTCACTGCATTGTGCATTGTTCCTCTTTGGAAGTGCCGAGCTCGGTTTAGAGGGTAGGTGTACAGCTTAAAGACTATTCAGCTCGTCCAGAGGTGTGTGTGTCTTTCGGAGAGGCTACTGGGCCAGTCATCTGTTAGCCGGGCAGCCCGCTCTCCTGTTTTTCCAGTCATTCACGCTAATATTTCCATCTCTGGTCAAACGCTAAGCCAGCCAGGGAGAACGGAAAACTCCTCTTTCTGTTCTTCTCACTCAAAGGCCTTTGAACAGTTCGGGATCCAGCCCTCTTCACAGGCAAATCACCTGTCTTTAGCGACCGCTAAGGTAGTTTTCCAATCCGCCTCTGCAAGAAAAAACTGGACCGTTTTCTAGATGGTGAATTCATATAACCTGTTAAGAGAAAGAACGAGTCGTCCCCAAAACAGACTAGTTTTCACAGTCCGGTAAAATAATATTCTAAGGATTCAAGCTGCCCAGATCCACACTTAACAGATTCTCTCCGAATACGGCAAAAATGGAAAACCGCTCCTCTGAAGTTAGCAGCTGTGCCCAACTGCAAGTGAGCAGAGGAGACGGTGACGTTGCCCGTGTGTTTTTCCCCCTCTGTGCATGCAAGCGCTGTCATGACGTTGCGATAGGATTGCCGCAAGGTGTTTTATTGCCCCTAGCAAAGAACACACACACGTGGCCTGTAGCATAGCCCCAAGAGGAGACAATGGTCACTCTCATGCTGCTGCTAGAGGGGAGTCCCGAGAAGCCCCCTCTGACACTCTCTCGCCTGTCTGTCTGAGGTAGCTGTTGCCAATCTCACGGCCTGCACCGGTCCCTGCTTTGAGGCACACACTTGCCCTCGAATACCACAGCAGCGGTGGGCGATGCCAGCCAGTCCAAGAATAGGTCTGTGGCTCCAGTCGGCAATTTAAGACGTTCCGGCCTGGCCTCGGGAGGCCAACTGCCAGTCAGACTCGTGGCAGTGCCCCGGGGACGTTTTCCCTCTCGGCATTCTCTTCCGCTCTGAGGTAAAAAGAGCGAGCTTGTCCCGCTGTACCGTGAAGCACCGTGATGCGAGGCTGCCACGGTGGCCGACACCTTGCATTAGAGCAAGATGGGTAGCTGTGTTCAGTCTGTCAAGCAGTAGAAAAGAGCAGGAGTTGGGGACGAAATTCGTGACAGAGGAAGAGCTTTTTGTGAGTCCGTGACTCCCGGAAGCTACTCCCCTGCCACAAATTTTGTCAGCCTTTAAGGTGCTATTGGAGTCCTGCTCTTTTTCTGCTTTCCATTAGGAACGCCAGCCTCTAAGAGGGGCCTGGGGATCTCTCGGAATGACAGCTTCATCTCCAGTCTACAGAGATAATTTCCCCCGGAGAAAATGGATGCTTTGGAGGACAGACCCTGGCGTTGGACCTCACTGACGGCCCTGTCTTCTCCAGGCCCCGCTCCCAAATCTCGAAGGCATTTCCCCACCTGGGACTGGCAACCCAACCTTCTATGGGGCAATGTCATCTCTGGGTGCTGATTTTTAAAATTAGTAATTGGCAGGAAAGGGGGGGTGTCCGTTTTTCCCTCTTCTGTTGTTAAACTCCTGGAAGGCTGGCATTGTGCTGTTCATTGATAGCCAGGCTGTTTCTCACTTAGGTTCTAAGTTTGCCTCTCGGCTGTGCTGTTTTTGTGTTTTTAAAAGGGGCCCGTGTTCAAGGTGGCACTGATTTCCACCAATCCCGCTCCTCTCAGGACTTGGGAGAGCCCCCCCCCCCCCTCGTGCCAATTCTCAGGACTGATGACTCTCATGGAACGTGCCACTGAGTCACCGCCAAGTTAAGGCAAAACAAAAGGTGGACAGAGGTGGTTTGCCGTTGCCTGCCTCAGCACAGCGACCTTAAATTTTCTTGGTGGTCTCCCATCCAAATACTAAGCAGGGCCGACCCTGCTTAGCTTCTGAAAACCAAGGAGATCCAGGTAGCCTGGTCCACCCAGGTCAGCAAAGTCGGGAACACTACCAAGTCAAGTCAAGTTCACTGCCGGCTCGCTCACTAGGCGAGCTAGGCACTCGCCTAGGGCGCGAGGGCCCTCAGGGGCGCCAAATGGCGCCCCCCGAAAAGCTCCCCCCACCACCCTAACCGGGCGCCGCGGCTGCCTCCCTGCCGCCGCTGTCAAGAGCGTCCGGCTGGGGGGGGAGAGGGGAGGGCGACGTGTCCTGAGCGCCCAGCTGGGGCTAGCTGGGGTGCAGGAGGCGCCCTGGGGGGGGAGGAAGAGGCGGAGCGCATGGCGGCGGCCAGCGGGGACTCCCCGCCGCCGCCGCCAGTCCTGAGCACCCGGCTAGGGTGCAAACAGGAGGCGCCCAGCCCCGGGCGGGGGGAGGAAGAGGCAGGAGCGCATGGCGGCGGGCCGGCGGCCAGCGGGGACTCTCCCGCCGCCCCGCCGCCGCCAGTCCTGGGCACCCAGCCGGGCTGCAAACGGGGGGGGGTTGGAAGAGGCAGGAGCGCATGGCGGCGGCCAGCGGGGACTCTCCCCGCCGCCGCCGCCAGTCCTGAGCACCCAGCCGGGGTGCAAACAGGAGGCGCCCGGCCCCGGGCGGGGAGGAAGAGGCGGGAGCGCATGGCGGCAGCCAGCAGGGACTCTTCCCGCCGCCCCAGCAGCCCCCACCAGTCCTGAGTAAGCCTCGGGAGGGACGCCCCCACCTCTTCCCCCCCAGGGTGGGTGTGCAGGCGAGCGAGGTGCCACCACCACCTCCTGCGCCCCAGCTGGGCGCTCTTGGCAGCGGCGGGGGGAGGCGGCGACAGGTGCCCTGGGGGGGAGGTGGGCCGCAGGGGCGGCATGGTGGGGTCTCCGGGCCCTGCCGGGAGGTTGGCATCTGCGCCCGCCTAGGGCGCAGAGCCACCTCGAGCCGGCCCTGGTCAAGTTAGCCTTTATTGGCATAAATTATCAGCACAAGTTACACAATTTAAGAAGCAGTTAAAAAACAGTTAAAAACACACCTATAACAATTCTGTGACTTGATATTGTGCAATTAGGAGCTGATAAGGATATTATATTTCTAGGTGCCTCTGGCGCAGCTTTAAAGCCAAACGGAGAAACGGAGCCACCTTCTCAGTGATGTCAGGACCAAGAGCATCTAAGAGTCTGTGTACCTTGAGTGCATCAGAACAGTCTGCCATACTGGATAGGATAGAGTGTCGATAAATGTTCCTTACATCCACATACAGATTACAATGCAGGAGAACATGAGAGACAGATTCCACACATTTCTTTCTGCAGGGGCAGTATCTGGCAGAATGAGAAACCTTGTTAAATCTGCCATATAGAATGGCGGAAGGCATAGCATTACACCTGGCCGGGGCAAACGCTCTACATTGTTGCGGGATCTGCAGAGAGGATAGATATGAGGCCATCTTCCCGATAGTTAGGGGGATCTCGATATTCAAGGGGGAGCAGGTTTTATTAGCTAAGCTGAATAATTTCTGACGCTCAGTATCTAGCATCCTATTTTTAATCTGATGAAATGCAGCCGCATAGGGCAACATGGACAGGGAATCTAAAGAAAGGCCCAATACTTTGATTTTCCTCCCTCAATATGTGCTGACCAGTTCGATGCCCTGAGCTCCGAGAGCATGTGATATATGAGGCTCCCATGTTCGAAATTGTAAAAGGGAACACTACTGTGTGTGTTAAAGTGCAGAGAAGGGCAACTAGAATGATAAAGGGGTTGGAACACCTTCCCTATGAAGAAAGGTTAAAACGCTTGGGGCTCTTTAGCTTGGAGAAACGATGGCTGAGGGGTGACATGATCGAGGCTCATAAGATTATGAATGGGATTGAGCAGGTTGAGAAAGAAGTACTTTTCTCCCTTTCTCACAATACAAGAACTCGTGGGCACTCCATGAAATTGCTGAGCAGTCGGGTTAGAACAGATAAAAGGAAGTACTTCTTCACCCAAAGAGTGATTAACACATGGAATTCACTGCCACAGGAGGTGGTGGCAGCTACAAGCATGGACAATTTCAAGAGGGAATTAGATAAACGTATGGAGCAGAAGTCCATCAGTGGCTATTAGCCACAGGGTATAGATGGGAACTCCCAGTCTGGGGCAGGTGATGCCCTCTATTCTTGGTGCTGGAGGGGGCAGCAGTGGGAGGGCTTCTAGTGTCCTGGCCCCACCGCTGGACCTCCTGATGGCACCTGGTATATTTTGGCCACTGTGTGACAGAGTGTTGGACTAGATGGGCCATTGGCCTGATTCAACATTGGCTTCTCTTATGTTCTTATGTACCATCGGAAGCCTGGTTCTTGGTGCCCCCGTTACAGGATCTTGGGGGTCCTGTACCGAGAAAGACCCTTCTCTGCCTGAGGCTCAGTCGAGCTGCTACTTGAATTTGAACGACGGTGGTCTTGCTAACATCACCAATCAGATTCAATGCAAGGCAGCCTTCATCTGGAAATGCTATTGGCTTCCAGGGTTTGGGTTTGGGGTGTGCGTGTGTTAGAACAGGCGACCAGGAGTGGGTGTTGTTCCTGAAGCCACGACTGTGCATGGGCTGTCAAGCACTTCTGGCTCTGCCGGTTTCCACTCGTTCTTGTGGACAGCCGAGCCAACGGGCAGGGTGTTTGCGCCTTGGCGCTCAGCGCGGGAGGACAGGTTCCAAGAGGGCTAGGCAGCACAGACGAGGGTCTGTTTCTTCCTGTAGATGGGCCGATGGAAAACTTAATGAGAATCACAGGAACGGTGAGATACCATATGACATCGTCTCCGCCAGCTTTCCAGTGGAGGAGCGAAAGAAACTGGGCCCGCAGAAGGGCCTGGAAGCGCGTTCGTGCCCAGAAAATAGCACTCGGCGAGGGAACGTCATGCCGAACACTGCAGGGTGGGTCTTCCTCACCGATCTTTTCTTGCTTTTCAAAAGTCCGGCTTTTTCACCGCTTATCCTGGTCTGCAAGGAGATCTTTTTAAGGCACCCTCATTAACCGAGACCGGGAGAGGTAGAGAATTTGTCTCTTTAAAAAAAAAAGAGAGAGAGAGAAGCTTCTGTTTGCTTTGAACAGTAGGAATGGTAATAATGAGCAAGGCTACCTTGGTTTTGTCAGGACAGCCTAAAGCCAAAGGCAGGGGTTTTTTTCCCGGCATAACCTGGGTCAAAACAGCCTTCCTGTTTAAGAATCCATTTTAAAATATATGAGGGTAAGGGGGGGATGAACTCGGGGGGGGAATCGTCTGCTTAGTGTTGAACTCACAACCAATATGAGAATTTCTGAACCTTTTAAAGAGTTGCACGCAAGGGAGAAGTTTGCTCTCCGCAGCTTTTCCCTCCAAAGAATGATGCTGGCCACTTGACCACACCAGTGTTCCCTCTAAGCTGAGTTAGTGTGAGCTAGCTCACAGTTTTTCAGCTTCCGGCTCACACGTTTTTGTCTTCGCTCAGGAAGGACGGGGCTCCAGAGCAAACTAATTTACGCAGTGGCCAAATTGCTCGCTCACAGCTTTAATGCCAGTAGCTCGCAAAGTAGAATGTCTGCTCACAGGACTCCACAGCTTAGAGGGAACATTGGACCACACTGCCACTCTTTGCTCCATACTGAAAAGCACAGCCAACAGTATTTTATGTTTCGTAAAGTTTAATTTAAGAACTGGGTCCGGAACACTCAAAGACCAAAGCATCGTTACTTCCCACCTACTTCAAGGTAGAATAGCAATTTAAAGCCTTTAAAAAAACCCGCCACTGCTGTCTTGCAAAGCTTCCATTCTTTTTCCGTTGCACAGCCCGCAGAGGAGCTCAGCTCTTGCAAAGTGCCCTGCTTTGAGACAGCTCAGTTCTTGCAAGGCCCACCAATCTTCTCCTAACCGATACGGTTCAGAGACAGCCATGGCAAACGCTTGCCAGCACGGAAGATAAACCCCAACAGGAAGATGAGAAAATTGGAAAGTAGATACAGACCAACAGTACTAAGAATCCTTTCACGGGAACAGCTTCGTAATGGAACCCGCTAATTTGGTTCAGAGCAGGGGGAAAGACAGGTGGAGGTTTTCAGAAGCAAGGAGCGCCACTAGGCGCCAGCGAATAACCACCGAGCTTAACTCCCTAGGAACCATAGGGACTAGGCTCCCGAACTTTACTTTGGGGAACCAATAGAGACTATGGCGGGAGGTTCAAACCTACCAATAGGATCTAGGGGTGTCCCCAGGTGCTGTATATAGTTGGCCAACCGGCCGGTATTGGGTGTTCTAGTTGTGCACCAGTAAACTATGCTGACCACTACAATCATGTCAGTGGTTTCTACTTGCGTGTAACCCCCTACACGACAGGTTTCATAAAGAATGTTTCAAATATAGAACGGCAGTTTTCATAACCGTGACCCAAGAGCAGCTTTGTTGCCGTCCAGGAGTTATTTGGGGCTCCTCAATGACAAGGTTGAAGACAGAAGGCGACCTTGCCTAAAAGACAGGGTTGGATCCTTGCAATTTGCTGCTGTAGGTAAATGATAGGCTTGTCCAAAGATAATTGTGCCTGGACTCTGCTTGACCAGAGTTTTTGCCTGTAGCTGTATCCCAGAATCTTCTGCAACACCCAGGGAGTTCCAAGACAGATCTTTAGGGTCTTGCAGGGTAGGTGGGCCGATATGGAAACAGAAAGGTCAAAAGCCACTGCTGCCAAGCATGGCCCATCAATGTTCTCAAAATTCATAGAAGACAATGGAAAGTCCTTTTTCTTTGATTTCACAAGTTAAAAAGTTTGCATGCCAGGATCTGGAACTGAGCAATATGTGGGAGTGTTTTCATCTGAACGCTTTTCACGTCATTCCTATTGGCATGGATTTTCTTTCATTCTCATTTGCTATTAGATTCAGTGAGAAATGCTATTCCAAGCTGCAATTTTTTCCCCATCCATTTTGGGTTCATTTTTTAATGTGTTGTACCCCTTGTCCAGCACTGAACTGGATGGCCCAGGCTAGCTGGATCTCATAAGATCTTAGAAGCCAAGCAAAGTCGGCCCTGGTTAGTACTTAGATGGGAAACCACCAAGGCAGGCCAGGGTCGCTACACAGGGGCAGGCAATGGGAACCTACCTCTGTTCTTCTCCAGCCTTGAAAACCCGATGGGCTCACCGTAAGTCAGCTGCAAATTGATGGCCAAAAAACAAAAATACCAAGCCTTGTCCAAGGAAGAAGAAGAGTTGGATTTATACCCTGCCCTTCACTCAGAGTCTCAGAGTGGCTCACAATCACCTTCCCTTCCTCTCCCCATAACAGACCCTGTGAGGTCAGTGGGCTGAGAGAGCTCTGTGAGAACTGCTCCTGAGAGAACAGCTCTAAGAGAACTGTGACTGACCCAAGGTCACCCAGCTGGCTTCACGTGGAAGAAGAAGAAGAGATGAGATTGGATTTATACCCTGCCCTTCACTCGGAGTCTCAGAGCGGCTTACAAACTCCCTTCCCTTCCCCTCCCCACAACAGACACCCTGTGAGGTAGAAGAAGAGAAGAGATTGGATTTATACCCTGCCCTTCACTACCCAAAGGAGTCTCAGAGCGGCTTACAAACTCCTCTAGCTTCCCCTCCCCTGAGAGAGCTGAGAGAGCTCTGACAGAAACTGCTCTTTTTCAAGAACAGCTCTTATCAGAACTACGGCTTGCCCCAAGGTCATCCAGCCAGGTGCAAGTGGAGGAGTGGGGAATCAAACCCGGTTCTCCCAGATTAGAGCCAGTTTGGTGTAGTAGTTAAGTGCACGGACTCTTATCTGGGAGAACTGGGCTTGATTCCCCACTCCTCCACTTACACCTGCTGGTGTGACCTTGGGTCAGTCACAAGCTCTGGCACAGCTGTTCTCTCAAGGACAGTTTCTGTCAGAAGTTCTCTCAGCCCCGCCTACCTCACAGGGTGTCTGTTGTGGCGAGGGGAAGGGAAAGGAGTTTGTAAACCGCTCTGAGACGCCTTTGGGCAGTGAAGGGCAGGGTATAAATCCAATCTCCTCTTCTTCTTCTTCTTCTTCTTCGCTTATACACTTAACCACTACACCAAAGGCAGGGCTGCCGCTTACCCTACAGTTAAGGCTGTCTCAAGCCAGCAGTGATAGGTGGAAATAAAATCCTCCCGGGGGGGGGATATAATTTTGTGGGATCCATTTTCCTCTGCAGATGGGAAAGATTTCCTGTCAGTTCTCTTGTCTCCCAATGTCTCTCCCCCTCCCTTGGATTTGAACTCGGTTATGTGAACCAGACAGCCACATATCAGAATAACTAATACTAACCAATGTCATTGGTTTGGCTGTTCACTTTTGTTGTAATAACAAATTAGCCCTTTTGTTTTATCTTTTTCATTAAATTTTAAAAAAAAGTGTTCAACGCGTTAATCAGCTAGCGGATGATTCTAAAAGCCGAGTTCACAGAAGAAGCTGGAAGCGGAGCCAGGAATCAAAAAATCCGGGCAGCTGCCAACCTAGACAAACACCATAATCCCTTTTTTTTCTGGGCTGTCCTCTCCTCACCTGTCTTCTCTTCCTGCCGCGTGTATTCTTGTCACTGGATCCTCCTTCGGTTATGCCAGCCCAAGCTGCTCCCGCGTGAGATTTACGACCTTACGGCGACCTAAAACTAACCAGGCTTTACTGGAAGCTTGACTCATTTTGCCAGTGTTGACCACAGAAGGGCCGCCCTGCGGCTGAAAGTGCTTCTGTTGGACTTATGCTCTGTGAGCGCCAGAGAAGAGCGAAACCTGCTCAAATATTCCGCCAAGCCAGGAACAGTCGAAGGGGCTGGAAGAGCTAATTGTAACTGTGTTTACTTCTCACCTGTTTCCTGGACTAGGTTGTCCCCTCGTCGCTCAGCTGTTCTGTCCCCTCAAAAGGCCAGGTTTTCAGGGCCCAGTTGGGCCTTCCTGCTCCCCCTTCCTCCTAGTTTCTTTGGGCATATTATTAAGGGTGATTTTTAATAAAAGCTAAATACTGTGAGGAGGAGGAGGAGAGGAAGAGGAGGAGGAGATTGGATTTATACTCTGCCCTTCACTACCCAAAGGAGTCTCAGAGTGGCTGACAAATTCCCTTCCCTTCCCCTCCCCACAACAGACACCCTGTGAGGTAGGTGGGGCTGAGAGAGCTCTGACAGAAACTGCTCTTTTTCAAGAACAGCTGTGCCCAGACTATGGCTTGCCCAAGGCCATCCAGCAGGTGCAAGGGGGAGAGTGGGGAATCAAACCCGGTTCTCCCAGATTAGAGTCCAGGCGCTTAACCACTACACCAAACTGGCTCTACAGCAAACTTAAGCTAGACGTTGTCCCGGGGTCCCCAACCTGGTTGAGCCTGTGGGCGCCTCTAGAATTTTGAGAACAGATATAATGGCTGCCATTGGTAGGGAGTGATCCAGCCAACCACAAAATGGCTGCCGCGGGAATTTGGGCCAGTCACAAAACATTAGGTGGGTCTGAGCCAAGTATCATCCCATGATGAAATCAGCTGTTTCTGAAGGGGGGGGTTCCCTGCAGTCGCAAAGATGATGTCTCCTGAGTTCTTCTCAAGCTCCTCCCACTCCAATGAGGCAGAGGGAAACCAGGATTCCCTTTTTTGCTTTGGGGAGCTGTCGACAGGGTTGCCAGCCTCCAGGTGGCACCTGGAGCTCTCCTGGAATTACAACCCATCTCCAGATGACAGAGATCAGTTCCTCCAGATAAAATGGCTGCTTTGGAGGGTGGACTCCTTGTTACTGCACCCTGCTGAGGCCCCTCCCCTCCCCAGGCTCCGCCCTCCTCTGGCCCCACCCCCACAACCCCCAGGTATTCCTCAACCCAGAGCTGACAACTGTGTATGTTTAGGCTCCTCCCCCACAAAATTCCTGATTATGGATTCCAGTGGTTGCATATTTCCATTAAATATCTGTTTCCTGATACCCTTTTTCCTGGGCATGTTCTCACCTGGAAATGAGGCCTTCACCTTTAAACGCCATGAGAGGTTGAAATGAAGCTCTCCTTCCATCTTCTTCCCGGTGTTGGCTGCCTTTTGAATTCTGTCCTGCAGTAGGCACAGCACGTGAGCCTCGTCTCCTCTGCCCCCTCCCACCCACATGCCCCGGGGCCCTTCTGGCAGAGTAGCGCAGAATGCGGCCGCCCACTCACATTGGAGAAGTTTGCCTCCGGCAAAGAACATGTTCTGCTGGTGCCTTCTGATCTTGCCCTCGCCGTGTACGATCTGTCTGCCAGGTGGGAGATTGAGATGTTGAACATCACTGTCTCACCAAGCCTCGATTGGGCTGGGCAACTGAACGGCTGTTCAGTCCCCCTTCACCAGTCGGCTAGAGAAAGTTGGTTGGGCAACTGGCAGGTAAAGAGTCTGGTGGACATCGGACGGAACTACGTCCGATTCCACGTGCGTATCTCTGGATTCTGCGCATTCCAGGCTTTCCTTGATGGAGAAATAAATGTACTTAGCAGTGCTCCCTCTAAGCTGTTATGCTGTGGAGTCTGGTGAGCAAAAATTCTGCTTCGTGAGCTACCGGCATTAAAGTTGTGAGCGAGCGATTTGGCATAAATGAGTCTGGAGCCATCCTTCCTGAGCGAAGGCAAAAATGTGTGAGCCAAGAGGCTGAAAAACTGTGACATGGCTCACACTAACTGAGCTTAGAGGGGACACTGCTTAAGAGGGTCTTGGCTTTGAAGAATGCCGGAAAAGTCAGAACGGAGAAGAACTGAAGGCGTGTCTTGCCAAAGTGTCTTTAACAGCGCTCCGTGGCTATGGAACGTCTCTTCTGAAAGGAGTGCAGCCTCATCTAGAACTCTAAACTGGGATTAGCCAGCAGGGCATCGTGGTTAGAGTGCCAGGCTAGGATTTGAGAGACCCAGATTCGAATCCCCACTCTGCCATGGAAGCTTGGGTCACTCATAAATTCATCCAGAGCTGTTCTCTCAAGGGCAGTTCTCGAGGGAGCTCTCTCAGCCCCACCTACCTCAAAGGATTGTGTCAATTTGAGACTCCTTTGGGTCGTGAAAGGTGGGGTATAAACCAATCTCCTCCTCCTCCTCCTAACCTGCAGGTACTTCATACAGGCTTGTGAGGATAAAATGGAGAAGTGAACAATATAAGACACTTCAGGTTCCCAATGGGGAGAAAGGCCAGGTAGAAAAGAAGTAAAAAATAAATAGTATCGCACCGCAGTCTTCACCTGGACAGAGTTTTAATTTACTTGCCTTTATCCAGCCAATTCTCACTTTGGGGTGTCCAGGTCTGGGTTGGGAAATTCCTGGAGATTTTAGGGGTGGAGCCTGGGGGGGGGGCGAGGTTTGGGGTGGGGAGGGACTTCAGCAGGGTATAATGCCACGGAGTCCACTTTCCAAAACAGCCATTTTCTCCAGGGGCGCTAATCTCTGTCACCTGGAGACCAGTTTTAATTCTGGGAGAAGAAGATTTGTCTTTCCCACCGATGTCCCCAGCCTTCTGACTCCATCTTCAAAAAAGCTGTCTACATTTGCTTTCGTTCAACAGTGCTAGGATACTTTTGCATGTCTGCATATGTTTATCGCCCTATCGTGGTGGCTCCACTGTCATTGCGCCTCCACACCACTTTAAATGAATCTTCTCTGAACAACTCTTCGAACAGAGAAAGACAGCACCACAGCAGCACGAAACTGATTTAAAATGCAAATGCAGATAAGAGAACCGCTCTTGAGAGAACAGCTCTGAGAGAACTGTGACGAATCCAAAGTCACCCAGCTGGCTGCATGTGGAGGAGGGGTGGCTCTGACAGAAACAATGTTCCCTCTAAGCTGTGGAGTCTTGTGAGCAAAAATTCTACTTTGGGAGCGACTGGCATTAAAGCTGTGAGCGAGCGATTCGGCTGCTGCATAAACTAGTTTGCTCCGGAGCCCTCCTTCCTGAGCTAAGAGGGAAAAAAAATCTGTGAGCTGGAGGCTAAAAAACTGTGAGCTAGCTCACACTAACTCAGCTTAGAGGGCACACTGGACAGAACTATGGCTTGCCCAAGGTCATCCAGCAGCTGCGAGTGGAGAAGTGGGGAATCAAACCCGGTTCTCTCAGATTAGAGTCTGTGCTCCTGACCACTACATCAGACTGAGATCTCCACCCATCACCTAGAGATTGGCAGCCCTGTAATTTCACTCCAAAGCATCTGTTCGGAGTCTTCACTGTCTTACTTCATTTTCTGTGAATCGGGAGCATGTGCGGTAGAACAGGCCACAGGCTCTTCTGCATCAAGGCCTCCATTGTGGCAGGCCACGTAGGGGGTTTCTCCAACAACCTGATGTGGAATGTGTTCCTTCAAAGTCGAAAGTTTGAAAGTCTGGAAAAATGCTGACATGGCTCCGTGAGAACATACCTGTAATTTTAATGTCCAGAGATTGGTTTTGAGGGAGGAAGATTTGAAGGCCAAATTTTATGCTTTATGAACCTTGGACGTGGTGGATGAAACTCTCTTTCCCCCCCTCACAATTCTGATAAATATGAAACGCTTTTGGCAGTGTTTGCGCGGATAATAAAAATGGACCACCATCTTGCCCGTAAAGGCAGACAGAGAGAGAGAGAGAAAGTTGAAAACACGTAAAAACGAAGAGAGGAGGGAGTCACATCCCAAGTATGTCCAAAAATCATGAAAAGAAACTAAAAATGGTTATTACGAAATCTTTGAGGATCAAAGTTTCCTCTTGAGTTTGGCCAACAGAAGGATGAAAACGTTTCATCTGGTCGTATTCAGCGCATAAAGTAGGGCAGAAGATGGGAGCTTCCTAATGATTTTCACTTTACAAAAATAATTACTGAAGGGAGGTGGTTCTGTCTGTTTCTTCTTTCGCCTGCCTGTCATCGCCGGCCCTTCATGCAAAAGGCCAGACCAGATTTTGAAAGGAAGAAGGAGGTCAGGCTTGTGAACCGATGGTTCATTAGTGCCTCTTTGATGTGACAGAACAATGGACCGCGGCATTTTCTTTCTGGCTCGGTCTGTGCTCTTAAAACTTCCTTGCCACCACCACGCTTCGGTCTTAACAATGCACCGAGATCTCTTCCCTGGGACCGATCGTCGGCAAAGCGAAAAACAGCATCGCAGGCCTAGTTCAAAGTCTAACTTGCAGAAAGTAAAGGCAGGCCTTCAAGATAACCTTAATAGCCGTCTTGAACGTGGGCAGCCGGGAAGCAGTCGTGGTATGTTGGGGCAGTTAGGAAATGACCGATATGACTAGAGAAGCTGCCAGTTCAAAATTTGGGGCGGGGGGAATATAACGTTCTCTGCAGTGTGATCTTTTCTTTGTTTAAATTATCCTATACCAAGTGAAGAAGGTTTTATTGTATTTAGCCATGGGCCATTACAATCCAAAAATAACAACAGAGAAAAATACTATAAACTTAGATAATTGTATAAAATTGAGTATAGTCTAAAATATTAAAAAGGTATAAAACCGAAGCTATGAACAGTTAATTGAATCACAGCATACCCACTAAAATCAATGTTAACCAGTTCCCGCCCGTATTTTCTTTGCAGCCAAGGCAAATAAAGCCATTCTATAGAATATATACCAAGTAGAAAATAGCAAGTGTCCAGTAGCATCTTAGGTAAAGGTTTCCCTTGCTCAAAAGCCAGCCAAATCCGACTCTAGGGATGCGGTGCTCATCTCCGTTTCCAAGCCGAAGAGCCAGCGCTGTCCAAAGACATTTCTGTGGTCATGTGGCTGGCATGACTAAACACAGAGGCGCACGGAACACTGTTACCTTCCCACCGAAGTGGTACCTATTTATCTACTTGCAATTTCTTGCTTTCGAACTGCTAGGTTGGCAGGAGCTGGGTCCAGAGACGGGAGCTCACCCTGTCATGCGGCACTCGGGTCTCGAACCGCTGAACTATCAACCTTCCGGTCTGCAGCTCAGCGTCTTAACCACTTGAGCCACCACAGCCGCACCTTAAAGACTAACAAATTTGGTAGGAGCTTTCATAAGTCACTGCTCACTTCTTTGGATATCTGAAGTATCAGAAGAAGTAAGCAGTGATTCACGAAAGCTCCTACCCTCCCACATATTTCATTAGTCTTGAAGTTGCTCCTGGATTCTTGCTCTTTTCTACTGCTACAGGCAGACTAACACGGCTACCCCTCTTGGTCTATAGTAAAGGTAAAGGTTCCCTTGCTCGAAAGCCAGTCGAATCTGACTCTAGGGTTACGGTGCTCATCTCCGTTTCAAAGCTGAAGAGCCAGTGCTGTCCGAAGACGTTTCCGTGGTCATGTGGCCAGCATGACTAAACACCAAGGCGCACGGAACGCTGTGACCTTCCCACCGAAGTGGTACCTATTTATCGCAAGTAGCAATTTCTTGCTTTCAAACTGCTAGGTTGGCCTATACCAAGTAGCAATTTGTAGGAAGATGTTTCACCCCCAACTAAAATATCTTTCTTGCTTTCGAACTGCTAGGAAGATGCTTCACCCCAACTAAAGTATCTTGTTGGCAGAGTTGGGGCTGATTGGGCCCTAAGTGGTAAAGAACGTGCACTTTTGATGTGTTAGCATCCGGGTCCAGAGGCGGTTGAGATAACCTACTAGCCCTCCCTTTCAGAACCCTTTCTGGGTTACGTTAGCATGTGAAAAAATGTTGGAAGAGTACATGGAATATTGTAGACTAGCTTATATATATATATATATGGTGGGCAGCTAGGGTGGCCAGCTCCAGATTGGGGAATACCTGGAGATGTGGGGGTGGAGCCTGAGAAGGGCGGGGTTTGGGGAGGGGAGGAGCTTCAGTGAGGTGTAATGCCACAGAGTCCACCTTCCAAAGCAAACATTTTCTCCAGGGGAACTGCTCTCTGAACCTGGAAGATCAGTTGTCATCCCAGGAGATATCCAGCCACCACTTAGCAGTCAGCTATAGGTGTGTGCATTTCTATCTACCCAAGCCGAAAATATACCCAAGAAATACCTTACTGGTATTTGTCAGGTATATTTTGGCATCCCAAAGTATCTGGGATTTTTCATGGTGGGGGAAACCAAAATAATATCCTGAGAAATTCCAGAATTACTGGGAAGATCGGCAAAGCTTGAAAAGCAGCTGAGCAGCTTCTGCCATGCAGCTGTTTTTCGGGCTTTCTTCTGCAGTCCCTTTAAACGGAGATGTGTTTAAAGGGACTGCAAGAAGAGAACCCATTTAAAGGATGTGTTTACAGGGACTGCAAGAAGACAACCCATTTAAAGGATGTGTTTAAAGGGACTGCAAGAGGACAACCCATTTAAAGGATGTGTTTAAAGGGATTGCAAGAAGACAACCCATTTAAAGGATGTGTTTAAAGGGACTGCAAGAGGTCAACCCATTTAAAGGATGTGTTTAAAGGGACTGCAAGAAGACAACCCATTTAAAGGATGTGTTTAAAGGGACTGCAAGAGGACAACCCATTTAAAGGATGTGTTTAAAGGGACTGCAAGAAGACAACCCATTTAAAGGATGTGTTTAAAGGGACTGCAAGAAGACAACCCATTTAAAGGATGTGTTTAAAGGGACTGCGGAAGACAGCCCAGAAAATAGCTGAGCCAGCAGGGCGCTGTCTTCCCATGGTCTCAGCTTCTGGCTCTTTCGCACAGTCCTGTTTAAAGGGACTGCACAAGAGAGCTGGGAAACACCTGAGCCAGTGGGGCACAGTCTCCCTGCCGGCTCAGCTTGGGCTGTCCTGTGCAGCTTGGGCTGTATTGTGCAGCTGTTTTTTTGTGGCTTTGCTGCTGCTTTTTCCCCTTTTGTTTCTTTTCTTCGCGGGTTTATTGGACCAGAAAAAATCCAGGATTTCTGAAAAAACCCCGATCCGAATACTTTACTGGTATTGGGATCCAGGGTTTTTTGGAAATCCAAAATTTTTTTGGGGGGTCCAATAGACTCTAATCGAAAAAAATACCAAGAAAAGAAAGGAAAGACCATTTATTTGCCCTGCTGTAAACACTGTCCATAAGTAGCGTTCCCTTTGGAGACGCCCAATCTTAGACTTGGTGAAAATTCATACAGACAAAGGTCCCAGCAACTCCCTGTAGTGTGTTTTCAACATGCTTGTGCGCGCACCCATGCTGACACCCAGAACACACATATACCGGCCTTAAATTGTATGTTCGGACTTCATTATTTGTAATGGAAAAATGTTTGCAAAAATGTTCTCTGTCCTCTTCTCCCACGCCATTCAGAACCTGTATTAAATGTCATTTTTTGGCAAGGGACTCTGAGTGATATTATTTGAGAGGAGCCAGGGATGTAAACTATGCCAGGGATAACAGCTGAGCAGGAGCCGAAATGCTTCGACCCGATCCGGAGCCAAGCGAAATGAAATCCTGCCAAAAGGTTTGCTGTCTCACCGGGCCAACCCTGCTTCGCTTTCATCCACCATGACAAGGGCACGTAGAAAGTCCGTCTCCAGCCAAGCAAGTATCTCTTCCCATGGTGTTGTTATGTTTCTCTTTGGTCAGATGTTATTACCTCTTTGGCAGCAATGTCAGTATAAATCAGAACGAGAATTTGGGGGTCTTGATATCTGAAGGTTAATCTTATTTCTTTACACTTTGTTCAATTATCCTGGATGACCCAGGCTAGCCGGATCTCATCAGATCTCAGCAGCTAAGCAGTCAGCCTTGGTTAGTACTTGGATGTCAGTATGGCGTTGCCTGCCCACACCAGTAGGATGCAAGTAGCCGTAAGAATTCAGTAAAGAGGATAGTCCAGGCAGCTCTGTGTAAAACTATATACAAGTTTATTTACACAAGCTCCACAAACTCCAGCAATGTTAGCAGCACGGACAAAGTGCTTCGCAGACAACAGGTACTCCATCAGAGAGCAGGGCCGGCTCACTCACTAGGCGAACTAGGCATTCGCCTAGAGCGCGCTAGCCCTTAGGGGCGCCAAAAGGCCCCCACCCCCCGCCAAAAGCCCCTTCCCTTCCCTGGCTTGCCGGGGCACCCCAGCGGCGGGCGAGGGGGAAGGAGGAAGAGGAGGGGAGCCCTCTCTCACCTTGGAGAGCCCCAGCAGTGGAGGGGGGGCGCCAGAAGGTAGCCCTGCCTAGGGCACCAAAAAACCTTGGGCCGGCCCGTCAGAGAGAAGACTGTACAATACATCAGTACTTTTATACAAATGTTAGCCAATCACAGCAGACTGCCGAGTCACTCTGACTCTGTTAATTAGTGCCAGACTGCACTGCTCAGAACCAGTTTATTCCAGCCATAATGGCTCTCTGGAACTGTCACCTACTGTCAGTTAGATGAAACTCATCTACAGCTGAGACTTACATTATTAAGTGAATACTGACACACCAGTGATATCCAGAGGCAGGCAATGGCAGACCTCTCCCCTTGAAAACCCTACAGGGTCACCATAATTTGGCTGTAACTTGACAGTACCTTCTAGCGCTCTCCTTGAAAACCATAAGTCGGGTGGAACTTGACAGTACCTTCTAGCTTGCTTTCTCCTCGCCGGGGATACACGGCGGCTTACTTTTTAAATATTAAATATATAAATTTTGGGTTGTTTGGTTCTGCTTTCGAAGAAGCTGTTGGCGAAACACGATACCCCACGGCTAGACTTTGCATAAAGGGAGTCGCTGGAAACTTTGTCTTTATGGATTTTCACCAAGCCTAAGACTGGGCGTCTCCAAAGGGAAGGCTACTTATGGACAGTGCTTACAGCAGAAACCAGAGTGCTAACACTGAGCCTTTGGTACTTTTTGAATGTATTATACTTTTGCGTATGTATTGTCAAGAACTATTTGAGAACTTTGAAATATTAAGAATTGACACCTATATAAGTTTATTGAGGTGTTGTTGTTTTTTTACAAAAACTGTCTGAAATCACCATTTTCCATATGATATCAGTATACGCAGGTTTTTGTTTGTTAAGTTCCACTTGGGATTCCAACTGGTCTCCAAACTACAGAGATCAGTTTTCCCAGGGGTTTTTTTTGTAGAAAAAGCCCAGCAGGAACTCATTAGCGTAATAGATCACACCCCCGATAGCACAGCTCATTAGCCTATTAGGCCACACCCCCGTGTTACCAGAAGGGTGGTCATCCAGCCACACCCACCTTTTGCTTCTTATTCTGCTTACCTTGTTTGTTGTCAAAACCCAGGGCTTTTTTTGGAGCAGGAACTCCTTTGCATGCTAGGCCACACACCGCTAATGTAGCCAATCCTAATGGCTTTCCGCTGTTGGGTGTGGCCTGATATGCTAATGAGTTCCTGCTGGGTGTGGCCAACTCATGAGCCAGTCAGAACTCCGTTCCTGTGCGTTCCTGCCCAGAAATAGCCCTGAGTTTCCCTGGAGAAAATGGCGGACTCTGTGGCATTATACTCTGCCCTCTCCAGGCTCCACCACGCAAATCTTCAGAAATTCCCCCACTCAGAGTTAACAACCATACCTGTGAGGTAGGTTAGGAAGAGCAGGCGTCACTAGTTCAGGGTCACCCACCAAGCTTACATGACAGAGTGGGGATGTGAACCTTGATCACCCAGTAGTGTCGCCAGTCCCCAAACGGGGGCTGGAGATCTCCTGGGATTCCAACTCATCTCCAGGTGAGAGAGATCAGTTCACAGAGAGAAAATGGCCACTTTGACGGTGGGCCGTACAGGAATATACGCTATTGAAGTCCCCCAAACCCCGCCCTCCTCAGGCCCCCCCCCCAATCTCCCGGTATTTCCCAAACCGGCGCTGGCAACCCTCTCGTCCAAATCCTAGTCTGACATGCTAACCGCTACTCCACACTGAGATGTCAGGAGGTCCATGGTGTGGGATACTATCAGGATTTTTCAAATGCCCCCTCCAGACCTGGTAGGGCCTTAACTCTATTCCCCCGTGCAGTTTGTCTGATCAAGACCAACTTCATATTCTGCGGCTGTTTCCCCATGAAAGGATCGAAGAAGTGGTCCCCTGCCTTCCTCTTCCTCTTCTTTTTGTCTTTGAGGATTAAGAACCAGGCTGGTAATCATTTTAAATTGGTGAGACTGCAGTTGGGGGAGGGATCAGTTCCCCTGGAAGAAATGACAAAAAGCTCCTTCCCTGGATATTTCCAAGCGGAGGCTGGATGACCATCTTTTGGGTATGTTGTAGGTCTGTGGGGCTATCTTTTGGCTCTGCTCCTGCAGAGTGCAGGGGGGTTGGACTAGATGACCTGCAAGGTGTCATGCCTGTCCTTGACTCAGCCCCTGAACCAGCCCCTGACAGCCAAAACAGGGAGGCTTCGGTACCTTTAAGGGCTGAAGAGGCACCAGGACCTGCAACCGATGTAAGTGCTGTGGAGGATGCACAGCAGCCTGAGCCAACTGTGGGATGCTTTGCACCTGGAGCGGTGCCTAAAGCAAGCACTTCACCACCTGCCTTTCCCCCACCTGTGCACCGGCTAAGGGATCGTCAGCGTCAAGACCTGGCCAGCCGAAGAAAAGAGTCACGCTCCAGAGGGCAAAGAACCTTGAGCCCGGAGTATTAGCAGCAGTCAGGACCTTGCTCACAGGTGCTCATGGGCTACGGAGCCAGAGCACTATTTAGGAAAGCCTCTGGCCATGAGCACACTTGTGCTAGCAACGTCGTTGTCAGGACCTGAATCTTTGTATCTCGGTCTCAACCCTTGTGAAACTCTTACCAGCTTTTGACCCTTGGCTTCGTGGACCCTGCGTTTCTCTCCGACTCCTCTGGCATCGTTGTGATTTATGGACTTGACTCTCTGGTATGTCTGACCCTACTTATGGACTGTGATTTAAAACCTGTTTGAACCGTGCTACCTGATTTACTCGGCTTTAACCTTGGACTGTTCCTGGACTTGAGCTCATTCGTGTCGCACCTTGGGGTCCTGACACAAAGTCCCTTCCGACTCTAGCATTCTATGATTCTATGACTCTGCGGCTCCATCCCCAAATCTCGAGAAATTTCCCAACACGGAATTGGTAACCCTAATCCCAGGAGCAACAAACCTCCACCAAGTTCTGCAGACAAGCTAGATCTAGTGATGTAAAGTATGTGTTCTTGAGGTTACAGTTATCACCTTTGAAAAATTGAATTTATCACTGCGAGAGGGACGCTTGCTCCATTCTGATGGAGACCTAATTATAGTGATAAATGACAATATATGTATAAAATCTCCTGGCTGCCGTTCAAGGACAACATGAGTGGCACTGAGATCCCAAGCACTTGGGAGATGCCGTAGGATCAAGAGGGGACCTTCCTTTGCGGGTTGCATGTCTCACCCAGCCGGGCCATTGGGCCTTGAAGACTTGTTGGGAAACATAAACCAAAATTGTGCCAGCAGAGAAACAGAAGAAGGGGAGGAGGAGGAGGAGATTGGATTTATACCCCGCTCATCATTACCTGAAGGAGTCTCAGAGAGGCTTACAATCTCCTTTCTCTTCCCCTCCCCACAACAGACACCCTGTGAGGTAAAGTGGGGCTGAGAGAGCTCTCCAGGGAACTGCCCTTGAGAGAACAGCTCTGAGAGAACTTGTAACTGACCCAAGGTCACACCAGCAGCTGCATGTGAAGGAGTGGGGAATCAAACCCCGTTCTCCCAGATTAGAGTCTGTTCTCCTAACCACTTCACCAAAGTGGTTAGGCTCTTGACAATGCTTGTCTGCTAAAGGCAGGTCACAAAACTGTCTCAGCCCCACCTCAGCTACCCTGTCAATACTGATACATGAGAAATAATTGTAATAATTCGTATTGTTCCCCCACTTGGCTGGTGCTTGAGGCATTTCACACACACACAAACCAATCCAAGTATAACCAGAGGCCACTAAGGAAGGCTCTGCAGCGGAAAGCCATGGCTAAACCACCTCTGCTTCTCACTTGCCTGGAAGCCCCTTACCATAAGCACATACATATAACAGATGGCATCCCCCCCCTCACCCCCAGCGCTGAAAGACTGCATTGGTGTCTAGAGCATTAGGCTTCCTCGTCTCTTTTGAGTATCCCCCAAAAGGCAACTGAGGTTTGGGTTTTATGTTATTTATTTATACATTATGTTATATGGCTGCGAGAGTTGGACTATAAGGAAGGCCGAGCGCCGAAGAATAGATTCTTTTGAACGATGGTGCTGGAGAAGACTCTTGAGAGTCCCTTGGACTGCAAGGAGATCAAATCAGTCAATCCTAAAGGAAATCAACCCTGACTGTTCCCTGGAAGGCCGGAGACTGAAGCTGAAGCTCAAATACTTTGGCCACCAAATGAGAAGGGAGCCCTCACTGGAGAAGAAGTCCCTGATGCTGGGAAAGATTGAAGGTCAAAGAAGAAGGGGACCTCAAAGGATGAGATGGTTAGGCAGTGTCACCGATGCAATGAACATGAAATTGAGCAAACTTCAGAGGACGGCGGAAGACAGGAGGGCCTGTTGTGATCTGGTCCATGGGGTCGCGAAGAATCGGACTCGACTGTGCAACTGAACAACAACAACATTTCATCAGTCGAAGGGCAGGTGATCGATCGGCAACCACCAGCACCCCATATTATGTACGGCTGTCACCTTTCCTTCTTTAACCAGCCATGCTCTGGTGCTTTGTTCCATAGCCGGCACCCAAACAGTAAGCAAGTGAGAATTTCCCCAGCGCAGAAATAAAGGGGAAGCCTTCACTTTCGCCTTCCTGGAAACGTTCCAGGAAAGGTGCAGAAAGTGGCAAATTAGCCCCAGAGCACGGCTTTGTCTCACACACTAAGCCATCCCTGCAAGACCCAGTTTTTTGCAAGCTCCCTGGAGACAGCGCTGCCAACATGTGTATCTCACTTGCCAGGCAATACCTGTAATAAGTTTCCCCTTGGGGACCAATTTCTTTTTCCATCCACCTGTGGCTTCCTTTGCAACACAAACTGCAAAATGGGACGGTTGGGCACGTCCTTACAAAGAACCCCTCTCGACCAATAAGCAGTAAAATGGGGTGGGGGAGGCGCAATCCACCAGGGGTCCTGAGCCCTGCTGAAATCAGCAGGAGCTGCACATTAATGCTCTTGCCATGTCACCACTGGTCTCAGTGAAATGCACAATGAAGAGAGAACATCCCGGTGGATGTATAACCACACTAGCTTCCCCTTCTTGGCAAAAGTTTCGTTTCCTTCCCATGACAGGTGGCCCAGCCTGGCAATTCTCACGTGGTTTTAACAGAACAGAGTTTGAGTCCAGTGGCACTGTTATGTCTTGGAACTGAAACATTGCAGGGCTGTGCTGCCAGAGACAGAGTGAGCTTGGAGCCAAGTAACAATAAACCAACAGGATTCTGGCAGAAACCAATCAAAGTGTAGGATTGTGCTGCCAGAGACAGGGTGAGCTTGGAGCCAAGTAACTATAGGCCAACAGGATTCTGGCAGAAACCAATTAAGATGTAAAGTTTTGTAAATAGCCTATCATCGAGAGTGGGGCGTGTCGGGGGTGTGGCCGTTGCATGCAATATAACCGAGCTGAGGCTGTGGTCTACAGCCTTGTTCTTGCTGAAATCACTGAATAAAGTAGAGCTGGTCACTAGACTGGGGAGTCTGTTCACCCATGGAACCCACTATTAAGAACATAAGAACATAAGAGAAGCCAATGTTGAATCAGGCCAATGGCCCATCTAGTCCAACACTCTGTCACACAGCGGCCAAAATATACCAGGTGCCATCAGGAGGTCCATCAGTGGGGCCAGGACACTAGAAGCCCTCCCACTGCTGCCCCCTCCAGCACCAAGAATAGAGTGCATCACCTGCCCCAGACTGGGAGTTCCCATCTATACCCTGTGGCTAATAGCCACTGATGGACTTCTGTTCCATATGTTTATCTAATTCCCTCTTGAAACTGTCCATGCTTGTAGCTGCCACCACCTCCTGTGGCAGTGAATTCCATGTGTTCATCACTCTTTGGGTGAAGAAGTATTTCCTTTTATCTGTTCTAACCCGACTGCTCAGCAATTTCATAGAGTGCCCACGAGTTCTTGTATTGTGAGAAAGGGAGAAAAGTACTTCTTTCTCAACCTGCTCAATCCCATTCATAATCTTATGAACCTCGATCATGTCACCCCTCAGCCATCGTTTCTCCAAGCTAAAGAGCCCCAAGTGTTTTAACCTTTCTTCATAGGGAAGGTGTTCCAACCCTTTGATCATTCTAGTTGCCCTTCTCTGCACTTTTTCCAATGCTATAATATCCTTTTTGAGATGTGGTGACCAGAACTGTTCACAGGCACTTTGAAGACCAACAGGCACTTTGAAGACCAACAGGCACTTTGAAGACCAACAAGTTTGATTCTGGGTATAAGCTTTTGTGTGCACGCACCTGAAAGTTTACACCCAGAACTGAACTTTGTTGATCTTCAAGGTGCCACTGGACTCAAACTTTATTCTGTTGCTTCAGACCAAAATGGCGACCCCGCCTGAATCTATGGTTTTAACAGCTCAGCTCGATCAGCGCAAACATTTTCACCAATTCCTGGGTCCAAGGCTGGGCGCTTGCAGATTAATCCAGCCTGTTCTTTCTTTCTTGTGCAAGAGGAAGCCAGACACAGTTCACTCCTGAACTGGGAATATTCCTGACACTTCTGTTATCTTAGACAAATTGAAGTGGGACGGGTTTTGTACGGGTGACGCCAGTGACATGAAACAGAAGGGGTCAGCCATAAACCTGGTGTTGCCTTTGATGGGGGGGGGCACAGGGAGGCCTCACCCAGTTCCATGAATGGAAACTGAAGCATCCCCCAATTACTGGATCAAATAGTTGGCCGTGCCCCACAAGCAAACAAACCACGCACTTCGTAAACCAGTAGCTGAATCTTATTTGTAACTGATCTGCTTTTTACAAAGCCTTCTCCTCATTCATGGCAGAAAATCCAAGTCTGACATTCTGTCCATTACGGGACACTAAGGAAGAGAAAATGCAAAGCTGTGTATAGACGCTGAAGTAAACAATTACTCATGAATGGTGTCCAAATAGTGTAATATATGATAACAACAATGCAACATGAATCAATGTAAAGTACAAAGTACTATATAACAATGCAGTCCAAAACAAAGGTCCGAAACAATAGATTGGTGAAATTTCCAGATAAAGTATTCGTTTCGTGAGCCTTCTCAATAGGGCCGATGTATAACTTCAGACTGCAAGAACCATTTTTAACATTTGTAGAGTGAGGCTGTACACAGTTAACAAATCAACAGTCTTCAGAAAAAAAAACAATTCTTGGGAAAGACTGCAGAGCATATCAAAGTACTAAGGTCAAGCAATCGGGTTCACCGTATTTCACAGACAAGTAAGAATGTAGCCTACTAATGTTAAAAATGATTCTTGCGTTTTCTCTTTCTTATTGTTTATCTGGGGAGGGGGTTGTCTGTTTTTTTGACATTACATGACACGACCATTGAGTTTAACATTTGTACAGATAGGGAGTTGCCCAAAAAGACTGACGCAACCACTTTTAACTTTAAAAGGGGTAACTTCTCTGGTATGAGGGGACATGTGAGGAAGAAATTGAAAGGAAGAGTGGAGAAGGTCAAAACCATTGGGGAAGCTTGGAGACTATTTAAAAAGACAATCCTAGAAGCTCAGAAAAAATATATACCGCAGGTTAGGAAAGGTACAAATAGGTATAGAAAAAAGCCTGCATGGTTAACAAATAAAGTAATGGAAGCTGTAAAAGGTAAGAAGGATTCCTTTAAGCGGTGGAAAGCTAGTCTTAGTGAGGTTGATAAAAGGGAACACAGACTATGGCAAATAAAATGCAAGTCTGTGATCAGGCAAGCAAAAAGGGAATATGAGGAGCATATCGCAAAAAACATAAAGACCAACAATAAAACTTTCTTCAAATACATTAGAAGTAGGAAGCCAGCCAGGGAGGCAGTGGGGCCCTTGGATGACCAAGGGGTAAAAGGAGTAGTGAAGGATGATAGGGAAATGGCTGAGAAGCTGAATGCATTTTTTGCCTCTGTCTTCACTGTGGAAGAGGAGAAGTGTTTGCCCACTCCAGAAGCACTGATTTCGGGAGGGGGTTTGAAAGACCTGAATCAGATTGCGGTGACAAGAGAGGAAGTCCTCCGACTGATGGACAATTTAAAAACTAATAAATCACCAGGCCCGGATGGCATTCATCCGAGAGTTCTGAAAGAACTCAAATGTGAACTTGTGGATCTCCTGACAAAAATATGTAATCTTTCTTTAAAATCTGCCTCCATTCCTGATGACTGGAAGGTAGCTAATGTCACTCCCATCTTTAAAAAGGGCTCCAGGGGAGATCCAGGAAATTACAGGCCAGTCAGTCTGACATCGATACCGGGTAAGTTGGTGGAAACTGTTATTAAGGAAAGAATTAGTAGGCACATTGATGAACAAAAACTATTGAGGCAGACTCAGCATGGGTTCTGTAAGGGAAGATCTTGTCTCACTAACCTGTTAGTGTTTTTTGAGGGAGTGAACAAACATGTGGACAAGGGGGACCCAATAGATATTATTTACCTTGACTTCCGGAAAGCTTTTGATACAGTTCCTCATCAAAGGCTCCTAAGTAAGCTCAATAGTCATGGGATAAAAGGACAAGTCCTCTTGTGGATCAAAAACTGGCTTATAAATAGGAAACAGAGAGTGAGTATAAATGGGAAACTTTCTCAGTGGAGGGTGGTAAGCAGTGGGGTACCACAGGGATCAGTACTCGGTCCGATGCTTTTTAACTTGTTTATTAACGATTTGGAATTGGGAGTAAGCAGTGATGTGGCTAAATTTGCAGATGACACGAAGTTGTTCAGGGTGGTGAAAACCAGGGATGATTGTGAGGCACTCCAAAGGGATCTGTTGAGGATGGGTGAGTGGGCGTCAACGTGGCAAATGGGGTTCAATGTGGCCAAGTGCAAAGTGATGCACATTGGAGCCAAAAATCCTAAATATAAATACACGTTGATGGGGTCTGATCTGGCAGAGACTGACCAAGAGAGAGATCTTGGAGTCGTAGTGGATAACTCGCTGAAAATGTCTACACAATGTGTAGCTGCAATAAAGAAGGCCAACGCTATGCTGGGGATTATTAGGAAGGGAATTGATAACAAATCAGCCAGTATCATCATGCCCCTGTATAAATCATTGGTGCGACCTCATTTGGAATACTGTGTACAGTTCTGGTCACCACATCTCAAAAAGGATATTATAGCATTGGAAAAAGTGCAGAGAAGGGCAACTAGAATGATCAAAGGGTTGGAACACCTTCCCTATGAAGAAAGGTTAAAATGCTTGGGGCTCTTTAGCTTGGAGAAACGACGGCTGAGGGGTGACATGATCGAGGTTTTCTCCCTTTCTCACAATACAAGAACTCGTGGGCACTCTATGAAATTGCTGAGCAGTCGGGTTAGAACAGATAAAAGGAAATACTTCTTCACCCAAAGAGTGATTAACATATGGAATTCACTGCCACAGGAGGTGGTGGCAGCTGCAAGCATGGACAGTTTCAAGAGGAAATTAGATAAACATATGGAGCAGAAGTCCACCAGTGGCTATTAGCCACAGGGTATAGAATGAGAACTCTCAGTCTGGGGCAGGTGATGCACTCTATTCTTGGTGCTGGAGGGGGCAGCAGTGGGAGGGCTTCTGGTGCCCTGGCCCCACTGCTGGACCTCCTGATGGCACCTGGTATATTTTGGCCGCTGTGTGACAGAGTGTTGGACTAGATGGGCCATTGGCCTGATTCAACATTGGCTTCTCTTATGTTCTTATGACCACCGTTACCACCACACCATGATGCCCTGGTCTAGATGTCCAGGTCTGAAGCCTCATCCTTCTAGGCTTGGCACAAACTTTGTACACAGGCCCAGCATAGTTACAGTCTGATGAGTCGCGAAAGAAAAAAGGTCTAATAATGTAGCTGCAAAAATAAATTAGTCATTAAATGTAAAATGTTGAATATAAATGTATCCCAACAGAAGTAAGCATCATTGTATCTTATAGGTAAAGGTTCCCTTGCTCGAAAGCCAGTCGAATCCGACTCTAGGGTTGCGGTGCTCATCTCCGTTTCAAGGCCAAAGAGCCAGCGCTGTCCGAAGACATTTCCGTGGTCATGTGGCCAGCATGACTAAACACCAAGGCGCACAGACCGCTGTTACCTTCCCACCAAAGAGGTACCTATTTATCTACTTGCAATTTCTTGCTTTCGAACTGCTAGGTTGGCAGGAGCTGGAACTAGAGATGGGAGCTCACTCCGTCATGCGGCAGTCTCGGGTCTCGAACTGCTGAACTACTGACCTTCCACAGCCTGCAGTTCAGCATCTTAACCACTTGAGCCCCCGCAGCTCCTTTTGTATTTTATAGACAGTATCCCAAAAACTTTTTTAGTGTAACGAAGGGCATGTTGGGGAGAAATATTTTCTGTATTTTATCTTTTGTTATATGGAATTAACTTTGATACAGATAATTATATTATGTTGTCCTGTTTCTCTTTTCGGTATTTCCTTTATACTATACCATTTCTCTGTTTTTCCAAAAATAAAAAAATATATAAAGCTATAAAGAAAGAAAAAATGTTTAAAGGACCACAGCGGCTTCCACATGGGGATTTCCCCCCACCTGGAACGCAGGAAGCGCCTCCATTCAAGGGGAAGGTCTGCCTGGCACGCTGGTTTCTGACCATGACTCACAGTGTTCCCGGGACTTTCCTCTTCAACCTGGAGAAAAACAGTTTTTCCCCTACTGGTTTGAAGCAGGAAACTGTGGGGTGGATACAAGAGGAGCAACAGGTTGCAAACAAGCCTGCAGGAAAGCTTATCGGCCCCCCTTCCCCCCCCCTCCATCAAGATCACAGCAACTTATGGCACCTCCCCCCCCACCAAGTGTTTTCAAGGCAAGAGGCAAGAATTTCTCAACCTGGAGTGGGCAACCCCCTAGCCATCACCCGACTTGCTGGTTTCTGCCCTCTCTCTTCTCTGACACGCCCCATTCTGCTCTGCCTCACCCTGGCCCCGATCCACAGTAATACACAGGAGGCCTCGGGGTGGTGGCAGCGGCGAAAAGGGTACCAATTCTTTCCCGTGGTGCAATAGGAGCCTGTCTCTGTTAAGCAGCAGTGGGTAGCTAGCTACGGTCACACCAACTTAATCTAGCAGATGTTTTGTGCAAAATCCTTCATGTTTGGGGAGAACCTTGACGTGTAGGGTTGCCAACTACAGGTTCCGAAAATAACTGGAGATTTTTATATATATATATATATAATTTTTATTGTAGAATGAAGAAGAGTGAAATTACATTACAACTCAATACATTTTTTAGTTTAGACCGTATAAGAAAACGTTTAGTATAAAACATGAGATAGAAGCATTATTCAAATTATCAGCAATTTAATGATTTAACAAGAATACAAGTGCAATAAAAGGTACATTGTAGCTCATATGGTAGGTGTTTTACAGAATACATTGATGTGGCAATGGTGATAAGTGTCCTTAGTATCAAAGCAAATGAGGTACATTAACAATATAATCGTATGATTTACACCTTGTTAGAGAGTGAGGTTTAAATCCATTTCTGCAGTTGTTTCCATTCTGGTGAAATAAACTCATGATGTGATAAGAAATCCAATATTGGGAACCATCTGGTATTAAAATTTGTTTTGATTGGTTTTAGAAGAGATCTGTTTACTTTGTCGGTTATGTTGTCCATCAGGTAGGCTTCCAACTGGAGATTTAAGGGTTGAGCCTGGGAGAGTGGGGTTTAGGGAGGGGTACAGCCCCCCACCTGGAAGTTGGCAGCCCTATGGCTTTTTGCTTGATCTAAGCACCATTTAGGGTTGGTGAACCTCCGAGTGAGGCCTGGGGACCTCCCAGAATGACGACGGATCTCCAAAGGACAGAGCCCCCCACCCCCTGGACTGGGACCGTGTGTAAAGGGAGGGGGGTTACTCTTCCCTCACCCCCTCTGTTTTTCTGATCTGAAATGGCTCCAGGGAGCCAATATCTGCCCCGCTGGGGGAAACTGACACGTGGCCCATGGAGAGATGGGCTGCCCCCTCCCCAGTGGAACAAAGAGCAGCTTCCTGGCAAATACTACTGGGGACGGCTTACTCCCCCTTCCTCGCTGTATGATCTGAATCAGGCCCTCACGCACCTGGGACTTCAGTTCCAAGGACAGACTTGTGAGTAAGGTTGCCAGCCCCACCCCCGGCCCCCAGCCGGGGATAGCGGGGGTGGGGTTGCCAAATCCAGGTTTGGAAACTCCTAGAGATTTGGGGGGTGGATCCTGGGGAGGACAGGGACCTCAGTGGGGCACAGTGCCAGAGAGCCCACCCTCCATTCTCCAGGGGATCTGATCTCTGTTAATGCCTGTAATGCTCAGGTCCTACCTGGAGGCCGGCATCCCTACCTGGGAGAGCTCACCTGCTCAATGGGACCCAGGGCAGACACGGAGGGGCTTTTTATCATGTGAAGGGGTCCTAAGGGGGGGGGACTGGGAAGAGGGAGCAGTGAGGGTTTAGAGTGTAGAACGTGATGCGGGAAATAAAGGACCCGCTGCCTGACCTGTCATTTCCTCGAAGGGCGCAGGAACGATTAGTCTTTCGGGTCATTTAAACGGTAGCAAGACCGGGGAGAGTCGGAATCTCCGGAGACTCTCTGAATGTAGGTCACGCCCGAGCGATGCCGTTTGTGAGTTCGCAGCAGTCGCGCAACAAAGGGCCCCAAGTTCTGGGGCGACGCTGAGCATTTCTGTGGACTTCTGTGTTCCCCTTCTTTCCTCCTAAGCACTGTAGGCCTTTTAAACCGTAACCCCGGAGACAAGGGCTATGCATCTCTGTACAGCATCTGCTTGTGTTTATCTGTGCTGGAATGGATTACTTCGGTGTGACTCTTTTTTGACTGCCCCAGCACTGACAAGTGTCTCCACTCCCACCAATTTACATTCTTGAAAATGCATGTTCCTTAGTAGGCTGACCAAAGATTTTAAAGCTGCTCTCCGTAGGAAAAGGGACCTTTAGAAGAGCCCGACTCTGTATGCATTTTCAGCATCAGTATAGCTGCAAAAAAACCATTTTGAGTGGGCAGGGCTTTCAGGGAACCATTCTCTTCTTTTAAATGGCTACCGAACATCCTTGGGAGGAAGACGGATACTGAGGTTCTGCGTCAAAAACCTCTTCCTTCTCCTCTCATGTCTCATCAGTGTCGGCGTCGTGTCTTTTTAAGCCAATGGCGCGAGAAGTTTTAAAACATTTAAACAAGAGTGGGGAAGAGGGAAAATGTGAAATCAAATGTTCCATGGAACGCCAGCTTGGAAAGATCGAGGGACCGGTACGCGTGCAACTGAACGGCGTCACAGATATAGGAACTGTTCCAGAAAAGGATTCTGTTGATTTCACCAGAGGTGCCAAAATCTGGGTCATGAAAGCAAGCAGGTATACATGCAGGGCTATTTTTGGGCGGGAACGCACAGGAACGGAGTTCCGGCTGGCTCCCAAGTTGGCCACGCCCAGCAGGAACTTATTAGCATAATAGGCCACACCCAACAGCAGAAACGCATTAGGATTGGCTGCATTAGGGGTGTGTGGCCTAACATGCAAAGGAGTTCCTGCTCCAAAAAAAGCCCTGGGTTTTGACAACAAACAAGGTAAATGGAATAAGAAGCAGAAGGTAGGTGTGGCTGGATGACCACATTTCTGGTAATGTGGGGGTGTGGCCTAATATGCCAATGAGCTGTGCTGTCAGGGGGTGTGGCTTAATACGTTAATGAGTTTCTGCTGATGGGTGTGGCCTATATTCTATAAAAAAAGCCGTGCGGACAAGTGTTTGTCCAGCCGCTGCCTAAAGGCTGCCAATGAGGGGGAACTCACCACTTCCCTAGGCGGCTTAATTTAAACCCATGATTGCCAGTCCTCTCCTCTACTGCCAACAGAAACAGCTCCCTGCCCTCCTCTGAGTGACAGCCCTTCCAATACTTCAAGAGAGCCATCCTGTCCCCCCTCAGTCTCCTCTTCTCCAAACTGAACATTCCCAGGTCCCTCGGCCTTTCCTCAGAGGGCTGGATCTCCTTGCCAATTCTTCTTCTGCCCTCTTGCTGTTAGGTTACTTACGAACTATGAAACAGCAGGAAATGATAGCTTCACTCTGCAGCATCCTTCTGTCCCGCTGTAATATTGCCAACCAGTCCATATTTTACCGAAACTGCCATGTCCAGTCAGATAACCAGGACAGGGCTCTGAAAAACCACCAAAGTTCAGATTCTGGAAGCTTCAGCTCCGATTCCGGTTTCTTTCCTATCTCTGCCATTCAGTCATCGGATTCTGTTTTGGCTCATTTCTCAAACCTCAGGGTGGATGCTGCCCCGGTTCTCTCTTTGACGCATTCTCTGAACCCAAGAATCAGGAAAACGATTTAAATCCATTTTTAAAAAATCAACTCTTGTTCAGTGCGCAAGGCAGTGAGGATGGACTTTTTGCTAGTTAAGTGCAGGCAAAGGAACCTGAGAATGTAAAGTTGCTTTTCTTCAAACTCATATTACTTTACAGATGAGCTTTTGCAGACCGGTTCTAGACACACACACACACAGCCTCCCCAGCACAGAAAAAACAGCTGTTATTAACTTTTGCTTACCTGCACCCTTCAGTTCTCCTTCAAATATTCATGGCCATTTACTCTACTTCTGTATTTGAGTTGTTGGGTATATACAATTCAACTCCTCCCCGTCCCCAGAATACTGCATGAAGGTCATGGTACAAGGATAAGCAGATATTGGCCTTTACTTGTGACGTCACAGCATTGGCAACACAATCTAACCTGTACTAGCTCCATTGTGGAATTTCTACTGCTTGTCATCCCATTTTTGGAAGTTCTGTCCCTTCTGCCATTTGGAGGATGTGATCTTTGATACGCTTTGTATTTTGAAAGCTCCAAAACCCAGTTGCTCCTTTTACACCAGGCGAAGCCTTGTTAACTCTCATTGTGGGCAGACAGGCATATATAACACCACTGGGGTTAGAAAGGGCTTTCTCTAGTATGGCTTAATAATGCATTAAGAAAAAGAAACTGTTTTTCTAATTGCCTGGCCGTGCCCTTTCTTAATCAAGAAGCCCCAATTCCTTGTTATACATCTTAAATTTGAAATTACAAGCAGGGAGATTAAAGCTACTTCCTGCCTAATTAAGAGAACAGTATGGGATTCTCCCCCCCTCTTTCCCCTCAATCTGTCCTCCTTAATCTTCTGCCTCATCAATCAAGCATAGACTTTATGAATATGTAATTTTTTAAAAATGCTTGACCTTGAATATCATGGTGATAGATTACAGATAAAACACAGGTGTGTGTAATACCTTTCCTTGTGCTCACTTTACTTTGCGGTTGGTGCTTTGGTTCCACCTGCTCTGTCCACTAGCAGACGATGGGTGGGGCATAGGGTTGCCAGATCCCAGTTGGGAAACTCCCGGAGATTTGGAGATGGAGCCTGGGAAGGACAGGGACCTCAATAGGGTACAGTGCCTCCAAAGCATCCAGTTTCTCCTGGGGAACTAATCTCTATAGTCTGGAGATGATCTGTAATATCAGGGGATCTCCAGGTCCCATCTGGAGGCTGGCATCTCCAGTCCTTCCATGTTGTCATTTGCTGCGGAATAAGAGAACATAAGAGAAGCCAATGTTGGATCAGGCCAATGGCCCATCTAGTCCAACACTCTGTCACACAGTGGCCAAAAATACCAGGTGCCATCAGGAGGTCCACCAGTGGTGCCAGGACACTAGAAGCCCACCCACTGATGACCCCCCCCCAGCACCAAGAATACAGAGCATCCCTTGCCCCAGACTGAGAGTTCCTATCTATACCTTGTGGCTAATAGCCACTGATGGACCTCTGCTCCATATGTTTATCTAATTCCCTCTTGAAGCTGTCCATGCTTGTAGCTGCCACCACCTCCTATGGCAGTGAATTCCATGTGCTAATCATTCTTTGGGTGAAGAAGTATTTCCTTTTATCTGTTCTAATCCGACCGCTCAGCAACTTCATCGAGTGGCCACGAGTTCTTGTATTGTGAGAAAGGGAGAAAAGGACTTCTTTCTCAACCTGCTCAATCCCATGCATAATCTTATAAACCTCGATCATGTCACCCCTCAGCCATCGTTTCTCCTTTTGGCAATCCAGACAAATCCTTGATGCAACTGGAAATAAAGAGAATGGCATCTAGGGTTGCCAGATCCATGTTGGGAAATTCCGGGCACTTTGGGGGTGGAGCCTGGGGAGGGCAGGGCTTAGGGAGGGGAGGGGCCTCATTGCCATATACTGCCATAGATCAGGTATGTCCAACAGGTAGATCACGATCTACCAGTAGATCGCAGAGGGGTCAGAGGTAGATCACCAGCCCCACTTGGTCTCCTGGTTTGCTGGACAGGTGTTTGGGTTTTTTTGATGATTGCTTGGTGGCAGTGTTCCCTCTAAGCTGAGTTAGTGTGAGCTAGCTCATAGATTTTTAGCCTCTGGCTCACACATTTTTGTCTTAGCCCAGGAAGGAGGGCTCCAGAGCAAACTAATTGATGCAGTAGCCAAGTTGCTTGCTCACAGCTTTAATGCCAGTAGCTCACAAAGTGGAATTTTTGCTCTCAAGACTCCACAGTTTAGAGGGAACATTGCTTGGTAGTATTTGATTATTGGTGCCAGTATGATGAATTCTTAGTTTTATATTTAGAACTGTGTGTGTGGTTTTGGCATCATCCAGAGGTCTTCAGTTCCTGTTGATCTTTAATACTTTGGGACAGTGGCAGTTTTGGACCAGATTCAGCCAGTGTTTATACTAACCTATACTAACCTGGCACCCCAGCCATCCCAGTATAATGAAGATGAGCGTTCCAAAGAAGGTGCATTATAAATGGGGGGGACGGGACGGTGGAACCCAACTTTAGTGGGTTAAAATCTAATTTGAAACTTTATTTCCATGGTGGTAGATCACCGGCACTTTTGGCCGGAAAAAATAGATTGCTACCTGTTCGAAGTTGGACATGCCTGCCGTAGACCCTTATGGCATAGAGCCCACCTCCCAAAGCAGCCATTTCTCCAGGTGAACTGCTCCCTATTGCCTGGAGATCAGTGCAATTCTGGGAGATCTCCAGGCCACAGCTGGAGGCTGGCAACCCTAGCATGGAGACAATCGCCGTCAAAATTAAGGAAAGGATATCCTAACCAGTGCTCCCTCTCAGCTGACCTAATGTGAGCCGGCTCACCGTTCGTTAGCCTCCGGCTCACGCATTTCCATCTTAGCTCAGGGAGGACGGCTCCAGAGCAAAGGGCGTAGACTTTGCAATTTCCCAGGGGGGGCTGGGCCTGGGCCAGAGGCATTGCTAAGTCATTAAAAGAACTGGGACCCAATGACATCATAGGGAGGAGCCAGTGACATCACAGGCCATTGTCACTATCTATGGAGGTGGAACTATGTGGCATTTAAGGAGGGGAAAAAACCCTCCACTTTCAAAATGGGTTGGGGGTGGCATGAGGTGGTAGTGGCAAGGTTTGTGAGCCTGGTTGCCCGGGGGGGGAGGGGCTCAGTCACCCCTGGAAAATTTCGGAGGTAGCCTCAGCCCTCAAGCCCCCCTGAAGTTGACACCTGTGGATGCAGCGGCCCAATCACTCGCTCCCAGCTTTCATGCCAGCCGCTCGCCAGGTAGAATTTTTGCTCGCAAGACTCCGCCGCTTAGAGGGAGCACTGAACCTGACTGTTTTATTTTTTGAGGGGTGGGGGGTAATTTGTGTGTCTGTGGAGTGTGTGTGATTGTTGCAAAACACAATACCCGAACCCTGCACTTCTCATCCCTTCAGTTCAAAGCACTGAAAACATCCCGCTTCCTGCTGCCTCGTGCTGCGTGCCCAGAGAGAAGAGGGCAGATCAAAGCAGGCCTTCCCCAGCTGGCTCAGTTCGATTTCCCGGTCATGATTCTGTCGGGGAGGTGTCTGCCTGTCCCCCTCCCCCCAGGAAGAATTGAGCGTGGGCAGGCCCACACGTCCCCTCCTGTGATCTGTCCAAGCTTTTCGTGCTTCTGTTTCCTTATTTCGGAGGCTGGTGGCCAGACAGCTTCCTTTGTGGCTGATTCGGTGCATCTGGGAAAGGTGCACTGTTGTGAGGACGTGCTGTGAAGGGGGGGTGTTTTGTGCTACGGTGGCCCTTCTGGACTTGGCCACCCAGAAAGAGCCTGTTATACCCCCTCGGGATGATCAGCCCTTCATGCAGGAAGCTAGGGTGGCCATCCTCCAGGTGGTGGCTGGAGGTCCCCTAGGCTCGCCTTCTAACACAGTAGGACTGCTCCTGAGGAAGATTGTTGAAATGAGTGTATAACTGGGTGCTCATTGAGGATGTTGGACTTTTCCTTGAATATGTTAGAATTTCCTGAGCTATATTGTAAAAGTTTTTGTTGGTATACAAATTGGTATTCATAGGAATTATTACATGTTATTGTCAATTTCATCACAGTCTTTCCTTCCTTCCTTCCTTCCTTCCTTCCTTCCTTCCTTCCTTCCTTCCTTCTTTCTTTCTTTCTCTTTCCTTCCTTCCTTCCTTCCTTATCTCTTCTTTCTTCCTTCCTTCCTTATCTTTTCTTCCTTATCTTTTCTTCCTTTCTTTCTTCCTTTCTTTCTTCCTTTCTTTCTTTCTTCCTTTCTTTCTTCCTTCCTTTCTTTCTTCCTTTCTTTCTTTCTTTCTTTCTTCCTTTCTTCCTTCCTTTCTTTCTTTCTTTCTTTCTTTCTTTCTTTCTTTCTTTCTTTCTTCCTTCCTTCCTTCCTTCCTTCCTTCCTTCCTTCCTTCCTTCCTTCCTTCCTTCCTTCCTTCCTTCCTTCCTTTCTTTCTTTCTTTCTTTCTTTCTTTCTTTCTTTCTCTCTCTCTCTCTCTCTCTCTCTCTCTCT
Organism: Gekko gecko; assembly: GCA_029375565.1. Lineage (NCBI taxonomy): Eukaryota > Metazoa > Chordata > Lepidosauria > Squamata > Gekkonidae > Gekko > Gekko gecko. Next base: position 36,201,576 of record JAPDNY010000017.1, on the reverse strand, counting down.
CTCTCTCTCTTTCTTTTTCTTTCTTTCTTTTTCTTTCTTTCTTTCTTTTTTCCTTCCTTCCTTCCTTCCTTCCTTCCTTCCTTCCTCATATATCCACCTGGAAGTTGGGAGTCATGGTTCTCATCAATTTTTCATCCTCTTCTAGTTCACCTAGTTTATTTACCTGTGGTTGGGAACTTGGGGTTTTCTTTTTAAGGTGAAATGTACAGTCTACAATTGACATCACTGCATGCTGGTCTAATAGCAATCAGAGACAATTGTTGGAATTTGTCGATCACTGCGGAGCTTAACTGATTTGTCTCTTGCCCCAAGGAGCTGAGTGTAACTTGAAGACAGTAGCCTGGCCAGGTCAAACCGTCATTCAAGCAGCCTGACCGGCAGGGGCGGATGGAGGCTCCCTGGTGCCCTAAACACTGACCAACCTTGGTGCCCCCCTCCTTTCCACGCTGACCCCGTCCATTTGAGTCGTTGACGTTTGCATGGGGCTGAGATTAAAAAGGGGCGGAGAGGGTGATTGAAATGACTGTCGTGACAACTGAATTTGGCTCCATCATTTTACTTTTGAACATAGCCTGTGACACTGCACCTCACCAACAAAAAATAGAAGATAACCCCTAGGGTGCCCCATGATCCATTTGCACTCGTTTTATATATAAAAAAAAACTTTTTTACAAATCTTCATTTTTTTTTTCCTTTTCACCCTTTTCCCAACTTTGTGGTGCCCCCTTTGGCCCTGGTGCCCTAAGGCACATGCTTTGTCTGCTTAATGGTTAATCTGCCACTGCTGACCAGGTCACACCATCACAACCTGAGGAACTGGATGTCAGGTAATCAAGCCATGAGATGGATGGAAGGGAAGGAGGGAGGGATGGTCTGCAACTTTTCATGTAGAAGAAGAAGAAGAAGAAGAGTTTGCATTTATACCCCGCCCTTCACTGCCCAAAGGCGTCTCAGAGCGGCTTACAAACTCCTTTCCCTTCCCCTCCCCACAACAGACACCCTGTGAGGTAGAAGAAGAGGAAGAGATTGGATTTATACCCTGCCCACTGCCCAAAGGCGTCTCAGAGCGGCTTACAAACTCCTTTCCCTTCCCCTCCCCACAACAGACACCCTGTGAGGTAGAAGAAGAGAAGAGATTGGATTTATACCCCGCCCTTCAATGCCCAAAGGCGTCTCAGAGTGGCTTACAAACTCCTTCCCCTTCCCCTCCCCACAACAGACACCCTGTGAGGTAGGCGGGGCTGAGAGAACTTCTGACAGAAACTGTCCTTGAGAGAACAGCTGTGCCAGAGCTTGTGACTGACCCAAGGTCACATCAGCAGGAGCAAGTGGAGGAGTGGGGAATCAAACCCGGTTCTCCCAGATAAGAGTCCGTGCACTTAACCACTACACCAAACTGGAATGTAGGGAGGTGTGCAGGTTGCCTAGGAGACCCAGGATTCCATGGCCTGGGCAGCCTGTTATCTCACCAAATGTCCTTGGTCTCACAGTTCTTGTTTCCTCTGTCTGAGACAGCTTCAGGGCAGTTTGGTTATTTACTGCTTTGGTACTTTCACACCTCTTCCTGCCCACGGGCTTAGTGACTATTGGTAGATGGAGAGGGGGGGCACTTTGAGTTGGGTATAATTGTGGGTGCCTCTTTAGATTTAGTCATCCCTGACAAAGAGATGTTACCGTGCCTTTAGAACTGCTTTCAATAAACTCTATCTTCTTTATGAAGCCTGGTGTTCGACTGACTTTCTGAAGAGCCTGACACTGGAGTTGCCAGCTCCAGATTGACGGTATTGTTGGCCACCGCAAAAAATAGCAGAGTACCTCTGTTTCTTTATACAGAGTATTTACATTTATTTACACTGGACACTGGAGATATTTACACAGCATTTCGGTAGCAATTTCTGGATACAGACCGACAAAGTGCTACGCAGACAGTTGCTCTCCAAATAGGAGTGTGGATGGTTGAACAGGTTGCAATTATACTTGTACATCAACCAATCAGAGCACGGTATGTACATTAGCTGAGTCGTGGTGACTGTCCAGAAATGTGACACAGTCCTAGTCACCTGACCTCTCTAGCTGTCAGTTTAGATCAGCATGATCTGACACAAGAGTCCATAGCTCACTGACATCTTGCCAGCAATATAACCAAATGCCGTCACAGATTGGGAGCTACCTGGAGATATGGGGGTGGAGCCTGATGAGGCCGGGGTGTGGGGAGGGGAGGGACTTCAGTGGGGTCTTATGCAGAGCCCACCTCCCAAAGCAGCCATTTCCTCCAGGGTAACTGATCTCCGTTGCCTGGAGGTCCGTTGTGATGGTGGGCGATCTCCAGCCGCCACCTGGGGGATGGCAACCCCGTGAGGAACCTTCCTGTTTTCTTTCAAAACATTTCTAAATATCGTCACATTCAGCCTGGCAAAGAATTCTGGTGAACTTGGAAGCGAGCACACGTTTCATGTCATGCGCCTTGTCTAATTAAAAGGGTGGCGGTGAGCTGGGTGGCCCCGGCTAGCCCAGTCTTCATCAGGTCTTGGAAACGAAGCAGGGAAACTAACCCTGCTCAGCACTTGGATGGGAGGCCACCAAGGAAGTCCAGGGTCGTGACGCAGAGGCAGGCAATGGCAACCCACCTCAGAATGCCTCTTGCCTTGACCTGGGTAGCCCAGGCTAGCCTGATCTCTTCTGGTCGCAGAAGCTAAGCAGGGTCAGCCCTGGTTAGTCCTTGGATGGGAGACCAGCAAGGAAGCCCAGGGTCAGAAGCAGGCTATGGCAACCCACCTCTGAATGCCTGGAAAACCCTGCAAGGTCGTCATAAGTCCAGTGTGACTTGATGGCACTTTCCACCATCAACACCAACAAAAAGTTGCCCTGAATTGGAAGGTCCAGGCACTCGGAAGCTAAGCCAGGGTGGTCCTGGTTAGTACTTGGATGGGAGCAGGGCTTCTTTTGTAGAAAAAGCTCAGCAGGAACTCATTAGCATAATAGGCCACACCCAACAGCAGAAACTCATTAGCATATTAGGCCACACCCCTGGCACCACAGCTCATTAGCATACGAGGCCACACCCCCATGTCACCAGAAGTGTGGTCATCCAGCCACACCCACCTTTTGCTTCTTATTCTGTTGACCTTGTTTGCTGTCAAAACCCAGGGCTTTTTTTGGAGCAGGAACTCCTTTGCATGTTAGGCCACACACCCCTCATGTAGCCAGTCCTAATGAGTTTCCGCTGTTGGGTGTGGCCTATTATGCTAATGAGTTCCTGCTGGGCGTGGCCAACTCAGGAGCCAGCCGGAACTCCGTTCCTGTGCGTTCCTGCCCCAAAATAGCCCTGGATGGGAGATCAACAAGGAAGCCCATGCAGAGGCAGGGACTGGCAAACGACCTCTTCTCGCTTCCTGCCTTGAAAACCCCAATGGGATCGCCATAAATTTGGCAGCAACTTGACGGAACATCCCACCACCAATAAAAGGTGTTACGTGGATTGTGTTCTAACAGCGTCTACTCTTACGAAGAGGGTAGGGGGATGAAAGCGATTGATTTTTTTTAATGCAGCATAAGAGGGAGCAGTGCTGCTCAGTCTTCTCCGCTATTCTGATCTTTCCCGGTTGACCTTGCCCCCTTTCCCCCCTCCCAGAACGAGTGGGCCAGAGCCAGAAATTCAGTCGTCAGAAGGCATTGTGTGGAATTTGACACTTCCACATGGAAGAGAGAGCCAGGGAGAGAGAAGAGAGAGACCAAGACCTGGAGCCCAAATGCATTATTTATGAGCAGCAGACGAGGCCGGGGACGTTCGCGAGGGCAAAGTTATCTCAAGGAGAAAATGGCTCCCGTCCTGTGCCATCTGCTGCGTGGAAAGAGATTGGTATTTCTGTGACACTCTCAGACAGCGCATAAAACCGGCCTCGGCTATCAGTCCCCTTCGGCTCCGGGCAGTGGTGCTGATCTGGGCCGATCCTGCGCTGTTGGAAACCTCTCGCCCCTCGGTAGAGACACAGATGATGTCCCTTTGGCCTGAGGAAAGATATTTGAGGCAAATATTTAGCAGTTGTCTCAGATCTCTCTGGAAACGACTCCATGTTTTTCACATGCACATATCAACAGAGTCAGCCTTGGGCTGTTTCTGGGCTTTGCCAAGCTCCAGGGAGCGGCTGGAAATGTCTAGAGATTGGAACCGATCTCCAGGGGACAGAGATCTGTTCACCAGGAGAAAATGGCTGCTTTGTAAGGTGGATTGTGTGACATTTTACCCCACTGAAGTCCCTCCTCATCCCAAACCCCATCTTCCTCATGCTTTGTTGTTGTTCAGTCGCACAGTCAAAATCCAGGTATTTCCTAACCTGGAGCTGGCAACCTTAAGGTAAAGGTAAAGGTTCCCTTGCTCAAAAGCCAGTCGAATCCGACTCTAGGGTTGTGGTGCTCATCTCCATTTCAAAGCCGAAGAGCCAGCGCTGTCCGAAGACATTTCTGTGGTCATGTGGCTGGCATGACTAAACACCAAGGCGCATGGAACACTGTTACCTTCCCACCAAAGTGGTACCTAGTTATCTACTTGCAATTTCTTGCTTTTGAACTGCTAGGTTGGCAGGAGCTGGAACTAGAGACACACGCTGGCAACCTTAACTGCTGGTTTTTCTCTCTTAGAAAAGGGTGCTGTTTGATGTGGCTTGGATGCTTTCAGGAAGCTAGGGTTGCCAACTCTGGGTGGGGAAATTCCTGGTGTTTTGGGGGGTGGAGTCTGGGGAAGGTGTGGTTTGGGGAGAATCCTAGCAGGGTTGTAATCAGGGCTATTTCTGGGCAGGAACGCACAGGAACGGAGTCCCGGCTGGCTCCCGAGTTGGCCATGCCCAGCAGGAACTCATTAGCATAATAGGCCACACCCAACAGCAGAAAGGATTGGCTACATTTGGGGTATGTGGCCTAACATGCAAAGGAGTTCCTTCCCTGGGTTTTGACAATAAACAAGGTAAACGGAATAAGAACCAAAAAGTGGGTGGATGTGGCTGGATGACCACTCTTCTGGGAACATGGGGGCACGGCCTAATATGCTGTCAGGGGTGTGGCCTAATATGCTAATGAGTTTCCGCTGTTGGGTGCGGCCTGTGATGCTAATGCGTTCCTGCTGGGCTTTTTCTACAAAGAAAGCCCCGGTTATAATGCCATACACAACACCCCGCAAAGCAGCCATTTTCTACAGGGGACATCATTTATGTGCTCTGAAGATCAGCTGTAGTTCTGGGAGATCTCTAGGCCCCACCGGGAGGCTGACAACCCTATGGGAAGCAGGCTTTTGTTCCTGCTGCTGGCTTTGGTTTTGTGCCTTTTAGTGCACAGGAATTCAGAAGAGGATGCTTTTCTCACGGTAATTCCTTGCCACAAAAAGCCTGGAACAAGCACTAATATCCCAGCGGGCCTGTTACAAAGGCAGGAGGAATGTGTTTAATTTGGAATCGCATCATGCACATTTCCCCCCTGGAAAACTGGGCCCTAATTTTGCCCCAGGGGTAGAAACGGCCTCCTCCTCCTCCCATAAAATAGAGGGGACTGAACTTGTGTGACAAACTGGCCATTTAACTTACCATCTTCAAGTACTTGAAGGGCTGTCTTATAGAGGATGGTACGGAGTTGTTTCCTGTTGCCCCAGAAGTTCGGACCAGAACCAGTGGGTTGAAATTAAATCAGAACAGTTGTTGGCTAAACGTTAGGAAGAACTTCCTGACAGTCAGATTGGTTCCTCAGTGGAAGAGGAGATGACATTCCTGGGTGGGGGGAGTGAGCGTGAGACTGACTATCTGTAGTTGTAGGGCTGCACCTCAGCAGGGCTATTTTTGGGCAGGAACGCACAGGAACGGAGTTCTGGCTGACCCAATACAGCCAAAACCTCTGAGTGCATGGCTACAGAGGGAAGGCCTGGAGAATGACCTCCCCAGTGACTCCGAGGCAGGCGGGCCAGGGGGGCCCCTGGAAGGATCGTGGAGGCGTTTAAATGCCCCCCCCGTGCCTTCCCTGGCCTGTCCAAGGGCCGGCTTACATGGGCTCCCTGCAGCTACGGGGCACCCGGGCAAGCCAAGGGAAGGCATGGGGGTGTGGCCTAATATGCAAATGAGTTTCTGCTGTTGGGTGTGGTCTATTATGCTTATGAGTTCCTGCTGGGCTTTTTCTGCGCCTCAGTGACTCTTCTTCACACAGCCCCCAAGAAGTTCTCAGGTTTTCGCATGGGAGCGGCCTTGGGAGAGATAAGACTCTGAGAATGGCTAGCTGGGTTGTATACCTAACATGACCCATAGTAAAGGTGGTGTGTGGGACGTATGATTGGAATGTGACCCTTATTCCTTTATGTTTAACCCCCCGCTTGGGCATAGCCAGTCCCGACAAAGATGTTCACCTCTACAGTCAACCAAATCGTCTCAATAAACCTCATTAAAGGAAGAGCGTGTGAAGAGCAGTGTTCCCTCTCAGCTGAGTTAATGTGAGCTAGCTCACAGTTTTTTAGCCTCCGGCTCACACATTTTTGCCTTAGCTCAGGAAGGAGGGCTCCAGAGCAGACTGAATTATGCAGTAGCCAAATCGCTCGCTCACAAGTTTAATGCCAGTAACTTGCAAAAGTAGAATATCTGCTCACAAGACTCCACGGCTTAGAGAGAGCATTGGTGAAGAGTGGTTCTACCGGGAGCCTGACAACACCTGCTCTCCAGACCACAGAGCTCACAAAATGGCCGCTCTGGTGGGCCAGCTCTATGGCACGGCAACCTGCTGAGGTCCCCCCCCCCAGGACCTCCCCACCAAAGGTTCCATCACCCAAATCTCCACCAGCACCTCCCTCCGTGCCCAGAAGATGGCAACAAAACCTGTTCAGGATCTCCAGCCAAACTGGCCTGGAGAAAAATTGTTTCCTGACCCCAAAGTGGCCATCAACATTTCCCTGGGTCTGAAGCAAAGGGAATGGTGGGCTGTGAAGGCACCTTCACCTGGTGGTCTGCGTTAGCTCCCAGTAGCCCTGGTAAAGGGACGTACAGTTTCGGGTGGCTCTGAACTATTTTGTTAGGACTGAACAGAATGAAGCATCCTTGCTGCTCCCAGTCTGACATCAGCTCATTGATTCCACGTCAGGCTTCATTAACCGTTACTGCTCTCCCTTAATTCGGCTTTTACTGTGCTTCAGAGAAGACGGCTATTACAGACAGAAAGCCCCATGAGAGACGGCAGTAGCAATGTAATGGAAGTGTACGTGGGGAGGGGGACCGGGGAACAAGATGTCCCTGAGAAGCTGTTTACAGATGTTAGCCAAATCGTCCAGAGAAGCCCTGCCGGAAGAGGCCTGTCTTGGCTTTCTTGTCGCCGTGTAGCACAGGGTTTCAGAAACTTCTGATAGTTCAGACATTTCCCACCCTCTTCTTATGCCCCGAAAGACTTCCTTGTGGAACGTGTAAGGGACAAAGTACACTCGGCTGTGATTGATCTCTGTGTTTAATGACTCCGTGTCAACCATATAGAAAGAAGGGGGAAAAGGTAAGAAAATGGGGCCCGTAGGCCCGGGGCCAGCTCCAGGTGTCTGGGCGCCCTAGGCAGGAAGCCTGGGGCACCCCCCACTGGGGATGCCAACCTTCCGGTGGGGCCTGGAGACCGGGGGGCGGCGGCGGAGGAGCGCTGGCTTTCCTGGAGGCTCCGCAGCTACAGGGCCCCCAGGAAAGCCAAGGAAGGGGGCGGCGGAGCACTGGCTTTCCTGGAGGCTCCGCAGGCGGGGCCCCCAGGAAAGCCAGGGAAGGGGGCGGGGGTCTAGCTGCCGCCCTCCCTCCCAGCACCGGCTTTCCTGGGGGCTCCCTGGGGGGAATGGGGCACCATCTGGCCCTGCATAAGCCCCCCCCCCGCAGCGTACCAACTAACATTTCGCAGATAAAAACAGGGATGTACCCATAACAACAATAACAGCCCACTCATTGCCCAACATTGCACGTTATTGGCAGCAATCCTTTAACTGTTCTATATATATTTATTTTTGCTCTGCAGATATCTGTCCACTATCGAGTTAAAAGACAAGAAGGTGTTCTTTTGGTTAAAGTTGTGCCCTGTTTAAGCAGAACAACCAACTGGAGACTGAATGGTTAAAACCCTCTCTTTTCCTTGCATGGCCCGAGGCAGACTGAGGCTACCTGAGCCTGCAATTTGCAACCTGTGGAAGGAAAGAGATGCCCAGACTCTTTCTCATCTGCCTGGGCCCTTTGACTATGCCCAACTCCCCTTTGTGGCTGCCTCTTACAGGTCAGGAATGCCTATAAGCTTAATTTTAAGGAGGACTTTTAACCTAACTGAGGAGGAGGAGGAGGAGGAGAGTGGATTTGTACCCCGCCCTTCACTTGGAGTCTCAGAACAGCTTACAAACTCCTTTCCCTTCCCCTCCCCACAACAGACACCCTGTGAGGTAGGCAGGGCTGAGAGAACTCTAACACAAACTGCTCTTTTTCAAGAACAGCTGTGCCAGAGCTTGTGACTGACCCAAGGTCACATCAGCAGGTTCAAGTGGAGGAGTGGGGGAATCAAACCCGGTTCTCCCAGATTAGAGTCCGCACACTTAACCACTACATCAAACTGGCTCTGATGTCTTCATGGAGGCTCTGACCAGCTTCTGAAAAACCATAGGGCTTCCCAGAAGGCAATATGAAGATCTCTGTGGTAGAAACCCTCCAGATTTTTAAAGTCTATTAAAAACTGGAGAATAAACACTGTGTTAGCATTGTTAGCAATCAGTGAGGATCGCGTGGACTGATGTGCTACCTCCGTTTTTTTAAAGCAAGGATGAAAGGCAAATGATCTAAAATCATTTACCCAGTTCTGACGTGGTTCACAGAGATTTCATTGGGAGAGAAAGATCAGGAGATCGAGAACGGTGAGTGGTCCTAACGAGAGCTGTGATGTGATCCACTGTTCTAAATCATTTCCCAGATAAGAACACTGCAGGTGATCTTTGGCAGCATGTGCTGTAACTTCGAAGGTACAGTCTGTCTTTCTGTTTCACTGGAATGGGGAATTTGGACACTGGGCCATCGCCAGATGTGTAGTTCTCTGTCTTTTTTCTTTCTTCGATTCAAGAGGGGACGGTAGGAGGCCAGTAGCATCGGCATGGTACCAAAGGACCAACGTCTTGAGAGCTGGGGTGACTCAGTAGATAGAGCGTTGCGCCAAGATTCTGGGAGACCCGGGTTCAGATCCTCAGTTCTGCCATAGGTAACTTTGTGCCCGCTGCAAACTCTCAGCCTGGCCTGCCTCACAGGGTTGTTGTGAGAGAATGGAGAGGGAGAGAACAATATTCCAAGCCACTTTGAGTGTCAAGGGGGGGAGAAAAACAGGATATAAATAAACAAATGGAAGCAGATACATCTTGTCAAATTTTATAGTCAGGGGAGGGCCCCCAGTACTGGCAAACACATAGATGCATTGCACATTCCCATCTATGGAAGCGCACAGAAAACAGTATGATACAATATTAAAGCATCAGAGGAAGATCTGTGAGACCTGGCTCCAAGACCCCATTCTAGCTCCAGTTATTTTCTCTTAGCCTAACCTACCTTACAGGTCAGGTTGCCAAACTCCAGGTGGGACCTGGAGTTCTTCCAGAATTACAACGGATCTCCTGACTCCAGAAATCAGTTCCCCTGGAGAAAGTGGCAGCTTTTGGAGGGCAGGCTCTATACCTTAGATTCTTGTTGAAATCCCTCCCCAAATTCTCCCTTTCACAGACTGAACAGTCCACTTTCAATCCACTTTCAATGCCCTTTCCAACTGGATTTTGCCAGTCCGCACAGTAAAATCCAGTTGGAAAGTGCGCTGAAAGTGGATTATTTAGGTGTGTGTGACCATAGCTGTAGTTTGGCCCTTTAATATGAAAGGTTGCTGAACCTGCAACAAATATCCGAATGTACACAAGAGATTCTTTAATCTGCGCACGTTCCCTTCCAGCCTAAGGCCCTTTCTGCACTCTCCTTTTAATCCATGTTCACCGCGGTGCCCTCCAAACAATTCTGCACCAAAATGGAATTCAACCTTCTTTTTAATCCAGGTTCCCCTCCCTCCCCATTCTGCGTTAAAATCAAGTTCAACCTTCTTTTTATTCTGTTTTCCCCCCTCCATTCTGCATTACATCACCACTCTTCAGTAGTCAACCTGTTTTCAGCCTGCTGTTGCCCCGAGTTATTTGGATGCTGTTTTGCCGTGGACTTAAATTGCCTCGACTCCAACACTGGAAAGGACCTAAGTCCTTCCTGATAACCGCTGAGCTAAGTTATGATCCAGAGGGAAGGCGGCACGGTATAGCCGGATCTCGTCAGATCTCGGAAGCTAAGCCGGGTCGAGACTAGGATGAGAGACCACCGAGGAAGACTCTGCAGAGGAAGACAATGGCGATCTACCTCTGCTTCTAAGTTGCCTTGACAGTCCCTCGCTGGGGTCGCTATAAGTCGGTTGTGCCTCGATGGCACTTATGGACATAAGGTATGATCTAACGGAGATCCCGGCTCACAGCTTAGTTTCCTAACGGCGGCGCTATATGCGTGACCTCCTGTTTTATTAGTGCACCCAAATGTGTAATTTCCCCACTTCTGCTGAAAACAAAACCGTCGCTTCAAGTCAGTTCGTTGTTTGCAGCTCTTTGAAAAGAGACGTCAGCTACACTTAGCGTGAAGCTGGGGACAAAGGGAAAACTGGATGCGTGCCCAGTGCAGTCAGCTATAAGTTACATCTCTTATAGGAACCTAAATGTCAACTTCCACAGCCCCTTTAACAGCCAGGACAACGTTAACTCCCTTTCTCCGTCACCCCCACCCCCTCATGTTGCTTTTTCATTTTCCTACAGATATGACTGTACTTTCTTTCAGATGCAATAAATCAGACCAGGAAGCCGGACTATGTAGGGCATAGTGAGCGATCGCTGGGAATTTCACATGACACTTAGAAAGTATAATAACAAGTAAACAAAGCCCAGGAGAAAAATGTGTCTAGAAATGTGTGCCGTCCGTGTTGGTTGCGCTAAGTCATTAACCAACTGAAGCCGCAGCGGGAGAAAAATCCGTGCCTGCTTGTTTCTTGTTTAAAGAGATTAAGAACAAACAAACAAATAAATGGGCCAAATATTCAGACCGAACGAATCACAGGTAAAAACAGTCGTGATTTGCGCTCATCCTAAGGACAGAATGGATTTTTGGGGAAGCTGCTGTAAACTTTATGGAACGGCATGCAATTATGCCGGGTAATTGTCGAAGAAGGAGGAGGAGGAGGAATTACAGAGTGGCTTACAATCAGGGCCGGCCCGAGGTTTTTTTGTGCCCTAGGCAGGGCTACCTTCTGGCGCCCCCCCAGCATGCACCCAATTATGGGGTTGCCAACCTCCCGCCTCTCCGCCACCGGGGCTCCCCAGGGCGAGGGAGGGCTCCCCACCTCCTCCTCCTTCCCCCTCTGGCCCTCCGCCAGGGCATGCCAGCAAGCCAGGGAAGGGGCAGGGGTTTAAACCCCCGTCCCTTCTGTCTGAGCGCTGGCAAGCCAGGAAAGGGGTGGGGGAGTTGGCGGGGCTTTTGACGGGGACAGGGACTTTTGGCGCCCCTAAGGGCCAGCACGCTCTAGGCGAATGCCTAGTGAGCAAGCCGGCCCTGCTTACAATCTCCTTCCCTTCCTCTCCCCATAACAGACACCCTGTGAGGTAGGTGGGGCTGAGAGAGCTCTGAGAGAACAGTGACCGGCCCTTTCTTCCTGATGGGCCAAAGGTCAGGCGTCGTGGCCCTTGGCTCTTAGCCCATGACCCATAGTCCAAAGTGAGCCCATCTGATGGAAACAACCCCATCCCGAGAGATACAGTTCTGCTGTGAATATCTATATTTGTTTATTGATGTATTATATTTTTCTGTTTGTTGTAGGTCTCTTTGGATCCCCAGTGGGGGAAAGTGGGAAATAGACCCCTATATAAATAAGGACAATCCTGTTTCAAGAATGGTGCTGAAATGTTAAAGAAATGCTGATTTGGGTGCAAGAAAGGCCCCTAAAACTATGCTAGGGCAAATTTAGACCTGTTCAGAGAGTGGGTTGTTTAGAGTTGCCAGCTTTGGTTTGGGAAATTCCTGGAGATTTGGGGGTGGAGCCTGGGGAGAGCGGGAGGGCAGGGACCTCAGTCGGGTCCTATGCTATAAAGTCCGCCTTCCAAAGCAGTCTTGTTCTCCGAAGGAACCAATCTCTGCTATCTGGAGATCCATTGCAATTCCAAGAGATCTCCAGCCCCCCAACAGAAGTCTGACAACACTAGGACCGTTCCATGACTGTTTCTACCCTGGTGGTTAACAGGGCTTTTTTTGTAGAAAAAGCCCAGCAGGAACTCATTAGCATACTAGGCCACACCCAGCAGCAGAAACTCATTAGCACATTAGGCCACACCCTATTGGCATATTAGGCCGCACCCCCATGTTACCCGAAGTGTGGTCATCCAGCCACACCCACCTTTTGCTTCTTTTTCTGTTTGCCTTGTTTGTTGTCAAAACCCAGGGCTTTTTTTGGAGCAGGAACTCCTTTGCATGTTAGGCCACACACCCCTAATGCAGCCAATCCTAATGAGTTTCTGCTGTTGGGTGGGGCCTGTTATGCTAATGAGTTCCTGCTGGGCGTGGCCAACTTGGGAGCCAGCCGGAATGCCGTTCCTGTGCGTTCCTGCCCCAAAATAGCCCTGGTGGTTAGTATGCTCAAGCCAATTAGGTCCTCAGTGTATTGCTCATTTGAAGAGCTTTAATAAGGAAATCTTTTGGTTAATGGAACTGTGACGTTCCCGTATGAATGTGGAGGTTTTTGTCTGCAGCCCACGGAATTTTAGCAGTCCACTGGCGGAATGTGACTTGATATGTTTTTACCCCAACATCCTTAAATTGCACATTTATAATATACTGAGTTTGGACGCGTGGCATAGTGATCAGCCCATAGTTTATTAAGTAGCTCAAACTGAAGACAAAGCTAGCCAGCCTGTTACCAGCTTATATCCATTAAACACCCCCACACATACAACCCCCCCCTGCACCCTGTGATGGGTTCTATTTACACTACCAGTTGACCATAGGTTCATACTGGGGTCCTTGCAAGCCTATTGGTCTGCACTAGGATCCGATTTTGCTATTGTTTCAAGACCCGAAGTGTTATGTCTCCATAGAAGAACCATGTTAAGCTTGAGCGAAGGCAAGGATTGTAATCCCTGAACTCTTATTGGTTGCCTTTGAACTACGGTCCAATCAGGACTAAGTGTAATGCTGTGGAGGGTACAAACCTCATTGGTTGTTATCTTTGTAATCTGATTGGCTACTTATTGTAATATAGGCGTGGCTATATTAGCCCAGACTGTTTAAAAGGAACTGTGCTCCACTGTTTTGTTCGTTCGCCGTTCTGGTTAACCTGAGCTGTTATCACTTCGCAATAAAGCTGAAATCACTTGTCTGCTGAAATCGAGTTAAGCCTCATACTTAACACGAAGGTCCGCTCGATCGCCTGGCCATGCTAGCGCCGGCACGGCCCTCTTAATATACAACAACACTGGAGGCCTGGCACATTTCCTCCGCGATATAAAATTACATTCTTTACTTTTGTTCCTGTGGGGTTTCTTGTTGTTGAACACTGAGCCCTGAATGTGCAAGGAGTGGGCTTGTTCGGTGGTGTTTTTGAAGTCCTGTTCCTTCATTTTGAAAAGACAGGCCTGGCAGGCCGCCAGCTCACCTGTGCTGTACCCGTCACTGAATGATAAATGGCTTCGCAGAACCTGCTGCCGTACCGGGAACAAGAATGTTCAGATGGCACCGAAGCAATGTGCCCATATGACTGTCATCGCGGTGTAGAATGTGCGTTCGGTTTGCATCCAAAGCCAGACAAGCTGTGTTGGGGAGAGAGAGAGAGAAAAAAAATCCTCTCTTGCTCCATTTGGCAGGCTGTGCCGTGTTTCCAGTCTTCTCTGTCATTCTGCCCTGTTGGTGCGGAGGTGGTGGTGGTAGGCGTCGCCAGATTGTCCGTGTCCACCTCGGAATGCTTGCAGTTATTTTGTTCTCCAGCTCTCCAGCAAATCCGTCACGTTTGGACATTCTTGTTTACTGGAATCTGTATACACGGATATTGTAGAGTGGTATTTCTCAAACATCTTCCTACAAGAACAAAGGTTGATTCCGATGGCACCTTTAAGACCAACGAAGGTTTATTCTGGGTGTAAGCTTTCAATGCGAAAGCTTCTACCCAGAAAAAAACTTTGTTGGTCTTAAAGGTGCCAATGGACTCAAACTTTGGTCGAATCTGCATTTGCATTGTTAAATCGGTTTCATGCAGCTGTGATGCCGTCAAGCATAGAGAAAGACAGAGTCACAGCAGCACGAAACTGATTTTAAAATGCAAATGCCGCACGAAACTGATTTTAAAGTGCAAATGCAGCACGAAACTGATTTAAAGTGCAAATGCAGCACAAAACTGATTTTAAAGTGCAAATGCAGCACGAAACTGATTTAAAAATGCAAATGCAGCACGAAACTGATTTTAAAGTGCAAATGCAGCACGAAACTGATTTTAAAGTGCAAATGCAGCACGAAACTGATTTTAAAATGCAAATGCAGATCTTACCTTGGTTCTGTTGCTTCAGACCAGTGTTGCTACCCACCTGAATCTGTCTTTCTACAAGATTTGCTCTTACACTTCAGACTCTAAGCAAAATGTGGACACCGGGCTTCCAGCTGATGAGTTTCCTGGCACCCATATACTTCTCCCCCAAGGCATCTCTACCACAAATCAAATAGTCGGCCCTAGCTTTCTTCCCCCTCAGTGGAGTAAGAGGTGCTTCAGAAGAACTCAGGGGACATTACCATTGTGTCCACCAAGAACGCCCATTCGGAAACAGCTGCATCTATTGTAATAGGATGTATGGCTTGCAACCTCTCATCATTTTGTGATTGGCCACAGCGCCCATGGCCATCATTTTTGATGGTACCCACTCTCTGTTCTCCAAATTCCAGAAGTGCCCACAGACTCAACACTGCATTAATCTGCTTGGAGCCATCCCAGCCCCATCTGGCACTAGTTTGGTAAACTTCCTTTTATTTTATTCTATTATCTATCTATCTATCTATCTATCTATCTATCTATCTATCTATCTATCTATCATCTATCTATTTAATTTATATCCCGCCCTACCCCCCAAAATGGGCTCAGGGCGGCTCACAACATAAAATCAACAAACAGTAAAAACAGTAAAACAATGAATAGCAAACAGTAACACAATAAACAAAAACAGTAAAACAATAAATAGCAATAGCATTACGGATTAATTACCCTAAGATAGTATCCAGGATAGTAGGGCTCTGGAAAAAAGTGAAAAACAGCGCTGTGGACAGGAGAGGAGGGCCAGAATAGATTGAGCGCCCACCACCTCAACCAAAGACCCGGCGGAACAGCTCCATTTTGCAGGCCCTGCGGAACTGTGCTAGGTCCCTAAGGGCCTTGATCTGAAATGGAAGCATGTTCCACCAGCCTGGGATTATTGCCTCCTGGGATTTAATCCACCCATTTACCCACCTCGTGTGGGGGATTACTCACCCCCAGTTTGAATAGCCAGCCATGACCTGGAAACTGGCAAGAGACTGGGGGGCAGGAATATGGGGCATGTGTGATTAGCAACAGTGTGATACCACTTTCAAAGAAAACCTAGAACAGATGTCGCACCTCTCTAGGGATTGCCAGGAATGCTGTGGTGAAGCCATAGCATTTCTGGAGATTTTTTTTTTTAAGAGGACTGACATCTCTTCTGGTTTCCCCGTGGAAGTGATGTCACACCATTGGCTTGACAGCCATTTTTTTGTATTTTTCTCCCACCACTGCTCCCCGCCCCCAGCTGGGGCTTGGTAGCCCTACTCCCTGCCCCAATTTCTTGCCCACAGTGAACTGAAGAGCAGGACATAGTAATGTTCTAGGAATTTGCCCTAGTGTCTTTGGTACAGAGCATAGATACTAGGCAAGGCAGCCTAGAACATCATTTGGACGTGACATAACATCTTCCCTGAACTTTACCTTCTCAAAGCGCTGCCTCCCCCCGATCTCCTGGCATTTGTTAAGCCAGTGTTGGGAACAGGGTCACCAGGTCTTATCTGGCTACTGATGGGGCCAGGAAGAGAGCCAGAATCTCTCTGGGAGTCTTCTGGTGGGATGCTCACCATAGAGTTTTTGCCCAAATGCTAGAGCGTCCCCTGTGTGACATGCCTGGGATAATGACATCACCTCCAGGTGACATCATTGCACTGGGCACGTCGGGCGGGATGGGGCTCTTTGGGGGCAGGGCTCCCTCGCTGGCCAGCTGGTTGGTGGCAGATTGGGGCCCCCAAAATTGGGGGAACCCCGCCCCCATCGGGGGGGGATGGCAACCCTAGCTGGGAAATCTACTGAGACGGCAAAACTGTGTAGCTGTCAGACCCCTGGCGTCTCAGCTGGTGAGATGGGCCTGGTAGGGTTGCCAACCACCAGGTGAGGCCTGGAGATCTCCCAGAATTACAACTGATCCCCAGAATACAGAGATCAGTTCCCCTGGAGAAAATGGCTGCTTTGGAGGGTGGACTTTGTGGCCTTATACCTAGCTGTGTTCCCTCCCCAAACCCCACATTTCCCAGGGTCCACCCCCAAATCGCCAGGAATTTCCCAGCCTGGACATGGCCACCCTAGCTCTGGATTGGTGTATCCCCTTATGCTAATCACCTCTGTCTGAGTATCACAGGGAGCAAGCCCGCACAATTTTTTTTTAATAAATGGAGAACTATAATTTGTATCCCCATGTGGCTTTGTTGAGATTTGTGGTCTTAAAGTGGGGGAAGTGTATAGAAATATATGTGAGCAACACGATTGTGGCTTCTGCTTGATTCGAGCCAGGGCTTTTCGGTAGCAGGACTGAATGACAGAAGTGGCGAGGCCATAATTAATATAAGTGCCTCTGTACATGCAGAGCGTCTTTGCCTTGCCCTCCTTCCCAATAATCCCTGTCTCCACGCTTACGTTAACGGACGAGGATTTCTATAGCCTTGATCTGTTTCAAAATGTAAGCACTGGCAGCTCATACATAACCCCTCCAGACGCAGAGATCATCCTTCGCCATTTGTTCATACGAATGATTGTCAGTCCATCTGGCGAGTTCTGGGATGGAAAAATCTGGCCCTCCCTTCTGGTCTGAAATGTTTTCACAGGTTTCTCGCTAACGCGTCGTGCTGGAAAACTGAGCCATGCAGTTTTTAGGGGGTAACATCCCTTTTTCAAAACAGCAAATAGCAAAAGAGGGAACAGTGCCTCTACAAACAACTTTTGGACTGGACAAGTGCTGGTTTAGCATTTTTCCCTAGATTTGTGTGTGTGCGTGCTGCAAACCTGTTCAGAAACATATTGCACAATGTAAGCATTAAAAGAAAAAGAAATAGCGTGCAAAGTAATGTAAATGCAAGATTGTGTGTGCGAGGTGCTGTCAAGTCACAGCTGACTTGGTGACCCTTCAGGGGGTTTTCAAGGCAAGAGACATTCAGAGGTGGTGGACTGTTGCCTGCCTCTGCGTAGCAATCCCGGACTTCGTTGGTGGTCTCCTGTCCGAGTAGTAACCGGGGCTGCCCTGCTTGACTCCTGAGATCTGATGGGATCAGACGAGGCTGGGCCATCCAGATCAGAAAGCAAGATTACAAAATGCCAGCAAGCCCCACACTGTAAACAAACAGTGCACGTATTAAATATACAAACTCGTGCCATTTAAAGGTATCAAATATACAAACTTGTGTATTAAACATACAAACTTAATTTGTACAATATACAAATTAAACGTACGAACGTATTAAATATGCAAACTCATGCCAGCCTTTTCGGACCTGTGGGATTTTGAGAATCCATCTGGGGTGAATACCATCCCAAAATGGCTGCCTGAGAAGGCGGGGCCAGAAAAGGGCTGCCTTAGGAGGTGGGGCCAAACACAATACCGCCTTTCTCATTTTGCAGAAGAATCACAGAAGGGAAATTTAAAACAGCCTGAACAGAGGGAGAAAGAGAAGAGGAAGGTTTTTTTGTTAAAAAAAGAAAAGCCTGAAGGTGGAATTAAGCCACAAATCCTCCAGTGGCCGTGGCTGCTATTGCAGCTGTGGAAAGCCCTTTCATTTGGAAGAAGAAGAAGAAGAGGAGGAGGAGGAGGAGATTGGATTTATATCCCGCCCTTCACTACCTAAAGGTGTCTCAGAGTGGCTTACAAACTCCTTTCCCTTCCCCTCCCCACAACAGACACCCTGTGAGGTAGGTGGGGCTGAGAGAGCTCTTGACAGAAAGTGCTTTTTTTTCAAGGACAGCTGTGCCAGAACTATGGCTTGCCCAAGGTCATCCAGCCAGGTGCAAGTGGAGGAGTGGGGAATCAAACCCGGTTCTCCCAGATTAATGGCATGGAGTCGGGATGGTCTGATCAGGCCATGAGAGAGCACTGGAGCGATCAGACACGGGAAAGTCCATCCACGGCCCGTTTACTACCAGATTTCCCCCAATGTCTTTTAACTCCGCTTCTGCGGCGGAGCAGAATGGGTTGTCGATGGCTGCGGGGCGCTTCCCAGATGTTGTTGTCTGATCGTGCCCTTTAAATCTGCCCGGCATTCACACCTATGTCGGGTCTAATTGGGCGTATGGTTGCAGCCAAGGTGAATCTTATTGAACTCAACGGGAATTACTTCCAAGTAAATGTGCTTAGAAGAGGATTATAAGAACTTTTTGCTTTTTGCTGCTGCTGCTGTTCAATATTTTTCGATTTTATTTTTCTCCTTCCACTTTCAGGGCCCTATGTTTGCTTTATCTTTGTGTGTGATCCTTTTTAAACAGTGTCAACGGTGGCCGGCCACTGAAGAAGGAACTTTGCACAGTGGGAGAGGGGGAACTCCAAGGGTTTGCTGTTCCATTTGGGGGAATTGGTACGGCTCAACAGTCCAGCCTAGTCTACCTTGATGTTTGCTGTTCCTTCCAGTCTCAGTGGGTATATTTGTAAATGCATAGGTGTCACAATAACCATACATCCTCACTGTTACCTTCCTTCAGGTCCTTGAAAAGAGCTACAGTGAAACTTCATAGGAATTGGGAGAGCAGGAAACAATATATAAATACATATTGGCAGGGCTGTTTTTGAGCAGGAACACACAGGAAGGGAGTTCCAGCTGGCTCCCAAGTTGGCCACGCCCAGCAGGAACTCATTAGCATAATAGGCCACACCCAACAGCAGAAACTCATTTGTATTAGCTACATGAAGGGTGTGTGGACTAACATGCACAGGAGTTCCTGCTACAAAAAAAGCCCTGGTTTTGACAACAAACAAGGTAAACAGAATAAGAAGCAAAAGGTGGGTGTGGCTGGATGACCACACTTCTGGTAACACGGGGGTGTGTCCTAATCGGCTAATAAGCCATGCTGTCAGAGGTGTGGCCTAATAGGCTAATGAGTTTCTGCTGTTGGGTGTGGCCTGTTATGCTAATGAGTTCCTGCTGGGCTTTTTCTACATAAAAAGCCCTGCATATTGGTATTGTGTGTGTGTGTTAAGTGTTGTCAAGTCGTAACTGACTTACAAAGGCCCCAGCAAGGGGCTTTCAAGGCAAGAGAGAAGCAGAGGTGGTTGGCCATGGCCTTCCTCTGTAGAGTCTTCCGGGGTAATCTCCCTCCCAAGTATTGACTCTGCTTAGCTTCCGAGATCTAACACAACTGGGCTATACCATGTCACCTTCCCTCCTGTATTGGCATTAGAAAGAGCATTTATGCTTTTTATCAGGTGGCTGAAGCATAAAACATTGCAGAATGCGAGCTGTGTTAATTCAAGAGCAGGGCCAGAAAAGGGGAACCCTAACGGTGGCTCTTTTGTCAAAAAAATTCTGTATCCCTGTGTGCCATAACCTTCCAGAGAAGGAACTCAGTCAAGCATTTTACCTGCGAAGGTAGGGCTACGTATCTAGCCTGGACCTCTGCTCCAGAGGGCAGAATAGCACATGCACGTGCAGATGTGGGTCTGGATAATGCTCTCCCCACAAAAAGAACATTAAACTACAATAATATTCTCTGGAATTGCACTTAAGCAGAAGTCCCGTCCCCCCCGCAGTGTATGATGCCAAGCTCTGTAATATGTACACATTTCCCTCTCTAAATATACGCGGTCATCGCAGACTGCTAAAAGCGGAGTTTGTGTGCTAAGAAAACACGGGGGACAATATCGTTCCTAAGAGAGTCTTGTGTTCTTCTTGTCCCCCCCCACCCCCGGCTTTCCTGAAGAGTTATTAAAAGAAGGTGGCAAGCGCTCCGAAAGGATATATGGAAATTAAAAAATCGTCTGAAGGAAACTTGTGAAAAAGCTTCTGGTTTTGGCTGCGGCCGAAGAATCCCAGCTATGTTATGTCAGAATGTTTAATTGCTAGCTGCGTTTTTAATGAATGGAAAAGATACGGCGAAGGCAGGAAACTGAGGGAGGCCTGTGAAAATAAAACTCCAATTGGCGCGGAGGAGACTGGACCCGACGTTAATATCCCGGTGTGTTCAGCATATAATATTACAAGGAGGCATTCAGAGGATCAGATTCCCCAGAACCAGTTAACTCTTCACACAAGTCATTAATTTGTCGAAGAAAAGTTTGGGGCTAAAAGCGGCCTTGTGGGCACAGCCTCTCGTCCCAGAGCTATAAGCAGGGCTTTTTTTTTGTAGAAAAAGCAGGGCTATTTTGGGGCGGGAATGCACAGGAACGGAGTTCTGGCTGGCTCCTGAGCTGGCCACGCCCAGCAGGACCTCATTAGCATGACAGGCCACACCCAACAGCAGAAACGCATTAGGATTGGCTACATTAGGGATGTGTGGCCTAACATGCAAAGGAGTTCCAAAAAAAGCCCTGGGTTTTGACAACGAACAAGGTAAACAGCATAAGAAGCAAAAGGTGGGTGTGGCTGGATGACCACATTTCTCATAACATGGGGGTATTTTAATGAGTTTCTGCTGTTGAGTGTGGCCTGTTATGCTAATGAGTTCCTGCTGGGTTTTTTCTACAAAAAAAGCCCTGAGAAAAAGCTCAGCAGGAACTCATTAGCATATAGGCCACACCCAACAACAGAAACTCAGCATATCAGGCCACACCCCTTGACAGCACAGCTCATTGGCATATTAGGCCACACCCCCATGTTGCCAGAAGTGTGGTCATCCAGCCGCACCCACCTTTTGCTTCTTATTCTGTTTACCTTGTTTGTTGTCAAAACCCAGGGCTTTTTTTTGGAGCAGGAACTCCTTTGCATGTTAGGCCACACACACGTAATGTAGCCAATCCTAATGAGTTTCTGCTGTTGGGTGTGATCTGTTATGCTAATGAGTTCCTGCTGGGCGGGGCCAACTCAGGAGCCAGCCGGAACTCCATTCCTGTGCGGTCCTGTCCAAAAATAGCCCTGGGAGATATAAACTTTATAAAGGACACAAACACAAAGGGTTAAAATAAAAACATGCTGAAAACATTAGCCCTGTTCCTGTGCGTTCCTGCCCCAAAATAGCCCTGGCTATAAGGATGGTGGGCGTTACTCAGTAGCACACTCTTTGCATGCCCAGGAATATCCCCCCCCTTTTAGCGTTAATCTTCCATGTTCCCATTTAAGCGTTGGAAGACCTGGCTCAAGATAAGCTGCCGATTGACGCACATGCAAACCTATCACGGGAGGGGCTCGGAACCACTCTCTAGTCTAGGGTTGACAGCTCTGGGCTGGGAAATACCTGGAGATTTAAAGGGTGGAGCCCGGGGTGGGTGGGGTTTGTGGAGGGGAGGGACTTCAGCAGGGTACAAGGCCATAAAAGCAGCCTTTTTCTCCAGGGAGAATGATCTCTACGGTCTGCAGATTAGTTGTAATAGCAGGAAATATCTGGGACCCACCTGGAGCTTGGCAACCCCAGGTACTGCATGTGAAAAGCTTCCAAAGATGGTGCGGAGAAGTTAATTCATGTTGATAGCTGATCTGACAAATGTGGAATAAATCACATCGGCATAAGGGTTTTAGTGCTCCCATTAATATGTCAGAAATCCCACACTTGTGATTGTCAAGGGATTGAATTATTTTTTTTGGCTGATGAGTTTGTCTTCTATTAAGCCGTTTCGTTAATCAGTTGGATGTAAATGGAATCTGCGCACTACCCAAGCATCAACATAGATGTCTTTTTGATATATTGAAGGCAATGTGAGATAAGCCATTATATTTGTCTGCTTATTCTGTAAATGCCCTGCCTGTCCTCCAGAGAGGCCAGGGAAGCGTTCGTAGGTCTCCTGTTGTGGTACCTGCTTAGCTTCAGTGAAGCTACCACATCAAATGTCTACAGACCACACACCCCAGGCCAATGCTTCCTCTAAGCTGTGGAGTCTTGTGAGCAAAAATTCTACGTTGTGAGCTACTGGCATTAAAGTTGTGGGCGAGTGATTTGGCTGCTGTGTAAATTAGTTTGCTCTGGAGCCATCCTTCCTGAGTTAAGACAAAAACGCATGAGCCGGAGGCTGAAAAACTGTGAGCTAACTCACACTAACTCAGCTTAGAGGGAACACTGCCCCAGACCCAGGTTTGCCAACTCTGGTTTGGGAAATTCCTGGGAATTGAAGGGCAGTGCTTTAGGGATGGCCCAGTTTCCAGGGGGGTGGGAGAGATCTCAGTGAGGACGTGAGGACGTAGAGTCTGTGTTCAAAAACTACAACTGCCTCCAGAGGAACTGATCTTTATAGCTTGGAATCTGGAGATCAGTTGTAAATCTGCAAGAGCTCCAGGCCCCACCTGGAGGTTAGTGACCCTCCCAACGAAGCTCTTATTCATTTTTCCATAGCAGTAAAAGTTGGCACCGATCGATTAATCTGTCCATTAAAGATTGCAAGTCTGCATTCACTAGTTTGCATCCTACTATTCCATTAAGTTCGACACCCGAGTGCCGCGTGGCAGAGTGAGCTCCCGTCTCTGGCCCCAGCTCCTGCCAACCTAGCAGTTCAAAAGTAAGAAACTGCATGTAGATAAAGAGGTACCGCTTCGGTGGGAAGGTAACAGCGTTGCGTGCACCTTAGTGTTTAGTCATGCTGGCCACAAGACCACAAAAACAGCTTCAGACAGTTCTGGCTCTTCGGCTTGGAAACGGAGATGAGCACTACCCCCTGGAGTCAGATTCGACTGGCTTTCGAGCAAGGGAAACTTTTACCTTTACTCCATTAAGCAAAGCAGGGGTGTAGCCAGAAGAGTTTGGTTGGTGGGGTGTGGGGAAATCCAGCGGGGCGGGGCACCCCGGACCGAGGAGGAGTGGCCGTGAGGACCAGGGAGCACAGAGAGCACAGCTGGTAAAAGTGGAGGCAGCAGGGCAGACCGGGTACCGTTAACCCAGTCCCCCTGCCATTCTGAGGTCTTGCTCCTTCTCCTCCCTTTGGGGCCTGTGGACTTGACTTCCAGAACCACCTCAGGGAGGACCAAGGCGATGGTGACTGGGGCAAGGAAGCTGGGCACAATAACTGTGTAAGCTGGGGGGGGGGATATCTGACTCTCTCTCTTTTGCATTTTGCAGTTTTGTTTTATTTTTTTGCAATTTTATTTTGTCAAAGGCCTTTTCACAATTTTATTTTGTCGACGGCAGTGCCAAGACCACGGCCATACAGCGCAGGAAATCTACAGCGACCAATTTCATTTATTTGCATTTTTAAAAACCTGTTTATTTTTCGGCCCAGGAAAAAGAAAATCGGTCTGAAGCTTCCCTGACTGGGCCCAGGGTCATTTTGGAAACCCCATGCACATCTTACTTTTTTAATTTTTAAAATGGGTGGTGGTGGAGCTCATCTATGGGGGGCATTGCCCCCAAATGCCCCCCTCCCCGGCCACAGGCCTGAAAGTTTGCAGTCTTCTTTCAGGCTAAGGTGCATTTAATCCAATTTAACAATGCAGTCCTAATAATATTATACCCTTTGATGTCCATTGAAATCAGTGGGCTTTGAAGGGTACAACTTGGTTTAGGATGGCATTGCATCTTTTCAAGCCAGTCGGTCTGGAATAACTTCAACTGTTTTCGTAGAATGGAAGAGCTCCTTCATCTTAAGGTGAGATATCACCCAACATCCTTTAATCTTCCGGAACAAAATTATGGCCAAAACACATGGAGATTTCACATGCCCGAAGTCAGGTATGGGTTAATCCAGGGGGGTCAGACATGCAGCCCGGGGGCTGGACCAGGCCCACGGAGGGCTTCTCTCAGGCCCGCAGAGGAACTGGCTGTCTTCTGCTTCTTCTTCCAGTTCTGCTGCTGCAGCGCCATCATAGGTTTGCAGCTTACAGATACACACCTGAACAGCACACTCAAGACTGCAACAGCACAGACCTTTTGATGCAATAATTCAGAGCAAGAGGTGTCAGTCATCAGACACTGTTAAATAAACAAAATATTGCAAGAGGGCTAATGTTTTCAGCGTGTTTTTATTTTAAGTTAAAAGAAACCCTTTGGGTTTGTGTCCTTTATAAAGTTTATATCTCCTCTACCTGGCATTCCATTTTATGATACACGTGGCCCGGCCCGACAAGGTCTCATTTATGTCAGATCCAGCCCTCATAACAAGTGAGTTCGACACCCCTGGGTTAATCTATCTTTAGTGATCAAGAATAAAAGAAGACGAGTTGGTTTTTATACCCCTATGGAGCCTTACAATCACCTTCCCTTCCTCTTCCCACAACAGGCACCTTGGGAGTTAGGTGGGTCTGAGAGAGCTCTGAGAGAACTGTGCTTGACCAAAGGTCACCCAGCAGGTTTTCTGTGGAGGAGTGTGGAATCAAACCTGGTTCTCTGGATTAGAGTTCACCTCTCTCAATGTTTCCGTCTCCTAAATTACAGCAAGGAAAATTATCTTGGATCCGTCTTTAATTTATTCTAAGGAGGTGAACTTAGAGTTGCCATCTCTCTGCTGGGAATGGTCCCGGAGATCTAGGGGGTGGAGGGTGGGAAGGGTTTGAGCAGGGGAAGGACAGCAGCTGGTTTATAATGGCACAGAGTCCACCTTCCAAAGCAACCGTTTCCTCCGGGGGAACTGCTCTCTAAGGACTGGAGCTCTGTTGTAATTCCAGGAGCTCTCCAGGTCGCACTTGGAGGTTGGCAACTCTAAGATGAAGCTACTTTATACAGAGGCAGGCCACTGATCAATCAAGCTTAGTATTTTGTCTGTTCTGGCAGTGGCTCTACAGAGAATCCAAGGCTGAGTTCAGACTGGCAATTTGCCCCGCTATAGTCACGTTTCAGCGATGTTTTAAAAGCAGATTAAAGGGGGTGTTCACACAGGCACATCTGCCTGGTGCTCCCCATCCGTAGGCAACCTGCACTGTTCCTCTTCACTTCCGCGTCTAAAAGATACCTGATAAAAGTGGTAGCAAATCCCGGAGAGCGCCTTTATCCTGTGTTATTCTGCTTCCTGGAAGAGTGAACGTGAAGCCGAAAAGCCGGGAGCAACCCGCTTCTATAGCGTGCACTGGGTGTTTCCACGCATAAGGCAGCAGCAATCTGATTGGCTGTGCTCCACTCTACCGCCCAATGCGGTGCCGGCGCAATAGGATCACCCCCAAAGCAGCCGGATGCCTATGTGTGTTTGAGCGCATGGATGCATGAGTGCATATGCGCTCATAAGTCCATGCGCTCATACTCACATAGGCATCCGGATGAATTACCAGGGAAAAGCCGCTTACAGCTGCACCTCCGGGCCAGCAGTCTGAACGCTCCCACACGCCTCCTCCCAGTATGCTCCTGCATCCGTCGGCCCCATATGACCAGGAAAACCCGGAACAGTTTATTCCAGGGCTTTTTTGCCATGTCTGGCTCCCGCTGCAAATTGCCAGTCTGAACTCAGCCCAATAAAGGTTTTTCAAATCCACCTCCTACCTGATCCTTTTAACTGGAGATGCCTGGAATTGAACCTGGGACCTTTTGCACGCAAAACAGATGCTCAACCACTGAACGACAGTCTCCCTTTCTTTGGTAGTTCTCTCGATTCTTGTATAAAGATCATTAGTCCTTTTGAAAGTGGTAGCTTAAAATGCATGTATTTGTTTTCAGGTGCATTTGTAAAAAAAAACAAAAAACACGCCAGTTTTGAATAAAGGGGATGCAGCTATCTCCAACTTGAATTATATTAAAGGTGTAATTTCTTGGCGTTCTGAAAAGCCAGCGTAGAACATGCCGTTGCTATTTATAGCAACTCTTTTAAGCCCAGCTGTTGGTTCATGTTAACATGCGGCATGGTGCGAAAATTCCAACAGATGAGTGTGAATCCCAAAGAGACCTGCGTTCCATCTTTTGCTTTCTCTCTTGCACAAACACACACACTCACGTACTCTTTTTAAGCCCGTATAAAATATCATAAGCTTTGTTTGTATCTGGGTCAATAAGGCAATACCGTCGACGGAATACAGCGTAACTATTTCTGCCATTTAATATCCAATGCAAAGAAGAAAACAATTTTTTTAAAAGAGAGTCAAATCCGGCAGCTGAAGAACAAATGTGCAATCTGTGCTTGGAAGTATTTGAAAGAGATTGTCTCTCTCTTCTTTACCTGTAACTTCAGTCTGGCAAAACGTACCCTCCGCCCACATTACAACATTCTTATACAAGCTATGCCTGATCTAATCTTGTGTACTTTGGCCGCCAGTTCTGGAAAAGCAAATATTCCCAAGGCAATTTAAAGATTGAGTGCACTCTATTCAACACCGTAGAAGTATTAAGCGGTTGATGCAGGGGTGGTTGTAAAGTTGAAACACCTCTCTCAGACGCCACAATGAGGGGGATCGCACGTCCTTTTCGGGGTAATGGTAGCACTCTGAGGACAACAGATCAACTTAGCATCCTGTGCAGGCAACCGTTGTGGCTCATAGGAAATTTTGCAAGGTGCTTTCTTTTAGCAGGCAATGCCCATGGACAGTTCAGGTAGAGGAGTCCATGAGATCAGCTGGCACTTCCAAAGGAATCAGAGGAGAGCCAGTTTGGTGTAGTGGTTAAGTGTGCAGACTCTAATCTGGGAAAACCGGGTTTGATTCCCCACGCCTCCAGTTGCAGCTGCTGGATGACCTTGGCAAGCCATAGTTCTGACAAGTGCTGTCCTTGAAAGGGCAGTTTCTGTCAGAGCTCTCTCAGCGCCCCCCTACCTCACAGGGTGTCTGTTGCGGGGAGGGGAAGGGGAAGGAGTCTGTAAGCCACTCTGAGACTCTGAGTGAAGGGCGGGGTATAAATCCAATCTCCTCCTCCCCTCCTCCAAATGTCATTGGCCTTCCCCTGGATTACATAATTCTAATAAATATTTTTAAAATTTCCCCCCTGCACTTCTGATTTAACATTAAAATGCCAAAGAATCCCCCTTGACAGATCTACGTGCTGTCAAGTCACAACCAAATAGTTATGGGGACCCCAGCAAGGGGCTTTCAAGGCAAGGGATTAAGCAGAGGGGGTTTGCCGTGGCCTTCCTCTGCAGAGTCTTCCTTGGTGGTCTCCCATCCCGAGTGCCGGCCCCGCTTAGCCTCCGAGATCTGATGAGATCAGGTTGTACCATTGCAGAGCCCTCCCCCATCCTGCCTTCAGGTACAAGCTCTCCTTCCTCTGTGAGGGCAGATCTACGCGTGTCCCCCCCCCCCCAATAGCTAGCAATCCAAAACAGTCCAGTAGAGCCTGAGCATTGCGTGTTACCTTCTGACACACTTCTGGTGATGTCAGGGGGCGTGGCATATGCAAATAAGCTATGCTAATGAGCTCCTGCACCTCTTTTTCTACGAAATGACCCCTGGCTGGGGGCTTGCCTCTTTGTTCACAGGCAGGTTCTTTGGCCACTGCTTGTTGGGTCGGGTCAGACTGAGTGAGCCCTGCACAGGGGTCGCCAACCCTTCTGAGTCTGTGGGCATCTTTGGAATTCTGGCACAGGGTGGTGGTGGCACAGCCCCGAAATAGCCGTTGGCTGCAGGAGGCAGAACCAGCCACAGAATGGTTGCCACAGCTTAACTTCAGACACAAAGTGGAGATTCTTCTGCTCTGGTGGCAGCTGTTGACAATGCAGTGTCCTTTTTAAAAAAATCTGCACAGCCAATCAGAACTCCGATGGCCAATGAGAAGCCTTGCTGGGCAAAAGCCCCACCTGGCCCCACCCACTTTCTAAAAAAACTGGCGAGCACCAGGAAATGGGTCAGTCAGCACCATGGCACCCATGGGCGCTGTGTTGGGGACCCCAGCCCTACATCCTGCCAACCAAAACCCAGTCTGGAATGTGGCTACAGAATGTTCTCCATAGGGTTGCCAGCCTCCAGGTGGGGGGTCTGGAGATCTCCTGCTTTTACAACTGACCTCCAGCTGACAGAGATCAGGTCCCATGGAGAAAATGGCTGCTTTGAATAGTGGTCTCGATGGCATTGTACCACGCTGAGGCCCCTCCCCTCCCCAAACCCCGCCCTCTCTTGGATCCACCCCCAAAGTCGCTGGGTATTTTCCAACCCAATCCTGGCAACCCTAAAGAAGCATAAAATTCCACTATGGATTTTTGGCTCAGCAAAGATAGAGGAGTCACCTGATCGGCTGGGTCACAACTATTTTGCGGGGCATTTCAAGGCGGCGACTGTTGCAGACATCCTGAAGGAACGCTCCTTTTAATTCTCTTTTAATCTTATTGACTTTTGTGCTTTCCTCACTGAGCAGTGAGAGACAGATGCTGGAAGGTCTCCGAGAAGGGAACCTTACGGCTGCTATTTATTTACCCTTATCTCCCCCAAGTGGGTTTCATTTCCTATTCTGCTGATCAATTTATTGGACTCTGGATTGTGAGATGTGGCCTTCCTGCCAGCCTTGAAAGAGAGAGAGACTGTCTTAATTTTTGGAGTGGCATGGCTGTTCTTGTGTGATATTTACCTTGGAGGGTTGCCAACCTCCAGGTGGTAACTGGGGATTACAACTACTCTGGATGACAGAGCTCGATTCACCTGGAGAAAATGGCTGCTTTGGCGGGTGGGCTCTATGGCATTAAAGCCCACTGAAGTCTCTCCCCTCCCCAAACCCCACCCTCTCCAGGCTCCATCCCCCAAATCTCCAGGTATTCCCCAACCCGGAGCTGGCAGCCCTATTACCTTGGCATCAACATCGTCAGAGACTACAGATTATCAATTTGGATCGACATGGTGGTTTTTAAATAATTGGGGATGTGTTCACACTTCCTTCTGTCCCCTGCACTTTTTACGTATTCCAAGTCACACCAGAAGTTACTTTGCTACTTCTGTTCTATCTATGCCTTTGCAATACTCCTGGGGTGGTGGTTCTTAGTTTCCCTCCTGTGTTTTTCCAGGAGAACTGGGCTGAATGGAAAACACCGTTCTTGAAATGGGAGAGGCAGAGAGGAAGGGATACTGAGTGAAATAATAAAAAGCAGGGCTCTTTTTGCAGCAGGAACTCCTTTGCATATTAGGCAACACACCCCTAATGTAGCCAATCCTCCAAGAGCTTACAGAGCTCTTCTGACAGGGTCTACTTTAAGCTCTTGGAGGATTGGCTATATCAGGGGGCGTGTCGTCGCCTAATATGCAAAGGAGTTCCTGCTACAAAAAGAGCCCTGATTTATTATAAAAGTATTTCCCACTGCTATTTGTGTGGTAAATTGTCAAACACAGAAATTACTTCTGGCTGTTTTTCCAGAACTAAACTACCCAGAAGTATGCTGTTAGCAGAAGAAATGTGAATTTTGTATGAGTAGAGACCAACATATATTATTCAATTAGACTTAGAAAGGGGATGTTGTGGACACGCCTCAAGTAAAAAATTGGTGAACATGACTCACACACAGAGAAGATGACTCAGAAATAAACAGAGCTCCTTCCAACTGGAGCAGAATGGGAAATACCACAGTTTTTGAAAATTGCTACAAACTCCCTTGCTGGAGATAACTAAAGATGCTTTGGGTCTCGTGGAGCCCTGAGCAAGTGGTGATCTGATAAGCGGAAAACTGTGAGAATATCCAGGCAGAAAGAGAACTCCAGCCTATAATTTTGCTTGTATATTTCTGTGAATCACTAGTATACTCGTCCGTCATGGTGGGATCCGGACAGGTGTCAGGTTCCTTGTACATTTTACAGCTCGCCTGCAACTGAGAGAGGAGGTTCCTCTCTCTTTGATGTGCCAGAGGCCTGTCACCTCAGTGAGACCAAATGTCCTGACTTCTCAAATATCTGTTATTCTGTTTTTCTTGCTAAGTAGAGGCTACGTGTCTGGGGGGTGGGGTAGGCAACTGTTAGTTTTGGCAGGAGGGATGCTCTGGGAGAGGTACGTGCTTAGTGGGGGGGGCAGTTGAGTGTTAATTCTGGTGGGCAAATACCGTGGGGTGATTGGGTCCTGATCTTTAGTGCCTTTACTTGAACCCCTGGATCCGGGTTAAATCCGTTCTCAACACCAGTCACTTTGAAGAAAGCTAACTTTATTGAGACTTTGATAGATACCATACTGAACACAAGCTATTGTTAGGACTGAAGTTGGGTGCGCGAAGGTTACAGATACAGTAATAGTCAACAGAGTATAATGCTATAGAGTCCACCCTCCAAAGCAGCCATTTTCTCCGGGGGAACTGATCTTGGTTGTCAGGAGATTAGTTGTAATCAGTGTTCCCTCTAAGCTGAGTTACTGTGAGCTCACTCACAATTTTTTAGCCTCTGGCTCACACATTTTTGTCTCCGCTCAGGAAGGATGGCTCCAGAGCAAACTAATTTATGCAGCAGCCAAATTGCTTGCTCACCACTTTAACGCCAATAGCTCACAAAGTAGGATTTTTGCTCACAGGATTCTACAGCTTAGAGAGAACATTGGTTGTAATAGCAGAAGATCTCCAGATCCACCTGTAGGCTTGCATCCCTAAACTCAGACAGGGTTTCCAGCCTCCAAGGGAGCCTAGTGATCACCTGGGAATGCCAGTCTCCAGGTGAGACCTGGGGATCCCCTGGAACTACAGCTCATCTCCAGACTGCAGAGATCGGTTCTCCTGGAAAAAATGGATGCTTTGGAGGGTAGACTTTATGGCATCGTACCCCACTGAAGTCCCTGTCTTCCACAAACTCCACCTCCAAATCTACAGGAGTTTCTCAACCTGGAACTGGCAATTCTACAGCCCCCCCCCCAGTGGCTGGGGGGAGAACCATGGCAACCCTAACCTGCGATTCCACCTCATCTCCTCATTACAGAGATGTGGAGAAAATGGCAGCTTTGGAGGGTGAACTCTATGATATTATGCCTCGGTGAGGTCCCTCCCTGCCCTTCCCCAAATCCACCCCCAAATCTCCAGGAATTTCCCAACCCAGAGTTGGCAGCCCTAGTTGAGAAGCACTCCCCCCCAGCTTCCATCTCTTATCAAAGGATGTCAGGAAGCAGCTGGGCACCCCTCTGTCGTATCTAACTAACAGTGCCACCCTAGACCCTTCCGAGCCTGTTGAAGAGTCATTGTTAGGATTTTATCGCAGCTCAGCTGGGAATCCCCTCCGTGCGTGCCACTGTGTGATTTTTAACCCAAGAGTCACTGCGGGAGCTGATTTTTGGCTGAAAATAGAAAGAGCTGGCAGGGAGGCCCAAAAGTCATCTAGCCCAACCCCATTCAAAAAGCATAAAGTCAGTAATAATAAATATTTATTTGTGGTTCCCTGCTGTTACATTTACAATAGAAAATGGTGTCGTTTTCCTAATAATTGGCAAAGGGGGGTCTTCTCTCGGTTCTTCATATACGGATAACTGTTATTATACTCAGTAAGCTTTCTGAGCATTATGCAGAGTGAGACTTTGAAAATGGATTAGTTTATTAGTACAGTCAACAATAGGGTTGCCATCCCCCAATGGGGGTGGGGTTTCCCCTGATTTTGGGCCCCCCAATTTGCCACTGGCCAGCTGGCTGGCAGGGGGAGCCCCACTCCCGAAGAGCTCCGCCAAGCCCAGCATGCCCCACGCAGTGACGTCACCCGGAGGTGGCATCATCGCACTGGGCACGTCGTGTAGTGTTTGGCTAAAAACTCTATGGTGACCGGCAAGACTGTGGGTACCTGGCAAACCTAGTCAATGACCAGCACAAACCAAAATACACAGCATGCCAGAATTATAGATTAATCAATAATAAACCAATAAATAAATAGCTGGGATATATAAAATGATTTAAAATAGGTAATTACAGATTAAAAATGAATATTGTTAAAAATTTGGTGTACTGCATGGCACATCTTTGCGAATTTTACAGGCAGCTGCAAAAAACCTCGCTCAAGAAGCTGTAGTCTGCAAATTGATGCCCATAAGAGACTTCCTTAAAAACTCAGAGTCGGAGCAGCCCGGGGAACCTTCTGCGCAGAGGGAGAATAAATTTAACACGTATTTCCTGATAGAACTGGCAGGAGAACATGACAGGTTCGTTTGTTTCAACAACACCGGCACCACAAGGACAAACCCTCTCTAACACAAGAGTCTTTCTATATCTCCTGTCCACCAACGCACAAGCCACCTGGCTAGAGAAAATGCTCTGCAATGTGTGGGAGACTCTAGAGATGAAAGATAGGTTGCTGGAGCTACAATATATCTGGTGATGTCCCCAGCAAAAAAACGTGGTGCTCGGCTAAGATCACATTGCCATTCAGTATCTAGCACCCTTTGTTTAATGGATGTAATTGTCAGATCCAGTCCCATTACTAGGAGGGTCTGTGGAGAAAAACCTAGAGCCATCAATTTATGATGAACTGCAGGGCTTTTTTTTTGTAGAAAAAGCCCAACAGGAACTCATTAGCATAATAGGCCACACCCAACAGCAGAAACACAGCATATTAGGCCACACCCCTGACAGCACAGCTCATTTGCATATTAGGCCACACACCCATGTTACCAGAAGTGTGGTCATCCAGCCACATCCACCTTTTGCTTCTTATTCTGTTTACTTTGTTTGTTGTCAAAACCCAGGGCTTTTTTGTGTAGCAGGAACTCCTTTGCGTGTTAGGCCACACACCCCTAATGTAGCCAGTCCTAATGAGTTTCTGCTGCTGGGTGTGGCCAATTATGCTAATTAGTTCCTGCTGGGTGTGGCCAACTCGGGAGCCAGCTGGAACTCCGTTCCTGTGCCTTCCTGCCCAAAAATAGCCCTGATGAACTGCATTATGCAGAGCAAGAGCTTGAAGATGGGTTATCATTCCTGATTCTGGTCTTGGAGAGGTCAAGGGTGCGGTCAGGTTGTACACTTTCCTGAACGCTTCTACAAGGCTGAATTCCGATTTGCTCACCACGACGGGGCACCATCTTGCAGGATTGCTGTGGCTTATTTGCATACGATTTGCATGCATATGCTAGAGGCAGCTGCAGACATGACACAATTTGGTTCTGTTCTGTGTCAGAAAACAATCTGAAGCAATTGAAATGATGTTGTGTTAGGACGCGTGACAAGTCCCTTTCTCATCAGCTGAGACTTCCAGCCAAGAGCCATTTGTGTTGCTAAACACTCAGCGGCAAAATCGCACTACAGCTCATCAAAATCATGAGATGATTTGGGAGTGATGCAATTCATGTTTTTCTCGGCCTTTGTACTGTGGCCGACAGGTTACCTGCTGAAGAAGAGGAAAGGTGGGAAGTTTATCTTCTTACAGAGAGGAATAATATATTGTTATCATGATGTGGGAAGGAAGACAGGAGGGGAAATGTTATGTTTGCCCTGTCTAGAACAAGTAAACATAGCTTTTTCCAGGGTGGTTGTTTAGAGTCCGGAAGAACTTTTTCACCTGTTGATAGGGTTGCCAGCTCCAGGTTGAAAATTCCTAGGTTTTTGAGGTCAGAGAGCCTTACATAGGGATGCTAGTCTCCAGGTGGGCACACAGTCAAAAGTGACAAAAAAACTAGCAGAATAACTGTGTGCTATATTTCTTGCAACATATTCATAAAGGAGACTTCATTTAAAGTGTAATATATCTGTTATATGAATTCAATATGCCCATACAATCCATCATAGGAAAATACAGAGGCCAGAGAGTAAATATACAGAATTATACATGGAAAATCCAACACTTTTCCCAGGTAATTTTTCAGTGTTTCAGACCTCTGGTCCTTCCTCAGGAACAAAGAACCACTGCTGAGAATCCGTTTTCAGTTCCTTACAAGGTAATGCTTTTCTATTATTTCAGCGTTGGACTTTCTATATATAATTCTGTATATTTACTCTTTGGCTTCCCTATTTTCCTATGATGGATTGTATGGGCATATCGACTTCCTATAATGGATATATTATACTTTAAATGAAGTCTCCTTTATGAATATGTTGCGGGAAACATAGCACTCAGTTGTTTTGCTAGTTTTTTGTCAGCCTCCAGGTGGGACCAGAAGATCCCTCGGAATTACAGCCAGGGCTTTTTTTGTAGAAAAAGCCCAGCAGGAATCCATTAACATAATAGGCCACACCCAACAGCAGAAACTCATTAGCATATTAGGCCACACCCCCATGTTACTAGAAGTGTGGTCATCCAGCTCAGGCTTCCCAAGAACTTACTGTAATTCGGCGGGAGACACATATTTCTTGACAGGACCATTCCCGGGGGAGGGAAAGACATGGCGCATGATGCCATTGCCAGGAAGTGACGCCGAGCGATGCTCTGGCGATGGCATCGTGTGGCGTGGGTGTTCCAAGGAGGAATGTTCCGGGCAGGGACTGTGCCCCCCCCGCTGAATTATGGTAAGTACTTGGCACCCCGAATCCAGCCGCACCCACCTTTTGCTTCTTATTCTGTTTACCTTATTTGTTGTCAAAACCCAGGGCTTTTTTTGGAGCAGGATCTCCTTTGCATGTTAGGCCACACACACCTGTAATGTAGCCACACCTGTTGGGTGTGGCCTATTATGCTAATGAGTTCCTGCTGGGCGTGGCCAACTCGGGAGCCAGCTGGAACTCTGTTCCTGTGTGTTCCTGCCCCAAAACAGCCCTGATTACAGCTAATCTCCAGACTACAGAGATTGGTTTCCCTGTAGAAAATGAATGCTTTGGAGGGTGGACTCTATGACATTGTACCCCACTGTCTTTCACAGGATCCTTCCCCACATCTCCAGAAGTTTCCCTACCTGGCTATGGCAACCCTATGCATCCCCTGCCAGAGGCCAGGGGGGGATCTGGCAACCCTAGAGTCTGCGGAGGGTCATGTTTGGGACAGGGAGGGAGCTGAGGAGGGATATGATGCCATGTAATATGCCCTCTGACGATGCCGTTGCCTACAGGGGAACTGATCTCCCTTGTATGGAGATTTGTGGCAATTAGGAGACATCTGGGCTCCACCTGGAGGTTGGAAAGCCTACATCTGATTCCCTGGGGTTGCCAGCTCCGTGCTGGATGTGTGTTAGGACGTGTGACAAGTCCCTTTGGGTGGAGCCTAAGAAGGGCAGGGTTTAGGGTGGGGAAGACCAAGACCCAGCCCTATGAGGAAAGGCCGAGGGATTTGGGAACGTTTAGTCTGGACAAGAGGAGGTTGAGGGGGGACATGATTGCTCTCTTGAAGTATTTGAAGGGCTGGCACTTAGAGGCGGGCACGAGCTGTTCCTGTTGGCAGCTGGGGATAAGACTCGCAACTGTGGGTTTAAATTAAGGGCGGGAAGGTACCAGTTGGATATTAGGAAAAACCTTTTTACAGTAAGAGTTCTGCGACAGTGGAATCAGCTGCCTCGGGAGGTGTTGAGCTCCCCCTGTCTGGCGGTCTTTAAGAGATCAGTTGTAATTCTGGGAAATCTCCAGCCATCACCTGGAAGATCACAAATAGAAGGTCACAGCCACAAAGATGGTAACAAAAAGAAAAAAACACAAGGAAAGCTGCAATAACATGCGCTTATATAATGTGTAATTTGGACTCTGGAGATTTTCGTCAACAACTTATATAACGGTTATGGTTTTACTTACCTGTTACACTGTCTAATGATATGAATTGTTTTGATTATTTCAAAATATTGTAAACTTGTATTCTTTTCACTTGGCTTTGGATGAATATATCCATTTTTGTAATTACATACTCCAAATACTTTACATATTTGCACATTATATAAAGGTAAAGGTTCCCTTGCTCGAAAGCCAGTCGAATCCGACTCTAGGGTTGCGGTGCTCATCTCCGTTTCAAAGCCGAAGAGCCAGCGCTGTCCGAAGACGTTTCCGTGGTCATGTGGCCGGCATGACTAAACACCAAGGTGCACGGAACGCTGTTACCTTCCCACCGAAGTGGTACCTATTTATCTACTTGCAATTTCTTGCTTTCGAACTGCTATGCGCATGTTATTGCAGCTTTCCCTGTGTTTTTTCTTTTTGTTAGCATCACCTGGAAGATGGCATCCCCTATGATTTCCCCCTCCCCCATTCATGTAACTGTTGATGACACCAAAGCCCAGATGGGAGAAGAGGTGAAATAGGAGACACTCCAGACAGTGAGATGTAGTGGTTAAAGAGTCAGACTACGATCTGGGAGATCAAGGTTCAAATTTAGAAGCTGCCATGGAAGCTTGCTGGGTGACCATGGGCCAGTCA
Organism: Gekko gecko; assembly: GCA_029375565.1. Taxonomy (NCBI): domain Eukaryota; kingdom Metazoa; phylum Chordata; class Lepidosauria; order Squamata; family Gekkonidae; genus Gekko; species Gekko gecko. The sequence continues at coordinate 36,165,038 of JAPDNY010000017.1, read as the reverse complement.
CATGCTCTCAGCCTATCCTACCTCTCAAGGTTATTGTGAGGATAAAATGGAGGAGAGGAGAGCAATGTAAGCCACTTTGGGTCCCAACTGGGGAGAAAAACGATGCCATTGCCAGGAAGTGATGCTGGGTGATGCTCTGGCAATGGGGCTGGAAACTCGATGGTACCAGCGTCACTTCCTGGCGATGGCATTGTGCGGCGTGGCTGTTCCACGGAGGAATGTTCCGGCCGGGGACTGTGTCCCCCCCGCTGAATTACGATAAGTACTTGGCAACCCTAGTTAGGTGCTCGACAATGTCTTCCTTGTCAGGTATTTGAAAACGTCCCTCCTTTTTCCCACTGCCAGGGAAGGCAACAAAACAGGCATGCGTGTAGATATATCAAGATGGGTCGCCGTGTTAGTCTGTCTGTAGCCATGGAAAAGAGTAAGAGTCCAATAGTACCTAAAAGACTTAACAAAATTTGTGGTAGGGTAGGAACTTTCGTGAGTCACCGCTCACTTCTTCAGATATTTGAAGCAGCGAGCACTGCAGTGACTCACAAAAAAGCTCCTGCTGTCATAAATTTTGTTTAGTCTTTCAGGTGCTACTGGACTCTTTTCTACCACTATGCATGTGTTCCAACAACTGGGGTGACCACAAGATGTATATAGGCTTGCCAAGAACTTACCGCATGGTGGCAGGGGATGGATTCGTCCTCACAGGACCATCCCTGGGGAGACGGACGGGTGCGGAGCACCATTCCTAGCCAGGAAGTGTCGCTAGGCAACACTCTGGCAATGCGGCTGGAAACTCGATGTTACCATTGAGTTTTCAGCCCCATTGCCAGAGCATCCTGGCATCACTTCCTGGCGAGGCATGGTGCGTTACAAGGAGGACTGGTTGGGCGGGGAGCATGCGTCCCCCGCTCCCCTGGGGTAAGTACTTGGGAACACACTAGATGTGTAGGCCCTGCCATGATGGGCCAAATACCTCAATGCAAACACAGCAACAAACTTGCAACGATTGTGGGTCTTTATTTTATTTGCATCCCTCCTTTCATCACAAAAAATGTCCTCCAAAGTGTTTCGCAGCCTTTAAAGTTGGACTCTGGTGTGGTGTATTTTGTGCACCCCTCACAGAATGTCTGTGAAGACAAACCAGCAGTAGTTAAAGCATCCTAGCACTTTAAGAGGACTGGGCTTTTTGTGTTTGTTTGTTTTTAAAAAGGCTTTAAAAGAATCAGGACGAACCTCGCCGCCCCCAAACAATCCTTTCTCTGAATTACATTAGAAATTGTGAGGGGACGGCTTCGCCCCTTTTAAGAGGAGCGACGTGATTGGCTGACGGCTGGCGGCCGCACAAACCCCAGCCAATCACCTCCCTTCTATGAAAGCATGACCCTTCCAAGCTTCTGAAAACTAAAGCCAGTGGTCAATTCGCACGCGTGTGAAGCGCGGTGTGTCATTCAGGTGTTATATGCTGGGCGGAGGGTATTAAAAGTGATTTTGGTTACTGAGGAAAAATATTTGGTAAGCAGACAGCGAAAGGTCGCAGTAAAATGAACCCCCCGCCCCCCGGCTGCTCTTAGCAGCTTCACGGAGAAACTCTGAGGAATCAAAGTGATACGCATGCGCCACCCCTTCACCCCGCGCTGATGCGTCACCCGTTCCCTGGGAGGACGAAAGAGGCGCCCGAGCTATCTCGGGCGCATGCGCGTGGCCCTTGACACACTCAAGACCCAGTCAAGGACTGTTCGGGCGCAGTGCCCAGAGTGCTTCCAAGGTCCGATTGGCCATTTGTTAACCTGTGTCCCTCCCTCCGATTGGATCCGCCGTCCTGTCAAACAGAGCCAGAGGGAACCACCCACTAACATTCCCCTGATTGGCCGACATGCCTTTATCTCCCCATCCCTGCCCTCTGATTGGCTCCCGACTCCTTCGCAGCACCCACCCCGCCTCCCTATCCGCTCCCAGCATCGCCTCGACGGCCGTCAAGAACGTAAGGAAGCGAGCCGCTCCCCTAGGGTCAAGCCGATATAGTCCCGGGGGCCGATGGGTCCTTTTTAGTGGGGAGACGCCGTTCGCGTGGGCGCCACGTGGGGTTTATTTTGGGGGAGCCGCCCCCTCGTCTTGGACACGGGGTGTAAACCTCCGGGGGGGGGGGGACGACGACTCCGCGGGCGGAAGGATAGGAGGGGCGGCGTGAGCGGCCGGCCGAGGAGCGTCGCGTGTTTAAAGGGGGTCTGGAAGTAGTTCCGGCAGCGCTTGGTCGCTTCGCCTAAAAATAGCGCCCCGTGGGTATCCGTCCGCCGGTGTCAGCCTCAGTTGGGGAGGAGGCGGCGGAGGGAGGAGAAGAAGAAAGCGGAGAGGAAAGAAGGAGGCGGCTGGCGGGTGAGTCTGGAGCTCGTCGTGGGGGGAGTGGAAGACTTGGGGGGGGCAGTGGAAGACTTGGGGGTGGGGGGGCTGTTAGGGGGCTGGTAGTTCCCCCCCACCCCCTGCTTGGTATCCTGACCCTGCAAGTCAGGAAGATTTTTTGGGGAGGGGGAAATGGGAGGCACTCCAAAAAAGTGGGGGGTGTAGTTTGGCATTGGGGGTCGACGTGGTTCGGCTGAGCAATTAAACGAGGAAAGACCTGGGGCGGGGGTGTTTATATTTTGCATGCAAAGCCACGCGCAATAGGAATTGGGCTGCTGATTTGGGGGGAAATCGTGCTTCGTTTGTAAGCTTTAGAGGCTTCCCTGCCTCTTCGGAGACTTGCTGGAGGTGGGTTTGCAAAGTGGAAACGGACAAGGCGAGACCGTAGGGACAGCCAGCAGCACATGGTGGGGTGCGGAAATGAATACCCTTTTCTCCCTCTCTTGCTTTTTGCTCTGTAGACATACATATATATATATATATGTGTGTGTGTGTGTACACAGATACACACATATATATATACACACACACACACATATATATATATACACACACACATATATACACACACACACACACACGTGTGGATTTGTATTTCTTAACACTTCTCTTTGGAACAGTCTTCCTGTTGTGCGAATCGGGGAAGGGGGTATGGAAGGGGCTGTGTTTGTGTGTATTTGTTCCCCTGCTTCATTTCTACTCTGTTTCCCCCCACGCCCCCGAAGTGGCTTACGATCTTACTGTCTTAGTTTTATCCTCACAAACCGCCCTGTGAGGTAGGTTAGGCTGAGAGATGCGTAACTGACTCAAGGTCACCAGTTGTTTCCATGGCAGAGTGGGGATTCAAGCCCCGGTTTCCTAGATCCTACTATGAAGCTCTGACTGCTATAGCACATTCGTCCTTTGTGATGTACCGCGATCTAGGGAGACACTGGAAAACCTGTGCATGCAAATATACACACACACACACACACACATATATATATACACAAATATATATATATACACACACACACATACATACACATACATACAGGCAGGTGACATTATTTGTTTGACGCTGTCATCCTGCACATGTGTATGACAGAGAACATAATCTCTGCAGGGAGATATGTCTTCAAGGAGGGGGAAACAATTTTTGGAAGGTCAGGTTTTTAGGGTCCAAGGGGAAAAAGTTAATGCTTGGCGCAGGCTTTGCTTCCCCCCCCCATAGTTGGTGCCAGTGGCGTTGTGGTGTAGTCGGCTGGTAAAAAAATGAGTTCTGTGCTCTGTGTAATATTAATACTTTATATAGTGTACATGCCACCGCTAGTCTAGTAGCAGTATACAAACAACAGTGACACCTTTAAGATCAACAATTTTTTATTCAAAGCTTGAGAGCTTTGAAGAAAACGGTGCCACTGGGCTCGAGCATTTCTTTAATTACTGTAAGTTACTTAGTCTGTAAGGTGCTACAGGGCTCCTGTTTCATTTTACTGTTATAGACAAAAACAGCTGGCCATCTGTAATATATAATGTATTCATTTATATTTGTTCAGAAAACCATTATAAACATTGTGTTGGAAGAGAAATGAGGGTTTTTTCCCCCAAGATTGGGGGGTAGCTTTTGGGGGTGCAGGGGAAAACAATGTCTTTCAAGAACTCTGCCCCTCTTTTCTCCCTCACCTCAGATAAGATCTTTCCACAACAGAATATATTATTACTATTCTAGCGTTGGTTTCAGGGTGTAGAAAGTTTCCTTTGAAAGTGTATATCCTTTCCCGTTTCCTAGAACAGGATCCATGTGGTGTAAATACTTTTTTTCGCCTCCTTGTCTAATCCCTTCCCAGGTCTCACTTTTTTTGAGGGTGTGTGAAATGGGAGTCTAGAACATCTTCTCCTTCCTCTCAAGTCGTGACTCTTGAGGGCAAGAAGTGCGTGTGTGTGTGAGGGGATGCAGAGGAAGGAAGGATGTAGGCTGCCTTGTTGACAGAATAATGTTCCTTCTCAGACTGTTAATTCCCCTCCCATGGTGTCTGGGAGAGATCCTTTCTGGTCTCTTCCTTCTATCTACCTCCCTCATCCGTGAACTGCGAGTTTGAGCAGAGTTAATTATGTATAGGGAGGGTGGAAATGTCAGAGCGAGCGGTTGTAGGAGGTCCGTTCTTTCTCCTTTTCCCCTTTCGGCAGTAGCGGAGGGGTGTGCTCAGTGTGGTATATAGATCAGAATGTGAAGAGATTGGGTTTTGAGGCCAGATTTTCATTGCTGGAAGACTCCTGAGAACTTAATGTACCCTCATTTTTTGGGAGTGAGAAATTGGATGGCATCAGTAAAACTGGCACACAAAATGTAATGGGTTGGATTTAGGTTGAGAGAGAGAGAGAGAGTAGGGGGAAACTTTTTTATATGGTTTGTGTCTAGGTAGGCCTAAGTAACAGTTTGTTTGTTACTGGTGATCTGATGGGAGTGATGGCCAACAAAGTATGTATGGGGCTATGTTTCTTCTGTGTTTCTCTTTTATGGTTACAGCTCTTCTGGATTAAGAGTAGGCTTTTGGCTGGAAATATTTGCATGTGTACTGTAAGATCAGTGCTGATACCTTCTTTGGAAGGAGTAGATGTAAAGACTGCCGTGGACGCTTCTGTAACAATAGTGACTGATTGCAAACTTCTGAAAAAGGTTATGCTTCAAGAAGGCAGCCTATATTTTTTAAGTTTGAATCCAGTGGCACCTTTAAGACCAACAGGGTTTAATTCTGGGTATAAGCTATCGTGCCCACTTCTTATACCCAGAATTAAACTTCGTTGGTCTTAAAGGTGCCACTGGACTCAAACTTTGTTCTGTTGCCTTAGACCAATACAGCTACCCACCTGAATGTATTGTTAAAGTGTTTATTTTGATGGCTAGAGCAGAAATAAAGGATTCAAAGGAGCAGAATTCTTCCCTGTCATTGTGAAACAGAAACTTCCCCGTCCCGTACATACAAAGCTAAGACTTTCCCAACACACTTTTTCTTGTTTATATAGGAATCCTGATAAGGGATGTACAGCGATCAAAGTATTTAGCAAGCAGCTAATGTTAACAAACTAATGACATGTTGATATGCATTTTAGGGTTTTTTTTTTAAGGCAATGCAGTCTTTGCTGCTTAACCCTCCAAATAAAAGGTATAACAGAAGAACTGCAAGTTCTTGTCATAGATTTTGTTGCCCGATTTAGCCTTAGAATGTTTTTCCTTGCAAAGCGTTTACTTAGGGCAAGCTGAAAGGAGAAGTAAATTTTCCATTAGCGGGAAGCAATATTACTGCAAACAGTATTTCTCATGCCAAAGCATGCATGTCACTCGTATGTTCCAGCAATTTTAAGCAGGCAAGTCTACAGGCTTCGTACACCCATCATAAAAATGTATGCCAGAGGAATACATAAGAATACAGGCATGTAGCTGTAGTATAATGTTTCAGAGGTGTAAAGAGTCATAAATGAGGTAAACTACTTTTGGGCTATCGGTTGGAAAGTAGTTTGCCACCATTTCTTAAAGATTGTGTGTATGTCACTATAGGGGCTGGTGAAAAGCAACAAAATCAGGCCACCTATGGACAAAATAATGTCTTTGCCACTGAGTACACCTTAGGCACGCAGAAAAATACAACTTTGTGAATTAACCTCTGCTCTCTGCAAAAGGGGGAGAGGTAAAAAAACAGCTGGAGGAAGATTGATTAGGCTCCAGGAGGGGTGGAATTTTGGGAGCAGATAAGTGTTAACTAAAAGAAAAAAGGAAGGGAAGGGGAGAGGCTGAACTCCTGAAAGGTTGGAGAATCTGGAGGGGCGGGGAAGGTGTTCTTTACCAGCCCTGTGATTCCTGAGTGAAACCCCCTCTTGTCTTATAGTAGTGATAGCCAGTTTTTATGTAAGTTTAAAGGAATAGCAGGGTTTTTCTTGTCTGTGGTGACTGAAAATATTCTACTTTACTGCAGGTAAGATTTTTCTGTAGAAAAGATTCCAAATTGTGAGGCTAGTTGCTAATATGCAAACTGATGCCAAGTCAAAATAGCTTACCTACCCTGAATAAAACTTTGTTGGTCTTAAAGGTGCCAATGGACTCAAGCTTGGTTTTGCTGCTTCAGACCAACACGGATAACCCCCCCCCGAATCTAACTTACTTACCATGTTTCTAACCGTTCTATAACAGCAGTAGACTTAAAAGCAACTAAGGCTGTGGTAGAATCTGAACTTCAGTAATTGGAAGATTAACTTGGATTTGGAGCTGTAAATAATGTGAAGCCTCAGTGGATTAGATGCCGGGAAGGGGGAATAATACGATCTGAGGGGCATGGCTTAGGGGAAGATTAAGAGATAACAATGCACCTAGAGGACTTGGAGTTAATGTTTTCAAACACATTTGTTGTGTTGCATCTTGTCTACAGAAAGATGAGCAAAATTAAAGGAAGGTGACTGTGTTGCTTAGATTGTACGGTGTGATTTGGAGCAAGTTCAGAAATGTATTCAGGGATCAGTTATTATGAAAGTAGTACAAAGCAATTTCTCCAGTTTGGGGTGGGTGAGTGAAAAATAGCTTTGTTTATCTTCATGCAGATTACGAAGAAAACAAAATAAAAATCTCGGTGTGGGATTATCGGAAGGTTGGGAGAATAGTGCGCGCAGGACTGCTGTTGGGCCAGTGGCGCTCGTGGCTGGGGGTGAATTGACATGAGAAGAGCGGGCAAAAAGGATGTATGGGAGGAAAGAAGGGGCATGGGAGATTAAGGAGGGCAAGGTGGCATGAGCCAGCAGGGTATAGTGGTTAGAGTGTCAGACTACGATCTGGGAGACCCAGGTTCAAATCCCCACTGTGCTGTGGGAACTCACTGGATGACCTCCGGCCAGTCACCTGCTCTCAGCCTAACCTTCTTCACAAGGTTTTTTGGGGGAACAAAATGGAGGAGAGCATATAAACTGCTTTGGGTACCCCCACAGAGTAGAAAGGAGGAGTATGCCTGAAGTAAATAAACGACAGGGTGGCTTGTACTCTGCAGTGCCTCCCAGTTTAGGTGGGTGTGGTATGACTAGGGTGTTCAGAAGATCGGTATGACTTTGCAGAGTTTGAGATCCCGCTCTGAGGGGGTTGTGCTAGTTTTCGGGTGCCGCTTTCATTGGCTCTAACTTTTCTGAGGAGCTTTACTTTTAGCTGTTACCTGAACTGTAGGAGCTATTTACTTGGAAGATGATTTGGCTTAAACCACTTCAGTCATCTGCTTAATGGGACTTGTGGTAGAATTGCTTTGGCCATTGGTGGTGGGAAATGACATAAAGTTGCGTCAGTCTTATGGCAACCCTGTACGGTTTTCAAGGCAAGAGAGGAACCGAAGTGGTTGCCTGCCTCTGTGTAGCAGCCCAGGTCTTTCTTGGTGGTCACCCATTCATATACAAACCTGGGCTGACACTGCTTAGCTCCTGAGAGCTGATGAGATTGGTTAGCCTGAGCTGATGAGATTGGTTGCCAGCATACATACATACTAGGGTTGCCAAGTACCTACCATAATCCAGCGGGGGACACATATTCCCCAGCTGGAACATTCCCCCGGGCAACACCCACGCCGTATGATGCTGTCGCCAGGAAGTGACGCCAGGCGACGCTCTGGCAATGGGGCTGGAAACTCCAGGTTAGCAGCTCTGCTTTGGCCATTACTCGCATGTAAGACCTATAATACGCAGGAAACTAATTTGAGCTAAGACACAGCTTCCATCTGTAATACATGTATTACATCTGGCCCCACTGCTGGACCTCCTAATGGCACCTGGTATATTTTGGCCACTGTGTGACAGAGTGTTGGACTGGATGGGCCATTGGCCTGATTCAACATCGGCTTCTCTTATGTTCTTATGTACACTTATTTCTGTATTGCATAATAATTCCCTTTTTCCATTACGTGTGGGAAAGTGCAGGTAGGCATGCTGATTAGAATAATAATTCACACATTGTTTGCTTGTATCTTGCATTGATAATAGCAGTCATTCATGGTTATGTATATTAGACTGGTGTACAGGTTGCTATTACGATTAATTATGTTAGCTTTTCGTACATCATCCGGGCAAACAATGCATGGTTTAATCTGTCAGCATGCTTGGTACTTGAGGAAGCAAGGGAGCTTTATCTTGACTTGGTGGGCCCTCACAGCTGATGTACATACTTGACCATGGCATGGTTGTGAAAATCTCTGAAATACCACTTAACTTTCTTACATGTTATGACTTTAACAGCTTTTCAAGAATTTGTTAACTTAGCCCTGATCTGGGTAGCCCAGGCAAGCCCAATCTTGTCAAGTAGGGTTGACTCTGGCAAGTACTTGGATGAAAGTCCTCCTTGGAATACCAGCAGTCGGGAGAACAGGGGCAGGCTTTTTTCAGCCGCCTCTCTGAATATTCTCCAGGGCCCCACTATGGTTCAGTCACCAGAGGTTGCCATGACTTCCAGGTGCACATATAAAAATAATTTGTTAACTTGAGCATACTATATTTATAATATGAAATCTCATGGAAGAGTCTTCTTTCCCTTCCCTACAAATCCTTATGTCTTACCTGAACTCCGTCTGTTCCATTTTATGGTCTCCAGTTTTTCAGTTTTCTACTTCCAGACGACACGTGAGGAGAGAATCTGCTTCTGTTACCATACGATGGTTCAAGTGCCTAACCGAATGTTCTGGATGCCTTAACATATAGATAAAAACATCGGGACCTAAAAGTCAGAGGCATTCTCCTTGCACTTGCTTCCTTGTTGATAAGCAAAATTGCATTTTCAAACTTGCTGTTAGCTTGTATGGTTTCAGAAAGCTTTATATTGCTGAGCAGTCGGGTCAGAACAGATAAAAGGAAGGACTTCTTCACCCAAAGAGTGATTAACATATGGAATTCACTGCCGCAGGAGGTGGTGGCAGCTACAAGCATGGACAGTTTCAAGAGGGAATTGGATCAACATATGGAGCAGAAGTCCATCAGTGGCTATTAGCCACAAGGTATAGCTAGGAACTCTCAGTCTGGGGCGGGTGATGCACTCTATTCTCGGTGCTAGAGGGTGCAGTAGTGGGAGGGGCTTCTAGTGTCCTGTCCCCACTGCTGGACCTCCTGATAGCACCTGGTATTTTTGGTCACTGTGTGACAAAGTGTTGGATTAGATGGGCCATTGGCCTGATTCAACATTGGCTTCTTATAAAAAATACAAGCCTTAGTTTGCTTTTGAGACTCCACTTTGTCCAACATCATTTTTAGGAGCTGTGTTTGGTCTCCTCAGATTTCACCCAATTTTAACATTTTTTGAATATGGTATTGGTAGTTCCCTAGCTGCAGAAATGCAAGCAGTATGAATTCCTTTCCATATGTACCCAGGTGACTTTTGGGTAACCAGAATTAATACAGGCGTTCTGCAGTAACCAGTTCCGACCTGCTAGATCTCTGTTGTAGTGGCTTAAGCACATTTGTTTTCAGTAGAAGTCGTGTATGAGGTAATAAATGAGATGCTTCAGAAAGCTAATGTCTGAGTGTAAAAATATTGAGTAGAAGAACCATATCACTAATGCATCTCCCTGCCCTTGTTAATAAAAGACAGCTTGAAACGTCCCTGCAGCAATTCTAACCACATGAACCATTTTTTCCATGAGTGGCAATGTTACATGGAACAAATGGTTTAGGGATGCTGGTGTTTGAACCCTTTCAGTGTTGTGACATCACGGTTCTTGCTCTCTGACTCTTTGGCTTTGCAAATGACTGTGGGAATGCCCAGGGTTTGGGGATTAGTTGGATCGAGGAGGAGACAGAACCCAATCCTGCGGGGCTCAGCATCATGATGAAGAGCAAATCGCTGAGAGCTAATTAGTCATCTGCATCACTGCCTTCATTTGTTCTCAGTTTCCATATTTTGGAAAATAGTTGCTGTGCATACCAGCTAGCCATGTTTTTGAAGTGAGCTGCGTAACACAGATAAGGTATATTAAAGTTTGCCTCATACAGGTGTAGGAGAAATTACATTGGAGATGAACGTAGCAATTAGGATGAAAATGGAATACATTGCTGGAAAACGGTCTGAACTCAAAACTACATTTTCAGCTTTCCCTGTGTTATGCAAAACTCAACTTCTTCATCTGTTGGTAAATTGCTATTCAGTTGGTAGTGTGTATTTTCTCATAAGCTGCAACTTAATTTGTGAGTGATGTAAGAACCTAAGAAGAGCCCTGCTGGATCAGCCCAGTGGTCCATCTAGGCCAGCATCCCGTCTCGCACAGTGGCCAACCAGCTCCTCTAGAGGGACAACAGCATGGCATGGAGGCCAAGACCTTCCTCTGATGTAGCCCCCGGCTCTGAGATTCAGAGGTTTCCTGCTTCCAAACTAATTTCCCTCTGACACCATGGCTAGTAGCCACTGGTAGTTCTGCCTTCCGTGAACCTATCTAATAACTTTTTAAAGCTGTTTATTCCTTTGGCCATGAATGACTTGCCAGTATGTAACTATGTTCTTTACCCATTTTGTTTTCCATATCCCGATTTAAAGTGTAAAGTGTTGTAACTGGCTTGTAATGAGGCATGACTTCTTCCCAAGGGCATCTGCTTAAAAAAAACCCACTTCCTGAAATGTACTACTCGTGGATGATGGTCTAATTTAGAACCGTGTCTGCTATAGTATCCAATGAATGAGTAAAATATAGCAACAGTTGAAAGTAAAAGCTGCACCATGACAGTTGTCTTCTTACACCCACTACGCAGCATGCTGTGTGATAATTAATCTTAGTTTTCTTCCTGGATTCCCCCCCTTCTCCTCTGTTTTTAAATATTAAGGCTTTTTTGAGATACCGCTTATTTATTTATGATGGGAGCTCAGAAAACATTGTACTAAAGTATCTTGTTTTTCATGAACCTGTCATTGTATAGGACTACGTCTTTTTAGAAGTGTAGATAAAGATGCCACTGACGACATTTACAGGGTACAGTAAAATACGGATTTTCTTCTTTGAGTATCATGAGGTTTTGAAACAGGAGCGATTTGTGTCATGTTTGGCCTATATTATCTTGCCGTCCTGACAGACATGACAGCCGAAAGCCGGATCCACTGTTTTGTCATTTTTTCGGTCATGTTACATTGCCGAGAGATTAATAGAAGAAAGTATCATGACTTGTATAAAAACACTTCTAGATGTTTGTGGGTTTTTTTTTTGTGCTGTCTTGAAATGCCATTGTGATTACACGCAGCGATGTCGCTTCTCCCTCTAGAATGCAGACAGGCGGATCCAACCTCTTTGTGAAATGCATCCAGTAAAATTTGTATGTTTCAGGGTTTGAAAGATGTGCTTGGTAGATGGTTGGAACTTTGGATTTGCCTGTTTAAAGCTTTAAGAGCATGGGTGTTTGGAATATACTCAACATTTGGGCCAGGGATGGGGGGTTAACAGCTTATTTGCTTGAAGGGGTAGAACAATCCTTACGTCCTTATTTATGAGTAGACTTGTCTGCTGGGGGCTTCCAGTTTCTCTGTTGTACACTAGTCCTACCAATTCCCATGAGCACATCTAGAAACCTAGCACTGGCTTCTCCTGAACTCCTAAATATATTGCCTTGTGTACTTGTTTTAACTCCCACATGACCAGAAAGGATGCTGTTGTGCTTTTAAAGACCTTAAACGTGAAGCGTATTGAGTTGCCCTTAGCATACTGGTCCGTGTATCAAATAAATTAATAATAGCTGGCTTTCTTCTGCGATTGAATGCCCTACTCCCATCCCAAATGAGCGGATGTGATAAAATCCATTGATCAGCAATATTAATTGCATCTACAGTACTGGGTTCTTTAGAACTTTTGGGGTTATCTAGGGCAGTCTCCCTGCTCAGAGAGATAATTGTCCTTAGTGCAGGCTGGACTAGAAACCTGAATGTTACGGTGCCGTGCTAGTTGCAGGTACCGTTGAAGTTTTTGCGTATATAAAACCTGGAAAAAATTACTGGCGAATGAAAGGGCATCAGAATTAAAACTTGTATATGCATATTTACTACCTTCTCAGTCTGTAGACTTTCATTAATTATTACCTCTGAAACAGGCAGTAAAGAAGATTTTGGTTCTGTGCACAGTTCTGGGGAGCTGTCTGTGGTCCCATAGTGCTTCAAAGCAACCGTGTGGGCAGAAGTAATTCAGAGTCTTGTAAACTGCATGGGATTGTACTGTAGGAAAGTGGCTCTTATGTTACTGTAAGGTAAAGGTAAAGGTTCCCTTGCTCGAAAGCCAGTCGAATCCGACTCTAGGGTTGCGGTGCTCATCTCCGTTTCAAAGCCGAAGAGCCAGCGCTGTCCGAAGACGTTTCTGTGGTCATGTGGCCGGCATGGCTGAACACCATGGTGCACAGAACGCTGTTACCTTCCCACCAAAGTGGTACCTATTTATCTACTTGCAATTTCTTGCTTTCGAACTGCTATGTTGGCAGCAGTAAAGTAAATGGTACCTGTACAATACACAGTGTGTGGAGAATGGCTGGAGCAGAGTGTTAGCTTACATGAAGGTAGCAAACTCCTGCTTTATCTTATAAAGATACCTGGGATTGGGGTATTGAAAAGCCTTGGTTCCGGTAGTTAATATCGGGTTGACTTCAAAGGTGCTGAACTGAAATATTGAATAAAGGTTTTAATGCTTCTGAAAATCTTTTGCTTACACAATCACCTGCATTTGTTTCCAGGATTAGCTTGACTATATCCATTGCACTTTCACCTAAACTAGCCCCATTCTCGCAGTTTCTTTTTCTGCTATCAGAACCAAGGATGGTACTGGGCTAACAGGGCCACATAAAAGCCGTACTGAATTCATGGCAGTACTGCTGGAAAGACCCAAGTGGTTTTCCTATTTTCAGATTCCTTCTCTGCACCTCCACTCCATGTACAGCGGCCTTGTCTCGGGCAGTTGACCAAACAGATGTTCACTGCTGCCTTCTAAACTTAGGTACTGGAGGCGATCGGAAGCACTAGCTTGAAGATGCTTATTTACCTCTCTATCACTGGCTTAATCTTTAACGGAGAATATTGGTGGCATGGTGAGTTCTTGGCCACTTTCGGTGGGTGGCGAAAGTTGTTTCATCTTGCGACACTTGAGTGAGTCGAAAGGTACTAACTCTATACTGACTGCTCTGCATGATTTAATTCAGCCACATCCCTTCCAAACCACCTGTTTTGTAGAAGAAGTGTTTATTCACAGTCATAGACCAGTTTACATACAAAACCGGATTACAAAGTTAAAAATTTAGAAGAAAGCAGCTCTAAAATAAGCTACTACAAACCAATAAAATCTTAAAAAAATATATATACATATATTTTTCCTTTTAAAACCCCTATGGAGACTCGAAGGAAGGTGTCTGAATTCGGTGTGTAATTGGCCTTCTGAGAAAATGTGTGTATGTCACTTTATGGTGCAAAGTGATGTATTATTTGCTAAGGAGGAATGTCTTCTGAGTTTCATAGGTTTTTTGGAAGCCACGAATTCCATCGTCAGTGCGAGCATTACAGTGATAACCCCCCTTCTCCTCTTAGCTCGGAGCTGAAGAGAACGATAGACATTTTGGAGTTTCCCCCAGATGCTAATAGGAATGAATTCCTGTTTTCCTTCTGAACATCATTCTGGGAACATTGGGGGTCATTTTCTTTGGAGGTGCTCCGAGTGTATTAAAAAAAATTAAAGTAGTATGTGTAAAAAGTTTCCAAAGCTTTGAAATGCAAAATAAACCTCACTTTTAAGATGCATTGAAAACAAGGAACATGAAAGAGGAATTCGCCATGTTGGATAACAGGCATCAATTGTAGGTGTTTTAAGTAAAAAAATTCCATTTTAGCTATTCCTTTTATATTGCAAGCAAGCTTTAGCAGTGCAGTTAGCTTAACTAATATAAAGGCTGCTTTAAATTTTTTTCATCTCGTCTTGGTGTTTTTTTGGGGGGGGCGGGGCGGGGAGGAGAATAGCTTAGATTTCCAAAACTTGGTAAACTTTGATTACCTTAACTCATCATGATACCAGTCAAGAATCTAACCCTCTCCACCCTCAGGAGGTCAGGTGTAAGCATGAACTTGGCCTGGCTAATAAGGTCTGTCCAGACTCTTTTTAATTTTCAAAATTTTATTGTAGTATTATTAAAGTACATACATAAATGACAGTGGCATAACTAAATGAAAACATAAAGGCACTAGGTTACAGTATAATGCCTAGTACAGCAAGTTAATGATCAACAGATAAACATAAGGGACACGGAGCTACAAAATCTATAAGAGAAGAATCATACCATGCATTTTAATATCTAAAAGGTAAATCAGTCTAATCACTGCCCTCAGAATAGTGCATGTTCAATGAAAATTAAAGGTAGGAAGGGAATATCGTCAACTTACAAAGGTCTCAGCAGCCGGCAATTTCAGAGGGTGCTTTAAAAGTGAAGCCATGCATGGTAAGTAGTATTAGGTGTAATTTGTCAGTGAAGGTCTGCCCAAACTTCAGGGTCCTCTGGTCTGCTGTGATAAATCTGTTCTGAAGAGAACTTTCTGCACTTGCTTTGAAATCACTTGGATTTGCTTCTATACAAACATACTTTGGATCAGGATGTGATGAAGTATAGTAGAGGAAGGGCGCCTTTGTCATAGAGTATAATATGGGTGCTTTTTCAGAGCTGTGTCTTTGTTGTGAAGTGTTAAATTTGGGACCATAATTGCTGTGCTTCACGATCACACTGTGAAGACAACACACGACAAGGAGTTTGCTGTAGTTATTAATGCCAAGTATTCTCTCATGAGAATTTAATGATAGATGGATTTCTTATCCTCGAGATGTGTTAGAGCATAGGTTCCCAAACTTATTTGGCCTGCTGCCAAAAGGCTGCTTTAGCTAGGTTCTGGATTCTTCTCTCTTTATGCTTCCACCACCCCCTTATTTGTATTCTACACCACCCAATTGCACCCAAGGCTCCGACTGCCCACCTAGATCATTCCAGCACCCTCAAGGGGCGGTATTGCCCACTTTGGGAACCAGTGTGTTAGAGCATCCCCTTCCATTTTGTCATTTTGTGCTCATGCTTTGGTGACGGTTCCTGATCTGTGTTAACTTCCCGCACTTGGGTCGTCTGCAGTTTTCATAATCCTCTGTCCCTGCATGTTCAGCTGTACATGTTCAGCCATATGATCTGGGTAGTACCTGACTTTTCCTGAGCATTTTTATTATACCTCTTAGAGACTGGTCTGACTCCTGTCATTGTGAGGTTTTGCATTTTACATGTTCTTTTGGCAAAAAGCAATTCTTGAATAATTTGAGATAGGGTACACATGTGCCTGATGTATTGGGGAGGGGTGTGCACATGGAGTGGAGGCGCAGAGAAGGAACCTGAAAATAGGAAAACCACTTGGATCTTTCAGCAGTACAGCCATGAATTCAGTAAGGCTTATCCATGACCCGATAATGCAGGGCCATCCTTGGTTCAGAGAGTGGAAAAAGAAGCTGGAAGGGAGGGTCCAGTTGAGGTGGATGTGCAATGTCTATAGCCAAGCTAATCCTGGAAACAAATGCAGGTGATTGTTGCAAACATAGCCTTGGAGAAATCCATGTATATTGGGTGTAGTGTTGATGACAAAGGTCCCTTGAATACATTGGATAAAGTTTAAGGAACCTTTGGTTTCAGGTGAGGATCTGAGATGGAGAATCTTCAAATCGGTTATGAATCCTGCAGCAGAGGCAATGAAATATTTCATCGATTTTTTTCATTGTCGCTTGTGGAGGTCCGAATTCTGACAGCCTGACTCTAATTTTATGTTTGGTCTGCAACCCTGGTACAGAGCCGTGGGGTGCGATACTACTCTCAGTTTAGGCTAGTAAAGCAGGGTGCGAAATTGGTCTGGTCTATAATTCAGTGTGATGAATCTAAGCTGCCTGAATGGAATACATTATCAAGATTTATCTTCAATTGTGGTGGATGTTAAGGTTCAAGCTCAACATCTGAGTAACTTTTCATTTAGGTCTGTTGCAGTTTCCCTGCTACTGGATGTTTTTGTGTAAAGGAGCTATGTGTTGTAAGGTTCACTTATGACTTCAAGCAGACTTAACAGCTGGAAACGCACCTGTGCCTTAGAACAGCGCATTACTCACCGCATGTTGTCTTGTGGTTTCAAGTTGTGAATTCCTGTTTCAGTCTTTGTACTTTTGAGAGAATAAATTAGAGGCAATCCAGTAAAAGATTATAGCAAGCCCAATCCATACAGCTTTGGCTTTCTGTATGTATGAATAGTAAAGGTAAAGGTTCCCTTGCTCGAAAGCCAGTCGAATCCGACTCTAGGGTTGCGGTGCTCATCTCCGTTTCCAAGCCAAAGAGCCAGCGCTGTCCGAAGACGTTTCCGTGGTCATGTGGCCGGCATGACTAAACACCAAGGCGCATGGAATGCTATTACCTTCCCACCGAAGTGGTACCTATTTATCTACTTGCAATTTCTTGCTTTCGAACTGCTAGGTTGGCATGAGCTGGAACTAGAGACAGTTGTTTAAAGCTAGATTAACAAATAGCAGTTTAAATGGCTTGCTGTTTTCAAAACCGGTTTTAAAAGTGGCAGTTTAAAAACTTCCTGTGGAAGATACCATTAAGTACGCTTTATAATTTATATAACACCAACTATTTTGAATGCTGCAGTTCCCCCCCCCCCAAAGTGGTGTAGTGGTTAGGTTGTCAGACTAGATCTGGGGTACCTTTCCGGGATCCTTGCTCTCCCAGTGAAGCTTGCTGGGTGACCGTGACTTCCAACCTAACTTGTCTCACAGGAAGAAGAAGAGAATAATAAAGGCTACTTTGAGTCTCCATTGCAGTGGAAGTTGGGTTGTAAGTGAAGTAAATTAAACAAATGTTCAAGCAGGGTTATATGTTAGGGCAAACCGCCTCCAGATTTAGTGGCCTTTGGAATTCTTGCAATAGGAGATAGTTTATTAGATTAGAAATTCTGTGATTTTCCTTCGTTAACAACCCTCACTTCCTAAAGTGAATGAAAAGTATTTTCCAGAACTTGGGATATGCAGCACTCATGTAAGTACACACTGAGGTAAGCTATGGCATCCTGTACTATTATTTTTGTCTATTCTGCCTTGCTGACTGAGATTCAAGTTGGGTTACACAGTTTAAATCAAGGCAATCAATAAGATGATGAATCTAATCAGCAATATAATAGGGCTAGGAATGGCAGAATTTTGAAATAGAGCTATCCTCTGAACAAAGCATAAGTATTAAACATGACACATTACACAGTGTAGAACGTGGCATTCCATCAGTAGAAACAGTAGCATTTTCCCGGACCAGTCTGTTAAATGATGTAGCCCTATTTCCTTTATTAAAATGCCCTCCTGAACTATTCTGTTTCACATATTTTGCGAAATGTCGGAATGCGGCAGCCCCCCTGACCATCTCAGGCAAGACCATTCCACAAGATGGGGGCCACTGCATAAGAAGGCACATGTACAGGCAGTTGTTGATCTTGTCTACCTGCAGGATGGTAGCTGCAGAAGGCCCTGCTCAGGTGAGGGAGTTGTTGCCGTGGGACGTAGGTGGAGAGGTGGCCTTGCAGATATGGGGTGTCCAAGGTCATGAAGGGCTTTGTATGTGATAGCCATACAAAGATCTGCTGTCATGCACAGCTTCCATTTGGTAACTGGACAATGGACCATCATGAAGAGCTTGGTTCCACTGTGGAAATAGCTACGGCATACCTATCTGCAGCATGAGAGAAGATGCCATTGATTTTCCAGGTGCATGTGTGCATGAGGGGGGTTAAAAGGAAAATCTGAAAAGCAGCACTATGTTTGGATTGGGGGACACACTCAGCTTTGTCTACAGCTGTCTTCCTGTTTGTGTGCTTCTGCCCCATTGCACAAGAACAGCTGTGCAGGATCAAAGCAGCTGGTCCATCTAGTCCATCATCTCAGTGACCTACAGGGTGATCCTGGAAAGTCTACAAAGAGAGCAGGGGAGCTGAAACCTCCCCCCCCCCATAAGATAGTGGAGCATGAACGCATGAAGCTACCTTATACGGAATCAGACCCTTGGTCCAGCAAAGTCAGAATTGTCTACTCAGACTGGCAGCAGCTCTTCAGGGTCTCAAGCAGAGCTCTTTCACATAATCTGCTGCCAGGCAGGGGGCATTTCGTAGAAAAAGAAGTGCAGGAGCTCATTAGCATAACTCATTTGCGTATGCCACACCACCTGACATCACCGGAAGTGTGTCAGAAGGCAACATCCACTGCTCAGGCGCCACTGGATTCTTTTGGATTGCTAGCTATAGGGTGAGGAGCGCACAGACCTGCCCTCACAGAGGAGGGAGAGCTTGTACCTGAACAAACCTTGGTCTTAAAGGTGCCACTGGACTCTTTTGGATGGCCGGCAAGTGCAGGAAAGTGTGTGGCTGCTCCTGGGTCAAGGGGGCCAGGGCGATGGTGGGGCAGAGGTGCAGGAGGAGGCCGAGTAGGCACAGGAGGCCAGGGCAGAGCTCCTCGCAGGAGTCGCCGGGCCCCACCTTGCAGAAGCACCGCACCTTGACCAGCATGAAGACAGGCAGAGCCTGGGTGGGCTGGGTGCCACGTCCACACAGTGGCAGAGCACAGTGGCAGAGCAGCTTGAGGGCCAGCTCGTGGCAGTGCTCCGCTGGGTCAGCCAGCGGGCCAGGAAAGGTGAGGGGGGACTGCTGGGAGCAGGGGGTGGGTCTTGCTGCATGTGCCTGCCCCCTGGGCTCCTTACTGCTGGAGCTTTGCTCCTGTGCACTCCTGCAGGAAATGAGCCCTGCTGTCAGGTCATTTAGCTGGCGATGCTGGGGACTGAACCTGGGACCTTCTTGCATGCCAAGCAGGTGCTCTACCATTGAGCCACGGACCCTCACCCGTTCCTCAGTTACAAAGCGTATTCTGGAAATCAGTTTCTCCTTCCTGCCTTTGCAACCTGGGACAAGTGTTGAGAATATTGTCTTGATTAGATATGTGGAAACCTGGAGGGGAAATGGAGGGGGGGTGTTTCCCCCCAGGACTTTTTTCAGTTCCTCCCAACAGGGAGCAATAGAAAAAAAATGCTTTTGAAATATTTTTGTTTTTAGAATGAGGGAAATACTTAAGGCAAGGTTTTTCATATTTAAAATGTATAGCGTGAAAAAAAATATCTGAGGACTTGTGAAGTTTTGTTTTTCTTTTGGTCATTTTTCTATATGCCTGACGATGCCACCTACCTTTTTTCTATGAATGGCCTGACTTTGCTGCTTTAGCAAATGGCCCTGGCCCTGTTGCCTTAACAATTAGAGATCGCAATACCTTTAAGTAGAGGTGTGTTTTCGCCTCTATCTGAGCTGAAAAAAGAGCTGGAAAATACCTTATCAGTAATTATTGACTATTCTTTCAGCTGGAAGGGAGGGGGGTTGGCTATTGAGCATAGCCAATGCAGGATAATCCCGAAAAAAAAAATCCGGGAAAACAGGATTGCAACAGTTAAACAGCGTTTAAAAAGAGTGCACACTCTTTCAATGGCTTTCCAAGTGAAGTTGCAGCTTCACAAATGCATTTAAAGGGACCGCAACACCTTTAAATGCCTTTGGATCCATTGTAGCCTATGGGGACCATTATAGTCAATGATCCCCATAGGCTCTAATGGGGAATTTCTCTGTGGGTTGGGGGGCTTTGTTTGAGAGAGAGACATCAAATTTTCAGCGTAGCTTCTGGTGCCTCTGCTCAAAAGATCCCCCCCAGCTTCAAAAAGATTGGACTGGGGGTCCAGTTCTATGGGCCTCCCAAAGAAGGTGCCCCCATCCTCCATTATTTCCAAAGGAGGGAAAAAAACAACACAAAAGCAGGGACTGATGTCAAACCAGACAGTCTCTGCAGTAGAAACTGCATTTTTGCAGAACCAGTGTCACTGTGGCAATGCCAGCTCAACAAATCCGGGTGGGGTGTGGTTGCAAGCCTAACATAGCTAGTGCACGTACAGAGTGCCCAGCAGAACCCAGTGCCTTCCCTTGACTGTTTTCCTTCTCCATTGAAAACAGTGGTGGATGAGGCCACCTTCTTTGGGCACTCTGTACATGCACTGCTTCTGCTGGCCACTCTGTACATGCACCCCCCACTTGGATCTGTTGAACTGGCATTGCCACAGTGGCATTGGTTCTGTGGGGCACTCTGTACATGCTCTGGTTCTGCTGGGCTTGGTACAAATCCCCCCCACCTTCAGTTTCTACTACAGAGACTCTGATTTTACATCAAACCTTGTGTTTTGCTGTTTTTTTCTCTACCTCTGGAAACAAATTTCGAGGGTCTTTTGAAGAAAGGCCACCAGAAGCTATGCTGAAATTTTGGTGCCTCTACCTCAAAAAACAGTCGTCCCCCCAGACCCCTGGATACCCCCAGATAGATTCCTCATTGACTATAATGGTCCCATAGGCTACTAGCTGTTAAAGTTGTGAGCGAGCAATTTGGCTATTGCATAAATTAGTCTGCTCTGGAGCCCTCCTTCCTGAGCTAAGACAAAAATCTGTGAGCTGGAGGCTAAAAAATTGTGAGCTAGCTCACACTAACTCAGCTTAGAGGGAACATTGGCCATAGGGTATAATGGAGCAAAAAAAAATATTGGGGTTTCTGAAAACAAACAAACAGTATTGGAATTTGAGTTTTTTTCAGGATTCTTGAACGTTTTGAGGTCCGATATATCTGAATCTGAAAAATCCCATTTTTTTTGTGTGTGCACACTCCTACCTTTAAGTCAAATTTGTATCTTGCATCCCAGGTTTTTTTCTTGCTGAGGCAGGAGAAATAGTAGTCCGCTGTCGCTGACACCTCAGCTGTTGGCAGCTTGTCATTAATAAACTCGATGCCACAGCTGCTATAACTCTTCAAGGAAGCAGATAGCAAAAGAATTGGGAAAGCATTGCCAACTTGAAGTCTCTTGGCAGGCTCTCATTCTCCTGCTGGATCAGATTTACAGGAGTCAGGCTGCCTTACAGGCCAAAGGCTATTAAGGCATTGGTTATAGTGCATGTGTTACCTTCACCCATGTCCTTAAGCTCTGCATCAGTGGTCCCCAGTCTGTGAATCCATATGCACACTAAGCAGGGCTTTTTTTCCCTGGGGGTTTTTCCTTGGGCTGCGGTGGCTCAAGTGGTTAGGACGCTGAACTGCAGGCTGTGGAAGGTCAGTAGTTCAGCAGTTCGAGACCCGAGACTGCCGCATGACGGAGTAAGCTCCCGTCTCTAGTTCCAGCTCCTGCCAACCTAACAGTTCGAAAGCAAGAAATTGCAAGTAGATAAATAGGTACCACTTCAGTGGGAAGGTAACAGCGTTCCGTGCGCCTTGGTGTTTAGCCACACCGGCCACATGACCATGGAAACGTCTTCGGACAGCGCTGGCTCTTCAGCTTTGAAATGGAGATGAGCACTGCAACCCTAGAGTCGGATTCGACTGGCTTTCGAGCAAGGGAACCTTTACCTTTTACATGTCAGAATGGAGTTGCGGAACCTCTTTCACATAATCCTTTTAAAAATGTTTAAAAGTTCATGAGTATTCAGTATATGGATTGGAAACTTCATTTCCCTCCTGAGAGTTCTGGCACCTCTTTTTCCAGGAAAAAAAAAGCCCTACACTAAGTATTATCATTGTGATCCCTTTGCCATTAGGTACTTTTTCAGTGAATGGATGCTAATAGTACAATTACTCTCATTGAGGGAGGTCTGCAAATTTTTTGATGTTAAAAAGGGGTCCCACATGCTTAAAAAGGTTAGGAACCGCTGCTATACATGATGGATTCACAGCAGCAGAAGTCAGTTTCTGGGAACCGCTGGTAAAAAAGCAAGGAAGGTTTGTTCTAGCTACTTAATGGCAAACCACTTCTGCTTGCCTGTTGCTTCAAAAACCCTATGGGTCACCCATGAGTAGGCTGTGACTTGATGGGACTTTCCACTACCACATAATTAAAAGTAATTTGTGTTGAGTAGCGTCGTGGCTACAGAGGCATATTAATTTATTTTCATTTATACTCTGCCTCTCTTCCCAGTGTGGATTACAAACGGATTACATTGTTCTCTCCATTTTATCCTCACAACAATTTTGTGAGCTAGATTAGTCTGAGTGTGTGTGTGTATGTGATTGGCCTGAGGCTACACAGCAAGCCTCCATGGCAGCGTGGGGAATCGAATGTGGGTGTCCCAGATCTTAATCTGATACTCTAACCTGTGTGCCACACTGGTTCATATAGAAATGCCCACAGACCTCACACTCTCCTTAGCATATTTTCATGCTGCTGTCTTTATACATTCCTATTCTGGAGTAATTTGGGGGAGGAGGGGAAAGTCTTCTGTGTGCAGGTGCAGAGTTCCTGGGATGAATGCATCCTGCTTCCCTGTATCCAGCTAATTAGAAACAGGGTTGGACCGAAGTAGATGCGCTCAGATGACTTAATTGCTGGTTCGCCGTATGATGTTGTTGGTAGATGGCATCCCTTTAATCACCGATCTCCTGGGATAGAGAAAGCAATTGAATGTAATTAATATTAGATATGAGCTAAGTTATTTCTTTCCTTTCAGAGATCCTAAAATGATCAGGATAAGTACCGTGCACCTCACCCCCACATAGTGTAGTTGAGTTTTCTAATCTGTATCCTAGGAATCAAACCATGTAGTCTTTTAGAGTGGTCCTCAGGTTTAATTGTGCAGACTAATCTGGGGGTCTCCGTTTTTCTGAAGGTTTAATATCTGTTCCTGTTGACAAGCAATTATTTCTCAATGTGTAATGGTCTAGTGATTAAGAAAGCTCTGCTATACTTACTTTCCAGTAAAGAGGTTTTTGTTTCATAATTGTTCTCATCAAGGATTTTGTTGACGAGGAATCCCTGCTTCAAGAGGCGAACTTTTTTAGTTATCTTCCTAATAGCAAACCGTCTCTGTTAGAAATCTCTGCTGTTGGTATTGATGAAACACAAATAAGTTTTAAAATTGGCCTGTTTATTGCAGCTGTTGGATTTGTGGGCAGACCCCCTTCCCAATTACTTTTCACTGTTTCTATATTTTTTTAAAAAATCAATTTTTAGAAGTAGCTGGATCAGCACGTTGAGAAGGGAACCTTGATTGGCAACATAATACCAAATATGCCTGTGCTTTGAGAGCATGATTTGAACGAATGCTACTCTGTACATAGTACAGCCAATATTACCTTTCATAAAACAACGGAATATTTATGGGATGTTAAACTGAACATTGAGCCATAATAAAAACCTGTAATCTTTGTTATTGCTTACCAAATATATGTGGATTCAAGTCCAGAGAGACCAACAAGCTTTTCAGGCTATAAGCTTTTGAGAGTCAAAGCGCCATTCATCAGGTATGAGTTGGAATAGAGATCACAGAATCATAGGTCACAGAGTTGGAAGGGGCCCTAAAAGCCCTCTAGCCCAACCCTCTGCTCGATGCAGGATTTTGAGCTTTGGTCTTTCTGAGTTCTTATATCAGAGTCAAAAGGTGGCAGGGGTGTTGTGACAGATCTCCATTACGAATCATACCTGATGAAGGGAGATTTTACTCTTGAAAGCTCATGCTCCAAAAATGATGTTGGCTCTAAGGTGCTATTGGACTCAAATCTAGCTGTTCTACTGCAGACCAGCGCATCTACCCTCTGAAACAAATATATGCGGGAACATGTGTAGGGACTCAGAACAGGCATACCCTAGCTTCTGTGCTGCATACCCATTTGTAATGTAGGTAATACCAGTCTACTATGCAGGGTCGTTGTAAAGATAACTTGGTAGTATATTGTATAGCGCTTTGAACACCAAATATGCTATATAAATAAATGCTTATTATGCCCTATCTTGACTAGTGCACAGACTACTTCCAGACAACACTCAAACAGGTGGGTTTACTGAACTGTATTATTGCAAGTGAATAGAAGAGGAGGAGATTGGATTTATACCCTGCCCTTCACTACCCAAAGGAGTCTCAGAGCAGCTTACAAACTCCTTTCCCTTCCCCTCCCCACAACAGAGGTGGGGCTGAGAGAGCTCTGACAGGAACTGCTCTTTTCCAAGAATAGCTGTACTAGAACTGTGGCTTGCCCAAGGTCACCCAGCAGATGCAAGTGGAGGAGTGGGGAATCAAACCCAGTTCTCCCAGATTAGAGTCTGCGCAGTTAAGCACTACACCAAACTGACTCTCAAGGAGAAGGGGAAGCACAGTAATGTCACCTAACATTTAAATGCCAGTTAATAAATTTGTGCCTTTTCATCTCTAACTAAAAACAAACAGTGTGACAAGTCAGTACAGTCAAAGGCTTGTTTGTGCTGGACATTCTAGGGAAAACTGGGGCTTTTACGCAGAGGAAGGCAGTGACCAGCCACCTCTGTTAATCTCCTTGCTTGAAAACTCCATGAGGTTAGAACTTCATGGGTTGCCATGAGTCAGTTGTGACTCAATGGCACACTTTTGGAATACTCATTGCTACTGTTGTGTATATTAGAGAAGAGGCAGCAGGTTGTAAACAGTGGAGTACTCGTGTTTTGCTTTTATTAAAATTGGCTTCCGGTCTTTCCTCCAAAAGAAGCTCAGTATGTCACCACAAAACCAGGATTCAAGTCCAGTTACCATCTTAAAGGCCAACAGTATTTCCAGGGTATAACTTTTGAGAATCAAAGCTTCCTTCATCAGAACGTTGATGGTCAAAAGCGTACGCCATGGTGCTACTGGGCCTGAATTCTCTTCTTCTACGGCAGACCAATGCAGCTAGTACCCACCTGAAACTTTAAGCACATTAGTTGCAGCTACAAAGTTTACTTCCCATGACTGTTTTGGAGTCTTGAACATTGACTCTTATAGGGGTCTCGTAGAAATATATCTGTTATTTGAGAAAGTGTGCATGCACACGAAAACTCATACCTCGAATAAACCTTTTTTTGGTCTTAAAGGTGCTACTGGATTCTAAATTTGTTTTTTTACATAGGGCTCTTAAGGTCTTTTCAGAAGGGTGTGATAGTATCACGGGAGAGGGGGTTCCAGACTTGGTGAGGGGAGGAGACCTGGGGTTTCGTTTTAGGTATGATCATGTTACAGCTGTAAAGAAAAGATTTCCAAAATTCTCTCACCGAATTTCCTCTCTCTCCCACTTTTCCCTTACTATATGTATATAGATGTATATGCTGCTATTTCATGTTTTTTTTTAAACTGTGTAAAATGTTCTTTTTTAAAAAATTTAAATGTGCTAAAATCAGATAGCAGCAGTAGAATATATGGAAAATACACAGAGGGTTTAGCAGAATGTCAGAAAGGAACATCATATTTGAAGATTTCGTGTAATGTGCAAACAGCAAATACAAAGTTTGTTCATTTATTATCAGATTTCGACATTTAATTATTATATTGATCTCTGGCTTTGAATACTCCCTGCTCTGCAGTAAGGTTTCTTTGAGGGGCTTTTCCACACATTCAGCTTCTGGTTTTCTTGGCAGTCAGTCCACAGGCGTTGGAATTGGTTTGAGCTTGGTTCTTCTGGACATCTGCCCTCTCTCTCATTTTCACAGTTGTGTAGTCAGTTTATTTTCTTCCGCACATGCCCTTAAATAATCAGGATTTTCAAGGGAGGATGCTGTCATTGTTGGTGGTATCACAGTGCCCCCCTTTATTTTTTGCGTGTCCTTGCATAGATATCACAGCTGCATTTTTAAAAAGGCACTGATAATATTGTTATACCATCGTAATAGTTTAAGCAGTTTCTCTGAATTCACAGCTTTCATTTTTTAAAAAAAGGCTCTAGTATTTTCCCTCTTTCCTTATATCTCTGTGAGGGAAAGGGAATAGGTATTTCTCTTTTTGAATAAAAGTTGGGTTTTCAGAGAACCTGCTTAAACTATTATTACAATGGCATATCGATATTTTAATGGGATGTGTACATAAGACAGTGTAGTTCAAATTAGGCTACTTCAGACTAAATCGCCTGTAAACGATGCTGCCACAGTTGAATTCACAAATACAAAAGTCATTAAGAATTCATAGTGTATTTTACACAGTTGGGACTCATTAGCTCCGGACTTAAATTTTAGAACAGTTTTAAACGGGTATTTGCCACGAGGGCAGCACGTAACAAGCTTCACTGGGTGGAAGGGAAGTAGTTCACTGTTTTTGCGTGGTCTTCTCGGTAGGATTTAAGAAGAGCCCTGCTGGATCGCATCAGCGGTCCGTGTAGTCCAGCATCCTGACTCACGCAGTGGCTAAGCAGTTCATCTGGAGGGCCGGCAACAGGGCACAGAGGCCAAAGCCTTCCCCTGATGTTGCCTCCTGGCTCTGGTATTCAGAGGTTTGCTGCCTGTACCACAACTGCCCCTCCCTTTGGCTTCTCCCCTTTGCCTTGAGGTTACTGATCTGAATTCATTGCCTAGCAACAGACCCGTATTCTTTAAGTTCTACTGCTTCCATATTATTGAGATGCATGCTTTCCCCCCTCCTCCTGACGGCTTGCTGCTTTATTCTTCGCTTCCTTATGTTTCTGTAGAGTGACAGCTGGGATATCCGATACTCATCGAAGGGCTCAATTTGGTAGCCGGGCTTTGTTTTTCCTGCACCACTTACACCGAAGATTAGCATTCATATTTTGAACTTTGTCCATGTCTGCTAAGAAGGGCTGCTGTTAACTGCCTTTTACCGTCGTGATGATTCTAGGTTTTTGGTACTGCCTAGCCAAAGACTCAGCATGTAAAGTATCTGCAAAAGCCTGTGCCCTGAGATGCCCTTTTGATTTTTTGCCGCAACAGGTGAACAGGGCAAGCCCCACTGGAGTTCTTGCACATGCTTTAGGAAAATACCAAGTCAAGGAAAGGTCATAGAGCCCTTTGTTGAAGTTGCCTGGACTCAAAATGTTACCATGCTAAGGCTAGGTTGTAAGATGGTATGCAGAATAAGTTTGTACAGTGCTGTAGGGGAAGTGTACAGTTGGAACGGTACCAGTGGCTGACTCAGGTTTGCACTGTATTTATTTATTCATTGAATTTCTGCCCCAGCCTCCCAGCCAAAGCCGGTTCAGGGCGGCTTACATAAAATCAGCATAGAGTTTACAGTAAAACATAAAATATAGATTAAGCAACAGCAGTTAAAACAATTCTAAAACAATTTAATCCATAGGACATAATAAAGTGCTAGTGTCGGAGTTCACAGTGGTTGCTCTTACTCAGTTCTCGCTTCTCGCAGTCAGCTCCTTGATCTTAGGTTGTATTAGGCGGCTAGCTCGGGCTGTAGTTAAAAACAACAACACAGTTGCTGACATCTTTCTGCTGCTGAGTTCTGCTTGCCCTGTCCATCTAGAAAATTTGCCCTTCTCTCTCCACACAGTGGCCAGCCAGTTCATCTGGAGAACATAAGAACATAAGAGAAGCCAATGTTGAATCAGGTCAATGGCCCATCTAGTCCAACACTCTGTCACACAGCGGCCAAAATATACCAGGTGCCATCAGGAGATCCAGCAGTGGGGCCAGGACTCTAGAAGCCCTCCCAACAGAGCCAACAACAGGGCACAGAGGCCGAAGCCTTCCCCTGATGTTTCCACTTCAATTGGTAAAGGTAAAGGTTCCCTTGCTCGAAAGCCAGTCGAATCCAACTCTAGGGTTGTGGTGCTCATCTCCGTTTCAAAGCCGAAGAGCCAGCGCTGTCCGAAGACGTTTCCGTGGTAATGTGGCCGGCATGACTAAACACCAAGGCGCACAGAGTGCTGTTACCTTCCCACCAAAGTGGTATCTATTTATCTACTTGCAGTTTCTTGCTTTCGAACTGCTAGGTTGGCAGGAGCTGGAACTAGAGACGGGAGCTCACTCCGTCATGCGGCAGTCTTGGGTCTCGAACTGCCGAACTACTGACCTTCCACAGCCTGCAGCTCAGCGTCTTAACCACTTGAGCCACCGCAGCTCCTTCCCTTCAATTGGTGTTCTTCCCCAATTGTAGTTGATGTTTGCAATTGTTGATCTCAAGGGTCTGATCTTCTGAGACACGCTTGCTGTAGGACAGTGACCATCAGCTTTTGCAAACTCCACCCACGTAGCTGCATTGGACTCACCACACTGGAAGCGTATGATGCAGTCATGTCACAGGAAAAGAAGAAGCCGGAGTTGTGGCTACAGGACTGCATGTCGCACTGGGGTGTGGGGGGATTTGGTCAGGCTGTCCTGGGCAGGTGGGAGAGATTAAGCACAGGTGAACTTTAGGAGTCTGCACCTCTTTGCACTGGAAAGGAGTCCTCTACAGTCAGTACCTTTATCGGCATAAATTAAAATCAAATAAAACCAGTATTTAAATATGCAGAGTACAATCAAAATCAGTCATCTCTCCAGAACTTTAACCTTGTATTCCCTGATCCTCACAGCAATCAGAAGAAACCTCGCCACTGAGAGGGTAATACGGGAACACTCATCCAATAAGAGAAGGGAATCCAAGCCTCACTTCTGGGAGGTGATGCCTGTTATGCAAAATAGGGCTAATTAAGACATCCCGTATTTTGACATAAGATTCGCATCGAAGCAAAATATAAGCAATCGATTCTGATTCCCTGCTACGGCATGGGCAGATTCCTTCACGGTAAGGCGGATTTGCAAATTTCCCATGAAGAACCACTGATGGGAAGACATTGAATCAAGCAAGCATGAAGGCGTGATGTAACTGAGGGGCTGTAGGCTGTCCTTTTCATTAGCACGGCTTTGACATCCTGTTACTCCTCTGCTGCATGTGTTTATTTTATTCAAAAAGACAGCCTTAAATGTAAACTCATTTTGTTATTGGACATAACTATAACTTGTGTGCAGATTTAGGAAGGCTCTCTCTCTCTTTCTTTTGATGGCATACCGGGGGGGGGGGGAGTCTTGCATTTGAGTAAAAACAGTAATCATGTGTGCAAGCAGAGCCTGGAGGTGGGTTCCCCTTTGTAGCTCTGTTTGTGACCAAGCAGTTGAAGCTCCGCAAGCTTTCTGAGGTTCTGACCTAGGAGAGAGGCCACTGTAGCATCAAAGCACTCTGTCTCATTAAAGAAGAGCTTTCCTTTGTAAGTTTGTTAAAAAACAAAACAAAACCTTTAAGCCATGGTTATGCAGGTGTTCATGTGTGTACTTAGATGTCTCTTGGGAAATAGCTTTACGTTAGAGATGTGAAGTCCCCCAAAACATTGAAGTCATGGTAGAAACAGAACGTTGGGTCTCCATGTTTGAAAAAATTGGAATATATGCAGTGCATCTTTATGATCAAACCTAATAACTGATTTAGCAACATAAAATACATCACTCAGAATTCACTGGCATGTAATAATGTATTATTTGGGTTATTTATGAAGTTCAAATGTTTTATAACGCAATCCTCAGTCTTACACTGGCATTGTACAGCCAGCTCACAGCTTAAACTTAGGAGAGAAAAGATGTTCAAAATAATACCCAACCCAATCCTAAGCAACAGAGCACATAGCAATAGCATTGGAGATCGTAGCAACTCAAGGAGCAGCATGCTGATGGTGCCCCATAGCTTCCTTATATTAAAGCGGCCACACATGGTACCTATTAGGTCTCACTTTTCCTTGCCTCACCTGCAGAAAGACAGGGGGAAAAGGAAACACAGCATGTACATGATGGGTTTCAGTTCCTGTCTGCAAACATAGAATCATAGAATGTTAGAGTTGGAAGACACCTTGCAGGTCATCTAGTCCAACCCCCTGCACTGTGCAGGAGCATAGCCGAAAGATACCCCTACAACATACCCAAAAGATGGTCGTCCAGCCTCATAAGAACATAAGAGAAGCCAATGTTGAATCAGGCCAATGGCCCATCTAGTCCAACACTCTGTCACACAGCGGCCAAAATATACCAGGTGCCATCAGGAGATCCAGCAGTGGGGCCAGGACACTAGAAGCCCTCCCACTGCTGCCCCCTCCAGCACCAAGAATAGAGTGCATCACCTGCTCCAGACTGAGAGTTCCCATCTATACCCTGTGGCTAATAGCCACTGATGGACTTCTGCTCCCTATGTTTATCTAATTCCCTCTTGAATCTGTCCATGCTTGTAGCTGCCACCACCTCCTGTGGCAGTGAATTCCATATGTTAATCACTCTTTGGGTGAAGAAGGACTTCCTTTTATCTGTTCTAACCCGACTGCTCAGCAATTTCATGGAGTGCCCACGATTTCTTGTATTGTGAGAAAGGGAGAAAATCTTTCCTAAATGCCCTGTGCTGCTAAACAGAGGCTGTTTAGCTTCATGGTGTACTAGGGTGCTTGGAATGATGCATTGAACTTAAAACGGAGAAGAAAAACCCTGGTGGAATCTGACCAAAAGCACACGGGTGCTTCCCTTGGTAATAGCAAAGGAGGAGTGCTTCAGCACCCTTGTGGGAACTGGAGGGCGTGAAGCAATGGCTCTCAAAGCAGCTGAGCTGGATTGGCTCTCCTCAGGCTCCCAGAGTGATTGAAAGGACCCTCAGCAGGCTGCCGAGAGATTCACCAAGCATTCCATCGAGCCTGGCTGTTCTCTGCATTCTGATGGCTTCTGCAGTGGTGGGTACTGCGCTCTGCTCCATGTCATTGCTGCTGTGGAATTCAGCAATGTTCTCATTGACCCCCAATTCAGTGACTACATGAAAGTGCTTAGCATGCTGTTCAGGAAATAGGGGTGAAGTTTCATTAATGCACAGATTATACCCAGTTTTCTTTTTTTTTTCCCCAGTCAGGGCAGTGATAATTCTGAACAGGTGCCTGGATGAGGTTTGCAGTTTGCTGGATCCATCTTTTGCTTTGGAGATCCAAGTGACTTCTTTGGCACAAACGAACGGCATTTAACTTGGGCTAATGTGCCAGCTCTGGACCCTCCTGGTTAGAGAAAGCCTGCTTCAAAACATGTTGAAAGTGTGGGATAACACTCGACATGAACCATCCAAGGAGAGGATTATGGCATTGCGTTCGGAAATTTCAAGTGATTCCCTATATAGCGGCCAAGCTGTTGCAGGAATCTGTTAAGCTCTCCCCAATATTAAAAGATCTTTATTGACTTCAAGTCCATTTGTGGACACAAATCAAAGTACAGTCTTTACATACAAAGCTCTAATCTGCTGGGGCTCAGAGTGTAGCAAGGATCACTTCTTCCTGTATGAACCTGCATGATCTGTGATTTTCATTCGGATAGAGATGAACAAGTTCTAGAAATTCTGAAATTGTGGGGAAAACAAAATGTTGACAAATTTAAATGCACGTAATTACCTTCTTATCAAACGTAAATGTATTTTACTGTTCTAATCTTTTAAAAAAAAAATTAGATGTTTTATTCAAGAAAGAATTTTATAATTTAACACCACCACCAAAATCGTTAATATTATAAAAACAGAACCTCACTTGAACACTTTATCTTCATATCTTCTTTCTTCTCCCAAAATTATTACATGATAATATTTATACGATTCTCGAATTATCTTAGCTCATTATAATAGATTTGCAATATATCATCAAATTAATCTTTGAACTAAATTATTCTATAAATAATTAAGCTCAGTCCTAGGAGGCCTCAAGGGTCGAGGGGGGGGGTAACCCTCCTTCCAAGGACTGATTAAACTTTGGGGGAGTCGACCGCCTCCCCCTATAGCCTCTGCAAGGATCCTTCGCCGTGTTCGGAAGTCCTTA
The DNA here is from genome assembly GCA_029375565.1 of Gekko gecko. Taxonomy (NCBI): domain Eukaryota; kingdom Metazoa; phylum Chordata; class Lepidosauria; order Squamata; family Gekkonidae; genus Gekko; species Gekko gecko. The sequence goes on along the minus strand of JAPDNY010000017.1, from coordinate 36,133,005 downwards.
AATTCTACTAGTATATCTCTAGTATATAATGAAGTAGATTCATCACATACCAACACAATGAGATCTCTGTAGAAGGGGCGTAACATCAGTTTCAAGGCTTAAAGTTGCCCACTAACCAATTTGCCATAAATACATTCAACTCTGTTCCAGCTTCAACATTTGATTTAAACCCCCTGAACTTTAGGCACAATTCACGACTACAGTAATCCAAAGACAAAATATGCTCCCGTGCCCAAGGATCTGAGGTTCTCACAGGTAACTTACTCGCGAGCTTAGTAACTTTCTTGAGAACTTTCTCTACCTTTTGGTTTGTCTGTTTATGAAACTCTTCTGACTTGTCCATGCATTGAAGTTCTGGTTTCAGCATTTCTGTAATATCATTTTTCAGTTCCTGACATTGTTTGGTTAGCGCCTGGATTTAAAAAAAAGTAGTGAGTGGGCTCTCAGCCATTAGCTTGTCTCTCCCCAGCATTGCAAATGAGGTGGATGGTGCGTCTGTAGCTGGGAAGAACTCCATTAAATGCGAAATGCTTTCTCCTTTCTGTTTCCTCGTCCTACCACCTTTAGGTGCCATTTTTCAAAATAAAAATTTTTGCATTGGAAAGAGTAAAAATATTCAAATTTTGAGCAGGCAGACCCGCTGACCTGGAAGTTGGTGGCGGCCACTCCCCTTTTAATCTTACAAAATGTATGATTTTCACTTGACATATTGTACTAGTTGGCATATTTATGAAATTTTTGCCATCTAAGAGGGTAGTGAAAAAACAGGCTGAAAATAGAAAGCACGGATTTTATAGTAAACAGGAAAAAGGTGTCAGGCCATGTGTGTGCTAAATAGATCTAGCAGTGTGTAAATTTCTAAGACCGAAATAGTTGCATTCTTCAATTGTGAATTGTGCATTACAGCATATTTGTTTTACCGGCAAAATTAAGGACATTTTGAAGAATCAATAAGTCATTGAAAAGGTTTTTCATTGACCGCGGTGTGTCTGTTTTACTTGGTATTCTTATTACTTCATTAAAAGTTTTAAAACTAATCTTTTAGCTACTCAAAAGCAAGAAATTGCAAGTAGGTAAATAGGTACCACTTTGGTGAGAAGGTAACAGCGTTCCATGCGCCTCGGTGTTTAGTCATGCTGGCCACATGACCACGGAAACGTCTTCGGACAGCGCTGGCTCTTCGGCTTTGAAACGGAGATGAGCACCGCAACCCTAGAGTCGGATTTGACTGGCTTTCGAGCAAGGGAACCTTTACCTTTACCTTTACCTACCACTTGTTTAATGGTGCCTTTATCCTTATTTGTGAGCCACCTCAGGGGCCTTATCTAAATTCCAAGGGAAGGTATATATTTTAATTTCTTAAATGATGGCTGCATACGTACACAGGGAATGCACGCGTTCTTCTGTGACAAATTCATCAGTAGCCCACTTGCCCTGTGCTATATAATCCACTGTTTCCTCTACATTTTGCTAAATTTTTTTCCTCCTGCCTCATTTTGTAGCTTCTCAGCATCTCTTTGATACATTCCATTCCTCTTTGCTATTACTGTGTGTGCTTTGCTAACAAAGAGACGCTTGAACTACACTGGTTTTCTGCCCTCTTCTTAGACTTCACACACACACACACACACACACACACACACACACACACACACGTGAGTGAGGCAACAGGAAAGGTATCTGTTTAGTAATCTTTCATACAGTATTTTAAATCCTTGGGGAGGTGGGCATTGATGAGACGGTGAGAAACTACAGTTCCCAGATTCCACTCCATATGTAGTCATTATTTAGAGGAATTAACCCGTTACCTTTGTTTTCTAGAATCTCAAGCTGAACTCCTGGTAAGCTATGTTAGCAAGATCCTGCAGCTATAGCACCAAAGGAGGTGAGGGAAAGGAGAACAGGGGAAGAGGAGGCACAGGCAGGGTTTTGGTCTTACGTGGCAATGCAATTAACTTACCGTAGCTCCGTACAAAGATTGCTGTCACGACTCCATCTCCAGACAAAAGAGAACACTGCAAACTGTCTGGCATACCTTGAGTTTGCATTCATAGGCAGCACCCTCTGCAAGCTTAATGGGTTTTTTCCATTGCTCGGGCTGCACAAGGGACCTTTCCCATGCCTTTCCTTCTACCTGCAATATCTTTCCCCTCGTGGGTGCATTTATCCAGCGATGGATCTGGTGTCATCCATGGCAGCACTAGGACTCACCCAGCATATTTCTGCCCCCACTCATCGGGCTGGGCACATGCTTGACTTGATCTTCGCGGCAGGGGTTACAGTGGACTGGATTACTGCTTCAGCAGTGCCATGGTTGGACCACCATGTCCTGAAGGCCTGTGTGAATGTCTCACCCTGACCCTGTTTGGGCAGCGAGCATATTTTAGCTCGCCCACAGAGCCAAATGGACCCTCTGCGGCTTCAGACGGTTCTGTGGGATCCCATGCCCCCTGGCGGCTCATTGGATGAGCTAGTCGAGGACTGGCATGGTCGGCTCTCGGCAGCCATCGACGAGCTCGCTACCCAACACCCTGTGCGTCCTCGTACGAAGCGGGCTCCTTGGTTTACTGAGCACTGAGGTCGGGGCTACAAAATCGCTTGGATCTCCCTGGCCCGAAGGATGCCAGACTGGCTACCACCAGAGCCAGGGCCTTTCCGGTGGTGGCACCTTACCGGCAGAATGAGCTCCCGGAGGACATCAGGGCCCTGTGGGATCTCTTACAGTTCCACAGGGCCTGTAAAACAGAGCTCTTCCACCAGGCTTTCGATTAGGAGCTGCCGCCGAGGAATTGAATCATCAGAACATCTATGGCCCTTGATATACCACTGGTTATACCAGTAATGCACTGTCTACTGAAGATCGCCATCATTTGTATTTATATTGTGTTTTAGTACTGTAGGTTGTTTTAACTAATTTATTGCATCTATTGTTTTATATTAATTTGATTGTTGTACGCCGCCTTGAGCCAGCTTGCCCGGCAAGGCGGGATAGAAATTAAAGCAATAAATAAATAATAAATATAATATCTCTACCCCAGTTTCTCATAACAAGCAAAAACACTAAATTGAAGTCAGATGGTAGATTCAACTGTGTCGGAACCTCTTGTACCGTAATATTGAGTAGGGGAGGAAGTAAAGGCAGTAATTCCTGGTTGGTAAGCTGAAGTACACCAGAGACCCTCTCATTTGCCTCCTATCTCTGCATTCATTCCGTTGCAGCATAGAGTTGTCTCCTCAGTATCGAGAGATGTGAATGCAGTAATAATTTTATTGTCCTTGCTATCCCTTGATGTAAGAAGTGGTGAGTGGTCATACCAATGGCATGGGTGCTGTTAAATTAGACCTTTTCCCCCCAGTGCACACAGCTGTATTTTACCATCTGAACCAATGATTAACATTAGTGCCCGGTGCCAATGTTCATAACTGCTCTGTGTCTCTGGGCATCAGTGATATTTTAAAACAAGTTTCAGGTGGATAGTTGGGATGGGCTTGAACCCACAAATGGACCCCAGTTCAAGGTTCCTGAACCAGGGGCTTGGGAGAATGTGCCTCCGACAATCTGCCCACAAACCTCCATGGAGTTTCATGAGGTTCAGGAAGGGTTTGTGCAGGCTCCAAAGGCATTTTAAATACCTTTGGAGCCTCACCGGAAGTGCGCTCTGAAGGCATTTAAATGCCGTCGGAGCTTACCACCGGCCCCATGACCTGACCCAAGTGAGCTCTGCCTCCCTGCCTTTGGAGCTCACCTCTGGGTCAGGCTGACATGATTGAGCTCCGAGAATGAGCTCTGAAGGCCTATATAGGAGCTCGCTCAGGGTGGCCCAACCGGAGGTGGGCTCCAAAGTTATTTAAATGCCTTCGGAGCTCACTTCTGGGTGGGCTGAACTCCCCAAACCATAAACGGGTTCATGCAGCGGAGGAGTTTGTGGGAGGTTCGTGGTTCATGGAAACCACGAACCTCCATCTTCCTGGTTCGTGCCCACCCCTAGCGAGTAGCCATGTTAGTATGCAGTAGTAGAGCAAAATTTGAGTCCAGTGGCACCTTGAAGACCAGCTGATTTTTCCAGGGTATAAGCGTTTGTGCGTCAAAACTCGTTTTGTCAAATACCAAAGTGAGCTTTGGCTTTTAGATGGAGCAGAAGTCCATCAGTGGCTATTAGCCACAGGGTATAGATGGGAACTCTCAGTCTGGGGCAGGTGATGCACTCTATTCTTGGTGCTGGAGGGGGCAGCAGTGGGAGGGCTTCTAGTGTCCTGGCCCCACTGCTGGACCTCCTGATGGCACCTGGTATATTTTGGCCGCTGTGTGACGGAGTGTTGGACTAGATGGGCCATTGGCCTGATCCAACATTGGCTTCCCTTATGTTCTTATGTTCTCATGAACGCTTACACCCTGGGAAATTTTGTTGGTCTGCTGAGATGCTACTGGATTCATATTCCGTTCTTAAACAAAGAACCCTTGAATGTTGTGCCTTGGGTCCTGAGATGCTAAGGAGAAAAGGGGACACATAAATATTCTAAACATATAACTATGTCACAGGAGTAGTCAAACGACATCTCTTGTTCCAATAACATTCTTCTGAACCATTTTTTAATGTTGCATCAGAATGTCACAGCTGTCTGCTCATTTGAGGGTGAATAGAATGTGAAATGTAGTCGGTGACTAATCTCCTCTCGCTGTCTCCGCTCATTAACTCTGAGATGGTTTGTGGCATGGTTTGTGCCACTTCCCTGCACGTGGCTTTAAAGGAGAGAGGGCATTTTGTGACAGTTGGCTCCGATTCAGGTATATCTTTCAGTGGACTGGGTTTTTTTTCCTCCCTTGCTGAAAATCTTCAGAAGATTGCAAATCCTTTAATCTTCCTGACTGAACAGCTTAGGATCTAAGGATCCTGCTTAGGCACACCCAAGCACTTGGGCATATCTTGTGGGATTTGGGGTTTTCTTTCTAAGAACAGGTCGCTCTGTCGCTTCACAAGCTCAGAGCAGTTTGCTCTTCGGCATGGGGGGGTGGGGAGGGGGCTAGTTAAAAATAAAACTCAGCCCCTGTCCTTCTCCCCCTTCCCTGCTTGGGCACAGTTCAGTTCTGTGGGTTCTGGCCTGGGTAAAAAAAAAAAATCACTGTTTTAATTGCTTTACTCTGTGATACTCCAGGTTGTTAATAAAAATTAATAAATAGGAAATAACAGCAATAAAATGAAGAGAATGCCTTATACTACTTGTTTTGCCTGGCTGATCAGAAGTCACTCAGAAATGGTGTGGGGAATAGGGAAGGTGAGAGGTCGCCAGGTGTAGTGGTCACCAGTTTGGTGTAGTGGTTAAGTGCGCGGACTCTTATCTGGGAGAACCGGGTTTGATTCCCCACTCCTCCACTTGCACCTGCTGATGTGACCTTGGGTCAGTCACAAGCTCCGGCTCAGCTGTTCTCTCAAGGACAGTTTCTGTCAGAAGTTCTCTCAGCCCCACCTACCTCACAGGGTGTCTGTTGTGGGGAGGGGAAGGGAAAGGAGTTTGTAAGCCGCTCTGAGACTGCCTTTGGGCATTGAAGGATGGGGTATAAATCCAATCTCTTCTCTTCTCTCTTCTTCTTCTATTTGCTGAAAACAAATGTCACATGCTTTTCCATCCTGATGTGCAGCCGTCTCATCAGGAGCATCTATGAGCACGTGCTCTCCCCCTGATGCATTTGGAATCCTTTCCCCCTCTTTTCTTGGTTTTCTCTTACCATCGCTCGCAGCAGTGTGGGAGCTGAGCATACCATGGTTAGTGTTAACTGTGGCTATTTCTGAACCATGGGGGTTTTTTTTGTATTCTTTTATATGCGTGTGAATGTCTGTGTGTGTGTGTGCCTGGAAGTCATGGTGATCTCTGGTGACTGACCTTTACTGGGGGCCTGGAGGATATTCAAAGAGGTGGCTGAATAAAGCCTGCCTCCACTTCCCGCCTCTGGTATTCCAAGGAGGTCTCCCATCCAAGCACTTGCCAGAGTCGACCCTGCTTAGCTTCCGAGATCTGATGAGCTTACCTGGGCTATCCAGGTCAGGGCTGAACCATGGTTTTGAAGGCTAACTGTAAAGTAAAGGTAAAGGTTCCCTTGCTTGAAAGCCAGTCGAATCCGACTCTAGGGTTGCAGTGCTTATCTCCGTTTCAAAGCCGAAGAGCCAGCGCTGTCTGAAGACATTTCCGTGGTCACGTGGCCGGCATGACTAAACGCCAAGGCGCACGGAACGCTGTTACCTTCCCACCAAAGTGGTACCTATTTATCTACTTGCAATTTCTTGCTTTTGAACTGCTAGGTTGGCAGGAGCTGGAACTAGAGGCGGGAGCTCACTCTGTCATGCGGCACTCTCGGGTCTCGAACTGCTGAATGACTGACCTTCCACAGCCTGCAGTTCAGCGTCTTAACCACTTGAGCCACCGCAGCTCCTCAACTGTAGCTGGCCCTAAACATAATTTTGCCTGATTATTGCAGACACTATGGTAAAGAGAATCAGGAATGGGAGGGGGAAATCAGAGGAGAGGAAGGGAATGTGTGAGCCCATGGCATGTTTTCAGTCCTCTCAGCCATGGCTTGGAGGACTGTAACATGGGCATCAGTTTTTTGAACTGTATTTTCCTGCATTATGTTAGCCTTCTTCTTTTGCAGCGTCCATTTACTGCATTCTTCTTGTGTTTTGTGCGCACATATGCTGTAGTTGTCTTTCGGGGTTCTGGAAGGAACCCGACCCCAATCGGTACCATTTTCTAACCCAAATTACTCACTGAGCATGAAAGAGGCATTGTGGAGCGGTAGGTGGCCTATCAGAATAGAGCTGGGGAGCTTTGGGTTCTAATCCCTATGCAGCCAGAAAGTTCAGTGGGTGAGCTTGGGTCACTATACTCTTTATAGCCTAACCGGCATTGCTGGGTTGCGATGATGGTGAAATGGGGAGAGAAGATACAGGTCTCCTTGAGCTTCTGGAGGGATAAGGGTTGGCAAGCCTGCTTTCTGAGGGTGGCGCCTGGGGAGATTGGAGTTTGGAGACAATGTGATATGACTTCTGGGTGACGCTCTAGAATTTATGGTCTTTATCATAGAGACACTGGGGAAATTCTTAAGAGCGTTGCAGTGGAGGCTGTTTTCCCCCTATTTTTTTCCTCCAGCTCCTCAATTACATGCTAAGGGTGGGCAAATGGCAAACCTGGGGCAGGAGGGATTAAAAAAAAAAAAATCAAAAATAAACTTGGAACTGGTGCCAGGGAAAGAGAGACCTTGATTCTGTTGCTGCATTGGTGATAGTGTGTATGCTACGTAAGAATCCTTCAGAAAACAGTATCTCACATACTGTGGGGAAAGTGCAAGTGAATAGCTTTATGCAGGTTGGTTGCTCAGTAAGCATGCAAGCTTTTGGTGTGCAGTCTTTTCTTCTTTATGTGGACCATAACTCCAGTTTACATTTGGAGAGGTTTACAAGCTGCGGAAAAAGTGTTGGATTGGTAATTGGCGCGTTAGTGATGTGCGAAAACTTGCAAGTTTTACAGTAATGAACATAACCTTGAATTTCTCAGCTATTTGTCAGTCTGTATGTTCCTGTGAAATACCCTGTTGGGAAAACGAAGCACAGCATGGAGATGTATCGAATAGATTTATTTTTAAATGGCATTCAAAATATGCCGGTTTTCAAGCACGCATGTAGAGTTGTTTTTGAGGAGAGGACTGAAACCGACAATAGGTTGAAATAGAATTATACCCAGATCTTGAACCTCCATTTGCTTTAACTTCTTGCTGCATCGTGTTGGAAGACTTCTCTTTCTTGTTTGATTTAATCATGTTTGCAGCAACACAGAACAGGTAAATATTTTGAATGGGTAAAAGGGTTGTGTGTGTGATACAATGGAATTGCACCTGAAAAAAATAACTATTACTCTTTTGCCTGTAATGGAGTGTAAAATAATTCCATCATTCATGACATTGCTTTAAAAGAGTGCCATCTTTCCATTTAAAGACTCGTTCAGGGATTTTAAAAGGAGCTGTTAACTTTTTGAGCTTTTGCAGTCACCGGGCAGTGAATGCAAACCTTGACACGGATAAATTGCATAGACTGATGTCGTGATGTGAGTGCTTTGGACAGAGTACAGTGAAAGCTTCATATGACCTAATTCACAGAGTGCCTTTCTGATTAAGGACAAGTTGGTTTGCCTTGCTGATGATTTCCGGTATAGAAGTAAATGGTGTGAAATTTTGTACTTCTAACACCATACAACTGATTGCAACGTGTCTTTCCATTCCAGGTTTTGGAGGCAACACGGTGAACGGACTGTGACTTTAGTCCAGAAAGAACTGCCTACCATGCACTAGGACGCAGAGTTTGTGGATTATTTTACTTGAGTGCTTCTGGATTATAAAGAGGGAAACAGTGAAAATGGGGAGGAAGAAAATACAGATCACAAGAATAATGGATGAACGAAACAGACAGGTGAGAAATGAAGAGTCCTTGGAAATACCATACGTTTGTATTTTTTAAGTGATTGATTGCACTTAGGAATAGAACTGTTGACTGTTCTCCTTTCTTACCTTTGTCTTAGAGCGAGTCCGTGCTTGATTATAAGGACTCTGGAAACTGCATCTCTCTGTGTTTGGCAGAATCTAGTAAAACTTAGGCTGTTGAATGTGGAGGAGGAGCCCACAAGGAGGGGCTGTGGTTCAAATGGTAGAGCATGTGCTTTTTCATCCAGAAGGGTGTGGGGTTCAATCCCCGGCATCTCTAGTTAAAAGGATCAGGTAGAAGGTCCCGGAGAGCCTCACACTGTGGACGAGACTGATCAAATAGGCCAGTGGTCTAACTCAGTAGAAGACACCTTCAAGAGGTCCCAGTGGAATGTTTTCGATTATTGTGCTAGACTGACTCCCTCCCCCTATGTATATTTGCCTGTGTGATCAGAGACTGTAGCTAGCAGCCTTGCCAGCAGTAGCAATCATCCCCCCTTGTTTTCTCTGCACATTTAGGTTCTCTAGCTTCTAAATCAGGGGGGCCGTCTTGTTGAACCTGTGGAGACTTTTTGGAGAACAGGGAACGGGCGTCTCCACAAATGTCTGCTACCGTGGTGGGGGGCGGGGGGTGGGAAGGTTGGGAACCAGTCGCAAGATACTAGGAAGTTGCAAGCCAAGCATCCTTGTACTGTGAAGCCAGTTGTTCTGTGTTCTCCTGGAGGTGGAGGAAAGCCGAGATTGGCTTTGCTTTGGGGAAGAAGCAAGCGGGCGTCAGGAAACCCCTTGGTAGGTGCCATGGCACCCGTGGGCACCAGGTTGTGTATCACTGTTACTTATGTTTGGTGTAGTGGTTTGGTGCGCGGGCTCTAATCTGGGAGAACCGGGTTTGGTTCCCCACTCCTCTGCTTGCACTTGCTGATGTGACCTTGGGTCAGTCCCAAGCTCTGGCACAGCTTTTCTTCAAAAAGAGCAGTTGCTGTCCGAGCTCTCTCAGCCCCACCTACCTCACAGGGTGTCTGTTGTGGGGAGGGGAAGGGAAAGGAGTTTGTAAGCTGCTCTGAGACTCCCTTGGGTAGTGGAAGGACGGGGTATAAATCCAATCTCCTCCTCCTCCTCCTCCTCCTCCTCCTGCTGCTGCTGCTGTTCTTCTTCTTCTTCTTCTTCTTCTGCTGCTGCTGCTGCTGCTGCTGTCATAGCAAGATAGTGAGATTGCCTGCTAGACACTGGCTCTTCTGATATCTGTCCGGTGAATGTGGGAAGTTTGCCTGAGATCTTTGCTGGGCAGTTGTAATCTTGTGTGTGTGACAGTCTTATAGGGTGTGTGATAGGGAATGTTGCTTTGGGATATTTCTCCTCTGAGCCTCTGTGTCTGCATGAAGCTGTTGTGCCTGTCTGAGGCAGATTCAGGGGCTTTTGCTCTCCCTCTGGGCTTGTTGTCCCTGTAGTCCCACTCGTGCGTCCCCGGCCAGTCTCATTCCTCCCAACTCTCTCAATATGAGAGCCAGGATCTGAGAGACCCAGGTTCAAATCCCCACTCCACCATGGATCTCGCTGGGTTGCCCTTGGGCCGGTCAGGCACTCTCAGACTACCTCACAGTGTGGTCGTGAGGATAAAGTGGAGGAGAGGAGAATGATGTAAGCCACTTTGGTTCCCCACCGGGGAGAAGATTGGGGTATAAATGAATTAATGAAACAATAATCCAGTGTAGCACCTAGATCAAGTTAATGAGCTACAGAAAGAGTGTCTCTCCTGGAACATTTTCAGCAATGAAAACCTTTTGGGCTTTCTTTATCCCTCACTAATAAAACGTGTTACATTGCTGTGAAAAAAAAATCTTCTGTGAGGATTGAGGTGACGTCGTGACATAGCGTTTCACCCTAAATAAACTGCATCATTCGTTTCACCAAAAACTTGATTTAATGGCATCCTCTTTCTCCCCGTTTAGTGCTGGCAGAACAGATGTGGTTATTGATTGTAGATATTTATAGCCATCTCTCATTGAGTTGATTGAGTGTGTATGGTTTTTTTTTTTGGGGGGGGGGCAAATCTTTTAGTACTTCTCCCTCTGAAAGCAAGGTGCCAATTAGAAGTGTGGTTTGTTAAACAAATTAAAACCCTAACTAGTGAGCTCAAAGACGATGACTTTGATCAATGAGAACTGTTAGCATGATTTAGTCAAACACGTTAGGGTGCTGGCCGTTCTAGCGTATTGCAGTAGAAATTAAAAGGGCTCTTCTGTCATACCGTCAGATTTACTATGGCGTAAGCTTTTGTGAACAAGAGGCCATCTCATCAGATGTATGAAACGTGTCATCAAAGGTATATACAAACACTGGGTTTGGATATAGACAAAAAAATGCAAACAGCTGTCATAAGTTGATCTGTCCCGTTTCCCAGCCAGTTTGTGATGCAGAAATACATATCTGGTAGTGTTACTGAGCATAACTTTGTGAGTGTATTTTGTCTCCATTCATAAGTACCAATGTCGTGTAGTAATTAAAATGTCAGACTAGGGTCTGGGAGACTCAGGTTCAAATCCTCACACTGCAGTAGATGCTTCCTGAGTGCCTTCGGGCCAGTCACACACTGTTGGCCTGACCTACCTCACAGGGTTGTTGTGAGGATAAAATGGAGGGCAGGAAATTGATATAAGCGACGTCGGGTCCCCATTGGGGAGAAGGGTGGAATAGAACTGAACGAGTTTTGAAAAGCATGGAAACGATGGTGCTGCCATTTTATTCTGCTTTTTTAGGTTTGCTGAGGACAGAGACAGGGAAGTCTGAAAAACATTTCTCTTCAGATAGGATTATAGCTAAACTCAGCATGCTGTATACAAAGTAACTGATACTCCAGGGGATTATAATTAACAGGAGTCTGTCATTGTAGTGGTAATTAGGAGCTCTTATCTGCCTGAGTGATCTGTAGGCCATTTATATAATTGAACTAGACTGAATAAAGTGTTGTGAACTAGCTATCAAAGCGACCAGTGCCAGCATTATCAAGTGCTACCCTCTTATCAGTAAAAGAATTACATGGGAGAACTTATTTGCCATATTTGCAATAATGTGCTGAATAAAAAGCATTTTGCAAGTGGAAATAAGTGAATTTTCTTGGGCTATTGAAGCCCGGAATAATGAGGCAAAGCTTGACCTTCAGGGTACCTTTAAAGTGCTGTGCAAAGGACTCGTGCCAGCCGGCAGTAGGTCCAATTGTATTTGTGTATTGCTGATTTCAAGGTTATGTTTTTGGTACCACAGAAGAAACTCACCCGTTTATGTGGGTGTCTAGAGACAGACAGTGTAATATCCTGAACACAGGTGTGCATGTTCTACATGAAGCACATATGGTCCTAAAGGAGTTTTTTTTGTTGGTAAACTTAAGGTGGGCAACAGCATGATTCCCATTTTCTAGTATTGCTTTCTTGTGTGCGTGTCTACAGAATGACTTCTTTTGTGCTGTTGAAGTAGTCCCTTTCCTGCACTAAAGTTACGGTCTAATTGAAATGGAGGTTCTTTTCTGCATTTAATGTGGTGTTGGCAGTGCCCGCTCCCAGCAACGAGAGTAAATCTCATTCGGCTAATGTCCTGCTCTCCCTGTTTTTCCTTTCCTTGTGTCTCTAATTTTAATTCTTCCCTTTCATTTTTAGACTAACCTTAAACAGCTTATGTTTACTTTGTAACAAACCAAAACAGCAACTCGTAATTGTTAACTGTTACATAACAACGCAGTGACAAAGTTAAACATTCGTTAACGCTGCCATCTTGTGCCCCCACAAAAGCTGATGTCTCAGCAGCCCTTTGGACGTTCACATGGGATAGCCGAGCACGAAAACATTCTAAAATACATGATGTCATCTGGCTTGTCTGTGCAGCCCCCCTCCCCTTCCCAAGCCCAGTATATCAAGGCAAATGGATAGCGGACTCTCAGTACATTTTCAGGGCAATGCTCCCGCTAAGCTGTGGAGACTTGTGAGCAAAAATTCTACTTTGTGAGCTACTGGCATTAAAGTTGTGAGCGAGCGATCTGGCTACTGCATAAATTAGTTTGCTCTGGAGCCATTCTTCCTGAGCTAAGACGAAAAATGTGTGAGCCGGAGGCTAAAAAACTGTGAGCTAGCTCACACTGACTCAGCTCAGAGGGACCACTGTTTCAGGGTTGGGATTTGCATTGTCTTATTTTACATGCACTGTACTTTGGATTAGGAGATGTATGATGAAAACGAACACACGTCCCATTATATATTTGCGCTGATAAAGTTGCCATTAAAAAAAATATCCAATGGGCATTCCTAGACATTGAAAATATACTGTTGGATAGTGGGATTCAGGGAGAGATTTCAGATGTTGGCAAGTCCCTCATTATACCAAGAAGCTGGAAAGGATTGCAACCCATGCTTGTTGGTCATATTACAATGGTAGTAATGTAACCTGACAGATGTCTTGTTATTTGTCTTGCCGTTTTGGCATCATCTGTTATTCTGTGTGCTGAGCAGAGCCGGGCAGAGGCAATAGCATGTAGTTTTCCATTTCCGGCTGCAGTTTGAAAATCCAGTTTACAGATCCAGTTCGTGGTTCAATGTTTGTTGGGCTAGATGGATCAAGTCGGTTTAGATAGCTCTTCAAGCAACATTAGCGAACTGCAAGACGAACATTATCGTGGTATGCTGAGATCAGTGACTCCTTCCGAACAAAGCTGCATTTCAGGGCCATCCCTTACAAGTTATTTAGTAGTTCGTTATCTATTCCTTGCTTTGTTTATCTGTATTACTTTTCCTCCTGATTATCCTGCTGGTTACCAGCTGACTTCCACCACCAAAGGATGCCTCTAGAGAGCCCATATTGGTCACTCGAAAACCATGACTGTTAGCCCTGTGGCTTTGCGCTCCTACTTCTGTCTGCCTTCTGGCCTTAAATACAGAGTGGTGGGACTTGGCATTGCCATAACTCTCTGCTGGGCTTTCGTGGTTCAGTAGATTTGCTTTTAAAGCTCTTCACAGCCTGTCCTCATGCCGGCCTTGAAGCTTGGAAGGGGAAGAGAGCCAGAACCGGCACTGTTCATTGCTTTATATCTAGCACTGGTGGCTGCCTATTTTGGCTTTAAATGGCCATGGTAAGCACTCAGTATTGGGTGGCGTGTTTTTGCCCGACTACCACTGCAGGTAGTCTGCAGGTGACTGCAGCCATGAAATTAAAAGACGCCTGCTCCTTGGGAGGAAAGCGATGGCAAACCTAAACAGCATGATAAAAAGCAGAGACATCACCTTGCCAATAAAAGTCTGCATGGTCAAAGCAATGGTATTCCTCGTAGTAATGTATGGCTGCGAGAGTTGGACTACAAGGAAGGCCGAGCGTCGAAGAATAGATTCTTTTGAACTAAGGTGCTGGAGAAGACTCTTGAGAGTCTCTTGGACTGCAAAGAGATCAAATCAGTCAATCCTAAAAGAAATCAACCCTGACTGTTCCCTGGAAGGCCAGATCCTGAAGCTGAAGCTCAAATACTTTGGCCACCAAATGAGAAGGGAGTATTCACTGGAGAAGACCCTGATGCTGGGAAAGATTGAAGGTCAAAGAAGAAGGGGATGGCAAAGGATGAGATGGTTAGACAGTGTCATCGATGCAACGAACATGAAATTGAGCAAACTTCAGCGGACAGCGGAAGACAGGAGGGCCTGGCGTGATCTGGTCCATGGGGTCGCGAAGAGTCGGACTCAACTGTGCGACTGAACAACAAACCACTGCAGGTTTCATTTTGCCACATATGTAATGTTTGGTGAGTGCTGCTGGGTCTCAGCCTGTGGCTGATGAACACCTGGTATGGCAGCTTTGCTGAAACTAAGGTGGTATGGGTTTGGCCACATCCTGGGTTGGAGGCCTTCTGGGTATCTTATTCAAGTCCGGTATCACCTTAAAGAGCGACACATTCTCCCAGGGTATAATAAGCTCTTGTGAGTCAAAGTTCACTTGGTTAAATTTCAAAGTGAGCTTTGACTCACAATCCTTGGGAAAAAATGGTTGGTCTTTAAGATGCTACTAGACTCAGGTTTTCTTCCACACCTACAGACTAACCTGGCTGCCCACTTTGATGCCTTATGTAAGTTGCCTAGAGTTTTGTGAAGAAGAGAGCTGGGGTATAAATGATCCACCTCTCAAGCCAGCTCTCCATGTCCCTGCCTTCCGAGATGAGGGGGGTTGCAGCTAGTGCATTTTCTCTGGTGGCACCTAGCTTTTGGAATGCATTCCCCACCATGACTACCAGTAGAGCCTTTTAGGCCTCAAGCCAAAGCATTTATTTTTTCACTTAGGCTTTAAATTAGAATGTGTAATCTTTCCGGCTGTTTTATGGTTTTCTTCTGGTCTGAGACCTGCTTTATGGTTAATGTTATGCCTGTCCCTGGGTTTGTAGTAATGACTTTTTACATATTGCTGATTTGTCATTTTAACTGCTTCCCTGCAAGTGAAGAGCGGTTTCTGATCTCCCCAGAGGCCATTTCGAAAGCCTTCAGGGCAATTGCAGAAAGGCCCCTATTCTCCCTCTGAGGTGGAGGACATCTCTATGGGTTATTCCCACCATGCCTTTAGGGAGGCAGGAAGTAGTCTGAGGGGACAGCGCGAAAATCCCTTTGTGAGCTTTGTACATCACCAATCTGGATCAGCACAGGCGCATAATCCCATAGGTGTGACTGCACGGATGACCACTCGAAGATCATCAGTTACAGGTAAGCAACCTGTTTTTCTTTTTAACCAGGGCCATTGAGGCCTTGGAGATTCAGGACCTTCCTCCTTCAGAGTACCAAAGGGCTTCCAGAGCCAAGTTCAAATCCAAGTGCAAAGGGAATTCTGAGTTCTTTGCCCCTGAGGAATACTCTGAAAAGGTTTTTCTTTCCCAGAAGCTTTTGAGCGTCAGCTGAGGGCAGACCGGGGCAGACCTGTAGTTAACAAGCAGCGTCCATCGCTTCTCGCGTGGCCATAGTGTGTCTTCGCAGATTGATCCAGTTGATTCCAGAAGACAGTCGTGGACTGCTGGAGGGCGCTTCTCGTGTCCTCAAGGCCAGTTCCTTCACAGCGGATGCTACGCTCGACGTCCTCGCCTTTGCATCTCGTGCTTTGGCTTCTACAGCTGTAGTTCGAAGACTCTTCTGGCTACGGGCATGGCCAGCAGATGCTCTCTCCAAGTTCATCGTCACTGCTTATCCGTTCCATGGAGAACGGCTGTTCGGCGAAGCTCTAGATAGGATCCTGGTTGAGACGCGGGACAAGAAGAAGGCCGTGCCCAGGTCCATTCGGCGCACCGACGAGTGAAATAATAATTCCTTTCGAACGCAACACTCCTTGGCAAGGTTCCGCCAGGAGTCAAAGAGACCACAGCGGGATTCATCCAAGCCAGCTGGCAAACGAGGTTCCTTTGGTTCTTGATTCCACAGACCTGCATTTAACAAAAATGACAGAGGGGAGCGCCACGCCGAGCCCAAGCGGGCATGACTGCGCGTCGCTTCTGGTGGGGGCACGTCTTTTCCACTTCTCCACAATTTGGACAGAGTGCCAGGCAGACGCCTGGGCAGTAGAGACGGTGTCTCACGGCTACTCCATCTTGGCCCTCTCTCCTTCTTCATCATCTTCTCTGTCTATTGCTGTACTGACCTCTTCTTCTTCTTCTCTAACTCTACTGTTGACAAGTTATAATTCTTGTTAGAGTTGTGTTTTTTCCAGTTTTGTGTAGGGCAAGCTGGTTAAAAAAAATATGTTCCTGGTTATTTGCCACTTATGCTCCCGTGCTTGCAGACCTTAAGAGGTACTGACTTTTATCTGTTAACAGGCGTAATCCTTTCCTTGAGCATTGGATTATCCAACAGTATAATTTTGTCTGAATCTGACCAGTGTTGCTTTTGGGGTATCTGGTTGCCTTCCTAGCTTCCACATAGTGCCTCCGTCAATGAGCTTTCTCCTCCGGTCTGAATTATTCTGATGCCCTGTAAATCTTATATAGGCAGTCCTGTTTATAGGTCGCACAGTGGAATTGGAATAAACAGGCGTTTCTCATCTTCCAGCATTTTGCGATTCCTTTCAGAAAGGAGTGCAGTATGCAATGGGCAAGTGTTCCAGCTTGTACTGTGGCCAGCCAGGTTTTGCAAGAAAGGGTTTGCCTTTGCCAGGTGCTTTCCAAAATCCCAGAATGTCAGATACTTGCTGTTTTGAGAACTTGGCTTTTTTTTTTTTTAAAAAAAATGAAGCTTGTGGAACAGTTGGCTTATATCCATAGTAATATGGCTTTGGGAATGATTGTTATATACCAAGGACAATTCTGGTTACTTCATATATACAAGAAATATGTAAAAATAACCAAGGTTTTTTTTTTTTTTTGGGGGGGGGGAGGTTTTCTCTCTTTTTTTGGATGTTGGTGGTTGTTTGTATGTGTGCTTGTGTTTTATTTTTTTATGCTTTTTGAGTGATTATTTCTGTATATGAAGTCCTTCTGCATACAGCCTAATGGAAAAACCTTTTTCCTTCTGGTCTCAGAGCGGCAGAACTGGTGCACTAATATTGTACATTGTCTGAGCTGTATGAAGTTGTAGAACTGAGAACAATGACCAAATCGTTGCTCCCACTGCTTATTTAATTCCCGGAATCTTCCTTTTGGGCTTGGGAGGATAATTGTATTACTATCACTTTCCCTTTTACGCATGGCTACTGTAGACTCGGCAAACAGACATGCCACGTTTCCTGACGACTTCATAATTATGCAGAGGGACAAACTCTTAATTAAAATTGATACCTCATTAAGAACTTCTCTGTCGCTTCAAGTTGGTGGCAGAACCTCGTAATTAGCTTAGAACATGTAGGAGGAACTGATCTTTGCCGGAGGCAGGTGGACAGGTAATGTCTTTAGAATCCATCTTTGTCGCTGCTGATGGCTCTTATCATTCGCCTCTGTCGTTTTTGTAGGCTACTTAAATTATGCAGATGGAATTCCTGAAAAGAGATTAGATCCGGTTTCGTTTTGTCTTCCGTACCTCTCACTCCCCCCCCCCCGGGGTTGTCTCTGGTGCCCAAGCTCTCTGTATCATAACAATTTGGTATTGAAAGAGGGTTGTATAAACTTCCTTTCTGGACATGTACATAACATAAGAACATTAGAGAAGCCAATGTTGAATCAGGCCAATGGCCCATCTAGTCCAACACTCTGTCACACAGCGGCCAAAATATACCAGGTGCCATCAGGAGGTCCAGCAGTGGGGCCAGGACACTTGAAGCCCTCCCACTGCTGCCCCCTCCAGCACCAAGAATAGAGTGCATCACCTGCCCCAGACTGAGAGTTCCTATCTATACCCTGTGGCTAATAGTCACTGATGGACTTCTGCTCCATATGTTTATCTAATTCCCTCTTGAAACTACCCATGTGTATCTCCGTATCTAATCTGACTCCTGGTTCTGGTCCTTACCTAAGGTTGGCCAGCATCCCAGAAGCAGCACTTAACACGTTTTCAGATTTTGGTTCATGTTTTTGCACTTGATGTCCTATAGGCTATGGAACCAGGTTTGATTGTCTTTTGACCTGCTGTTTCACAAACTTGCTTATTACAGTGGTGATGGAAAGTGCCGTCCACCCACAGTTCACTTATGGTGACCCTGTAGGGGTTTCAAGGCAAGAGACATTAAGAGGTGGTTTGCCTTTGCTCTTCCATCCAAGGACTAACCCTGCTTAGCTTCCAAGCTCAGGATAGCCTGGTCCATCCAGGTCAGGATGCTTATTACAGTGGGATGTTAACAAAGAGGACATTTCTCAAGGGATTTTTGTGTGTGTGTTTTTTAAAAACCCATTATTCCCTTAGGGTGATAAGTTCCTCTTCCTGAAACACAGCAGTGTAATACTTCTTATGTGTACTTCCATTGGTAGAGCCAAAATGTTGTGGTTTAAGAGAAACTGTGCAGAAGGGGGAAAAAGTTGCCTCTTAGACATATTGTTTGTTTTCCTAGTTTCTACACTACTTAAACTGAAGAAAGTTGGGAAAACCACTAGGCCATTCAGATTTGACCTAGATCAGATCCCTGATGAATATACAGTGGAGGTGAAGAATAGGTTTAAGGGACTAGATTTGTTAGATAGAGTGCCTGAAGAACTATGGACAGAGGTTTGTGACATTGTACAGGAGGCTGCAATCACCGTCATCCCAAAGAAACAGAAATGCAAGAAAGCAAAGTGGCTGTCTGATGAGGCTTTACAAATAGCAGAGGAAAGAAGGGAAGCAAAAGGTAAAGGTGAAAAAGAAAGATTTACCCAACTGAATGCAGATTTCCAGAGAACAGCAAGGAGAGATAAGGAGACTTCCCTGAATGAATAATGCAAAGTAATAGAGGAAAACAATAGATTGGGAAGGACTAGTGATCTCTTCAAGAAAATTGGAGAAAACAAGGGATTGTTCCATGCAAAGCTGGCCATGATAAAGGACAAAAACGGTAGGGACCTAATGGAAGCAGAAAAGATTAGGAAAAGATGGCAAGAATACACTGAAAAACTATACAAGAAGGACCTCAATGTCTTTGACAACCACGACAGTGTAATCACTGACCTTGAGCCAGACATCCTGGAATGCGAAGTCAAATGGGCCTTAGAAAGCATTACTAACAACAAAGCTAGTGGAGGTGATAGTATCCCAGCTGAGCTATTCAAAGTCTTAAAAGATGATGCTGTTAAAGTGCTGCACTTAATTTGCCAACAAATTTGGAAAACGCAACAGTGGCTGCAGGATTGGAAAAGGTCAGTGTACATTCCAATCCCAAAGAAGGGCAATGCCAAGGAATGTTCAAACTATCGCACAATTGCACTCATTTCACACGCTGGCAAGGTCATGCTCAAGATCCTACAAGCTAGGCTTCAGCAGTATGTGGATAGAGAATTGCCAGAAGTACAAGCTGGGTTTCGAAGAGGTAGAAGAACTAGAGATCAAATTGCCAACATTCGTTGGATTATGGAGAAAGCAAGAGAGTAGCAGAAAAAGATATATTTTTGCTTCCTTGACTACGCTAAAGCATTTGATTGTGTGGATCTCAACAAACTATGGCAAGTCCTTAAAGAGATGGGAGTACCAGACTACCTCACATGTCTCTTGAGAAACCTGTAAAAGGGTCAAGAAGCGACAGTTAGAACCGGATATGGAACAACTGATTGGTTTAGAATAGGAAAAGGATGAGATGGTTAGACAGTGTTATCGAGGCAACGAACATGAAATTAAGCAAACTCCGGAGCACGATGGAAGACAGGGGGGCCTGGCGTGATCTGGTCCATGGGGTCGCAAAGAGTCGGACTCGACTGTGCGACTGAACAACAGCAACACTACCCAGGAGAGAGGTTGCATTAGGTGAGAATTCAGTGGGCTCCTGTGTTACAAACAATGTGAATGGTATGTGGAATGAGAGCCAGGGTAGTGTGGTGGTCTGCCATGGAAACTTGCTGGGTGGTCTTGGGTCAGCCACATAACTCTCAGCCTGACCTGCCTCACGAGGAGAACACGTAAGCAGCTTTGAATCCCCACTGGGAGGGGGGAATGGTGTGGTACAAATGAAACAATTAGAGGAAATATATGTTGGATAATTACAACTAATAATTGCAATTTATTGTAACTAGTCAATATGAGCTAGTCTGGTGTAGTGGTTAGGGCAGAGGTGTTGAACTCATTTGTTATGAGGGCTGGATCTGATGTAAATGAGACTTCATCAGGCCAGGCTGTGTGTGTGTGTGTGTCTGTCTCTCTCTCATTGTCTCTGTTTGTCTGTCCCCTCCCCCCCAAAAAAAAAAAAAAAAAAAAAAGCTCATGCTGTGCATAAAACTTCGTTGGTTTTTGTATCTCTCCCATGTGATTGAGGGAACTGGGCAAAGTAAGCTCTTGCTCTTTCCCTCCCCCCGGGGGATGAGGAGGGGAAGGAGCCTCAGCCAATGGAGGGAAGAGAGGCTTGGTTTAGTAGCTCTATTGTGCGATTAAGAGAGCCTGGCATATTAATCTCTTGCTCATTCCCTCCCTCCCCCAAGGGAGGAGGAGTGAGGAGGAGCTTCAGCCAATGGAGGGAAGAGAGGCTTTGCTCTGTAGCTCCTGTGCGATTGAGAGAGCCTGTGTCATGATCTGTGTAGGCCTCTGGAGCTTTGTGCATGACTGGGAGAAAAGCCTGAGGCCTAGGGCCCAGAAGAGGCCTGCGTGGTAGTAGAAAGCAAGCTGCCTACAATGCCCACAATGCCTAGAGCCAGCTGCAACCAATGGGGATACTGGAAGTCTCTGAAGAGATGTGTTCTTATATTTGGTGGTGAGTTTAACTGACGCTCTTTTTCTCTGCGGTCTTGCCTCACACAGGAGTGAACTGAGGAGACTGGTCTGGGAAAAAGATCCCTCACTTAGGGGGCAGAGTGAGTTACAGGGACAGGCCTGGTAAGAAGGCTGCAGGCCTTAAGTAGTAACTAGTTAAGTGAAATAGGTAGTCACATTAGGTTTGTGTTTATTTTTGCCTTTAAGCACTGTTATATCTTTTTAAAGCACCTTGTCTTGTTCTCCATGCCCCATTAGTGTTAGTAAACCATTTGTTTTAAGTGTTCTCTGCCTGGTCATCATGCCTATGGTTCTCGGCTTGAAAAGGGGCATTTTGGTTGGACTTTGGAGGGTACTCTGTGACTTCTCAAGGGACCCGAAGTCCAGAGTGGTGGCGATCCCCTGGGGTCATGACAGCCTGGCAAAGCAAGCTGTGATGCAGAAGGAAGCAGGAGAGAGGAAGAAGGAAGCAGATGAGAGACAGTTGCTCGCAGGCCAGATACAAGCCCTGTGTGGGCCAGATCCAGCCCGTGGGCCATATGTTTGGCACCTCTAGGTTAGGGTGTCGCACTAGGATCTGGGAGATTCGAGTTCAGACTCACCTTGTGCCATATAGATTACTGGGTGACCTTTGGCTGGTCATTCTCTGACTACAATTTCTTCACTGGATTGTGAGGATATATGGAGGGAGATAGATGTATGCCTCCTTGAGCTCCTTGGAAGAATGGTGAGATAAAAAATGTACTAAATAGATTAAATTAGACTTTGACTCCATTTATGTACAGGTTTCCCAAACCTTCGCTTGCCTGAAACAGATCAGTGAGGGACTGCAGGAGATCTACTCAAGAGCAGTAAATTCTTTATGAAGAGAGATACAGTTTAAACCTACTTTGCTCTCCTGTATTTGTGATGGTGGAAAGCCCTATCAAGTCGCTGCTGACTTATGGTGATCCCTCATGTTTTTTCAGGGCAAGAAACACAGAGGTGGTTTACCATTACCTGCCTCTGCGTAGCAACCCTGGACTTCCTTGGTGGTCTCCTATCCCAAGTACTAAGCAGGGCTGACCCTGCTTAGTTTCTGAGAGATGACCAAATCGGGCTAGCGTGGGCAATCCATGTCAAGGACTCCTTTGTTAAAAGTTTGTTATTTTGACGATGCTCCATTTGTAGAGATTCTGCACTGACTGTTATGTATTGCCAGGGAAAAAGCCCAGCAGGAACTCATTAGCATAACAGGCCACACCAAACAGCAGACTTATTAGCATATTAGGCCACACCCCTGACAGCACAGCACATTAGCATATTAGGCCACACCCCCATGTTACCACAAGTGTGGTCATCCAGCCACACCCACCTTTTGCTTCTTATTCTGCTTACCTTCTTTGTTGTCGAAACCCAGGGGCTTTTTTTTGTAGCAGGAGCTCCTTTGCATGTTAGGCCACACACCCCAAATGTAGCCAATCCTAATGAGTTTCTGCTGTTGGGTGTGGCCTGTTATGCTAATGAGTTCCTGCTGGGCGTGGCCAACTCGGGAGCCAGCCGGAACTCCATTCCTGTGCGTTCCTGCCCCAAAATAGCCCTATGTATTGCTATGCCAAGTGTTCTGTGTGCTTTCTTAAAACAACCAAAAACCCAACCTTCTGTTTTCTCTCTTGTGTAGGTGACCTTTACGAAAAGGAAGTTTGGATTAATGAAGAAAGCCTACGAACTGAGCGTGCTCTGTGACTGTGAAATAGCACTCATCATTTTTAACAGTTCTAACAAACTCTTTCAGTACGCCAGCACAGATATGGACAAAGTTCTTCTCAAATACACGGAATACAATGAGCCTCACGAGAGCAGAACCAACTCGGACATTGTTGAGGTAACACCACTGAATTACTTTCATGCCTGCTTTAGTTTGGGGGAAGCCACTGTGTCCGATTGACTATTAACCGGTGTCCTGGGGATTAATTGAATTGCACGCTGTTTATTTATCCGAACCGCTCAGATAAGGACGAGACGTAATTGGATCTTTTTGTCAACTTAAGGTGAGGTTATCATGGGGTTTTAAGAACTAATAATAATTGTGTGCTGTCGAATTGCAGCTGACTCATGGCGACCCCCCCCCAGGACCACGAGGTTTCCAAGGCAAGAGATAAGAGGTGGTTTGCCTTCCTCTGCATAGCAGCCCCCATCTTTCTTGGTGGTCTCCAGTGTTCCCTCTAAGCTGAGTTAGTGTGAGCTAGCTCACAGTTTTTTAGCCTCTGGCTCACACATTTTTGTCTTAGCTCAGGAAGGATGGCCCCAGAGCAAACTAATTTATGCAGTAGCCAAATCACTTGCTCACAACTTTAATGCCAGTAGAACTTTTGCTCACAAGACTCCACAGCTTAGAGGGAACATTGGTGGTCTCCCATCCAGGGCTGGCCCGAGGTTTTTTCGTGCCCTAGGCGGGGCTCACTTCTGGCACCGCCCCCCACTCCCGCCGCTGGGGCTCCCCAGGGCGAGGGAGGGCTCCCCTCCTCTTCCTCCTCCTTCCCCCTCTCGCCCACCCCCGGGGCGCACGGGCAAGCCAGGGGAAGGGGTGGGGGGGGTGGCGGGGCTTTTGGCGGGGGCCTTTTAGTGCCTCTAAGGACCGGCGTGCTCTAGGCGAACGCCTAGTGAGTGAGCCGGCCCTGCTCCCATCCGAGTACTGACTGTGGCCACCCCAAGCTCTGACAAGGTGGGGCTAGTCTGGGCTATTTAGCCTACTGGTTCAGTATCACTTGAACCTTTGTCACCACGGAATTCCTGGTGTGTGCTCTCTCTTTTATGGAAGAATGTTGAATTGCAGACACACGTCTGTGGATTCACATTTCTAGCCCTACCAATACTCTCTTTTGCAGTCCATACACTGGTTCTGACTAGGACGTGCTCCTTGTATCAAAGGAGGCATAAAGCGTTTAGGACTTCTGTAGGGTTTTAGCCAGCCGTGAGTCGGCTTATTTCATTGTTATTAGCGGAGCAAGATATTCTGTGAACTTAATACAAGGTCCAGTTTATGAATTGTTTTAGAGATTCTTTAAACAGCATCCTGGTCTCAATCTCAAAGAGTCAGGGGCTTCTTTTTAAGACCAGGGTCCCGTCCCCCCATTTCAGTATTCATGTAAATAATTTGCAGCTCTTGTCATAAATGGGTTATTATTCGACCCTTCCATTGCCGTTTTTATTCAGACTTTTAAAAATAGCCGCTTTTGTAAGAAAATCTGTCCGCGCTACATGAAACTGGGTTGTGTAACCGATCTGTCGGTTGAGTTCTGGCCATGAAAATGATTCTACAGCTCTGGGTGGTGTCTTTTTTAGGCAAGTAGCAAATGGTTTTTTGAGGTGAGGATGGGTGGGACAGCTTGCTCTTAGCCAACATTCTGTGTAATTGCTCATCTGCTGGCATTTCTCCCCGTTGAGCTGGCAGATCTCATGGAATACTATGGAAATACTTCAAGGATGCATAGAGACGTCCCACTTTTCCGTTGAAGATTTGTTTCTGCATTATAAAACTTCTGTACAGCCATAGAACAGCTGTAACCTCTTTTTGTCCTTTAACTGAGAAAATACACGGACTACCTTGACCTGCACTGCAGTCCAGTGGAGATCTTCTCATTTATCCAGAAGTCCAGTGGCCTAGAAGACTTAGCAGATTTTTTTTTTCTGGCATGAGCTTTCGTGAGTCAGAGCTCACTCTGACTCATGAAAGCTTATGCTGGCATTCATCTTGCTCATTTTTAAGGCGCCACTGCCACTGGACTTTTAATTCGCTGGCATTAAAGCCATGTAGTGACTGTTGATGTACTACAAGGGCATGGTCTCTTGCCTACCTTCTGTTCCCTTTGCCGCACAAATATGGACCAGAGTTTTTGGTTTTAAGGAGTGCACGTTGCTATGGCTAGGTAAAAGTTGTGCAGCCCAACCATGTTCATCATTAATTTATGTTAATTCTTTGTCAATTACAGCTCCTAATGTATTATTCAGCTATCATTTGAGGGGTGGAGAAAGGGGGGAAGGCCATTAGAAATGAAACTTTGTGTTTGTGTGGGTTCCCAACCCCGGACTGGCAACCTGCGAGCATCTGAGGGGATAGCGCATGGGCAAGGGGGAGTGTTGCTGGCACTGGGATGTCATTTCCATGTGCCACGAAATGATATCACAGTGGTCCTGAATTTGGGTAAGTTCCTAGAGTGTCACGGATGCTGTGACATCACTTCTTTCTGCTCACCTGGAAGTGATGTCATGGCATGTGTGCTGTTGATTTCCCCTTCTAATTTTTTTTTTCTCCCACTGTTCCATCGTGTGAGGGGGGCCGGCTGGAGGTTGCCTTCCGTGGCTGGGCTGCAAGCAGCGTTCCCTCTAAGCTGGGTTAGTGTGAGCTAGCTCACAGTTTTTTAGCCTCCAGCTCACAGATTTTTGTCTTAGCTCAGGAAGGAGAGCTCCAGAGCAAACTAGTTTATGCAGCAGCCAGATCACTTGCTCACGATTTTAATGCCAGTAGTTCACAAAGTAGAATTTTTGCTCACAAGACTCCGCAGCTTAGAGGGAGCATTGGCTGCAAGTGTTCTTAGTTTCTGTTTTGTTGTTCGACCAGTCCAGTGTCTGCTCTGTGGACCATTTCTAGAACAACCGTGGAATCAGCTGCCTAGGGAGCTTCCCCTAACTGGAAGTCTTTAAGCAGCGTCTGGACAAACACTTGTCAGGGATGCTTTAGGCGGATCCTGCATTGAGCAGGGGGTTGGACTAGATGGCCTCTATGGCCCCTTCCAACTCTGGGATTCTGTGGGCACTGCTAAATGCTTTTCGTACTAGAAGTTTTGCTCAATGAACCTTTAAAAACATTCGGGCCATTAGCACGCCTTGAGTGGCTGTTCCAGCAGCTTACGGAGAGAGGGTGTAAACCTGAAGTCGGTCGCAACACTTCATTTGACCTCCAGTACAGCCTTATTTTCTGTAATTGTATAGCCGCACTTCACAGCTAGTGGCACTGCGCCAACAAACGGGGGGGCAGACTTGGGTCTGCACACTGGCACGGCAGTAACCTTCGTTGCTGTGGCATCGCTGAGAAGCCGTGCAGCGCGGTATTCATCATGCAAGGGTGTTTGGCAGCCGAAACAGCCTTGGATAAGGCGTGGAAAAGGCAGCGTTCTCTGTAGTGCAGCACGCCTTAGCCCAGGCCTTGACAAATTCTCGTTGGCTTTAGAAGCCAGGCATTTTTTTTAGACTTCAGGGTTTTGTATTTTAATGGCCATATTTTCTAGTTACTGCTACCACAAAGCCTAATCCTAAACCTTTCACAGTCATCTTTCTTAAAGCTATAGAAACAAGCGTGGCAGCGCATATATGAATATTGTGTAACCCTCGTTGTCATCACCACGACCAAAAGCTGACCTCTGTCCCTAGCCTAATTCCCCCCCCCAGTTTCTCATAACTTCATTCTTCTTTTTAAAAACCTCAATTTAATTGAATATTGTAGCCAGAATAGAAAAGCAACTGTTTAAGAATTCACCACCATCAAATGGGTGTGAAGTTACAGTGATAAGAACTTCGTGCACGCGCATTTCTGTGTCACACAACAAAACATGATCCGAAATGACAACTACGCTTTGCGCTTCCACCAAGGACTTCCAAGAGAGACTTCAAGAAAATAATTGGTGAAAATACCAGGTGCCACAATGAAATTTCTAGGTGCCGTGATAGGGATTTATTGAGCCCTACATATTAGACCCTCTCTCTTCTCTCTTCTACGGAAATGAAGGCTGAGCTCACGTAACTGGAATTGCTGCATATTCTTCTGCTGCTTGTCCAACTCACTTCCCTCCGCTTGCCTGCTTTATTTCAGTCTTTAGATTGTGGGGTCCCGCGAGGGCCCCTGAAGTCCCGTAGAGTACCGTAGAGTTGTTGTCTGCGCTATGAAAATAATAAATGTTTGTCGTCCTGGAAGCCAAAAGACTGCAAGGAATAAGGTAGCTTTCCCAGTAATCCAGAGCCGGGTTGGATGTGTGTCTCTGGCAAGACAGACCAAGGAGAGCTGGAGAGCTCTGCTTTGCATGAGTCAAGCGCCTGTTGTGTTGTGTTGAAAACAAAAATATAAACTACAAATAAGCTTTTGGCTGGTTGCCAACGGCAAGTAAGCACTTCGTCCTCTTGGCTGGGTAGAGAAGCTTTGGTTAATTTTAAGATGGCTCATCTCCCCCGCCCCTTATTCCGTTGATACTTTGCAAATGATGAACATGCCTATGTGGGCAAGCTGACCAGTATAACAGCGAGTGACTTGGTAACTTTTGTAGACTGACTTGAATTAGTAGAGCGAGCTATGATCTTTTGTGCCCCCTTCTTGAAAACATCCCAAATATCTTCACAGAGCTCACTTCAATAAGGTGTAGAATAGCCACTGATGGACTTCTGCTCCAGATGTTTATCTAATTCCCTCTTGAAACTGTCCATGCTTGTAGCTGCCACCGCCTCCTGTGGCAGTGAATTCCATGTGTTAATCACTCTTTGGGTGAAGAAGTATTTCCTTTTATCTGTTCTAACCCGACTGCTCAGCAATTTCATGGAGTGCCCACGAGTTCTTGTATTGTGAGAAAGGGAGAAAAGGACTTCTTTCTCAACCTGCTCAATCCCATTCATCATCTTATAAACCTCGATCGTGTCACCCCTCAGCCGTCGTTTCTCCAAGCTGAAGAGCCCCAAGCGTTTTAACCTTTCTTCATAGGGAAAGTTGGAGTATGGAGGCTTCCATTCTTCCTTGCCCCACCTGCCACTTGCCTACAACTCCAGCAACAGAGGGAAGCACTGGCGACCAAGATGGCTGCCACACACTCCCCTCCCCTGCTTTTTTGCAGTGCCACTGAGGTACACAGCCCCGGCAGCATGGAAGGGGTCAGCGGTGATGGCTTCTGCTTTCCATTTCTCTGCAATGCCCCCTCCTCAGCCTGACCGGCTCAGGTGACAGGCGGCGGCTCCACTGTTCAGAAGAAGGAGGAGAGATTGGATTTATACCCTGCCCTTCACTTGGAGTCTCAGAGCGGCTTACAAAGTCCTTTCCCTTCCCCTCCCCACAACAGACACCCTGTGAGGTAGGCGGGGCTGAGAGAGATAGGAGAGAACTATCCTTGAGAGAACAGCTCTGACAGAACTATGGCTTGCCCGTGGTCATCCAGCAGGTGCAAGTGGAGGAGTGGGGAATCAAACCCGGTTCTCTCAGATTAGAGTCCACGCACTTAACCACTACACCAAACTGGCCACACCAAATAGGAGCCAATGTCACCATTTTGACATAAACTTTAATTGGGGGGGGGGATTTTTTCTGCAAACCTGCAGGTCCTCCCAGGTCTGCAGGAAAGCGTCTGAAGTATGTACCTGGCACTATTCTTTGTTTCTACCAATCTGCACAAGGACCAGGCTCACAATTAAAGGTAAAGGTAAAGGTTCCCTTGCTCAAAAGCCAGTCGAATCTGACTCTAGGGTTGCGGTGCTCATCTCCGTTTCAAAGCCAAAGAGCCAGCACTGTCTGAAGACGTTTCCATGGTCATGTGGCCGGCATGACTAAACACCAAGGCACACAGAACGCTGTTACCTTCCCACCAAAGTGGTACCTATTTATCTACTTGCAGTTTCTTGCTTTCGAACTGTTAGGTTGGCAGGTGCTGGAACTAGAGATGGGAGCTCACTCCGTCATGCGGCACACTCAAGTCTCGAACTGCTGAACTACTGACCTTCCACAGCCTGCAGTTCAGCGTCTCTTCCCTCCACTTGCCTCCTTTATTTCAGTCTTTAGATTGTGAGGTCCCGGGGGCCGCCCTGAAGTCCCGTAGAGTACCATAGTTGTTGTCTGCGCTATGAAAATAATAAATGTTTGTCATCCTGGAAGCCAAACGACTGCAAGGAATAGGGCCAGGCTCCCAATTAGATATGTTTATTAAAGTACCAGTGGTGCCATTGTCGGTTGTCAGTGTGGTTTGTTTTCAGAGAAGCTGTGGAGGTTGTGAGTTTCATACTGGGGTTGAATTCTACCAGCTTTTCCATTCAGTTTTGCCCAGTCCCCTTCCTCACCACATCCTGCTTGGTTTTTATACAACTGTGTCCCCAAATCCATGGCATAGTGTTCTTAATAGTCAAAAGGAGATGCTCTCATCTCCTTCCTTTGTGGAGGAACTGTTCGGATCCATCCTTAAATTTTGTAATGCACCGTAAGAAGAATGCTACCAAACTCTGTTTACAACCTTCTGTTATTCGTGGAGTGTAGCAATAGAGTTTGGAAGTTTTGCAGTTGTGTCATTCCCTGCTAGTTCTGTCCCTTTTTTGTTAAGCAAACACTGAGTCCGTACAGCCCTCTCATTAATTTAAAGTGACATGGTTCAGGTGGTTGTCTGCGACGTGACCTGCCTTCTTGTCCGACTTGTGTTACACTGAATGGCATCTTTGCTAGTGACACAATGGAGGAAAAAGCATTTTTGATGTCTCTTGGGAAAAGAATGCTCTGCATTTCAAAATCCTCCAGCCGTTCAGATCACTGGCTATCAAACTTCACAAGTCAAAAAGCTATCATCTAATCTTGGTTATTCACAAACTGTTTGTATCCTGTGGGAATTCCAAAATGTCAGCCTGCCCATCCACGTTTCTCAAAGAGAATCCGATGTCCATGGCAGCAGTGTGTATGCCTGTATATTGGGCTGGACCCAACCCACTTTTCTGCTGGTGAAAAACAGAGGAAGGGACCGCTCATCCTGGTGTGGAGAGGCGTGAACCGGTAGGAACAGTGAGAAGGATTCCTGACAATTTCTGTCAGGTTCAAAAGCAAGTAGATCCAAGCATTCTTGAGGCAAATAAAGGCTTTATTGGAATACAGTGCTAAAACCCACAGCAAGACGGTTATTGTCAGGAATGGCGGGATGTGCGGCTCAGGCATAGTTATAGTATGATGCAAGAATGCAACTAGCAAATGATCTTCAAGTGCACACGCGGGAAACTCCCGGCGGGAGGGTTACTTAATGATCGGGAGACTGCTCCCCCCACCCCTCGGCTTCACAGGACTGGAAAATTCTCATAG
The DNA here is from genome assembly GCA_029375565.1 of Gekko gecko. Classification (NCBI taxonomy): domain Eukaryota; kingdom Metazoa; phylum Chordata; class Lepidosauria; order Squamata; family Gekkonidae; genus Gekko; species Gekko gecko. The sequence goes on along the minus strand of JAPDNY010000017.1, from coordinate 36,103,184 downwards.
ACTCAAGAATAGCCCAAAGCCTGCATTCAAGGCCACTGTGATAAGACCGAGCAGTAGTGGCGAAGCTCCCACGTTACAGCTAGCATACCTACGCAAGCGCAGAAGCAGGGACAAGATAGGGAACACAGAACAATGGACTCAGTATGAAACATGAATCAAGGAGCCATTACTGACAAAGGGGCTCCCTTTCGACCCCCTCCCCAAAGCAGAAAAGAACAAGAGTCTGGTAGCACCTTAAAGACTAACAAAATATGTGTCAGGGTAGGAGCTTTCATGAGTCATTGCAAGGCCAATACAGATGGTAGCCATGGGGGATGAAGTAAGGAGGTGAATTAGGTGAGATGGAGTGGAAAACTGACTGGACCCAACCCTGTTATATTTACATCCAACTAGAGCTTTTCTTCTAGCATGAAGACCTCTGTTCCACTTTCTCATGTAGTTCTTAGCCGAGGCCTTGACAAATCCTATGCGCCAGGTGGTTATAGTGCCTAAGCATTTCATTGTGGTGTCTAGCATTTTCTGTATTATCGTCATGCATTTCTGAGATCCTCAGTAAAAGTACAAAGCTTGTTATATCATTTCACCTCAGAATATGTTCCAAAGGTAAAGGTAAAGATTCCCTTGCTCGAAAGCCAGTCAAATCCAACTCTAGGGTTGCGGTGCTCATCTCCGTTTCAAAGCCGAAGAGCCAGCCCTATCCGAAGACGTTTCCGGGGTCATGTGACCCTCCTTTAAAACTCCCAACTGCAGCACCTGACTGGCTATGTGGAAAAAGCTGTTGGGGGGAGAGTGAGCCCCCTGTTGGTGGAAATAAGTATCCGCACATTTTGGCTATTAGTATAAGGATTGTGGCTGAGATGATTCCTGTTTTAGGGTACGAGTACAATCTTGAGACTAGATGCTTGAGCCCTGATGGAGAGCCTCTTAGTTGCTATGGTTATCAAGCTGCTTCAACCACAAGACGGTCTCTTGGATAATCAGCACAGGAGGCTGATAGCAACATGATGTAAAGGTACAGGTAAAAATGTTGGGGAAACTGTGGCCAAGTAGGTGATTTCTTGCACTGTTTGTGGCACTGCCCACTGACTTACCACTGACTGCTGCAGGTAATATGCAAATCTTTCTAATCAGTGGATGTGACTTACCTGCTTTGCCAGGAACAGTTCTGTTAGGCAACTGATCAGATCCTATGGGAGACAAAACAAAAACAGCGTTGATTTTAACTCTGTTACCCATCACTAGAATTACAATTGTGACAAAATGGAGAGAGGAAACAGGACCTACCTTACAAATGTGACAAAGTTTGGGAGCATTTCATTTTTGGCAAAATTATAAGTCAGTCTATCATTCCTGATTTAGAAAATTGCCAAAAAACTTTTCAGGGGACTTGGCATCCTGTAGTGGAATATTTAGCAAGAAACGAAATTGTTCCAAAGAACCCGCATTATCAAAATGTGTTGTGTTTTTGAATATTCATGATTGTAACTCTTAGTGTGAGTATTAGCATAAAATAGCCATTTAGCTGTACATAGGCTACAGTTAAGCTCGAAATCTAATTGTTATCTCTGAATTTTAATGTGGGCATGTTTATTGTTATGTACATAAAATTTAAATAAAAGTATTATATGGCAAAAAAAATTACTATCTACACTTGCATACCACAATGTGAACAAAGCACCCATAGTAAAATTTATGCTCTCATGCACTGACTGTTCCCTCAGTGGCTCAGGAGTTATTTCTGGCTCTTCAGCATGCCACCTGTGGCTCTTCTGAACACCATTCCCTAATAATAATAATAATAATAATAATAGTAATAATAGTAATAATAGTAATAATAGTAATAATAGTAATAATAGTAATAATAACAATAATAACAACAACAACAATAACAACAATAACAATAATAATATCAACAACAACAATAACAATAATAATACTTTCAATTTATTGATCGCTTTTTCCCACACACCTGTGGGCTCAGAGCGATTTACAGTTACTCATGACATTTGGACTAACAATATTCATGGGGCATAGGGGAGACAACACACAATATTTAATTACACACATCGTAGCTTGGCCGGAGGATGCTCTTTGTTTCAGGAAAGTGGGCAAGGCACTAGTCTGGTGGGGCTTGTGGCCGACAGGCGGTTCCCACCTTGAAATGGCTGTTGCCAGAGGACCAGGTAAGCTGTGAGGCTCCCTGTAGTCAGGGTTGACAACTCTGGCCTGGGAAATTCCTGGAGATTTGGCGGTAGTGCATGGAAGGGGGGATGTTTGGGGAGGGCTTTTACCTAGAATCTACAGTTTGCCCTTCGAAGCTGCCATTTGCTTCAGAGGAAATGATCTCTGTAGTCTAGAGGTCAGTTGTAATTCTGGCCCAGGAAAGGGCTACGTGTTGCACAAGATCTTGGATAAGCGGAACTGCGCTAAGCCTGTTTGTGTTTCCACTGGTGCGTTGCTGAATCCAAGCCAAGGCGTGTAACCCTCTTTGAAGAAATCTGAAAGCTGCTGGCGAGGAGTGACGAGTTGTTAACTGTGGCTTATTTGCTGACGCAGTTAAGCAGGAGTCCCGAGCCTTTTTGATCCAGCCGGGCGCCTTTGCGATTCTGATACAGGGCAGTGGGTAGAACCACAAAATGGCTGCTGCAGTAGGTGGAGCCAATCGCAAGATGTCAGGGATCGAGGTTATATAGAACACACTGATAGTAATTGTTCAACATTTCTGGCAGAATCTCTGTTTGACAGGACGCCTTGTAATCTGCAGAGGCAATCAGAAGCCCTGCTGGGCCAAAGCCCCACCTAGTTCCACCCACTTTCTGGAAGCACTGGTTTTTTTAAAAAAAGAAAGCTCCTTCACGATGAGAGCCCTAATAGGTTTAGAAGTGTATTTTATGAGCCTGTAGCTTTACAGGACTGCAGGTCGAATCTAATTTGTCATGCAGGTGGAGCGTGTTTCGGTGATAAGGGCTTAGGGGACGAGCTTAGATGCTGAAGATCTTGAACGGGGGACTGAAGTAGGAATACCCAGCAGTGCGGGCTTCCTTAGTCCTTAGTTTCTAGAGGTGCCATTATGCGTTACACACATTTTGAAAGTACATGGATGAATCTCCGTACTCCTAGTGGTTTGAAGCTGTTCTTTAAACGGTGTATAGTCCATGCAGAAGCTCTTGGCTATCAAACCAAAAAGAAAGCTAACATTTCCCCTTGCAAAGAGCAGAACGCTCTCCCACATTTAGGGGTTCGCCACCCGATAGGCTGGAAGAATTCTGTTTCTTGATGGGACCGTCTCGTCTCATTTGCAGCATGTGGTAGTGAATTTGGAAAGCCAAATCAGTGGTGGTTTTAGAAACTTGGGACAACACAGTGGGGATGTACTCTTTGCCAGTAGTCTCCTGGCAACAGGTAGCTGTTTAAAATGTGGTTAATTTTAAACTTACATGCTGTTCCAGCAGTAAGGGAACTTGGTAACGATGAGTGCGTGTGATAATGTGCCGTCTTCCGCTAGTTTCTTTTCTGTATCTTTCTTTGGATAATGGGTCATTATGCCTTAAGTGGGAACATGCGGAGTTTATTCGTTGTAACTGAGGCTCAACTTTGCTCTAAGCAAATGGGTTTCTAGTGGTCCTCAGCTGAGACAGAATGTGCAGAAACCTTTTGGGAATGCCGTGAGTTAAGATATACAGAGTGGCCACCAGCCTTTTTTTTTTTTTTTGGCCCCCCGAAGGGGATCTTTTATTGATTTTGATTATACAACTAAAACAACAAAGAAAAAATGGGAGGGGAAACTACATCTAAGGATAAAGAAAAGTAACCCGCACTAAACTAAAAACCCAACAGAAGGAGATCATATCCCTGTTAAACTAAATGTTAGGGTTATAGTGTTAGTAAACAATGCATACTGTTAAGTTCCTGTCTATCTCAACTAGTATATTAATTTGTTACTTGTTATGAGGGAATTCCAGAGCATCCCCATTAGCTCGCTTCATAAAGGCGATTTTCAGAGTCCTTCTGCCTTTATCTAGGCTTTCTATCTCTGAAATCATAAGACGATTTGATGGCAGCAGCTCCCTCTTCCGCGGCCAGGTCTTTGTCCGTCTCTGAGGGGCTAGAGCCACTCGACCCAGTTTCTCCTTCTTCTTTAGATCCCAGATGACGTTTTAGAAATTCTTTGGCTTTAAAAATGGAGTAGATCTTCTCTCTTTTATCGTTGATTTTAAAAATGACCCCTTCTGGCACCACCCATCTGTATGGAATTTGGTTAGTTTGAAGAAAAAGAATGAAGTCCTTATAATTCTTTCTTTTTTGACGAATTTCAAATGGAATATCTTTTAAGGTTTTAATAATTGTGCTCTCCAGTTTCAGTGGAGTTGCTTATGTTGCTTTTAAAATTACATCTCTGGTCTGTCTTCTTGAGAATCTGACCAAGAGTGGCCACCAACTTAAGGTGACCACAGCACGGGGCTTTCAGGGCAAGTGGGAAGCAGAAGAGGTTTGCCATTGCCTTCCTCTGCAGCACCTTCCTTGGTGGTCTCCCATCCAAGTACTGACCCGCCCTTACCTTCCAAGATCTGATGAGATCAGGCCACCTCCCCCTCCCCCAACATATACTGTACCCCCTCTGAAACTGGAAGGACTAAAACTTCATATTTTTTCATATATTAGAAAATGATGGTTGGGTATTCTTTTTTTGTCTATTTCAACCCCCAACTGTTTTTGTAAAAATTGTGTGGATTTTCTTTTTGGTGGCATAGTGAGTGGATGACTTTATGTCATCGTAGGTGATTTCCAGGAGAGCTGATCCATTGTAGAAATACTGCTTTGCCAGTCATTGTTGCTTCGTTACTCACAATTTGATGAACAGAGAATTGCTAGGAGCAGAATACGGTAGTTTCTAAAGCTACGCACTTTGGGACACTGAGAGTCCAGCATTTGCATTTGCTTCTGAAGATGCATGTTGGGGCACACCCTATTAAGCCTTATTTGCCTCCAGAAAAATGGAAGCTACAGGGTTTTCCCCTTATCCTCAAACAAAACTCGTTCTGCCAAAGCAACAGTTATCCACCTACTAATTAATGGAACCAGCTGTTGTGTTGTATCTGGCCAGGATCCAAAGAACTGCTTCGAGTGTGCCGGGGGGGGCGGGATGACTTGTGCTCACCCAGTGAGGCTTTTGATGAGATGTGGACCTATTGTTGTTGTGGCCTGTTTTTGAAGCTCACTCTTTTTTCCCCGGCCTGTGGTTTTTGTGTTCCAAACAACCAAGCCGCCCCATGGGTGGAAGAAATGAGAGAGAGAGAGAGTGAGCTATATGAATCTGGTAGAAACATGAATTGGTACTTGATGTTTATGAGAACAAAAGCCGACATTGTGTTGATTTTATGTAGAATAGGGGTGTCAAACTCATTTGTTACGCGGGCCGGATCTGACATAAATGAGACCTTGTTGGGCCGTGGCCGTGTATGTCATAAAATGTAATGCCAGGTAGCGGAGATATAAACTTTATAAAGGACACAAACACAAAGACTTTTTTTTTTTTGCTTAAAATAGAAACATGCTTAAAACATTAGCTCTGTAAGCTGCAAACCTACTTTTGATTTATTGACATTCGCCGCAGAAATCTCGTGCTCAGAGTTCTGCGTCTAGGACCCAGGGGAAAACACGAAATGGCTGAGTGATTAAGAGAGTCTGGTGAAGCAAGCGATGATACAGCAGCAGCAGCAGCAGAACTGGAAGAAGGAGATGGCCAGTTCCACTGTGGGCCTGATGGAATCCCTCCGGGGGCCTGATCCAGCCCCCGGGCCACGTGTTTGACACCCCTGATGTAGAAGAATATTTGCAGTGAGTCTGTTTCCCTTTGGAAGACAAATATTTTTAATTCCTGTTTTCAGTGATCACGAATACACTTGACATCATATGTTGAAGTGTGCTTGTAAAAGAGATGTGTGTGCGTGCTGTACATGCACATACAAAAAAGGGAAATTCGTTGTATGACTCAAGTGTGCTCGTTGAGGCCGCGGCTCCGTGACAGTGGAACGCTTGCTGGCAAATAGACATGCCGCCATGTCATCTGTTGGTATGGCCCTTGCGTCTACTTAGATGATGAAATGTAAGTCGTGAGAAAGTTAACCTCTGCAAATTACTTAACGGAGTTCAACTCTCCGCAGAACTTTATCACGCCTGAAAATTAATCCTCACACTTGAAAACCGTTCTTCCAGACCTCTGGATCTTGAACGTCTAGTAAGCAAAACTGCACGCTGTGCTCGGTAAAAGCCAGATTCAATTCGAGCTGATCCCAGCTGGCATCACATCAGGTTGTGTTTGCGAATCCCAGCCAAAATGTTGCTTGACATTAAGGATTACAAAATAATTGAACAGATTAGTTACTTTGTTTTCTTATGTGCTTATATTGTTGTAGCCTTTGTAGTGATTTTGTGTGTGTGTGTGTGTGTGCAGGTGTTAGGATGTAGCAATCTTTTGGCAAAATGCCTAAGATCCTTAAGCGCATGCATGAGAGCGATCCCTTGTATAAGGTTTTAAGTATTGGTGGAATGTGGGCTGAAACAGCAAGTCGGTAGTAACCTCTTTGACTCTTTGGATCCGTTGCTGAGATGCAAACTGCTGTCTGTAAGTGATTACCTAGCATTGCACCATAGGTGCCCCGGTTCCTAACAGTGCTTCCTTGGCACCCACTGGCTACTTCCTCTCACAAAGTAAAGAGTAAATCTTGACTTTTGTCTACTTGGTTGGAGTAGAAGGTATTGTAGAAAAGCCCAGGAGGTCTTTTTGGAAACAGCTGCCTCCGTCCTAGGAGGATACTTGGCTCAGGACCTTCTCACATTTTGTGGGACCTCCCAGCATTCCCTGCTCCAGCTCAGCCCCCGTGGAAGCCATGCTGTGATTGGTCCTGCCCTCCCTTGTAGCCATTTTGTTGTGGCACCTACTGTCTGTTCTCAGAACTCAAAAGTGCCCGCGGCTCAACAAGATTAGGGACCTTTGTTCTCTGCGATCCCGGTAAGCTTCATGGCTGAACAGGCGTTTTGACCTAAGTGCCTGATGTCCAAACCCAGTGTCTACAGTGCTAAATTGGCTGTGTAAAACTAGAAGACTAGTTAGTTGATTCTGTGCATATGCAGGCCCACATGGTCACGTCTAGAGCTTTTGCATGAGAGAACTCCTCCTCCTCCCCTTTGATTTGTCATTTCCTGGTGGAGCTAGCGCCACATTTGCTGCTATGAAGTGGCTTGGCTCCATATTTGCTGTTTGGCTCCACGTTTGCTGCTATGAAGTGAGGAACTTATTTAGAAAATTTCTGTGCCCCGCCCCCTCCAGGTGATAAAAACACAAAACAGCATAAAAGTAATTAAAAATTAACTAGAACTATAGTTTTTGTGTTCACAATTCTCCCTTCTAACATTCGCTGTTCCTGGAGGGATGATAATTGGATAGTCTTGTGGGGGTCAAGGTACTATGCAGCCTCTTTAAGAATTGCAGGATGTGCAGTGGGAGGGTGTGTGTGTCTCCCTTTCTGCCTTAGGTGAAGACCATAGCCTTGGATGTACAGTTTTACTAAAAATGGGCTAGGGAAGTTAAAGAATCCAGACTTAGAAATCTGTCCAATATCTGTAGCAGAAGCACACAAGAAGAGCCCTGCTGGATCAGACCGATGGTTCATGGCTAGTCCAGCATACCGTTTCATGCATTGGCCAACCAGTTGCTCCAGAGGGCCAGCAAGCAGGACAAAGAAGCTAAGGCCTTCCCCTGATGTTGCCTCCAAACATGGGTGTCCACAGGTTTGCTTCCTTGGTAAATGGAGGTTCCCTTGTAATCCCAAATGCGAAGCAATGGTTTGGCCTAGTTTCACAAGTCCCTGGTGTAAGTTGTCACAATTCCTAAGAGTCATACAAGCTTAGGGTCTGTGAAACAATTGGGTCTTGATTCTTGTTGTTGACTTTGAAAATGAGTAAAAGGGTGTGTAAGACTTTGCTGGAAGGCGTGGCTTAAAAACAGCTGCCCAGAATCTTCAAATGGAAGGAATCAGATGAAGACTGTGATTCCGCAGCATTGACCCTTGACAGGCGCAGTGTGGCAGTGGAGAAATGGCCTGGTACCAAAAGGCAGTAGTGAAAAAGCCTGGTACTCTACAAGCGGTAGAGAAAAGGCCTGGTTCTGAAGATGTGGGTGTGCCCACGGAAGTTAATACCCAGTATTAAATTTTGTTGGTCTTAGAAGTGCCACTGGACTCAAATTTTGTTGTTCAGATCAGTACGGCTCCCCGCCTGAATCTACTACTTGAAGAGCAGCTGATTAGCTTCCCCCACACCCTGAAGATACGTAGGCATGAAGCTGTCCAGTCTGTCTTAGACATCTGTCTTAATGGTGTTTTTTCAGGTTTCATACGAGCAGAGATGATTTCTTGTTCTTTTGCTGTGCCGTCTAATAGTAACGAGCGCAGCACTTGCTGGGTGTCTTCAAAGCTCTAATTCTTTCTTTTAATTTGCCTCCAACTTCTTAGTTCAGGAAAAGCCGAGAAAAAGACCCTTTTCATTTCTGTTTTTGGAAAGAACAAGTGACTCAATCTTTTCTCAGACTTCAGGCAGCTGGATTGCTCTGGCAGTCTGCATTTGTTACAGTGGTGTCATGCCTCAGCAGCCTTTAAAAATCCATTCTGTTCGTCGCCCCATAGCCTTCTGTGGCTGGTGTTGCCAAGGAGCACCTCCTGGGCAATATACTTGCAAGGCATCCACCTGGTGTCTGTCCTTAATGTTCGTTGAGTGTGACATCACACACCGATATGGCCATGAAGGAAGCAGGAATGCGCAGAGTAGAGTTGCAGAGTGTCTTGAGAATGACCCTCTTATCTCCTTCACCAAGCAAAAAGCTTTTCCGCCTTCCATTTTCGGGGTCTGCACAGAGGCTATGAAGAATGAAATGGGATTGCATTTATAACAAACGTTCTTAGAGTAGCTCTCTTTGTGGTCACATTGCACACCTGCCTTTCCACACTTGCTTTCATGCATAATAGAAATCTGCTTCAGTGGCGTCAGGAAGGAGCTGAGGGAGGGGGAGTTGCTATACTTGTTTCTTCTCAAGGGGATGTGAAGGAGTGTCTCATGTTCTAGGAGCTCCAAGAGCATCTACATTTTGGCCCGCAGATGTGCACATTTGTGTGAGCGTGTTGAGAGCCACTCAGACACTAGTTATAGCTAAGCATGTGTCTGTTTTAATGTGGTTATGGGTGTATACGTGTGTGTGTGGCTTATTTGTTTTAATGAAATTTGATAACATGCAGCATGCTTTTTTTTTTTTTTGGTCAGACTGAACAAATCAGTCTCTGTTCGCAGGTCCAAAGAGATCTCTCTCCTAAATCTTAAATAAAAGTTCTTGATATAAAAATAACTCGGTCTCAGACTATAAAGTCAATGAGAGAAATACTACTGCTGCTGCCACTGCAAGTCCTGTTCCTAGAAAGAAGGCCAAGGGAGAACAACAGCAAAAACAGATGCAGAACTTGTAGGCAGTTGCAGGAATTGTGGGGTTGAACATAACATGTCATGGTGCTGAGCAGTGAAAGAGAAGAGTGCATGTAACCACACTGGCAAATTAAGGAGTTCAGGAAAGCACGTATTAATTATCTCCCAGCTACTCTTTGTAATTCAGTCGTGTGACACCGCACCGAAAGCAAGGCAATTAATGAACGTGTTTGAGTTGGTCACATTATTGTCTTAATGTGTTATTACTCTGACACGCCACTTGTCCCCTGTGCTACTTCCTTTGACTGGTAATGCTGTCGGGAGTTGCATTTCCTGGGGCAAATGCAGCTGGTTCCCACAATTGGTAGCCAACGGTTCACACTTTGATTTTCTGCTCTCTAGAAAAAAGGGCTCTTTCTGCCAGTTCATACGCGAGAGGTGAAACCCGGGTAGAGATATGAAGGCCTTGCTAGAAATGGCCTTCACATCTCTGCAGCTGTGGGTGCAGTTTCACAAATCTGCTTGTCTGTTTGGTGGCATGAAGTACATCTTGGAATTTAGCACACGCGCCTCGGTGTTTAGTCATGCCAGCCACGTGGCCACGGAAACGTCTTCGGACAGCACTGGCTCTTCGGCTTTGAAACGGAGATGAGCACCGCAACCCTAGAGTCGGATTCGACTGGCTTTCGAGCAAGGGAACCTTGACCTTTAGCTTTCCCTTGCTGTTTTGACCTCCAGTGGCTGAGATGAGACTCCATCCTTATGAAGTTAGGGATGGGACAGAATCATGGAGACCGAAGAATCTGGCTACCAAGGACCACAACATTTGTGGTCTCCCGTTTATCTTCGAAGGATGCAGCCGTTAGGTGGACGAAGGGGCATTCCATTGCCAGCTCAGCAATGAACTTTATGATTCAAGCAGGGCTTAAAACTGAGCTCAAGGTTCCAGGTGTATGTACACCTGTAAACTTGCCCTCATCTGATCTGGTCCGATCTCAGAAGGTAAGCAGGATCAGCCCTGGTTAGTCTTTGGATGGGAGACGGCTAAGGAAGCCCAGGGTTGCTACCCAGAGGCAGGCCATGGCAAACCACCTCTGAACATTTCCTGCCTTGAAAATCCTATCAGGGGCCACCGTACGTTAACTGAGACTTGATGGCACTTTCCACCGCCTAACTTGTAAAAGAGTACACTGTGTATAAACCGGAGGATGTGAAGAATGAAGCCATGGAAATGTGTTTGTTTTGTTATTTGCGTGTCTTCTAGACCTCCCTCCCCTGCAAGCAAGGCCCTGGGCGGATTACAACAACATATAAACAACATAACACAACCCAATTAAAACATAATAAACAGTTTAAAAGGCTGTGTTATACACACCGGTAAACTCCCCAGAGTCAAGGCCTTTTAAAAAATTGTTTGGAGCAAGAGTTGGTTATCTTGGACTTCGTAGCCTGTGAGAAAACACAGCCTGGCCTGACTCCCACAGTCTGCCCAACTTTGCTGAAAGATTACAGCATTCCGCTTGCTTCCCTGGTCACGCAGGGAGTAATAGCTTACTTTTATGGCACTTGGTAATGATAAAATTAGCACTGGGCCCTTATCAGGGTTAGACCTGCAAAAGGGGTGCTTCTGTGCGTGAGAGCAGGAGGCCCAACTTTCAGATACCGGCAGAGACTCTGATTGTTCAGAAATTGGGACTGTAGCTTTAAAGCCGCTCGAAAGTGACAGGAACTTAGCGTGGAATGAAGGTTTCCAGAATCTATAAGTGAAAGATAATGAGACCTTTCCTTCCTCCTGAGTTGTCAGGGTTAATTCCATTCTTCACAGGATAAAAATAACTTCTTCTCTGTTTGGAGTTTAGAAGTCAAACTTCACTCATTCTGGCTCTTTTGTGCAGATTATTATTTTTTTTGGGGGGGGGGGGTGGAGGTTATACAGAGGTTTTGCCCTCCACAGAATTTCTCAATGCCCAATTACGATTCAGTTAAAACTAGTCAATCGGGAGGCAATTGTAGCGGCCCGTAATTTGCTTAATCAGATTTGCAGATGATGATAATTTATATAAACCACAGTTCCTTTAAAAAAAAACAGTTGCAAGTCTGCAGTCTGTTTGGCAAAATTGGTGCATTCTGGTGTGAATACCCTAAGCTTCCTGCTTCTATTTATAGCACTCAATAATTTATAAAAGGTTAAATGTAATCCAGACGGTCGCGTTAGCATTTTCCCTGCTGATATTACGGTGTGGAGGACTGGCAGGCAGGACTTGTTGAAGGTTTGGGAGGGTTCCCAGCTTTCAAAGCCCCGAGAAGCAGCGCCATGTATGGTTAAGTCCATATAAGTATCCACCTGATTGGTTAGACAGTAGAGATACGTGCCGTGACAGGTGTTGGGGAAAGTGACACATCTTTCCTCCGTGTGCCCTGATTTGGGGGGGGGGGGGGGCAGGCACTGAGTGTGTGTGGGAGAGAGAGACGCCATGCCATGCCAAGTAACCTGAGAAGGAATTATATCTTGTTAATGATTCCTTGTCTTCTTCAAGCCATCTGATTTGGTATGCTTTAGCCAATTAGGAAAGAAAATGAGCCAGGTACTTTGGTTACTTTGGAGTAAGTTGCAAGTATCTGCGACTTCTTACATTTTTCAGTGTTTGAAGTTGCATTGGAAATGCAGGCCGCCTAGCACAGTGAGGCTGGCCGGTTCCCTCAAAAATAAACGGCATTGCAGATAAATACGTAGTACTTGAAATTCTACTTGTTGCTGTATTTTTTGTTTAAAATCTAGTGTCAGCAGGTTTTAAAAAAATTGGAAACTTTTTGAAGCCGTTATAGAAACATCATTAGTTAGGAGCAACTGCCAAGAAATTATACATCATAATGGAATGAAATGGATGCTTGAAATTATGTGTGCAACCTGTCTATGGTGGTTATGAAGAAGCTGCTGTCTTTCCCACCGCCTCCCAACAAAGTGATACGGCTTTTTATTTTCGGGATGGGTGGGGAGCAGATGTGTTTCTTCCCTATACATTCCAGGTGCCCTTGTGTTACCGACTAAATAGATTTATAGCTAGAAGAGGCTTGCCGGATTTACATAAAAGCAAGGGGGGAAATGCTTTGTGATGAGAATGCTGTTGAACGTTGGAAAGGTTAAAGAGCTGCAGTTCTCGGGGTAGTCAACTTTAAGCGCTGTTTAAATCAGGGGCTTTTAAACCTGAGATCTCCAGGGAGCTCTTTCTATATTGGTTTGTTCTGAGGATGTTCCTTGAAAGCCGTCCTGGGCCTCATCTAGGACATGGATGAGTTTTGACCAGTCTGGTTTTTTTTCCTTTAGTGCTAGAATTCCAGGGACCCGTGAAAGCATGCTTTAAATTTACAAAGCCAGAATGCCTTCTTCAGCTTAGACTGCACATTTTTCTCTCCTTTTTGTCTTAAAAAAAAAAAAAATTGCCTTTTCTATCTCTGAATTGCGCTTGCCAAGCTGGGAGGTCTTTCTGTCTAACGTTTCCCACCCATGGTGAAAAGCAGCTTGGCTAGGATTATTATTCCAACCTGGGGGGGGGATATGGGGGAGGGGGGAGGTTAAGCCGCCTCTTTCCACTACCCCCCTTCCAGCCCGCAGCCCACTCACACTGATTACAGTTCAAACTAAATCACAGAGGGAATAAAAGGAAACAGTGCAGTGTGTGTAGTTTGAGTATTTCAGCATTTGGCCACCCTGTGTTAAGCAATCCCGAGTATGCCCCGTCGCTTAGGAAAAGTAAGAGATGCCTCACTGGGGCCGAATGAGGCCCACATAGTTCAGTATTGTTTGCAAGAATTCCAATTCCAGCAGTTAGGTGCCCCCAGACTTTTCTCAGCCTGCCGGCGTCTTTGGGATTCTGGCACAGGTTGGTGGCCACAGCCAGTGCCCCCTCTAAGCTGTGGAGTCTTGTGAGCAGAAATTCTACTTTGGGAGCTACTGGCATTAAAGTTGTGACTGAGCAATTCGGCTGCTGCATTAATTAGTTTGCTCCGGAGCCATCCCTTCCTGAGCTGAGACAAAACTGCGTGAGCCGGAGGCTAAAAAACTGTGAGCTAGCTCGCACCGACTCAGTTTAGAGGGAACACTGGCCACAGCCACAAAACGGGGGCGGAGCTGCATGCACAGAGGAAGCCCAAGTCCAGAGAAGAAGAGCAGTGATTTTTAAAAGTGCACAGTGAGAGAGAATAGGACCAACACTGGCGGCAGCTGCTGCTGAAATGAGGCTATTTCAATCTGCCCAGCCATTTGGATCTCCAGCGGCCAGTCAGAAGCCATAAGAACATAAGAGAAGCCAATGTTGAATCAGGCCAATGGCCCATCTAGTCCAACACTCTGTGTCACACAGCGGCCAAAATATACCAGGTGCCATCAGGAGGTCCAGCAGTGGGGCAAGGACACCAGAAGCCCTCCCACTGCTGCCCCCTCCAGCACCAAGAATAGAGTGCATCACCTGCCCCAGACTGAGAGTTCCCATCTATACCCTGTGGCTAATAGCCACTGATGGACTTCTGCATCCATATGTTTATCTAATTCCCTCTTGAAACTGTCCATGTTTGTAGCTGCCACCACCTCCTGTGTCAGTGAATTCCACATGTTAATCACTCTTTGGGTGAAGAAGTATTTCCTTTTATCTGTTCTAACAGATAAAGCCCCCACCGGGCAAGTGCCCCACCTGGCCCCATCCATTTTCTCAAAACTGCTTCGTTGGCTCTGGGAAAGTTGTTGGTGGGCACTATGTTGGGGACCCTTGCACTTGTTAATTGCAGCTTAGTTTCTGCCCCTCCCTTGTTCTGTGGTAGAGTCCTGGTTCACACAGGGCATTAGTGATGCCTTTAAAAATATTCCCCAAACTCACTTATACGTATGCATTGTAAAGGACGATTAGGTAATTTTTCAGGGGAGCTTCTATTTCCTTCTTATCAAGGGTTTGTAGGTAAGACCCTGAGGAACCCAAAGTTTTCCAGAAATACATTGTGGGGATTATCAGAAGTAAAAAAATGTATTATGTTAGGGGTGCTGAAGAAGCTGTAATATGTCTGGAAATCATTATTCCACTGGCTTTGGATGTGAATCAGTTTGTTCCTCCTTAATCCAAGTTTGCAATTTTAAAAAATAAAATAAAATAAAATCTCATGGCAAGCCAGTATTGTCTGTGTGTGAATTTTCCAATTGTATTTCAGACGTTAAGAAAGAAAGGCCTTAATGGTTGTGAGAGCCCTGATGCTGACGATTACTTTGAGCACAGTCCGCTGTCGGAGGACAGATTCAGCAAACTAAATGAAGATAGTGATTTTATTTTCAAGCGAGGCCCTGTAAGTACTTTTTTCCTTACCCTCCTACTTTTTATTTGTTGATTCTTTTTATTAACTTCATCGTCTAGGCTCTGAACAAGAAGGAAAACAGAGGGTGCGACAGCCCGGACCCCGACACTTCCTATGTGCTCACGCCACATACAGAAGAAAAATATAAAAAAATTAATGAGGAGTTTGATAATATGATGCGGAATCATAAAATCGCAGTGAGTACTGTGGTATGGCTTATGTTTTTTATCCGCATGCATGGGAACATGTTGCAATCTCTCTAATGCTGAAAGCTGTAGTGAGTATACAACAGCTATACATGCTTATAAACAGGGTTTTTTTGTAGAAAAAGCCCAGCAGGAACTCATTAGCATAATAGGCCACACCCAACAACACAGCTCATTAGCATAATAGGCTACACCCCCATGTTACCAGGAGTGTGGTCATCCAGCCACACCTACCTTTTGCTTCTTATTCTGTTTATCTTGTTGTTGTCAAAACCCAGGGCTTTTTTTGTAGCAGGAACTCCTTGTGTCAGGTCACACATCTTTAATGTAGCCAATCCTAATGAATTTCTGCTGTTGGGTGTGGCCTGTTATGCTAATGAGTTCCTGCTGGGCATGGCCAACTCGGGAGCCAGCCGGAACTCCGTTCCTGTGCATCCCTGCCCCAAAATAGCCCTGCTTATAAAGCAGAAGTGCAGGCATTTTTGAGCCAGAAATCATGGATGAGTATAAAAAACTTAACATGCAAATCTGGAGGAAAGATCTCCATCTGCTATATATCCATTAGGGCTAAGATGTTAAGGGCCACAGGAAAACCCTTCTATCAGTATTACCTTCCTAAGGAACACTTGTTAAGCGGAGATGTTTCTAGTCCTCTTGAAACTCAGAAAAAGCGTGTGTTCAGTGTCTGCTGAGGTCACTAAAATCAGTGCAACCAGCAGACCTAGGCTGTGGTCACACACACTAAATAATCCACTTCCAATCCACTTTCAGTGCACTTTGAAACTGGATTTTTACTGTGTGAACTTGCTAAATCCATTTGGAAAGTGCTTTGAAAGTGGACTGAAAATGGATTATTTAGTGTGTGTGACCGCAGCCACAGTACAAGACTTTTAGAGGCAGGCAAATGTACGCCACATACACATTTCTTATCCCTCCTCATGGTTCATAGTCCTCCTCTTTGGCTGATTTCTCTTGCTCTTGCCAGTTCTTGTCAATTTCAGGTTTTTTTGGAAAAGTGTGGTATGTTTAGAATTTGGGTGTTACCCCAGATTTCCTTTGAAGCAGAGACCTGAACAATAAATAGGTATAGGAAGTTTAGATCATCGTACAATACAGTCAAATTGTTGTTACGTAGCTGAAACTAGTATATCATTTACAATGATGTGTAAACAAAGTGAATGATTTACAAAATCTGAAAGATAGCTAGCTGCCCAAATGTTTTTCTTTTGTTTTTAGTGTGCTTCTATTCTGCCTTTCTTGCAAGAAGCTTACAAAACTTTTAAGAAGTGGTAACATTGTTAAAAAAAATGGGCTTTAATGATGCAATGAACTTGCAATTTATTTATTTTGTTAATTGTATGATCCTTTAGTTCTTTGGTGTTTGCCATTTGGTTTTTAGAGTTTGGGGTTGTTTGGAGGGCCTTTTGGTCCCAGCAAGGCAGTCTGTAGATAATGATGAAACAGAGTTTCCCACCAAGGAACTCTTGGCAAGTACCGGGAACCTTTAACGGAGTTCTTACAAAACTAGTTTCCTGGCTTTGTCAGGAGTAGCTATGACAAATTGGTACAACGGGAATTAAGATAATGCCATAGTCTACTTCCACTCCCTTCATCCTAAAAGTAGCAACTAACATACACCATTGTCCAATACTTCAACTCTCAGTGGCACCTGTGCTTGACATAACTGATCCAGTAAGAGATTTCTAGGTGTCTCATTCTGTACAACCAAATCAGCAACACAGGCTTTGATCTATAACTGTTGAAAGGTGTTCTGATTCCATTATGGGGCTTTCTGCCAAGTAAACGAGTCTAGGATTGAAGTGGAAAATAGCTTTGAAGAGTATAATTCTTTTGCAAACGGAAAGAGACTTGCCCTCTGCCAAAGAGAGCTTAATAGTCCATCATTCTGTATCGAAAGTTATTTATTCCTAATTTTTTTTCACAATCACATAATTTAAACATTTTTGTTTGAAAAAAATGGGCTATGGCATATTACTGTGCTGTAGAATGAATTGCTGAAGGTACGTGCTTCGTCAGGTGAAATTTTAAAACAGTGTTTTGTTGCTCAGTTGCTGGTATGATTGTTAAATTGTAATGCAGTTGGCCAGTTATTCTCCATGATTCATTTGTAAGGCCTGTATACATGTTCATCTTTTTGTTGTTGTTGTTCAGTTGCACAGTCGAGTCCGACTCTTCGCGGCCCCATGGACTTTTTAGTGAAATGCATATTACCCGAGTTGTATTCCTTCAAATATGCTTTGCAAAGAATTGTATATGAACTTGCCATCTGTTCTTACCTAAAATATATTTAATATATTTAATACAGTAATTTTAATATATGAATAGTTAACATATCATAGTGCAAGTTTCTACAAGCTTTTCAAGAACTTTTAACATGATGGCTATGTAAGTCCAGATAATGTCTTTACATCCAGTTTACTTTCGAAGTGAGTACTACCTGATACCACTTTTCTAGGCTTTTTCTTCCTAGTAAGCCCTTGTGTTTAGATGCTTAGTGCATCTTTAAAACATAATGGCTTATCCAGAAGGCATAACTTGCTCTTTGGGGGAATAACCCGGATGTTGTGCTCTTTTTAAACTTTAAATTAACAGGTGAATGCTAGTAACCTTTCATTTTCTGTTCACTTTTTAATACATAAAAGCTAACCTCCATGTGATAAAACTGAAGTAAATGAAGCTCTGGGGTTATTTCTAATCAGTCGGGGAGTGCTGTGTGTGGTTTGTATGTGGCAAATTTAAAGAGTCTGCATTTAGCTATATTTAAGATGTCTCTTCTATAGGTGAACGTTTCAAATGCTCTTTAAAAAAAGATACAAGCTGGTGTTCTAATTTATGAAATGTAATACTTGGGAAAAAAATGTAATTCTATAAAATGAGCTGACGCCATTTCCCCCTCCCCTTCTTTTCAGCCTGGCTTGCCACAACAGAACTTCTCAATGTCCGTCACCGTTCCCGTGTCCAGCCCCAACACTCTCACCTACAGCAATCCCGGGAGTTCTCTTGTTTCTCCAGCGCTGGCTGCAAGTTCAACCTTGACGGACACCACCTTGCTGAGTCCCCCTCAGGCCACGTTGCATCGAAATGTCTCTCCTGGAGGGCCTCAGAGGCCACCGAGCACAGGCAGTGCAAGTAAGATGGCTGTTCCTCTTCCTCCCATCTTCCTTTGTTTTACTGGGTAAATCAGTTTCAGCAAATCAGTGCTGATTGATGATTCAGTTAAAACAGTGAAATAACGTTCATTTCCTCTTTGTTCCTCGACCAGGTGGTATGTTATCCACGGCAGATCTCTCGGTACCAAACGGAGCTGGTTCTAGTCCAGTGGGTAAGTGGCAAATGGTTTGTTTAAATGCATATTAAGGGGCTTAAACCTTATTGAAGAAAGCAAAGTGTCAGAAGCCCTAACCTAGTCAGCAAAACACCATGCCTTGCGGTTCAAGCAAGAATAGCATTTATTATAGAGCTGCAATAGAAAGGTCACTGTAGCAGGTACATTGTTCAGAATGACTTGGTTACAGAAAGCAAGTGGTTATACCGAGAAGGGGGTGAATGGGGACCCCCCTCCTACCAATCAGGGAATAACATGCGACTGGGAATCGAAAGTTACTACGCTAATGAAGTTCCCAACGCCCCCATTATTCTCAGGAAAGCCGGAGCTTTGAAAGCGATAGTAAAGCTCGCAGCTTGACTCCTCAAGGTCAGAATGTTCAGTCTGCGAGAGATAGGGGTTACCAGATGCACATTCCACTCTCACACCCTAGACATAAATCAACACCCCTTGGATTCCAACCTCCCGCCTGTCACGCCACTATGGCGCCCATTGCCATCCTCCCCTCCCCTCCATCCATCATGGCAGGGCTACCTGACATGCAGCCCCCTCGAAAATAACTCTACCCCTCTGGCTTATGGGGGTACAACTTGTGAAACGCCCGGATAAGCCGGGGGCCAGAACATGTTCCGCCCGCACCCACTCCCTCTGCTCCGGCCCAAAGTCAATCCATTCAACAAGATAAAACAAGCGATTGCGAGAGATCTTAGAGTCCAAGATTTGCGATACTTCGTAGTGAGGTTCCCCCCCACCAACAGCGGAGGCGGGGTTGGCCGTCGCGGTCTCCATTTGTTCTCCTCAGGTGCCCGGCGAAGAAGCCTTACATGAAAATCAGGATGAACAGACTTTAGAGATTTGGGCAACGCCAATTCGACAGTCACATTGTTAATCACTCTAACAATCTCAAATGGTCCAACAAATTTCCAACCAAGTTTGCGACTCGGTTGAATGTGACGCAAGTGTTGCGTGGACAAATAAGCAAACTCCCCACACTTTGGAATCCAGGCAAGGTTGCGTTTCTTGTCAGCCTGGACTTTATAAGCAGTCTTAGCGTCCTCTAGAGTCTTGGCTAACGATGACCACGCCATCTGCAATTGTTTGCACCAGTCTCCAGCATCTCCTGCCGGGAGGTCGGGAGAAGTCAGAAATGGCAGAGGCGGGGCGTCATATCCATGTACTGCCTTAAACGGGGACATCCCCGTCGACGAGTGCTGAGTATTGTTGTAACAGAACTCAGCCAACGGCAAAAGAGAATGCCAATTGTCCCGTTGAAAGTTGGAAAAACACCGCAAATATTGTTCCAGAGTCTGATTCACACGTTCAGTCTGCCCATCGGATTCTGGATGGTACGCACTGCTGACCCCCCGCTCCACCCCAAGCAGTGACATCAACTCGCTCCAGAACCGTGAAACGAAGTCATTCTGAACAAACTGTCAGAAGCCCTAACCTAGTCAGCAAAACACCATGCCTTGCGGTTGAAGCAAGAATAGCATTTATTATAGAGCTGCAATAGAAAGGTCACTGTAGCAGGTACATTGTTCAGAATGACTTGGTTACAGAAAGCAAGTGGTTATACCGAGAAGGGGGTGAATGGGGACCCCCCCTTCTACCAATCAGGGAATAACATAGACTACTCTGGGTTGTCTCAGAGGAGGGCCGTGTTGGTCTGTAGTAGAATGGTTAACTTTGAGTCCAGTAGCAGCTTAGAGACCAGCCAAGGTATCTGACGAAGGGGACTTTGACTCTCAGAACACGCATTCCACCCAAATATCATTGGTCTCTAAGGTCCTGCTGGACTTGAATCTATCTGAACTGTCTGTTCAGGACTGAAAATACCAGTTTGAGGGAGTGAGATACGTCCCATGTTCATCTTTCCCATGCGCATCTATACTGATGTTGGTCATGGTTTGTCTGAGCATAAATAAATATGTGTAAATGCCTGAAAAACTGGTTTGCCCTGAATCATCCGTTTTGACATCTGAAGTTACAGAGAAACTTAAATACCCTGTGCGTCGTTCTTTAGAAACCGAACTGCGCTAGACATCTAAAACACAAAAGCGTTTTAAGCGATTAAGGACTGAAGACTGGTTTACCAGTTATGTATTGTTGTAAAAATATGTTTTCTAGTGTTGGTTTTCCGTTGAGCATACACATACAAGGTTGACTCCACATCACATTAAGATGTGTTAAGGTGATAATACTTAAGAACAGGGCTTTTTTTTTGTAGAAAAAGCTCAGCAGGAACTCATTAGCATAATAAGCTACACCCAACAGCAGAAACTCATTAGCATATTAGGTCACACCCTGACAGCACAGCTCATTAGCATATTAGGCCACACCCCATGCCTTCCCTTGGCTTGCCTGGGCACCCCACAGCTGCGGGGAGCCCCGGCAAGCTGGCCCTTGGACAGGCTGGGGAAGGCACAGGGAGGCATTTAAATGCCTCCCCGATCCTTCCAGGGCCCCCCTGGCCCACCAGCCTCAGAGTCACCGAGGGGGGGGTCATTCTCCAGGCCTTCCCTTTGTGGCTACGCAAGCAGAGGTTTTGGCTTTAGTGGGTGTGGCCAACTCTGAAGCCAGCCGGAACGCCGTTCCTGTGCGTTCCTGCCCCGAAATAGCCCTGCTTAAGAATATGTGTGGGCTAGATTGTGAGCTTGTCAGTGTGTGTTTAAATGATGATTATTTTATAATTTCAAGCTGCTGGTTTTTATTAGATGAAGTTTACTGTCTTAAATTGTTGTATATTGTTGAAGGGAATGAGGTGTCTAAGGATTCAGAGTCTGGGGCCATAACTTCATTCCACTTTGTAATTCTTCAGTCAAAGATTTTTGCTGTTGCCGGGCTGCAGTATGCATATTACAGAGAGTAGCTGTGTGAGTCTGGTGCAGCTCGCTGGAGAAGTGAGCTGTGACTCACAAAAGCTCATGTTGGAACACATGTTGGAATGGGGAGGGGCTGTGGCTCCGTGTAAGAACCTCTGCTTGGCATGCAGAAGGTCCCAGGTTCAATCCCTGGCATCTCCAGTTAAAAAAAGGGACCCGGTGGTGGGTGATGTGAAAAACTTCAGACCCTGGAGGGCTGCTGCCAGCCTGAGTAGACAATACAGGCCTTGATGGGCTGATGGTCTAATTCAGTATAAGGCAGCTTCATGTGTGTGTTGTCAGCCTTTAAGGTACCACAGGACCTTTGTTTTATTTTGCAGTACGCTTAGCCTTTTATCCATTATACCGCGAAGAAGCAGCACCAGTTTCTCTTCTCGTTCTTGTTGATAATCCAGGAAAGTCAGCATGGCATCAGCATGGCATCATTTGTGATGCGTTTCTGAAGTCGTAGGGAGGCAGCAGGGGAACAACCTGTCAGGCACTTCAGAAAGTCAGTCAAACACCAGGCTTCATAAAGAAGATAGCGTTTATTGAAAGCAGTTCTAAAGGCACGTCGACATTCTTTTGTCAGGAATAAAGCACACAAAGAAGCGTCTACAGATATACCCCAGTGGGCTAGACCCCCCCCCTTCATGCATCTACCAATGGCTACTTAGCCTGCGCACGGGAAAGGGTGCAAAAGTTGTTTAAGCAGTAAATACTTCAATAGAGGCCCAGCTATCTGCACAGCGGAAAGCGAAACTGTGAGACAAGGCCATTTGGTCAGATAGGAGACTGCCCAGGCTGGGAACCTATCTGTCTCCTAGGCAACCTACCCATCTCCCACATTCCAAGCATGAAAAGTTACAGACCATCTCTCCCTCCTACCCTCCTATCCATCTTATGGCAGGATCACCTGACACAACCTGCTACTTGGTCACTCCTATGGTAATTTTTGGTGGCAGAAGATAAATTAACTTGGAATGAAGAGCCAGATTACTCATTGTGGGAAAGGTGAAGATGGGTAGTCGTCTCTGTCTGTCTGTAGCAGTAGAAAAGAGCCAGAGTCCCAGCAGCACTTTAAAGACTAACAAAATTCGTGGCAGGGTAGGAGCTCTCATGATAACAAATCAGCCAGTATCATCATGCCCCTGTATAAATCATTGGTGCGACCTCATTTGGAATACTGTGTACAGTTCTGGTCACCACATCTCAAAAAGGATATTATAGCACTGGAAAAAGTGCAGAGAAGGGCAACTAGAATGATAAAAGGGTTGGAACACCTTCCCTATGAAGAAAGGTTAAAACGCTTGGGGCTCTTCAGCTTGGAGAAACGACGGCTGAGAGGTGACATGATCGAGGTTTATAAGATTATGAATGGGATTGAGCAGGTTGAGAAAGAAGTCCTTTTCTCCCTTTCTCACAATACAAGAACTCGTGGGCACTCCACGAAATTGCTGAGCAGTCGGGGTAGAACAGATAAAAGGAAGTACTTCTTCATCCAAAGAGTGATTAACATATGGAATTCACTGCCACAGGAGGTGGTGGCAGCTACAAGCATGGACAGTTTCAAGAGGGAATTAGATAAACATATGGAGCAGAAGTCCATCAGTGGCTATTAGCCACAGGGTATAGGTGGGAACTCTCAGTCTGGGGCAGGTGCTGCACTCTATTCTTGGTGCTGGAGGGGGAAGCAGTGGGAGGGCTTCTGGTGCCCTGGCCCCACTGCTGGACCTCCTGATGGCAACTGGTATATTTTGGCCGCTGTGTGACAGAGTGTTGGACTAGATGGGCCATTGGCCTGATTCAACATAGGCTTCTCTTATGTTCTTATGTTGAGTCACCGCTCACTGAAGAAGTGAACAGTGACTCATGGAAGCTCATACCCTCCCACAAATTTCGTTAGCCTTTAAGGTGCTACTGGGACTCTGGCTCTTTTCTTGGAAAAGAGATCGACCTACTTACGAGTGATGCTAGGAAACTGGGCCCCAACCATAAGTGTGCAGTTTAAAGGTCTGGAATGTAGATTGGCTCTTGTCTGCATGTGTAAGTTGGCACTACTGTTTGCACCCTGGGGCCGCAGTTTGCACCCTGGTTGTTAAAACCAGAATCTCTCCTAACTCTTTAGATAGCTTATCTTTATTGAAGGCTTAGTCCTAGCCATATTGCCTCAATTGAGTTGTAGCTCCCATGCACGTTTGGTGCAATAAGTAGAGAGTGCTCAGATACATGCTTTGTAGCCTTGCAGTACCTTGGGAGTTGTCAGTGTGTTCTCCGCGGTATTGCAGGTCAGGGCTGGAAAACTGATAGCTTGTCCCTTTCAATCGGCTTGAGGCAGATTTAGGAAGCTCATGGCTGAAGGAAGATTCTTCTGGGGAGCTTTCCTCTTTGCCATCTCAGCTCTGCAGAGCTGTCATCATTAGTAGAAGACGGCAATTCCAGCATCTTTTAAACCAGTGGTTCCCAACCTATTTGCTATGGTGACCCGCAGACTCAAATTATTTTGGTATGGCGACCTATCGATTTATTGCTGTGTGGATTTGGGACCTTAGGTTTTTGGCAGCCATTGGCTTCATGCATTTAAGTTTGCCTATTTTACAAATATTACTCGAGGCATCCAAGCGAAAATTCACTTCGATCAGTAAAATGGCGAAAGTCTGCAGCCCACTTTCACCGGCTTCTCAACCCTCTATTAGGCCGGGAAATGCCGCTTGAAACCCACCAGCATTGACGCTGTGCCTAGGTCGTATTTCTTTGGTGACAGTTGTAAATGTGTGGCTCTAACTCTTTCGGTTGTGAGCCTGCGAGATGAATCCCCCCCCAAAGGCATTTGATGCTGTGTAGCTGAACTGCCAGGGCATGGGAATCTTCCAGGATGCTGTGACTTGCCAATTGCCGAGTTGACACCCGGTGGCAGGTGGGAATTAGCTTTTGTCATCCTGGAAATCTAAATTGCCGCCCAACAAATAGCCCGCCAAGCATGTTCTGAAGAAAGATTTGCTAAAATTGGAAGATGAACTGATGACAAACCCACCTGCACTTCTAACGGAACAGTGACATTCTTTTTTGGTGTGTGTGTGTGTGTGTGAAACAAGTAATATTTCAAACCCAACTCCTAGCACTTTTCTTGGAGTCTCTGATGTTACACCGGCAACATGGGACTTACTTCTCTGTGGGTTCATCTCACGGCTCTGCTGTAAATCTTAAAGACTTGCTAGCAGAGCTAGTCATTAAGAGAGCCAGTGTAGCGTAGTGGTTAAGTGCAGGACTAAGGCCTAGGACAGAGTGGGCAAACTTGCTCAGCATAAGAGCCACATAGAATAAATTTCAGATGGTTGAGAGCCGCAGACATGAACAAATATCACGCACATTTTCATTTAGAAAATTTGCAGATTTGCTTTTATTACCATTAAATGAGACTGCCAAAAATAAAAACAAAAGGGGTAAAAACAGATATGGATAATGATATTTATTTGTCCAATGATATTTATTTGTCTAGGAGAGAGAGAAAGAGGGGGGGAAAGAAAGAATGGAAGAGGTGGAAAGAAGAGAGAGAAACAAAGAAAGCAAATAGATAGGACGGGGAGGAAGGGATCAAATGATGCCTCCTCTTCTTCCCCAGCTGCCTGCTGGGAGCCACACAATATGTGTGAAGAGCCGCATGTGGCTCCCGAGCTTGCCCACCCTGGCCTAGGATACCCAGGTTCAGATCTCCAGCCTGCCATGGAAGCTTGCTGGGTGACCATGGCTTAGCGGTAGAGCATCTGCTTGGCATGCAGAAGGTCTCGGGTTCAATTACTGGCATTTCTAGATAAAAGGATCAGTTGGTGACGTGCAGCACCTCTGCCAGAGACCCTGGAGAGGCCACTGCCAGTCTGAGTAGACATTTACTGACTATGATGAACTGATGTTCTGATAAAGCAGCTTCATGTTCATGACCTTGGCCGGTCACGTACGCTCAGCTTAACCTAATACACAGGGATGTTGTGAGGATAAAATGGAGGTGAGGAGAATGATGTAAACTGCTTTGGGTCCCCACTGGGGAGAAAGGTAGGGTAGTGTGTAGTTTGGTGTAAGGTTCAGTGCAGACTCTAATCTGGGAGAACCGGGTTTGATTCCCCACTCCTCCACTTGCAGCTGCTGAGGTGACCTTGGGTCAAGTCATAGTTCTGGTAGAGCTGTCCTTGAAAAGGAGCAGTTCTCTGACAGAGCTCTCTCAGCCCCACCTACCTCACAGGGTGTCTATTATGGGGAGGGGAAGGGAAAGGAGTTTGTGAAGCCGCTCTGAGACTCCGAGTGAAGGGTGGGGTATAAATCCAATCCCTCCTCCTCCTCTTCCTCTTCTTCTTCCTCTTCTTCTTCCTCTTCCTCTTCTTCTTGGCATAAAATAAAATAAATAAGAAACCTTGGTGGTATTGGGAGTTGAGAATGTTGGGACACTTTGTTAACCAAAGCGAGAAGACTTAACAGTTTAAATTCTTAACTTTTCATTAGTTACAAAGAATATTTAGCATTTTGTTTGAAGTACCCATCAGGTTCTCCAGCACTTTGGAGTGTTTATATTGAACTGTCATGCCCGATAAATAAGTAACCTGGAACCACAGCAGAGTCAGGCTGTATGCAGCCTTTAGCTGTATGAAACTTGAATTAGGAAATAACCAATCATTGAGGACTTTCTTTTGGCTGCACTAGGAGTCAGAATCAGGGTCTTACTGTACCTTGGAAGCTGTTAGAAACCTTGTGTTACTTAGGTTACTGTTCAATAGTGGTGAATGCTACTCAGTAAGAAGAGCTAAAGCTTCACAGAGAAATAATGTAGATAGCCATATTGGGCCTTAGAAAAAATCTAGCAGTGCAGTTTTGTTTTGTTTTTAATTAGGACAAACAGTAGCCATAAAGTAGTAAGCAAGATTTGGAGTTTTCCAGATTTCTCCAGGCAGGATAAGTAAAAAAAGGGGGGAGGGTCCCTCAGGGCATGATGGAAAGCCCTAGTCTCAAGCTTGATTTAGTCTTAAAATGGAGATCAGGAACTGTTGCCACCTTACTTTGGCAAAAACAGAACACATGGTGAGGGAAGGGAGTTGCAGCCTAGGATCGGCATAGGGGTAGCACATAAACACCTAGTTTCTTTAAATGAAACTAAGTCCTCAGGGCCAGATGAAATGCATCCAAGGGTACTAAAAGAACTTGTAGATATAATTTCTGAGCCTCAGTCCATTATTTTTGAGACTTCTTGGAGAAAAGGTGAGGTGCTAGAAGATTGGAGGCGGGCAAATGTTGTACCCATCTTCAAGAAGGGGAAAAAGGAGGATGTGGGTAACTACCGACCCGTCAGCTTGACATCTATACCTGGGAAATCATCAAACAGACAGTCCTTGAGCATTTAGAAAGGATGGCTGTAATTATTAAGAGCCAGCATGGATTTCTCAAGAGCAAGTCATGTCAGACTAACCTTATCTCTCTCTCTTTTTTTTTAGAAAGCTACTACCTTGTTGGATCAGGGGAATGCTGTAGAGGTAGTTTATCTTGATTTCAGTGAGGCTTTTGATAAGTTTCCAAATAATATTCTTGTTCACAAATTGGAAAAATGTGGTTTGGATCCTATGACTGTTAGGTGGATCTGTAACTGGTTAGATTGCACCCAAAAAATGCTTGTGAATGGTTCCTCATCTTTCTCATTTTCTTGGAGGAGTGACAAGTGAAGTGCCTCAAGGATCTTTTCCTGGGACCTGTTTTGTTCAACATCTTTAGCAATGATTTGGATGAAGGGATAGAGCGAATACTTATTAAATTTGCAGATGAAACTAAATTGGGAGGGGTGGCAAATATGGTGGAAGACAGAGTCATGATACAGGATGATCTTGACAGGCTGGAAAACTGGGCTAAAACAAATAAAATGAATTTCAGTGGGGATAAATGTAAAGTTCTGCATTTAGGTAGGAAAAGTCAAATGCATCATTATAGGTTGGGGGAGACTTGTCTTGGCTAGTACGTGTGAAAAGGATATAGGGGTCTTAGTAGACCATACACTGAATATGAGTCAGCAGTGTGATGCGGTTGCTAAAAAGGCAAATGCGATTTTGGGCTGTATCAACAGAAGTATAGTGTCCAGATCACGCAAAGCAATGGTACCACTTTACTCTGCTCTGGTTAGACCTCACCTAGAGTATTGTGTTCAGTTTTGGGCACCACAATTTAAGAAGGATATAGACAAGCTGGAATGTGTCCACAGGAGGGCAACAAAGATGGTGAGGGGTGTGGAGACCAAGTCCTATGAGGAAAGGTTGAAGGAGCTAGGTATGTTTAGCCCGGAGAGGAGACGACTGAGAGGTGACATGAGAACCATCTTCAAGTACTTGAATGGCTGTCAGATTGAGGATGGTACAGGCTTATTTTCTGTTGCCCAGAAGGTCGGACCAGAACCAACGGGTTGACATTAAACCAGAAGAGTTTTTGGCTAAACATTAGGAAGAACTTCCTGACAGAGTGGTTCCTCAGTGGAACAGGCTTCCTCAGGAGGTGGTGGGCTCTCCTTCTTTGGAGGTTTTCAAACAGAGTCTAGATGGCCATCTGACAGCAATGCAGATTCTGTGAACTTAGGCAGATAATGAGAGGGAGGGCAGGAAGGGTTGCTTCAGTGCTTGGTTCTTGTGGCCCTTTCTTACACACCCATGGAAATGCAGATTGCCACTTTGGGGTCAGGAAGCAATTTTTCTCCAGGCTGGTTGTCCAGGGATCCTGGAGGTTTTTTGTCACCTGGGCGTGCAACAGCGGCCACTGGTGGTGTGGAGGGGGGAAGGTATTTGTGGATTTCCTGCATTGTGCAGGGGTTGGACTAGATGACCCCAGAGGTCCCTTTCCAATTCTGTGATTCTGTGATTTTAGATAGTGGAAGTGTAGGTTGGAAAGCAGGTTTCCAGGTGCACCAAAACATAACTAGCCTACAGAAGCAAAGAAACCACTCTTCCCTTGAGAATATAAATGCAGGGCAGTTAATCAGGTGCCGTTCCCAGCTTTAACCTGGATATGTTGGTCTGTAGGGTGGCAGTCAGCAGAAGAGAAGCGTAGTAGTGCTTCTGGAAATTTAAGTGGTATTGTAAGTTAAAAGCGTTTATAGAAGGCAACATTATCTAGTGATTGATGGCCATGTAATCCCCCATAAGCATGTTTAGCAATATATTGGGATGAGCTGGTATTGGTTCTATTTTGTTCAATCAGGATTTTATTTTAAGTCACTCTGGAATGTTTGGATGGGTAGGCCAAAAAATGTCAGTAAAATAAAGCCATTGTGGGCACTACAGACTAATTCTCTCCCAAAGTTAATCAGTGCTTAGAACAGCAAGTGTGATTTCCCGATACGATCAAGCCACTGGGTGAAGGATTCTTACTGCTGTTAATCGTTCAAGTATCTTCTAGCCATACTCATCCAAACCCAGGCAAACATTTATTGTCGCTGTTTCACATAGATGCGCATATGTTGTTGTTGTTCAGTCGCACAGTCGAGTCCGACTCTTCGCGACCCCATGGACCAGATTATGCCAGGCCCTCCTGTCTTCCGCTGCCCGCTGAAGTCTGCTCAATTTCATGTTCGTTGCATCGATGACACTGTCTAACCATCTCATCCTTTGCCGTCCCCTTCTTCTTTGACCTTCAATCTTTCCCAGCATCAGGGTCTTCTCCAGTGAATGCTCCCTTCTCATTTGGTGGCCAAAATATTTGAGCTTCAGCTTCAGGATCTGGCCTTCAAGGGAACAGTCAGGGTTGATTTCTTTTAGGATTGACTGATTTGATCTCCTTGCAGTCCAAGGGACTCTCAAGAGTCTTCTCCAGCACCATAGTTCAAAAGAATCTATTCTTCGGCGCTCGGCCTTCCTTATAGTCCAACTCTCGCAGCCATACATTACTACGGGGAATACCATTGCTTTGACCATGTGGACTTTTGTTGGCAAGGTGATGTCTCTGCTTTTTATCATGCTGTTTAGGTTTGCCATCGCTTTCCTCCCAAGGAGCAGGCGTCTTTTAATTTCATGGCTGCAGTCACCATCTGCAGTGATCTGGGATCCTAGGAACGTGAAGTCTGTCACTACTTCTACGACTTCCCCTTCTATTTGCCAAGGAGTGATGGGGCCAGATGCCATGATCTTAGTTTTTTTGATGTTGAGCTTCAAGCCCACTTTTGCACTCTCCTCTTTCACCCTGAGCAAGAGGCTCTTTAGGTCCTCTTCACTTTCTGCCATCAGAGTGGTATCGTCTGCATATCTGAGGTTATTGATCTT
This sequence comes from Gekko gecko, assembly GCA_029375565.1. NCBI lineage: Eukaryota > Metazoa > Chordata > Lepidosauria > Squamata > Gekkonidae > Gekko > Gekko gecko. Next base: position 36,073,687 of record JAPDNY010000017.1, on the reverse strand, counting down.
TTCCCCAGCAATCTTAACTCCAGCTTGTGATTCATCCAGGCCAGCATTTCGCATGATGTACTCTGCATATAAATTAAATAAGCAAGGTGACAATATACATCCTTGTCGTACTCCTTTTCCTATGCTAAACCAATCAGTTGTTCCATATCCGGTTCTAACTGTTGCTTCTTGACCCTTATACAGGTTTCTCAGGAGACAGGTGAGGTGGTCTGGTACTCCCATCTCTTTAAGAACCTGCCATAATTTATTGTGATCCACACAATCAAAGGCTTTAGCATAGTCAATGAAGCAGAAGTAGATGTTTTTCTGGTACTCTCTTGCTTTCTCCATAATCCAGCGAATGTTGGCAATTTGATCTCTAGTTCCTCTACCTCTTCGAAACCCAGCTTGTACTTCTGGCAGTTCTCTATCCACGTACTGTTGGAGCCTAGCTTGTAGGATTTTGAGCATGACCTTGCTAGCGTGTGAAATGAGTGCAATTGTGCGATAGTTTGAACATTCTTTGACGTTGCCCTTCTTTGGGATTGGAATGTAAACTGACCTTTTCCAATCCTGTGGCCACTGTTGTGTTTTCCAAATTTGTTGGCAAATTGAATGCAGCACTTTAACAGCATCTTCTTTTAAGACTTTGAATAACTCAGCTGGGATACCATCACCTCCACTAGCTTTGTTGTTAGTAATGCTTTCTAAGGCCCATTTAACTTCGCTTTCCAGGATGTCTGGCTCGAGGTCAGTGATTATACCATCGTGGTTGTCAAGGACATCGAGGTCCTTCTTGTATAGTTCTTCTGTGTATTCTTGCCATCTTTTCCTAATCTCTTCTGCTTCTGTTAGGTCCCTACCGTTTTTGTCCTTTATCATGGCCAGCTTTGCATGGAACGTTCCCTTGATTTCTCCAATTTTCTTGAAGAGATCTCTAGTCCTTCCCAATCTATTGTTTCCCTCTATTACTCTGCATTGTTCATTCAGGAAAGCCTCCTTATCTCTCCTTGCTGTTCTCTGGAAATCTGCATTAAATTGGGCAAATTTTTCCTTATCCCCATTGCCTTTAGCTTTCCTTCTTTCCTCTGCTATGTGTAAAGCCTCATCAGACAGCCACTTTGCTTTCTTGCATTTCTTTTTCTTTGGGATGGCGGTGAGTGCTGCCTCCTTTACAATGTCACGGACCTCTGTCCATAGTTCTTCAGGCACTCTGTCTATCAAATCTAGTCCCTTAAACCTATTCTTCACCTCTACTGTATATTCATCGGGGATGTGATCTAGGTCAAATCTGAATGGCCTTGTGGTCTTCCCAACTTTCTTCAATTTAGATGCGCATATGCACTTGTCCAATGGGGTGTGACTTTCAAGGTAGTTTTGAGTACGTCACAGGTATTCAATGGTTAGGTGTTTTACCATGCCTGAAAGAGTTGATGGTTTGCTTGGCACTGGATGATGGTCTAGACACTTGGGAGGCCCTCAGTCCCAAGGCAAAAATAGCGAGTCTTTCTCAGGGATGATTACTCAGTACCACCAGATGTCCTAAAAAAGTTAAAATAAATGGGGAGGGTGTGGTGTGCTGTAGATAGACAGCGGCCAGATTTGAATGGCAAATGTGTCCTAAGTTGATGGGGAACTCGGTCTGTGTTTCATGTGGTTACTATGTAAATAATACTGGTGTTCCAGTAAAATAAATGTTGCATGCAAGAAGCTTAGGAGCTAGACTGGAAAAAAGAACTGAGCTGGTGTTTTGTTTTGTTTTTTAAACTCTCAGCAGTTTCTGATGGATGAATATTTGCTAGAGACCGTCAAAGCCAGGTATCAGTCTTACCTGGCTTTTTATTTATTCCGGTAACAGATTAGTGACTTTGTAAAAGAGCTGTTCATAAGTCACTTTTATTCTTCAAGTGCCCAAGGTGAAGTACAAAAGACATAAAACACGATGGAAAAAAAAATAGCTTAAGATCTTCATTGGTGTGGCGCATTCCCTTTTATCTCAGCTTTGAAACCCGATCCATAAACAGAGTGGTTTCTTTTGGGGTGGATGCATAAATTAATAATTAAGCGGCGTCAGATTGCAGCTGTCTCATGGCGAACTCCTCAAGGCATAAGAGATAAACAGAAGTGGTCTGCCGTTGTCTTCCTCTACATACCAACCCTGGTCTTCCTTGATGGTCTCTCATCTGAGTACTAACCATGTCTGACTCTTGCTTCGCTTCCAGTATCTGATGAGCTGCTGGTGGGTGGATAGCCTTCAGGGATTGTAAATGGGGAGAGGAAACTATTTGCAAAGGGACAACAGTCTGTGGGTGATGTGAGCCATAGCATTAATTTGAGGAACAGATGCTTGCCCGTATAACAGTGGAGGCTGAACTCAGATCAGGTGGCCCAAAACAAATTGTATCGTCACAACATCTGCCCTTGGTCCCCCTCTCCTTTCTCCTGTCTAGCTATTCGGGAGTCAGTTTGTCTTTCTGCATGCTGTGTTCAGACGCAAGCAGGGCTTTTTTTTGTAGAAAAAGCCCAGCAGGAACTCATTAGCATAATAGGCCACACCCAACAGCGGAAACTCATTCACATATTAGGCCACACACCCCTGACAGCACAGCTCATTAGCATATTAGGCCACACACCCCGTGCTACCAGACGTGTGGTCATCCAGCCACACCCACCTTTTGCTTCTTAATCTGTTTACCTGGTTTGTTGTCAGAACCCAGGACTTTTTTTGGAGCAGGAATTCCTTTGCATGTTAAGCCACACACCCCTCATGTAGCCAATCCTAATGAGTTTCTGCTGCTGGGTGTGGCCTATTATGCTAATGAGTTTCTGCTGGGCGTAGCCAACTTGGGAGCCAGCCGGAACTCCGTTCCTGCGCGTTCCTGCACAAAAATAGCCCTGGACACAAGGATGCATAAGAAGCCTTCGAAGTAATGCTTCACAAATGTAGAACTTGCTTTCCAGGGAGACTGTGAAGCTGGACAGCTTTTGAAAGACAGCCGATTTCAGGTAGTTTTCATTGGTGTAGTGTCTCACGGTGCCTATTAAGGCCAAGTTGATAAGGCAGCGATGCGCTTATGTGAGATGCTCATGTTAATTTGAAATTTATACAGAAAGTGTGCTTGCAAGCCTGAGCTGCTTTAGAGGCCTAGTTCCTGGTAGGGAGAGGTGGGTTTTTAAAACTTAAATAATGGAATAATAGCGGGGGAACGGAAAGCTCAGAAATTTGAATATTCTCTTCTGCAGTTTTTACATGGGAGGGCAGATTGCCTCGACTTCTCCAAGCCACTGAGCATCCAGTTTTTCTGCTGTCACCACGAAGTTGACAGCAATAAACCATAATTCATTTTCAGAAGAATACCAAGGACAGAGCGTGCTTTCCAGAGACAGGTCTTGATTCTTATCAGGTGAAACACAAGGCAGGGATGTCAGAATTAAATATTGCACCACAGACTTGTTGGGGGGGGGGCAGTTACACAAGAAATACAATATTAAAACACGACAATAATGGAGTCTTTAGCTGTTGAATGGAAGTGCTTGACCATTTTGCTTTGGTTCTAAGGTACCTCACAGGGCAGTATTTTTTTTATTTTGTAGGCCCAACCTGGCTGGCCCAGGGTAGCTAGATGCCATCCGATCTGAGAAGCTAAGCAGGGTTGGTCCTGATTAGGGCTTGGATGGGAGACCACCAAGCAGGGGCTGTAGCCAGTGGTGGGGCTTTTGAGAGACTCTTTTCGGGGGCTCAGAAGACAACAGTGCCGCTGTGGACCCGGCCGGTGCTGAGAAGCAGCCGTCCTGGGGTCCCCTCCAGCAGTAAACCTCCTTCCTTCCTGCTCTGTTAATTAAATTTATATTTAATTCTAATTTAGTTTAATCAGAGCCCCATCTGGTGCCCCCAGAGCCCCCCCCTCCCCCATTCACCAAAGAAATCCTAGCTACAGGGCCGCCACCAAGGAACAAATCAGCCAGTATCATAGTGCCCCTGTATAAATCATTGGTGCAACCTCATTTGGAATACTGTGTACAGTTCTGGTCACCACATCTCAAAAAGGATATTATAGCACTGGAAAAAGTGCAGAGAAGGGCAACTAGAATGATAAAAGGGTTGGAACGCCTTCCCTATGAAGAAAGGTTAAAACGCTTGGGGCTCTTCAGCTTGGAGAAACGACGACTGAGGGGTGACATGATCAAGGTTTATAAGATTATGAATGGGATTGAGCAAGTTGAGAAAGAAGTCCTTTTCTCCCTTTCTCACAATACAAGAACTCGTGGGCACTCCATGAAATTGCTGAGCAGTCGGGTTAGAACAGATAAAAGGAAATACTTCTTCACCCAAAGAGTGATTAACATATGGAATTCACTGCCACAGGAGGTGGTGGCAGCTACAAGCATGGACAGTTTCAAGAGGGAATTAGATAAACATATGGAGCAGAAGTCCATCAGTGGCTATTAGCCACAGGGTATAGATGGGAACTCTCAGTCTGGGGCAGGTGCTGCACTCTATTCTTGGTGCTGGAGGGGGCAGCAGTGGGAGGGCTTCTGGTGCCCTGGCCCCACTGCTGGACCTCCTGATGGCACGTGGTATTTTTTGCCGCTGTGTGACAGAGTGTTGGACTAGATGGGCCATTGGCCTGATTCAACATGGGCTTCTCTTATGTTCTTATGTTTAACTCCAGGGTTTGCTATGCAGAGGAAAGCAACGGCAACCCACCTGTGTCTGTCTCTTGTCTTTGAAAACCGTACAGAGTCACCATAAGTCAGCTGTGTCTTGGCAGCAGTTTCCACCACCCATTATATCTGCCGTTTTGTTTCCATCCAGCAAGTAAAGAGCCAGTGCAGTGTAGTGGTTAAGAGTGTTGGACTGGTATTTGGGAGATCCAGGTTCGAATCCCCACTCATGCCATGGAAGCTCTCTGAGTGACCTTGGAGCCAATCACACAGTGTAAGCCTAACCTACCTCGCAGGGTTGTTGGGAGGATAAAACGGAGGAGAGGAGAACAACGTAAGCCGCTTTGGGTCCCCATTGGGGAAAAAGGCTGGGTACAAATGAACTAAATAAGTGTTCCTTAAAAGCATGCAGTTTCCTGTCTAGCCTTTTGGCTCACGCCACATAGTCCAATCACACAGGAAAGTATATTTCAACAGCACATTTTTGCAAGAGATAAAATACTGTCTTCTATAAATAAAATGCATGCATCACCGGTGCAATACACAGTAGCTCCACATTCTCCAGCACTTCTCCAGATCTAGCCAGTTTTTGCCTTAAAGAAAACCCGATTTGTTTCCAAAGGTGTAAATTGCTAGCTCTGATCAATTGAGAGCATGTGTGTATGCTTATGGTGCAGGACCAGTGAGAGCTGGCATATAAAGGGTTACCCAGACTTCGTTTGGGAAAGTTGCCTGAGAGTTACATCATCTCCTAATCGTTATCTGCCTCTGGCTCCTGACCTTATGCGAAAAAAATCCCCTGCTTTCAACTGCCCTTTCACTTGTGCTTACGGTTTGGTATTCTTGGTCTCCCACCAAGTCTGCGTCTGGTAAGGGTGGCTTGCGAGATTTTAAAGAACAAGAAACGCTTTAGAGCCTTGATGGCTCTTCCCAGTATGAGGGCTTTGCGTATACAGCTTGACCCCATAAGGTGAGAATACTTGGCTTTAGCAGAAGTCATTTGTGAGACAGACACAGAGAGAGAGAGAGAGACTGCCTTAACATGGAGGTACACAGCTTGCCTTTCTAAACAGAATTTCTTCTTCTTCTAAAGCCTTTTCTAAAAATGGCTTTCTCACCGGCAGAGTGCTTGCAGATCATCTGCCTTCTGCGGCTTAGGTCCTGCACAGAGAATTCAGTCGGGAAACTTTTGTCTGACAGTGTATTAAAGGGTATGAAACGTTCTCTGGAAGACTGATAGTCCCTTATTATCAGGGCTCCAGGAAATGACTGTTCTGGGTGTGGTCGCAAAAGCAGAACAGCTTTAACACATGAGCTCCCAGCATGGTTTGTAAAAGACTCGTAAGAATTGCTTTCGTTGACCACTGCCCTGGACAGATGTAATTCCTCTTAAGATAAACGGAAGTTAAGAGAAGGTGAACAGGGTGGCTTTCAAGAGCCTGCCATTAAAGTTCATGGGGGATTACTTCAAATGAAATAATATTTCACGTGAATGTGTTTGGTGCAGGGGTCCCCAGTCTCGTTGGGCTTGTGGCCACTTTTATTTACTTTTATGTATTTCTAGTCCGCCTTTAGGAGCTGCAGTGGCTCAAGTGGTTAAGACACTGAACTGCAGGCTGTGGAAGGTCAGTAGTTCAGCAGTTCGAGACCCGGGTGCTGCATGACGGAGTGAGCTCCCGTCTCTAGTTCCAGCTCCTGCCAACCTAGCAGTTCGAAAGCAAGAAATTGCAAGTAGATAAATAGGTACCACTTCGGTGGGAAGTAACAGCGTTCCGTGCGCCTTGGTGTTTAGTCGTGCCGGCCACATGACCACTGAAATGTCTTCGGACAGCACTGGCTCTTCGGCTTTGAAACGGAGATGAGCACCGCAACCCTAGAGTCGGATCCGACTGGCTTTCGAGCAAGGGAACCTTTACCTTTAGTCCGTCTTTCTTCCTCTGAGTCAGAGGACATCTTGGTGGGTGATTCCCACCCCTTCCTTCGGGGAGGCAGGAACAAATTCTTCCACTTCCTGTCTCTTTGGTGGGAGTCACTTGTCTCCTCAGTTCTTTTCCTGCCTTGACAGGGAGAGCAGTTCAGAATAGGCTGCTCTTGCCTGCCCATTTTCCCTTTCCCTACTAATACTTACTCCTAGATCCTCTCCTTGCTTGCTTCTTAACCTTTTATCTCCTCCTCGTGTATCTTGTCTTTCCTCCCTGTCTCACGTGCTCTCACTAAGAGTTCAGGGAAAGTTCCCTAAGGCCCGATCTGCATCTTGCATTTGCTCCACTGTCTTACCAAACCCACACTGGAACAGAAATCCCCATCTACATTGCAGGCCACTTTCAGGTTGATTGAGTGTCGCATTTTATGGAAGTGTGTCCAGACTGCACGCTGCTTTCACTTCATTTGATCTCTGGTTTTATGGTGGCTGTCTGCATAGATTTATGGCCGTTTTATGGCCATTCGGGGTGGGGTGACTCTGCAGTCACTACAGTTGGGGTGGGCCATTCGGGGGTGACTCTACAGTCACGGGATAGTTGAATGTGGTTTTGAACGGCACCTTTTTCTGTTCCAGTGTGGGTTTGGTAAAACAACGGAGCAAATGCTAAATGCAGATTGGCCCTCACTTTGATCGAGTGTCACATTTTATGGCAGTGTCCAAACTGCATGCTGCTTTCACTTCGTTTGATCTCTGGTTTAATGGTGGCTGTCTGCATAGATTTATGGCCGTTTTATGGCCATTCAGGGTGGGGTGGCTTTGCAGTCAGTACAGTGTTGGCCCGGGATAGTTGAATGTGGTTTTGAACTGCATCTTTTTCTGTTCCGGTGTGGGTTTGGTAAAGCAATGGAGCAAATACTAAATGCAGATTGGCCCCAAGTTAGGGACTGCAGCATTCAACAGGCCGCCTCATCGATTTAATAGCCTCCCAGGGCCATTAAGCTACTTGTGGATCCTCATGAAGATAGCAGCAGCTTCTTTCTGAAGGAGAGCTTGAAGCCCTCTCACTGCCAGTCCTGGCTTAAATGCCACTGGTGCACTCTGCATTGACCATCCAGGAAATGCTCTCTCAGCCATCCCGGAGACGAGGAGATTGGAGCTTCAGAAGCGCACCAAAAAGACGTGCCATTCCTCCCTTTCTGCCATGTCTGAGCCTGCCACTGGCATGCACCTTGCCAACCAACCTGGAGGAGGGTGCGGAGTGATTTTCCCCGCATCTATAAGCCATGCAGAGGTTGCAGGACCCAGAGAAAAATCTTCAAAGCTGCCCTTCTTAACAAGAAGCAGTGGCAATTGGGTCTGTCTCTGGCAATGATCCAGGTCTACTTCTGGGTAACACAGTAATCAGGTCTACTCATGAGTAACATGCAATGATCTGGTCTACTTGTGAGTAATGCACAAGGATCCGGAACCCCCATGCCGTCCTCTGATTTTATATATACTGAATATATAAACACATACAATATATCAAGAAAATGTAATGTACGTCATAACGTCTCCCAAACCCCAGAATGATAATTCTTAAAAGAAGCACTATCCTAAATAGTCCACAAGCACAAACCCTCTAAGGGCCCATAACACTCTTACTGTCCCTTGGAGGGCTTGTGCTTGTGGACTATTTAGGATAGTGCTTCTTTTAAGAATTATTATTCTGGGGTTTGGGAGACGTTATGATGCACATTACATTTCCTTGAAATATTGTATGTATTTAGATATTCAGTATATTTAATATATTTCTATGAGCATGACTGTCTTTGGAAAAAAAATTGGAACAGTTTTACCTTTTCATTTGTAGATTTATACTTTCCCTTCCCAATTTTGTTCCTCTGATTTTATAGCTTTGTTCAGACAAACATGAGGGAGGAGATTGCAGATTTCTGCCAGGGGGTGAGATGAAAGGCATGGAAGGAACTCTTTCCTCCAGAGGGAGACCTAGCTGACCCACTTAAGGCAGCTAGGAAAGAGGATTACCCCAGGAAAAGAGAGAGAGAGAACTCCCAGTGGGACCCAGACACCCTTTCAGACAGTCAAGTGGGTGAAAGGGAGGAAAGGGGGAATTTCAGACGAGGAAGAAATAGAAATCCCTGAACAATCCAGAAGATTCTTTAAGTCTGAGGATTACTGTTATGTCTTAACCAAGACCATGGTAGCCTTAGAGCTTCAAGAGAACTACCTAGGAGAAGACCCAGATCCGTCTTCACCAGAGGCCAAGGGCAGACCCAAAGGGGACAAAGAATTCTTCCCTGGAGCTAGTCTAGTGGGAAAGGGTGAATGGGCGACGCCTATGGCCAACAGGCAATTATTAGCTTTATCAGGAAACTGTGTGCATTGACATCCTTTATCACTCAGTTATTTCCGGTCCCAGTTGTGTATGCTGCAGTAGCAGCCCTACATAGTCATCTGGGCCATTGTCTGAAGATGGTGAAGGCACTATTAGGGATGGCGTGGACAAGAAGGCTGACTTGCCCAGGAAAGGCACATGAAGCCACTGCTATCACCATCAAAGCCTCAGTGACTGCCTCAATAGTCTCAAGAGCAGCTATTGTCTAGATCAGAAGACTTCTCCAGCAATCGTTATCTGGGGGAAGGAGCCAACAGAGTGCTCAAAGCCACCTCATTCGCTGGAGATGCAACATTGGAGAGCCAGTTTGGTGTGGTGGTTACGAGCAGGAGGACTCTGATCTGAAGAACTCTTCCACATGAAGCCGGCTGGCTGACCTTGGGTATCTCAGAGCTCTCTCGGAGCTCTCTCAGCCCTGCCTACCTCACGGAGTGTCTGTTGTGGGGAAGAGGAAGGGAATGTGATTGCATGCCATTTTGAGATTTCACAGGGTAGAGAAAAAGGTAAAGGCTTCCCTTGCTCGAAAGCCAGTCGAATCCGACTCTAGGGTTGCGGTGCTCGTCCCCGTGTCCGAAGACATTTCCGTGGTCATGTGGCCGGCATGACTAAACACCAAGGCGCACGGAACCGGAATACAGAATACCTTTATTGGCATAACTTGGCAAAGGCGAAGCAAGGGGAAGTTTAAGGAATAACATATAATACAAAGAACAACATCGACTGGTATTCTCGATGACTCGGAGTACAAATCGGTCCTAACATAGTTTGCAAGGTTTACAAAGCACTACTCTTGACTTCCATACGTAGGTCAGAAATTCAGCAACAGATAGTGTTATTGCTGGGCACTTGTCTGCTAGAAGAAAATTTAAATCCCCGTCCAGAAAGTCTCTCTGCAAGGGGAGGGGAGGCCGAATCAAAATATTGCGCATAACAGAATATTTAGGGCAGTGCAGAAGAATATGGGTGATAGAATCAGGTTCCCCACTATTGCAATTACATAGTCTATCCTTGAACTATATCTGCCAGATATATCTGCCAGAAACCACTGCCAAAGGAAAAAGGTTAAACCTCGCAAGCATAAAGACCCTCCTAGAGATTGGGGATGTCGTTGGCGATATACGGTACCGTGGAGGTATGCAAGGGGAGGAGGGGTAATGAGTAGGGAGAGCAAACTCCAAGGCTACCAACATTAATGGTCTGTGCCTCTATATCCCAGATTCTCCTCCTAACCACCTGCAAGATTGCTACCTCACCACAGTTATAGAGGGATTCGGAACCAGCTCTTCTCCTTCACCTTCTCCTCCTTGGAGAGTTTCTGGACAAAATCCTCAATGAAACCAGATATAAAAAGTATATGACGTCCAGAACCCTATGCAGTTCTGACAGGAAACCCTTTGGGAACTACTTCTTTCACTCCCAACGAATCCTATTGAGATTCAATAAAGAACACAAAAGACAAAATTGGGGCTTCTCCAGACAATCCTTCAGAGGAGGATCCTTCAACGACAGTTTTAACGAACAGTTTACAAACGGATCCGACAAAACTGTCCGGGACAGTAAGCCATCTAAAGTGTGGCTACAAACAAAATCTGTGGGGAGGGGCCATTTTCTCCATTTCCAAAACAGGTGGATCAGTTTTCAGACAGACAATTGGTCCCTGGAGATAGTAACCAAAGAATTCATCAGAACCCCCCCCCCGAAATGTTTTCTTATCTCCCCCGTGTCTTTTTCTAACCGAGACTGTTGGCCTGCAAGGAGCTTATAACGCTCTTATGGACCTATGAGCCATAACTGATAACTGTACTGTGCAATAAGTGTGCCAAGGACATGGACTGTATGGTGACTACAAGCTGATGCCAGCTGCCTGGATTGTGAAAACTTGCCCAGTTGAGGGAAGCCTCCTCCTGAGACGATGTGCCAGACCAAGGATGGATCCATGGGTTACCTGCCTCCTGCAACGCAGCAGAGATGAGCCAAGCACCCTGGCCACAGGCAGCACACAGAAGCCAGTAAAAACATGCTGCAGAGGAACACCATGGCATGCAAAGGGAAGCCTGAACTTCTCCACAGAGGCTCCATGAGCAGAAACCTCTGTTAGTACGCAGGCACATCCCCCCCCCCATCTTCGCCAGATACTGCACGTATGCTGCCCAGTATGACAAAGGAACTGCTTGCATAAAGTGATTAACCAGCTGACATGTCGTACCTGCCAAGCCCATCACCCAGAGAGCTCATTGGGCCATCAATACTAACGACCCTGGCTACTGCTGCTGTTGTCTTCTAAAGGTGTCACTGATAGTAATAAAAGAATCAGTATTGTCCAACCATTAGCCCCACCATTCTTCTGCAACTAGTTTTTGCCTAGTAACTTCCTGGGGATGAGACAAGGGAAGTGGCCAGTAAAGCCCACCCCCAAGTCCCAATAGTGTATAAAAAGTACAGGACCCGCCATGCTCTCTTTTCTTCTTCCTCTATACCTAACCCCACCCTTTCTTGCTGACTCTTGGTATAGCGCTGCCCAGAGTCTCTCCACGTGTTCTGCCAGTTTAGAATACGACCCCATTTTTACCTCATAGTCTCCCTTATTTTTCTGCTGTTAGGATCACTTCATCACGTCAGGACAGGTCAGTATTTGCCCAACCAACGAATTCCTGCTAATGCAAATGTCTCTGTACCCTTTCTGTCTATTTTTCTTAGAACTGTATTGCTTGAGTGTGTGACTGTGTTTATTTGTATGTGTGCATACTCCCCAGTAAAGAAACCATTTCATTAAGATTTGGTCTCTGTGTTTATTCTCTGGCTTACTGGAAAATGCAGGACTCCTGTATACATAGGTTATTGCTCCTGAATTGCCAATTGTTATTCTAATATCATAATTCCCCACAACATTATTAAGGACTAGAGCAATTTGGCTAACAAGACAGAGGCAAAGAAAATAGAAGAGATAGGAAAAGCAACCATAAAGAACAGGTCTTCGTCATTGATGATACTCACAAAATTGATGGGACTGCTGATTTTCCAGCATTGATACTATATAGTCGTGTTGACTTCACACGAGACCTTTGAAACAGTTCCTGAAAGTAAAAATCAGTCTTGCCTGGTGGACAAGAATGTTCAGTCTCTTACAAGGGAAGATTTACTGTGGTGAAACAGATCTTCATGGATGTCAGTCTGACTGGGTGTGGAGCAGTACTAGAAGACTTGCCAGTACAGGGTCAATGGCCCAACAGCAAGAGGAGACTTCCCCTCAACTTCCTGGAACGAAGGGCAATTAATCTAGCCCTACTCCACTACAGTCCATGGATCCATTCCTAGACCAGCACATTTTAAACAAAATAGACAATGTGTCTGCCAACACCTACCTCAACAAACAGGGAAGATCCAGATCTTCAGTGCTTCACAAGTAGGCAATCAAGATCCTAGCATGGGCAGAAAAGAATCTGGCATCCATCAGGGCAGAGCACATAAAGGGATGTATAAATACCCAGATGGACTGGCTCAGCCAACAGGCCACCCAGGAGGGGGAATGGTCCCTAAAGAGGGACCTGTTCCAACTGGTTATGACACACTTCAGTTTTCCTCAAATGGACCTCTTTGCATCACCAACTAACCACCAAATGAACTGCTTCTTCACCAGATTTTACCATTCCAAGGCCAAAGCAACTGACAGCTTGAAATTTCAGTGGCCAAGTAGACTTCTGTTCGCCTTCCCATCCAACACTGGTTCTCCTGAAATCAATCAGGAAGATCAAGGACCAGTATGAAGAAAGCATTGTGGTAGCACCATATTGGCCTCGGCGACTGTTGTTTTCTGCCCTGCAGTAACTATAGATCCATCCACCACTAATAATCCCAATAGTGCCAGACGTGCTTCTGCAAGGCCCAGTCTGACATCCTCATCCGGAGTGGCTGTATTTAACCAACTAGAGATTGAGTGGGAAAACTTCTTAAGACTAGACTATGCAGCAAAAGTTACTGACACCTTACTAGCTTCTAGAGAGCAATTCACTAATAGGATTTATAAGACGTCTCGGAAGGCCTCCGTTAGGTGATGTAGAAGAAAAAGGATTGATCCATTGGATTCAAGGATTAAATCTATTCTGTCCTTCCTGCAAGACAGTCCCACCAAGGGTCTCAAGGCCACAAGTTTATCTGGACACCCACACATTCGATGTTTTCTTAGAAGACCCACCACAAGTGCATAGATTTCCAATTTGGACATTGCACACCATGCTGTCAGCTCTCACTAAACATCTCTTCGAACCCATCAAAGCGATTCCTCTGAAATGGCAAAGGATGAAAACCTTATTCCTCATAGCAGTCACATCAGCAGGGAGGATGTCTGAACAAGCAGCATTGTCAGTTAAGCCTGATCTTTGCATCTTCCATAAAGACAAAGTGGTCATGCAGACAGACCTGCTTTCAAACCGAAGGTGAATTTGACCTTCACAGAACTCAAGATATTAGCCTGCCACTCCCCCCCCCAGTCCAATTCATCCTAAAGACAGGATCTGGTACACATTGGAAGTACGACACACACTAAAGTTCTTCATTTACATGACAGAACATATTAAGAAGACAGACTCATTATTCATTTCGATCTGCCCACCTAATAAGGGCTGAAGATATCGAAATCAGCCATCAGCGGCACTCTGAAGTATTGCATTATTTATTTATTTTACTAGTAGCAAAGCCTGTTGTAAAAGGAATGCAACAGGCGCTAGCAAGATCTCGCAGCACACGGAGGGCAAGAGGCTGGGTGCCACTTCCATGGGCTTGCCGCCCAGCCAGCTCCCTGTACCCTGGCGCAAGGGCATAGACTTTCCAATTTTCCAGAGGGGGCCCTGGGTTCTCTGGGACCATCCTCTCTCCCTCCCGTGGCAGGCAGACAAAGCCAGGTCACCGTCCATCTCCACCACTGGCCATCCGATGGGGTGGGGGTGCCACGGCAGCCCATGGAGGGTCCATGTGCGGCTCACCCAGGAGGCTGGCTGCACTGGGCGGATGGAGCAAGGCCAGGCTGGGCTGAAACCTGATTCACGAGGGGTGGCTGGCTGACTTGGCTGGCAGGTGCTCCCACTCCCCTCTCCCTCACCTTGGCGCGTCCCCTGCTGGCCCCTCTCTCTGGCACCCCTCCCTGGCACCCCCACTAGCCAATGACAAGTGGCGCTGCACCTCCCGCTCCCGGCTCTTGCGAGCTGTAATTGCAATGCAGGCGCCGCAGCACACGGTCCCTGCATGCACTCACTCGGGCCGCGGGGAACTCTCTGTGCCTGGGGAAGCAGCAGTGGGTGGAAGTCGACCCTCCTCCATCGGTCTGCCTTGTCTCTGGCAGGCTCGACTTTCAGACTTGTCTCTCTGTGACAGTGAAGGGTCTCCGTGGCCAGATGGCCATCTCCCTCCCTCCCTGGCTGCTTTCCCTCACTAAAAGCTCAAGCCTTAATTGGCGAATGCTGCTGGCTTCCCATTGCTATAGGAGTTGTTTGTGGCCAGGAACTGAGAGGATCAATCCCGTTCGTTGGCTTCCTCCAGACTGAGCCCGAGACGCTGGCCACCAGCTCTGTGGGTGGGACTGAGGGCACGCAGCGAGGCAATGCAGCCAGGGGATTGGCAGATCTCCTGAGTGACAGATCAGGGACCGAATTGATTTGGGAGCGTGTGGAACATTCAGGAAAGAGTCACCCCAAAACAGCATTATATATAAGGGGAGATTAGGTTTATGTCCCGCCCTATCCCAAAACTGGTCTCTGGGCAGCTCACAACAATTAAGCTCGAAATAAATAATAGTACCATGTAATAAAACCGGGTTGAAACAATCAGACAATAAAGCAAGATGGCAGCAAAAACAAGACCAAAAACTCCCGGGCAGTCCTTAATGACTCCTGAAGGATGATTAGTTCAATGATGTATTTCTGTGGGCAGGGGAGGCCGAGATGGATTGGACATCCGCCACCTCAGCCAAAGGCCGGTGGAACTGTGACGAGTCCTGCAGGGCCCTGATCTCACATGGGAGCATGTTCCACCATGTAATTCCCTGAGTATATGAATCTATTCACCCAATGGAAATAAAATGTTCTGAGTGGCCTTAGTTAGCGCCAGCAGGTTGACATGGAATCAAGGGATCTGATAGCATAAGCCTATAAACAGCAGATTTTTTTTTCCTTTTGGATGTGTGTGAAGGTGGGGAAGGGAACCCATGCGGGGCCGGTAGCTTAATGCGTTGGGGCTCTACCACTCTCTTCTGGGAAATATACAAGGTCTAAGCGGTTCTTCATAGCAGTTGTGTCTGTCATGACTGGGTTGCAGTCTCTTAATGGACTTTGCTAAAGCAGCCGATTGTGGCATTACGAGCAAAGCCCTAATGCGCAGTTAACGTCGCTGGAAGCTTAGTGAATGAGCACAGTCATACATCAGTGAGCGCAAGGGCCGTGGAACATTAGCCTTTGTCTTACAGGAGTTGACTGGCTGACAGAGGTAAGCATCTTAATGTGTTTATAACCCTTTCCGAGAGCAAGGCAGGTTTCCCTAAGCCGAGACTGCAGGTTTCTAAGGTGAGGGTGTGAAGTTTTCTGACCCTTTTCCATTCCACTCACTGTGTGTTGCTTTTTGAACAGCTGAGCATATGGAGTAGATACATGCGCTGTATTCACCACCAATGTTCCCTCTAAGCTGTGGAGTCTTGTGAGCAAAAATTCTACTTTGTGAGCTACTGGCATTAAAGTTCTGAGCGAGCGACTTGGCTGCTGTATAAGTTACTTTGCTCTGGAGCCATCCTTCCTGAGCTAAGACAAAAATGTGTGAGCTGGAGGCTAAAAACTGTGAGCTAGCTCACACTAACTCAGCTTAGAGGGAACATTGTTCACCACTTCTTTGAATTTGGGCTGCCAGAGGCCAGTGTGGGTGGACTTGTCTTGACACTTTGCGTTTCTGCTGTACACTTCTGCCTGAGTCTTTAGAGCTCCGCTCTTCCCATTTTTCTGTAATGTCTCTGGCCAGTTAGGTGTGGGCAAGACAGAACCTTGTCAGTTTGAACTATCATCTCCTTCTATTAATTATTTCTTTCGCTTATGAAGGCTGATTGTAGTTTGAGGTTTTTCATTCCCGAGGGGCTTTACAGTGCAGTTTTTAAGTTCCAGTATTCTGGCCTGGCTTTGGTGGTTTAAATCATCACGTTTCATCACAACTGTAGGTAGGTGTGCAGAAAAGGTTATGGTGACGCACTCTTGCCGGTGAGAGCCAATGTGGTGTAATGGTTAAGAGTGACAGACTAGGATGTGGTAGAGCCCAGGTTCAAATCCCCACTCCGGTCAGGGAAGCTTCTGATTGCACCCAGTCACCCAACTCTAGCTTCATTTACCTCACAGGATTGTTGTGAAAGTAAGATGGAGGAGAGAAGAACATCAGTGACTTGGGGCCTCCGTGTGGGAAAAGGTGAAGTCAAATAAACGAATGAATAAACGAGAGTCATGTCATTGCAGAACGTGAATAAGCCCATAGGCTGTGTCTCTTGGGAAAAGGAAGGGGCTGGGCCTATCCCTCGTGAGGAGGGGCCACGGTGCTGGCTGAAGCAGTGGTGGTCTGTTTTTGGTTTTAAGGCAATTTTGTTCCCGTTGTTTGGGTGACCAGGAGGGGGACAACCTGCAAACGATGGAACACCCCCCCCCCGGCAGGTTTTCGAAACCATCCTGCTTAAATAGACCGAAAGAGAGCAGATGGGGTGTGTGTTAGATATTTAGCATCAAATTCTTAAAAATAAATGGATATGTTGTGTAAATACTGTCTTATCAGTTGACCGTGCGTGCCAATGATCTCTTTATGGCTCCTCATTTTGGGGATTAGGTCCTACAGATTGTTCTCTGTGGCCAGAAAGAAATGCTCCATCCGTCTGTCCATCCATCAGTCCTCTGTAATAACCAGGTGGAGGATCGCCTGGTTAAAATTACTGCCCTTCCATATCTGTGACTGTTTTGTTGGTGTAATGTTGTTGTTAAGCCACAGTCATCGTGCAGATATTAAAAACAAGATTTCCCTAAGAACTTGCTTTTTTTAAGAAGAGATGCCAGGGTTTTTTTTCAGGGCTAGGGTTGTGCACGTACGAATCACAAGATTGGAAACTAGAATCATTTTTTTAAAAAAATTGTATTGTGCCTGCAGCTAAGAGCTGTACTTCAGTTGAGGGAGACAGGCCGTGACTGCAGGCTCAGCCTAACTGTTGGGCAGAGGAGGAAGGGGAAAGGAGATGCCTAAAGGCAAAGGAGCTGAAGAGCAGCTACGACAGAAGGCTGGGGAATGCATGATTTCCGTCCTTGAGTGGGAGTTTCCCCTTTCTTTTGCAAAATGCATTTACTTAAAACCATTTATATCCTGTTTTTGTACTTGAGGTGGCTTAAATGTATATATATATAATCTGAAAAGTAACAAAATATCACAAAACTTGAAATATTTAGGATTTTTTCCTGAAATGCTTATTTAAAGTGGGAGAGGTGTATTCACAGGGACTGAAGAACTGTCAAGAGTTTGGGTGTGATGCTGGATGCCTCTTTAACTATGAAGGCCCAGGTCATGAATATTGCCAGACTGGCGTTTTTCCATCTGTGCCAAGCCTGGCAATTGGCCCCCTTTACTGTTGCGCTCTGACCTAGCCACTGTGATCCATGCGGTTGGTCACCTCCTGGCCTGCCCCTGAGACTGACCTGGAAGCTCCAGCCGGTCCAGAATGTGGTGGCATGCGCCCTTATGGGAACGCCAAGGATGGCACATATACAACCAGTGCTGTGCCATTACACTGGCTCCCAGTTGAATACTGAGTCAGGTTCAAGGTTTTGATATTGACTTTTAAGGCCTTGAGTGGTCTGGGACTTCCTCTGGTATGTCCCCAGGAGAGCATTACATTTTGCAGGGAACAAAGGGTATCCGGCTGTCCTCCTCCACCACAGCCTTGTGGCATTTAATGCAGTTCTGCAGGGCCTGCAAGGCAGAGATGCTCTGCCAGGCCTTTGGGTTGAGGGCCTGGCAGCCTTCATTTTTTCTCCGCTCCTGCCTTTTGGCCTTCTCCCCCCACCAGTGAGAAGAAAGCACAGTCCATGCCATCTGAGATTTATGTATTGATTTTTACTTGTTTAAAAAATGCTTCTAAATTGTTTTTGAAATGATGTACATTGTTTAGAGCCTTGTTGTTTTACAGGGATTAGGTGACTGGGAAATTCAAATAAATAAGTAAACAGACCAGTCAATGGCAGTGTTCCCTCTAAGCTGAGTTAGTGTGAGCTAACTCACAGGTTTTTAGCCTCTGGCTCACACATTTTTGTCTTAACTCAGGAAGGATGGCTCCAGAGCAAACTAAGTTATGCAGCAGCCAAATCGCTCACTCACAACATTAATGCCAGTAGCTCACAAAGTAGAATTTTTGCTCACAAGACTCCACAGCTTAGAGGGGAGCATTGGTCAGTGGTAGCTGTCACTGAACCCTTTCCGATGTCTGCTGAAATATCTACTGCCATTTTAGCTAAGCAGGGCTACCCGCTGTGCTTTTCTGTGCAACTGTGGGCACTACTGATTCCGTTTGAGGCATCAGACTCTATTTCGTCTGCCACATTCTGTCCCATTTGGCACGGTGACCAGGCCAGCTTATCAGGATCCTGCCTGCTGAATTGCCCAAATAGAGTGTAAAAGCTTTTCCGTGCAGTCCTAAGCAGAGCCACACATTTCTAAGCCCACTGACTTAAATTCTGGATTGCTTGTTTTGTAGAACATGTCACGAGGACCAAAAAAGGGGTACCCTGAGACTTTACGCATGTGTGGTTTCATCCAGGAAGCATCATTCTGTCCCCCCACTGCCTTTCAAGTTTTGTTCAGGAACTTTTGGGCTCCTAAGCGGACCCACTAAAGGTGAACAGCCTCCCCCCTGCCATTTGCCCTCCCAGTCTTGTCTGCGCATACAGTGACGGGTGAGGGCCAGAAGACCAGGCCAGCGTGGGCTCACAAATATTCTCCAGCATCAGCTGTAAGGGCAGGGGTTCCATAGAAAATGCTCAGGTGCTTTTAGCCAGTGAGTTGACATGGGAAGTATTCTCTGAAAGCAGGAAGGTTTGAAAGCCTCTCTTGTATCTTATTAACATACTTCATTAACTTATAATTCTTAGCTCATTAGCTCTGGAGGCTTGAACACGGAGTGCGGAGCCAATAATATATATTTTTTTTTGCATGCCTCTAAATTTAACATGAACTTGCTGTAATAAAATAGGGCACAAGGGAGTACTCGCATTCAATTAATAGTAGATTGTTCATGCTTGTGCTGTCCTGCAGCTTATTAACAGGAAAATATCACATTCAGCTGGGGTAAGAAATCTAACTGAGTTGTGATTTTGGACAACATGCTGATGAATGGCAGATTGGCGTAAACACAGCTGTTGGAAGAAAGGGCACAATGGAACGAACACCCAAGAATTCTGTGCAAAGAGCTCTTACGATTCCTGGCGCTCTCAAAAGACCTCAGTTCGTTTTAGTATATTGCGTACTGCAGAATTGTATTCTGCTCCTATAAACCTTGTATAACTGCCTCCCCCCCCCCAATATGTAGCCATTTGTTGATGACTAAATGCATGTGTGAACCTGCCATAAGGTTCAGGAGGGTGGCTGTGTTGGTCTGCTGTAGAGAAGGGCAAGAATGAAGTCCCAGTAGCTCCTTGGAGACCAAGAGGTTTTCCGGGTGTCAGCTTCTGAAGGTCAAATCTCCCTACTTGCATCTGACGAAAGGGGTTCTGACTCTTGGAAGTTTATATGTTGAAAATCTTCTTGGTCTCTTAAGATATTGCTGGACTCGAACCTAGGGCCCCCCACCACCACCCTGTAAGAGTCTCCCTCGCTTGGGTCCCCGGCTTCTATGCCGTTCACAGCTGGGTAGTAGAATTTTGGTCTCTAGTAGAATTTTATTGTTTTTTAATTGGGTTTTTTTTGTATATTGTATTTGTTATCGAATCTGATGTAACCCACCCTGAGCCTGCTATGCGGGAAGGGTGGGGGATATAAGTCGAATAAATTAAAAATAAAATTAAGAAATAAAATAAAAGAGCAGGATTTTGAGTCCAGTAGCACTTTATAAACCAACAAGATTTTTGTGGTATAACCTTTCAAGAGTCAGAGCTCTGATGAAAGGGAGCTTTGATCCTTTTCTCTCTTTTTTTTTTGGGGGGGGGTGTGCACACGCGCACCTGGAAGTCACGTTGACCTCTGGTGACTGACACCCACCGGGGGGCCCTGGAGGATATTCAGAGAGATGGTTGAATAAAGCCTGCCTCTGTCCTCTGGACTTGGTATCCCAAGGAAGTCTCCCATCCAAGTACTAACCACAGTCGACCCAGATCTGACGAGATTGGGCTTGTCTGGGCTACCCGGGTCGGGGCCAAGGGAGCTTTGATTCTTGAAAGCTTTTCTACCCTGGGAATCTGGTTGGTCTATAAAGTGCTCCCGGACTCCAATCTTGCCGTTTGGGACGGAGAGATGAAACAAGCCTGTGCTTTGGACCTCCCTCCGTAGGAGATGTTGTCTTTTTAAACAAAACAAGTGACCGCTTTTGGGGGGTGGCTGAGGTCAGTGAACTGTGGCTACTGTGAAATAAACATTTGCCTCTGCGTTCTGTGGTCCTCCGTGTACACACAAGGGTCAGCTTGCCAAAGCAGGAGTGTTTACCGTGACAACACTGGGCTGCAGTCCAGCCCACAGTTATAAACCATTGACGAGGCCCGTGGCATTTCTCAAAAGGAGAAAGTAAATACGTTTTGGGTTGGCCCAACTGGTATTCAATGGGCTGCTTAGTGTTTGCAAGCTCTTCAAGAGTCACGTAGGGCTCGTGCCCCTTCTGGCCAGGGCGAGAGTGCGGAAAGGACCATGTGTCTGGCATGGGGGCCAAAGGAACTGTGAATACCGCGCTAAAAGAACCGATGGCTCTAGAACACCTTCCTAACCATTGCGACAACTCAGCCACTAAGTTGATAAATCATATCCTAAAAAGCCGCCGTCTCTACAGTATTGATTTTTTTCTTTTTCAGGAAAAGACTCCCCAGCCCCATTCTGGCTTGTGGAACTTTAGACCCCTTTCCCACTGACCTCTCTAGCACTGTCTTTCGAACTTTCTAGCTTCAGGGAACCCTCTTCATAGCAATATTCGCACTTGCAACCCTCCTGTGCCCCTCTGTGTCGCAAAGGATTCTGAGAAGCTTTTGAGGGCAAGTGTGTTGGCTTTCACTGAAAGATGGTGAGACCCACACACACACACACACAGCAAAGACACAGGTGTTTGTGTTGTCTTGTGCTGTTCAGGGAACAAGGCATAGTACTGGGAAGACTTCAGAGAAGCTTCTTGATCATTTATTTATTTATTTGCTTTTGGATTTATATCCCGCCCTCCCCTAAGGCTCAGGGCGGCTAACAAAGAGGCATAAATGCCACAGTTAAAACAGATAAAACAGAATAAAACAATATAATACAATACACTAAAGTGTCAGTGCTCTCATTAATGTAAAACAACAAAATTTCAAATTACTTACCAGATGGTACCTAACTCCTTTAAAACTTCATCGAATTAATTCTAACTTCTCACCAATGTGTTGGGAAAAATGCGGTTCTGTTGGATCATATTTACATTGTTGGTGGGAATGTTCTTTGGTTAGATCATTTTGGAACCAAGTCCTAAGGGAAATCAAAATTTTAACAGGCCACGAAATCCCCGAATCCCCAGAGTTAATCTTATTGAATGATTGGGACGAGGTCCCAATACCTACAAATAACAAGGAATTGTTTTCTATTCTACTATCGGCAGCCAAATCAACCATAGCTCAAAATTGGAAGAATTCTTCCCCCTTATCAATTAGGACTTGGTTCATGAAGGTATGGGATCATTTCCTAATGGATAGCATAGTGGGAAAACTGGCCAACTCTGTTCCTTCCTTTATGGTAGCTTCCTTCACTGTTTTGAATATAGTTAGAAGAGAATTGTTTGAAGTTATACTTGTTAGTATATATTTTTTTGTTTTCCTTTTGTAAATGTTGTAGTTAATTTGTGTGTTATGCGAGTTGTTATATTTGCAAAATAAAATAAAAATTGTTTACATTAAAAAAAAAAAGTTTCTGTGCTCTCGATGTCAATACTCTCAGAGACGGGTTTCTAAGAAAAGTTGTTAATTTCAGTCCGGCAACATACCACCCCATGGTTCAACCATCCCATCTTCATCCAGGGACGTCTCGCACCCCGACAAAGCCCACACAATGGTGGTAGGGGAGCAGTGGTGGAAAACAACGATGGTTAAAAGTGGTGGCAGCGTCTCCTACTCAAAAGCCTGGCGGAAGAGCTCCGTCTCACAGGCCCTGCGGAACTGCCTTGTTCAAGAGTCCCCTGTCACGCTCCCCCAATTCCTGTTAATTCAGCTGTGTGGGTATAAGATCCTGTTTTTAGAAATGCCAGAAGTTGTCGAGTGTGCATACGCTCCCTGGTGCAGTAGATGAACTTGGTGTGCCTTAACGTTTGCTCCTTTCTCTCCCCCCCCCCCCGCTTTCTTCCACTGTAGGAAATGGTTTTGTGAACTCGCGTGCTTCGCCAAGCCTGCTTGGCAGCACTGGCAGCGGGAATAATCTAAACAAAGTGATGCCCACAAAATCTCCACCTCCCCCTGGTGGGGGCAACCTTGGCATGAACAATCGGAAGCCAGATCTCCGCGTTGTCATCCCTCCATCTAGCAAAGGCATGATGCCTCCTTTGGTAAGTTTTTGATTTCTTGATGTGTGTGTTTTCGAAGTGAGATCTGCCTCGGTGGCCCATCTGTGCAGATAGAGCAGTTTTCCCCCCAAATGCATTTTAGATGCCTGTAACAGAGGATTACTGCCAACCTAGCAGTTCGAAAGCAAGAAATTGCAAGTAGATAAATAGGTACTGCTTCGGTGGGAAAGTAACAGCGTTCCGTGTGCCTTGGTGTTTAGTCATGCCGGCCACATGACCACGGAAATGTCTTCGGACTGTGCTAGCTCTTCGGCTTTGAAACGGAGATGAGCACCGCAACCCTAGAGTCGGATTCGACTGGCTTTCGAGCAAGGGAACCTTTACCTTTAACAGAGGGTACATGTTAACGGCGATCCATGAGAAATTCCTCTCTCATGTCTCTTACTGTCTGAATAAAGTCATATCTGGGCTTTGTAATTCTGCAAGTTATTTGCATATAGGATCTCTTACCCTGAATACTGGATTTCCGAATGTCCTACCCACGAGAAGGATCGTGTGCAGTGAAATCATGAGGAAGTATCTCGGCCTCCGCTTTTTCCAGAGAACAGAGTTATCTCTGGTGAAAAGAAAGGGTGGAGCAGGTCTTTCTTTGGTCGTGTTTACAGGAACAATCACATGTTTGTTTGTTTTAATCCCTGCACTGTTCAAGAGGTCTTGGTAAACTCTCGCCAACACATCCTGTGACAGATTTCTCGGCCAGTTACATCCTGTGTGAGTTGTTGTAAGGTAGCCTTTCCTGGATTTGCACTGCCCTGGGCAGCCCAGGCTTGGAAGCTTAAGCAGGGTTGGCCTGGTTTAGCATTTGGATGGGAGACCAGCAACAAAGTCCAGGACTGCTATGCGGAGGCAGGCACTGCCGGACACACGCCTGTTTGTCTCCTGCCTTGAAAACCGTAGGGTGTCGCCGTAAGTCGGCTGCAGCATGACGCCACCGTCCAGCAGCCCTTCCTGTCGTGTAGGGGCGCCATGTGCAATTTAGCAGAAGTTCTGCACCAAGAAAACCTGGAATCCACTACTGGCATAAAGTACACACGTTCACTATGTTGTGTACATTTTGAGTGTTTACTAATTCTGGTGCTGCCGGACGGCATGAACAACGGTGCAGGGCGCTGCGCCTTTTGGAACAAATAAATAAACCTCCGTTTCTGCCGGACATGTTCAGGACTGTGCCCTGCAGCGATTGAGCATTTTAAGGAGGGAGTGTTTGGTCACCAAGCAGGCCTGTGATTTAGTGGTTAATGTGTTGCTTTAAATCAACCAAAGAGGTTTTAATCTCCCAAGTTGACTGTTAAAAGTAATGCCCTCCTCACAGGGTGGGGTCGGAGCCACGCCTTGATCTTGGAACGGCAGGATCACGCTTCTGCCGTGTCTAGCTTCCGAGATAGCATCCAGTATGGCAGCGTGCTTTCGAGCCTTTCTTTGTTTTGCTTTTTCATCCGTAAGGGCTGGAAACACAAGAGAGTTCTCCCGAAAGCCGAGATACCCAAGACGAGGGATTCAAGAGGCTTGAAGGCAAGCTTCCTCCTCTGAGCCTTCTGGCTCTGCCAGTTGTTGGGCTGTGAAGCGCAGCTCTGCAGTGCGGAAAGGCCATTTCTCTGGGCTTTTCGTTCCCTCCTAGTAGCCCAAGGCTCCGAACCGCCAGTGCACGACTGAGACTGGCCAGGCACGCTTCTGAGTTTTCGTTCCCAAACACAACTGGGAGTTGTGGCCTTCCCAGAGGAGTTTTAACGGAACTAGTGTTGCTCTGTCAGAGTCGGGATTTCGGTTGCCAAGATGAGTTTTCCTTGCGGCTGCAGTACGACAGCGTGGGCTCTGAAGCATTGGTAGCCAGGGTGTTTTTTGGGGGGCGGTCAGACTGGCCAAAGTGCAGAACCCTCCACAGTCGCACATGATAACAGCACCGCTTGCTGAATTGCCTTGTAACCTCAAAATGCTAGTGTGCTAAATATAGCTAACTCTTCAAGCACAAACGTGACTCTTTCATTCTTGAGAACCACCCTATTCTTAGTAACTTTATTATTATCCCTCTTATTTGCTGAGGACAGTCGGAGGAGGATGAATTGGAGTTGGTGAGTCTGGGTTCCTACTTGGTATGAGACAACAGAATCCGGAGAGCTTTCATCTTAACTGTGTGTTTATAAATTAGACCAACGTTCCCTTTGCTGTAGGGGAAAAAAAAAACCCCAAAACCTGCAGCCCGTCTTGGTTTATTGCAGTCTTCGTGTCAATCTGTAGAAAACAAAGTAATTGCTAGCCAAAAGAAAAAAAGAGAGAAAGTTAACATTGGTTGTGGGCCGAAGCTTCTAAGGGAACATTGGAGAGTGGGACCTCAAACAGCAACCGCCTGTGCGCAAAGGAGAACTTGGAATCTTCCTTCTAAGGTGCCTTATTGCCCCTCAAGTATTTTTAGAGAAGGGACTTCACTCACGAAGTTCCGCATATTGTAACGCAGATCCGCTGCTGCCCGCTGCTGCTTTCCTTCTGGGCGATTACATCATTCCGGGTGAGATCACCATTCTAGAGATGAAGTTAATTTCATGCTCTGGAAGAGAAGCAAGCCACAAGGGGGTTCCCTGTTTACCAAAAGAGGTCCACAGTCGCAAGTTCCTTTTTTCTCCTTTCCCCCCCTCTGTATCTGCCTGCCTTTGGAAAAGACCCTTCCCCAAATGTTTTACATCTCCTTCGTCAGAGGCATGCTTGTTTATTTAATCAGCGTGCCTTTGAAAGACAAGCAAACAATAGTACGCACATGATTTGTGTTTGTTAGTAGCACCGGTGGGGTTTTCTTTTTTCATTTCAGAAAGGGCAATAGTGTGGCCAGCTATGTCGAAAGGAAATCTGATTTTTTTCATTAAAAAAAAAAAAAGTCATTCAAGTGATTCTTACACTTTATTCTTAGCACAGACCTGTTGCTGTTACGGGGCTCTCTTTGCATGCAAAGCATGGGATTGCTGTGCATCAGTTTGTTTGGTGAATGCATATTTTGTGTCCGAAAAACAAAGTAAAGATATAAGAGTTTAGCTGCAGTGGAAGTTATCAACAAACTGTTTTCTACACACACCCGTATATTAACTACTATTGATTGTTCAGAGCCTGGGACCGTGCCGCACCTGTGCTAAGCTTCCTAAGGGAAAAATATCTTTTCCCTAGGAAAACACTTCGCAGAATTTTGCTAATCAAGTCACTGCTCTGCATTAGGCAGGTCTCCCGTCCATATTGTTCTTGTGGTGTCTTGTAGCTTAGGTTGCTAGACTTTTTAGTTGCACAACAAAAATTCCTTAAGGTTATAAATATACAGCCTGTTTATGTGATTACAGCTTACCTTGTCTGTAGGACTTGGGTCGTGTAACTCTTTTACTTCTATGTTCACAACTGAACTAGGTCATAATTATTCCCTTTACAGATAGGTAACTGAAAGTGACACATCAGTCAGTCTTTGAATAAGCTGTGAATGGAACCCACTTTGCAATGCTCCCTCTAAGCCTGTGGAGTCCTGTGAGCAAAAAATTCCACTTTGTGAGCTACTG
Source organism: Gekko gecko (assembly GCA_029375565.1). Lineage (NCBI taxonomy): Eukaryota > Metazoa > Chordata > Lepidosauria > Squamata > Gekkonidae > Gekko > Gekko gecko. The sequence continues at coordinate 36,047,423 of JAPDNY010000017.1, read as the reverse complement.
GCATTAGAGTTGTGAGCGAGCGATTTGGCTGCTGCATAAATTAGTCTGCTCTGGAGCCGTCCTTCCTGAGCTAAGACAAAAAATGCGTGCGCCGGAGGCTAAAAGACTGTGAGCTGGCTCACACTAACTCAGCTTAGAGGGAACACTGGAACCCAGGTCCCAGTCCGGTCCCAGTCCAGTTTTATCCCAGTGGCTCATATGAGCTAGTGACTTATCTCCCCCCCCCAAGTACACATCCCAAGTTCAAAATCCCTGTTTCTTTGCAGTGTTGCAAAAGTCGATAAATCGGGTGTTTCTCATACAGAACCGATGCATTTTTCATAAGATGGTGTCAGGCTGAAGCCCCAGATTTCACGTCATCTCAGGCTCATGGTCTGTTGTGTGAAAGGATTGGTTTTCTTAATAGATAGCGGGGGTTTTCAGACAGATGAACTGGTTATTTATTTATTTTTCAAATCTATACCCCGCCCTCCCAGCCAAGGCTGGCTTCAGGCCGGCTTGCAAGCTAATGCTGCTTTACATGGTATCATTGGTGTGGGTACACATTAAAGGAAGTCTGCCTGTTGTAGCGGGAGGTCCCTTGTTCCAATGCCTGTGCACAGTGGAAATAAATCTTCAGCTGCAGGCCAGGGACTGGTGTCTTTGCAATAGTCTCCCCGTGGCAAAAGAAACACATGAAATCCACTTCCCCTGTTATGTCTTCAAACTCACAAACGTATCATACATGACGTCCTACAGGTTCCCCAGACAAGGACAAAGAACGGTTCATAACTAGCATGTTACGGGAGGAGATGGCCCTCTGGCGGCAGGACTGACTCCTGCAAGGGAATTATGCATCTAGCGTAAAACCAAGTCCTCCTCTAAAAAAGTAAATGGGTCAGACGTTTGTCAGTGGGATTGAAGCAAAACAGGACCGGCTTAAGCTGGATTGTTGTTGCCCTGACTGCTCCCAGTACTTTGCCCCCCATCCTTTCTCACCCCACATCTTTTATTACTCAGAGCCTCTGTTGCTTCTTTAGCAGAGTGTCTGCTTGAAACCTCTTCTGCCCTGTTTCGTAAGTGAATCGAGTGGGAGAGGATGCTGAAGTTTGAGATGGCTAGATGAGGGAGTCCGTACACTCCAAGTATTGGCCTGTTGTTTCTCCTCTTTCCCTTTCCCCGGAGGAAGCCCAGCAACTCTTGAATTTTGATATCCCAGGAAGCTTCTAGTGCCTTCCTGGGTTAGGCTGGCCTTGAATTTAACTTTCATCAGGCTGAATTCCAAGTACGTTATGGACACTTGTCCTTTTTCAGCCGTGTCGAGCCTTTAAAACACACAGAAGACAGAATTGCAAGTACTGGTCAGCTGTTTCTCCTCTTTCCCTTTCCCCGGAGGAAGCCCAGCAACTCTTGAATTTTGATATCCCAGGAAGCTTCTAGTGCCTTCCTGGGTTAGGCTGGCCTTGAATTTAGCTTTCATCAGGCTGAATTCCAAGTACGTTATGGACACTTGTCCTTTTTCAGCCGGGTTGAGCCTTTAAAACACACAGAAGACAGAATTGCAAGTACTGGTCAGCTGTTTCTCCTCTTTCCCTTTCCCCGGAGGAAGCCCAGCAACTCTTGAATTTTGATATCCCAGGAAGCTTCTAGTGCCTTCCTGGGTTAGGCTGGCCTTGAATTTAGCTTTCATCAGGCTGAATTCCAAGTACGTTATGGACACTTGTCCTTTTTCAGCCGTGTCGAGCCTTTAAAACACACAGAAGACATAAAGCACGAACAAACGGAAAAAAAATCCCTCCACAACACATCCCAATGGTGGCTTGCAGTGGTATCAGGAGATCATCTCCGGAATCTTCAGTCTTTGAATTGCTCTTTCCATAAAGGGTTAGGGCGCACACCTCCTTTCAGGACACTTGGGTTAATAAAAATGTGCACAAAACAGGGTATCTGTGATAGCCAGTTTGGTGTAGTGGTTAAGTGCGCGGACTCTGATCTGGGAGAACCGGGTTTGATTCCCCACTCCTCCACTTGCACCTGGCTGGATGACCTTGGGCAAGCCATAGTTCTGGCACAGCTGTCCTTGAAAAAGAGAAGTTTCTGTCAGAGCTCTCTCAGCCCCGCCTACCTCACAGGGTGTCTGTTGCAGGGAGGGGAAGGGAAAGGAGTTTGTAAGCCACCTTTGGGTAGTGAAGGGTGGGGTATAAATCCAGTCTCCCCTCCTTCTTCTATGTTAGCACTCAAACGTTTACGCTTCTCTCTCGCACACAGAAGCCCTCCAAAAGCAGGTGACAATTCCGCTTTTGCAGAACAGTCTCATGGGTCTCTGTGTAACTTGTCTGAGGACATCCCCCACCCCCAGATTCCTTTCTTAGCAGAGCCCAACACTCCAGTCTGGAAAAGCGGCAGCCCACAAATAGGCTTAATTTTTCCTCCTCCCAGCGGCGTGGACGTGCTTCGTGTAAATTCTGTCGGGAAATCCACATACAAGGATAAAAGTGCTCCGAACGCTTGCATTCGCTTTAGCTGTGGTTTTGTTGTTGTTGTTGCCTGCCTCTCATCTCTGTTTTGCATGTGAACCAATTTTAGAACACCCAACGGTTAAGCAGTTCACAGTCGACGCAGCCTCTTGCCACGCCAGTTGTGTCGGTGACGACGCCAAGCTTGCCCCCACAGGGACTGGTCTATTCTGCCATGCCAACGGCGTACAATACCGGTAAGCATTGCACAGCTTTGGCCCTTCCCCCCCCCGCTGTTTGTTTGCAGATGGAGGGGATTCTGAACCTTTTAACGGAGTCCTCTCCCAACATGCCAGCGTTCTGTGTGTGGGGTGGGTGGGGGACACAGTCAACATGAACCTCAGCGGCTGTCTGAAGCACACTAATAATTGTCTGCTGTCAAGTTGCATCTGACTCATGGCAATCGGGGTCTGTGGGGGTTTCAAGGCAAGAGCTGAGCAGAAGTGGTTTGCCATTGCCCAGCCACAGCATAGCAACCCCCCCCCCCATCTTCCTTAGTGGGCTCCCATCCCAAGGACCAGCCGTCGGCCTCCTCTGCTTAGCTTCCAAACTGTGATGAGAAACAGGGTAGTTGTGTGTCAGGTTCAACTGCAAGTAAGTCCAGGCACTCTTCATAAAAGATATGCTTTCCTGGAATAGCAGTAAGTTGCCGTAGTTAGTAGAGTCATTGTCAGGAATGCCCCACCAAGCATAATGGTGTACAGGTATAGTGTGATGCATAAGCAATACTAGCGAATGAAAATTGAGCCTGTGCGCGGGAATACTCCCGGCGGGAGGATACATAATAAGCAGGAGATGTGCCCCCCCTCCGCCCCTCCACCTAAAGCGAGAAACTTTCCACCAGCTGGGAACTTCGGCCTGTGTCTCTTCTTGCTCAAGGACACTGAGATAGAGAACTCTCCCACAAGTTACAGCGAAGCATTCTATGCGCAGGCGTGGCAACTAATTAAAACAAAACAATACAGACACTGCGTGAATACAGACAGGGAAGATAACGGCAGTGTAACTGACATCGTGGCATTCTTAAAAGTACGTTACATATCGCAGATCCTCATTCTGTGTAATGTGCCCGAGCAGCTCTTCAGCGAGAAAGCCGTATTTTGCCAGTACTGGCTGCTACCTGTGTTCATTTTTTTCTCCTATGTTATATTCTTAGGTTTTAATTTGAGCAGTGGATTAGCCCCTGAAGTTAATCTCAGGGAGGGCTGCAACCTAAATCAAGGAATATTTATTTATTTATTTATTGACTTTTATCACGCCCTCCCGCCAAGGCGGCTCAGGGTGGCTTACAAGCAGTTAAAGCCCAGTATACAATTTAAAACACAATATTACTACATCTAAAAATAATACAGTACATACTGAGTTACATTAAAATATGGCGGCATTCTGTATAAAGTGCTGTATAAAGTGCTGGTGCTGTTGCGGTACTGCTGGTGTGGCAAGCACATTAAAATGCTTGACGGAAGAGCTTGACGGAATCAGAATGAAATTGAGAGAGCTAACAATTGATTTTTTAAAAAAAAAAAAAGAAGCAGCAACAAATCTGCTTCTTTCGAAAGACACACAAGATGTAGGACCTCAGCGATATAGTGGTATGTATGCATTTTTGAAGACTGGCCACCACACCAGTCTGCACCATATGGCACTCTAGGAAATCTCTCATTGGTGCTGAAGTTAGTATCAGACTGAGCGACCGTGGTGGATCCCTGGCCCTAACCTTCCCACTTCACTGAGCAATTCTTAAAGCCTTCCTCCAACTCAAGTGTCTCTTCCATTAGTTGCTGTAGATTTTCCGGGCTGTGTGGCCATGGTCTTGGCATTGTAGGACCTGACGTTTCGCCAGCAGCTGTGACTGGCATCCTCAGAGGTATCACACAGAAAGATGAAGTACTCTCTCTGTGTCAAGGTGAGAAGAAAAAAAAAATGGCAGGCAGGTAATTTATATCTACTCAGAAAGGTGGGGTAAGGTCGAGTCCTACAAGATAACGAGGATGCCAGTCACAGCTGCTGGAAAAACATCAGGTCCTACAATGCCAAGGCCAAGGCCACCCAACCCAGAAAATCTACAGCAACTAATGAACTCTGGCCATGAAAGCCTTCGACAGCGTATTGGCTCTTCCATTGTTGGCAGAGCTGTTTCAGTTGGAGGATGTCTGGACCCATTCCACTGCGCTGGCATAGGGTTTGGTACCTATTTGCTGGCACAGTGAATTTATCAGGGCTATTTTTGGGCGGGAATGCACAGGAACGGCGTTCTGGCTGGCTTCACAGTTGGCCACGCCCACTATAGCCAAAACCTCGGCATATGTGGCTACAGAGGGAAGACCTGGAGAGTGACCCCCCCGCCAGCAACTCCGAGGTGGGTGAGCTGGGGGGGGGCTGGAAGGATCGGGGATCCCCGGCCTGTCCAAGGGCTGGCTTGCCTGGGCTCCCCGCAGCCGCGGGGCGCCTGGGCAAGCCAAGGGAAGGCATGGGAGTGTGGCTTAATATGCTAATGAACTGCTCTGTCAGCGAATGGGTTTCTGCTGTTGGGTGTGGCCTATTATGCCAATGAGTTCCTGCTGGGCTTTTTCTAAAAAAAAAAGCCCTGGGATTTATTATTTACTTATTGAATTTCTGCCCCGCCCTCCCAGCTAAAGGCCAGTTTGGGGCGGCTTGCATAAAATGAGCATCGAGTTTACAATAAAACATAGATTAAGCAACGGCAGTTAAAACAATTCTAAAAGCATTTAAACCGTAGGACATAATAAAGTGCTAGTGGCCGTGAGTTCACAGTGGTGGTTATTACTCAGTTCTCGCTTCTCGCAGTCGGCTCCTCGACCTTCTTAGGTTGTATTAGGCAGCTAGCTCAGGCTGCAGTTAAAAATCCCGGGGGGGAAACGGGAATGATAGGAATGGCCTTCTAGATAATACTTTTAAGAGGCTGAAATGATCCCGTGTATGCTTCGACTAAGCCCCTGATTGCTGCTAATATTAAAATATCACTGATATCAGATACCTTGGGTTTGCAGACAGTTTTGGCTAGGGTTGGCATTCAAATTTAAGTTGGTTTTTTTTCCTACCCGGAAATGTATCTTGTAGCTCTCACCAGATTACTTTTTAAAATCCTTTATGTTCCCCAGGGGCTAAGGTCATCAACTAAGAGAGCTATCGCGCAGAGTGATTAAGTGCAGAAAAACATTTGCAGCTCTCTCTCCTTCCAGCCCCAAAAGGAAAAAACACACACACACAGCACACAAGTGTTAATTGATGGACTGAAATAACTTCCTATGTGTGAATCAGTAGTGGTAACTATCTAAGCACTGTATTCTGTATTTGAAAACCTAATCATCCAGTCAGGTTATTAAAAAGCATCCTTCTGCCACGAAAGTATGGCGAAACAAATTTTGTTGTGTGCTACTGTGTGTTTAGAGGAGGTGCGGTGGCTCAAGTGGTTAAGACGCTGAACTGCAGGCTGTGGAAGGTCTGTAGTTCAGCAGTTCGAGACCCGAGAGTGCCGCGTGACGGAGTGAGCTCCCGTCTCTAGTTCCAGCTCCTGCCAACCTAGCAGTTCGAAAGCAAGAAATTGCAAGTAGATAAATAGGTACCACTACGGTGGGAAGGTAACAGCGTTCCGTGCGCCTTGGTGTTTAGTCATGCCGGCCACATGACCACGGAAACGTCTTCGGACAGCGCTGGCTCTTCGGCTTTGAAACGGAGATGAGCACCGCAACCCTAGAGTCGGATTCGACTGGCTTTTGAGCAAGGGAGCCTTTACCTTTAGTGTGTGTTTAAACTTTTAAGAAGGATGTCTTGAGTTCAAACCTTCACAGTGTGTCGAATGAAAGGAGGTTTTAAAAGTATGGGGGGAGAACAGACATGAAGCCAGGGGTCTTTTGGGGGGAGTGCACCGGAGCACAGCTCCGGGAGCTCAGAGCAAGCCCCACCCCCAGCCGGCGTCCCGGGGAGTCTTTCAGGCCAGCCGAATGTCAATTTCAGCTCCATTATATCCTATGGGCCATTCAAGTCAATGATGAAAACATAGGGTATATTCTGGGGGCTGGAGGGGAGGGGTTTGAGGGAGAGGCTCCAAACTCACAGGGTAGCTGACGGAGCCTCTCCCCAAGATACCCACCAAGTTTCAAGAATATTGGACCAGGGGGTTCAATTCTATGGGCTCCCAAACAGGTTGCCCCCATCCCCTCCATTGTTCTCTATGGTGGGGGGAAAAGGTTACCAGAAGCCATTTGGTCCTGTTTCTTGCGTTGGTCGTAAGGACCAACATCGTACAAGTGACCTCCAACTTGAGCTTTCTCTCAGGGGAGTGCCTCTGCAGTTCTCTTGGCATATTTGAATTGCCACACGTCCCTGTACCGTCATGTCCCTGTCAGTCAATCTACATCATCTCCCAACGTCCAAGTGTGGCCCACGTTTCTGCCGCTGTTTCGGTTTTCCTCCTAGAAGGCATCTGGCCAGCACACTTCCTTGGGCAAAAAAAGCGGGTGGTATGGTGGGGAATTACGTCAGAATTAACGGTTATGGTGACGCCACTGGTTGAAAATCAGGGTGGCAGTATGCCTCAGAAGCCAAGAGTGAGTCATCAAAATCCACCCATTGTTAAAGAAAATAATATATGTATGATCCTTATTCATGGCCAGTCTCATCACTTCTGGGGGGTGGAGGGGAGACTCACAGGGGCTTGTCCTCCACTCAGAAGGCTCGAAGGCGCTTCTTTTGGTAGAGGAGGTGGTGGTTTCTGCCGTCCCCCCTTCCCTCCCACTGCAGACCCCCCCCATGTTTGCCAATTTGGTGTAGTGGTTAAGTGCGCGGACTCTAATCTGGGAGAACCGGGTTTGATTCCCCACTCCTCCACTTGCACCTGCTGGATGACCTTGGGCAAGCCATAGTTCTGATAAGAGCTGTTCTTGAAAAAGAGCCGTTTCTGTCAGAGCTCTCTCAGCCCCACCTACCTCACAGGGTCTCTGTTGTGGGGAGGGAAAGGGAAAGGAGTTTGTAAGCCGCTCTGAGATGCCAAGTGAAGGGCGGGGTATAAATCGAATCTCTTCTTCTTCCTGTGCTGTTCTTGATGTCCACTGAGCCCCAAGAACAACGTTTCAGGTGACTCGGGGCTTCGACAGGCGGGGGAGGGAGGGAGGGAGGTCCCGACTCGGTGAGCGGATGTTGTTGGATACCAGCTGCTATGTTTGGGACGGCTCGCTAGCCATTCCAGGTTAGATTCTTTCAGGTCAGCTGCTGCCACATCTCCCTTCGTTAAATGGAATTTGCTGCTCCAGATCCGTTTGCTCTGATTACATCCCTGATTAGTTTCGCTTCCAGTGAACTAGCAGAGTTTTGTTCTTTAGACGGAAAGACTCCGGCTTCTGAAAAGCAGAAAGCTGTGAAGGTTCTGAGTTCCATTCAAGTACGCGTATTTCATCCATTCCGTCTAAAGTAGATTGTCTAGGTGGATACGAGAACGACAGACTTCTGAAGCCGATGGCCTTAGCCGCGAGGATGGATTTTAAGAGAACAGAAGAGAAGCCAATGTTGAATCAGGCCAATGGCCCATCTAGTCCAACACTCTGTCACACAGTGGCCAAAAATACCAGGTGCCCTCAGGAGGTCCAGCAGTGGGGCCAGGACACTAGAAGCCCTCCCACTGCTGCCCCCCCAACACCCAAGAATATAGAGCATCACTTGCCCCAGACCAAGAATTCCTATAAGAACATAAGAAGAGCCAATGTTGGATCAGGCCAATGGCCCATCTAGTCCAACACTCTGTGTCACACAGTGGCCAAAAATACCAGGTGCCCTCAGGAGGTCCAGCAGTGGGGCCAGGACACTAGAAGCCCTCCCACTGCTGCCCCCCCGCAACACCCAAGAATATAGAGCATCACTTGCCCCAGACCAAGACTTCCTATAAGAACATAAGAGAAGCCAATGTTGGATCAGGCCAATGGCCCATCTAGTCCAACACTCTGTCACACAGAGGCCAACAATACCAGGTGCCATCAGGAGGTCCAGCAGTGGGGCCAGGACACTAGAAGCCCTCCCACTGCTGCCCCCCAACACCCAAGAATATAGAGCATCACTTGCCCCAGACCAAGACTTCCTATAAGAACATAAGAGAAGCCAATGTTGGATCAGGCCAACGGCCCATCCAGTCCAACACTCTGTCACACAGTGGCCAAAAATACCAGGGGCCATCAGGAAATCTAGCAGTGGGGCCAGGACACTAGAAGCCCTCCCACTGCTGCCCCCCCAACACCCAAGAATATAGAGCATCACTTGCCCCAGACCAAGAGTTCCTATAAGAACATAAGAACAGCCAATGTTGGATCAGGCCAACGGCCCATCCAGTCCAACACTCTGGCACACAGTGGCCAAAAAGACCAGGTGCCATCAGGAGGTCCAGCAGTGGGGCCAGGACACTAGAAGCCCTCCCACTGCTGCCCCCTCCAGCACCAAGAATAGAGTGCATCACTTGCCCCAGACTGAGATTTCCTATCTATACCTTGTGGCTAATAGCCACTGATGGACTTCTGCTCCATATGTATATCCAATTCCCTCTTGAAACTGTATATTCATCGTCCGTTTGTTTAAAACGTTTATGTGCTGCCTCGCCCACCCAGCTTTGGGTGCTCAATGCGCCAAACAATGGAGAACATTACAAGTTTTGGAATACACAGTATGAAACCAATTAGAAAATGACAGTTTAATAAAAGGTGTTAAAATTAAATGAGGCACACAGATAGGTCGGTGCAGGGCTTTTTTCCTGGGGGAACGCACCAGAACAGAGTTCCAGAACCTCTTCCAACAAAATTCTTTTCAAAATGTTTATAAGTTCATGAGTTTTCAGGATACAGACTGAAAACTTCACTTCCCTCTTGAGAGTTCCGGCACCTCTTTTTTCAGACAAAAATCCTGGGGTCAGTGACGGAATCCCCAATGAAACAGGTGAGTCTTTCCCTACCGGCAGAGGGGACAGACAGATCTCCCTGTGCAGGGAATCCCATGATTTTGGTGTCAAGATTGAGTAGAGACCCTGTCTTTGGTTGCCCCTCGTCCAGCATCAAAAGCCGGCGGCACTCCAAGAAGGGCCCCTGAAGAATTGAATTGGAGGCACCGCAGGAGCTGCGGTGGCTCAAGTGGTTAAGACGCTGAACTGCAGGCTGCGGAAGGTCAGTAGTTCAGCAGTTCGAGACCCGTGAGTGCCGCATGACGGGGTGAGCTCCCGTCTCTAGTTCCAGCTCCTGCCAACCTAGCAGTCCGAAAGCAAGAAATTGCAAGTAGATAAATAGGTACCACTTCGGTGGGAAGGCAACAGCGTTCCGTGCGCCTTGGTGTTTAGTCATGCCGGCCACATGACCACGGAAATGTCTTCGGACAGCGCTGGCTCTCCGGCTTTGAAACGGAGATGAGCACCGCAACCCTAGAGTCGGATTCGACTGGCTTTCGAGCAAGGGAAGCCTTGACCTTTTACCTAAAAAACCCCAAACTTGGCCTTGAGATTGAGAACCCGCAAATTATTTTTGCAAAGGGTATCGGGACCCATCTGGTTGGATTCCCACTGGGTGCCTGACCTCAGGCCGGTGCTGGCAGCGATTGGCCGCTGGGTCTTCTATTGGAATGATAATCTCATAACCTTTGTGATGAATGTGGTATTAAATAACTTCTCTGTCTCTCTCCTCTCCCCCTCCCCTTTCTTTTTCCAGATTACTCCTTGACTAGTGCCGACCTGTCAGCCCTGCAGGGATTTAACTCCCCAGGAATGCTGTCCTTGGGACAAGTATCTGCCTGGCAACAGCATCATCTAGGACAGGCAGCCCTCAGCTCTCTTGTGTAAGTAGGCACGCCTTAGTTACACCCAGCCGGGCATCCCCACTTAGCTAGCGGACTGTGTTCGGGCTTGATCGTGCTCGGTTGGGCAGAGCGTTCTTCTGAGCGTTCGGTGGATTGACAGCTGTGGGCGGCTTCCTCACCGAAGTGCTGGATTTATTACTCTTTAAGGAGTTCTTGCTGGGGGTGGGGGAGGAGTTTGTAGGGGAGTGTCAGGCTCTCGTATAGCCGCTCCTCGTCCTGCTTACCCATCTGAAGAAGGGGAGGAGATTGGATTTATACCCCTCCCCACAACAGACACCGTGTGAGGTAGGTGGGGCTGAGAGAGCTCTTTCCAGAACTGTCCTTGAGAGAACAGCTCTGACAGAGCCAGGGCTATTTCTGGGCAGGAACGCACAGGAACGGCGTTCCGGCTGGCTCCCGAGTCGGCCACGCCCAACAGGAACTCATTAGCATAATAGGCCACACCCAACAACAGAAACTCATTAGGATTGGCCACATTAGGAGTGTGCGGCCTAACATGGAAAGCAGTTCCTGCTCCAAAAAAAGCCCTGAGTTTTGACAACAAACAAGGTAAACAGAATGAGAAGCAAAAGGTGGGTGTGGCTGGATGGACATACTTCTGTTAACATGGGGGTGTGGCCTACTATGCCAATAGCCTGTGCTATCAGGGGTGTGGCCTAATATGCTGATGAGTTTCTGCTGTTGGGTGTGGTCTGTTATGCTAATGAGTTCCTGCTGGGCTTTTTCTACAAAAAGAGCCCTGGACAGAGCTACGGCTTGCCCAAGGTCATCCAGCAGCTGCGAGTGGAGGAGTGGGGAAATCAGACCCGGCTCTCCCAGATTAGAGACCGCACACTTAACCACTACACCAAACTGCCCTGGAAATAAAAAAAGCTTTCTTGCTTTATTTGACTAAAGACATCAGCCAAGCCAAGTCACGGAGAGGTTGCAGGGACGCAGCTGGATGGCGGCACCATTCTGCTTGGAAAGAGGCTCTGCACTCAGCTCTCAGTGGGCTGCAGATCTGAGCAGCTGCCCTTGCTGAACTAGAGGGGCAGGAGCAGTCAGGGTTTTGGAGAGCTGTATAAAGTTGAAGATTGGGGGGGGGGGGGTTGTGTGTGTAGAGTGCGGCCAAGCCATAGCCAACTTAGGGTGACCCGGTGCAGTTCTGAAGGCGAGAGACAAACAGAGGTCGTTTGCTATTGCCTGCCTCTCTGTATCAACCTTGCAACAAAAGTGACGCTGTTTGGTGAGCAGAGTATCCTAGGTTCACTTGTAATACCAACTACACTAAAGGGGAAGGGGGGCAGAAGAACAAACTCAACCCAAGACAATGCTAGAAACCAAAAGGTTTGAGCGAATGTATTATTAAACAGTCCAATATTTAATAACGTGTACACAAGTTAAAATACGTTTAAAATCCACATGTAAACAGAACTTTCACACATTTTTATACACATGATGGGACAATACATACGATACTGAAGACCAGACGGGTTTCGGCCATGAAAGGCCTTCTTCAGTGGTCACAAATACCATCTTATCTAGACACACATTCATACAACAATATACAAATTCTTAAAAACCCTTTGTATAAAAACCAAATGTGATGCCTTTTATAGATGTAATTTAGTTACAGGTATGTAAAATGGGCCATACCTATGCCAATATGCAGGGCTTTTTATGTAGAAAAAGCCCAGCAGGAACTCATTAGCATAATAGGCCACACCCACCAGCAGGAACTCATTAGCATAATAGGTCACACCCCCGTGTTACCAGAAGTGTGGTCATCCAGCCACACCCACCTGTTGCTTCTTATTCTGTTTACCTTGTTTGTTGTCAAAACCCAGGGCTTTTTTGGAGCAGGAACTCCTTTGCATGTTAGGCCACACACCCCTATCGTAGCCAATCCTAATGAGTTTCTGCTGTTGGGTGTGGCCTATTATGCTAATGAGTGCCTGCTGGGTGTGGCCAACTCTGGAGCCAGCCGGAACTCCGTTCCTGTGCGTTCCTGCCCAAAAATAGCCCTGCCAATATGTATTCTGGTAGTCAGGGTATCTAAGGTATGAATGTGTGTCTCTCCATCCATGCAAGAATATCCTAGGTTCACTTGTAACACCAACCAGTCATGGGGTTGCGGCTGTGCAGCAGTTGTAGTCTTTTGAGGCAAGCAGGGTGTGTTTGGTTGTGCGCCTGCCATGATGTTTGCACTAAGTCTCATCCGCCGGTGCTCCTGTCGTCTTTCTCTGGCTTCCCATTCTATAATCGCCGCCTTAAACTTTAGATCCCCGTCTCCTTGATTGTCGGGCTGAAGGGTTCTCACTCTGCAGCCCCGGTGAGTGACTCGTTAACCGTTCTTTCTCCCTTCCTTTTCCCCCCCGTCTTGAATCTCCCTAGGGCCGGAGGCCAGTTATCTCAGGGTTCCAGTTTATCCATTAACACCAACCAAAACATCAACATCAAGTCCGAACCAATTTCTCCTCCTAGAGACCGCGTGACCCCGTCCACGTTCCCGCCGCAGCAGCAGCCGCAACCGCAACAGGGGCAGCCGCAACAGGCGCGACAGGAGATGGGCCGCTCTCCCATTGACAGTCTCAGTAGCTCCAGCAGTTCCTACGACGGCAGCGATCGGGAGGACCCAAGGAGCGACTTCCATTCCCCCGTTGGCCTGGGAAGACCCCCAAATTCAGAAGACCGGGAGAGCCCGACAGTGAAGCGCATGCGGATGGATGCCTGGGTGACATAAACTGCCCCGTTCCCCTCTCTGTTTCTACTTCTGAGTTCTACGAACAGTCCTGACATATCTAAATTAATAAACAAGGACACGAAAGGAATATTTATATGTATATACATACATGCATATATATCTTTGTATACATATATATGTGTGAGTGTGTGTAGCAAGACACAGAAATCAGCAGGCACTTAATAACAAACTCCTTGTGTAGCTGCAGATCCCCTGTGGTTCAACAAGATAAAGATATATATATATATATATATATATATATAAATATATATATACACATATATATAAATATAAGACAGAAGAATCCTCATAGGTATTGGTCTAGTCTGGCTGTTACCAGGGACTCATTCCTTGAGAATAGTGTAACCTGTTTTGCAAAAGACACGTCATACCCCGTATATAATCCTACCAAATTAGAGGGCGGAACCGCGAAGGCTCGCCTGTCGTAGTCGTTCCTGTGTGTGTGTTTCCAAACGCCGTCTGGTTCCCCGTAGTCCGCTTTGTAGCAGCAGAGCAGTACGAAAAGAAAGCAATACTGTACATAGAACGACCTTTATATTACCCATTCTAGCATGGGTCTCTCTTGCAGAGAGTGCATGGAGAAGGGCTGGCATTCGTTTTAAAAAAAAAATCAATCAAAACCCTGATTTTTTGCACGTGCAAAAAAATAAAACCCGAGGTCAAAAAGTGATTTAAAGAAAAGAAACGCAAAATGAAGAAGGACATAAAGAGCTCGCATGAAATATTCAGAAAATATTAGCCTAGGAGAATAAACCATAAAATGAAATTTTAATATATTAAGTTATAATTGGACTTTGTCGAAAAAGTTTCCTTTTTTATGTTCCTCCTGCTTTTTTTTTTTTTAAAGTATAAAACCAGTTTTAGCTCGTGTCTATTTTTTATTAAAGAAAACCATACCCTCCTTGAAGACTATATAGAAAATTATATACCTTACTTTTTGAACACATTCTGCTATGAATTATTTATATAAGCCAAAGCTGTATGGGGCGGGGGTGGGTGGGTTAGCTTTTTTGTAGAGTATAGTTCTAATTTTGTGTGTGTGTTTTTTTTACTCCTTTTTTGTTTTCAGGAGAGGAAGGAAAAAAAACTTGCAGGCAGAACCTTGGGGGAAAATAAGCCATGAATACTTATTATTCTATATGTAAATTAAAAGTTGAGCCAAACTTTGTGTATATAGCATCTTAAATATATTATCACCTTTTGGTGTAAGTACCTATCTATGTATTGTACGTTCACCAGATTTAAAAAAAGTATATTTTTGTGGATTGACGCCAACTTGAAAAAAAAAACACAGAAAAGGCGAGGTCCTTATTAAGTAGAGTATTCACTGTTTAATATTTACTATTTTGTTCAATATGCTGTACTTCCTTTGGATTTTAAGTAATATTACTTGGATTCTTTGCAGAGGGGTGTTTTTTAAAAGGGGTTGTACCCCCTTTCCCCTCCCTGGTGGTGAATGTGTGCTGTTGAACTGTACTCTTTTTTGTGCTGTATGGTAAAGCTTCATTATACATTTTATAAATATATATATATACATATATGTGTATATATACATATATAAATATATGTATATAGATAGCAAAGTGACACTCTTCCCCATCTTGACACACACACGCAAATCTGGTGTCGAGTTCATCTTGCAGAAATAGAGAAAGTCATTGCAGTATGTTCTTTCAAGGCATTATATTATGTTATATTAAAAACTGCCTGTTGTTGGGAGGGGGTGGGGGAGGAAGCGATTCCTATTGATCGGTTGAAGTAAGGGAAATATGCATCAGAGAAGCAAAGAAGGAGTTTCTCGAAGTGGTGTGTGGGTTTTGCTGCAAATCATATTTGAAGGAACATTTTAGTTCTTATCACTGCAGAGAGATTATCTGCCCTCCCCTATGGTGGGATATGCCTAATCCTGCAACCCCTACTCTTACTAGGTATTATTTGGACACTATACCTATGGAAGCCAGACAACAGAGGACTCTAAGCATGTACCCACATACATTTTAAGATGTGTTTGTCTAATGAGTTGCATTTTTAAGTTTTTAGTACATATAAACGGGCACATTCTAATGTAATCAATGTTCCCTCTAAGTCGTGGAGTCTTGTGAGCAAAAATCCTACTTTGTGAGCTACTGGCATTAAAGTTGTGAGCGAGCGATCTGGCTGCTGCATGCATTAGTTTGCTCTGGAGCCATCTTTCCTGAGCTAAGACAAAAATGTGTGAGCCGGGGGCTAAAAAGCTGTGAGCTGGCTCACGCTAACTCAGCTTAGAGGGAACATTGAATGTAATACTACCTGAAGGAGCCCCGACACCTCCATCCGATGCTGGAGCAATATAGTCAACAGGTTAATCGATTTCATTGGATTCTTGTGGCTACCTTAAGAACATAAGAGAAGCCAATGTTGGATCAGGCCAATGGCCCATCTAGTCCAACACTCTGTCACACAGCGGCCAAAATATGCCAGGTGCCATCAGGAGGTCCAGCAGTGGGGCCAGGACACTAGAAGCCCTCCCACTGCTGCCCCCCGCCCAGCACCAAGAATAGAGTGCATCACCTGCCCCAGACTGAGAGTTCCCATCTATACCCTGTGGCTAATAGTCACTGATCGACTTTTGCTCCAAATGCTTATCTAATTCCCTCTTGAAACTGTCCATGCTTGTAGCTGCCACCACCTCCTGTGGCAGTGAATTCCATGTGTTAATCACTCTTTGGGTGAAGAAGGACTTCCTTTTATCCATTCTAACCCGACTGCTCAGCAATTTCATAGAGTGCCCACGAGTTCTTGCATTGTGAGAAAGGGAGAAAAGGACTTCTTTCTCAACCTGCTCAATCCCATTCATAATCTTATAAACCTTGATCATGTCACCCCTCAGCCGTCGTTTCTCCAAGCTGAAGAGCCCCAAGCGTTTTAACCTTTCTTCATAGGGAAGGTGTCCCAACCCTTTTATCATTCTAGTTGCCCTTCTCTGCACTTTTTCCAATGCTATAATATCCTTTTTGAGATGTGACCAGAACTGTACACAGTGCCAGACACATCTCAGATTACTAACACTTGAAAACTGTTGACCTCTAGGTTAGGACCTGGATAGAACTCTCACCCTGGGAGGGTCGGGGGGGAGGGGGCGGCACTCTTTAGTGCCTGCGGGCACTTTACGTAGAAGCGCCATTTGAAAAAAAACAAACAAACCCATGCCTCCTTGTGTGGGATGTTCATGTGGTCACTGTAGCCCTGTTTGCATGTTAGTCAAGGCATGTACGACCCGCACGTACATGTATACATGTTGGTGAGAAAGCCGACATGTGTTCCACTTTACAAATGACACCGGGGACCAGTACCTGGCTAAATGGTGGGGCTTGAGTCACGTGTTCAGCTGGGCATGCGTTGAATGTAACGTGAGACGTACACATAAACAGGAGACTGCACACACAGAAGAAATGTTAAGTGTACACGGATTGTGTGTGGATTTCACTTGTAACTCGTTATCAGGGCTTTGATCTGCACAAATGTGGCAGTTTATTCACGAGGGCCGCCAAGCTTGAACTTCCCCTTTGAGGGACCAAGAATTTGACTCTGTTTCTCTTTTATCAGAGGGGTTTGGCGTTTCCTCAGGACGAAACCTCAGCTGCATTTTCCCATCCTAGGTTCTGTGATTTTAGGGACTATGAGGTGCAACTTGTTACTACATAGAAACCAATTTTAAAGAGGATCTAATTACCGCCCCCCCCTGCCCCCAGTAGAGTCTCTAGCTTTTAAAACTGAACCCCCTTATGGGCCTGGATTAATGTAACTGTGGCATTAAAAATAATGGAGAGATTTGGAAGTTAGGACGGAGAAGGGGTGGGATCTTTTCCACCTGAATTTCTCCCCTCGGCATACCTGTTACCAGTGTTCCCTCTAAGTTGGGGAGTCTTGTGAGCAAAAATTCTGCTTTGTGAGCTCCTGGCATTAAAGTTGTGAGCCAGCAATTTGGCTGCTGCATAAATCAGTTTGCTCCAGAGCCCTCCTTCCTGAGCTAAGACAAAAAATGTGTGAGCCCGGAGGCTAAAAAACTGTGAGCTAGCTCACACTAACTCAGCTTAGAGGGAACACTGCCTCTTACCTGTAGGGATTATCTTTAAATTAAATATCCTTGTGACCTTGGGTCAGTCACAAGCTCTGGCACAGCTGTTCTCTCAAGGACAGTTTCTGCCAGAAGTTCTCTCGGCCCCACCTACCTCACAGGGTGTCTGTTGTGGGGAGGGGAAGGAAAAGGAGTTTGTTAGTCGCTCTGAGACGCCTTTGGGCAGTGAAGGGCGGGGTATAAATCCAATCTCTTCTTCTTCTTCTACCTCACAGGGTGTCTGTTGTGGGGAGGGGAAGGGAAAGGAGTTTGTAAGCCGCTCTGAGACTCCTTTGGGCAGTGAAATCCAATCTGTTCTCCTCTCTTCTACCTCACAGGGTGTCTGTTGTGGGGAGGGGAAGGGAAAGGAGTTTGTAAGCCGCTCTGAGACGCCTTTGGGCAGTGAAGGGCGGGGTATAAATCCAATCTGTTCTCCTCTCTTCTACCTCACAGGGTGTCTGTTGTGGGGAGGGGAAGGGAAAGGAGTTTGTAAGCCGCTCTGAGACGCCTTTGGGCAGTGAAGGGCGGGGTATAAATCCAATCTCCTCCTCTTCTTCTTCTATCCAGCCGCCTTTTAATGTCAAGGCCATTCCCTGTTTTATTCCCCCCCACCATATGTAAAAACTGTATATAAGGGTGGGCTTTTAATATTTGATAGTTGGCTCTCGTTTTTCAAATAATTCCCTAAATGCGTAAGTGTCCTGGATGTATTTTTCCTTTATAATTCCTCAACAATGGTTCAAGGAACTGAGATTAGGAATGGGACACCTGCTCTTCCATCTTGCTGATGGAGAAACATCCCAGAGTTCCTGTCTCCTCCGCCGCCCCGGCCGCCCCCCCAGCAAACCGACCCACCACTCCGTGGCTCCTTCTGAGGCTTCCAGATGCTCTTGTTTCTCTGTCGTCCTTCATGCACCCCACGTGAGCTTTTTGCTGTACATTTGAATGGGAGTTCTTTCATCTTTCACATTTACTGTCTCATTTCTTGTGTGCCTTAACAAGATGGCTGTGCTGACTGTATCTCAAATAAGTCTTTATTCCTATGCAGGTTTTGTAAGGAGTTCCATCGCCCTTAAAAACAGAGCGTTGAACCTGGCAGCTTGTGCTTTTTTTTTTTTTTTTTTTTTTGGTATTTGAATCAAGCCAGCGAAATATTCAGAAGTTCGGTTCTCCGACTGTTAATGCTCAGCTCCTCACCTTTTTCCGGGATCTGGCCCGGTCCAGCTGTCTCCTGTGGAAGAACTTTGCATCACGAAAACAATAAAAATGACAACCAGATGTCCTTTTTAAAAAAACAAAACAGCACTAATAATGTAATTCTGTCAGGCGTTTTGGAAAACATTTACACCTTGATCCTACACACAAGGATCGTTGTGATGGCATTCAGGATGGCTTGGGCTGGTGTAACTGCAGCAGCGTCCTTTCCTTTGGCCAGTGGGTGAGCCAGCGTTTCTCCACTGCCTGTTGTCTGTGACCCTTTCATACCAAATATTCGCTTTTGCACCCAGGTAAGCTGGGTCCATGGTGGACAAAAAAACACCCCTTTTTAGGGTAGTGTATCAGTGGCGCCAGAGGAACGATGAACTTCTAGCAATTCTTCTGCACCAGGCAACAGGAATTTGCACAATAAATCTGGTACCGGTGGGCCATCGCAACACACCTCGGCCAGAATCCAAAGAATTGTCCACCTGGCTCCCATGTGCCTGGCAGGGTTCCGGGCTTATTTCTTGAACGGTGTAGTCCCTTGTTGCACGATAAGCCACTTTTGAAACGGAGAAGAAGCAATAGTCATAGGAGGGGAAGGGCATCCGTTTGGAGAAATGGAAAGGTCCTCCTGGGGCCGGGCACACATGGTCCTTTGGCATACCTCAAGTAGCTCTTTAGCTGCCAGCCCGGGGGTGGGGTGGGGCGGGGTGTTCCCCTGTTGAACTGAATGATCAGGGACCGTGTGGTATACAGCCTCCGGGCCAGTACCACCTTAGCAAAGGGGAGCGCTTGCTTGAAAGAGCTCCCGTGTGACATTCATCTAGCATGTGAGGAAGAAGAGAAGCTTCATCATGGTGCGGTGACTTCCCACGTGCAGGGAATTTATTGGCAAGGGAGCACTTTCAAACAAACAAACAGCCTCCCCTCTCTAACAGCTGGGATGCAGATTGCTTGTCAGGGAGCCGCACGACTTCCTAGAATGAAAATGGTCAAAGTATTTTTCTTTTTTAAAGCCCCTGCCCAAATGTCTTGACAACTTAAAAATGTGTAAATCAGGTTTGATCACGTGTAAGGCTGCCATAACATCTCTCATCTTACGCAAGTAACGATTTGCTGGCATTGACCCGACTGTTGCTTATTCTAACATCCACAAAGACTGACTTGGCATGCATAGCGGGCTTTCTTTTGAAGGAAGGAGTAACGCAGGAAATGCTTTAACCTTTCACGGTAAAGGACACTAATGCATTGACACGTATGCTGTGCGCACAAGAAATATATAGTAAATAAGGAACGTAATGACTCCTGCCAGATCCGCCATTGGGAAGAAGTTTGGAATTTAGAATGTGAAAGACTTAAAAAGAAAATCTTCTTATTAGATACTTTCCTCACTTTGCTGTGCAAGAAGAAACACTGCTTTGCTATATTTAAGAAAGAAAAGCTTTTTTTAAAATATATATATATATATATATATGTATTTGGTAAATGTTTGTAGTCAACAGTTCACAGACGAAGCTGTTTTGCGGTTGAAGCTGTCTGGCAGCACAAGCTGGACTTTGTTGCCATCTTTGAGACAAATCTTTAAGAAAAAAAAAATATTAAGTTAATCCTCTTCCCCCGGCCCCCCGAATGTGGTGGTTTCTCCCCCCCTCCCCCTTCATTATACAATAAATATTCTAGTGAACTTTTTATCAAATGGTTAAGAAAATGCTAGAAGTTGTTGTAAAATATTTGTATCTTGTATTCACTAAAGTAAAAATACTGGCTTTTACTGTGTGCATCAGACTCGCTCATATTTAGAACTCGACGCTTTCTCGATGTTGTGTGTCGTGCTTTGCTATATTTTCCCCATGTCTGAACAAGATAGTTCTGTCCCGTCCTGTCGAGATCCGCTGGCCGACATAGCAAAGGGTGTACTTGCAAGTATTTTATATCCCACTCTACTTCATAAATTCCGGGCAGGTAAATCACATGATAGAAGTCAAAAATAAATCTTTGCTATCTGGGTAACTGAAGCAATGATGTTCAGCCTTTTCAGACCCAAGCCTTGGTTCACCACAACACGGGACGCTGTTTCTGATGTTTTCAGTGCACGTGACTGTCCATCTCCTTGGGTTTTCTACAATGAGGTGCAAAAAGCAGACAGTATCTTGCGGTGGCTGTATGGAAGAGTGAATTCTGGCAGGTTTGCTCAGTTAACTCAGTATAATGGTGAATTTCCTGGAATTCTTACAGTAATCGCTGTTCAGGAGAGCTAGACTTAAGTTGAGTAGCACCTTAAAGACTAACAAGGTTTCCAGGGTGTAAACTTTCAAGAGTCAAAGCTCCCTTCCTCAGATATCTGGTGAAAGGTGTTTTGACTGTTGAAAGCTTATACCCTGAAAATCTTGTTGGTCTCCAAGGAGTTATTGGAGTCAAATCTTGCTCTTTTACTACAGGTCAACTTGGCTACCCATCTGAAACTAGCTGTTGAGGGGTAGATCTGGCTTCCTTTGCACCCATCCTCTTCCTGCCAACCCAATCCCACAAAGTATGCAGCTCGACCCACTTGTAATGCTGCTCCCAACGGTTGAGGAGCAGTGGTCCTGTTTTGAACTCGAGGGCCTATCTTTCCCAGTGCCGAGGGCAACATCTGGAGAAGGCCTTGGCCTCTACGCCCTGTTGGTTGGTCTCTCCAGGGCAACTGGTCACTCAGCCACTCTGTGAGACAGGATGTTTGACTAGATGACGACCGTGGCCGTGATCCAGCACGTCTCTTCTCACGTGCTTGCCCTCAACTTGCAGCAAGGAACCTGCTTTGTTGTTGTTTTTTAACCACTGTCTTCCCTCCTCAGTCTGCCTTTCGACGACCAACGGGCAAAGTAAGCCCGACGATAGTGCTAGTTCTAGTATGAGTGCCTTGCTTTTGCTGTTGAGCAGTGACTGCACCAGCCTGCCTTTTCCAGAATCAGAGCCTTCCTCTCCCAAGCCGAGTATTGTCTGCTCAACCCCCAAGAGCTGTTTCTCAGGTTCAGGAGGGGCAGTACCTCTCCTGGGTCTCAGGTGGAGGCCTTTCGTATCTCCAGCTACCTGATTCTTTTCACTGGACACCTCCCCTACACAAAGCCGATGGTCTGAGCCACATCCTCTTCTCTAGTACACCTGGTAGCTCATGGGAGTAGATTCACAAATATCATCGTTCTTGATGCTGGATATGCCTTGTTAACGAGAGCTCAGTTTTGTGTCCCTGATTTAGCCACGGATGTTCCGGTGCTGTCGGTGGCAGACACTTTCTCCTGGCCTAGTTTTTTAACTCTGAAAAAAATGCGTGGGTTTCTTTGGACTGAATCATCCTGTTTAGAAAAGCTCGCTCTCGCCCTCAGCTGCGTGTGAGCTTCACTTCCTGGCAGTGACGGCCGCCTGGATTTATTAGCGGCTCTTGAAAATGCATCGAGTTCCTTGGGCTAAAAATATTCAGAGTGTAGCTCCAGACGCTTAAAAATCAATTCACTGTTTCCCCCCCACCTCCCAGCTTCCACAACTGTGTCGGCTTCTTTTGCCTCTAAATCCAGTTTTTGTGTGAATTCGTGCTAGCTGCAAAAGTACTACTGTATCAACTTTAAAAGTGTACACAGAGGGAGACAAACATGAGAGCCGGCAAGAGAGAGGTATGTTTTATTTTCTCCACAAGTAGTTTTTGAAACATCCAAATTCTGTTCCAAAGAAACGCTGGGACTAAAATGGGCACAACAACCATTTCCACTGACTGGTTGTGGCTTTTGTGTCCTTGAAAGAAATTGAATTATTTTTTTCTTTGCATGGTTTAAAATTGTAGCAGATCTGAGAAAGGAAGAAAAGAAGGCATAGGGGAAAAGGGGGGTGTTCAGCAAATTGTGCATGGGGCATCCTCTGTCCATCTGTTTTTCCCCAAAATTTCACCCCTACTGTGTTCCCAACCACAAGTCAACTTTTTTTCTTCAACCAATGAAACCTTAAAAACAATTGCTCAAGAACGTCAAGATTACAAGCTATACAATGAATTTCACTTTCCTCTGTGTGGTTCAGCAATATGGGAGCACAGGGAACAAAATCTAGGTGACGGAGCAGCTGGCTGTCGCACTCGGAACCAGTGTTGAGATGGGGTCGAGTTGAGAAACTGAAACGCCTTGGATAAGCAAAGGGCTTCTTCCGCGGCACGCCAGTAAACCCTTGTGAACGTGGCTCTGCCGTGGAGAGATCTGAAAATATTTCCTTTGCACCTCTGAGAAAAGCTATATCAAGTTTTCCCGTGAACTCTGCAGCTTGGAAAAAATATCTGTGATGAGAAAAGCTGAATTCTGTAACCTGCATAAATTGGTATTTGTGCAATTCTCGTTCTGCCAGGCTTCTGGAATTTTTTTAACTTTCGGATACTTCACTGGACACTTTCTACACACCTCGAAGCCTGAACTGCAAAACCACTAAGGACTAGAAACTTAGATGAAAGCCAAGATTCTCAAAAAGTCAAGTTTCTGCACGTTGTGTGGTAGAAAGTGCTGTCAAGTCGCAGCTGACTTGTGACCCCTCGTGGAGTTCTTGAGGCGAGAGAGAAGTAGAGGCAATTTGCCATGGTCTGTCTCCGCGTAAGAACTCTGGCATTCCTTGGTGATCTCCCAGCCAAGAACCAACCAGGGCTGACCCTGCTTAGTGCCCAAGTCCGGGGCGATCTGGGGCTCTCCAGGGCAGGACCTGTCCCTTTCCCCTACCAGGAATCATGCTAATACGCCCTGCCTTGCTTCCAAATTGCTCGTCTTGTATCTATGCCTTGGACACGTCCCCACATGTTTATAGCCGATCCAGAGAAAAATCTCATGCAACTGTTCCCTGCTCTGAGATTCCCTGTAATCACACTCCCCTGTCCCTGGAAGAGGCTTCTTCATACTGCAGTAAAGATGCATTTGCCCTTATTTTCTTACTAAGGTGTCATGCGTTCAGGAACCATTCCCTTCTCCCAGCCAGATCTCTCCACGAAAGCACATTGCCGGGCAGTTACAAAGAGCAGCGAAATGGAAATTAAGGCCTAGTGCTCTGGCACGTACCGAAGGGTGTGTCTGTTTTGGCCTCAAGATCTACAATTTTTTAGAGCAGTTTTCCATTACAGTCGACTTTCACCCGTTTCCATGGGCATCAAGCTAAACTTTGGAGTAGCCGTTTATACAGTACCTGCGTCTCTCTCCCTCTTTCATACCAAGTATTGATACTTTTATGGAGGACAGAGAGTGAGAGTCAATGCTGCAAGGCATCTGTAGTAACCTGCATCAGCTGTGTGGAGAGGCAGGTCACCAGCCTGGCTCTCTGGTGTGCCAAGTCTAGGGAGAGGGTGGGAGGAACTGGTGCCGTTTCACGCCTTATATCAAGAATGTGCCGATGTTCTGTCATGGTTGAGACCAGCTCTGAGGTTTAGACTTGCATACAGATTGAACACGTGAATCGAGAATCAGCCGTGATGGTCTGAAGCAATAGAACAAGTTTAGAGTCCAGCTGGGCACCTTGAAGGCCAACAAAGGTTGATTCAAGGTGTCATCCCATACCTTGAGTAAACCTTCGTTGGTCTTAAAGGTGCCACTGGACTCCAAATGTGAATCAAGAGTCCTTATCCTCTTAGTGGCATGAGCAAAGGACGGATTCAGAGAAGACGGAGATACCAGGTGGACCAGGAAGTTAAAATGTACACATGAAGCCGCCTTGTGCTGAGTCTGACCCTTAGTGTCTCAAAGTAAGTCTTGTCTACTCAGACTAGCAGCGGCTCTCCAAGGTCTCAGGCAGAGGTCTTTCACATCACCTAACTGCCGGACCCTTTGTAACGGGAGACACCAGGAATCATGGAGTTGGAAGGGACCTCCAGGGTCACCTAGTCCAACCCCCTTGCACACTGCAGGAGATTCACAAATACCCCCCCATACACACACACTCCCAGTCATCTGTGCCATGCCCAGAAGATTGCAAAAACCCTCCATGATCCCCGGCCAAACCGGCCTGGAGGAAATTCCTTCCTGACCCCAAAGTGGCGATCAGCATTTCCCTGGACATGTAAGAAAGGGCCACACAAACTACGCTCTGATGCAACCCTCCCTGCCCGCCCTCTCATGATCTGCCGAGGTTCACGGAATCCACATTGCTGTCAGATGGCCATCTAGACTCTGTCTGAAAACCTCCAAAGAAGGAGAGCCCACCCCTCCCGAGGAAGTCTGTTCCACTGGGGAACCGCTCTATCAGGAAGTTCTTCCTAATGTTTAGTTGAAAACAGCCAGTTTGGTGTAGTGGTTAAGTGTGCAGACTCTAATCTGGGAGAACTGGGTTTGATTCCTCACTCCTCCACTTGCATCTGCTGATGTGACCTTGGGTCAGTCACAAGCTCTGGCACAGCTGTTCTTGAAAAAGAGCAGTTTCTGTTAGAGTTCTCTCAGCCCCGCCTACTTCACAGGGTGTCTGTTGTGGGGAGGGGAAGGGAAAGGAGTTTGTAAGCCGCTCTGAGACTCCAAGTGAAGGGCGGGGTATAAATCCAATCTCTTCTCCCTCTTCTTCTGGCCTGACCTTGTGGGGCAACAGAAAATAGCTCTGCACCATCCTCTGTATGACAACCCTTCAAGCACTTGAATCAAACACGGGACCTTCTGCATGCCGAGCAGATGTTCTACCACCGAGGCACGGCCCCTAAGAGGGCTCCAAGAGCAAGCCAGGCTATAGGGTCCCAGTGATGTTGCAAGTCAGCACTGCAGAAGACCATGCAGCCCAGACCTGGCTGGTGATGCCAGCAATGGGGGACTGCTCACCTGTTGCTCAGGCAATGGGTCAGCGGCCTCTACAGATCTACTAGGGTTTGGCTAACCCTAGCTGCTGGCATCTCATCAGGACTTTTCCATGTAAGTTCGATGGCTGGCCCACCTCCCAATAGCCAACCGAGGCTCGGGAGATGTTTCAGCTGGACCTCATAATGCCTTGGCCTGTGCTTGGGTGGGGAGAAGCAGCCCCATACCACCCCCACATCCTTTAAGCAGCTGCATTTGGTCTTCTTGAAAGCACTAGCTCCTTGTCCGCTCCCGGAAGTGACCACTTTGGTCTAATTAGCCAGTGCAGGAAAGCTACTCAGAGAGAAGACCTACAGGAAGTCTTCTCTTGCTCCTTTCCCCACTCCTATGTGAGGCAAGAGGTATGAGCCCTCTTTCCAAAAAACAACCCTTCCATACCCTCGGATGATACTCCTAAAGGCTGGTAGAAGAGGGTCTCAAAATCAAGCCATGTTCTATTAAAACAACACACACAGGGGAAGGTGCAATGTATGTAAACACAGACTTGATAGGCAGGCACTGTTATGGTGAAAGAGGGGCTTTAATCAACCACCTCTTAAAACAGTTTCAGTTTTTCAAAGCGTGGTGTGAGTCTCCTCCTCCTCCTCAGCCAGAAATGCCTGAAAAGAGGCCGCGAGAAACAAACCAGAGACAACAGTGGTAAACCGGATTGTTTAAACAGTGGTTTGGCCTGATGGCACAGAAACAGAAGTGCGGTAGGGTGGTCTCCCATTCTAACAACCAAAAGGAATTGTTGTTGTGAGAAAGAGATGCGGGACAGCGGACAGACACCCCCTTTTGCAGTCAGAAGGGTGGGAAACCCTCCTTTTTCTTTTCTACCCGACTGGGACAGAACGGTGTTTAAATACATGGCGGTGGCGCTGTCCGTCTTGCTGGTCCTCGGGAGTCCGATTTCTCCTCAGCATCTTTTTGGAGTTCAGTTCCGCCCCTTTACAAGCCTCTTTACAACTCTCTTCTGGCGGAAGAAGTCATTCACCAGGCAAGATGACGGCTTTTGTTTTAGGGGCATGCGAGGTGGGCGGGGGGTCAGCCCCCGAAACGGATACCGAGACGCCTGTCACCGATCCACGGGATGAGCTGTTGACGGAAACGGTGGCGTTGGAGGCGTGGGCAGCCACTCCCGACGCTTGCGTTTTGAAGTAAACAATATAAAACACAGGTAAAACGATTCCTACCAAGAGCATCACAATGACAGCGTTCCACCACTGGATCCCACAGTCTGCTCCGCCGCCGGGCTTTTTTGGCTCTGGAGGCGACCAGTTTGGCGTTTCTATGCGATAGTCTGAGCTGAAGCAGGTTTCGGCCTGCGCCGCTTGTTCAATATTCTGGTCGATCCCTCTGAAATACTGATCGATTTTCTCGTCGTCTGCAGAGCTGCTCCCTGCGCCTGGGGATCCGGGCAGTTCGGTGGGTAACAAGCCAGAGCTCTGCGGAGCCAAAGACGTTTCGAGAGTCTCAGTTAAAATGCCATTGACCTTAACGGGAATCTTGATTGATTTTAGAGCGTACAAGTCCTGCTCCCGGATGAAGTTGTTGATCCGCTTGATATCTGCAACCTGAAGAATCCAGAAAAAGGAAAAATCCATTACGAGAGGAAGTGCTTTCTCCCCACATGGTATAGAAATGGCACCCCCCCCCCGCCCCCGTATGATCGGGTAATGTACTGAGTACGTAGCTGCGGAAAAGTCTGGAGCTCTCCAAGGGTATTCCAAGATTCTTTCTGTAACTTTCAGCTTTTTGTATAAAATCAGGGCTCTAGCCCTCCTAGTCAAGGAGATACGGAAAAATATGTGGCCGTTGTTCTACTGAAATACTCAGTAAATTGCAATCATGTTCTCACTGTCTAGTAATCTAGCAAACAATGGAAAAGGCCAAAGGGTTACTGGCAGACACTTGAAAGGGCTGAAAAGTGAAAGAGCTGAAGTTTTATTCAGGCTCAGCCACTGGCTTACAATCCCACACAACCATTCCCAGTGCTGTTCTGCCTCTGCAGAGATAGTTTAATATTGACCGCATAATGCATGCAGTTTCTTAATTGTGGCCCAAAGTTTACTTTCAGCATCTTACTGTGGACTGATCTGGGGGATGTTTTGCATTTGTGTACAGAATTACTATAATGAAGCTGACCAACTGGAACAATGTGTAATTTTGCTAGTGCTCACGGCATTCCTAGAGAGCTTGTCTTCACTATTATCCACCGCATTTCTAGCTAAATGCTTGCTAAATTCTAATCGTCTCCTATACGGACACTCGGAAACCCTACCAACTTCTAATTCTGAGGATGTCAGACTTTCTTCCGCCTCTTGAATACTATTCTTCAATATATTTTATTTAAATTTTAAATTAAACACCTAGTGACGATTTAATGGCTTTAATATATATATATATATGGGGGCATAAACTCCTCCAAAATTTGGGGAAACTGTGCGATTTCCCTCCCTAAAAACAGCTCCCATTCAAATATGCTCTCGCATGAGCAAAAAACAAAATAGCTCATAAAAGATACGTGGGGAGAGATGCTCTGGTTTTCCCACGAACTTTCCCATTCCAGTTGCAGCTCCCCCCACCCACACCAATATCATACATGGTTCCTGGAGCTCCTCCAACCTCCAGGAGCAGTTTTTCCAATTCAGGGTGTCACTACACAAACTGGGGTGACAAGAAGGTCTATTCCTTAAGGAGGAGGTCTATTCCTACTTCTTTGCCCAAAGAGTGATTAACACATGGAATTCACTGCCACAGGAGGTGGTGGCAGCTACAAGCATGGACAGCTTCAAGAGGGAATTAGATAAACATATGGAGCAGAGGTTCATCAGTGGCTATTAGCCACAAGGTATAGACAGGGGCTCTGGGGCAAGGGATGCTCTATATTCTTGGTGCTTGGGGGGTCAACAGTGGGAGGGGCTTCTAGTGTCCGGGCCCCACTGCTGGACCTCCTGATGGCACCTGGCATTTTTGGCCACTGTGTGACAGAGTGTTGGAATGGATGGGCCATTGGCCTGATTCAACATTGGCTTCTCTTATGTTCTTATGTACCCCCAATCTTCCAAAGGAAGGCAAATGATGTTTAGGAAACCTTGATCTCCTAGCTGACGTAGCAGTTTAGTTGTCAGTGTGCATCAAGAGTAAGGCTGGCTCAGTCATCTTTCAGAAGGCCTTCCAAAGCTTGTCTCAACCAGAACCGTTATTGGCATATCGACAGATCATACAGCGGGGAGACAAGGATACATCCTTTACCCTTGCAACTGAAACAATTTTCTCCTCTTAATAGCACAACAGAGGAATTTAGCTGCAGATTCTATGATCTCAGGATTATGGGAACTGGAATTGGTCTTACTGACCTTAACTGTACTTTAGTATAACTAGTCCCAAGCCAGTCGCTTTGCGGGATTGTTTTTGTTGTTTTTGGCACTGAAAAGCTTTATGATGAAACTCGTAACAGTAGATGCGCGCCCCTAAAGTGCAGTTCAGCAACCGTGGTGTTGAGCGAAAAAGGAGCGAAAGGGGACAGAAGAAACAGAAGCCCGAGTACACACTGGGATGGTGTTGGCCTCTCCTTCCAAGTCAAACCTCCATACGGTCTAGGCGGTCTCCCCCATGGTGCTCATGAGGGGTTGCTGTTTTGGACTCCCAGCCGGAGACAGCAGCTCCCTGCCAACCCAAGCATGGTAGGAGTTCTACAGCTGGCTTCCTGCATTAAACCCAGCGTCCATCTAGCCTAGTTTTCTGTTTCCGAAAGCCCAACAAAATGCTTCTGAGTTCTCAAGTAGGGCAGCGAGTTACCAGCCCTTCACATACACACACACCCAGGATTTAAAAACTGCCCCTGAACATGAATTCTACTGGCTAATTCTATTAATGAACATCTTTAATGAAGCCCAAGTCCAGTAGTCCCTTAAGGACCAACAAGATTTCCAGGGTACGAACTGAGAGCCAGTCTGGTGTAGTGATTAGGAGCGTGGACTTTAATCTGCGAGAACTGGGCTTGATTCCCCACTCCTCCACATGCAGCTGCTGGTGTGGACCTTGGGTCAGTCACAAGTTCTCTCAGAGCTGTTCTCTTACAGAGCGGTTCTCGAAAGAACTCTCTCAGCCCCACTTACTTCAGGGGGTGTCTGTTGTGGGGAAGGGAAGGGAAAGGAGATTTTAAGCTGCTCTGAGACACCTTTGGGTAGTGAAGGGCGGGGTATAAATCCAATCTCCTCCTCTTCTTCTCTTCTTTACGGGATCAAAGGAGCTTTTCTTTGTTTCTAAGGTGCCGCTGGATTCAAATCTTGCTCTCCTACTGGGGGACTAACACAGCTACCCGCTTGAAACTATTTCCATGAAATTGTCGAGGATTTTTTTAAAGCCAGCTAAGGTAACGTTCATTACCACACCTTCTGCATGGCACAAGGAGTCTAAGCATTGTAGGAAGTACTGCTGCCAATGAATTTGGGTGAGCAGAAGTTCCAGCACCGCGTCAAGGGGAGACGTTTCTCATTACTTGGTGGATCTCTGTAATGCTCCACCGCCCCCGCCCCCCTATTCCTCAGCTCCAAAGTCCTTTCACAGACATCCTTGGATTTCAGAAGGCAGCGTCACAAACATGCTTGGCAAATCTCAGTGCTTAACTCTCTTGTTCAACAACCGGCCTTTTTACCAATCCTATGGCAGGTCTTTTTCCTAGAGTAGCTACCCAAACTTGAGTTTATGTTCTGATAAGAGATGTGAAGGCCCAGGGATAAAATGGGGATGTGTGTGTGTTAAATTTTTCTGATGAAAAAAGGGGAAAATTTGGGGAGCATTGAAAAAACACACCTTCCTATGAAGTGTTTTCTGTTTTAGAATGTGAGAATAGCTTTTCAAGAAAGGGTTCTGGTCACCCAAATTTTTGTAGTATGGTGATTTTCATGCAAAAATCTACACAGCAATTAGAGAATGATACTATAGACGTAACATACAACGTATTTTCAAGCTTATGCTTATTGGTTAACTATGACTAATATAAAGGTAAAGGTTCCCTTGCTTGAAAGCCAGTCGAATCTGACTCTAGGGTTGCGGTGCTCATCTCCGTTTCAAAGCCGAAGAGCCAGCGCTGTCTGAAGACGTTTCCGTGGTCATGTGGCCAGCATGACTAAACACCAAGGTGCACGGAACGCTGTTACCTTCCCACCGAAGTGGTACCTATTTATCTACTTGCAATTTCTTGCTTTCGAACTGCTAGGTTGGCAGGAGCTGGAACTAGAGACAGGAGCTCATCCCGTCATGCGGCACTCTCGGGTCTCGAACTGCTGAACTACTGACCTTCCACAGCCTGCAGTTCAGCATCTTAACCACTTGAGCCACCACAGCTCCCTATGACTAATATAGGCCACAATTAATATGCTGGAATAGGTATCACGATCTTATTAAAGATCAGTGTTACAAAAATTTAACTTGTTCAGATATCGTGCTTGCTAATTATACGAAACTGCTTCTGCGTCCAATGTAGTTTCTTTTCTTTGCCGCAAAACCGGTGCGTTTGATTTTCAAACTTTGGTTTGTTTTTCCTTTCTCTTAGATGACAAAAAGGTAAAATGCATGTGCTAAGGCAGCATAGAGTGCAGCAGTGCGGAGTTCTCTCTTTCTCTTTAGTAACAGAACAAAGTCTGCACATGGAAGCTTCTACCCAGAATTAAACTTTGTTGGTCTTAAAGGTGCCACTGGACTCAAACTTTGTTCCGCTGCTTCAGACCAACACAGCTACCCCACTTGAATCTCTCTTTACTAATGAGTACGCTCACAGTTGGGGAAAAGGCAGCATGGCACAGGCTGATCTTGGAAGCTAAGCAAGGTCGGTACTTGGATGGGAGACCACCAAGGAAAGCTCTGCAGAGGAAGGCTGTGGCAAACGACCTCTGCTTCTCACTTGCCTTGAAAACCCCTTGCTCTGATCCCCGTAAGCGGGTTTGGCCTTGATGGCACATATGTGCATACATTCACAGTTTAGCTGGTAGAATACAAAGGAATTTCTAGTTTTACACTTCGTGAATATTCCAAATAGTAGAATTTCACACGCTGCCTAAGTTATGATGCATTAATTTGTTAAAGCAGTGGAATTAGACTTGGTAAGTAAGACGTATCTCTCCTATTATATAAAAGCAATTTGGAGTGGCAAGATTCCATGCACTCCCTCAGCCATTGGCCCGTCAGCTGCCACACAAGACTACTCACGTGCCATTGGCTGGATGCTGGGTCTGCTCCTCTTCCTGCCCTCCCTGCAACCGCAGGAAACCGAGCGAGCAAAGGGAAGGGAAGGCGGTTTAAACCACCTCCCCATCCCTCTCAGAGCCGGCTTGCTTGGCCTCCCTGCAGCTGTGGGGAAGCAGAGCAAGCCAGTGGAAGGAGAGGTGGTTTAAATCACCTCCCCTTCCCTGTTAGAGCTGGCTTTCTCAGCCTCCCCGTGGACGCGGGGAAGCTGAGCAAACCAGTGGAAGGAGAGGCAGTTTAAACTGCCTTCCCTTCCCTGTCAGAGCCAGCTTGCACGCAACAGGCGGAGGGGGGAACAACCCCGGCCATCTTGGCCCGTGGGGGACTCGAGCAGCCAGTGGGGGAGACAGGGCCCGCAGTCGCCCAGCCAAGCTAGCCCCCGTTGCATTTATTGCTGCAACTGGCGTTCTTCCTAGGTAAAGGTAAAGGTTCCCTTGCTCGAAAGCCAGTCGGATCCGACTCCAGGGTTGCGGTGCTCATCTCCGTTTCAAAGGCGAAGAGCCAGCGCTGTCCGAGGATGTTTCCGTGGTCATGTGGCCGGCATGACTAAACACCAAGGCGCACGGAATGCTGTTGCCTTCCCACCAAACTGGTACCTATTTATCTACTTGCAATTTCTTGCTTTCGAACTGCTAGGTTGGCAGGAGCTGGAACCAGAGACAGGAGCTCACTCCGTCTTGCGGCACTCTCGGGTCTCGAACTGCTGAACGACTGACCTTCCCCAGCCTGCAGTTCAGCGTCTTAACCACTTGAGCCACCGCAGTCCATTTACAGGCGTTCTTCCTAGTCACCTATAATTCAGTTTCCCCCAAAACTTGCACTTTAAAAATATCCAAAACCCTTAAAGTTCCCAGACATTTTACATCTCTCGTTCTGACTGATTTTTCATATGGTTCTCTCTAAATTTCAAATTCTTTTTTCTTTTTTTTGTTCCTCCCACCAACTACAGTCCTTTGTTTTTCAATTCTTTTGAGTGGTAGGTCATCTAAAGAGACTGGTAACACCTCAACTGCATAAAGATCTAGGTCACCGGATCTGGGAGCGGCTTTTCCCACTGAGTCCCGGCCCCGTGACCAGGTGCCTTCTTGCTCCGGGTGAACTGGACAAACCAGAGTGGCTTCCCTGGGTTTGTAACGCCCTGAATGTTTAGGTCTATTAAGTCTGTGGCTGAAAACAGAAGCCAGACAGAAGAACACCGACTACCGCTCCTCTCGGGCAAAGCTGCTGCTTACTTGACAGCCGTACTGGAGAGCCAACTTATTCAAACTGTCGTCTTCCGTCACTTCTCTTTCCAGCAACACCACATCTCCAGCTTTATTCCGGCCGGCATTGCTCTTCTGTTGTTCTCTCCCCCTGGCTCGCAACTCCATGACGTCCAGTTCCTCCTCTGAGGAGTCCTCCCGATCGGATGGCCCGTTTCTGAACAAGGCAACTTGGCTACCTGGGTACCTTCGGATCGAGGCGGGGGCTTGGAAGGGCCTTGTCAGGCGTTCATTTAGCCTCATTGTTCACGTCGGCCCCTGCAAGAGAAAACGGGTTCTTATTTTTTCCTTTGGCTCATAAAAAACTTAGTGGTAACTGGACATGGCAAGAATAGTCAAATTAGACTCAACACACCTTTCCTGGCGAGACAGGCTGGTTCACTGTGCTACCAGTTTGGTGTAGTGGTTAAGTGCGGGGACTCTTATCTGGGCGACCCGGGTTTGATTCCCCACTCCTCCACTTGCACCTGCTGATGTGACCTTGGGTCAGTCACAAGCTCTGGCACAGCTGTTCTCTCAAGGACAGTTTCTGTCAGAAGTTCTCTCAGCCCCACCTACCTCACAGGGTGTCTGTTGTGGGGAGGGGAAGGGAAAGGAGTTTGTAAGCCGCTCTGAGACGCCTTTGGGCAGTGAAGGGCGGGGTATAAATCCCTCCCTCCCTCCCTCCCCCTCCCCTTCTTCTTCTTCTTCTTCTTCTTCTTCTTCTTCTTCTTCCTAAAACACCTCGCTACCCATCCTGTACATTTTCCTGTTGCTCAGCCCATGATCTCTCCTCCGTTCATCATTTTTAACATTCAGTGTACTAAAAAGCCATTTCTCTTACTGGCATTTTACTTGGCTTAACCTAATACGTTGTTGTTATGCCGATTTTGGAAGCTAAGCACGGTCGGCCCTGGTTACCACTTGGATGGGAGATCACCAAGGAAAACCAGGGTTGCTGTGCAAGGGCAAACCACCTCTGAATGTCTCTTGCCTTGGAAACCCGATGGGGTCGCCATAAATCTGCTGCCCCTCGACAGCACAATTTAAAAAAGCATAATGGGAAACAACTGCAACTTACCAGCAGGGTAAATCCACCCCACCTGCTTCTCCTTCCCTCTTTAGGTAAAGGTAAAGGTTCCCTTGCTCGAAAGCCAGTCGAATCTGACTCTAGGGTTGCGGTGCTCATCTCCGTTTCAAAGCCGAAGAGCCAGCGCTATCCGAAGACATTTCCGTGGTCATGTGGCCGGCATGACTAAACACCAAGGTGCACGAAACGCTGTTCCCTTCCCACCAAAGTGGTACCTATTTATCTACTTGCAATTTCTTGCTTTCGAACTGCTAGCTTGGCAGAAGCTGAAACTAGAGATGGGAGCTCACTCCGTCATGTGGCGCACTTGGGTCTCCAACTGCTGAACTACTGACCTTCCACAGCCTGCAGTACAGCATCTTAACCACGTTGAGCCACCGCAGCTCCTCCCTCCCCCTTTACTCTGTCTCAAATCATATCCTACCAATGTGTGTGGAATTGCCTTTCAAAGTATGGTTGGTTTGGCTGGCTCAGTTTCTACCCCATCTTTCCCACAAGGGGGCTCTGGGTGGGTCCCAGCCAGTGTTCCCTCTAAGCTGAGTTAGTGTGAGCTAGCTCACCGGTTTTTCCCCTCCGGCTCACCCAATTTTGTCTTCGCTCGGGAAGGGACGGCTCCAGAGCAAACTAATTGATGCCCTAGCCAAATCACCGGCTCACAACTTTAACGCCAGGAGCTCACAAAGTAATATTTTTTGCTCACGGGACTCCACATCTTAGAGGGAGCATTGCTTACAGCATTTATACAAAACAATATAATCAAGATGAAAACTGTAAACTTAACCCTTAAATGATGGCGATCAAACCACATGTTAAAACAATCGGAAGCAGAAAGGGCTAAATCCTCATAAGAGCTTCCAAATTGTGAGTACCCTACCCTTGCGTAAACCAAGGCGGTTATCCTTCTCTGTCCTCGAAAACTGAAGACCGTGATCATTGGTACAGGCGGTAACAGGAGGGGCCAGATGATATTTGATGTCCGCTGCCTCAACCAAGAGCCTGGTGGATGAACTCCATCCTACAGGCCCTGCAGAACTATCAAAGGTCCCACAGGGCCCTGATCTCTAGTGGGAGCTCATTCCACCAGGTTGGGGCCAGGGCGGAAAAGGCCCCGGCCCTGGTCGAGGCCAGACAGACGTCTTCTGGGCCGGAGATCACCAGTGAATGCTGCTCTAATGCAAGGCTCAAAGGGGGCACATATGGGGAGAGGTGGTCCCGGTACAACGTTGGTCCCTGGCCTTAAAGATAAGCACCAGCACCTTGAAACGGACCCTGAATTCTATCGGCAGCCAGCGTGGTTCGCGGAGCACCGGCCGAACGTGCGCCCGCAAAGACATCCCCGTCCGCACATGTGCTGTCGCATGCCGCACCAGCTGCAATTTCCCAGATCAGATCCAAGGGTAGGCCCACGTAGAGCGAGTTACAATGGTCCAATCTGGAAGTGACCATTACAGGGATCCCCGTAGCCAAGTCATGGGTGGATAGGTATGGAACCAGCTGCCACACCTGTTGTAGGTGGGGAAAAGCTGATTTGCCAACCCCAGTGCCCTCAGCCTCCACAGATAATGACGCATCCGCTATCACCCCCTTAGCCTTGCCTGCGACAAGGGTAATACCTTTTCCTTGCCACCCTTCACACAGCTTTTTTTGTGTGGGGGGTGTAATAAGGAGGAGTCTCTTTAACCAGACCAGCGGTCCACCTAATCCAGCACCCTGTTCCACGCATGGCCAACAAACCGGGCACAGAGTACAAGGCCTCCTCATGATTGTGCCTCGCAGTACGGGGATTCCGGGAGAGGTTGACTCTGACTATGGACGTTCCCTTTAATCAGCCACTGGATGGGCCTCTCTGTGAATTTGTCCCATCCCCTTTTAAAGCCGCTACTTTTCAGCTGGAGTCCAGTGGCACCATTGAGACCAACAAAGTTTAATTCTGGGCATAAGCTTTTGTGTGCATGCACACACAAAAGCTTATGCCCAGAATTAAACTTTGTTGGTCTTCAGCCACTGGGGTCAAATTTTGTTTTGTTTCTTCACACCAACACAGCTGCCCACCCAAATCTACTTTTCAGTTGGTTTCATCGTGAAGAAACGCCAGTTTTCACAGTTTGTCCAAATAAGACAAAACACAATGCATCTCTTGGAGCTTTCTGGCTGGTTTAACAAGAGGGCTTCCTCTCTCAGGATCCCGAAAAACTGCAGCGCAGTCAGGATGCGGAAAACACACCTTGTGAACCCAGGAGCCAAACTGGTTCCTGGTGTGTAGCGCAGTTATTTTAACCAGCGCTCATATTAATTTGGGAAGAAAGCATGAAAGCTCTTGGCCCTCTGGGTTTACTCAAGCACGGTGTAGAAGACAGTAGAGCAGAATACACCGTAACTTACTCCTGCCTTCCATCCTGGTGTTCATCGTTTTATAACACTGTTCAACAACTAGAAAGCGTTGGGGAATAATCATAAGATAAGATATTGCAGCAGCCAGTTTGGGTTAAGGGATTACAAAGTAAAGGTAAAGGTTTCCCTCGCTCGAAAGCCAGTCGAATCTGACTCTAGGGGGTGGTGCTCATCTCTGTTTCCAAGCCGAAGAGCCAGCGCTGTCCGAAGACGTTTCCTTGGTCATGTGACTGGCATAACTAAATGTCAAGACACACGGAACGCTGTTACCTTCCCACCAAAGCGGTACCTATTTATCTACTTGCAACTTCTTGCTTTCGAACCGCTAGGCTGGCAGACGCTGGGGCCAGAGAGAGGAGCTCGCTCCGTTATGTGGCACTCAGGTCTCGAACTGCTGAACTACCGACCTTCCGGTCTGCAGCTCAGCCTCTTAACCTCTGAGCCACCACAGCCCCCTTAAGGGATTATGGGGCCCTGTAATTGCCATTGTGAATGCAGCCATTTTTTCAACAAGAACGTGATACCGCGGGGGTCCCCAAAGTGGAACTCATTGAGCACCATGGGGCCCACCAAGTGCTTTTAGAAAGTGGGTGGGGCCAGGTGGGGGGGTCTTACCCACCTGGGCTTCTGATTGGCCACTGGAGATTCCATTTGCCATACGGATTAAAACAAAGTTGTTTCAGCGGCAGGTGCCAGCCTGCCACAACAGCATTAGGTTTATTCACCCTCACTCTTTCTCAGTGCATTTCTTAAAAAATTTCCCTCGTTCTCCCCCTGTAGTTAGGCTTTTTCTCTGTGTGTGGCCCTGCCTTCTCTGCCGCCAGAGGCGGAGCCATTTTGTGGTTACACCCACCACCGTGTGTCAGAATTCCAAGGGTGCCTGCAGGCTCTGAAAGGTTGGGGGTTCCTGCGATAACCCCCACAAAACAAGCCATGCCCGTACCGAAAGTAATACTAATGAAGGGTTAAGAGCCTCATGAATTGGTTTGCCAGCAGCTGACGTGTATCTTGAACCAGAATATCTCAATAACCCGAGGAACATGGGGATTAAAGGTTGCTTTTGCAGGACTCCAGTGATCAGAGGCTGATTAGGGGATCGCTTCTCAGACTTCCAAGCCTAAGACCGACTGCAAACTTAATGTGAACTCTATATGGGTCAGGAGGGCCGGGTCTGGCATGATATCTGGGCCTGTCTACAGTAGCGGCTGTCGGACAGGCTTAGATTCAGAGCCAGGAGAGCCTGTTAAAAAGTAGAAAAAAGTGAAAAGCCTTTTGGCCTTGGTGCAGCACTGAACATGTGAAGCTGCATTCTACTGAATTGGTCCATCAAAGTCAGTATTGCCTACTCAGACGGCAGCAGTGTCTCAGGCTGGGGTCTTTCACATCACACATCACCTGATCCCTTTAAGTGGAGATGCTGAAGACTGAACCAGGGACCTTCTGCATGCCCAGCAGACGCTCTACCACTGAGCCCTGGCCCCTCTCCAGCACAACACAATGAGTTCATGTACGAAAATTCCTTTTAATTGCAATTTTACCTTTTTATGACTAACTGGATTTACTGTTTCACGATTGGTCTGTATTTATGTGTACGAAAATTCCTTTTAATCGTTTTACCTATGTACAATTAGAA
Source organism: Gekko gecko (assembly GCA_029375565.1). Taxonomy (NCBI): domain Eukaryota; kingdom Metazoa; phylum Chordata; class Lepidosauria; order Squamata; family Gekkonidae; genus Gekko; species Gekko gecko. The sequence continues at coordinate 36,009,628 of JAPDNY010000017.1, read as the reverse complement.
TTATTCTCTTTTTACTACCCCAATTCTGCACTGTGACGGCCTTTGGCTATATACACAATAAATTCTGGTAATTCCCAATGACTTCATAAACCCGCCTTTTCCCGAGCCAGACCATCAGTCCATCAAGGTCAGTATTGTCCGCTCCGACTGACAGCTGCTCTCTGGAGCAGAGGGGCCCTTCACTTCACCTACTGCCAGACCTTTTTTTAACAGGAGATGCCAGGGATTGAACCTGGGACCTTCTGCGTGCAAACCAAACGCTCCGTACACTGAGCCACGCGTCCCTGGCTCAGAATCCCGGCCGCCTGCAGCAGTTCTAAAGCACCCGAAACTGCCTTGACCCCCAGTCTACACGACGGGTCCAGCCAGCCAAGCATCGCCCGCTCGGGCTGGCAGGCGCTAGCGCTGGAAATCCCCCCCCCCCGAGGAAAGGTCTCTCTCAGCACCTGCTCCCCAGCCTCGGCCATACCAGGGACCTTCTGCACGCCAAGCAGAGTCCCTGAGCCGGGAAGCCAAGAACATGCCCCCCCCCCCAAATCCTGGCTCCCCCCGCCCCCTCGGGCAGGGTTCCAGCCTTGCATTCCCGCCCCAGATTCGACGCCTCTTTTCCGGGGCGAAGTCCAAGCCTCCGAGAGCAAAGCAACTCCCCCCCCCCCGCTAGGATTCCACCCCCCCTCCCAAAAGCCTTCCCGGACCCCCTCCCCAGGCAAAGATCCCAGCAAGGGGCTTTGCTCCCCGGGAGGGAGGGAGGGAGGGAGAGAGAGGGAGGGTCTCGGCCCCACCAGTCCCCCCTCCCCAAATCCAAAAGCAAGATTTGGCACAAGGCCCCCCTTTTTAACAACCGGAGGAACCCCCCTTGTCTCGTTCCTCCCCCGCTCCTTTCCCCCCTTTTGCTAACCTGGATTTCCAACTCTGCCTCCCTCTTTTCCCAGCAGCGTCTCGCGCTCTCTCGCTCCCTGGGCGCACCCGCTCCTGCTGCTTGCTCCTCCTCCTCACGATTGGCTGAGAGCCTCAGGAAAGGCGGGCCGGGAAGCGTTCCAACCAATTATGCGCAAAAGGAGGCGGGGTGAAGGGGATGGCGTGCGGGGACGGCGGAGACCGGAGTTCTTGAGTCAGGTTTGGCAGAGCGGTCAGCGCAGGAACGTGGAAGAGGCGGGGGCGGCAGGCGGGTGGGGAGGGGTTTAAAGGGCCAGAAGACCCTTTCTTTTTGTACCCGCTTCCCAAATATAGAAGGAAACTCGGAGGACAGGGTCGCCAAGTCCCCCGAGGCCACTGGGGCGGCGGTAGGGTTGTCAAGTCCAGGTTGAGAAATTCCTGGGGATTTGGGGATGGAGGCCGGGGGAGGATAGGGACCTCAGTGGGGCACAATGCTATGGAGTCCACCTTCCAAAGCAGCCCTTTTCTCCCGGTATATCTGTCGCTTGGAGATCGAGTTGTAACAGCAGGAGAGATCTCCAGACACCACCTGGAGGTTGGCAACCCTACCTGGCCCGTAGCAGGGGGATGGCTTTATGGATGACTCCCGGGGGAGGGCAGGGACCTCAGTGGGGTTCGACCAAGTGGAGTCCACCTTGCAAAGTGTCCCTTCTCTCCAGGGGGAACTGATCTCTGTAGTCTGGAGATGAGCTGTGATTCCAGGGGATCCCCAGGCCCCACCTGGAGGCTGGCATCCCTAACTGGACATCTTCCCCTTGCCCTTCTATGTCAGGTTGCCAACCTCCAGGCGGTGGCTGGAGATCTCCTGCTAAACTGATCTCCAAGTGAGAGCGATCAGTCCCCCCCCCCCAAAAAAGAGGGGAGGAATTCTAAACCGACAAAGCACAAAGCGCCAAAGGAAGTTTAGAAAACTTATAGGGGGCCAAAAGTTAAAAACATGAGTAAGTGTCCAAAAATTGTTTATTTCAAAGACATGTAAAAGCCTTGTAAAAGGTAAAGGTTCCCTTGCTCGAAAGCCAGTCGAATCCGACTGTAGGGTTGCGGTGCTCATCTCCGTTTCGAAGCCGAAGAGCCAGCGCTGTCCGAAGACGTTTCCGTGGTCATGTGGCCGGCATGACTAAACACCAAGGCGCACTGAATGCTGTTACCTTCCCACCGAAGTGGTACCTTGTAGGGGCCCAAATAAAGCCTCAGAAAACGTTCAAAGTTACAAATACGCAGACTAAAAGGACAGTGTATGACCTGATGCGTTTCGGCTCATGGGAGCCTTCTTCAGAGATCAAATAGTGCAAAATACAACAGGCAACAGAGTCCCTGTGACACCTGTAAGGCAATTAACAATAAATAGGTAAAGGTAAAGGTTTCTCTTGCTCGAAAGCCAGTCGAATCCGACTCTAGGGTTGCGGTGCTCATCTCCGTTTCCAAGCCGAAGAGCCAGCACTGTCTGAAGACGTTTCTGTGGTCATGTGGCCAGCATGACTAAACACCAAGGTGCACGGAACACTGTTACCTTCCCACCGAAGTGGTACCTATTTATCTACTTGCAGTTTCTTGCTTTCGAACTGCTAGGTTGGCAGTTAGCTGGAACTAGAGACGGGAGCTCACCCCGTCATGCGGCACCCGGGTCTCGAACTGCTGAATTACTGACCTTCCACAGCCTGCAGTTCAGCGTCTTAACCACTTGAGCCACCGCAGCTCCTAACAATAAATAAGGTAGGGCCAAAATTGGAATGTTCCAATACGGAATTCAATGACACACCAAAAAGCTTCTGTTTGGGGCCACAAACATATCTGGCCTTGTGTCAGAAGTAGCTGACAAACGCGTCAGGTCATACACTGTCCTTTTGTGTGCGTATTTGTTCCGTGCGCCTTGGTGTTTAGTCATGCCGGCCACATGGCCACAGAAATGTCTTCGGACAGCGCTGGCTCTTCGGCTTGGAAACGGAGACGAGCACCGCAACCCTAGAGTCGGATTCGACTGGCTTTCGAGCAAGGGAACCTTTACCTTTTACTTTTGTAACTTTGAACATTTCATGAGGCTTTATTTTGGGCCCCTGCTAGGTTTTTATATGTCTCTGAAATAAACACTTTTTTGTACACTTACTCATGTTTTTAACTTTTGGCCCCCTATAAGTTTTCTAAACTTCCTTTGGAGGTTTGAGAGAGATCAGTTCCCCTGGAGAAAACGGCTGCTTTGGAAGTCCGACTCTACAGCATCATGCCCCAAAGCTTACCTTCCTCGGGCTCCACCCCCCAAATCTCCAGGCATTTCCCAACCTGGGCCTGGCAACCCTCCTCCTACGATCCACAGGCAAGCCGTCCATTTTGCTTACAGACCACCTTCGGAAGCCCAGCTAGGGTTGCCAACTCCATATTGGGAAATTCCTGGAGATTTGCAATGGAAGCCCGGGGAGAGCAGGGTTTCGGGAAGGGAGGGACCCCCAGTGGGTACGATGCCAGAGACCCCCACTCTCCAGACCAACTGTTTTCTCCAGCAGAACTGATTCCTGTCATCTGGAGACCAGGTGCAATGCTGGGAAATCTCCAGGGCCCACCTGAAGTTTGGCAACTTTACTTTCTTGCACTTACATAAGAACATAAGAGAGAAGCCAATGTTGGATCAGGCCAATGGCCCATCCAGACTGACACTCTGTCACACAGTGGCCAAAAATCCCAGGGGCCATCAGGAGGTCAAGCAGTGGGGCCAGGACAATAGAAGCCCTCCCACTGCTGCCCCTCCCCCCCAAGCACCAAAAATACAGACCATCACTTGCCCCAGAGTCCCTATCTATACCTTGTGGCTAATAGCCACTGGTGGACCTCTGCGCCATATGCTTCTCTCTCTCTCTCTCTTACACACACAGCACTTTCAAGACACTTTCAAGACACTTTACAAGTGGATTTTACTGCCTTGCCTTTAAAAGGCATTTGTTTCTTCCTTTTCTGGTTCAGTAATTGTAGTCCTATTGCGTTGCTTATTGTCTGACTGAATGGTTGTCATGATTTTGTTATCCGCCTTGAGTCTCAGCAAGAATGGCAGGCTACAAATGAATAATAATAATTTAAAAAATCACAAAGAGCAGTACAATAAGAAACAGCATGGTATACACAACCACCGGGGCAATTAAGGACTGAATTATAACATTAGGAGAATGCACTTGGGCAGACTGGGATACATACAAGAAAGCAGGGTTACAGAGAAATGCAATAAATGTCATTTGCCATGGAGTTCTTTATTTACTTTCGTTCTGTATGCCTTATTGTCCTTTGCTTGGGAAGGGGGAGTCTGTGAGCGTGTGAGCGTACAGTCTGCTTTGCTACAAGCCGCGCCAGCTTGTAACTATGTTAAGCAGGGCCTCCCTTCTCTGGGGAAGAATGCGTGCTTGACCTTGGACACCAGACACTGCTAGATACTGAGCTTGCAGGTGCTGGGGAGGGTTAACAGTGCACAGTAGATTTTGGCGAGCTGGATGCGTTAGTGTGAATGGACTGGACGTAAAGGGGGGGGGGGCTGTTCCAACTTTGTATATTGTCGGTATTGGCAGCTAGAGGGCCAGTTCTGACATGAAATGTCTCAGCTTGGACACATCTTCATCTCTCAATAAACAAATCACTGCCAGGAGAGTGTCATTGGGAGTAAGTTTGTTCAAGAGTCTGATAATAAAGCAGTAACATGTATTATCAACTGTGCAATGAACTTGGCCTAAACTTTATGGACAGGAGCTGCTATTTCGCACCTTGTGGCAAAATACAGTTCAAGTCCGGAAGCACCTTTAAGACCAACAGAGTTTTATTCTGGGAATAAGCTTTCGTGTGCACATGAATGCTTATACCCAGATTAAAAAAGAAAAACTTGGTTGGTCTTCAAGGTGCCACTGGACTCGAACTCTGGTCTGCTCCTTCAGACCAACATGGCTTCCCCACCTGAATCTATCTTGTGGCAAAATGTTCTGAACAATTCTGTTTTACTTGATAGGAGGGGGGAATGAATGGTGAAAGGGGGGGAAGGGGGAACATGAATGAGCCTTACTGTAGCCATGTCAGTGAAGGCCAAGGAAAGAACAGAAGGGAACGTTGGACCCAGTCCTGATCCAGCACTGTTATCTGTGTTTCTAGCTGAAGTCTCCAAAAGTCTGCATCCCTCACGTCACAGGCAGGGACGGATGAAGGCTCCCTGGTGCCCTCCAAGCACTGACCAATCTTGGTGCCCCCCTCCTTTCCACACTGACCCGGTCCATTTTAGTCGTTGACCTGTCTGACCAGATATACCATGCAGGTTGCAGCAATTTATTCATATGCTAACACAATATACTGTACAAACTAAGCCAAGCTTTGGCTGCATAAAAGGTAAAGGTAAAGGTTCCCTTGCTCGAAAGCCAGTTGAATCCGACTCTAGGGTTGCGGTGCTCATCCCCGTTTCAAAGCCGAAGAGCCAGCGCTGTCTGAAGACGTTTCCGTGGTCATGTGGCCGGCATGACTAAACGCCAAGGCGCACGGAACGCTGTTACCTTCCCACCGAAGTGGTACCTATGTATCTACTTGAAATTTCTTGCTTTCGAACTGCTAGGTTGGCAGGAGCTGGAACTAGAGACAGGAGCTCACTCTGTCTTGCGGCACCCGGGTCTTGAACTGCTGAACTACTGACCTTCCACATAAAGTTCTACAAAAATGCAATACAACATCTATTTTAATATTTCACAAGTTAAATGTATCAAAGTTCCAATATTGATGACCTAAAAGCATTTTTCTACATTTTTTCACCCTTTTCCCAACTTTGTGGTGCCCCCTTTGGCCCCGGTGCCCTAAGGCACCTGCTTAGTCTGCTTAATGGTGAATCTGCCACTGGTCACAGGGCAAGCTAACTTAATCTAACTTGTAACGCAGATCCTGTTTTCTTAAACTATAGTAGTCAGCAGTTCATGTCACGCTTGTAGCGTACCATAGATAAGGAAGCAGTATTCTCAAACATAAGAAGGAAGTAGAGATTGCTTTTCTGCTGGTAGTGCAGTGTGGAGCAGGTACAGCATTGATTAGCCGTTACTGCCTTCTTGTGATGTAAAGCTTGCTATAAGTACCAAAGATAAGTAATGTAACCGTGTCAGCAGCATCTTGACCTTTCTTAGGAATAGCTGCTTCCCTTGATCATGGTCTCATGGTCGATCAATAAAGAAAAGAGTTTCTACTCCAGTTGTCAGCAGTGATTTGGAACTCTTCTTTGAACCCAGGTAAAATGTGTAATTTCCCCATGCCCGGGGGGGGGGGGGCCTGCTTTCTTTAAAGTAACCACATAAAACCAGGCTGTTGGTCTCTGAAGTTTCCCCGCAGTTGGCAGGTGTTAGACTTCATCTCATCTGCAGCGCCTTCCAGCATGTTTGTTGGCTGAGGACAGACTGGCAGTTTGCAGCGGGAACCAGTCACGGCAAAAAAGCCCCGGAATAAACTGTTCTGGGTTTTCCTGGTCACATGGGGCTGAGGGATGCGGGAGCATACCGAGAGGAGGCGTACAGGAACGTTCAGATTGCTGGCCCGGAGGTGCGGCTGTCAACGGCCTTTCCCCATTAATTCGGCTGTGTGTGTATGGGTCGATGTGCGCATGAGTGCTCATGCCCTCATGCACCCATGCGCATCCGGCCAATTGGGGGAGGATCCCACAGCACCAGCACCGCATTGGGCCAGGACTAGAAGCCACTAGAAGCCCTCCCACTGCTGCCCCCTCCCAAGCACCAGGAATACAGAGCATCCCTTGCCCCAGAGTCCCTATCTATACCTTGTGGCTAATAGCCACTGATGGACCTCTGCTCCACATGTTTATCTAATTCCCTCTTGAAGCCATCCGTGCTTGTAGCCGCCACCACCTCCTGTGGCAGTGAATTCCATGTGTGAATCCCACTTTGGGTGAAGAAGGACTTCCTTTTATCTGTTCTATCACTATTCAAGCTAACTGAACAAGCAACAAATTGGAAACCTTCTACAATCTAATTTACTACCACTATTCCACTTATTAAATGGCCTTTATGTTTATCTCTTAATCTTGAGGAAAGGAAACTGTTTCTTCCTCTGAGATGTTAGAGACTGTGGTGTGAGCTGTGTCTTTTTAATTATATTTAATCATTGGACAAAAGTCAGATTATAACTTTTTTTTTAATTTCATATTATCTTTGCTGTATTTACATTTTTGCTGGGGGAGTAAAGGGGGCAGAAACCTTGGGAGAAAAATTTTGAGACTATTTCCATAACTGGAATATTCCAGTTTTTAAAAACAAAACAAAACTCAATTTATGTAATGGTCTTTGCTGCCATCCAGTGGAATTTACAACTGTTTACAGTGGAATTTATAATTATTGTGGACCCTGCTTCTCTTCAGTTGGTACTGGATTTTTGGACTGAAGCCAAAGTAAATTGTGACATTCTGTGAAGATGTTAAGATAAGACTGAAAGCCCAGTTTGGAACAACAAGAAGTAAACTGAACATAAGAACTCAATTTCTTTAACATTAATAACAACTAATTTTGTCTGTCTTTTATGTGATATACTTGTGAATAAGAAAGCAACTAATAAATGCTAATTTCATTAAAAGACTAATTTCCACCTCTTACCTAACTTTATTATCTTAAATCTTAAATTTGCTAATCTCATTATTCCTTCTTCTAACATAAATTGTAAATTAGAATACATTGACTATCTGGAACATAAGCCTTTGTAAGCCTCCTGTGGTTTAATATTGTAACACAGTTCCATTTTGACATTGTGCTGTATGATGTAATCCAGAGCTGAATGTCTAATTTAAATTGTTCTTTGGTGGTGACTGTAATCAAATGAACAGTCTGAGTGAATAAGTTAAAGAAAAGTCTCTACAGAAGATACAGATATAAAATGTCAACATGAGTCCAGGAAAAGGGGGGGAAAGACTGCAGAAGAGTCAGACTGCAAAATGCCTGAATGGCTGGAGAAACTTCCAGATAATCTGACCACACAAAGACACAATTTCCTCTCAGATGCAACGATCAGAGGATCGAATGGACCACAGCATAACCCAAATAGAAGAAGGTATTCAACAAACCACACAAGTATAATCAGTTCAAGAGAACACTTTTGATTATATCAAAAAGGAACTTCTTTCATTGCGACAAGAAATAACTACAGGACTGACACAGATTGAAAAAAGATGCAAGAAAATACTGACAAAATTGTTCATATTCAGAGACAATACAAAGAGTTGGAACACCATCAAGAATCTCAAGAACATTCATTGGAGAAAGCTAACCAAAGGATTGGAACCCTGGAGGTCAATAATACAGGTCGTAATCTTAAATTTCACTCGGTTCCAGAGGATTTTGGCAAAGTGGATCTTGAAGAAGACTTTGGTAAGCTGTTGAGACCATTTTGAGAGTAAAGAAGATTTTATGCATACTGAACAGATATCTAGATTTGCGGTCAGGAATAAACTCCCATGTGATATTTTGGTTCATGTGTAAAACCCCCCAGAGATCTTGCGTAAAAAACCCCAGAGATGATGCGTAAACCCCCCCAGAGATCTTATCTGGAATAAACAAAGAACCTCACCTCTCAAGATTCAGAAGACAGAAATACAAATTTTTCAAGACCTTCCCTCTACTCTTCGGGAAAAAAGGAGAGACTTTGACTTTTTAAGACAGATCTTACTGAAGGAAGAAATAAAATAGTGGTGGAAGAGTCCATTTGCACTGGAAGCATATACCACAATCGAAAAAACAAGACAACTTACAGAAGAGATAACAGAAGGACCAGGTGAGGAAGAAGAGAAATTAGACCAAGCAACAGTGATACCTTAGAAAAGGAATAACTTCAATGTGATATCAATAAACATCAGTGGCTTAAATTCTCCCTCTAGACGATCTAAAATTTTCAGTTTATTTAAAAAACAAAAGGCAGATATTATTTGCTTACAAGAGACCCAAATAAAGAAAAAAACATGAATATATTCTTAAGAACAAAAAGCTGGGGGGAAATTTATGCTGCCTCTGCAAATGAGAAAAAGAAAGGGATGGCAATTTACATAACAAGTTTGAGAGTTAGCATTATAGAGGATTTGAAGGATGCAGATGGGAGATATTTAATGTTGAAAAATCAGACTTCCAGATGACAAGACCTACACATTGGTATCCTTATATGCTCAAAGAAGGCCAAAGAAAAGTTTTATGAAACTTTTCCCCAGAAGCTATTGGATTTTCAAGAAGGGGAAATAATTGTTTATGGGAACAGGAATGGAGTCTTGGAACCTAAAAAGGATAAATCCAAAAAGACTAAAGGGGGTAGACTTCCCAAGAATGTTTTTTGATATATGGAATTATTACAATTGATTGATGCTTGGAGAGTTAATCAATCAGAAATCCAGAAGATATACCTTTTATTTGGATAGACATCAAACCTACTCGAGAATTGACATGTGTTGGATGTCCAAAATGTCAATTACTAATATAAAAAATACAGAGCTTCAGCCAAAGATTTTTGTGGACCATAATCCTCTGTGGGTATCATGGCAAGGCGGAAGAACAGGAAACAGGAGATGGAGACGAAACAATGACCTCTTACCTCAAAAGGAAACAATTGAGAAGTGTAAAAAAGATTTGTCAAGAGGGTTTTTTTTAAATTAATCATCGCAACCCATTGGGAAAATGGCCAACTATTTGTGTGATCTTGAAAGCCCCCAACAAAGGAAAGCATTTATGTTGGCTAGGATGAATTCCTTTCCTTCAAACCTTATGTATGGTAGATTCCTCCAAATTCCATACAATGAGAGAGTTTGTCCTTGTGGGGCAAACGTTCCAGATTCCATCCAACATATATTGCTGGATTGCCAGCTATATTCTAGTCCCTGGAGGGAACTGTTTGGTAATCTCTCTCTCCCTCCCTGTAATCTGGTAAATGGGATCGACCATTGTCGCTTATTAAAAGATAACGAAATAGAAATCACAAGGGATGTTAGTAAATTCTTGGAGGAGTCTATCAAAATTGATGAAGGGCATGTCTCACCATGAATTTTATATAGATTAGTTCCTAATCATGAACTGTATGTCTTGTTTGTTTCTATTTTTGTATGCCGATAAAAGGTATGATTTGCATTTGATTTGAAATTAAACATCACAGAAGATGTGTCGACGACATCAGTTTGGGAGGCAAGTAAAGCTTTTATGAGAGTTAATCTTATAGCGACAGCCTCCAAGAAAAAGAAAGGAAAAAAAAAATAGAAAGAACGACCAAAATAATAGAAAGAATTAAAAGATTGGAAGATCAACATATACAAACTTCAAAGAAAATGGTTTTAAAGGAAATTAAGCAATTGAAAAACTAACTAAACTTAGTAGAATTGGAGGAAGTTTAGGAAACAGGAGGGGTATCCCAAGGTCTTGCCCTTCACGGTGGAGCAGCTGATCCATTATTCTGTTTCCTTGAATGAGGCAGGTTTGGCCGTCAGCTCCATTCGGGGACGTCTTTCTGCCCTGGCGTGTGCCAGCAAGGCTCTAGGTTTTCAGGAAGTCACCGGGGACTTCTGTATTAGAAAGATGTTGGAGGGTTGGACACGGGAAAAGGGGGCCGTGAAGGACCAAAAGCGTCCTATTTCACCAGCAGTGCTCAAAGGGTTACAAGCAACCTGGTCCAGAGTTCCGGTTACGAGGCCTGCCTTTTCCATGCGGCATAGTTGCTGGCATTCTTTGGGGCACTTAGAGTAAGCAAATCGGTAGCGCTGTCCAAGACTGACCAGTCGGGCAGGGCATTGCACAGTCGGGACCTCCAATTTGCAGGGAAGGAGGCGCACATCACTATTAGGGGCTCCAAAACTGACCAGCGACATAAAGGGTCAGTGGTTAAGTTGGGTGTCTGTTTCGACTCTGAGTTATGGCCTGTATTGGCTTTGTCTCAAATACAGGGCTTTAAGGGGCAATGTGGAGGGTTTATAGACTGATGGCACAATATGAAAAGTGAACAAAGAGGATGCGGAATAGTGAGAAGGAAGGGTAGGAAACATGTATGTAGGAGATCAATAATTCAAGAGAACATGTTATTGTTATATATATTCTATTTTATTTAAACTTCACAGGAAGGCTGCGGTGTTTTAATTCCTTTCAAGCTTCCCTGGTCCTCTCGGTAATTGTGGATACTGGTCAAGACCTGGGACAAAGTTGGGCCCGTTATACGGTATCCTGACCTAGAGAGATTGACCAACCTATTCCTCGTTCATGTCTGAGCTCCCTGGGTGGTGGTACACTGTCCCTGATAGCAAAGACTGGGGTGTGGGACATAGATATACCTACGTAGTACAACCATGGCTGGAAACGTGGATAACTGGTCTTCTCAAGTCAGAAACTGAATAACAATTGTGTGCCTGGCCAAGAATAGCTATCTGGGGAGTGAGGTTTCCACCGGATTTCTCTGTTTGGGTCCTGACGAGGCAAATTAGACAAGGGAATGGCTGGAGTGAATGGAATCCGTGGTGGTTTTTAAGAAAAATCCAGGACAATCCTATATTGGTGTGGGAATTAGCTGGGGAGGCAGCAGTCCCAGAAGGCAGCCAAAACATCAGTGGGTGGGAGAATCAAGTTACCTTGCCAACCTCCTCAACTAAATAATTTCTGTCAGGAGGAGTGCCTTTGGTGTTTGGGATTACGATAAGGAGCTGTTGCCTGGACTTCACAGAATGTTCCTTCTGGTCCGTCAGACAGAAGACTGATACACCTATCTTCATCTCGGCTGTTGTCTTTTCCTCACGACAATCACTTTGGCAGGAGAAACTTGGTTCATGGAATGAGTCATAGGAAATGTCGCTTGGCTCTGAAGGGATAAAACTGAAGAGATTGTTATCTGCAGCTTCCTCAACTAAACTGGAAGGTACCAATCCTCATCTGCCATCCACTGACTCTCCTACAAAGAAGCCATCTTCATCCAGTTCTCCACAGATATAAACATATTCTCCAGATGTTAGTGGAAGTTCTACCTCAGGATTCTCACTAGGACCATTGAAAGGATCATAAATGTATCAGTACTCTTCCATTATTATGGCTTTCCTGAAAGTTACTTTGTCTAAAGAGGATTACAATCATATGAATTGTTTTACCTGACTTTGAGAATTTTGGATCGTTTGTGGGGCGGAAGTGACGTGACCTTCTCCCCACTGCCTTACTTTAGGCGTTGTGTGAAGCCCGCCCACATTTGGAGTAGCTCTGGAAGGTCAGAGTGAAGGCAAGCATCAAGCGTCTCAAAAACTGGGCGGCGGTAGAAGCTTTGCCCACATTTGGAAACTTTGCCCATATTTGGAATAGCTCTGGAACGCCAGAGTGAAGAGAAGCACCAGGCATCCCAAAATCTGTGGTGTGCCAAGAGGATTGGGAGTTGGAAGTTTTGCTCATATTTGGAATAGCTCTGGAATGTCAGAGCGAAGAAGCTTCTTTTTTGTGGAAGTGACTTACCGACTGTGAGTTGGAGGAAGTTTATAGTGAGACTAAAATCTGCTATTTTTTAAAATATTGGACTGGAATTGAAAAAAGCAGGGGGAGGGGTTTGCGATGCATAACTGTAGGATGAATATGATGTTGAAGTTTTGATTTGCTAACGTGTTTAGGAGTGGAGAGTATTGTTGTATACGTTTCGTATAGTTTTTAAAGTATTGATAAGTAAAAGGAAATGTTAAAATAACCTTTCTGTGTAAGATAAAATTACAGCAGAACAAATACAGGAAAATGAGCAAAACCTAGTAAGACAGAAGAAAAATACGCCTTCGCCTTCCCCTGCCCCATCCCCTGGTCAAACCAAATCAAAGAGTCTTGCGGTAGCATCGCTCCCGCTGAAGGCTTGCTTGAAGGTCTTTTAAACAGCTCTTTTAGATGGGCTGGGCCAATTACAGAATAGTTTAACTCCTATAACTACTCAAATTAAAGACATAAATGATAAAATGGAGGATTTCCAAAACCAACTTACGGGAAACAGACAAGGAACTACTAAACTAGCGAAGACTATTAAAAAAAAAACTGAAATAAAAACACAAAAGACTCAACAGACAGTAAAAGAGCTAGTAGAAGTACAACAGTTATCAGATGACGGAATGATCAGACTGGAAAATGGACAGAACAGCCTATATGCTGAGGTTCCATCTATGGCGAGAGGCAATTGGCGGGGAAGTAACTGGTAGAAAGCTGGATCCGGTATAAATGGAAGGGAGGCAAACCCCTTATCTTTGTGGGCTGAGGTTGGTGAGTGGATTGTGCGTGAGGCTACTGATCTATCAGTCATTGTCTCCGTGACTATTTTGAGGCAACGGCTCCTGGAGGTGGTGCAGACGACGATCAGCAGCACAGCAGCTTTGAGTGAAGTGCTTATGCATTTCCTTCATCTGTCTAAGAGGAGGAGGAGGAGGACTGACGTGCCTGTCTTGAGCCATGCACCCTCCAAGGATAACCAGAGGGCATCTATCAGGGCCCATACAGCCCCTCAATGCTGGTGGGTAAAAAAGTGGAGTGAGGATTGGTGGAACAGCAATGTGATGGGCACATGGATCAATGAAGACTGGCTCAGGAATTTCAGGATGTCTCGGACAACCTTTTTTGAACTCGCTGGCACCCTGAGGTATTGTCTGGAGCAGCAAAACAGTCACATGAGGATGTCCATTCCAGTGGAGAAAAGACTGGCAATCACCCTGTGGGATCTGGCCAATCAGGAAGTGTTCAAGAAAATCAGACATCAATTTGGGCACAGGGCTTCAGAGATGGCCCCTTTCCGGTAGGGGAAAGGCAGTGTGAAACAGCCGTCCCTGTACCGGAAACAGTGGAGGATGGGGTTATTTTCTTCTGGGGCCCATAGAATTGGAACCCCCCCGTCCAATCTTTTTGAAACTGGGGGGGTGGGTTGAGGCTATGCTGCAAATTTGGTGCCTCTACCTCAAAAAACAGCGGGCCCCCCAGCCCCAGATACCCCTGGATCGATTCTCCATTATAGCCTATGGGGTACCATTGGCTACAATCGTCCCCATAGGGTATAATGGAGCTGGAAAAAATTGGCTTTCCTGGATATTTTCTGAATACCATACTGGTACTGGGATTCGGGAATATTGCGAAATATTGATTTCCATTACAGGCCAATAATGTTTTGAAAAAGGGTACTGTGAAATTCCACTTGCACTGGGAGCAGCGGATCTGGATGGTTGCTGTTAAATAGGTTGGTCACTTGGCAGGTTAGTGTGGGTAAGACAGCAGAACCGGTGAGCACCTTAAGGCATATTTATGTTGGGGAACAAGAGGGCCATCAGGAATGGTCTTCGGGTTTTGCAGCCCAGAACTGGGATTGAGGACCACCTCTGGGAACCCCTTAAGTAGGCTCCTTCTGGCAAGTTGTGCAGCTTCAGGGGTAGGCACTCTTGGGGGGCAACCAGTTTCCCGGGCTGCCAATCACGAGCCAGACTGTTGGCTCAAGGCTGGGGTGGTGACTCCCCCCATGTTGGCCAAGGAGGTTGGTCGGGGCGTGACACCCGCATTACCTGTTCAGCATATCTTTTCCCCTTGCCGCTCAGTTTCTAGTATTCTTCTAATAGTTAATAAAGTGGCCCTCCTTGTTTGATTCCAACTCGGTGTCCGTCTCATTATTCCGATGGGGGGGGGGAGCAAAGCCAACGCAAGCATTCTAAGGCCAGTGTAATACGTTAACAAGGAGCAGTCTTTTGGAAGTGAAGGACTTTCCGCTGTCTCTTAACCTCAATCTTCAGAGGGGGACTACAGAGAGTCATAGAGATAGACAGGCCAGGACGCTAATCAGCCTTCACGTCTACTGCTCTGATGCTATCCCTTTGATGTGTAGATTGCTACTCTCAGGGAATCTTCTTCCTTCTGGCCTGACACCTTCTCTCCACACTATACTATACTTCACCATTGGTCTTCTGTGCAGGCACACATGGGGGGCTGTGCATGAGCAGGCCAGCCATCAGATGGGTCTTTACAGCTAAAAGCCTCCAGGGGGCGCTGCACGCTGGAGCCAGAAGCTTGTTCCCACCCGGGAATGACTTGTTCCTGTTCAGCAGCGACCCCCCTAACCTCAATTCCTCTTTTGCTGCTAAGAAGGTCATAGTCTTGGAGTCTCCAGATACAGTCGGGAGGATTTTGTCCAGATACGCTGAAGCTATTTTGGCTTCCGGGTCCCTTCCGAAGCTCAGAAGGTGCTTTTCAAGAAGTGCTCCCAGTGTGGAGTAAGACGACCCAAACGTATGAACGCAACCTTTGTCTGTTCTGTTTGGGTGAAGGACATAGTGTCCACACATGTAAGGCCTGCCAACGCTTCACCCCTAAAGCTAGGGGGGGAAATGCATTGAAACAAGGCAGTGTCGTGGGAGAACGTCCTTATGTCAGGCACTTCAGAAAGTCAGTCTAACACCAGGATCCAGCAAGAAGATAGTGTTCATTTGAAAGCAATTCTAAAGGCACATTGACATTCTTTTGTCAGGAATAAGGCACACAAAGAAGCATCTACAGATATACCCTCTTGGGTCATTCCCCCCCCTTAAAGCCTACCAATAACTAACAAGCCCGCGCACTGGAGAGAAGGTGCAAAAGTTGTAAAAGCGATAAATATCCCAATGGCCGAGCTGTTTTCCCAGGAGAAAGGAAAGAAAACATTTGCTGGAGAACCCAAGGCCGTTTGGGCATCTGCAGATAACCCGGGCTGTGAATCTCTGCGTTGCCCGGGCAACCTGCGCACCTCCCTACATACTAGACATGAAAAGACACAGGCCAACTAACACCCCAACCCCTCCCTTCTACCCTATGGCAGGGTCACCTGACACCTTAAAGCCTTGGAGCCCTTGCCCAAATTGACCCTGAAGAAAACTCCCAGCTCCAGGTCTTCAGAACTGACGTGTTCAGCTTCACCTCTTGTATCCATAACTCAGTGGATCTGATCTCAACCGCTCTCCCCTCAGGCTAAAGGCAAGACAGAGGAAAAGCATAAATGGGCTCCCCAGCAGAACGCTTCCATCTGTACATCTGAGCCAACACCAACCTTGCAGGAGATGCCTAGGACTCCATCTCCAAGTCCAAGATCTTCACCTGTTTCTATCTCCAACAGGAGACGAGGATACTGGCGTACCACTTGGCCAGATTGCATGTGAGCCTGATCCAAAGGGTCTCTCCGGCCTACTTCAGGAAGGGTAGAACGTTTTTATAAGAATAAGGAATAAGGAGGAGCCGTTTAACTCAGGGGTATCAGACATAAGGCCTGGGGAATGGAACTGGTCTGTTCAGGGCTCTTATCCAACCCGTGAGCAACTGGTGCAAGAGGAGGAACAGGTGGCAGCTCGGGGGCGGGGGGCGTGAGCGGAGCTGCTCCAGTTGTGGCAGGAGACGGATTCTCATCTCCGGGCACAGCTATATCTTTTGGGTGGCTCATCAGGCCAATCGATTGGCCATTGGCTCACAGCTGGGCCTCAGCCAGTGGGCTACAGTGGAGTGGAGGGGGAGCCAGAGTCTACGCTGGCCAGGCCTACTCCCTCTTCTGTTTGGGGACAGTTCTGCCTTGCCGCCAGATGTTTTGGTCATTCACCTGGGAGGTAACGACTTGGGATTCCTGAAGGGGAAGGCCCTAGTGTTGCAAGCCAGAGATGACCTGAAGTTTATTCAGAGTAAGGAACCCTTTATGGACTGCACCTCTGTTTCCAAACCTCAGTCGACGCATCTTGGCAGTACATTGAACTCACGAATGAACTGAGAGAGACATCAGAGACTGCAGATGACTCTGGGAGATACGCTCCAAGAGGACGTTGAAGCTCTTCAGGAAAAGGGAGACTTTATGCTAGATCAAATCTCGATGCTGGAGAACTGGTGGAGACAGCTTAACCTAAAACTCCATGGAATGGAGGAGAAAGCCGAGGGGGCTACAGATCTGGCTTAATGTATATCAACGTGGCTCGCTGAAATATTAAATCTTGAAGATGGTGTCGCAAATGCATACAGACCAGGCCCATTAGCAATGGTGAGAAGAGTCCGCCCCAGAGGCATAATGGTGGAATTTATATATCCAAGAACAAGAGTCAGAATTCCTCGGGAGGCTAGAAGAAAGAAAACCCTGCTTTGCAACAAAACGGAAGTGCAAGTGCATATGGATTTACCCCCGGAGGCATTAAAAAAGAGGCGACAATTGAAAGTCATCTCCACTAAGCTGTTTGTTCTAGGGATCTGCTTCTGCTGGAGCCCATCATCTTATAAGTATCGATGGTAAATAGTTCAAGAGACAATCAAGTATAGACCCACTGGAAAACTGTCAAATAAACGCTAACAAACCAAATCATAAACAACAATATATATTATTTATTTATTTATTGGATTTATATCCCGCCCTTCCACATGGGCTCAGGGTGGTGAACAAGGGCAGAATGCCATACAGCCAGATTAAAACATAAAGGCCATATTGTGTACACAAAGTACAATTCAGTGCGTTCTAAACTGGTAGAAATATGAAGGTGAGGTCTAAGACGGTAAAGTTGACGATACTCTCTGGAATGGTATATCGTTTCGATGAACCTTCTTTTGAATGAGGACTATATGGAACTATCCGGAACCTTACAGGGCAAACGTAACACTGTATGAGGATACCATCATACTGGTCTACCAAGACCATACTGGTCTATATTGCAGGCATCAGACACTGAAAATGGTAAGCACTTGTTGGCAATGCTGCATTTAAGTCTCACGCTGGAGGAAGAGGACTCTTTGTATAGAGGACATCCTGAAAGAAAACCCCCTGAGGCACCGGAGTCCAAATAAAGCACAGAGAAGCCAAAAGAGACTTGAAGTGTTCTGTATTATTAAAATTCAATAGTGATGTAAGTCCAATCCAATGATTGTGTCTGGGATGGCACAGGTAAAACAAAGGATATTGAACCATTTATATAGGTCTGGTTTATATGGATAGTTAGAATGTTAAACTAACCACTATTATGGATATTTAAGTTTTCTTAAATTTTTATATTGCACTCACCTGAGAAGGTTCACAGTCATATATTAACTGTTTTATAGAGATTTAGAATACAAGTTATGTTTTCTTTTATATTATAAGGAAAACAGAAAAACAGCAAGGGATCGGAAAACTGATATCAGAGATATTATGAGCATACCTATGGGCGGAAGGTTATATTCATTTTGAGATTAATAGACAATTCTTATTAACTCATTAGCACAGTGGATACATTTTGACTGTTGTAAAATCTATTTTCAAAAAAATATATTTATGGTTTCTAAAGTGTACAAGATAGTGGTTGGAGGTGTGTATATATATATATATATATATATATATATATATATATATACATACATACATATATATACATACACACACACACACATATACACCATAGCTTATGTAGTAAATTAGTTTGTAGGTTGATATCACCTAAGAAGCCTTAATAGATAGATGTTATTTGTTTTATAGAACCATAGACTACAAGAACCAAGTTCTTTCGGACTTTGTGCTTTTTTAGCACGATATAGTTATGATCCTTTCAATGGTCCTAACGAGAATTGTGAAGCAAAACTTCCACTAACAGCCAGACTACAAGATGTTACTTGTTTTATAGAACCATGGACTACAAATTAATTTTTTTAAAGATACTAAGAAAGATCGGAAAACCGATATAACAGATATTAGGAGCATTTTATTTGATTTGATTGATACCTTTGAGTGGAAGGTTATATTCATTTTGAGATTAATAGACAATAATAAGTTCTCAGACTTTTGTTGACAATGTTGTAATTATTTTGAGAAC
Organism: Gekko gecko; assembly: GCA_029375565.1. Taxonomy (NCBI): domain Eukaryota; kingdom Metazoa; phylum Chordata; class Lepidosauria; order Squamata; family Gekkonidae; genus Gekko; species Gekko gecko. The sequence goes on along the minus strand of JAPDNY010000017.1, from coordinate 35,990,919 downwards.
ATTAGATAATTCATAGTAACCTAATAATAGAGTGGGCAAGTTTCTTTTTCCTTTTTGAAAATAAATTAGATCCAGGATATATGTTAAATGGTTCTTAAACATATACAATAGAAGTTGATGGTTTTGTATACATCACAACTTAGTAGTGTCAGTTTATGAACAAGCATGTTGACAAGAAGGGGCTGGGGTTGGGAGAAGTAATAAGCAGAATGTCTTCAGAAGAACCAGCTTGTGCTTGGAAGTCAAGGGGAGCATCAGGTGGTCCTGCTGATGGGAGACGTAAATGTCATATTTGGAATAGCTCTGGAATGTCAGAGTGAAGAAGCATCTTTTTTGCGGAAGTGACTTACTGACTGTGAGTTGGAGGTAGTTTTTAGTGAGACTAAAATCTGCTATAGAAGCCTTACAGAAGGAGCGTCAGGAACTCCAGGCTAAGTTGAATGCTTTGAAGCTCTAAAGGAAAGGTGTACTCACCTGGAAGAAAAGAACAACCACTTTCCTGGAAGTTACTTTGTCTAAAGAGGATTACAATAATATGAATTGTTTTACCTGACTTTGAGAATTTTGGATCGTTTGTGGGGCGGAAGTGACGTGACCTTCTCCCCACTGCTTTATTTTAGGTGTTGTGTAAAGCCTGCCCACATTTGGAGTAGCTCTGGAAGGTCAGAGTGAAGACAAGCATCAAACGTCTCAAAAACTGGGCGGCGGTAGAAGCTTTGCCCATATTTGGAAGCTTTGCCCGTATTTGGAATAGCTCTGGGATCTCAGAGTGAAGAGAAGCACCAGGCATCCCAAAAACTATGGAGTGACAAGAGGATTGGGAGTTGGAAGTTTCGCTCGTATTTGGAATAGCTCTGGAGCCTGAGCAAGAAAGACCTAGATGAAGTTAAAGAGTACCTCATTAAATCCTTTAAGGAATCTGTTGTGTCCTGGGATCAGAGGGCTGAGCTGGCGAAACACAGCCAAGCTTCGCTCTCTGAGAACAATAGGGACTAGGTTCCTGAGCTCGCCAGTAGTGAACCAATGGCAGCATTGGCGGGCGATTCAAACCCGCCAATAGGAATATAGGGCCGTCCCCCCCTAACTGTATATAGTTGGCCTCCGGCCGTTACTGTGTGTTCTTGTCTTATGTGAAGTACGAATAAACGCGTCTTCTCTTATGTCGTCGTCCGAGTCATGAGGGCCGAAACCCAGTACTTTACAGTGGCGACGAAGGTGGGATTCCAACGCCTTCCGTGACTCCATGAACGACGAAACGGACACCGCCGAGCAACGCATCGCTGACCCCGAGAGCAGCACCGCACCGCTCGCCGAGCATCGCATCGCTGACCCCGAGCAGCACCGCACCGCTCGCCCCGGCGCACGCCGTTCCCGACAGAACCATGGCCGCTTCCCACGTAACACTGGAGCACTTCGACCAGTCGCAGCCAGAAACCTGGGACGCATGGGTCGACCAGCTCATCAGCTACTTGGAGCTCAACGAAATCCGCCACCCCGACCAGAAACGAGCGATCCTCCTGAACGCCTGCGGCACCCAAACCGTCCGCCTCGCCAAGAGCCTCTTGGTGCCCCGCACGGCCTTGGAGAGCTCGTTTGGGGAAATCCTGGACGTCCTCAATGGCTACTTCAGCCCCCGGCCGACCTTCCTGGCCAAGAGGATGGATTTCCAGAGGCGAGTCCAGACCCGAGGGGAATCCATCGCCAACTTCCTAGCCGCGCTAAGGGCGCTAGCCGTGGACTGCGGGTTTCCGAAGGTGGAGGACAACCTGCTGACACAGTTCGTGTGGGGCCTGGCGGACTCCAAGCTGCGGCGCAAGTTGGTGGGACACCGGAAGCTCACCTTGGACGAGGCCCTCGACGCCGCCACTGCCCACGAGGCCGCAGAAGGGGATCGCCCGGTCGCGGCCGCGCAGGTGGTTGGAAGGAGCCCAAGCCCCGGAAACGAAGGGACGGACGAGGTCTTCGCCCTCAAACCCCAACAACGCCGGCCGGCGCCGTTCCAGCAGGCCAACAGGGAGCAAGCCAAGTATTCCGGCAACCGAGCCGTCTGTGCCAGCTGCGGGGAGGGCCACGGACGGAAATCCTGCAAGTTCCGGGATGCTGTCTGTCACGGGTGCGGAAAGCAGGGACACCTCGCACGGGTCTGCCGGTCCAAGGGCCCCCGGAATTCGAGATCGTCGGTCCCCCAGTACCGCGCATCGTCCACCGCACACGAGACAACGGAAGAGGTCGCCGAGTTGTACCACCTCACCGACCAACCACTGCAGGTACTTCGCCTCCCCAACCCCAACCTCTCCTCTGCCCCGAAGATCCAAGTAACCGTGCGGATCGAGGGGTCCCCCTGTTGCATGGAAGTGGACTCGGGATCGGCGGCGTCCATCATTTCCCTGGACACTTTAAAAAGACTTTGCCCACTAGGGGACCCCCTCTACGTCCATCGCCACTAAGCTTGGTGGACTTTCAAAAGAACCCTGTCCCCATCCGGGGAGTCGGCACTTTCCGAGTGCGGTACCGAGACTTTGAGGGGAACTTGGACTTGGTGGTGGTAGAAGGGAATCTCGCGAGTCTCCTGGGGCGGGCGTGGTTCGAGGCCCTAGGCATATCGATTGGGGGAGTAAATAAATGTGGGGTGCGGGACTGGGGGGCGGTGTGCAAGGAATTCCCGGAGGTCTTTGACGGGAAACTGGGATGTTACAAAGGGCCCCCGGTGTCGCTCCACTTAGACCCCACCGTGACGCCCAATCCACCGAGAGCGCCAACCCAAAGCTGGGAGTCTACCCACAAGCCGTGGTCACGCCTGCACATAGACTTTGCGGGGCCGTTCCAGGGGCTCCAGTTCATGGTAACGGTAGACTCTTATTCAAAATGGGTGGAAATAAGCCCAGTGTCCACCACCTCTACCAAGGCGGCAATAAGGGCCCTGCGGAAAATATTCGCAACGCACGGGTTACCCGACACAATCGTGTCGGACAACGGGGCAGCATTCACATCTGCGGAGTTTCAAGCGTTCCTCGAAAGGAACCTCATCCGGCACATACGATCCGCGCCTTTCCACCCAGCAACTAATGGACAGACTCCACCCGGACCGAGCCCCCGAGAGAAAACTGGTCGAGAACAGGGAGGCGCCCCGAAGCTTCCTACCGGGAGACCCTGTCTACTTCCGGAACTACGGAGCAGGGCCGCAGTGGGTGGCAGGGCGCATCCTAAAACCCACCGGGCCGGTGTCATACGAGGTCCTAACCGATGGGGACCGGGTCCTCCGCAAACACATCGACCAGCTCCGGAGGCGACAAGACCCCGATAGAGAGATCGAGTTACCGGGAAATGCCGCCCCTGCCCCATCATCCGATCGACCGCAAGCACCGACAGCGGAGCCAGCGCCAGTGAGTCCACGGAATCCGGAGGGGGCCCCAGTAGCAGCTGAACCGCCGCTGCCGCTGCCGCCACCGTTGGCCCCGGTAGCAGCTGAACCGCCGCCGCCGCTGCCGCCACCGTCACCGCCTCGGCTACTTCCAGAGGCCCAAGCTCCTTGCGCGGGCGGACCAACCGATAGGGGCCCCGCCAGTCCGGTACCGGCCCCCCGACGTTCGCTAAGAGAAAGGAGGCCACCAGCATACTTAAAAGACTACGTCACCTGATAGGGGACGAACCATGGGGGAGGGTGTTGTGTCCTGGGATCAGAGGGCTGAGCTGGCGAAACACAGCCAAGCTTCGCTCTCTGAGAACAATAGGGACTAGGTTCCTGAGCTCGCCAGTAGTGAACCAATGGCAGCATTGGCGGGCGATTCAAACCCGCCAATAGGAATATAGGGCCGTCCCCCCTAACTGTATATAGTTGGCCTCCGGCCGTTACTGTGTGTTCTTGTCTTATGTGAAGTACGAATAAACGCGTCTTCTCTTATGTCGTCGTCCGAGTCATGAGGGCCGAAACCCAGTACTTTACAGAATCAATGGCAGAAATGCTTGAACCGATAGACAATAAACTGCAGTTGTTCATCGACATGACCAGGGGAAAGAAAAAGACTACCTTGCTGGAGTCGCAGCAACTGGTTGGGCACCTCGACTTTGCATGCAAAGTTGTGGCACCTGGCCGGGCATTTGTCAGGAGACTATGTGAGTCCATGAAGGGCCTCCCTCTCCCACAGCATAGGACCAGAGTCACCAAGGGTATAAGAGATGACCTCCTTGTATGGAAGGAATGTTTGGTTTCATACAAAGGGGGGTCTTCTTGGCGGGAAGACCTTCTGGTCGAAGCTGAGCTGCAGGTCACATCTGATGCTGCAGGCTCCTCCAGCTTTGGAGTCTATTTCCCTGGACACTGGTGTGCCTGGGGAATGGTTTCAGGCAGGATGGGTTAAGGGTCTCACCTTCCTGGTTTTTTTTCTGATTGTCGTAGCGGTGTGGATTTGGTCAATAGAGCTCGCCAACCATATTGTCCACTGTGCATGTGATTCACTTATTGACATCCAGGTCTCCTAGGGTCATGGCCCTGGTCAGAGCCTTCACACTCCATCATTTGCAGAACGATATTTTGTTCAAAGCCAGGCACATCCTGGGTGTCAGTAATGGGGTCGCGGATGCTCTCTCCTGAAAACGGATGGAGAGGTTCCGCCAGCTGGCTGCAGAAGCCAACCAGTTCCTGGTATGGATGCCGGCAGAGGTGTGGCAGATTGGCAGGCTGAGCGATAAGTTTAGCTCTCGCCCCTTCAACCAGGAGAGCTTATAAGAGCAGTTTCTGTCCTTTAGGGAGGAAGTCAGTCTGAGACAGGTGTGGCCTATACCAGTGGCCCATTTGATGCAGTTTTATAGGGGCCCGTCAGTGTGTTCCATTAGGGGCAAGCTGTCTTCTCTCGCCTATGCCAGCAAGGCATCTGGGTTTGAGGAGAAGACGGACGACTTCCGTATCAGGCTGGTAAGGGGAGGGTGGCAAGGTTGTAGACTCTAGGGAACCGTTGACCCCAACAGTGCTGTTGGGGACCAAAGTACAGTGGCACACACTTTGCAATGATGGATACGAGGCTGCACTGTTCCACGCAGCATCGCTGGTTGCCTTTGGAGGGGGCACTGTGGATCAGTGAGTTAGTGGCTGGCTCTCGCCGGGATACATCTGGCCTAGCGCTTGACCAGCGTGAGATCCACATGCTGGACTCCAAAGTTAGGATTACACTCTGGCAGTCAAAGACCGACCAACTTGGCAGGGGTTCTGTCATCGAGTTGGGCCGGTGTTCCAAGGCGGAGTTATGCCCGGTGCTGGCTCCACGCCGGTATTTAGCCATGTGGGTTGAGGGGGTAGGCTATTTATTTCAACATAGGGAGGGCACTCCCCTCACCAAATTTCAGTTTTGGGTCCTGACTCAGAAAGCGCTGGTCCGGTTGGGATTAGGTGGGTTCCGCTTCAGAACCCACTCCTTCCGGATTGGGGCAGCTTCGACAGTGGCAGCCATGGGGTATTCCAACAGCGAGATTCAACAGATAGGTTGCTGGAAACTGCGTTGTTACAAGGGATACGTACGGGATTGCAAAGTTTAATGTTACATTTAGGTTATTAATAGGGTTCCGCTTACAGGTGCTGCAGGCCTCAGGGCGAGACGAAGAGTCACCGTCTGCGGCCACAGCATGGTCTTTTGGGCTGCTCATCGGGCCGAAGGATCGACTACATGTTCTACGTCCAAACCCCCATCAGGAAGAAAAAATATCTCCAGAACTGACTGTTGGTCTGGAAGACTTTAGAGCCTGTGATCGTGCTGGTCTAACTGACAGCAGAATGACAGCCAGAGGCCAGTTCTGACCGGTTCAGGCAGGAGCTGGCAGAAGCCTTGCTCAGAGTGACTCAGCAGCAAGCTGATTGGTTGTCCCTTGTATATAAGCGATTGTATTCTGTATCATATTCTCCTTCTGTCCTTATGCGTTGTTTGGCGAAGCACTTTGCTGGTGAGCTGTACATAGCTGTAAATAAACTGTATATAGGCCCCAGTCATATGGGCCAGAAAACGTGGGGAGAGGCGTGGCAGTTTGCCCCGGAGCAAAATAAGGCACGGTAGCCCAATCACACGGGCCACCGGGTTGCCACGCTCTGGTGCAGAGCGCCGATCATACAGCGCTGCTACAACATGACAGAAAAGCAGCGCAGCAGAGCATGCAAGCCACACTGTAGCAAAGGGCGCATGTGCCGTTGGGGGTGGGGGCAGCCGCTGTCAGTGTCTTGCGTGTGTGCATGCGTCATTCAGCGTTGGTGTGCATCCCATGGAAACTTACAACATCCGGAACCCCCGGAACATGGACGGGCGTCGGAAGCCGTGGGATACTGGCACTCCCCTGATCAGACGCTGGCCTTTGCCTCAGGGTTTCCGGAAACTAGTACTTCGACCCTAGTAGTTTTTTACTCCGCGTTTTCCACGGGAAGCCGCGGGTTGGCCACGGGAGTGCTACACCTCCCAGATGTGCTGGTATGATCGCGCATGGAAAGTCCGCAGGGCTACCGTGCCTTCAGCGGGGCAAATGCTCCGTGTCAACGGGGCCATAGTTGACCACGGGATGGTGTCAGTGTGGTTGCTGCAGTTAACCTTCAGCTGGGCAGGCCTGGGCTTGTATTCCAAGGGAACTGGGCAGTCCTGCCTAGTAGCAGAGACCCTCGACACTGACACATGCCCAGCCACGGAGAAATAGGCTTGGTTCTTTATCAGGATGTAGTGACTCTGGGGGGTCCTATTAGGGGAGTGGCTGCAACCAACTTCCAAGTTAACAGCCAGTTCTCAGAACTTGGAGCCTGCCTGCTCAAACTTGGATAGTTTTACCCTCCTCAAAGCAAGTAAACACATTTTGAACAATGGCACCGAAAGGAGGAGCTGCGGTGGCTCAAGTGGTTAAGACACTGAACTGCAGGGTGTGGAAGGTCAGTAGTTCAGCAGTTCAAGACCCAGGTGCCGCAAGACGGAGTGAGCTCCCGTCTCTGGCCCCAGCTCCTGCCAACCTAGCAGTTCGAAAGCAAGAAACTGCAAGTAGATAAATAGGTACCACTTCGGTGGGAAGGTAACAGCGTTCCGTGCACCTTGGTGTTTAGTCATGCCAGCCACATGACCACGGAAACGTCTTCGGACAGCGCTGTCTCTTCGGCTTTGAAACGGAGATGAGCACCGCAACCCTAGAGTCGGATTCAACTGGCTTTCGAGCAAGGGAACCTTTACCTTTACCGAAAGGAGGCAAGAAGGGAAACCAGAAACAAGAAAGTGGAGTGTGCTTAACAGAGTTTTTTCCTGCTACAGACGCTCCCTCCACCTTGTCGGCAACGCTGGGGAGGGGGGAACTAATGACTGCAGAGAGTCCACTTACTGCAGGTTTCCTGACACAGGCACTAATTAAACAACCCCAAGAACTGAGAAAAGATATCACAGAAATGCTAAAACCAGCATTTCAACATATGGATGAGCTGGAAGACCTCCAAAAGGAGACGAATCAAAAAGCTGAAAGGGCTGTCCAGAAAGTTACGGAGCTTGAAAGTACCTTTGCGAACTTTAGATGCTTGGGCTAGGGAGCGCATCTTGTCTCTGGATCATCGCAGTTGTGAGCTTTTTTTGAAGTTCAGGGGGTTCAAAGCAGATGTTGAAGCTGGAACGGAGCTAACTGTATTTATGGCAAACTGGCTGGCGTGCACTTTAGGGCTGGAAGCTGGTGTCACGCCCCTGCTACAGAGAGCTTATCACGTTGGGAAGGTATGCGAGGAATCCACCTTCTCACTGTATACCAGAGATATATTAGTAGAATTTAAAGACTTTTGAAGGAGCAGCCTTGACTTTCAAGACATGAAGATTCAAATGTTTCCAGATCTCCCTCCTGAGTTCTTAAAGGAAAGATCTTAAGAGCACCACAGCTAAACTGCGGGAGTTAGGAACCAAGTACAGATGGCTCCGTACGGGCAAGTTATGTGTTCAACAGGGCCCAATTTCTTTTTTTGCTCATGACCCTGCCTCAGGTGAAATAATGTTGGCTTGCTTTAAATCCTGCCCCTTCTGAATCCCAAGAAAACAGAGCTGGCAAGAAGAAAGAGTGTTCTCCTCTTGCATCAGCTAAAACGACTCGGGTCTGTACTCTGGAAGACCATGAAGGTTTTGAAGAGAATGTGGACTCAATATAAGAAGTTGAGGGTTCAGGTAATATAGAATAATTCTTACTCTATGCTAATGAGTGGTGGGATGAGGCAAAGGTCTGGGTATGTTCCCCCCTGGACCAATCGGTCCTCGGAAGGAGGGTTTCTACCCTCCCGACCTTTGAGGACTCCAAGGACTGAGATTAATTATTATAATTATAATTTAGTTCATGACCAATACATTGTAAATTATTATAATGTGCTAAGATAGTTTGAAAACTTTATAAATATTATTTAGTAATAAGTTTGGGGGAAGAAAGAAGATGAAGACATGAAGATGAAGGAAGCAATTTGAAGTTTTGTTTTTTACACTATTAACTGATTTTGGCGGTGTGGTACAACTATAAAATTCTTCCTTCAACAAAATTGCTTTAAAACCTTAAAAAAAAAAAAAAAAAGGACATCGTGACTCTGAAGCAACAATAGCTAGAAGCACTACATCATCTCGTAGTCCGGAAGCCCTAATGAGAAGTGGCATTAGGCTACCACCACCAGCAGACGGTACTAAAGTTTCTCCTATAGCGAGAGATCCGAATCACTGATCTTGTGCAAAGAGTGGTTCTCCGTTCTTGAAGATAACTCCTGGAGTTTCTTGGCTGCTTCTCCCAAGCGCTGAGCAATGACAGCGAAATCAGCACTTTTTGCGCTTGAGTATTTTGGTTTTTTCTTGCATGTCTGGGAAGCTGTTCTTCCTTAGCAGGCCGTTCTCTTCTTCCAGGTGAGTACATCGTTCCTTTAAAATGTTCAGAGCGTTCAACTTGGCCTGGAGTTCCTGACGCTCCTGTAAGGCTTCTATCTGCTGGACGTTCCGAACTGTTGCCTGCTGCTGAGCAAATCCCTTCTTGCAGAGTTCCCTATATTTAGGCATTTAGGGCCACTGATGCTTGAGTATTACTAACTCTGAGGTTAGACTCCTGGGCTGATCTCCCACTACAGCTGCCTCGGTGTTGCGCCACCGTTTGCCCCGATACTATTCGTCAATTTCACACCTGAAGCCGCGGGGCTGCATTTGACCCGTGGCTTCGCCCAATTTCCCCTGCAGTTTCGTGATCCTCAAAAAACAGGATCACGAAACTGCGGGGGAAATCAGGCGAAGCCGTGGGTCAAAATGCAGCCCCGCGGCTTCAGGTGCGAAATTGACCAATAGTGTTGGGGCAAATGGCGGCGCCACACTGAGGCAGCTGTAGTGGGACATCAGCCCTGGAGTTTCTTGGCTGCTGCTTCCAGATGCTGGCTGACGACAGCCAATTCAGCACTTTCACGCTTGAGTATTTTGGCTCTGTCTTGCATGTCCGGGATGCTGCTCTCCCTTAGCAAGTTGTTCTCTTCTTTGAGGTGAGCGCATCTTTCCTCTAGAACCTTCAGGGTGTTCAACTTAGCCTGGAGTTCCTGACGCTCCTTCTGTAAGTCTTCTATCTGCTGGTCTTTAGCCAGCAGGGCATTGGCTTGCTCATCCAGATCTTTCGGATACTGTTGAGCAAACACCTTATCAAACAATTGCCTACCAGAACAATTCAGTGGTCCTGGGGGATTACTAACACTGAGACTCTTGGACGTCTGGGAAGTTGATCTCCCTTAGCAGATCGCTTTCTTCAAGGGGAGTGCATCTTTCCCCTAGAGCATTCAGGGCGTTCAACTGGCCTGCATTCTGCTTCCTCAGCCAGCCTTCTCAACACTGCTCATAACAATGGAATCTCTGGCTGACAATTTGACTTCTTTTTATCGCATTACTGAATAAAGAAGCTTTCCTTTAAAGTTGTAAGCTGAGAACCAGGTGCTGATAATAATTAGCTGTGGAACTGTGGAACTGTAGCGCACCAAACGCTTGCAAAGGTCCGTAAAGGCCCGCAAAAACTCCCATTTGGAAAGCAATCCTTTGGATTAGGACTTGACGTGGGAACGAAATGATCCTATCCCTTCGAGAAAGAATGCGATATTCCAGCGAGAAAACGAACAAGATTGGGGAACTATCTTGCCCCTAATAGATTTGCCTGCCTTGCTCACCCAGGAGGAGGACACGGCGGCCCACTCTTTGGAACAGTCTCTGGTTTTAAACAACACCAGGATGACTCAGGATTTCCACTCTCCATCTCCAGCCCGTCAGCCTAGCAAAGCTGAGGATTTGTCTCTATTAGCAACCCAAACAAATTTAATTGCTAAGACGCTACAGAAAATCTTTGAGAAGCTCAACAAGATAAGAGCTTACTTTTTGAATCCAACTTTGTAGAAAAATGGTTTCCAGTTTTTCATCATGTTGAAACGGAAGCAAATAAACTCACTGTTCTTCCAGCTAAACACGTGGACTTTGTATTTTACTAGTTTCATTGATAGTACTTTTATTCATAAAAGAAGTTGTTCATGTTTATTTATTTTACTACATTTGTATCCCGCCCCTCCCCATGAACGGTCTCGGGGCGGCTCACATTTACCAGCCACTAGTGCCCAATTAGCATAAAACATTCAAAAACCAATTAAAACAATCATACCAATCATAATGTTCTGTTTTGTCCTTTGTTAAATGTTACGTTACGTGTTATGGTTGCAATGTTGTTTTTATTGTAAAAAAGTTTTATAAAAAATTAATAAAGAGCGTTACAAAACAAACAAACCTGGATATGTGAAAATTGGGGTGGGGGGAGTGAGGACAGATGAGTTCAGAGGAAACACATCCTGTAAACCCAGTTCCCCCCCCCGACCCTTAAGAAAAGAGAAAGTACACTATTGAAAGGATCCTTTTCAGGGAATAAGGGAAGAACATAGATCTCTGTTGTGACCTTAACTTAGTGGTGGACTCTAATGTGGACAAAACCCAAAAGCCTCATAGAAAAAAAGAGCAAACCGTTAAAGCCTACAGGATTGAAACACATACTGGAACTCCACAATCTTGGAGATGTTTAGTTGGAATTTAAATCCAGGTATAAAGGAGTTGACATACTTTTCTTCAGTTCACAAAATATACACTCCAATGGACTTTCCTTTGTCAACTATGACTTTATTAAATCAAATAACAGAGGCTGATATAGGAAGTTGTATCGTTTCAGATCATGCATGGTGTCTTGCCAGTTCTCAAAGAGAGTACAGATAGGAAAGGACCCAGCTGGACCCTGAATAAACTATTCCCGCAAACGGAAGGTATTTGTGAGGCTATACCCAAGGATATATGGGAATACTTGAAATTTATCTCAGATCGTGAGGTTTCAAGGGAGAATGTATGGGATGCATTCAAGGTAATATCCAGGGGTAAACTTCTCTCCCTTGCTTCGTCTTTTCTGTCCACTGTGACTTGGACTCCATTAGATAATCCAGATGGATGAATTGTTACTGGTAACCAGCTAATAACCAGAATGTCTGCAGAAGAACCAGCTTGTGCTCGGATGTCAAGGGGAGCATCAAGCGGTCCTGCTGATGGAGTTGTAAATGTCATTTCTGTAGCTTTCTGCTGCAGCCCCCTTGGGGGTACACCAAGGCTTCATGAGGTACAAGAGGCTCCACTCCACTTTTTATTGATATTACGTAAGTTTTTAATTTTTTCCCCCAAACTTTATCTGAAACAGGAACTTCACAACAGGAGACAATTGCTGAGTACTTACAATCTGTTAGATTTGATATAAAGTTAACTAAAGAACATTTAGAATTTTTGGAAAAGTTGATGGAGGCATCTGAGTTAAACAAAGTTCTGGGGAACTTGAAGAACAATAAGACCCCTGGAAGAGACGGCCTGCATGTTGAATTTTGTAGAAAATTCAAGCATCTCATTTCAGAATTTCCACTGCTGGAAATCGGTAACTTTGTTAGGACCAATGGAAGGAAGCCCAGGTAATAGTTAGTCCTAAAATTGGCAAAGACAAATTAAAACTGGAATCATATCAACCAATTTCAGACAGAAGGCTGATTGGCCTGTAATCACTAGGGAGCTGACAGATTCAAGGTATTTATACAAAATAAAGCCCTTCACTTTCCTGTATTTGTTCACCAAATGACTAAGGACAATACAATGATCTAATGTTGTCTTCCCCTGGCAGAAGCCCTAGTATTTGCTGATTTGATACCCACAGCTTAAGTTTATTGGCCAGATAGCTAACGTACAACTTCCCAATAGCAGATAGAAGACTGATTGGCCTGTAATCACTAGGGAGCTGACAGATTCAAGGTATTTATACAAAACAAAATGCAAAAATGTTAATTAATGGTGTGTTGACTGATGGTTTTTAGATAGAAAAGGGAACACAACAAGGATGCCCCTTGTCACATTATTTATTCTTGGTGTGGAAACTTTTGCTTCCAGAATCAGACAAGATCAAAGCATCAGGGGACTAAGAATCAATGGAGAAGAATTTAAAGAGCTACGTAGATGACGTGGTATTGACAATTTTAAATCCACAAAACACAATACAATCTGTTACGGCTCATATAGTAAAGTTTGGTTCCTTTTCTGGATTTAAAATCAGTAGGATAAAAACAAAAATGATTTCCAAATTTTTATTAAAATAAGAAGATAACATTAAAACACTCACGGCTGTGATCTGATTGCTAACGCAGTTAAATGTCTGGGAATAAATGTGCCTGGGAACAATGAAACACTTTTTCAAGGTAACTATGAACTAGTTTAGGGAAAAAATCAAGAAGACCTGAAGAGATGGTCTAATTTAAGCCTGTCTTGGCTTGGGAATGCAATAAAAATGAATATACTCCCCAAATCAATTCCAAAAACGAATATACTTCGCAAACTCAATTCCAATTGAGATACATGACAAGATACTGAAAGAGTGGCAAAGACAGATAAACACATTCATAAGGAGCAGCAAAAAACCAATGGATAGATTTAAAGTTTTACAAGATTTTTTTTAAAAAAGAGCAGGACTAGCAGTTAGTCACATTCAGGAGGAACAAAATGGAGGACAAATCACTTGATGAAGAGTCCGTGGAGGAAATGGATATGGTCGGCTGGGAAAATATTGGCAAGGCCATCCTTACCGGAACCCACTGTTGTAAAAACATTACCTGTAACAATGCTGGAAACCATCAAGAGCCGGGAGCTGGTACCCCAACCTCAGACTACCCCCTCCTCAATCTGAACTAATTTTTTTGTGGGATTCTGGGTTGAAACAAGCAAGCATTTTAAGCTGGGCTGCTTCATAATGTGCAGCAAGATTAGGGTAACCTAATTCTTTGGGGCATGTTAAAAGGTTGGAACAATCAAGTCTTCTTATTTTCTCTTATGAATTTTTAAAGTCTGGATTGCCATAAATTCAATACTTTTGGAGAGAGTTGAATAGGAATGTTTTGAAACAAAAACAGAACTTGTGGAAGTATAACTGCCTTTATTCTATCTGCTCCAACCAGGACAGGCCATGTTTAGACCAACTGAACAGTGTCTGTTGAAATTTACTGAGTAGGGGCTTAAAATTGTAATCAAGTAATTCAGATACATTTAATGAAATCATACCTAGATGCCTCCAAGATTTAGTAACCCATTTGAATTTATTTTTTCCAATATATCTTTTGGGGTAGTTGGCGTAAGGCAGATGGGGTACAGATCTGTTTTAGAATAATTTATAGCAGAACTGGAAATAGTGCTAAGTAGTTGTATAGTGTCCATAGCTGTGGTAATGAGCATAATGGATCACTGACATATAAGGCTACATCATTGACGAAGAAGTATCATTTGTGTTCCATGGAGTTTATTGTTATTGTTGTATAGTGGGTTAGACGCATAAAGAAACCACAGACAGCGATGTAGTGATCAGCATGGTTCGCTATTATACAACACGAGACACTGATAACCGGCCCGGAGGCCAACTATATACATTGGGGAGGGGCCGCCCCCCTGGTACCATTGGCGGGTTTGAATTCCCGCCGCCGTTCCCATTGGTCCCCCTACGCGGGAGCCAGGAACCTCAGTCCCATTGTTCTCAGGTACTCAAGCTCTGGCTCTTCGTTGATGGCACTATGTTGACTGCATACACAACACCCCTCCCCCCATAGTCCCGATCCTGTCTAGGTGACATAGTCCTTCAGGTATGCGGGGGCTCTGCGTTCCCTGATGGACCGTCGTGGTGTAGGCGTTGGGGTTTCTCCGCGGCCAAGTCTTGGTGGTGTGGCGGGGCCTGCCCCTCACCTCCTTCCGCTGGGGAAGGGTACGCCGTCTGGCCCTCGGCTGATGAGGCCTCGGGCATACTGAGCTGGCCGTCGCTGGGGTCCGCCTCTCTGCAGTCTCGTTCCGCCTCGGGCTCTCCCTCAGCTTCTCGTGGGGCCTGCTCCACCTCCCCTTGGTTACCCCGGTCTCCTACCGTTGGAAGTAGGCGCCGCCTCAGCTGGTCCACGTGGCGCCGCAGGACCTGCCCGTCATTTGTCGACACCTCATAAGAGACCGGGCCGGTGGGGCGGATTACTTTTCCTGCTATCCACTCCGGGCCTCGGCCGTAGTTCCTTGCGAACACCGGGTCCTCTGGGAAGAAGCCCCGTGGTGCCTCCCGGTCCTCGACCCAGTTCCGTCCTGTTGGAGCCCTGTCGGGGTGCAGGCGGTCCAGGAGGATGGCGGGTCGCCGGCCCATGAGAAGCTCCGCGGGGCAGTGGCCACTGACCGGGTTGGGTGTTGTCCGGTTCGCCAGCAAGAACCGGGCTATGCGTGACTCCCAGTCTCCCTCGGTCAGGCGGCTTAAAGCTTCCTTAGCCGTGCGTACCATGCGTTCCGCTTGGCCGTTCGTGGCAGGGTGGAAGGGTGCTGACCTGATATGCCGGATCAAGTTGTCCCGCAGGAACCGCTGGAATTCCTCGGATGTGAACGCCGGGCCGTTGTCGGAGACGATGGTGTCCGGCAAGCCATGCGTGGCAAATATCTTCCGGAGGGCTCGGATGGTGGCGCTTGCGGAGGTGGAGGAGACTGGACTCACCTCCAGCCACTTGGAGTATGCGTCCACGGTGACCAGGAATGTTAACCCGTGGAAGGGTCCGGCGAAGTCGATGTGGAGCCGGGACCACGGGGTCCTTGTTGACTCCCATGCCTGGGGGGTGCACATGGTGGGCTTGGCCGGACCTCTTGACAGATCTGGCAACGCTTCACCCAGGCCTCTATTTCCCCATCGATGCCTGGCCACCAGACGTAGCTCCTGGCGAGGGCTTTCATCCGCACGATGCCGGGGTGTGCCTCGTGCAGAGCCTGCAGGACCTGTTGCTGGAGTGCGCTGGGGACTACGACCCGGTCCCCCCACAGCAGGCAGCCCTTGTGTGCCGATAGTTCCTCGCGCCGTGTTGTAAATGCGCTGAACTCAGGGCCCGCCGAGGCCGTAGGCCATCCCCTCACCACCCAGCCGAGAACCCGGGATATGATGGGGTCACGGGCTGAGCGGCGGGCGATGTCCGTGGCCTGGAGAGGGGCGTCTGGAAGACCCTCCAACTGGAGGACATGATGAGCTGGGGCCGGGTCCTCCCCTTCGTCTGGCAGGGGAGGCGGCTCAGCGCGTCTGCATGTCCCATTGCCTTGCCTGGCCGGTGCTGGAGCGTGTAGTTGTAGCCCGCCAAGAAGATGGACCACCGCAAGACCCGAGGGGAGAGTACCTGTGGCGTCCGGCGGTCCGCCGCGAAGAGGCCCAGCAGCGGCCGGTGGTCTGTGACGACTGTGAAGGGACGGCCATAGACGAAGTCGTGGAACTTCTTCACCCCGGCCACGACTGCCAGTCCCTCGCGGTCTATCTGGGCGTAGTTCCGCTCGGCCGCAGACAGGGTCCGCGAGTAGTACGCGACCGGGACCTCCCGGCCGTCCGGGAGACGGTGCGCCAGCACGGCTCCCACCCCATATGGAGACGCATCGCAAGCCAAGACCACGGGCAGGGTCTCGTCGAAATGTGCCAGGACCGCGTTCGAAATGAGCAGGGCCTTGACGGCCCGGAACGCAGCAGCCTGATGCGGGCCCCAGACCCAGGGTGCCCTTTTGTCGAGCAACCTGTGGAGGGGCTCGGCTACCGCCGCCTTGTGGGGGAGAAAGGCGTGGTAAAAGTTCAAGAGTCCGAGAAAAGCCTGGAGCTCGGCTTTGGAGGTCGGGGGCGGCGCTTCTACGATGGCCTTCACCTTGTCCCGGGCCGGGTGGAGTCCCTCTGCGTTCACCGTGAAGCCCAAGAAGTCGACGGATGACACCCCGAGCTGGCACTTCTCGCGCTTGACCTTGAGGCCGGCGTCCCGGAAACGGCTGAGGACCATGCGGAGGCGGGAGGCGAACTCGTCGGGCGTGGCGGCGGCGATCATCACATCATCGAAGAATGGTGTGACGCCGGGGATCCCTTTGAGGAGAGAGTCCATCAGTTGCTGGAAAATTCCGGGTGCCACGCTCACCCCGAATTGCAGGCGATTGACCCTGAAGGCCCCCGGTGCGTTACAATTGTTTGGGCCTCTGCGGTCGGCCCGTCGACAGGCAGCTGCTGGTACGCTTGGGCCAGATCTAGTTTGCCGAAGATCTTGGCCCCTGCCAAGGTGGCCAGAACATGGCTCACCACCGGGACCGGGTAGGCATGGTCCTGCAATGCCCGATTTATCGTGCATTTATAATCCGCGCAGATGCGGACATCCCCGTTAGGTTTAATGGGGGTCACGATCGGGGTTTCCCACACTGCGTGAGAGACCGGCTCCAAAACCCCTTGCGCCACCAGTCGGTCCAGTTCCGCGTCTATTTTTGGTTTTAAGGCAAACGGAACGGACCTGGCACGCATGCGGATAGGGGCCACTGTGGGGTTGAGTTGTAGCGAGACCGGGGGGCCCGTATATCGGCCCAGGGACCCATCGAAAACGGATGGGAACTCGCGGCACACTTCCTGGAAGTCGCGGGTTGCGCAATGCTGGACCCCCTCTATCGCGATTCCTAGGGGTCCAAACCAAGCCCTCCCCAGGAGGCTAACTAGGTCGCCCTCGACTACGAGCAAGTCCAAGTGACCCTTGAAGCCCCGGTACTGCACCCTGAAACTCCCTACCCCCTTCACTGGCACTTGGTTTCTCTGAAAGTCCATGAGCGTCACGGGTGATGGCCGCAAGCGGGGGCCCCCTTTGGGCAAATCTGTCTTAATGTGGCCTCCGAAATGATGGAACAGGCGGAGCCCGAATCGAGTTCCATTTGTAAGGGGGCCCCCTCTACTTTGATCCGTACGTATATTTTTGGGGTAGAGGCCTGACTGGGGAGTTTCAGTACCTGTGTTCGGGCGGCCGGCGCGTTGGTCAATTGGTATAGGTCTGCCTCCGGGGCCGCGCAGTCCTCGAAATGCGCCTCAGACCTGCGGCGGGGCGGTTTTTGTGCTGCGCGTGATGGCTTGGACCGGCAAACCCTTGCGATGTGGCCCGTGCGGCCGCAGTCCCGACATGTGGCGTCCCGGAACCGGCACGATCTCCTCTCATGCTGCCCTCCGCAGCTGGCACACTCCTGCGCCGCCGAGCCGGGTTGCTTGCGTGCGGAGCTAGCGGACGGTGCTGGCGGGCGATGCTGGGCTAGTGTGCGGTGTACCTCGGGGTCGTCGCTGTCGCTGTTTCCGGGGGAGGCCACACGATGCGTCGCGGTGGTGGTGGTCGGATGTGACCTCTCCCATGCAGTGGCGGTGGCTAACGCTGAGGTGATGGTCACCTTCTCGCCCTCCATTATTCGGCGCTGGAGTTTCTCGTCCCTGAGGCCAGCGACGAAACGGTCGCGGAGAGCCATCTCCAAGTGCTCTCCGAAAGCGCAGTCGGCCGCCAGGCGGCGGAGCTCTCCGAGGAACTCCGCGGCGGTTTCTTTGCCCTGCTGGTTCCTATGCTGGAAAACCACGTGGCAGGTCATCTCCGACGGCTTCGGGGAGTAGTAGTTCTGCACGGCCTTCACAATCTCGTCGACCGTGCACTCCTCCACCTTCTTGGGAGAGAGAAGGTATTGGGCCAGATCCACGATCACGGGGCCGCAAGAGCAGAGCAGCAGTCCTCTCTTACGGTCTTCGTCCGTGATCTGGTAGAACACGAAGGCTTGCCGCAAACCCGTGACCCAGGCTCCCCATCGTCGGGGCTGGGAAGCGTCGAACGGCGGTATCAGCCCGGATCCTGGAGCGATGGCCATTGTGCTAGTCGGCGGCAACGACGCGGCTCTGGATTCACCCTCGGCGGCGCTCATGGAGGATGCCCGTGGAGTGGTGGAGCGAGTCTTCGGTAGCGTTGTCCGACAGCCCGGCTGGAGCGCTCAACAGGATCCCACCTTCGTCGCCATTGTTGTATAGTGGGTTAGACGCATAAAGAAACCACAGACAGCGATGTAGTGATCAGCATGGTTCGCTATTATACAACACGAGACACTGATAACCGGCCCGGAGGCCAACTATATACATTGGGGAGGGGCCGCCCCCCTGGTACCATTGGCGGGTTTGAATTCCCGCCGCCGTTCCCATTGGTCCCCCTACGCGGGAGCCAGGAACCTCAGTCCCATTGTTCTCAGGTACTCAAGCTCTGGCTCTTCGTTGATGGCACTATGTTGACTGCATACACAACAGTTATTCCTTTGATGTCAGAGTTTTCTTGAATAGCTATGGCTAAAGGCTCAATGGATAATGCAAATAAAATAGGGGAAAGAGGACAGCCTTGGCGTATGCGTCCAGTAAGTAAGACACCATCAGAGTTGAGATTACTAATGTTGACCTGCATTTTAGGGGCTCAATAAAGACTTTCTATTATTCTCATGAAATTTAGGCCAAACGCCATGGCCTTTACTAATTATTTCAAATAGCCGATCTCCAAGCGGTCCAAGGCCCGCTCTGCATACAATGCCAAAATGATGGAGTCTACTTGTTTCAGTCTGCAATGGTGGACTATATTTAAGATTCTTCCAACATTCTCAAATTTCTGTTCAGAATAAATCCTGATTGGTCCTGGTGTATACAGTGAGGAATTATTTAATCTATTTGCTACGTGAAAGGAAGGTCATATGCTCTTGACCTATTTCCCTCTGTGTGTGTGGGGGGGATTGTTACCAGTCAGTGTCATCTCACAGAGAAGCAGTTGGTTTTCCAATAGCCGGGCTTGTGTGTGGAGTGTGCGTGGAGAGATAAATGTGTGTGGGGGGCAGAGCAAATATTTTGGCAAGATCCTACAGCAGGGTGAGCAAAACTATCATTTCTTGCTTGGGAAAGGGGTTCAGCAGACTCTCACTTGTATGAGGGCCGGATCTGACATAAATAAGACCTTGTCGGGCCGGGCCATGTGTGTCATAAAATGTAATGCCAGGTAACGGAGATATAAACTTTATAAAGAACACAAACACAAAGGGGGTGTTATTTTTTTACTTAAAATAAAAACATGCTTAAAACATTAGCCCTCTTGCAATATTTTGTTCATTTAACAGCAGAAGACAGCCAGTTCCACTGTGGGCCTGATAGAAGCCCTCCAGGGGCCCGATCCAGCCCCCGGGCCACATGTTTCACACCCTTGGCCTAATGCTTTAAGTTGGTCGAATTCTAAACCACAAGTAAACCGCTCATCAATGTGTAAACCAGTTAAAAAGGAGGTCTTCAACTACCGAATTTGAGGTTATACTATTATGCTGCACATCTTGTACAAATAAGTAGAATGTTGGAAATAGACCAGAAGGAAGATTGGGTACAGATTGAAAAAGAATACACATTACTGTTTACACTTCGAGGTATGTTTTGTACAAAAAAGAACAAGAGATCATATTCTATACCAGCTAATTTTATTCTCAAAAATATTCTGTGAATTTGGGATAAATTACGTAAGTTTATAGCTGTCAGGTAATCCTGACATGAGATGGATGGAAGGGAAGGAGGGAGGGATGGTCTGCAACTTTTCATGTTCTGGAATGTAGGGAGGTGTACAGGTTGCCTAGGGAACCCAGATTTACAGCGCCTGGGCAATCTGTTATCTCACCAGATGTCCTTGGGTCCCACAGACTCTTTTCTTTGTTTGGGACAGCTCTGGGCGTTTTGGTTATTTACAACTTCTGCACCTTTTGCCACCGCTTGGCAACTATTGGTAGATAGATGGGGGGGGGACATTTCAAAGCTAGTATAACCGTGGGTAGATATCACCCGTAGCATGCATTTTAAAGCAGGATTGGTTGCCACCTTTTCAATTAACCAGACCTGCACATTCATGGGATTTGAAGGGTTTAGATAGATTATGTGACTGGCTTAAAAAAGGAGAAATAATAACCCAAGTCCAAGCAGGAAGGAGACTGGATAATGGTATTGATTGGTTTTAATATCTTCAGATAAGCAACTTAATATGATTGCTGCAAAGGAGCGGTTTTCTTAAAAAGCAACTAACACAATTTGAATTATTGTTAAAGGATTCAGATAAAACAGTCAAGGCTCAGTTATAGTGTAGTGGTTAAGTGCGCGGACTCTTATCTGGGAGAACCGGGTTTGATTCCCCACTCCTCCACTTGCACCTGCTGATGTGAGCTTGGGTCAGTCACAAGCTCTGGCGCAGCTGTTCTCTCAAGGACAGTTTCTGTCAAAAGTTCTCTCAGCCCCACCTCCCTCACAGGGTGTCTGTTGTGGGGAGGGGAAGGGAAAGGAGTTTGTAAGCCGCTCTGAGACGCCTTTGGGCAGTGAAGGGCGGGGTATAAATCCAAACTCTTCTTCTTCTCTTCTAAATATTTGGTGGATATTTTTTATGCTCCAGTATCAAGGTATGTTTAAAGTTGGCAAAAAAAAGATGTTGATTGAATTAACTGAATCAGATTGGGAAGAAATTTGGACCTCCCCTTCAAATACATCAAGAATATTGTGTATTAGATACCAATATTTTAGAATGTTTTCAAATCGGTATTTAACTCCACTAAGCTTAACAGAATTTATAAATCTGTTAGCCCAGACGGCTGGAGGAAATGTAAAATGAAAGGTACTACCTTTCAAATCTAGCGGGGATGTCCAATCATTCAGTTTTTCTGGAGGGAAATTTATGAGGAAATCTTAAAAATAATAAAATCTTCCTTTCCTTATAATACTAAAGTGATACTATTTGATATTTGGCATGACAATATGATGAAAAAAGAACATACGATTCTGATTTCAGTACTATTGGCAGTGGCAAGGTTTTTAATAGCTAAGCATTGGAAGTCAGCCACAGCACCTACGAACATACAGTGGTATAATAAAATATGGGAAATGCATGTATTGAGTAAAATAACCAATGACTCTTTTTTTGAGGAAAATGTGAAAAATATATGGAAAGTTAATCATGAGGAAGTGTGGAATCCGGTGACAGGGTGTCTTAAAGATAATAACATTACTCCCAATAGGAAAGATTATGATGAGTTTTTTAATGAACCAACTTGTTATAATGGAGAAGACAGCATATCAAGTTTCATTGTCAGAGACTATTCATTATAACTTCCAAATATGTGGAACAATGGTTTCCAGTGTTACGAGTACCTGACGTGCAATGACACATTAAAAGAAGTGGTGCAGTCAAAGCAATATTATAGTATATTAACACATTTTTGAACTATCTTTCGCCAGGCTTTCGAGTAGGAGCCGCCACGGCACCACCAACAACAATGAGGGTAACATCGGGGTGGTGTGATGGCCCGGGATAAATGAACGCTGGGACTGTCTGGAACGGTTGCCATCAATTAGGGACTAGCCTGAATGACTAAGACGCCACCCTGCCATGGTAGAGCCGCTACTGTAATATGTGAACTCGCGAGGCTCTAAGGCTGAAATGGACTGTTTCACTTTGTTTTTATTGTGTTATTGTTTTAATAACTGGCGCTCGTGCCCTGACTGTTAGCCGCCCTGAGCCCGTTATGGGAAGGGCGGACTATAAATCGAAATAAATAAATAAATAAGACCAGATTAATTATTTCTCCAATGCTATTCTTTCCTTTGTTCAATTTTTGGTAATCATAAATTCATAGGCTTACCTCTAGAATGTACAATATATGTTTGCTAAGGTAAACTTAAAAAAAATTAAGTTAAAAAACAATAGGCAATGAATCTGGATTCTCAACACTGATCATGAGTGTCATGTCATGATGACCAACCAAAGTTTTAAAATATGGCAAGATAAATGAAATCACTTCCAAAGGAGAAAAAGTCCCCTGCTCAGGTACAAACTTAGAAAGAAACCTGCCCCTGCAACTCGGTGTAAGCATGGTAACAATCCTGTGGAGTTTCACTGGTTCCATGAGAGGATTGCTTAACAGAAAAAGCTCTCTGCACCATTTTTACTCTCTGCATAATTTTATAAAACTCTGTCATGCCCCCCCTCCCACCACCACTAAGGTTGCCAGGGTAGGAATGGCAGATGATACCCGGCGAATTGTAGAACGGAGCCTGCGGAGGTCAGGGTTTGGGGAGGGAGGGACTTCAGTGGGATTTAATGCCGTAGAACCCGCCTTCCAAAGTGGCCATTTTCTCCAGGTGAACCGATCTCTCTCACCTGGAGATCAGTTGACACCCTGGGACATCTTTAGCTACCACTTGGAGGTTGGCAACTCCCAAACCCTGCCTGGTCATCTGCTTCTCCCCTTAAAAAAAAAAAAGCCTTTCCAGAAATCAAAGGATTCTTTTCTCGGAAGGTCTCACCTGAACTTCCCTACTCTCCCCCACCTCATCTAAAGGGACTCTCCCTAGAATGGATTTAAGAGTGAGAAATTTATCCTGGTGTTTTTCAGTCTAGCCTTCAGACTGGAAGTGCCCAGAATTCAGACACCTTCCGTTATTGTCCAGATTATAGAAGATAAGGAAATCAGCACTTAGGCCGTGCAATTCTCGATAAGAATAGAGGTGTCAGAAATGCAAGTTGTTCTTACTAAGCACAAAGCTTCTGGAGACAGACCTTTTTCAGTGAGGCAGAATATTTTATTGAATAATACACTCTTGCAAGCAAGGGTGATCAGCCCAGATGAACTGGCCACACCTTGTATTTGAAAGCAGGCAGTTTTATACTTCCTTCCCCGATGCTTTGGAAAATAAGAAATGCCCTGGCCAGTCCCCATAGGCTGGAGTACCCGGCTCACATTCTCAAATCACGTCTTGCCTTTAGGACTCCGTGACGACAGCCTCCGAGTACTCTTCCTCTTTTTCCAGTTAGTGTACACCCCTAAATCTGTTTACTTTTCTCTAAAAAGGCATTAACCCTCCCAGTCCCTCCTTGGTACTTTTTTATCATCTACCGCAATTCTCAATTTTGGGTAAGGGGCCTTCTGTTGGGCCGTTCTTCCTGTTTTTGGGGTCTTCAGACCACAAAATGTTCTTCCCTTAGGTCCAGTCACGTCTTTCATAAGACGCTACTAATTGCTCCTTGACCTGATGAAATTTAGGTGTTTTCTAGACATGATGTCTTCCAGCACTTCTGCTTTCCTTCTTTCAATGGCCACCTTCTAATCTTAGGTTGTCTGACCTTTAATCTTTTAAAATCATGAAGCAAATGCATTAAGCTTTCGAGGTGCACAAAGCACAAGCTTAACATTTTAATCACATCAATGAAAAATCTTCATTTTCAATTCTCACAGTGGGTTTCAATTTTTTTTTTTTAAAGACGCTGAAAAGCAAACGCTAGACCTGGTGCTGCGTGTTTCAGTAGCTGTTTTGCAAGTTCTTACACTGGGGGAGAGCAGTCTGTTCACAACCGATCTCCAGCTGACAAGAGATCAGTTCCCCTGGAGAAAATGGCTGTTTGCAGGGTGGACTTTACGGCATTATACCTAGCTTCCAAGGGGGAGAAAACACCCCTGCTCAGAGACATACTTCAAAAGAAACCTGTCCCCGCGACTTGGCTGAAGCAGCTGAACCACGACCCTGTGATGTTGTTTCACTGGTTCAACTGATGAGATGGCTTAAGAGTGTCCTGGCAGAAAACAAGCAGGACAAAAGGCAGAAACATATGGAGCAGAAGTCCATCAGTGGCTATTAGCCACAGGGTATAGATGGGAATTCTAAGTCTGGGGCAGGTGATGCCCTCTATTCTTGGTGCTGGAGGGGGCAGCAGTGGGAGGGCTTCTAGTGTCCTGGCCCCACTGCTGGACCTCCTGATGGCACCTGGTATATTTTGGCCGCTGTGTGACAGAGTGTTGGACTAGATGGGCCATTGGCCTGATTCAACATTGGCTTCTCTTATGTTCTTATGTTCTTAACCACCACAGCTCTGGAGGCTCCACAAAAGACACCCTCTCCCTAACCTGCCAGTTTGCAGAAAGAACAAGGATTTGCAGAAAGAGCGAGAAAGGCCCGCCCACAGGTTCCAGAGCTTGTGAGATGTAACGATTTATCAGAAGGGGGGGAATGCTGTCTCCAGGCAGAAAGCGCTTGGAAACATTTGCCTTAAGCCAGGCTGAAGCAGTTGGGCCCAGCTTTTGCTCACTCTAAGCCCTCTCCCACCCACCTGATCTGGTGACCTTTATCTAGGGTTGCCAGCCTCCAGGTGGGGCCTGGAGATCTCCCACTTTCACAAGTGATCTCCAGCTGACAGAGATCAGTTCCCCTGAAGAAAATGGCTGTTCTATAGTGGGGTGGGGGGGGGAAGGCAGAATAGAATAGAGGAGAAATTGGAGCAGGGACAACAACTCAGTGAGGTTTCACTGGTTCTGTTGAGGAGACGGCTGAAGAGTGTTGTGTGGCAGAAAACAACCATGACTTCAAGGCAGAAGCAAAGAACCACCACAGCTTTTGGCCATTGCAAGATGAAAAGTTCTCTCCCTGTTTTCTACTCTCAGCCCACAGTTCCCTTTAAGGTGTGAAGTGTTGTGAGCCCAAAGTGGTGCTAGGCTTGAAATTGTGAGCGGGCCTACATTTTTAAAAAATATTTTAGTTTGCAAACGTGCAAAACACACAGACATAAAATATAAACGATTGTCATTTGTATTGCAAACTATGTTTACATGGAACTTACTTATATCTGTATTACGTAAGTAATTCTTTTAAAGTATGATTTAAGAGTGTTTTAAAGAGAACTATAAACAGATCAAGATGGGGAGCAATGTAATTCTGCTTGCAGCAGTAGAAAAAGAGCCCAGTAGCCCTCACTCCCCAGCTCAGCACGCAGTAGGGCTACCTCGCCTGGGGGCTTTCTCTCTCCATGCCCCCACTGCCGCCGCCCGTTCAGCACAGAAGCCCTCTGGTCCAGGGCAGGCAACGTGCCTGGAACCTAGGATGGCACTGCCGGGCTGCTTGGGCAAGTCCCAGTCCAGGGCCAAATGCACGACCGTGCCCACCCCCCACCCCCGTCTTCCCTGGGACTCGGGGTGGGGAGGCAGTGCCGAGAGGCTTGCAAAACTCGCTGCCCTTTGTTGCTTGCAAAACTCGCTGCACTTCGTTGCTGGCAGCCCAGCCGCTCTGCAGCTTCTGCGGGGAGGAACATAAGAACATAAGAACATAAGAGAAGCCAATGTTGAATCAGGCCAATGGCCCATCTAGTCCAACACTCTGTCACACAGCGGCCAAAATATACCAGGTGCCATCAGGAGGTCCAGCAGTGGGGCCAGGGCACCAGAAGCCCTCCCACTGCTGCCCCCTCCAGCACCAAGAATAGAGTGCATCACCTGCCCCAGACTGAGAGTTCTCATTCTATACCCTGTGGCTAATAGCCACTGGTGGACTTCTGCTCCATATGTTTATCTAATTTCCTCTTGAAACTGTCCATGCTTGCAGCTGCCACGACCTCCTGTGGCAGTGAATTCCATATGTTAATCACTCTTTGGGTGAAGAAGTATTTCCTTTTATCTGTTCTAACCCGACTGCTCAGCAATTTCATAGAGTGCCCACGAGTTCTTGTATTGTGAGAAAGGGAGAAAAGTACTTCTTTCTCAACCTGCTCAATCCCATTCATAATCTTATAAACCTCGATCATGTCACCCCTCAGCCGTCGTTTCTCCAAGCTAAAAAGCCCCAAGCATTTTAACCTTTCTTCATAGGGAAGGTGTTCCAACCCTTTTATCATTCTAGTTGCCCTTCTCTGCACTTTTTCCAATGCTATAATATCCTTTTTGAGATGTGGTGACCAGAACTGTACACAGTATTCCAAATGAGGTCGCACCAATGATTTATACAGGGGCATGATGATACTGGCTGATTTGTTATCAATTCCCTTCCTAATAATCCCCAGCATAGCGTTGGCCTTCTTTATTGCAGCTACACATTGTGTAGACATTTTCAGCGAGTTATCCACTACGTCTCCAAGATCTCTCTCTTGGTCTGTCTCTGCCAGATCAGACCCCATCAACGTGTATTTATATTTAGGATTTTTGGTTCCAATGTGCATCACTTTGCACTTGGCCACATTGAACCCCATTTGCCACGTTGACGCCCACTCACCCATCCTCAACAGATCCCTTTGGAGTGCCTCACAATCCTCCCTGGTTTTCACCACCCTGAACAACTTCGTGTCATCTGCAAATTTAGCCACATCACTGCTTACTCCCAATTCCAAATCGTTAATAAACAAGTTAAAAAGCATCGGACCGAGTACTGATCCCTGTGGTACCCCACTGCTTACCACCCTCCACTGAGAAAGTTTCCCATTTATACTCACTCTCTGTTTCCTATTTATAAGCCAGTTTTTGATCCACAAGAGGACTTGTCCTTTTATCCCATGACTATTGAGCTTACTTAGGAGCCTTTGATGAGGAACTGTATCAAAAGCTTTCCGGAAGTCAAGGTAAATAATATCTATTGGGTCCCCCTTGTCCACATGTTTGTTCACTCCTCAAAAAACACTAACAGGTTAGTGAGACAAGATCTTCCCTTACAGAACCCATGCTGAGTCTGCCTCAATAGTTTTTGTTCATCAATGTGCCTACTAATTCTTTCTTTAATAACAGTTTCCACCAACTTACCCGGTATCGATGTCAGACTGACTGGCCTGTAATTTCCTGGATCTCCCCTGGAGCCCTTTTTAAAGATGGGAGTGACATTAGCTACCTTCCAGTCATCAGGAATGGAGGCAGATTTTAAAGAAAGATTACATATTTTTGTCAGGAGATTCACAAGTTCACATTTGAGTTCTTTCAGAACTCTCGGATGAATGCCATCCCGGCCTGGTGATTTATTAGTTTTTAAATTGTCCATCAGTCGGAGGACTTCCTCTCTTGTCACCGCAATCTGATTCAGGTCTTTCAAACCCCCTCCCGAAATCAGTGCTTCTGGAGTGGGCAAACACTTCTCCTCTTCCACAGTGAAGACAGAGGCAAAAAATGCATTCAGCTTCTCAGCCATTTCCCTATCATCCTTCACTACTCCTTTTACCCCTTGGTCATCCAAGGGCCCCACTGCCTCCCTGGCTGGCTTCCTACTTCTAATGTATTTGAAGAAAGTTTTATTGTTGGTCTTTATGTTTTTTGCGATATGCTCCTCATATTCCCTTTTTGCTTGCCTGATCACAGACTTGCATTTTATTTGCCATAGTCTGTGTTCCCTTTTATCAACCTCACTAAGACTAGCTTTCCACCGCTTAAAGGAATCCTTCTTACCTTTTACAGCTTCCATTACTTTATTTGTTAACCATGCAGGCTTTTTTCTATACCTATTTGTACCTTTCCTAACCTGCGGTATATATTTTTTCTGAGCTTCTAGGATTGTCTTTTTAAATAGTCTCCAAGCTTCCCCAATGGTTTTGACCTTCTCCACTCTTCCTTTCAATTTCTTCCTCACATGTCCCCTCATACCAGAGAAGTTACCCCTTTTAAAGTTAAAAGTGGTTGCGTCAGTCTTTTTGGGCAACTCCCTATCTGTACAAATGTTAAACTCAATGACATTATGGTCACTGTTCCCAAGTGGTGCAATCACTTTTACATCTCTCACCAGGTCTTGGGTGTTACTTAGGACCAAATCCAGGATCGCCTCTCCCCTGGTAGGATCTGTGACCATCTGTTCCACAGCACAATCATTGAGAGTGTCTAAGAACGCAATCTCTTTTTCCCGACTAGAACTCATATTGACCCAATCAATGTGTGGGTAGTTAAAGTCGCCTATTACAACACAGTTATTTCGTCTAGCCGCTATCTTTAATTCATTCATCATTTTATAATCCTCCTCTATCTTTTGATCTGGTGGGCGATAACAAACTCCCACTGTTAAGCCTCCTTTTGGACCCACTATTTCAACCCATAGCATTTCCAGAAGGGAATCCAATTCTCTTACCCTCTCAATCTTACTGGATGGTATACCCTCTCTGACATACAGAGCCACCCCACCTCCAACCCTTTCCCCCTATCCTTCCGATATAATTTATAACCAGGAATCACCGTATCCCACTGATTTTCCTCATCCCACCAAGTTTCTGAAATACCCACAATGTCTATTTCCCCCCCAACACCAAGCATTCCAACTCCCCGATTTTACCTCGGAGACTTCTAGCATTTGTGTATAAACACTTATAGTTTCCCACGTTTGTTAAGCCCACAGCCTTCCTCTTGCTGCCTCGAGACCTTGCCAGGCAGTTCCTATCATTAGCCACAGTCTCAGTGGACAATTGTAATCCATTTCCTTGTACAAAAGTAATAGCTACCCCTTCATCTCTTTGAGATGAGCCATCCCGAACCAGAGACTTTTCATCTCCTGTCGGCTTTCCCCCATTATTCAGTTTAAAAACTGCTCTGCCACCTTTTTGATTTTGAGCGCCAGCAGCCTGGTTCCTTCTCGGGACAAGTGGAGACCGTCCCTTTTGTACAGCTCCCTCTTGTCCCAAAAAGCATCCCAGTGCCTAACAAACTTGAACCCTTCCCCCTACACCACCGTCTCATCCACGCATTGAGACTCCTGATCTGTGCCTGTCTCTCCGGCCCTGCGCGTGGAACAGGTAGCACTTCCGAGAAGGCTACCTTGGAGGTCCTGGCCTTGAGTTTCCTGCCCAGCAGCCTAAATTTCTCCTCCAGGACCTCACGACTGCATTTCCCCACATCGTTGGTGCCGACGTGCACCACGACCACTGGCTCCTCCCCAGCACTATCTACCAGCCTATCTAAAACACGCATAATGTCCGCTACCTTCGCACCAGGCAGGCAAGTCACCATACGGTCAGTACGCGGGTTCGCCACCCAGCTGTCTACCTGCCTAAGGATCGAATCACCAACTACCAAGAGCCCCCTCCCACCCTTCCCAGGGACGGTTCCTTGGTACGAAAGGATACCCGTTCACCAGCTGAAGAAGAGGTCCCTTCTGAGGGCACATTCCCCTTATCCTCAGCATGGTGCCCCTTTTCCCCTTGACCCTCATGCTCCCTGGCAGCAGCCGGGCTGCCAGATCCAGAGTGGGACATATCTAACAAGTCCCCGAGAGTCTTCCTCGTGCACCTAACTGACTGTCCCTGCTTCTCCAGGTCAGCCACCTTGGCCTCAAGGGAGCAAACTCGCTCCCTGAGAACCAGGAGCTCCTTGCACCGAGCACACACCCAAGACTTCTGACCAGTGGGCAGATAGTCATACATGTGACACTCCATGCAAAACACTGGATAGCCCCCAACCCCCTGCTGGCATTCTGGCTTCATAATTGTTTTTAAACAAATACTTTTCTATAACCCCCTTTTAAAACCCTTTGTATTTATATGGCTCCTGTTGTAGGAGTCTACTTACCTTACCTTACCAAGGAGCCAAGGTCCTGGCTTCCTGGCTCTTCCTGGGCTTCTTACAGAGCCCCTAGGCCAAGAGCCACAGGCAAAGAGCCTCGCCCTTTTGCTCTCGCCCTTTTGCTCTCGCCCTTCGGCTCGTGCCAGAGGCTCGTGCCTCTTGCAAACTTCCTGCCTTAAATGGAATTGTCTCCCAGGAGAGGGTGTGGCCAGCAGCTACTCAAAATCACCCAAGGCACTTAATGACGGTCAAACAAAGCCCCTTTCACACTCCAACTCCAGCAGCCAGGAGTCTGCTATTCAATCTCACCCAAGCACTTAATTACAGGCAAACAATGACCCTTTCACACCCTAACTCCAGCAGTCAGGAGTCTGTTACAACTCACCCACACACTCCCAAATACAGTCCCTG
Source organism: Gekko gecko (assembly GCA_029375565.1). Lineage (NCBI taxonomy): Eukaryota > Metazoa > Chordata > Lepidosauria > Squamata > Gekkonidae > Gekko > Gekko gecko. The sequence goes on along the minus strand of JAPDNY010000017.1, from coordinate 35,960,845 downwards.
ACACAGTACCTTTTCAGCTAAAGCACCTCAGCTGAAAGTAAATAAATAAAAATACCACTCACCCCTCTGGCAGCTCAAACACCTTGCTCCTTCTCAGAGCTCAGCTGGGGCTGCAGAAGTGGATAGATCGCTAGCCTGGCATCTTTTGCATTCTTGAGCACCTCTGAAATCCACACGGGGGGAGGTGGGAAGGGGTGTAGGTGTGTGTGACTTGGACAGCAGCAGGAGTGGCTTTTGGGTGGGGGGAGGTGTTTGTCTGTGGGTGTGGCTTGTGTATCTATGGCGACAGGAGCAGCTCCTGGGGAGGGGGGAAGATGGGGACTTATTTTAGGAGTTTGTTTACACCCGGGGATTTCTTTTTCCTCCACTACCATAATTAATCCACATCAGTTAAGACTAGTGAGCGACCCCATTTAAAGCTTATTCAGACAGTTTAGTCTCTGATTAAAAGTACCCTGAAAGCATCACTGTGAACCAATGCTCCCTCTAAGCTATGGAGCCCTGTGAGCAAAAATTCTACTTTGTGAGCTACTGGCATTAGAGTCCTGAGTGTGCGATTTGGCTACTGAGGTAATAAGACAAAAATGTGTGAGCCAGAGGCTAAAAAAACTGTGAGCTAGCTCACACTAACCCAGCTTAGAGGGAACACTGCTGTGAACCTTTATTCAAACAGGATAAAAGACCAAGACAAGGGTATAATGCAATAGAGTTCACCCCAAGGTTGGTAACTGAAGTTCTTGTTATAGCGTGCACAGCTGTGCCCAGTAAAAATCTTTACCATTAGTTTTCCCATTAGCTTCAATTTATTGTGAGTCAGGGCTTCACATGTGCTGAGAGATAGGTGAATTTGGAGATTTAAGAATCCAGCTGGCATATAATCTGAATAATATGGACAAATGTAGCTAGGTGTATCTGGGCTTAGTTCTAAAAAAGGAATACATGAGACCTCCCAGCTGGAGATAATCAGGAAAGAGAAAACAGCCGGGGAGACGTAGCAATTGCATTATAACAATATAATATGTATAAATAATATAAATCTGGTGCTGGTACAAATATGTGGTGCAAATTAAATAGTAACAACCTTATACATATCTTTTTAAATGCATATGTCAATTACAATTTCATTCAGGTCAATTTCATCAGTTTCATATATGTCAATTTCAGTTAGGTAACAAAGCCTCCCGAATGTGCCTCCCTTTGGATTCTGGACTTCCTCAGCAGTAAAATTTCTTCTTATCCTTAAGTCATGAATGCATTTATATTACAATCTATTTAGAGAAACATGTTTAATAAAATGCATATCAACAGAACAAATCAAACATGGACTGGAATAAAGATTTTCTTTCTATATGGCAATCATAGGCTTCCCAAGAACTTACCACGTGCCGGCGGGGGATGGATACGTCCTTGCAGGACCATCCCCAGGGGAAGGAGAGGCGCGGAGCACCATGCCGTCACCAGGAAGGGACGGTAGGCGACGCTCTGGCAATGGGGCTGGAAACTCGATGGTACCTTCGAATTTTCAGCCCCATTGCCAGAGTGTCACCTGGTATCACTTCCTGATGACAGCATGGTGCGTTACCAGGAAGACTGCTCCGGCCGGGGAGCATTCGTCCCCCGCCCCCAGGCGCTAAGTACTTGGGAACCCTAGGCAATCAGCATTTCCCTGGGTGTGTTAAGGAAGGGCCACAAGAACTAAGCGCTGAGGCAACCCTTCCCGCCCCCCTCCTCATGATCTGCCTAAATTCACAGGATCCGCATTGCTGTCGGATGGCCATCTAGCCTCTGCTTGAAAACCTCAAAAGAAGGAGAGCCCACCACCTCCCGAGGAAGCCTCTTCCACCAAGGAACCGCTCTGTCAGGAAGTTCTTCCTAATGTTTAGCTGAAAATTCTTCTAATTTAATTTCAACCCGTTGGTTCTGGTCCAACCTTCTGGGGCAACAGAAAATAACTCTGCACCATCCTCTATATGCCAGTCCTTCAAGTACTTGGAGATGGTGATCGTATCACCTCTCAGAACTCATTCTCAGATTAGATTTCAGCCTCTCAGATTTCAACCTCTCAGATTAGAATTCATTTTGATCTGTTCTGCTCTTTCCTCCTTTCGCTCCTTCCTTTTTTTACTTTCTGCTGTGTATAGAGTTGCCAGCTCTGAGCTGAGGAATTCCTGGAGATTTGGGGATGGAACCAGAGGATGGTAGGGTTTGTGGAGGGAGGGAATCTCAGCCGTGCAGAATGCCATAGAGTCATAAGAACATAGGAGAAGCCAATGTCGCATCAGGCCAGTGGCCCATCCAGTCCAACACTCTGTGTCACACAGTGGCCAAAAATGCCAGGTGCCATCAGGAGGTCCAGCAGTGGGGCCAGTACACTAGAAGCCCTCCCACTGTTGCCCCCCCCCCCAGGCACTGAGAATACAGAGCATCACTTGCCCTGGACTGAGAGTTCCTATCTATACCTTGTGGCTAATGGCCACTGATGGACTTCTGCTCCATATGCTTAGCCAGTTCCCTCTTGAAGCTGTCCGTGCTTGTAGTCCACCCTCCAAAGCTGATCTCTGTAGTCTGGAAGCCAGTTATTATTCTGGGAGATCTCCAGGCCCCCACTTGGAGGTTGGCAAGCCCAGTTGTATACTGCCTGTTTAATAGATCCAGAAGGCCTCAGGATAATCAGGCCTTGTACAACATATGTGTGCGTGGGGGGGTCACTTTTATAGCTGGTCACCCACAGGAATAGAGCACCTGCCTGAGCTTGAAAATTGGATTGCCAGGTTGACTCAGGGAATATCTGGGGGGTGGAGCCAGGAGCAAAGATGTGACATCACTTTTGTGATGTCACATCCTGTGGTGGTGTGTCCAGGTCAAAGGTCAAGTAATGTCACTTTCCACATTCCACCCCTTCCACTAATGTCGCTTCCAGAACACTGTATCAAAACCCCACCCTTTTCTGTGATGTCACTTTGAGGGCACTGCCCTAAACCCGCCTCACCCTCTGAAGTCACTGCCTTCTTTCAACATTCAAATTTAAATACACTGCCATATATCACCCAATTCCCACCTCCACCTTTTCCCCATTGAAACTAGCAAAAAATTGCAGTCATTATTTCCACCCACGCATCAAAGATAACCACATGATATACAGTACCACAAAATTATGTTTTGTGTTGAAATTATGGCTGAAAGACCGGTGCTTGCACACAAGCAAGCGCAGGCAGTTGCCCGCCCCCCACACATCCTCGAATGAAGCACGGGGGAAGGGTGAGCCTAGAGGGGGTCAGCGCGGGAACGCTGACCTATCAGGTGGGAATGGCCAGCCAAATCTAGTGGCGGCAGCCATTCCTTCGCCAGTCGGGACAGAGAAGAGCTGTGGAGCAGAGCATTGCAGGATCCACGGGAGTGCAGACTTCGCAGGACAGGTTTGGAAGGGCGCATGGCTTTTTCGGCCCCCTCCCCACTCCCCCACTCCCCTCCCCGCCAGGGTTCCTTGTCGTGGGGACCTCGGGCCTCTCCGGGGTCCAGGAAGTGCGACCCCCCCCGCTCACCTCTTCGCCGGGTAGAGTAGCCTGGGAGAAGGGCCTGCCCATTGAGACACTACGGGCAGCGTGGGCATGTCTGGGGCGGCGGCTGGGGAACTAGCTATGGGAGGGGGAGGCTCGGCCCGACGACCCTCATCGCAGGCTCAGGAGGCCCTGCGGGGGGCTTTCAGAGGCAAGAGGGAAAAGAGAGAGGGGGCCCCGCGTATGAGGCTGCGCCTCTGCAGGGGCCTCGCTGGGTTGGACGGGGCTTGGGGACGGCGAGCGGGTGGGCCACATGTAATAGACGAGGGCGGGCCTTGCGTGGGGCGCCACAGTGGCCCAGCTGCTGCTGACAATTTACAGTGGGGTCGTGGTGGTCTTGGTGGGGCTTGGGGCCAGCGAGTGGGAGGGCTTCCTGCAGCAGATGGGGGGGGGGCTTTGCTCAGGGCGCCATGTCGCCGAAGCTGCCGCCGGCGATTTACAGCGGGGCCTTGGCATTGGAGCGTGCCAGGCCCCGAGACAAAAGGGAGGGCGGCCTCAGGCGGCAGGGCACCGTACCACGCGGGCTGGGAACGGCGTTGGTGGCCTAAGGGCTCAGGAGCGCGCGGGCCTCGTGCAGCAGGGGGAGGGCCTTAAAGCAGACAACAGGCCTCGGCACGGGCCCCTGGCGGGCTCTGCTCATGCAGGCATGGCGGGGCAGGGTGAGGAGGGCTGCGTGCGGGAGGGCATCAATTGCTCTGACCCCCCCCACCATTGTTGGTTATGCAGGGGCATGCCAGGCCCCTGAGGAGGAGAGCGCCATGTGGGCAGCTGCGCCTCGTGGCGGGCTGCTGGTGCACCGGGTGGTTGGGGCTGTAGAGCTCGACAGGCCCCCACGAGGCCTAGCTTTAGGGGACACAGTTTACCACCAGGCCCAGGTGGAAGGAGCTTTAGGGCTAGCCTGCAGGCACAGGGTGCATGGAGAGGAGGAGTGGCAGCCTGTGGCAGTGAGACTGACGCTTCTTTTCTCTCTCCCTTGACGGGGGCAGTATGCCTCCTAAGAAGGTGTCACAGAAGAAGGGCGGGCGGGCCAAGACACCACCCAAGCGGGTGCCACCGGCCATCTCGTCCTCAGAGGATGAGGGTGGCCCCTCCCTTCAAGATCTAGCAGCTAAAATTGCTGCTTTGGAGTGGGCCAGGGCAATTAAGCGCAAAAGGGTGGAGGCGGCGACCCAGCAGGCTGCTGTCACGCCCAAACGTACTAGGGCTGCAGCTCGGAAACAAGAGTTGCGGGCACTGTACGCGCGGCTGGCACAGCTGCACGAGTCGGAGGACGAAGGAGACGACCGGCAAGCACCTGACGTCCAGGTGGAGACGATGTCGCAGTCTGCAACACCGGCCGGTGAGTTGGTGGCATCCCAGGGGGTGGGTGAACCTGGCGAGGGTGGACAAGGCCAGCCAGGTCTAACTATGACTGCTGCCCCCCCACAGCCAGGTGGGGGTGGGCTCGAGGCCACACAGGGATTGACCAGGCCCACAAATGGGGGGGAGGTGACGGGCTCTACGCCAGGTGGACCCGGGATGGCCGGGATGAGTCAGGTGTGGCGGGGGCCGTCACAGCAACAAGAGTTGGGGCAAGCAAGGGGTCAACATCCCTACGGCCTGGGGCAGGGAGCGGGGGGCCACGTTCCCTCGTGGAGTGGGGCACCTTGTCACCAGGTGATGGTGGGAGAGGGAGCAGTTGCCGGGGGCGGGGGCCAGCCCCCTTCGTGGGGGGGGCCACCCATAACCCGGCGGCGGATCTCCCGCATGTGTATATGGAGCGTTCTCTCCCGTTGGGTGATCATTTGCTTCAGGCCACGAAAGCCAAGATTTGGCGAGGTGAGTATGTTGAGATGTTCACGTTGCTGTTCCGGGATGTGGAGATGAAGGCCAGTGTCAGGGATGATCCCAGGGAGCTAGAGAAGATCAAGCGGATGCAGGTGGACAAGAACTTTGACAACTGGCTATCGGCATACACCGTCTATATGGGGGTGGTTTTGCAGGCCTACCCAGATAGGGGGTCGGCGCTGGTGAAGTATCAGGACCTGATACATCGTGCCTATAAGGAATATAATGGGGCAGCCTGGCTGTGCTATGATGAATTATTCCAGGCACGGGCGGCTCTCGATCCAACCCTGCCATGGGACAGGGAACATCAGCAGCTGTGGTCCCAATGCATGGGGCCGGCTGGGGCCATTGCCGGCAGGTATGCCGATAGTGGACACATGGTAGCCCAATCGCAGTCGGAATTAGGACGAGGAAGTGGTAACAAACAGTGGGTTCAACCCCGCCTCGTCTGTTGGGATTTCAACACCTCGGGGTGCCAGCGGAGGCAGTGTAAGTATAGACACACCTGCAGTGCTTGTGGGGGCTTTCACTCCGCTTCAGCCTGTCGGAGGGGCAACGGGGGTCGGACTGGACCTGCAGGCGGTGGGGGCGTCAAGAGGCCACTGGACGGGGCCGTTGGTAAGGGCACACAGTCCAATTAGGCTGGCGGTCTTACGGGACTGGCTGCGGGGGTATCCCCGCAGGAAGGAAGCGGCCTACCTGGAGGAAGGGTTCCGGGATGGTTTCCGTATTCCTTTTAATGGCAAACAGACACATTTCATGGCGAGAAATTTGAAATCAGTGGTGGGTTTGGAAACTGTAGTAAGGCAAAAAATTCAGAAGGAGGTGCAGGAAGGCCGGGTGGCAGGCCCCTTTGCTGCGCTGCCTATGCCCACACTCTGCATTTCCCCCTTGGGTGTAGTCCCAAAAAAGACACCGGGCGAGTACCGGCTCATTCATCATTTATCTTACCCACAGGGGAGGTCTGTCAATGCGGGGATCCCGGGGGAACTGGCCACAGTGCACTATGCGTCCTTTGACAGTGCTGTGCTAATGGTAGCCAACAGGGGGGTAGGGGCGCTCCTGGGAAAATGCGACATCAAATCAGCGTTCCGCCTTCTGCCAATCCATCCAAGGGATTTTGACCTGTTGGGCTTTAGTTTCGATGGCTATTACTACTACGATATGGCTTTGCCCATGGGCTGTGCCATTTCTTGCTCGGCTTTTGAGAAGTTCAGCTCATTTTTGGAATGGGCAGTGCAGCAAAGGATGGGGGCTGAAGGTGTTACGCACTACCTGGATGATTTTTTGTTTGTAGGGGGGCAGGGACTAATGCATGTCAGAGGTACATGGATATTTTTCAGGACATGGCGGCGGAGTTAGGAGTACCGTTGGCACACGAAAAAACTGAGGGGCCAGTCACCTGTTTGACCTATCTGGGAATTTTGATCGACACCACGAAACAGCTCTGTGCTCTGCCTATGGATAAGGTGTCGGGGCTGGTAACCTTACTGGAATAAGCCTGCTCTCGGAAAAGCCTAACCTTATGGGAGTGGCAAACACTGCTGGGCCACCTGAATTTTGCATGCCGGGTAATAGCCCCTGGGCGGGCCTTTGTCCGGCGGATTTGTGACTCGCTGAAGGGAGTCTCTCTCCCTCACCACCGGGTGCGAGTCTCCGGGGGGATTAAGGCGGACTTATACATGTGGCTGGATTTCCTTAGGGGATTTAATGGGGTGTCTTTTTGGCGCAGCTCCTTGCTCTTGGAAGCAGCATTGCAGATCTCGTCGGACGCCTCTGGCAGTATGGGGTTTGGGGTATTCTTTCAGGGTAGCTGGTGTGCCCAACGCTGGCCCAAGGGCTGGGCCGAGGCGGGCATTACACGGGATCTCACCTTTTTAGAATTCTTTCCCATGGTGGTAGCGGTGCACTTGTGGCACGACCAGTTAAAGGACAAGGTAGTAAAGTTTTGGTGTGACAACATGGCAGTGGTGCAGGTTGTCAATAACCTGACAGCGAAATCCCCCATGGTTATGCGGCTGGTACGGGCATTTGTGCTTCGGTGCTTGCAATATAATATCCTGTTTGTGGCGGAGCATGTTCCGGGGATACATAACAACATCGCTGATGCGCTGTCTCGTTTTCAGGAAGTAAGGTTCCGGGAGCTGGCCCCCAGGGCAAAACGGGAGTCGGAGCCTATGCCAGTGGCCTTGTGGAACCTTGGCAATATGAGGTCGAGAGGGCAGTTGAGGCATCATTAGCACCAGATACGAGGACGGCGTACAAGGGGCACCTGGAGATCTTCCGCAGGTTCCGAAGGGAGGCGGGGCACCAGCAGCTCTGGCCAGTGCCGATTGAACACCTGCTTCAGTTTGCGGTTGCCCTGAAGGCGAGGGGCCTGGCGGTCAGCACCATTAGAGGGTACATGGCTGCAGTAGCTTTCCAGGCAAAGGCACAGGGGTTGCTGGATCCCACAAGGGATTTCAGGCTGCGCCGCATGATGGAGGGATGGCTTAGGGAAGCTCCACTGCCCCCTGACTCAAGAAAACCATTTACCCTAGTTATTATCAGGAGATTGGTCGGCCTCTTTCCGGGCATATGCTCCTCACCATGGGAAGCAGTTTTGTTTCGGGTGGCCACCCTGGTGGCATTCTTTGGGGCATTTAGGATAAGTGAGCTGCTAGTCAGGTCCCGGTGGGACGGTAGGAACAGGGCCTTGCTCATAACAGATGTGAGAATAGGAGGGGCAGAAATCTCACTTAGAGTACGAAGGTCTAAGACGGACCAGATGGGTGCGGGGCAGCTCATTACGCTCCACAAGAACCCGGAGACGGCGTTGTGCCCGGTACAGGGGATGGTGCAATGGATGGCGTTGGTGGGGCAACGGATGGGGCCACTTTTTCAGAACGAAAGTGGACTACCCTTGACCCAATATCAATTTTGGTCTGTGCTGCGCTGGGCTCTGGAGCAGGCGGGCCTAGCTGGGGGTCACTTCGATACCCACTCTTTTCGCATTGGGGCGGCCTCCACTGCTATGGAACTGGGGCTGGGCCCGTCAGAGATCCAGCGCTTGGGGCGTTGGCGTTCCCAGGCTTACAAGGGATACGTACGCAGGCGCTGATGCCTAATGGTGTCTCATTGCAGGGCATGGCACAAGGACTCGGAACATCGGCATTTTGATTTACGGGCACTCCATCATATATTGGGCAGGCAGGAGGGCTGGCTGCTCTCGGATGGGTTCCCAACTGGGTATTGGGGACAGAGCCTCTGTGGAATGGCTGGGGATGAGGGGGATGCGATGGGGCCAGCTGCTCCCCCTTATGCATAGTTGCAGGGCGACGACGGTGCCCCCACAAGTCGTGATTGTGCACCTGGGTGAGAATGACCTGGACTCCAGGTCAATGGTTTCTCTGTTGGCAGAGATGTTGAGGGACTTGGAGACTCTCGAGCAATGGTTTCCTGACACCATATGGGTATGGTCTAATATGTTGCCACGGAGGGTCTGGCGGGGGGTCCTTAGCCCGCATAGGGTGGACAAGGCTCGGCGGTGGATGAACAATATGGTTGGGAGAGTGGTGGCGGCTAGGGGCGGGTCAACGATACCGCATCCGGGTATTAGGTTCCAGGGCTCACATCTCTTTCGGCCAGACGGGGTTCATAAGAACATAAGAACATAAGAGAAGCCAATATTGAATCAGGCCAATGGCCCATCTAGTCCAACACTCTGTGTCACACAGCGGCCAAAATATACCAGTTGCCATCAGGAGGTCCAGCAGTGGGGCCAGGACACTAGAAGCCCTCCCACTGCTGCCCCCTCCAGCACCAAGGATAGAGTGCATCACCTGCCCCAGACTGAGAGTTCCCATCTGTACCCTGTGGCTAAGAGCCACTGATGGACTTCTGCTCCATATGTTTATCTAATTCCCTCTTGAAACTGTCCATGCTTGTAGCTGCCACCACCTCCTGTGGCAGTGAATTCCATCTGTTAATCACTCTTTGGGTGAAGAAGTATTTCCTTTTATCTGTCCTAACCCGACTGCTCAGCAATTTCATGGAGTGCCCACGAGTTCTTGTATTGTGAGAAAGGGAGAAAAGTACTTCTTTCTCAACCTGCTCAGTCCCATTCATAATCTTATAAACCTTGATCATGTCACCCCTCAGCCGTCATTTCTCCAAGCTAAAGAGCCCCAAGCGTTTTAACCTTTCTTCATCGGGAAGGTGTTCCAACCCTTTTATCATTCTAGTTGCCCTTCTCTGCACTTTTTCCAATGCTATAATATCCTTTTTGAGATGTGGTGACCAGAACTGTACACAGTACTCCAAATGAGGTCGCACCAATGATTTATACAGGGGCATGATGATACTGGCTGATTTGTTTTCAATTCCCTTCCTAATAATCCCCAGCATAGTGTTGGCCTTCTTTATTGCAGCTGCACACTGTCTCGACATTTTCATTGAGTTATCCACTATGACTCCAAGATCTCTCTCTTGGTCCGTCTCTGCCAGTTCAGACACCATCAACGTGTATTTATATTTAGGATCTTTGGCTCCAATGTGCATCACTTTGCACTTGGCCACATTGAACCCCATTTGCCACGCTGACGCCCACTCACCCATCCTCGACAGATCCCTTTGGAGTGCCTCACACTCCTCCCTGGTTTTCACCACCCTGAAGAACTTCGTGTCATCTGCAAATTTAGCCACATCACTGCTTACTCCCCAATTCCAAATCATTAATAAACAAGTTAAAAAGCACCATGCCCACCATGCTGTGCCAGAATTCCGAAGGTGCCCACAGGATCAAAAAGGTTGCGGACCCCTGCTTCACGCATTCTTCCCTCCAGTCTCTTCTTTGGGAGAATTCTCACAAGCTAAGGAGAGGCTGGATCTTGGGCTGGGGAGGGGGCCACAGTGAGGAAGGCCCTGGCCCCTCCGCAGGGGTGTGGCTCGCTTCCGCCCATCGGTGGCATGAGATGTGACCAGTGCTACCTCTTGGGCATGCACCCCCCACCAGGAGACCCAGCTGATGGCAGCACAGACCTGGGGGCGATGGATGACAAAATACCCGGAACCAGCCTTGACCCAGAGCCCCTTGCAGATGTTTTCCGTGACTGACACACCTCCTCCTTTCTGCTACAGATAGCGAATGGGTACTGCCAAGCAGTGTTCCCTCTAAGCCGAGTTAGCCTCCGGCGCACTCATTTTTGTCCTAGCTCAGGAAGGGATGGCTCCAGAGCAGACTAATTTCTGCAGCAGCCAAATCGCTCGCTCACAACTTTAAACGCCAGTAGCCCACAAAATAGAATTTTTGCTCACAAGACTCCACAGCTTAGAGGGAACATTGCCGGGAAGTGTGGCTTATCAGCATCCAGACTGGTGGTGATTCAGGAATACACGCACAACTTTTAAAATAAAAAAACCTTGTAGGGAAAAGCTTTTGGGGGCTATTTGTTTTTTTCTTTTCAAAATGCCACCACAAGAGAAGCAGTCAGTCTTTAATTGGCACGGCAAGAGGTCCTGGGGCTCAGACCTTGGTAGGAGGCTTTTCAGATGGCCCTGGGATAGCCCGGGGCCTTGTTTCTGAAGCAACGCTTCACTGGGCCACCAGTTGGATTAAGAATATCAAAAGAGCCCTGCTGGATCAGACCAGTGTGGGTCCATCTAGTCCAGCCTCCTGTCTCACACAGTGGCCAGCCAGTTAATCTGGAGGGCCAACAACAGGGCGTAGAGGTCGAGGCCTTCCCTGAGAAGAACATCGGAAGAGCCCTGCTGGATCAGACCAGTGTGGGTCCATCTAGTCCAGCCTCCTGTCTCACACAGTGGCCAGCCAGTTAATCTGGAGGGCCAACAACAGGGCGTAGAGGTCGAGTGCCTTCCCTGAGAAGAACATCGGAAGAGCCCTGCTGGATCAGACCAGTGTGGGTCCATCTAGTCCAGCCTCCTGTCTCACACAGTGGCCAGCCAGTTAATCTGGAGGGCCAACAACAGGGCGTAGAGGTCGAGGCCTTCCCTGAGAAGAACATCGGAAGAGCCCTGCTGGATCAGACCAGTGTGGGTCCATCTAGTCCAGCCTCCTGTCTCACACAGTGGCCAGCCAGTTAATCTGGAGGGCCAACAACAGGGCGTAGAGGTCGAGGCCTTCCCTGAGAAGAACATCGGAAGAGCCCTGCTGGATCAGACCAGTGTGGGTCCATCTAGTCCAGCCTCCTGTCTCACACAGTGGCCAGCCAGTTAATCTGGAGGGCCAACAACAGAGCGTAGAGGTCGAGGCCTTCCCTGAGAAGAACATCGGAAGAGCCCTGCTGGATCAGACCAGTGTGGGTCCATCTAGTCCAGCCTCCTGTCTCACACAGTGGCCAGCCAGTTAATCTGGAGGGCCAACAACAGGGCGTAGAGGTCGAGGCCTTCCCTGAGAAGAACATCGGAAGAGCCCTGCTGGATCAGACCAGTGTGGGTCCATCTAGTCCAGCCTCCTGTCTCACACAGTGGCCAGCCAGTTAATCTGGAGGGCCAACAACAGGGCTTAGAGGTCGAGGCCTTCCTCTGAGAACATCAGAAGAGTCCTGCTGGATCAGACCACTGAGGGTCCATCTAATCCAGCATTCTGTCTCACACAGTGGCCAACCAATACTTCTAGATGGCCGACAACAAGGCATAGAGGCCGAGGCCTTCCCCTCATGTTGCCTCCTGCCTCTGAACATGGAGGTTCCCTTTAGTAACCATGGCTAGTAGCCACTGATAGACTGATTCTCCATGAATCTGTCCAATCCCCTTGTAAAGCTGTCTTGGCCTGTGGCCATCCCTACATTGGCTTGCAGCGATTTCCCCATTTTAATCACTCTCTGTGTAAAATTGTATTTCCTTTTGTCCACCCTGAACCTACTGCCCATCAGCTTTGTTGGATGCCCTCGATTTTTGGCAAACTCCCCTCTCCGAGCCCCTAAACTTTCCCTAGGTGCTGTCCGTTCATTTTTCAAGCTCATCGCTACAGTCATAAGGGCTAGAAACTTGACGTTTGTTTTATTTTTAAAAAAGATTCTTAGGACCAAATTATGTTACCTCCGGACATATTGGCAGCCCAACCAGGGGGAAAGAGTATGCAAACCACAAACGATCTTTCATAGTGCCAATCGTCCCTTCACCCGTGTGCCATTTCAGTGGGTGTTTGCATGCATTTTAAACTGGGGGGGGGGTTAACATGGAGCAGGAAAAACCTGCAGAGCGAGTTCAACTACCCCCCCCCCCACCCCCCGAAGTGGTTTTTGAAGAGGAAAAGAAAACCAGGCCAAAGTGAGGTGTGTTTTGAGCGTAACTTGTGATGTTGGCCCAGGGTGGCCGTGGCGTGGTTCCCTGTGCCAAACCCTATTCCTGAGCGGAAGCACTGGTGGCATTCGGCCCTTCCCGCTGGGATCTTGCCCGGCCCCTTGCGGAGCGGAACTTTGCATTGAGGCAGAAATCCTGACCCGGACCCGTGAAAGCTTGCCTCCCCCACCCCCCACCCCCACTTCTTTTCTGGACCCGTTTCAACACCTCTGAAGTTCACCAGAGTTGGAGTTCTGGCGAGGGACCCGAAACGGGCATTTCTTGGCGCCTGGTAAAATTTGCCATGGCAAGCTTCAAAGAGGGCTGCCCCAGGCATCTGTCCTGTGTTGCCCTGGGGTGGGGGGCTGTTTCCTGTTTTCTGGAACAGTTTGGGGAGGGGGGTTGAAGTGGGGGGGGGGGACTTTTGGCTGTGGCTGTGGCACATCCTCCTCTTTTAGGTTTTATCGAGCTCTCAACACTCCCAGCATGCTCCATGGAGAATTCTCCCTTGGCCAATCTCCACTGGAGCTGGCAAGGAGCGAACGGAGGGGCTTTCTCTTCTGTTTCGCCAGCTTGGGGTGGGCATTCCCAGGGGCTGATATATTATTAGAGCTGCTTCCAGGTGCCTCTTTGCGACTCCAAAACAGCCTGGCTCTGAACCGGGGGAACCCGATTAAGATGTGAGAGGACTGCGCAGTGTCGTCCTTCACAGTCCTGTGTCGCTGAGCTCAACTGGCAGGCCGCGAGAGCGGAAGTTGCGAAATGCGTTTGCCTGAATTGGGCCGCCGGCATGATTCTCTCCTTTGGAAGTAATGTCTGGACATTCTGCCTCAAGCTTTACCCGTGCAGTGCCCGGAAAGGGTAGTGTCCGTGACCTGGAAACGAGGCAGATTTGCTAGACGTCTCTCACTCAGCGTGATTCGTCCTGCTTAAAAATTAAAAAAATAAAAGATTCCGGTTTGTCAAGGAGGAGGACCAGGGAACTGAGCAATATCCAGGCCCGCCCTGTCCGTGATAAATTTGAATGCCTTTAGATTGAAACGAACAAATGAACTGAATTTATTTCTTCACCTTAGCTTCCCTTCCCATCGTAGGGACGCCGGCCTCCAGGTGGGACCTGGGGATTTTCCAGGATTACAGCTCATCTCCAGACGACAGAGATCAGTTCCCCTGAAGAAAATGGATGCTTTGGAGGGTGGGGAATATGGCATTGTGCCCCACTGAGGTCCCTGTCCTCTCCAGGCTGTCCCTGAATCTGGCAACCATAGCCCAGTGTCTGGGGTTGCTCCCTCCTTTCCGCCCATCACTTCACCCTCCACAGGGGCTAGAAACTTGCTTTAAACAAAAGCGGCGTGTTCTTCAGACGCCGAATTCAGTATCCTGTGGCTTTTTTATTTTATGTTGTTTAACGGTGGCGTCAGAGCGGCTCAATACCTCCACGCTTCTGCAGACGCTTTCTGGAGGACAGCAAAGCCCAGACACACAGTCTTGTCTCCCTTTAATATTAACTTCGCGTTCAGGGGTTTCAAGCAGCCGTGAACATAAGAACATAAGAGAACATAAGAGAAGCCAATGTTGAATCAGGCCAATGGCCCATCTAGTCCAACACTCTGTCACACAGCGGCCAAAATATACCAGGTGCCATCAGGAGGTCCAGCAGTGGGGCCAGGACACCAGAAGCCCTCCCACTGCTGCCCCCTCCAGCACCAAGAATAGAGTGCATCTCCTGCCCCAGACTGAGAGTTCCCATCTATACCCTGTGGCTAATAGCTACTGATGGACTTCTGCTCCATATGTTTATCTAATTTCCTCTTGAAACTGTCCATGCTTGCAGCTGCCACGACCTCCTGTGGCAGTGAATTCCATATGTTAATCACTCTTTGGGTGAAGAAGTATTTCCTTTTATCTGTTCTAACCCGACTGCTCAGCAATTTCATAGAGTGCCCACGAGTTCTTGTATTGTGAGAAAGGGAGAAAAGTACTTCTTTCTCAACCTGCTCAATCCCATTCATAATCTTATAAACCTCGATCATGTCACCCCTCAGCCGTCGTTTCTCCAAGCTAAAGAGCCCCAAGCATTTTAACCTTTCTTCATAGGGAAGGTGTTCCAACCCTTTTATCATTCTAGTTGCCCTTCTCTGCACTTTCTCCAATGCTATAATATCCTTTTTGAGATGTGGTGACCAGAACTGTACACAGTATTCCAAATGAGGTCGCACCAATGATTTATACAGGGGCATGATGATACTGGCTGATTTGTTATCAATTCACCTATCCGCCACTGGTATAGATATTTTCCTAACTGATCTGCAGAAGGGTCTGTTGGACCTGGTGACTTCGGGTTGGCGGGAGGGGTGTTAAGCCAGGCTAACCCCCTCTGTGGCGGGAAAGCACGGGTTGAGGGGTGGATTAGAGATGGCAAGCACCCTGAGTGATCAGTGATGGGGGGGGGGGTCCTTGAACTTGGCACCTAAGGGCTTGGCAGTCCGGGAGCCTCAGAGGAATGCTCCCCCCCGGGGAGGTGGGGGAGCACATTGTGAGCCTTAAGGCTTAGCAGTCATGGCGAGGATGTGCTCCTCTGTCCCCTCTTGGCATCTTGAGTGCAAGCTGGTAGAGGTTGGGGTCCAGAAGGATTCTGGACCTGGCTCTGAGCTAGGGTGGCTTTGCCCTGTTAGGAGACCTGCCACGCAGGCACAATCCAACCCGTGCTTAAATTGAGTAATGATGCAGATCATCTTGTATGTAAATAAAGTCCCAGTTATAACCCATAAGTGTTTTGTGTTTTATTCGAGGGGTGGGTGGGCAAGACCGGTGCTTGCACACAAGCAAGCGCAGGCAGTTGCCCGCCCCCCACACATCCTCGAATGAAGCACGGGGGAAGGGTGAGCCTATAGGGGGTCAGCGCGGGAACGCTGACCTATCAGGTGGGAATGGCCAGCCAAATCTAGTGGCGGCAGCCATTCCTTCGCCAGTCGGGACAGAGAAGAGCTTCCCGCCCGCCTGCCCTCAGTTGGAACCATGTGGGAGTAGCCAGTCGCCAGTTTCGGGGCTGAGCAGGAATTTTTTGGGTCTCCTCAGATTGGCAGCGAGGGGGCTCTTTTTCGCCTGCTTCACATGGTCCATGGAGGGTTGAGGCATGCTCGGCCTGGTGATCTGGTTAGGCCCCTCTGTGGCGGGAAAGCACGGGTTGAGGGGGTGGATTAGAGATGGCAAGCACCCTGAGTGATCAGTGATGGGGGGGGTCCTTGAACTTGGCACCTAAGGGCTTGGCAGTCCGGGAGCCTCAGAGGAGTGCCCCCCCGGGGAGGTGGGGGAGCACATTGTGAGCCTTAAGGCTTAGCAGTCATGGCGAGGATGTGCTCCTTTGTCCCCTCTTGGCACCTTTAGTGCAAGCTGGTAGAGGTTGGGGTCCAGAAGGATTCTGGACCTGGCTCTGAGCTAGGGTGGCTTTGCCCTGTTAGGAGACCTGCCACGCAGGCACAATCCAACCCGTGCTTAAATTGAGTAATGATGCAGATCATCTTGTATGTAAATAAAGTCCCAGTTATAACCCATAAGTGTTTTGTGTTTTATTCGAGGGGTGGGTGGGCAAACAAAGGGTGTAATTGGCTTTTTGATTTTTGAAAATTAGCAGAAAAAAATCTAACTAATATATCCATTACATATTTTCATGCTTTCTGAGTTGTGGTGGAATCCTATACTGTTGTCACATGGTAAAAAGACCCAAGAAAGCAGTTCCCATGCTGTTCAGATATGACATAAGTATATAGAACCATTAATGGGTTGGGCCACCTCTAACTTTGAGAGTTTCACGGGCTTAGTTCAGATCCAAAACCAGGGTTAGTTTATGAAAACAGGATTTGGCTTACAGATGATCACTCAATGGTGGTTTCATCTTTGCTCTGGCCAGGCATCTTTATATTCAGGCATGAGTAAAAGTGGTGCTAAGAAACCAGCCAGGGTTAAGTCGGACTAACTTTGGTTTAGTTATTCAAATGTGGTTGAGCTTTTAATGCCTCCAATTTAATGCTCCCATCCCCAATTTACACGTACAGTGATTTGTTTAAGCTCAACCACATTTAGTGCATGCTTGGGTTCTATGCTATTTTCATTTTTTTTAGACTAGTAAAAAGCCTCTCTCTTCAAAGGCACATGACTGTGACTGCTCATAGCTGTGTGAAAGTCCAAGTATTACTACAACTATTCAGTGTGGTCTCCTTGGTGGTCTCCCATCCAGCACTGACCCTGCTTAGCTTCCAAGATCGAATAAGATGGGGCTAGCTAGGCCCATCTTACTGACAGGAAAATGAGGATCTTCCCCCCGCCCCCCAAAGCTGAACTGGTGTGAAGAAATCCAAGGTACCCCGAGGCTGTACCACTAGCCTCAACTGGTCCACCAGTGATAGCAGAGGTCCTAGTTAAGATCTTTTGGTCGGTTAGGTTTTCCTACGGAGATTCTGACAGACAGAGGGTGCAATTTCTTGTCGGAGTTGATGGAGTGTTTTTGGAAACATCTTAAGTCTACTGTTTACCACTGCCAGTCAAACGGACTGCTTAAAGACCACTAGTGAGGCAGAGCTCACCACCTCCCCAGGTAGCTGATTCCACTGTTGCACAACTCTTACTGAAAAAAATTCCCCCCCCTAATATCCAGCTGGTACCTTCCCACCCTTAATTTAAACCCATTATTGCGAGTCCTATCCCCTGCTGCCAACAGGAACAGCTCCCTGCCCTCCTCTAAGTGACAGCCCTTCAAATACTTCAAGAGAGCCATCATGTCACCCCTCAACCTCCTCTTCTCCAGGCTGAACATTCCCAAGTCCCTCGGCCTTTCCTTATAGGGCTGGGTCTCCAGGCTGAGAGGTTCAATGGGACTGAGAGGTTCAGTGAGTCTCTGAAAGAGATGCTCAAGGCATATCTTGACTCTCAACCCCAGGACGGGGATCGGAAGTTCCCACAGTTTTCGTTTGACTACAGGGAAGTTCCTCAAGAGTCCACGGGGTTCTCAACTTTTGAACTCGTATTTGGACAGAAGGTCAGGGGACCAGTGGAGCCGAGTCACTAGGCTGTGCTGTCTAGTTTGAGGATTTTATCCTAGACACTTAATGCAGTCTGGTTGAAAGTGTTGTCAGGTCGCAGCCTACTTAAGGCCACACCGTAGGTTTTCCAAGTCAAGAGACGTTCAGAGGTAGTTTGCCATGGCCTGCCTCTGTGCTTCCTTGGTGGTCTTCCATCCGGGGCTGACCCTGCTTAGCTTCCAGGATCTAATAAGGTTGGGCTAGCTAGGCTGATGGAGACCCCGTGGGGTTTCCAAGACAAGAGATGAACAGAGGCGGTTTGTCATTGCCCAAAACCCTGGATTTCATCGGTGGTCTCCCATCCAAGGACTAACCAGGGCTGACCCTGCTTAGTTTCTGAGCTCTGACAAGATGGGGCTAGCCAGGCCCATCCAGTTCAGGGCCCCAGATTACCGCAAAAGAAACAACAGGAGGAGTCACTTTAAATACTGGCCAGCAGGTGGCGGTATTACCACACACTATCAAGTTCTGACCCTTTACGGGTTTCTCAAGTAAATAAATCCGGGTTTTCTTTCTCCTTTGAAATATACTGGGTTCGACAGGTGATTAGTGATCAGCTCATGCTTTATTGTGAGTCAGCTTAAAGTAAAGACAACTCTAGCGAGACCGAAGCCATGCTTAAATTCGTGACCAACACCACACCCCACAAACACCCACTACTAGGCCATACCCAACAGCAGAAACTCATTAGCATATTAGGCCATATCCCTGATAGCACAGCTCATTAGCATATTAGACCACACTCCCGTGTTGCCAGAAGTTTGGGCATCCAGCCACACCCACCTTTTGCTTCTTATTCTGCTTACGTTGTTTGTTGTCAAAACCCAGGGCTTTTTTGGTAGCAGCAACTCCTTTGCATGTTAGGCCACACACACCCTAATGTAGCCAATTTGAATGAGTTTCTGCTGTTGGGTGTGGCCTGTTATGCTACTGAGTTCTTGCTGGGCGTGGCCAACTCTGGAGCCAGCCGGAACGCCATTCCTGTGCGTTCCTACCCAAAAATAGCCCTGCCCACTACCCGGGATAGGCTATTTACAGAGGTGCTCCTGGTCGATAGGTTCCTATCCAGATCCTAGCGGTCTATTGTTATGAGTTCCCAAGCTGGGTCAGTCGATGTCGGGCCCAGGACATAACGCCCTTCTTTGCTGATTCACAAGTTATGCCAGCTATGCTGAAAGGAGGCAAAATGGTGTCAGTTCTGAATGCTGCAGTTAGCTGCTTCATGGTGTTTGGCTAGATCCTGGCTGCAGAAAGGAGGAGTTTAAAACACAGAATAAATTAGTGTACTTTTGCTATGGTCTAGGGTTGCCAGGTCCTTACCTTCTTCCGGTGTGGTGTGGGGCCTCCAGCCGTCTCCCCTGTACCTTCTGGCACCTGGAAGTGATGTCTTCAAACTGGATACATTGTACAGAGGACGCTCCAGCATTTGGCTTAAAACTCTATGGTCACCAAGCAATGTCGGACTTGATGGAGTATGTCAGGCGCAGTGGGGATCTTCGGGGGTGAGGTTCCCCCCACTGGCCAGCTGCAGATTGGGGCCCCCAAAATCAGGGGACCCTCTGCTCCCATTGGGGGGACGGCAACCGTATCTGTGTCAGTCTTGTGAGGGAGGTTCTAAACTAAGCACTGGCTCTAGTTAGTGTGATGTAGTCGGAAGTTGTGGACAAACACTTGGGTTCAAATCCCGGCTCTGCCATGGAAGCTTGCCTGGTGACCTTGGGCCAGTCACCCTACCTCGCAGGGTGGTCGTGAGGATAAAACGGAGGAGAGGAGCACCATATTGCAAGCTGCTTTTGGTCCCACTGGGGAGAGAACAGGGTAGAAATAGCCAAATAAATAAATAGGGCTGTTTTGAGGGTAAGCTGGAGGAAGGGAGAGCCACGTACCCCCCCCCGAGCTCCTTCCAGGAACACCAGGATAAAAACCTAATTTCAGTGCTGCCGGTGTGGTTTTATTAATTTGTAATCCACGTTAAGCCTCACTACGAGGCGAAGGATGATAAGAAATGTAATTAAGGGCAGCAGCTATCAAAAAGGGAAGGGGTTTCCTTCAGTTTTGGGGACCCAGAATTCACATCAATGTTGGTCCTGTTAATGAAAGATACCAAGAGAGTCTGCGGTAAATAGAAAACATGGCCACTGTGTGGTTATAAGAGGGCCAGAGAGTCTAATTTATTTTCAGTGATTTTGGTAAGTAGGATACCATTATTGAATGGCATTGGTCCATAACTCCGTTCGCTGGTCTCCAGCTGGGGCCGGGAGAGCTCCCAGAATTATAACATGGCAACAGTACTTCAAACTAGGTTGCCAACCTTCCGGGTGGGATCTCCTGAAATTACAAGAAATCTCTGGACTACCAAGATCAGTTCCTTTGCAGGAAATGGCTGCTTTGGAGGATGGACTCTATGGCATTTTCTTCTGCTGAGACCCCTCCCCAAACCCTGCCCTCCCCAGGCCCCACCCACCCAAAATCTCCAGGTATTTCCCAACCCAGAGCTGGCCACCCTACTTGAGGTTCTATCTAGTGAGTGCTTTTGGAATAAGACCACAGGAATGCCGTAAGTTAAATGTCATTTTGGAGATATCTGTTTGAAGTATTGTTGCTGTGTTAGTCTGGGATAATGAGAGAGAAGACAGGGAAGGAGGCTCTGTCGTCATCAGCTACGGGATCTAGACTTGTCTTGCTGAACTAGGGTGGCATTTTGTGCAGACATAGTCTTTGTGTATAGATCCAGTTGGTCAGCCATGATTGGTCTGAAGCAGTGCAACAAATTTAGAGTCCAATGGCACCTTGAGAGCGTGTTTGGTGTAGTAGTTAAGTGCGCGGACTCTAATCTGGGAGAACCGGGTTTGATTCCCCACTCCTCCACTTGCACCTGCTGGATGACCTTGGGCAAGCCACAGTTCTGTCAGAGCTGTTCTTGAAAAGAGCAGTTTCTGTCAGAGCTCTCTCAGCCCCGCCTACCTCACAGGGTGCCTGTTGTGGAGAGGGGAAGGGGAAGGGGTTTGTAAGTTGCTCTGAGACTCCGAGTGAAGGGCGTGGTATAAACCCAATCTCCTCCTCCTCCTTCTTCAAGACCAACAAAGGTTTATTCGAGGTATGAGCTTTCATGCGCACGCACTTTATCGCACGAATGCTCATACCTTGAATAAACCCTTGTTGGTCTTAAAGGTGCCATTGGACTCTAAATTTGTTATAGTCTGTGTGCGTGCACATATGTGCTTGCATGCCGGAAGTCATGGTGACTTCTGGTGACCCCTAGTGGGGTTTGGATGTTTCAGAGAGGTGGTTTGATTGCCTCTCTCTACATCCTGGCCCTGGTATCCCTTGGAGGTCTCCCTTCCAATTACTTGTCAGGGTCAGCCCCGCTTAGCTCCTGAGATCTGAGGATATTGGGCTTACCTGGGCTATATCCAGGTCAGCGCTGTGCAGACACCGTCTTGAGATAAGGCCCCCCACCGAAGATCTGCTGCCCTTAGGGCTTGATTTTTCTTGGGGGCAGCTTTCTTGTGGTCAATGGATTGTGTAACTTGGTCCCAAGAAAAGCAATATAAATTTGCACTTGGATCGCTTTCAGCAGCTCCAAATGCCAGATTTCCTTTGGCTGGATGTGAGACCCACTGATTAACTGGGGGGGGGGTAAATTTCAGCCTGCCACGTAAAGCTCTAATTAACTGCAGTTAGTTAATCTGCTGAGCCTTTTCCCGGGCTAGGGAGGATCATTGCCTGCCAGTCAGAGCAGACCGCCCGGGATCTGAGGGGGCCAGACTCCGGCTTTGGGGAAAAGCAGCTTCGTGTAAGAACAGCCTACAACGAGTTATGATACAAGTAAAGTAATTACTGCCAGAGTAATTCAGGACTGTAATTATTCCTGGAAAATAAACTAAACTTGGCATATGTGTTTGTAAAGGAGAAATGTGTTTCTTGGGCCACGGAGGAAAAACTGTTGCTGTCTATTAGAGCACAAGTAGATTAGCCAACTCTAGGTTTGGAAATTGCTGGAGATTTGGGGGTGGAGCCTGGGGAGGGCGGGGCTTGGGGAGGGGAGGGGCCTCAGCAGGGTAGAATGCCATAGAAGCCACCCTCCAGAGCAGCTGTTTGATCCAGGGGGATGGACCTCCGTTTGTTAGAGAGCGATTGTAATTCTCTCCAGGCCCCACCTGGAGGCTGGCAAACCCAAATGGTGGTTTCATTGCCTGTGTAAATAAAGAGCACATAAACACACAATGCTGCATTATAGTGCCTTATATTGTCTATTGGGCTGCAGGCAGTTTGGCCCGATACAGTTGCTTCCCCACAATGGATTAAACTGGCTGGTTCACACAGCCACATCTGGCAGCCATTCCCCAGTTGTAGTCACCCCGTTGTATGACGAGTTGGAGATGGAGTAAATAGACAGCAGAGGAGTTCCGGTGCTAATGGCACCCCGTGCATTCATCCCACGTTGCCGGACGTCTGAACAGGGGGCAGTGCAAACAAAGCAGATGGGTGGTCTGAAGCCGCCAATCTGTTCCAGGCAGGTTTCAACTTCCCCAGCTCTGCACGCATAAGCACCCCCCCACAGGAAACTGTAGTTGAATGCCTCGGAAAGTGGGGTGAGATGTTAGGGGAAGTTACTGGAGTGTAGTGGCCAATAGGTTAACGGGGGGCTGGGGAGAGATTCCTGAAATTCCGGATGGAGGTGCCACTTCGGTTGGCCGCACGTATGCATGTTCCAGGGGAACTAAAAAAACCCCCCAAACTGTGCTATGTGGACGGCGTGCTGCAACACTGTGAACAATCCACTGTGGCCCCTGCATGATATAAAGGTGCCTTGGGGGTGTGGTGTCTAACCGAGATTCTCCGTTCCCGATTGAAACGATGAGATCTGAGCTGCCTTCAAAGCGCCCCAAGTTGCCAATCTGACCGCAGCCAGAATCACCTCTGCCTGTTCTGACCAGCAGCAGCTCTCCAGGGTCTCAGGCAGAGGTCTTTCACTTCCCCTACTACTTGGGACCATCTGCATGGAAAGTACATGCTCTGCCTCTGAGCTAGAGCCCTTCTCCAGCCATGCTTGTGTACTGCACATGGTTTGGGCTAAGCTTCCTTTCACAGAAGGCCCTCTTCCCTTGCTGGTCTTCTCTCTGAAGAACCTCTGTCAGTTTTCTGAAGAACGCATGGTTTCCCAGAACACTGGTTGAACCAGTTGGCCTGAAGTCAAGATCTCGGACTGTCTGTGAAAATACCTGATTTGATTTAGGTGAGGATGTGAGGAATAGAAGAAGGAGAGATTGGGTTTATACCCCGCCCTTCACTACCCGAAGGAGTCACAGAGTGGCTTACAATCTCCTTTCCCTTCCCCTCCCCATAACAGACACCCTTGTGAGGTAGGTGGGGCTGAGAGAGCTCTGAGAGAACTGCTTGAGATAGCAGCTCTGAAAGAACTTGTGACTGACCCAAGGTCACACCAGCAGCTGCATGCGCAGGAGTGGGAAAGCAAACCCAGTTCTCCCAGAAGAGTCCATACTCCAACCACTAAGCCAAACTGGCTCTCCCCTGGGTGGGGTCAAGAGACAGTAATTTTGCACATTATAGGATATAGTGACCTGTGATGAGATCTAGGGCTTTATACCAATAGGACTGTTCCAGGGTTTGTTGTACATAGAAGCCCACAGTGGCGGGGCGTTGCAGAGGAGTATTAGGATGTTGTTTTGCCACATCATTGTTCGTGTAGGGTCAGGGCTTCCACATCCCACACTCTGGTTTTGGAAAAGCAGTGTGTGCAGTTGAACTGCTGTCTTTCTTGGAGATAAATCAAGGTGAGTAGCTGTGTTCGTCTCTCTGTAGGAGTGAAAAAGAGCCAGAATCCAGGAGCACCTTAAAGACTAACGAAATATATAGCAGGGGAGGAGCTTTCGTGAGTCACTGCTTACTTCTTCAGATAAAACTAGAATGGGAATCCATCTGTCCTATTCGTTGGAAAGTGGAGTTATTTCCGACGCTGAATGTTATTAGCAGGCAAATGACTATAGCAGGTGAATAACATTTTAACCTTCCAGGACATGCAGTCGCTGACCTAAGACTAGCAGTTCTCTTACAAAGGTATTTCAAAGGGAGATTAGAAAGAGACTGCTGAGTTGCAATTGATAATGAAGCTCAAGACAATGCATCCCCCTGGACTGAATCGAGACCTAGGTTTCCTGTCTCATTACCAATGCTGATTTCTCCATGCCTATTACCCCTCTGCATATCTCATCTAAATCCAACCACACCAGCTATTGTTATTCACCTGCTATTGTCATTTGGCATCGGAAATCACTCCACTTTCCAATAAATAGCAGAGAGACTCTCATTCTAGCTGAATCTGAAGAAGTGAGCAGTGACTCATGAAAGCAACTCCCCTGCCACATATTTTGTTAGTCTTTCAGGTGCTCCTGGACACTGGCTCTTTTCTACAGCTGTCTCTCTGTCCCCCCTTGTTTTGCCCTTGGTGGTTCAGCGTGGCTGGCAGTCTCTTCCTGGCAATTAGACTTGCTACAAAGAGGACCTTGCAGGTCTGAATGCCACCACAGTGTCCTTTAGGGTTCCCAAGTACTTACCGTATTTCGGCGGGGGATGCACAGTCCCCGGCCGGAACATTCTCCCGGGCAACACCCACGCCGCACAATGCTGTCGTCAGGAAGTGACGCCGGATGACACTCTGGCAATGGGGCTGGAAACTTGATGGTACCATCGAGTTTCCATCCCCATTGCCAGAGCATTGCCTGGCGTCACTTCCTGGTGACGGTATCATGCGCCGCGTCTTTCCTTCCCCTGGGGATGGTCCTGCCAGGACGTATCCATCCCCCGCCAGCGTACGGTAAGTCCTTGGAAAGCCTAGTGTCCTTCAAGAGCCCAGAACTTCGATCTCATTTGAACCTTGCTGATTTACTGGTGGGTGGGTTGAGTGTTAACATGAAAGTAGAAATAGTAACACAATTAATCCTTCCCCCTCCCCACTCCCTGAAACTTCTAGTATCCTGGAGTTCTGAAGTTCTGTTTAAAGTTACACAGAAAACTCAAATAGGCTTGGTTAGAATTTTTTCCCCAAATAGAGGCTGGGTCATGCTCAGCTGGGCTTCCGGGGGCGTGAAATGAGAAGGTGTTCCATTATCGAGCCTGCTGGGGGATGCGGTTCCCTTCCAAAGAAACCTCTTAATGTAAGGAGAGCCAGGTCGGATTGCTGGTAACCCCTCCAGAGACGGGTAAAACCATCGGCTTATCTGAAGGGCTTTAGACTAAACGGAGGAAACAGGTGGGCTCTCGACAACTGGAGAGGGCTCGCTGCGTTTTGCACGCCTGTTGAGGGATTCTGTAGCGCTCTAACACCATTTTCCGATGCCGTGCCGTGGGCAGGACTGGCCTTTTCTCGGATGAGCTCAATGGAAAACGTCCAGGGGGAAATTAGTGCTAAGAAAAGGGGCACGACCCCTTTAGAATCCCCTGGTCTTCCATTTGCACCAGCTACCCAGCTGCCTCCCCCGTGCAGATCCAGCCAAATATACAGGTGGGAATTGTTGGCAGAAATCGTGGGTCCGTCCAGCCAAACCTATTACAGCATTAATTCTTGCTCTTCGGCGTCACAATGTGCCTCTCAGCTGCCCAGGGAACCCCCAGCAGGCCTTCTACTGTGCAAGCACTTCAGTCGTCACGCTCCCCTCTGGCCGGCATATCCTTCCAAGCCTGAAGATGTGTGAATAGAAAGCGACCTTTGGCGGCTGTCCACTGTGTTTCCCGGCTGCTTTAGAGTCTCACTGGGAGGCAGCCCCGGTTACCACCTCAGCTACCTCCGAGAACCGGAAGCCTGGTGGTGGGGGGAACACAGGGCAATTCCGCATCTGGCATTCGGTCCACATTTTCTCAACCGGGGCTGGTTTTGCATCGGCTTTTCCCTCCGTTGTTTTACGAAACCCACGTTGGGACAGAGATTCCCCTCTGTATTGCATGCTGCTTTCACTTCCTTTGGTCATAAGAACATAACATAAGAACATAAGAACATAAGAGAAGCCAATGTTGAATCAGGCCAATGGCCCATCTAGTCCAACACACAGTGGCCAAAATATACCAGGTGCCATCAGGAGGTCTAGCAGTGGGGCCAGGGCACCAGAAGCCCTCCCACTGCTGCCCCCTCCAGCACCAAGAATAGAGTGCATCACCTGCCCCAGACTGAGAGTTCCCATCTATACCCTGTGGCTAATAGCCACTGATGGACTTCTGCTCCAGGTGTTTATCTAATTCCCTCTTGAAACTGTCCATGCTTGTAGCTGCCACCACCTCTTGTGGTCATTGGATTTTATGCTACCCTCCAGACTGCATGCTGCTTTCACTTTTTTTGATCCATCAGGTTTTACGGTACCTTCTGCATAGATTTCTGGCCATTTTCTGGCCATTCGGGGCAATGTTCCCTCTAAGCTGTAGAGTCTTGTGAGCAAAAATTCTATTTTGTGAGCTACTGGCATTAAAGTTGTGAGTGAGCGATTTGACTGCTGCATAAATTAGTTTGCTCTGGGGCCGTCCTTCCTGAGCTGAGACAAAAATGTGTGAGCCGGGAGCTAAAAGTCTGTGAGCTAGCTCACCCTGACTCAGCTTAGAGGGAACACTGATTCAGGGGAGACTTTGCGGTCAGTATGGCGTTGCCCCGAGATATTTGGATGTGGTTTTGAGCTGCACTTTTTCTTCCCTGTTGAGAAAATGTGGAGCAAATGCTAGATGCAGAATCGCCCTGAGAGACAAAGAGAAGAAGAAGAAGAAGAAGAAGAAGAAGAAGAAGAAGAAGAAGAAGAAGAAGAAGAAGAAGAAGAAGAAGAAGAAGAAGAAGAAGATTGGATTTATACTCCGCCCTTCGCTACCCAAGGGAGTCTCAGAGCGGCTTACAAACTCCTTTCCCTTCCCCTCCCCACAACAGACACCCTGTGAGGTTCGTGGGGCTGAGAGAGCTCTGACAGAAACTGCTCTTTTTCAAGACAAGCTGTGCCAGAACTATGGCTTGCCCAAGGTCATCCAGCAGATGCAAGTGGAGGAGTGGGGAATCAAACCCGGTTCTCCCAGATTAGAGTCCGTGCACTTGACCACTACGCCAAACTGGCTCCCAAACTGGCAAAAGTGCAGCTCAAAAACACATTCAGATATCTCGAGGTAACACCATACTGACTGCAAAGTCACCCTCGAATGGCCAGAAAACGGCCAGGAATCTATGCAGAAGGTACCATAAAATCCGATGACCAAAGGAAGCGAAAGCGGCATGGAGTGTGGAGACTACCATAAAATCCGATGATCAAAGGAAGTGAAAGCAGCATGCAATGCAGAGGGGGATTTCTGTTTCAACGTGGGTTTCGTAAAACAACGGAGGGAAAAGCCAATGCAAAACCAGCCACAGCTTTGCCCGGTGAATTGTAGCATCTATACATCACCTTGCAGGCTGAGCCAGCCTCGTATTTCCAGTTGGGATCTGTTTGGGCTGTGGGGTCTGGGCATTTGGAGTTTTAAGCTTGGGGATTGGGAGTTTCAAGTTCAGAAGCTTGCAGTTGCAACCTTGGATGAGTGGAAGACGTGTGACCTTTGATCCCTGTTGACTTCCACTAGCCCTAGGGTTGTTGGTCCCTCTCCCCGACCCATAATCCAGTTTTGTATCTGAACAATAGCACTTTTCTGACATTCACAGAGGAAGCAGCACACCTCTTGTCCAGACGTCCTGCTCCATATTAAAGCTGCAGAAAGCCCAGGCTTTTTCAGTTGCAGCTGCAGAGACCACATGTAGGAACCCGGGACTTTGGATGTCTGACTTTGCTCCGTGGGACCCTTCTCCTGCACCTGGCCGTGTGGTTGGCGGGCACTCCTCTCCCCCTCCAGTGAGACTTTCCACCTCCCAACAGTTTTACCCTCAAAACCCATTCCAGAGAGCCAGTTTGGTGTCATGGTTAGGAGGGCAGACTCTAGTCTGGGAGAACCGGGTTTGATTCCCCACTCCTCCATATGCAGCTGATGGTGTGACCTTGGGTCAGTCACAAGTTCTCTCAGAGCTGTTCTCCCAGGAGTAGTCCTCGAAAGAGCTCTCTCAGCCCCACCTGCCTCACAGGGTGTCTGTTGTGGGGAGGGGAAGGGAGAGGAGATTGTAAGCCGCTCTGAGACTCCTTCGGGTAGTGAAGGGCGGGGTATAAATCCGACCTATTCTTCTTCTTCCTTTGGTTTGAGACTGGACTCCTAGTTTGAAACGGGCTTGCAAACCACAGTTTTGAGCAAAATCCTGGTTTGTGGTGAGGAGCAGCTAGAATGAGGGGGGGGTCTGAGGAAGGAGCGCCTTTACATGGCTGAGTCCTTGTTTCCATACCACAGATCATAGGAAGCCAGAAGGACATCTGTGGGAGGCCTTTGAGATCCAGTCCTACATGCGCGGAACGGGACTGTCAGCCACCGATTGATCCACTCAATCCAAGCCATGTCATTGGGCTGCCAACCCTGGGTTGTGAAATTCCTGGAGATTTGGGGGGTGGGGCTTGGGAAAGGGGGGAGGATCACAGCCACCAAGGCCACCCTCCAAAGCAGCCCTTTTGTCCGGCGGAACTGATCTCTGTAGCCTGGACATCAGTTGCAATACCAGGAGATCTCCAGGACTCAGCTGGAGGCTGGCAACCCAAAGGCACAACGAGACAGCAGGTACTTCCCCTGCAAGAAGCGCAAGCCCCACGGCAGAACTAAAGGCCAGTCTCGTTAAAATCATTATGGAAAAATACATTTATTATTATTATTATCATTATTATTATTAATAAACATATTGAACCTTTTTGAATTTCCAAAACGGAATGATCTTTTTAATTTACAACTGGTTCCATTATGCTTTGACTGGATATCGTTGACATATTTTAGCCAGCACCAAAAAAGGAAAAAAAAGAGAGGAAATATTACCATGGCTACAATTCATATGTAAAATTAACAATGGGGGGAAAAATATGTACATGTGTCAATCTGTATTGAAAACAGACACGGTAGTATTGCCCTGTATTAGAATAAAACATGGATATTCAACTGCAGTCGGGTATTTTTAGTTTTAGGAACTATGAAAGGGGGGGAGAGAAATATAGCACCGTATGACAATGAGAATCGACACCCTGCATACAAAACATTGTGCAATTACAATTGTACAGTACTTTCAGAAACAGTACACAGCGTGTGCGTTTACAGAATGGAAATGCAGCTGTTACAATCTGCCCGTCTCCCAGGGAACAAACCAAAGACACGGTCATAGACGATAAGCACCATTTGTTGATACGGTGTAGTTTTCAAATTCTGCTCTGGGGAAGATTATCAGCCACCCCCTCACTGAGAAGGCCACCAATGGCCTTTCTGGGCTTCCCAGAAAGACAGTTTGTGCTTCCCGAATTACCCAGTGCTCCAGGTTGTAGGGTACGGTCTAAAGTTGCAATCTATTGTGGCAAAACCACAGTGAGGCCTTGCATGCCTACTGATGAGGCCCCCCCCCCAATGAACAGAGTAGGTGCCAAGTCCATCTGGGTTGTGTGCACAGATGACCCACTTGAAGAAGTTACAGGTAAGCGACCATTGTGTCGTCTTCTCCCCCCCAGATCCTGACATGCAAAGCGTCCCCTGAAGACAAAAGGTGTGATACCCACTGGGTCACAGGAATGGATTGTCCTGAGTGCGAAAGCTGATACAAAATGGGTGCATTGAGAAGGATTTGGGGGGAGGTTTTTGGAAAGGGACTGGCAGAGGAAACAGACTGCTCCGCTTTTAACTGAGGGATTGCTGCTTAAAGCCGAATCCAAGGAGCTATGTTAACAGTGCAATTCTAAGCTGAGTCATACCCATCTAAGCCAATTGACTAAGGTCCACTCTGGACAAGATTTGTAACACGCGTCGGGGGGGGGGTAGGCCCCCGACCCAACTTGTAGTCACAGTAAGCATCGGGGAACTAAAGTTCCCAAGGGCTCTAGGGCTCCGTTCAGAGCAGCATCGTGATGGCCACCCCCCTCAGCCTTCCCTCCCATGCAGTTTTCTCCAGCTGAAACTGCTGCAAGGGCCTGTGCCCTCCTGTGGGCCACCATGTGCTGCAGTCTGCTGACCCATTGCACGTGGATCATCCAGTCTGGCCCCAGAAGGGTGTAATTCTACTTAGGATGCTGCTGTAACTATGCTGAATGAAAGAAGTTTGCCCAGTGAGAGGGATTTTTTTATTTGAACAGCAAACCCACTAATAGTTTTCTTAACTCTAGTCAGTTTCGATAGATGTTTGTTATACAGTATGGACAGTGAGACCCCAGGCAGAGCTAGAAAGGTCTGAGTTAAAAAGTGGGTATCGTTCCAGATGCACTCAAAGTCCTCGGGGGCGGGGGGGGCGGGAACTATGCAGATGTATAACATTCAGTGAACCTTGGGGGGGGGGTGCAGAGAAAACCCCAAAACAGCATGTTACGCTAAAATACAGTTTTAAAAAAGGAACAACACCCAACATAAACAGAAATGATGGTAGTTTTTTAAAAAATGATGTGCCTGTTGGCACTGCGACTGCAGAAAAATCTATATCCTATACATGAGATGATGTAGCAGAGTTGCACCCTTCTAAACCCAAGTCCATCGGTTTTGAAAAATTCTTCAAAGGTTACAACACTATCCTGAATTACAACTTTTGAAGCACTGAAGGTTTTGAATAATTTCTCTAAAATTGCCCCAAACCCCACCCCTGATTACATAACAAAAAAATCTTGATTACATGACAACAACTTGGCTTTTTATATATATATATATATATTTATATATATATGTTCAGGGTGATGAATCTGGTACCTCTCCAAAAATCTGTGCCAGTCGTTTTTTTGATACAGGGTTATAATCAATCAATTTCCCATCTTTCTTTTTGAACTGTAATCAGTGAAAATTATTTGGCTGCTAAATCTGATACGATCATCTCCAAAAATCTGCCCCAACATCATCTCTTCCCTGTCTCAAAGTAAGAAGACATCGGCAGTGTGCTCCCAACCATGTGAAAAGTCTTCCTGGAAAATGAATTGCCTGGAGAGGGAATAAATTCCTTTTCAGGTTCACCGATGTACAAATTGGCCAATTCTGGCATGCAAAATAACCCTTGATCTGCCAATCTAATTTGTCAGACGAGAAATAATAATACTCCCTCTGCCAGCACCCCTCCCACAAAAGGGTAGCAGGTCTCTTCTTGTCCCTCGTTAAAGATATATATATATATATATATATATATATATATATATATATATATA
The DNA here is from genome assembly GCA_029375565.1 of Gekko gecko. Lineage (NCBI taxonomy): Eukaryota > Metazoa > Chordata > Lepidosauria > Squamata > Gekkonidae > Gekko > Gekko gecko. The sequence continues at coordinate 35,929,840 of JAPDNY010000017.1, read as the reverse complement.
TATATATTTGTATAATGGCCAAAAGCCTTCAGCTGCAGAATATTAGCATGCAAGGATTTAGCATCTAATGAGACCAGAAAGTCATCCATTTCCACACTGAACATAATGTTCCAAGTTGTTGATAAGAGCAGTAGAATTGCATATGCAAGACAAGTGAGTCGTCTGGGAGGGAAGCCAGTGTAATTTTGACAAGAGTTCTAGAACACAATCTCTACCAGATAACAATCAGTCTCGGGGTGGGGGTGGGGGGAGGATTTTAATGGCCTTTAGGCAATTGGGATTTTCCAGAAACGAGTTGTCCCTGAGATCCAATTTATTCTCCAATTATAAGCTCTTCTTCTAAGCGTTTGTTCCCATAGCAATTTTTCTGCAGTGGCTGCGTAATAACAGTCCTCTCAACATAACTTCTTGCTGTTTTAATTAATTATGTTCAGGATTCGAGTTTGCATATAGGCACATTGTTCTTAAAATTACATTTGATCCAGTTAACATTCAGTTCACATTTATTAAGACATCTTAAATGTAAGATTTTATTAATCACAGCCTCTGGCCCAAGAGCCCCCGAATGTTCTCTGTCTTTATAGAATACCCTGAAGAAGATCTCAAAATGTGTAGGAAACTGTGCCTGATATTTTACCACTGGCTTCAAGTTTTACTGGTGAGACTCCTGGGTGTTGGTGCTACGTGATGGGAGGAGGAACGGAAGACCAAGCCACACGACTCTTTTTTTAACAAGCCAGGTCCCCCCCCATATGCTGGTTTCCACAAGCTCAAAAAGGCCTCAGTGGGCAGTTATTTGCATGACTCTGGAACTGCACATGGAAGGCAGGAGACCTCCTCTCCCTGCCATGGCCCTGAGCTGGATGGGGTCCCTGCAGCCTTTAAGACCGGTGTCCCTGCATCTGTTGTGGGCTTGGAGGGAAAGCGAGACAGGTCCTGGAAGCGACAACCTGACTCTTTAAGGAAAAAGAAGAAGTCTTCTTGTAGTTTTGAGACTGCGTTCAGGACAGGTGCCCGCTTCTAGCCCTGTCCATTCTCCACCCTGTCTCTTTCATCGCTGTGCAGGGATTTGGAGGTAACACGGGCACAAAATCAAGGACAGCTGTTGGGTTCTGCTTCTTTGGAGCAGTCGTCCACGGGACCCGGATTGCTGAGGTTACAACAACCAATGCTCCCTCTAAACTGTCGAGTCTTGTGAGCAAAAGTCCAACTTTTGTGAGCGGCTGGCATCAAAGCTGTGTGCGAGCGATTTGGCTGCTGCATCAATCTGTTGGCTCTGGAGCCGTCCCTTCCTGAGCTAAGACAAAAAGGTGTGAGCCGGAGGCTAAAAAACTGTGAGCTGGCTCACGCTAACTCAGCTTAGAGGGAACGCTGGTCACAACTGCACAGAAAGGGGGTGGCCACTGTCTTTCGGCTGGACCCACGACAATAGCTCAATGCAGAGGGGCAGAATGTATTTGTGGGCCGAAAACACGGGTCGCGTCTGTGTCCCTCCATGGTTACTTTTGAGGAGGAGAAATAAGGACCATGGTAAAAAAAAATGAAAAGAGGAACTCTGGTTGTTATGTACTGAATGTGAATCGCTCCTGTCTATTCACATGTTAAGCTTGAGTCTGAACGTGGCTCTTCAGATGTCGCATTGCTATTGGTCGGTTTCTGCAAAACCCGTGTAATTACCCAATCGCTGAGTGATATTGTTGCAAAGAGGGAACGGTCCTGATTGGCCTTTACCCCTGCAATGCCATTGGTCTTTAACTTGTTATGGGTGTGGCTTGGACAGCCCGGGAGAGTTTAAAAGAAGGAGCTGTGCTCCCCTTGTCTGTTCGTGTGTTCCTGACTTACAGTTGCTGTTTAATAAAGCTGAAATCACTTGAAGCTGAATCCTTTGTTGAGTCTCATACTTAGCACTGGTGGTATGAGAGACAGACAGACAGGGTACAACACAGCCCGGAGATCCGGCATGACCCAGAGAAAGCGAGGTGGCTGACTTATATTCCCAGAAGCAGTGGCAGGTTAACCCATTAAGCAGACTAAGGCACGTGCTTAGGGCACCGGGGCCAAAGGGGGCAGCGCAAAGTTGGGAAAAGGGTGAAAAGGAAAAAAACAACAAATGAAGATTTGTAAAAAAAAAATAAAAATGATAAAACTAGTGCAAACTGATCACGGTGCACCCTAGGGATTATCTTCTATTTTTTGTTGGCGAGGTGCAGTGTCACAGGCTATGTCTAAAAGTAAAAGGCATGTGTTTAAAAGTAAAACGATGCAGACAAATTCAGTTGTCATGACAGTCATTTCGACGGCCCTCTCTGCCCCTTTTTAATTTCAGCCCCATGTAAATGTCAAAAATGAAGCATGGTACTTAGTTTGTGTAGTATATTGGTGCTGGGGGGGGGGGGCAGCAGTGGGAGGGCTTCTGGTGCCCTGGCCCCACTGCTGGACCTCCTGATGGCACCTGGTATTTTTGGCCACTGTGTGACACAGAGTGTTGGACTGGATGGGCCGTTGGCCTGATCCAACATTGGCTTCTTTTATGTTCTTATTAGATAGGAACTCTCGGTCTGGCAAGTGATGCACTCTATTCTTGGTGCTTCGGGGGGGGCAGCAGTGGGAGGGCTTCTCGTGTCCTGGCACCACTGCTGGACCTCCTGATGGCACCTGGTATTTTTGGCCATTGTGTGACACAGAGTGTTGGACTGGATGGGCCATTGGCCTGATCCAACATTGGCTCTTCTTATGTTCTTATAGGAACTCTCGGTCTGGCAAGTGATGCTCTATATTCTTGGTGCTTCGGGGGGGTCAACAGTGGGGAGGGCTTCTAGTGTCCTGGCCCCACTGCTGGACCTCCTGATGGCACCTGGTATTTTTGGCCGCTGTGTGACAGAGTGTTGGACTAGATGGGCCATTGGCCTGATCCAACATTGGCTCTTCTTATGTTCTTATAGGAACTCTTGGTCTGGCAAGTGATGCTCTATATTCTTGGTGCTTCGGGGGAGTCAACAGTGGGGAGGGCTTCTAGTGTCCTGGCCCCACTGCTGGACCTCCTGATGGCCCCTGGTATTTTTGGCCACTGTGTGACATAGTGTCGGACTGGATGGGCCATTGGCCTGATTCAACACTGGCTTCTCTTATGTTCTTATGTTCTTATATTGTGTTGTCATAGGAATAAATTCTTGTATTGCTGCAACCTGCATTGTCTATCTGGTCAGACAGGTCGACCACTAAAATGAACTGGGTCAGTGTGGAAAGGGGGGGGGGGGCACCAAGATTGGCCAGTGCTTAGGGCACCAGTGAGCCTTCATCTGCCCCTGCCCAGGAGCTGGGTGCACGGAGCCACCCCGAGATCAAGCGACTTGGAAGAGGTTTGCAGCTGAGGCAAGGCTTGGATCCCGGACTCTCCATCAAGTTTAACCTCCTAATCCTCTCGCCTTAATAGTTTATTAGCCTGAATTCAGCGGAACTGCCAGTCAAATACCCAAAGCCTCACTGGTTTCAAATATAGGCGCACCCCCCCCCCCAATCTCTTTCAGGAAGTTCCTGTTGAGTGGCAACTTATGTTGGCAGTATGAAAGAAAACGGGTTCTCCCGGAACACCACTGGGTTAGGGTTAGGGCTGCCGAGCTGCTTCTGCAGCCTTTCTGGTACAGACAGAACACTTTGTAGGTTACAGAGAGGACCACAGACTGTCATTTTTAAAAACCAGCCCGATCACAATAGGAGCAGGAAGGTTAGCACCAGTGGAACTCAGAGAGTGAAAACAGACTCTTTCCTTGCTCCAGTTATATTCATTGCAGACGTTCCCATTGCCGAGACAGGCTAAAATCTCGCCCCTCGGTTCTTAAGCACCATTAGCATTGCCCCCGTCATGGAATAGCCAGTAAGATCCTGCTTCCGTTATGACGTCTGGCTCTTTTCAAAACACCTCCAGTTTATTTTATGGCTCGCTGTACTATGGCACGGTGATGTATGTTTTGGCTTTTCGTAACAATATGCATTTCTGAAAGCGTATCCATTGACCTCTTGCAAATCCCAAATACTGGCTGACCTGGGTGAGGCGCGGTTAGTACTTGGATGGGAAATCACCAAGGAAGACTGGGGTTGCCACGCAGAGGTAGGCTATGGCAAACCACCTCTGCTTCTCTTGCCTTGAACGCCCCCAGCACACAATTATTATTAGCAGCCTGGCTGCTCAGCCTAGCCCTGTTCTCATCAGAGCTTGGAAGCCAAGCAGGGTCAGTACTTGGGGGTGTCAAAGCTGAATTCACTCCAGCTGTCATGGTCAAACGCAGCCCAAATTCTAATCAGTGCTGTTTGCAAGTTTAGTTTTGGCTTCTGGGCTCATGACATTGAGGTGCTGAACAGTGTTTGAGTCCGGTTTAATTCTGGGTACATGAAAACTTATGCCTCAAATTAAACTTTGTTGGTCTTAAAGGTGCCACTGGACTCAGAACTTTGTTCTATTGCTTCAGACCAACGCGGCTACCCCACTTGAATCTAAATGTGTGTGTGTGTGTCTTGCGGCCTGTGTCTTGCAGCAGTTGCAGCTGACGTGTGTGTGTCTTGCAGCAGTTGCAAGCCTGTGTCTTGCAGCCCTTCAGATGTTTCCAAGGCGAGAGATATGCAGGGGTGGGTTGACATTTACCTGCCTGCATGTAGCAAACCTGGACTTCCTTGGTGGTCTCCAATCCAAGTAGTAACCAGGGCTGACCCTGCTTGCTTTCTGAGATCTGAGGAGATCCAGGTCAAGGTTGGATAAGCAACTAAAAAAAAAAAAAGGCAACACAAAAAAGACCATCTATCGGCACAGAGGAAAAGGAAAGTTAGTTCTCGATTAAGTTTTCCTTTGTCTTCTTGTCCCTTTAACATTATTCTCGGTGGAATGTCGGAGGCAGGTGTCCAGGTCTTTCCGCAGAGATTTCAGACACGGCTGTCCGTTGCTGTCGGCTTGTGTTAGTTTCTCTAGCAAAGCTCCCCCCACCCCTTTAAATTAAGCATTTCATTAATGGCTCCCCTTTCAAGCGGTCATTTCCCCCACACTCAGTTAGGGCTGAGAAAAGGATTTGAGAAGCCAAGGCTTAAGGATTAAGTAACGTCTCTATCTACGCTGAATTCTTTGCCAGAGGCTTACCCTGTTGAGGTGCACATAACTTTTAGTCAATTTTAATTGCTTTTCCCCCCCAAGTCTTTTCCTTAAAAAAAGAAAAATTGGTAGTAAACCATCCGGTGGCTGCAAATAATCTATATATTACTGGAAGAAATGTAGCCATGTCAAAACATTATACGCTTCTATATGATTGGCTTCAAGATGTCTGTCTGTTTCTTTTGTCCTCCAAAGGTGGATTGCTTTGGCACATCCACACGCCGGGGATGCAGTTTCAAGTCTTATAAAGGTAAAGCGCTGGAATCCACCGGGTTCAAGCAACCAGTCGAAGTGCTACAGACCCTGGAGTTTGAGGCTTATAAACAACCTAGGAACTGCATTGCTGGACCAGGCCCAGTTCCATTTAACCAGGTATTCTGTTCGTTCTTGTTTTCAAACAGTGGCCAAACCGGTGTGACCAATACAGTCTTGATGGCCATTCTTGGTCACTTGACATCTGACATTTAGAGCTGTGCTGCCTCTGAACACGGCAGGTTCGTTCATGTATTGTCGCTAAAAGTCACAGATAGCTCTATCCCCCCCCCGATAACCCTTTTTGCTCTCTTTTTCTTAAAAAAAAAAAGTTGCCACGAGCTAGTGGCAGTGAGTTCCATAAGTTAATTATGCGTTTGTTTGTTTGTTTTGTGAAGGAATACGTATGAGCTGCAACGTCCTTCAAAGGAGCAAAGCCCGGCTTTCATTAACTCTTCTGCTGCATCTTGTTTGCATAGAAGTCTCTGCAGGTCTGGCAACAGCGCTGGTACCACCTCATGTCCTGACAAAGGTTCTTCTCCCGGATCACTCGACAGTAAACCATCCACTGATCCCCTGCGCACTTATACGTCAGAGCGGCTTTTAGAAAGCATTAAAGTTTTTTTAAAAAAGAAGGAAAGAGAGCATGTTACGAGAGAGGTTAGAAAACGGGTTTCCAGGGATGGTCTCCTCCCATACTATTCCAATGCCTGCTCAGACTGGCCTCTTAAGTCCTTATTAAAATGGGATCCTTGACTACTAAGAGTCGAGTAGCTCCTTAAAGACTTGCAAAATTTGTGGCACGGTATGAGCTTTCAGGAGTCACTGCTCACAAAAGATCATACTCATGTTGACAAGCCGCGAGAGTGTCCAGAAGAGGGCGACCAGGATGGTGAGAGGATTGGAATCCAAGTCTTACAAGGAAAGGCTGAAAGAGTTGGGTATGTTTAGCCTGGGAAAGGGAAGGCTTAGAGGGGACATGATGGCAGCCTTCAAGTATTTGAAGGGCTGCCATGTAGAAGATGGAGCAGATCTATTCTCTCTTGCTCTGGATTGCTAGACTGGATCTAATGGGTGGAAATTACAAGGGAGTTGTTACCGGCTAGATATCAGGAGAAACTTCCTAACTGTAAGAGTGGTGGAGCAGTGGAACAGCCTGCCTCGGGAGGTGGTGGATGCGCCTTCCCTGGACGTCTTCAAACAGAGGCTGGACGACCATCTTTTGGGTATGTTGTAGGTATGTAGGGCTATCTTTCGGCTGTGCTCCTGCAGAGGGCAGGGGGTTGGACTAGATGACCTGCAAGGTCCCTTTCCAACTCTAACATTCTATGATACCTTGCCACAAATTTTGTTAGTCTTTAAGGTGCTACTCTTTTTTACTGCTACGGACAGATTAATGTGGTTGGTCTATCAGCTTCTTGATTCTGATCTATCACCTTCTAAGAGTTAGCCTGCCAGGGATCTACAGGTAGATGGACATTAGCTCTAGTGTGCAAATGTTGCACGCAGAGTTTAAATGCTAGGCTGGGAGCATACCATGTGCCACAGGAAAGGTCTTACCCCTTGCCTGGTCTCAGTATACGAGATGGGATCTTTAAGATCAGTGCAGCACTGGACAGAAGTCCAATTCTCTGCTCCAACTTTTCTCCTTGGTTTAAGTTGTTCAAGAGGGACCACAGCAGAGCACCTTATTTAACCCAACCCCCCTTTCCTAGTCTTAGAATGGCTTTAACTTTTTTGAGGGTTCAAACGATGCCTTCAACTGTTCTAGACGGCAACCTATAGACAAATAATGACTGCTGCCTGGTTTTGTATTTGTGGAGCCTTCGTCCCCAAAGACCTTCCATGCTACATTCTGTTCTGCCCTTTGTATACAGAGCCCAGTAACAAATTCATTGGAGAAATTTTAAAAGGCCTGGGCTGAATTCCCACTACAGCTGCCTCGGGGTTGCGCCGCCGTTTGCCCCGATACTATTCGCCAATTTCACACCCGAAGCCACGGGGCTGCATTTTGACCCGCGGCTTTGCCCGATTTCCCCCGCAGTTTCATAATCCTCAAAAAACAGGATCACGAAACTGTGGGGGAAATCGGCGAAGCCGCGGGTCAAATGTAACCCCGCGGCTTCGGGTGTGAAATTGACAAATAGTATCGGGGCAAACGGCGGCGCAACCCCGAGGCAGCTGTAGTGGGAAATCAGCCCTGGTTTTTCCCCCCATGGTAGAAAAACTATCCCTCCTCCTTTCTGTTGTGGATTCGTATGCTGCTTATAGAGTAGCACACTTTGCCCTGGCAGCTAACAAAATTAGGGCTACAGCTGTGTTCCAGAGTTCCCTCTAAGCTGAGTTAGTGTGAGCTAGCTCAGAGTTTTTTAGCCTCCAGCCCACAGATTTTTTCTTAGCTCGGGAAGGATGGCTCCAGAGCAAACTAATCGATGCAGCAGCCGAATCGCTCGCTCACAACTTTAATGCCAGTAGCTCACAAAGCAGAATTTTTGCTCACAAGACTCCACAGCTTAGAGGGAACATTGGTTGCGACTCCTTCACCAGAACACAAAGAAGGTGCTAATCTGTTCTAATGAACTTTTAGATGTTTTTAACATTATAGCTTCATTGTTTGCTGTTCTGCGTTCATGTTTTACTTGTATGTTTTTATCTGTTCGATTGTGGTGGTCTTTGGTCATACCATAAACACTCTTGAATCTACCCACCAACATCACATTTAAATTTAAATCTACAGTTGCTTCCACCTGCTCTTGTTTTGCATCTCTGCCCCGTAGTTCAGGGTCCCGTTCCCCCCCCGCCCAGATTTCCACATGACCACTCACACACCTTCTCACAGCATGACTTCCAAAACCTGCTTCGGAACACTCTTTCCAAGAAGATGGTATTCAAATTAGGTTTTGGGTACATGTGGGTGGGATTTCCTACTAGTCTGCCAAGCACCTGGGTGGGCCGGGGGTTCCCTGCCTTCGGGTCTTGGTACCCACCACCATAGCAGGAGAATGTTTTTTTTTAAAAAATGCAGCTTTGTGTACTTACTGGAAGTGACAAGAGGTAATTCTAGGATTTGCTGGAAACCCTATGGTTTTACTCTATGGTATTACCATAGAGTTTCTGGAAATTCCTAGAGCTACCATTTGTCACTTCCAGGAAAAACTTTCAGTAAGTACACAAGGCTACATTAAACAAAATTCTCCAGCGATGCTTCACCCCCCCCAACCCCCCCAATTGCAGTCCTATTTCCTACTCCCTGGTTGCCATCCCCCCACATCACTGTTAGTTTTTTTTGCTGCTTTTTAAAAAATCTGTCAGTATTACCAAAAAATACATGTATAAAAACAGCAAAAGGACTGCCAGCGGTGTTGATGGGGAAGTGGCAGGAGAAAGCGCAGAAAGCTCTGCCTGGAGCTACAAGCATTCGCAGGAGCAGCGAAAACAAAACGGGGAATTGTCCCCGTGGGAAAACCAGGGCTATTTTGGGGCAGGAACGCACAGGAATGGCGTTCCGGTTGGCTCCCGAGTTGGCCATGCCCAGCAGGAACTCATGAGCATAATAGGCCACACCCAACAGTGGAAACTCATCAGGATTGGCTACATTAGGGGGTATGTGGCCTAACATGCTCCAAAAAGAGCCCTGGGTTTTGACAACAAACAAGGTCAACAGAATAAGAAGCAAAAGATGGGTGTGGCTGGATGACCACACTTCTGGTAACATGGGGGCGTGGCCTAATATGCTAATGAGCTGTGCTATCAGGGGTGTGGCCTAATATGCTAATGAGTTTCTGGTGTTGGGTGTGGCCTATTATGCTAATGAGTTCCTGCTGGGCATTTTCTACAAAAAAAGCCCCTGGAAAAACTAAGTGCCTTCCTCTCACAGAAGAGAAAGTGATTTAAGGAATGCAACCGGAGCCACTAGTGGTAGTATTTGTTTCTTCGGGGTGGGGGGGAGGGTGCATACATGAATGAGTGAGAGAAAAGAAGGAGCCCTCAAGAATCAAAATCCAGCAAATCCATGCTTACCAAGCCTCGGAGAGGTAATAGTATTGACGTTTATCTTCTCATTGCAAGCCTCCTGGTGACACTGTCGGTAGGCCGCAGGCTTGGAGAGGACGGGGCACTCGTTCCCATGGCGACCCGTGACCTTGTGCATGCACTGCACCACCCGCGACTGAAGGCCTTTCCCGCAAGTCGAGGAGCACTGCAGAAGAGAAAACATTTTTTCATCAGTGGTCCGGGACGAGGATGTGTGTGAGGGTCACATCATAAAACCAGTGGAAGTAGTTCCCTTAAGCCTCGGTGACCCAGAAGTGAAGAGCTCACATGGGTAGCCATTTTGCCACAGACACAATCCTGTTGTGTGGGGAAAGCTGCCTCTTTGCTCGGTAGGGAAATGTAGCACTAGGTTAACGCTGCTGCCTCAGAGATTGGGATGGGACCTGCCTGCCTAGCCTGTCGAAGCAGTTCTGAGGGAAAGGTTTCTGTTAAGTATCGACTCAACAACGATTTCAGCTTCCAAAGTGATTCAGCTTTATTTAACAGCAAGACTTCAACTCAGGAACACACAACAAACAAGTGGAGCCCAGCTCCCTTTTTAAACTCTCCCGGGCTGTCAAAGCCACACCCCCAGTTAGCTAAAGGCCAATCACAACACAGAGATAAAGGCCAATCATAACACAGAGATAAAGGCCAATCACAACACAGGGATAAAGGCCAATCACAACACAGAGATAAAGGCCAATCACAACACAGGGATAAAGGCCAATCACAACACAGAGATAAAGGCCAATCACAACACAGAGATAAAGGCCAATCATAACACAGGGATAAAGGCCAATCAGGACCGTTCCCTCTTTGCAACATTCTCACACAGTGATTGGGTATTTACAATGGTTTCGCCGAAACCAGCCAATGGTAATGCGACCGCTGAAGAGCCACATTCAAACTCAAGCTTAACATGGAAATGTATAGCAAGGATTCACATCCCAATACATAACAGTTTTCTGTCCATTTTTGATCACAGGATGCACATATCTCGGCACACAATGGCACATTTCTTCAGTCAACTTTGCTCTCACTTGGGAGGAAGGCTCAATCGGCTTTATCCTTCCCCCTTGTTGCTATAAAAAACCCCCAAGACGCCCCCTTGGCTGTGGTTCCCCTTCCAATCTCTCGTGCCTGATCTATGGGGGGCGGGGGGAGCAATTCACACGTTTCCCCCTTTCAACAAGGCGAATGCAAAACTGCGCTGTTCCCAGCTGGAGTCCATAGAACAGCTTTGTATTTTCAAATGAAGAAACCATGGATTTGTGAGACGTTGGCCAGATTACTAGTTTAGCTCATGCCCCACACACACACACACACAAGACAGAAAGATTTTCTTTAGTGACGTCAGAGATGTTCTTGGGAAGATTCTACATCTAGGCTGATTCTTCCTTTTTCTCTCAGGGAACCCTCAGCGGAACGTATAATTCATGACCAAACTTACTATTTTGGTCAGGGGCTTTTTGGGGGGGGGGGATCAGCTTTTCTTCTTTTTTAAAGAGGGTTGGATGGATGAGTGGGCACAGCTAGGTGTTCCTCACTCTCATGGAAATTTTCGACGGCCATGTCTGAGGAGGAGCCCATGTCTGAGGAGGAGAAAGTGGTTTTCTCACGACTAAGGGCAGCTCACAGAGTGTTTGAAGTAACACACAGGAAGCTGCCTTATATGGAATTCGACCAGTGGTCGGCTGATTCGGCAGTTGGTTCCCTTCCTCGAACGCAAAGATCTGGCTTCAGTGATCCATGCGATGGTCACCTCGAGGTTGGACTACTGCAATGCTCTCTACACGGGGCTGCCCTTGGGGCAACTCCGGAAGCTGCAGCTGGTGCAAAATGTGGCGGCCAGGCTGTTGATGGGCCTTCCCATGCGGGAGCACATCCAACCTGTGCTAAAGTCGCTGCACTGGCTGCCAATAGCATTCCGGATCTGCTTCAAGGTGCTGGTTTTGACCTTTAAAGCCCTTTGTGGCCAAGGGCCTGCCTACTTGAGGGACTGCCTTTCCCCGTATGTTCCCCAGAGAGCACTGCGATCGGGAACACAAAACCACCTGGCTCTCCCTGGACCTAGGGATGCCAGGCTGGTGTCGACTAGAACCAGGGCTTTCTCCCTGATGGCGCTGACACTCTGGAATGAGCTCCCCGGCGAGATTAGGGCCCTGCGGGACCTCCAGCAGTTCCTCAGGGCCGTGAAAACAGAGCTTTTTCGCCAGGCATTCAAGTAGGAACGATACTACATTGGCTGAGCTGCACTTGCATTTTATCATATGACACCGCCATCCACAAATGGTTTTAACTGTATTTATATGGAATTGGATTTAGGTATTTTATGTATGTACTCATGTTGGTTTTATGTAGGGCTATTTTGGGGCAGGAACGCACAGGAACGGCGTTCCGGCTGGCTCCCAAGCTGGCCACGCCCAGCAGGAACTCATTAGCATAACAGGCCACACCCAGCAGCAGAAACTCATTAGGATTGGCTACATTAGGGGTGTGTGGCCTAACAAGCAAAGGAGTTCCTGCTCCAAAAAAAGCCCTGGGTTTTGACAGCAAACAAGGTCAACAGAATAAGAAGCAAAAGGTGGGTGTGGCTGGATGACCCCACTCCTGGTAACATGGGGGTGTGGCCTAATATGGTAATGAGCTGTGCTGTCGGGGTGTGGGCTCATATGCTAATGAGTTTCTGCTGTTGGGTGTGGCCTGTTATGCTAATGAGTTCCTGCTGGGCTTTTTCTACAAAAAAAAAGCCCTGGTTTTATGTAAGCCACCATGAGCCACCTTCGATGGGAGGGTGGGGTAAAAGTCAAGTAAGTAAGTAAATAAATAAATAATCAAATCCTTTCCAAAAATGCCTGAAGAAGAACAAACAGACATTATATCACGACTGGACTGGCTAAAAACTGAACTTTGGAAAGCAAGAGAAAATGAGACATCTCAAAGACTGCCCTTTGCCACGGAAACTGATAACGTGGCACCAAATCCAAAAGCTGCAGTTGAAATCCCCGTAGTCAGACAACCAGAGGGAAATCATCGAGACAGCCATGGACAGCATCCCAGCAAGCCAATTGGTGGTCAAAGGGCAACTGGTGGGCCACCCAAAAATGGATATATATTTTTAGATCCCGAGGGGAACCTAAACGAGATAGCACATGAAGTTTGACAACTAAAGTTTTTGTCTTGGAATCTTGGGGGGTGGCGAAATAAGCTCCATGATCCGGATTTTCTAGATTTCTTGCAAGGGTATCACATAATTCTTCTCCAGGAAACCTGGAGTCAGGATCAAGAACAGCTTTTTATTAAGGGTTACAGGACCTTACAAGTCCCCGCAGTTAAATCCCATTCAAAAGGTCGGGGTTCTGGAGGTTTGGCAATTTTTATAACAGTAGATCTAGATGTTGAATTACAAGTATTGGAAAACAGTTGTCCTAGTAATTTTCAAATTTTACTAATCAAAGGTCTTAATTTTGGTAACCTTATATGTATTAATGTGTATATACCTCCAAATAACTCTAAGCATAAGCCTAATGGAAGTCCCTGGGATACTCTGGGAGCCTCCATTGAAGTCTTAACCTCTCAGTTTCCCAATTCACATTTTATATTAGGTGGTGACTTCAATGCCAGAATTGGATCAGGTGCCTTAGACACAAGAGCCAGTACAAACTCTCTAATTGCCGCTCACGCGTCCCTATTGGACTGTTCTTCTAGGGACAAGGTTATTAACAAATCCGGTCTTAAGTTCTTGGAATTGCTCTCATGGGCTAACCTACATGTCCTAAATGGTACTTATTTGGATGTATCCAGTGGCTCTTTTACTTATTTGTCAACTTTACGGGCCAGTACAATTGATTATTTTGCTATACCATCTACTTTATTGAGTTTTGTAGACAGGTTTGAGGTTGTTGATAGCCCTTTAAGTGACCATTGCCCATTAAGACTTATACTTAATCTCAATGATAATATTTTTTTGAAACCAGTGCCAGAATTTGCAGAAGGTATAATCCCGGGCTATAGGAGACTTAGATGGTCAGAGCAATTAAATACTAAATTAGCCCAAACTCTTGCTAATCCTGTGATGGAGTCTATGAAGTCAGCTCTTTTTCTGCCAGGTAATGATGTTTTTAAAACTTTCCAAGCCATAAATGATTACCTTAAATCCTTTTTTATCAATAGCAGGCCAATCAACCCCTTACCTAACGGCAGTAACAGTTGGTATGACCAGGAATGTAAGGTGACAAAAAAAGAGCTAACATCTCTGATGAGACTGGTAAGACGGAATAATTATGACTACTTGATGCCTCACCTCCTGAAACTTAGGTCTGATTATAAAAACTTAATTAAATCAAAGAAAAGTTTCGGAGAGGGAGATCAAAGGTATAATTAACTCATTGACTTCAGGAAAATCACCTGGGAAAGACTTGATCCCGTCAGATTTTTATAAAGCTTTTCCCACATGGTGGTCATCTGTGCTAGCCGCAGTTTTTACACAAATTAATGGCACAGGTTTAATTCCTTCTGGTTGGAAGCTAAGTATTATTGTACCCATTCATAAGAAAGGGGACAAAACAGATCCACAGAACTACAGACCAATAAGCTTGATAGATATAGCAGCAAAGGTTTATAGTAAATACCTGTTGTTTAAGCTGAATGACTGGATCTTTGAGAACCACATCATCCACCCCCATCAAGCAGGGTTTAGGAAAGGTTTTGCCACCATTGACCATTGCCTTACTCTTTATCAGTTGGCCTATGCAAGCTTAAAAGGCCCCACAAAGTCTTTATACGTGTCATTTGTGGACTTGGCCGCCGCGTTCGACTCCATTGATAGGAACAGACTATGGCAAAGACTGGCAGAACTGAATATTGATAAGCGGTTGTTATTCCTGTTACGTGAGCTGCACACAGACATTAGTGCCCAAATTAGAGTTGGAATGTCAGGGTCCCTAACTAACAAAATCCCAATTCATAAAGGAGTGAAGCAGGGGTGTGTGTTGGCCCCTCTATTGTTTAACTTATATATAAACAATATTGTTGACAGGTTATCAGGCCCGCAATTCTTTCCACCTACCCTTGGGAAGCATAAAATTTCAATTTTACTTTATGCAGACGACATGGCCCTAATTTCACTCACAAAAATTGGGTTGAGAAGATTATTGCAGCAACTAGGTTTATACTGTAAGGAAGAGGCCCTTAATATTAACTTTGAAAAAACCAAAGTGATGGTCTTTAGAAAAAGGGCTCAAATATCCTCCTGGAGCATACTTGGCAATTCAATAAATCAGAGTAGTACCTTTAAGTATTTAGGGATTACGTTTAGAGAGAATCTGAACTGGAATGCTCACATTGCCATAGTAAAAGCATCTGCGACAAGGATTGTGGGTTCCATTCTGAGGTTTTATTATACCAAGGGAGGTTTTCTTATTGATCCTGTTATAAAACTATTTAAAAGCAAGGTCATCCCCCACCTTTTGTATGGTGCTGAGGTTTGGGGATGGAAAGAGGATATACTCACTAGCATTGAAACAATTCAAAATCAGTTTTTAAGGCGAATCTTGGCTCTTCCCAAGGGAACACCAGTTGCTCTGATGAGAGCAGAAACTGGTCTGCCTTCCTTAAGAGCGCGGGTGCATCTTGTGGTTCTAAACGCTTGGAAGAAAATCAGAGTTGCAGGCACCGACTCTTTTAGCCAACTAGCCTTTAACTCAATGCTATCTACAGACTCAGATCGTGCCTGCTTTCTTAATAACTTACTATTGAGATATTCCATTCCCGACGACCTTCTTAGTTCTTCAACAAACAATTCAGAACTTAGAGAATGGGTATTTAAACAGGATGTTCTGTTAGACAGACAGTTAATTCTAAATTCACAGTCTGCTACCTGGTTTAAATCATTTAAGAATGACCATTTTAGATCACCCTACCTGGTTAATATAGATAATCATAACCTCAGAGCAGCTTTTACATCTCTGCGTTTTGAATCAATGCCTACGGCCGTATTAGCTGGCCGCTATAGTAGAACACCCAAGGAACAGCGTCTATGCATTTGTGGGTCTTCTGCTATTGAGGATCTTCCCACATTATATCCTTGAATGCTCTTTGTACATCCAACCTAGGGTAAAATTTCTCTCTGGTATTTTATCAGTTTTAAGCTCTTTCTCAGTCCCTGAGAAGACCGTATTTTTGTTAGCTGACTCTAATGCTGATATATCCTATAGAATGGCTTTATTTGCCTTGGCTGCAAAGAAGATACGGGCCAACACTGTTCTTACAGGAACTAGTTAACACTGATTTTAGTGGGTATGCTGTGTTTCACTTAACTGTTCGTATCTTTGGTTTTATATCTTTTAATTATTTTAGACCTTTTAAATATTTTAGACCTTTTAAACGTTTTAGACTATACTCAATTTTACACAATTTCCTATGTTTATAGTATTTTTCTCTGTTGGTATTTTTGGATTGTAATGGCCCATGGCTAAATACAATAAAACCTTTCATTCATTCAAGTAAATAAATAAATAAATAAATGGTCCATCAAGGTCAGCTTTGTCTACTCAGACTGGCAGCATGTCAGGTAACCCTGCCATAAGATGGATGGAGGGGGGAGGAGGAGGAGTAAAGCTAACATCTTTCACTATTCTGGAATGCGGGAGTTTCACAGATTGTCTCACAGACACTCCAGGCATTCAGATTTACTGTGTCTATGTAGAGTCCTATCTGTGCAGATGGCCTTGGGTCCCAGGGCTCCTTTTCGCCTTTGTGGAATTTCTGGTCAACTGTTATTTAGTGCTTTTGCTGCGCACGCGCTGAGTAGCCATTGGTGGGTAGTGGGGGGGCATTTTGAATGGGCTATAATTGGTGTTGTGATATAATTCTCAACATCACTGACAAAGAGCAGTTAATGTATCTCTACGGGCAGCTTTCAATAAACACTATCTTCTTTATGAAGCCTGGTGTTTGACTGACTATCTGGGGAACTTGACACAGCAGCTCTTTAGGGTCTCCAGTGGAGGTCTTTCACCTCACCTGGTCCTTTTAACTGGAGATGCTAGGGACCGAATCTGGGACGCAAAAAAGCTCTTCCACTGAGCCACGGTCCCTCCCGAGGGTGTAGCTTGGACAGAAACTACACAGGAAAGCAGAGACAGGAGCTCTGGTCAACCTGTTCTTTTTCTGAGCTTGCCCAACACATCTGTCAGGTTCAAAAGCAAGTAGGTCCAGGCATTCTTGATCAAAAGAAAGGCTTTATTGGATTACAGTGCTAAAACCCACAGTAGAAGGTCATTGTCAGGAATGGGGGGCAAGAGCAAAGCGAGCAGGGTTATAGTATGATGCATAAGTGCGACTAGCAAATGAACTGTAAGCGCGCGCGCGGGAAACTCCCAGCGGGAGAATTACTTCATGAGCGGGAGACGATTCCCCCCCTCCCCTCGCCTTCACAGGACTGGAAAATTCTCATCAACACAAGAATAGCCCAAAGCCTACATTCAAGGCCACCGTGATAAGGAGAAGCGGCAGGGAAGAAGCTCCCACGTTACTGCCTGCATACCTACGCAAGCGTAAAGCAGAATAGGGATCACATAACAATGGACTCAGTGAGAAACATTAATTAGACCTTTTTCTGACAACATCCCTGCAGCATGAATCACAACGTACAGGTATCTCTTCAGACGCATCAACCGGAGTCACTCTAGCGTCCACCGTGAGAGGGGGTGGGAAAAGGTATTTGGACTCTTACGCCGTACCTTTCCAACATTCAGGATGGCTTAGAGCCAGGCAAACAGACATTAACATGACAGCGGTGTCAAACGTAACTGAAGACCCTAAAAGCCCCTCCCAAATCAACACCAGTTGTCAGGCACTGCGCATGAACTGCACCGGTGGTTTTTCCCATCGTTCGTCCGGTGGGCCGTCCTGGCGAGTGACAATGCACCAGCCCTAACTGGTGCCCTGCAGCCCAGTCAAAGAGACGGCACCCTCCACGGGTATTTGCTGAGAAGGGTGATTCCCTTTCTACAGCATTTTGGAGTTTACAAACCCGTTTATCTCATCTTCTCTCTTAGCCATTCCCCTGCCCCAAACAAAGGGACGCTGGGTTGGCTCCAAGCGGACTTTTTTCGTTCCATCTTTGACCAAGTCCTCTCTTCATTACGGACTCTCTCTGTTAAGTATGAGACTCAACAAAGCATTCAGCTTCAAGTGATTTCAGCTTTATGGAACGGCAACACCAACTCAGGAACACACAACCACAAGGGGAGCACAGCTCCTTCTTTTAAACTCTCCCGGGCTGTCCAAGCCACACCCATAACAAGTTAATGACCAATAATATTGCAGGGGTAAAGTCCAATCACAGACGTTCCCTCTTAGATACATTATCACGCAGTGATTGGCTACTTGCATAGGTTTCGCAGAAACCGACCAATAGTAATGCGACAGCTGGGGAGCCACATTCAGAGTCAAGCTTAACGTTGCAAAGTATAGGCTTGATTTACAGTTTAATACACAACACTCTCCCACCTGGGTTTTGACTGTGCAGGTCCCGTGATCCCCAGCCCAGCTTTTTTTAAGGGTCCTCCTTTTTAGGCAGTAGAAATGCTGGCTTGTCTCCGACCCTCTGTTCCGTGCTCCTACTTGCCTGTTGCTTTGAACATCCCTTCCTGTCTCGTACATTGTCGGTTCCCCCCGCTGCTTTGTTTCTAACCTAATACCGGCATGCACCCTACTGTTGCTGTTTTGATCTCTCTGCACGCTGTACACCGTTCCTTAATCTGCAGCTTGGAAGTCCAACGTTATTAAACTTAACCGTATCCTCACACCTGCGGTGATATCCAGATAGCTCCCAAGTGGGTGGTCTTTTCAACACACAAGCAGGAAAAACTCAGCCCTCAGCAAAGCTCAGCGCTTTGTCATCCTGTAGCAATTTCCACTTCCAAAGCTGCTTGACAGGCATCAAGATGCGTTTACACCGTCCTCTTCCTCTGGTAAATGACACGGGACATGGCTCCCTGCTTGCTGGCTAGCACAATCGAGTCCCAATTGTGCCCAAATCCAGAAAAAACAAGTCTAATGTAGGCAGGAGAAAAAGCCCAGCAGGAACTCATTAGCATAATAGGCCACACCCAACAGCAGAAACTCATTGGCATATTAGGCCACACCCCTGACAGCACAGCTCATTAGCATATTAGGCCAGGCTCCCATGTTACCAGAAGTGTGGTCATCCAGCCATATCCACCTTTTGCTTCTTATTCTGTTTACCTTGTTTGTTGACAAAACCCAGGGCTTTTTTTGTAGCAGGCGCTCCTTTGCATGTTAGGCCGCACACCCCTAATGTAGTCAATCCTAATGAGTTTCTGCTGCTGGGTGTGGCCTATCATGCTAATGAGTTCCTGCTGGGCGTGGCCAGCTCGGGAGCCAGCCGGAATGCCGTTCCTGTGTGTTCCTGCCCCAAAATAGCCCTGAATGTAGGATACAAACGTGATTCTTTAGCTTTACCAGTTTGCCACACTTGTGGAGATGTTTCTACAGCAAAGGGGTGGTGGTGGTGGTCCTTTTCATGTGGATGGACACACGGACAGACAGACAGACAGACAGACAGACAGACAGTCATTTGAACTGCAAAGGTTACCTGCCTGTGTGTCCTGACCTGGTTAGCCCAGGCTACTTTGATCTTATCAGATTTTTGAAGCTAAGCAGGGTCAGCCCTGGTTAGTACTTGGATGGGAGACCACCAAGGAGACGCCCAAGTTTGCTATGAAGTGGTAGGCAACGGGCAAACCACCCTTGTTTGCCTCTTGCCTTGAAAACCCCAGGAGGGGTTGCCATAAAACAGCTCAGACTCGACACCACTTTCCACCACCTCGGTGCATGCCTCGGTCTCGGCATCTGTTAACCCATAAGCAGGGCAAAAATCAAGTTCCCCCCCCAACCACTACCCTGCCAACTCTCTTTCTTAACACATGAAGAATCACCCTTTCACCCCTTGCCCAGTTTTGAGTGTAATTTGATTGCTTCTCCTGGGAAACCAACAGCATCGCCTAGGCGATGCAATCGGCCCTTTCAGTGCCAGGAAGACAGACTTTAATGTATATCTTGAACTGCCTTGGTTTGGCAGTTAAAGGGACATCTGGCTTATTTTAGAGAGAAAACGTTTCAGCTCTCTGGGAGAGGGGGGACAGAGACAGAAAAGTGTACAAAAGGAGAGCTGTGGCAGATCCAGTGCTGTCAGAGGGGGCAGAGGGAGTCGAGGGTGGGGGAAGATCAGACTTGGATCACATTCAATCCTAAACTCATCTGCTGGGAATCAAGGCCTTGCAGGTTCGAATGGAAGAGAATTTCCCACTTTGCTTTGCAAGGTGAAATTGACCCTGGGCTGTACCACACCGCTTCACACTGCAGGGAAAGATATGAGGGCACCTTCCCCTAGTTCAAGCACGTCACCCGCTTGCCCACAACAAGGAGGGAGCACGTACTTTCCACGCTGACAGTGGTAGACCAGAATCTGTCGGGTAGCCGTTGTTGGCCTGAAGCAGCAGAGCAAAGTTTGAGTCCGGTGGCACCTTTTAAGACCAGCAAAGTTTTATTCTGGGTATCAGCTTTCGTGTGCAAAGCACGCTTCCTCAGACACAACGAAGTGGCAGACGATGCACATCAAACCTTCCCCACCTGCCACCGCGGCTTCACTGCCGTCTGCTTCCCATTATTTAAATGAAAAATGAACAACAGCAACAAAGGCATTCAGATTTGCCTTTCGGTTTTTGCTCTGCACCTGGCTCACTTTGATCAGACAGACACAGCCTCTCTGGATCTGCAGCAGATTTCGTGTAAGGTGTTTTCACAGACTGCCACGGAAGCTGTCCTTTCCCACCTGTCCGCCCCCTCCCTGGAATCATTTGTTTACCTGACCCAAATATCTGTGACCCTGGCAGGGGGGAGATCGGTTTCACATCCTGGGCAGGTGGCAAAAGCAACTCCAAGGCAGATGTCCGCACTGTCACTTCTGTCACTCTTTTGCAACTATTGCTTTGGGGTCCGTCCGTCCCCTTTCCCACATGTTTTTTGCTCCCTCTGGGACTACTCAAGAGAGCAACGCACATTGGGGGGGGGAAACCCTGAAGCAATAGGGACAAACAAGTGGCAAAAATGACAGTAAGGAAGTGAAACACCACCGCTGCCGCAACAGATTGGCCAAAAAGGCGCTTGACGCAGCACTCAAGTAAAGAATTGAACAGCAAAGGTGAGGTTCTATTCAGGTGGGACGGCTGAGGTAGGAAACGGCCCTGTTTTTGCCTGTGAAATTTTCAGCACGCTGAACTCCAAGTAGGGAATTGCATGTCTAAATTCTCAGCCTCCTCAATCCTTTCACATCAGTGTGACGCGGCAACAAAAACGGCGAATGCAATCTTGGGGTGTATCAACACAGGAATAACAGCCAAATCGCAAGTTGTCCTAGTCCCGCTTGCACACTGGATTGGTCAGGCTGCACCTGGAGTATTGTGTGCAGTTCTGGAGGCCTCACTTCAAAAAGGATGTGGGCAGAATGGAGCAGGTGCAGAAGAGAGCAACGAGGATGCTCGGGGCGGGGGGGCTGGAGATCAAGAAGCCCTGTAAGGAAAGGCCAAGGGACCTGGGAATGTTTAGTCTGGAGAAGAGGTTGAGGGGAGACAGGATTGCCCTCTCTTTAAGTATTTGAAGGGCTGTTACTTTTAGTCATGCCAGCCACATGACCACGGAAATGTCTTCGGACAGCGCTGGCTCTTTGGCTTTGAAACGGAGATGAGCACCGCAACCCTAGAGTCGGATTCGACTGGGTTTTCGAGCAAGGGAACCTTCACCTTTACCTACTTAGAGGAGGGCAGGGAGCTGTTCCTGTCGGCAGCAGAGGAGAGGACTCACAATCTTGGGTTTTAAATTAAGGGCAGGAAGGTAGTGGCTGGATATTAGGAAAAACTTTTTAACAGTAAGAGCTGTACCACAGTGGAATCAGCTGCCTGAGGAGGTGGTGAGCTCCCCCTCACTGGGAGTCTTTAAGTAGCTTGTCAGGGATGCTCTAAGCTGATCCTGCATTGGGCAGGGGGTTGGACTAGATGGCCTCTATGGCCCCTTCCAACTCTGTGATTCTATGATCCTATGATATTGGGGGAGAACACTAGACTATACTGCTTTTCCATATGAGATTAGTTTTCTAGGGTCCCCCCCCCATTTCTTGTTTTAACACGGGGGAAGCGTTTAATCACGCCGCCCTGATTTTCAGTCTGAAGCAGTACAGCTGGGAAACAGCTTTGCCACCCGAAAAGCTGTTTGTCTAGACCAGGATTTAGCACAGGAGTCCCCAACCAACGTTCCCTCTAAGCTGCGGAGTCTTGTGAGCAAAAATTCTACTTTGTGAGCTGCTGGCATTAAAGTGGTGAGCGAGTGATCTGGCTGCTGCATCAATTAGTTGGCTCTGGAGCCCTCTTTCCTGAGCAAAGGCAAAAATCTGTGAGCTGGAGGCTAAAAATACTGTGAGCCAGCTCACACTAACTCAGCTTAGAGGGAACACGGTCACCAACCTTTTTTTGGAGGCCTTGGGATTTTGAGACAGGACGATGAGCGGCACCCCAGAACGGCAGACAAAGAGAACACACCCTCTTTGTATGCCTAAGGCCTTTCTTCTTCCAGGCAGGCCCATGCTGGGTTGAGTGAAGAAGCAGATCTTGGATACGCCATGTGCTGTGGGCTTGATCCATGCGGAGGGCAAGTAGTCACAGCTAGCAAGTCAGAGAACTGTAGCCTCTTTGGACAGTAAGGCACTATGAAGAAAAGCTCCGCCCTCTCCCATGCAAAGAATCCTTGACCGGGGTTTCGGTTTCGGCGTTGCGAATGGCGGCCGCGTCTCGGGACGCTCCCGGAGGCGGCTAGCCCACACGCAGTTAGGGGGGGTCTCCGCATGTGCGGAAGACCCTAGTGAGCCTTAGGCAAAGGCTCCGAACCGGGGGCGCTTGGGGAGTAGCCTCTTTGCCGGCAGACAGCCGGGAAATTGAGGCTTTCTCCCCGCCCCAATCGGCCCCGCTGCGTTGTGCCCGTCATGGGACTTAGCAGCGCCACCGACTTCCAGGAGTGAAGACAGCGAGATGATTTAATTTTAAAAGAAGAAGTGGCATCGAATCGTGAGTGGAAGGTCTATTGTGAAGCGTGAATTTAAACCCCCCGCAAGCGTTTAAGCGTATGGGAGGAGGGGAGGAGTCCCCACCCCTTTTGAGAAGCAAGATCTACAAAGGGAGCGCGGAGGGGGAAGAGAGAAAGAACTGTTGGTGAAAGTACCGTCGGGGTTGTATAAAAGAATACGACCGTATTAGCTTCCTGGGGATGCGGCACGAACTTTTTAAAAGTAAATAATAAAACAAAATGTCGACTACGGGGAGAGTCCTGCAGAAACCGGAAAAGATGAGAGGTGGGACTTCCGGTCCGAGTAGCCCCCCCAGAGCTTGCTGTCAATCAACAGGAAAATGAGATTCTGCGCCCTCTGCTGGAGCAAATGCAGAAAATCAATGAAACTTTGCTCAAAGTGGAATGTGTCTTCATCAGTCGACAGGAATTGATATCGGAAACATCAAGGAAGATGGCGGAATTCGAACAGAAAGCATGGATTTTAAGTTCTCAGGGCGTAAAAGAAGAAGAGAAAGAGGATCTCGGATTTAGTTTGACGAATGTATTGGCACCCCTGACTGGCAGTGAAGCGAAAGATTTAAAAGAAGAGGTGGATATGGCTGTCCAAGCCAATTCTGCTTTTATAAAAGAAATTACTCTGCCAGTAGAAGGGGGGGTCGAGCAAAGCAAACAAGACATCGGAGATCTAATTTTTTGCGAAGTGGTTATGGCGCCCGGGAAATCTGAAGCTCAGAAAAGAAAGAAGAAAGACTACATCCTTGAAATGCAAAGGCATCTGAAGAGACACACCGGCATGAGGGATGACGCAGCACTCAAAATCATGAGAAGCAGCGAGGAAAACAGCAGCCCAGGGGAAGGAGGTGAAGGAGAGGAAGCCATCAAGGTTAAAAAGGACTTAGTCCATAACTGGAAGAGATTTAAAAAGAAGACATCTTGAGGACTGTTTGGGTCGCATCTGTAGGGAGCTGTTTAACTACTAACCCCAATGGACTTTACTAACTGTATTAACAGAGTATTTCTGGCCTTTGCAAAGTTAAAAAGAAGACCTTCTAACCATGATGGATGCCGAAAGATGGTATTAATTACTAACTAAAACTAACCCATTTTAACAGAGAAAACTTCACTCCACCTTTTTTTCTTTCTCCATCTGTCTACCCCTTCCTTTTCTGATAAAAAGAATAAAATTCTCTCCTTTTTAGGAGAGTTTTACAAAAAAAAAAAAAAAAGAATCCTTGACCGGGCCGGGCCAGGATAGCCCGATCTCATCAGATCTCAGAAGCGAGGCAGGGTCAGCCCTGGTTAGTACTTGGATGGGAGATCAACAAGGAAATCCACAGCAATGGCAAA
The DNA here is from genome assembly GCA_029375565.1 of Gekko gecko. Classification (NCBI taxonomy): domain Eukaryota; kingdom Metazoa; phylum Chordata; class Lepidosauria; order Squamata; family Gekkonidae; genus Gekko; species Gekko gecko. The sequence continues at coordinate 35,905,926 of JAPDNY010000017.1, read as the reverse complement.
CCACCTCCAAACATCTCTTGCCTTGAAAACCCGCCAGGGCCACCATAGGTCAGCTGTGACTTGACGGTACTTTGCACATATAAACACACAAAGAAATCTCCATGGATTTTAAGCATTCATCTTTGTGTTGCCCAAAATACAGGGTTTGATTCTGTGAACTGAAACACTGCCAGTCAGTATTCTCAGGGTCTTGTTTTCTTAAGTTATCTGGCATGCGACAACTCATTTTTATAAATTTCAGGTCAGTGGCCACTTCTGGCATCATTAACAAAGAATTACCGAGAAGAGTTTGGCCTCACAGGGATAAGATCAAAATAGCCTGTAGCACATTTTAACTATTTTTCACAGCTTGAAAATGTAAAGAAAGCAGCGGTGGGGTGGGGTGGGGGTGTCACGAAAGCGGCAATGAGCGCATATCTAGTCTTGTTAAGAAATCATCTTTCATGCAAAGTCAGTGTGTCAAGTAGATGATTCGTTGAATTCCAATCAAGCAATTAAAAAAAAAATTAAAAGCCTTCTGATTTCAGGGGTCTGACTCAGTGTTAGAAGGAGTAATAAATTATATGGGGGGGGAGGTTTTTTGGCTGGTGCAACAAGTATCACGGAACACTTGCAGAGAGGGTCACCTAATCGAGCTTTTTAAACTGCCTTCAAGTTATACTTCCAAGGCTGGACGGTACTGGGAACAAGACAGGGCCAAAATTCTGGGTGTTATTTCTGTGCATAATTAAAAATGACTTCATTTTCAAAGAGCACAGAGTTCAAGATGACAAGCGTATAAAGCTAAAGAACTTCCTGGAAATATCGCTAGGCCAAAATTGGAAGAGAAAGGAGGAGGGAGAAGAGATTCTGTGGTCGCGAGCAAGTATCGATAAGCAGCTTTTCTTTTTTTTACCAACTTGAATGTTTATGTCTTACTAATAAGGCCACTTGGAAATTAAGTGAGAAGGGGCTGAATAGGTACATCCTAGAGAGAAGGGCGGCTTTTACAAATCTGCAGACAGGCAGGGTTGCCAGGTCTCCCCCCGGGCCACCAGCAGGGGATGGGGGTTAAGAGTTGCCAGATCCAGGCTGGGAAATTCCTGGAGATTTGGGGATGGAGCTTGGGGAGGCCAGGGACTCAGTGGGGTAGAACACCATAGAGTCCACCCTCCAAAGGTGGACTCTAGCTGATCATTTCTCATCAACTGATCTCTATAGTCTGGACCACCTGGAGGCTGGCGTCCCTACAAGACGGGCCTCATGTTTTCACTGCAAGTCGAATAAGTCTTTTCTGTAATGATGAAAGAGCACCCAGTAACTGAATGGGGTCAAATTGACATGGGGAGCATCCCAGCCATCATTAAAGTCCTTCCGTTCTACTAATCACTTGCTCAATTTTCTCAGGGGAGCTTACGAAAACCCTAGATCATGACCCAGGCATGATGAAACACTTCAGAAAATTGCAGAGAATAGCTGCCCTTACCAGTATGGAGGACAGAGCATGTTATGAGATACTATTGGATGAACATAATAATCTGAAATCAGAGGAAGTTTTGTTAAATATTTAAAATATAAAATATACATAGTGGGAAAATATACAACTTAAATCTAGGTATGTCAAGGATGCAATGGTAGGTTTCCAGGACTCTAAAACACAGCTGGATGAAATCTGGTTGTCGACAAATGATAAACCAATACAAAAGTTGTATAAGCTATTATTAGAGGACTATATGCAGGAAGAGGTAATTAATTCATCGATGTTAGCTTGGATGAAAGATTTAAGACATAGTCTGAATGTGGACAGATGGGCAGAGACTTGGAAATCCTTAAAATATATGAAAGCGACAAATTACAAGGAAGATATATATAAAGTATTCCATAGGTGGTATTGGTCACCTGATAGGGTAGCAAAAAGTAACCCGATGTTATCTAACAATTGTTGGAAGTGCAAATCAAACGTGGGGACTTTTTTCACATGTGGTGGCATTGTGGAAGAGTCTTTAAGTATTGGGAAATGATACAGAAACTAATTTTAGAAATACTGAATATAAGTATAAATTTATCCCCGGAAATATTTTTATTAAATATGATTCCTGGTAGCCCTAAACAGAAAGAAAAGTACTTGTTAGTTTATATTATGACGACTGACAGAATACTTTTAGCTAAATATTGGAAACAAGAAGAGCTTCCCACCAAGGGAGAAGTGATTTACAAATTATTGGAGATGGCTGAAATGGAGAAGCAAAGCTTGGCTTTACAGGGCAAAAGTGATGATGTCTTCTATGCAAGACGGGCACGTGTCTATACTTGGGTGAATATGATGTGAAAATTTAGACATATTATTGTAAAGTTAAAAATGGAGGAATGTCTGTTGTAACTTGGAAAAATAATAAATAAACTTCGGGGGGGGAAAAGAAAATTGCAGAGAATAGCAATGGGAATCTAGAGACCGCTCTTTTTGGTACCAATACGAGATGAGGAACAAGATGTTGTGTTTTCACACATGCAAAATAGTGCAGTTTCCATCCACTTGAACAACTGTTTGCAAGTGGATTTTGCCATTTCACACAGTAAGATCCAGTTGCAAAGTGCATTGAATGTGGATTGAAAGTGTGTTATTTAGTGCGTGTGAAAGACTGAGAAGCCTCTGATCTTGACTTCCATAATGCACCTGTAAACCGTTCTGCACAGTGCAACCTATTCCTGAAGTCGGGTCACCAGCAGTGTTCCCTCTAAGCTGAGTTAGCGTGAGCTAGCTCACAGATTTTTAGCCTCCGGCTCACACATTTTTGTCTGAGCTCAGGAAGGAGGGCTCCAGAGTAAACTAATTTATGCACCAGACCAATCGCTTGCTCACAACTTTAATGCCAGTAGCTCACAAAGTAGAATTTTGCTCACAAGACCCCACAGCTTAGACGGAACATTGGTCACCAGCTCCAAGCTGGGAAATATTTGGAGATTTGGGGGTGGAGCCTCAGGTGGGTGGGGTTAAGGGACAGGAGGGACTTCAATGGGGTATAATGGAATAGAGTCCACCTTCCAAAGTGGCCATTTTCCCCAGGTGAACTGATCTCTGTTCACGGGAGATCAGCTATAATCTCAGAAGCTCTCCAGCTGCCACCTGGAGGTTGGCAACCCTATCCTGAAGTGACACTAAACAGAAACTCCAGCACTGGTGAATGTGTGATCTCATCTCACACACCAACCCTCACCGCTTCCTTAAGGTACTCTGACGACCTTATTACCTTAAATCCTTCTCTGGGGACTATAAACCCTGAAAAGAGCGGCAGGAAGGAATGCAAACTCAAAATGTTGCATCGCCAGATGTTTCTGCAGGGGACATCTGTACGTGCAACATCTGTGTGCGGAGTAGTACAAAGACGGCAAGTCTGTGAGGATTCCATCTGCACGATCCCTCTGGCACAAGCCAGAAAATCGCATGTTCTAAACGTCTGGCTGGCGCAGGGTCCAGCACTGAAATCCTCCCCAAATTCTTTGCAAAAAAAGAAAGAGAGAGAGAGCTAGCTTTAAAGTTTATCCAAAAACCTAAATAGTATGTCAAAAAGGAAGATGGGGATGGATTCAGGGCTACAGAATCACCTGTATCCTATTGATACAGCAGTAGAAGAAATATTTTGCCTAACAACAGTTCAGCCCTCTCAATGAGAGCTCTTAAGTTCCCTCCAAGGGAGTCATAACACTGTTATAATTTAATGGGAGGCTTGCAGCTGAAGGTTTAGCTCAGGGGGTCCCCAACCTTTTGAGCCTGCTGCCAACCTTTGGAAATCTAGTACAGCTGCAGAAGGCCGCCACGGGTTACCCTTAGCCACCCAGTAAAGACCAAAGCCACGTTTATAGAAATCTGCACAGGCAATCCAATTGGAGAAAGGTTAAAACGCTTGGGGCTCTTCAGCTTGGAGAAACGACGGCTGAGGGGTGACATGATCGAGGTTTATAAGATTATGCGTGGGATTGAGCAGGTTGAGAAAGAAGTACTTTTCTCCCTTTCTCACAAGACAAGAACTCGTGGGCACTCCATGAAATTGCTGAGCAGTCGGGTTAGAACAGATGAAAGGAAATACTTCTTCACCCAAAGAGTGATTAACACCTGGAATTCACTGCCACAGGAGGTGGTGGCAGCTACAAGCACGGACAGTTTCAAGAGGGAATTAGATAAACATATGGAGCAGAAGTCCATCAGTGGCTATTAGCCACAGGGTATAGATGGGAACTCTCACTCTGGGGCAGGTGATGCACTCTATTCTTGGTGCTGGAGGGGGCAGCAGTGGGAGGGCTTCTAGTGTCCTGGCCCCACTGCTGGACCTCCTGATGGCACCTGGTATTTTTGGCCACTGTGTGACAGAGTGTTGGACTAGACGGGCCATTGGCCTGATTCAACACTGGCTTCTCTTATGTTCTTATGTTCTTATGTTCAATGGCTGATCAGAAGCCTTGCTGAGGAGAAGTTCCACCTGACCCTGCCCATTTAAAAAACAAAAACCAACACCTGGCAGGAACCAGTACAGGTTTGGGCGGGTGCCATCCTGGGGACACCTGGTTTAACTGGTTATTTTAAATCGATTATCTATTGGGTGAACACATGAATGCATGAAGCTGCCTTATACTGAACCAGATCTCTTGGTCCATCAAGGTGGACCGGACTGGCGGCTGCTCTCCAGAGTCTCAGGCAGAAGGTCCTTCACATCCCCTCCTACCTGATCCCTGTAGCTGGAGATGCCGGGGATTGAACCTGGGACCTTCTGCAAGCAAAGCAGATGCTCCCATTGAGTTGCAGCCCTTCCCCATAACCTGTGAAGGCCTTCCTGGTTGTGGTGCAAAAGTTATGGAACTCCCTCCCCAGGGATATTCGTCTGCCTCCTTCTGTCACTGTCTTCACCAGTGGTGAAGAAAGGTTAAAACACTTGGGGCTCTTTAGCTTGGAGAAACGACGGCTGAGGGGTGACATGATCGAGGTTTATAAGGTTATGCCTGGGATAGAGCAGGCAGAGAAAGAAGTACTTTTCTCCCTTTCTCACAATACAAGCACTCGTGGACACTCAATGAAATTGCTGAGCAGTCAGGTTAGAACGGATAAAAGGAAGTCCTTCTTCACCCAAAGAGTGATTTAACACATGGAACTCACTGCCCACAGGCGGTGGCAGCTATAAGCATGGACAGTTTCAAGAGGGAATTAGATAAACATATGGAGCAGAAGTCCATCAGTGGCTATTAGCCACAGGGTATAGATGGGATGCGTTCCGTGCACCTGGTGTTTAGTCATGGGCCACATGACCACGGAAACGTCTTCGGACAGCGCTGGCTCTTCGGCTTTGAAACGGAGATGAGCACCGCAACCCAGAGTCGGATTCGACTGGCTTTCAAGCAAGGGAACCTTTACCTTTATAGATGGGAACTCTCAGTCTGGGGCAGGTGATGCACTCTATTCTTGGTGCTGGGGGGGGCAGCAGTGGGAGGGCTTCTAGTGTCCTGGCCCCACTGCTGGACTTTCTGATGGCACCTGGATGGCACCTGGTATTTTTAGCCACTGTGTGACAGAGTGCTGGACTAGATGGGCCATTGGCCTGATTCAACATCGGCCTCTCTTATGTTCCTTTCATTTCATCCAGTGTTCCTGCAAAGATCCCTCCTTCCCGCCTTGAGTTCTAATTCATTTTACATATTTTAGCTCTCTTCAAATGCGGGATGGTTTTTATGATGCTGTTTTAATTGGCAGCTGCCTTGGAGGCCTTGACTGGGCAGAACGAGTAGATGTAATTGAGTAGGTATAATTATCGTAACTAAATAACCTGTGTACCTCTCCTTTCCTTGCGCTCTCTTCTCCAATTCAGTCTCTCCTGTCGGATGCTTTCCTCTGGATTTCATCTCTTCCTCCAAAGTCAGCCAGCAGTATTAGACAGTTAGAGAGGTTCCGCAGTGGAACAGGCTTCCTCGGGAGGTGGTGGGCTCTCCTTCTTTGGAGGTTTTGAAACAGAGGCTAGATGGCCATCTGACAGCAATGCTGATTCTGAGAACTTAAGCGGATCTGAGGGCAGGAAGGGTTGCCTCGGTGCTTAGTTCTCGCGGCCCTTGTTCACCTGGAGTCACGAAGATCAGGGAAATGCTGATTGCCACTTTAGGGTCAGAAAGCAATTCTTCTCCAGGCCAGCGATTCTGGAGATTTTTTGTCATCTTCTGGGAATGGAGCAGGAGTCACCGGGGTGTGTGTGGGGGAGGTATTTGTGAATTTCCTGCATTGGGGAAGGGGTTGGACTAGATGACCCTGGAGGTCCTTCCAACTCTGTGTAAAAGGTAAGGTTCCCTTGCTCAAAAGCCAGTCGAATCCGACTCTAGTTGCGGTGCTCATCTCCGTTTCAAGCCGAAGAGCCAGCGCTGTCCGAAGACATTTCCGTGGTCATGTGGCCGGCATGACTAAACACCAGGGCGCACGGAACGCTGTTACCTTCCCACCGAAGTGGTACCATTTATCTACTTGCAATTTCTGCTTTCGAACTGCTAGGTTGCAGGAGCTGGACCAGAGACGGAGTCACTCCGTCATGCGGCACTCACGGGTCTTGAACTGCTGAACTACTGACCTTCCACAGCCTGCAGTTCAGCGTCTTAACCACTTGTGCCACCACAGCTCTATGATCCTATGATTAATTCCCTCACTACAAGCAGGGAGGATCAGCTAGCGGAAGGACACTTACCCTGTCAACGGCAAAGGCAACCTTTTACCTGTAGCCGGACCCCGTTTCTCAGCCACGCTGCTTATGCACTATTCTACGCTAGAAACTATGCTTATGGAAACAGACAAGCTGGACTGGCGGAGTCCACCGTCATCAAACAAAAACCACGGTTTCAAATGTACAGCACTCTGTTTTTCTTTGGTTTCTCCCGCCCTTCTCCTCTCCTTATGGAATAAGGATGACGACTGCCCTTGCCAAAATAATTCAGCTGCAATTAAGAAAGCTCTTCTTACGGCAGCCGTAATGGATGACTGCCGATTCCACCTCGAGACACATTTCAGGGGATGGCGCACAAAAAGCAGGGCTATCCGAACAGGAAATGAGACCCCTTCCCTGCCTCCCCCCCGAGTCGAACGCATCCTGCAGGGCTGAATACCTGCCTGCCAGGTTTTTGTAGATGGAGACATGGAGGCAGTTGGCAGCTCTTCATGGGGTGGGGGAGACAGGTGTTCGGAGGCGGGTTTTCGAGCGCGCTTTATCATCAGCGACAAGACTTGGCACCAGCAAGAGCATTCGGCATGCTAGATTACCTAATTTGCCAAGTTCTTGCTGATGCTTCCGGATTCGTTCCAGGCAAGGATGGGACCCCAGGGAGCCCCGTCGAGAGGCACTGCCAATCAGGTGCCTGACATGGAAACGAAGACTCATTTCCCAGTGAGGGGTGTGTGGGGGGAATGTCACAGAACGTGGGCACAGCGCCAGATTCTCATGCCCTCCACTCACGAAGGGGGGGGAAGGAAGAGAAAGAGAGTTTGCTTGCCTACTGTACACCAGCTATAAAGCTGTGGTTGCTTAATCTCCTACTATTTTATTTTTTTTAAGATATAAATTTACGTCCCCACACCGACTGCGCCAACCTGAAAACAGCCCTTTTGGCTGGCCGTTACTCACATACGCCAAAAGAGCCATGTCTCTGCATTTGTGGTTTGCCAGAACAAACTTCAGCGGACAGCGGAAGACAGGAGGGCCTGGCGTAATCTGGTCCATGGGGTCGCGAAGAATCGGACTCGACTGTGCGACTGAACAACAAAGAGGTGGAGGGCATTCCTCACTATATGCTCTATTGTCCGCTTTACAACATTCCAAATGTTTAGCCGGAATTCTATTAGGTATGCAAGCGCTCCCAGAAAATGAGAAGATGGCGTGGCCTGTTGTCAGATAATGATGCCTTTCTAGCCCATAGAGTTTCCCGGTTTGCTTTAGCAGCAGCTAAGATTAGATCTAAGGGGCAGGTTACTCAGTGATCAAAGTTTGTTTTACTCTTCTTTTTGTCACAGAATAGCAGTTAATTTTAACCCGGTCACTAAGGTTGTATTGTAATGTTTTAATGTTTTAACGTTTTATGACTGCGCCACAATATTTTGCATTTGGTAATGGCCAATGGCTAAATACAATAAACGACTTGACTTGACTGCACCAGCCAGTCCCTGCTTCCTGGCTCAGAACTTCTTCAGAAGGCAGTTTTCCAGACTCAGCACTGTGCTGCTAGTGGAATGTAGTGGGTTAGAACCAGGAAATATAAGCAGGGTTGCCGACCTCCAGGTGGGGCCTGGAGATCATCTGAAACTATGACTGCTCTCCAGGAGACAGAGATCTGCCCCCCTGGAGAAAATGGTTGTTTTGGAGGGTGGACTCTGTGGTGCTATGTCTGGCTGAGGTACCTTCCCACCCCAAACCCTGCCTTGCCCAGACTCCATGCCCAGATCTCGTGGATCTTCCCGCCCTGGAGTTGGTAACCATGAGCATAAATTGTCCATTGTTTTGAGAGCCAGTTTGGTGTAGTGGTTAAGTGCGCGGACTCTTATCTGGGAGAACCAGGTTTGATTCCCCACTCCTCCACTTGCACCTGCTGATGTGACCTTGAGTCAGTCACAAGCTCTGGCACAGCTGTTCCTGAAAGAGCAGCTTGTGTTAGAGTTCTCTCAGCCCCACCTCCCTCACAGAGTGTCTGTTGTGGGGAGGAGAAGGGAAAGGATTTTGGTGTAGTGGTTAAGTGCGTGGACTCTAATCTGGGAGAACCAGGTTTGATTCCCCCACTCTTCCACTTGCACCTGCTGATGTGATCTTGGGTCAGTCACAAGCTCTGGCACAGCTGTTCTTGGAAAAGAGCAGTTTCTGTCAGAAGTTCTCTCAGCCCCACCTCCCTCACAGGGTGTCTGTTGTGGGGAGGGGAAGGGAAAGGAGTTTGTAAGCCGCTCTGAGACGCCTTTGGGCAGTGAAGGGCGGGGTATAAATCCAATCTCCTTCTCCTCCTCCTCCTCCTCCTCCTCCTCCTCCTCCTCCTCCTCCTCCTCCTCTTCTTCTTCTTCTTCTTCTTCTTCTTCTTCTTCTTCTTCTTCTTCTTCTTCTTCTTCTTCTTCTTCTTCTTCTGCTTCTTCTTCTTCTTCTTCTTCTTGTTTGTTTTATGAAAACTGTTTCCACATTGCAGTTACCTGCCTTGGAACGTTACATGCTCAGGAGAAAGGCAGGCCTGTATTATTTTAAATAAATAAAATTCCAATAGTGTCAACAGTCATCCCTTCCAGATTGTTCCTTACAATGATTTGAAGTAGGGTTACCAACTTTCAGTTTGATGGCTGGAGATCTCCCACTATTACAACTGATATCCGAGGGACAGAGATCGATTCTCCTGGAGAAAATGGCTGCTTTGGAAAGTGAGCTCCATGACATTTATACCCAATTGAAGCCCCTCCCCTCCCAAAACTCCACCTTCCTCAGGCTCCGCCCCTACGATTTCCAGTTATTTCCCCATCAGGAGCCGGAAACCTTAACTTGAAGGGATAACCTTGGGAAAGAATGCAACTGTTTCATATATGCCCACTCTAACCAACAGTGTATATGGTCAGTCCATACTTCGAAGGGCAAGAGAGGCAGAGAGACGGAGAGCGTCATAAAAATGTTATTTCACCTGTTAATACACAGAAGTTGTTTAGATTGGCTTGCTCCCCCTGTTTCCGTGCCCCAGAGTATGCATACTATAACGTTAAATATTCCAAACTTTTGATGAAAGAAATTCTTGGCATGACCGAAATACAGGCTGATTCCAGGACAGAAAGTAAAGAGAGGGTACCCTCCCTGACTTAAACAATACATATATCGGCTACTTAAAAAAACGTGTTTGCAAACACTTTTAGCGTTGGTTTACACAGAATCAGAAATCTGCCCCTGATATTGAGCTTCAGTTTTTCGAGATTAGTAACAAGGAGTCAGTGCAAAGTGAACCACAGGGGTTTTAAATATATATATATATATATATCTCACATTTAAATATATATAACATTCTGTGCATTCCTAAGGAGAAAGCAGTTGCTCTGCTTAAAGACTGCTGCGCTTGTGAAGATGATAAAACCTATCTGGAACACAATATCCCTGGGAAGTTTCATTTCCTTCCGCAAACGGGATGCTAAGGGACTTAAGACGCAGACAGTCAATGGGCCTGTCGCCACTACTGACTTAAGCCAGAGACCTTCCCAAGTAACTCCGTGAACTGCAGTGTGTGTGTATATGTGTGTGTGTGGGGGGACAACTAGAGATCTCTGTGAAACCTCAGCATCTTACTAACATACGGAAAAGACACAAATCTGTAGGGTTTTTATTAATTCAATTTCTGCTCAGGCCCCCATGTTCCAGTTTCATCTGGTTATACTCTGGCAAGGCCTAAAGTGATATCAGTGTTCTGAGTAACTGTGTGGAGACCTACGGATGTGCGCGGTCTACAAGCTGCACTGTACGGTGTCCCTACGGAAGCCAAAAAAACAGGCAGTGCAACTGGGTTGCCTAGCCATAACCTCCCAAGTGTGCAGCCTCATCTCACACTGGTGCACAGTGCAGGAAAGATCTGTTCATCCTACAGCACTGGATCCCCTGTTTTGACCCCAAAAAATCCCCCAGTGCAGAAAGAGAACCAAACTTGTATCACTGAAATGGCTCATCTGCATCTGCTAATTTCTTCGAACTTACACGACATTCAAACAACTCATTTCTTAAGAATGTGGCTGATCTTTTAAAAAATGAGCCTGGCACATATTCAATAACTTGTTCACGAGTGTGGTTCCCTGGGCCCAGTTTGAGACCATCTGGGAATCCCTGCTCTAACAGGGCAGATTCAGTTCTAGTTCAAGGAAAGTGTATCAGATCTGTGTTTCTTATCACTTCTGTGTTTCTTATCATCTCCCCAAGTCTTTCTTTATTCAAGGCAGAAATTTGAGGAAGAACACCCCCCCACACTTAGTAGCCCAAGTAGCCCAGCTTAGACTGGGCCTGTCAGAGCTCGGGAGCTAAGTAGGGTTGGCCACAGTTAGTATTTGGAGGGGAGCCCACCAAGGAAGACGGAGGTTGCTACGCAGAGGAAGGTAATGGAAAACCACCTCTGTTTGCCTGGAAGCCCCACGGATGTAGTTGCCATGAATTGGCTGTGACTTGACAGCATGTTCCCCTTACAGGGTTGACAGGTCCTACCTGGTATCCGGCGGGGGGGCTCATGGGTCCTTCCAGGGTCATCTGCCACATGCACTTTGGGATGTCATCACATCACCATCATTGGGGGGTGACGCTCTAGTTGCTGGACAAAACTCTATGTCTTTTTGCCTTCAAAACCACAGAGCTTGCCCCAAAACTAGAGAGCGTCACCCCCCCCCCAACATTCCGGGTGACATCACCATCTCAGGGACATTGCTCGGCGACATCCCTGTTCATGGGTGGGGCTTCCCCCGCCAGCCAGCTGGCTGGCAGTGGATTGGAGCCCTGAAAAGTGGGGGGACCCCCTGTGGGACCTGGGGGCTGGGAACCATATCCCCTTATCCCCTCCTTGGCTAGGTGGTGGGGGACAGGAGGGAACTGTAGAAAACCAAGATTTCGAAAGCCATCAGGAAGCAGCCATGGAGACATCACCCTGTTTCCATCAAAACACTTCATCCATAATTCTCCTATCTGGCCACCAGCTGAACGTTCCATTTTTCCTTGCAGCCTTGCTTCTAATAGAGCCAAATGGAGCTTTTATTAGCATGCCTCTGTGGTTCGCCATGGATTTCCCTTGGTTCACATAACAGGAACAATGTTCTTCTGGCATAAAGCTGTTTGCACGACAAAGCAAAAGCTTTGGACCCTGGATAGCGATTACTGCGTATATCATTCATGATGTAAATACAGGAGCTAGCAATGTCCAGAGAGCCACTGAAACCCCTATTTACTAAGCTCCACCTTGCTGGGGGCTCAGAGTATGGCCATACCTTGGACCAGTCCCCCGTCTTCCACTCGTAACAGCCCGTGTGATCCTCGCAGTCTTCCTCATCCCTCGGCCTGGTGGCTGCGTCACACTTCCCTTGTGAATTGGTGCACGTGACCGTTCGCTTCTGTATCCCGCGTCCACAGTCCGACGAACACTGCAAAGCAACGGGCAAGATCAGTGGGTGCCGGTGGTAGCGGAGAGGAAAACTGAACAAAAGCATCTCTCTCTCTCCGCCAGCATCTAAGGCCTCCAAAGCACTCTTCGATTTGTACAGAAACATACGAAGCTGCCTTATGCTGGGCCGGAATATTAGCCCTAGAACGATACCACCTACTAGACCAGCTGCTGTCTAGCATGACAGGCCAAGCACGTCCTTTCCCAAGCCTTGCGACAGGGGTGGTTTTAACAAGAGATACAGAACACCTGGGGCCATCAGCTTGCATAAGCAACTGCCCTTTTAGAGGGCTCTACTTCTTTTTAAGAGCTGTGGTGGCTCAAGTGGTTAAGACACTGAACTGCAGGCTGTGGAAGGTCAGTAGTTCAGCAGTTCGAGACCCGGGTGCCGCAAGACGGAGTGAGCTCCCGTCTCTAGTTCCAGCTCCTGCCAACCTAGCAGTTCGAAAGCAAGAAATTGCAAGTAGATAAATAGGTACCACTTCGGTGGGAAGGTAACAGCGTTCCGTGCACCTTGGTGTTTAGTCATGCCAGCCACACGACCACGGAAACGTCTTCGGACAGCGCTGGCTCTTCGGCTTTGAAACGGAGATGAGCACCGCAACCCTGGAGTCGGATTCGACTGGCTTTCGAGCAAGGGGACCTTTACCTTTACTTACTTCTTTTTAAACCTATTTTTTTATTTTACCGTAACAAGCATACAATGTATGCTATGGTACATGCTTAAGTAAACCCAGAACCAACAATTACCAAGCACTGAACAAAGGGAAGAAAAACATTGCCAAAATAATTAATCTGACAATACTGTAACGGGATCAAAAATGAGATAATATAATATTGCTTTGATTGCACGAGTTCTTTCAGTGCGTCATTGCAATGCCATTGCGTTGGGTTCCACTCTTCTGTCTCAGAAAACTCTTCCTCAGATTTATGAGAAAACGGTAAAGCTGTTGTCACTTCTCCGCCTTTTGGCTCAGGTCAAGTGTAGTTAAAGACATCGGTGTGTGATATAAACTGGATTCATTAGTGTTATATAATACTCAGGGCTATTTCTGGGCAGGAACGCACAGGAACGGCGTTCCGGCTGGCTCCCAAGGTGGCCACGCCCAGCAGGAACTCATTAGCATAATAGGCCACACCCAGCAGCAGAAACTCATAAGGATTGGCTACATGAGGGGTGTGTGGCCTAACATGCAAAGGAGTTCCTGCTACAAAAAAAGCCATGGGTTTTGACAACAAACAAAATAAACAGAATAAGAAGCAAAAGGTGGGTGTGGCTGGATGACCACGCTTCTGGTAACATGGGGGTGTGACCTAATAGGCCAATGAGTTTCTGCTGTTGGGTGTGGCCTATTATGCTAATGAGTTCCTGCTGGGCTTTTTCTACAAAGAAAAGCCCTGATAATACTGCTGATTTAAAAAAAATGGGTGAGAAATAGAGTAGTATGGTATTTATTACTTCATTTATACCCTGGCTTTCTTCCCAGTGGGGAATCAACATGGCTTAGATGGCTCTCCTCTCCTCCATTTTATCCTCACAACAATCCTGCAGAGTAGGTTAGGCTGAGAGTGGGCCAAGGTTCATCCAGAAAGCTCCCACGGCAGAGTGGGGATTCAAACCTGGGTTTTCCAGATCCTAGTCCAAAAGTAATCCATTATACCACACTGAATTGATTGACAGTATCCAGTGGAGGAGATGGGTGAGGTAAGGGTGGCTATTCCCTGATATTGTCATTATTATTATTATTATTATTATTATTATTATTATTATTATTATTATTATTATTATTATTATTATTATTATTATTATTATTATTGTTGTTGTTATTATTATTATTATTATTACTATTATTATTATTATTATTATTATTCCACTTATACCCCACCCTACCCCACCGCAGCAGGCTCAAGGCGGCCTACATAAAATAAAATCCATAATAACACTCAAGGTTTCATAAAACACTTAAAAACATGTCAATTAAAACAATACCATATTAACTATTAAAGTGCTAGCTATGATATCATAACAATGCAGCTATGATATCATAAAGTGCTAGCTATGATATCATAACAATGGAAGTTTCTGTATGAATACATTCTGTAGTTGTTCAGCTATCCAGTTAACTGATCTTCTTCAGTATAATCGGCGCACCTAGGCTGTCGATAACCAACCAGGAACCAGCCTCTACAGACTGTTATAGTTGTTAATAGTGGTGGTTACGGCATCCCGATTTCGATTGGAGCCTTTGAATGTGCTACTGAACGGACCCAATCCAAATTCCTGCGAAAATTTTTGGGTCTGCCTAATGTGTTTCATATGCAGTTATCTGCTTGGAAACTGGCATGTCTCTAATCGAAACTAGTGCACGGCTTATGACTGTCAAATTCTGGCTAGGCTTGCATTACAACCTCGAACCTGGGAGCTTTATCTCTTAAATGCTCCCCAAATCCAATATGTCAAACTGGCCAGCATATATTGGGGGGGGGGAATCAAAGCAACGGGGTTATGTATAGAATCACTGTCTATGCTGACTTTCACTGTTGCGTTTCATCAAATTAAAAACAGAATGTTAGACACTGAACGCCAGAAGTTATTCAGTCAGGCCAACAAAACCTGCTCCCCGCAGAGTTTTGAGATTCCCCTCATTACTGAGAAAATGGCCCGTATCTATCTTCTTTGCAGGTGCCACAGCAGCGCAGAGCATCTCCCCTGGCCAGATGTGATGCCATGCCTGCTGCTATTTTTTTAATGGCAAGATTCAACAAGATAGCCTACTCAGCCAGATACTGCCCTTGTAGTCAAAAATGTGTTGAGTCAATCACTCACGTTCTTCTGTATTGTCACCTATATACAGATTTACGTTCTATGCATTTACATTCTGTTCTAGTTAGGATGAGGGACTGTTCTGATGCATTTAAGGCTTATAGCCTTTGATTTCTCATCTAATGTCACTGAGTACCCACGGACCCAGCATTGATCTTGTTAAACTTGTGGCCGTCAGACAGCCCTCCTGCAATAATCAAAGATTGAATATCCGTATTACTACCTGCAGCCAAAATAGTAAAGGTAAAGGTTCCCTTGCTCGAAAACCAGTCGAATCTGACTCTAGGGTTGCAGTGCTCATCTCTGTTTCAAAGCCAAAGAGCCAGCGCTGTCCGAAGATGTTTCCGTGGTCATGTGGCCGGCATGACTAAACACCAAGGTGCACGGAACGCTGTTCCCTTCTCACCGAAGTGGTACCTATTTATCTACTTGCAATTTCTTGCTTTCGAACTGCTAGGTTGGCAGCCAAAATAGTCATAGCTAAAAATTGGAAAGAAAAACACCCTCCAACAGTGGATCAGTGGATTCATAAGATCTGGGATCTGTTTTTGCTTGAGAAACTTTCCATATATAATACTAGTGGTCAGAATGAGTGTGAGCTTCTTAACCTTCTAGATAAATGGTATCCAATACTAGATAAAATACTGTTAGACCAATTTGATTGGGAATCGATTATGGATGCTAAATATAAGATTATGTTATAGGGTCATAGCTAAAGGTTTGGAATGTTATATCTACAGTCAAATCATTTGTTTTTGTAACAAGATAGTACGGAAAAAGGAAATTGCGTATTTATTTTGACTGCAAATTACATTGCACCATTGAGTACATATTGTTAGATGAGTTGTGTACTCGAAGTTATACAGTTTCAGTATTTTTGTTTTTCTTTTTAAAATTGCATTAAAATTTAATAAAATTTTAATAAAATAAAATTTAAAAAATCTAACATCACTGAGAAGGTGGCCAAGTTTCTTTACTCTGCTATAAAGGTACGCCAAGGGATTTCACAGAAATAATCTTATATTTACACTGATGTTTATGTATGTTGCGGTTTTAACCTACCTTTTAAACTGAATTAGCTTGTATCAATTTTTTCCCATGCCAATAAAGGCTATTTAATTTAACATAACATAACTTAACATTAAACCACTGTTTTTCAGCTACCAGGAAGACAATTGTCTTCACTTCAGGGCCGCTGATCCTAAGTCATAGAGTTATTAAATATTATTTTGGAAGGAGAATTAAGATTAAGCATAGCTGAGATTCACATAAAATGTGACGGGCTACTTTAAACGAATTTAAGTCATGGTAGTAATCAATTATAAATGGAAATGAATGCAAAAATTTATGAACTTTTAATACAAGAGGATGCTAAACGCTTGCTGAATCTCAGAGGCCCCACGTGTAACACCAGATAAGAGTATGCTCCTAAACTGATTCTCCACATCAGAGCCAGTCTGAGAGCCAGTTTGATGTAGTGGTTAAGTGCGCGGACTCTTATCTGGGAGAACCGGGTTTGATTCCCCACTCCTCCACTTGCACCTGCTGATGTGACCTTGGGTCAGTCACAAGCTCTGGCACAGCTGTCCTTGAAAAAGAGCAGTTTCCGTCAGAGCTCTCTCAGCCCCACCTGCCTCACAGGGTGTCTGTTGTGGGGAGGGGAAGGGAAAGGAGTTTGTAAGCCGCTCTGAGACACCTTCGGGTAGTGAAGGGCGGGGTATAAATCCAATCTCTTCTCTTCTTCTACCTCACAGGGTGTCTGTTGTGAGGAGGGGAAGGGAAAGGAGTTTGCAAGCCGCTCTGAGATGCCTTTGGGCAGTGAAGGGCGGGGTATAAATCCAATCTCTTCTTCTTCTTCTTCCACATAACCAAGTTATAATTGACAAAGGTGCTAGATCTCATCATTGCATCCTCAGTACCTCTTTGTCTGGACGGTCACCCAAACCAAACCTCCCTACAGCAATCCGGGGTATGGAATGGTGGGCGAAACTGACAACCCAGTCTCTGTCTCTTTATCCTATTCCTTCACCAATCGACACCAGCCAATCTTGTTTTAAGATGCTGTTTAAATTTTGAATGTTTGGTCTATATGTCCCATTGGGTTTTATACTGTTTTAATGTGTTTTAAAGCTGGCATGCGTGCCCTGTTGTAAGCCTCCCTGAGCCTTCGGGGAGGGCGGGATATAAATCCAAATAATAAATAAAATAAAATAAATAAATCCGGGATGACATTGTGAAAGTTGTGGCATCCTGACACTATACAACCAATCAGATTTGGTTGTGTTGACACATCACAGGGCAAATGGAGATCATTTTGAGCAAGGGCATGATGTTTCCCGGGCTGGTCATGTGGGCAATCACTAATTAGGAACGTGCAGAGCTCGGGGGGGGGCAGGCCAATGCTTCCCAACTAGAACACTTTGGACTGTTTTCCCAGAAATGCCGCTCTCCCCTCCCAACTGGTAAGCCCTATATGGCCAGGGTCCAACATACCCAAGGGACCGCCTTTCCCCATATGTTCCCCCAAGGGCACTTCGGTCGGGGACACAACACCTCCTGGTAACCCCAGGCCCCAAAGACGCCAGACTGGCAATGACCAGGGCCAAGGCTTTTTCGGTGGCGGCTCCTACCTGGTGGAATGAGCTCCCGGAGGAGATCTGGGCCCTGCGGGACCCTGCACAGTTCCTCAGGGCCTGTAAGATGGAGCTCTTCCACCAGGCTTTTGGGTAGGAGCCACGCCACTGCACCACCAACAACAACGAGGGCAACATCGGGGTGGTGAGATGGCCTTGGGATAAATGAACGCTGGGGCTGCCTGGAATGGTTGCCATCAATTAGGGACCATCCTGACTTACTAGGATGCCATCTTGTTAGGATAGAGCCTTTAAGACAATACGAGAACTCGTGTGGCTCTAAGGTTGTAATGGACTGTTTTTACTCTGTTTTTATTGTTTTAATAACCAGCACTTGTGCCCAGACTGTTAGCCGCCCAGAGCCTGTCATGGGGAGGGCAGACTATAGATCGAATGAAATAAATAAATAAAATAAATAAATAAGGATAAGTATCATATTGACGGTGACCAAAGTGTTCATGAACCTGCCCTCTGATGGTGGAAAGTGCGGTCAAGTTGCGACTGACTTATGGTGACCCCGTAGGGGTTTTCGAGGCAAGAGATGAATAGAGGTGGTTGGACATTGCCTGCCTCTGCATAGCAACCCCGGATTTCCTTGACGGCCTCCCATCCAAGTACTAAACAGGGCCAACTACTTAGCTTCTGAGATCTGACAAGACTGGGCTGGCTTGGGTCATCCAGGTCCAAGTGGTAATTTAAGTGCCACCAAATCACAGAGGTGGTTTCCTAGAGCTTGCCTCTGGGTATCAACTCTGGACTCCCTTGGTGGTCTCCAGTGTTCCCTCTAAGCTGAGTGAGTGTGAGCTAGCTCACAGTTTTTTAGCCTCTGGCTCACACATTTTTGTCTTCGCTCAGGAAGGATGGCTCTAGAGCAAACTAATTTATGCAGCAACCAAATCGCCCGCTCACAACTTTAATGCCAGTAGCTCACAAAGTAGAATTTTTGCTCACAAGACCCCACAGCTTAGAGGGAACATTAGTGGTCTCCCATCCAAGTACTAACCAGGACTGACACTGCTTAGCTTCCAAGACCAGAGAAGATCAGCCCAGCCTGGCCCCATCCAGGTCAGGGGAACTGCCCTCTACCAGCTAGCAAGAACCCTGTCCCTGGGCCATCAATTTCTCCACCCATCGAGGGATCAGTGCAGAGGATGCAGTGGACTGGAAGAGGAATAAATAAGTTGGAGATACGGAGATACTCCGTGAAAACTTTTGAAAATGCTCCAAAGAAGCCTCTTTAGGGGGGTCCGGAATGGAAACAAGACTGGGCGCGGCATGAGCTACAACGAGTGGGCAGATCTCAGCATGCCTGTCTAACTGTCATTACAAAAAAAGAGGAAAAAATACTATCCCAGCAGTCATGACCCCGGTGACCCTGTTAAGGACATGACTGGCAAGTGTTTATGAGCTGGAGAGCAAACGGATGTGCCCGGAAAGACTTCTCAGCAACTCCAAAGTGGCTTCTCTCTCTCTCTCTCTCTCTCTCTCTCTCTCTCTCTCTCTCACACACACACACACACACACACACACACACAAATACACACACACAAACCCAGAATCTGCAAAGACTTCCACTAAATTGACTGCAGCTGATTGCATGAGTCTCTCTCCCCCCTCCCCTTCAGGAAAGTAGCATTTTATAGCAAGCAAGAGCTGCTTCTCATGGTTGGGAGCTGGCTGCACCCCTTCTCAAAAGGACAGAGGGGACGGAGAACATCGGGTTGCCAGCCTCCCGGTCCGGGCGGGGGGTCCCCCTGCTTTTGCGGGCTCCTCCCCACCAGCAACCAGCTGGCCGGTGGGGGAACCCCACCCGCAGAGGCCCTGGAATATTATATTTCACACATTTTTCAACTTTTGGGGTGTTGGTGGGCAACTAGAAATAATTCACGTGACGACGTCACCGATATGACACGGTATTTCTATTGGCACCGTTGAATGTCACTTAAACGTACGGATCATTGCTCGTACCAGTGAAGTCCACGGATCGTGAACACATCAAACTTTTGGTACAGCAAATAATTTTCCTTAGGTCCTCGTCACTTGGCAACTAACTGTTAGAAAGTCACCATATTTTGCGCCTTGGGACTATTAGCGTTTGCTTTTTCAAATACTGTGGCCAAGGTTTTGTGTGTTTTTTTAAAAAATATTTATTTATTTAACTTCATTCATACCCCATCTTTCTCCCCAATGGGGACACAAAGCAGACAATGTTGTTCTCTTCTCCTCCATTCAACAATGTAGCCAAGTTTTTTACTTGCTGGATGGCCTTATCTATGTGAAACAGTTGGCCTGAAGAGAATCCTGGGACATACCTTCTTAGATCATGTGGGACGGATGCCTGTGGCTGAAAATTACCTTAGGCTAGCTCTAGACTAGGGATAGACATGAACCATTAAATGAACCCCAGTTTGAGCACGAACCAGGCTGGTTCGTGGTTCGTGAACCAGGGGTTCAGGAGAATGGGTCTCCCACGATCCAGCACACGAACCTCCATGTTTTTTCATAGAGGTTCATGGGATGATTCGTGCAGGCTCCAAAGGCCTTTAATACCTTCGGAGCTTACTTGCAGGTCCAGCAGCCCCACTGGAAGTAAGCTCCAAAGGCATTTAAATGTCATTGGAGCCCACTACCAGCCCGTGGCTCGACACAAGTGAGCTCTTAGAGTGAGCTCCGAAGGCTCGACACCAATGAGCTCAGTTGAACCAATCCAGAGGTGGGCCCCAAAGGCATTTAAATTCCTTTGGGGCTCACTTTCAGGTGGGGCCGCAGTTCGAGTGAGCTCTGAAAGGCTATAAAGGCCTTTGATGCCCACTTCCAAGTCAGCGCAGCCATGCCCCCAACCAGAAATGAGCACTGAAGGCATTTAAAGGTCTTTGGAGCTCACTTCCAGGTGGGGTTGTGGCCCCACGGACTTCCCAAAGCACAAACTGATTTGTGCAATGGAGAAATTCGTGGAAGTTCATGGTTCGTGAAAACCCCAAACCACGAACCTCCATTTTTCCTGTTCGTGTCCACCCCCTATTTCTACATCCCGCAGGTCTGGAACTAGATTTTAGGAACTTTACTTGGGACCACATGAAGACACCTAATTCTCAGTAATTCAACAGTGATTTCTGCTAAATCCAGGCAAAAAGGAACTGTGATATTGAAAAATTAAACAAAATTTATGAATATTATATGCAATATAAAACAGAAATACAAAGTGTGAAGTCTGTGAAGTCTGACGGCGGTCTCCGGAATGTGGAGCCGTTTCGATGAACGTCTTCTTCTGAGTAGAGTGAAACAATTCAATATCTAACAACTCTTCTTAATGGGACAGAGTCTCATATACAAAATTCTATTGTAGTATACCACATTTCTCTAGCTATTAAGTTAAGAGACTTAGACTTGTTCGGTAAGAATGTCCCACTTGTAAAAATAGCTAGAGAAATGTGGTATACTACAATGGAATTTTGAATATGAGACTCTGTCCCATTAAGAAGAGTTGTTAGATATTGAATGGTTTCACTCTACTCAGAAGAAGACGTTCATCGAAACGGCTCCACATTCCGGAGACCGCCGTCAGACTTCACAGACTTCACACTTTGTATCTCTGTTATATATTGCATATAATATTCATAAATTTTGTTTAATTTTTCAATATCACAGTTCCTTTTTGATTCTTATTAACTATATATACTGTGTACAGAACCATTTTGCTAAATCCTGGCAAAAAGAGCAGTTTTATGTTTCTCCATCTATTAATCACACCTCTTTGAGCTAATTATTGTGCCAGTTCCATCCCATACAGACTCCTCTTTTCCTCTCCCTGAGCTTGCCTACCTTTGACCATTCTGACGCCTCCCAGATGGAAAGGCAATCGCGGCCTTCACAGCTCTGTAGAGGTGCTGGTTTGGGACCAAGGCAGTAGAGGTCTCTGGTGCCCACGTAGGTGCCATTCTGCAGCTGATAGACACAGGTGACTTCTCGGATCTGGATGCCTTTGGCACAGGTGGAAGAGCAGGGGCTCCATTGGCCAGCCACCCACCTGTTAAGAGAAGATGCAACAGGTTTCATTTCTTGACATAATCCTAGAGTTTGCAGGATGTGTATACGAGCCAGACGCAAATTGCGGGTGTGAATGCATGCGTGAACACACGTCACCTTCTGCCATCCACCTGTCGTTGGAGAGCCTAAATATATGATACAGAGGCCCCTTATGTTTGCTCACAGCACAGAATCTGGATTGGTTTGGATCTTAAGAAAGCATGTGCTGTAACCTTAGCCGCCACCACCAGTGAAGAACATCAGCTGGCTGAAAGTGAGAGGGCCCTGGACTCCGGAAATTGCCATCAACGGCCTAAAGAACAGCAAGTCCTGCAAGGACATTCCAAATGAACACTAAGCGCTGACTGTGAGATGAGAACTTTGTACATTGGCTATCGGCTGCTGCCGTCATATGAATACCAACAACTACTAGCACTTTAGTAGGATTTTATCATGTGTTTTAATTGCAACTTATGTTTTTAATGTAATTACCTGTTTTTATGTAAGCCGACCTGAGCCAGGAGGGCAGGGTAAAAATCTGAATGAATGAATGAATGAATGAATGAATGGTGTCAGACAACTGTTGACCTCCTATCAGAGCAACACTCTGGTTTGGGGGCAAAAACCAGAGCGTCGCCTCAATGTCCCCAGCATTCCTTCATCACTTCCTACTTTACACTAAAGTCAAGTAGGTACATCACTGAAATGTTGGCTGTTCCTCCCTTTTTTGGGGGGTAAGTTCCCCCCGCCAGCCAGAGAGAGATGAGGGCTGGCAGCAGGGGACCCCCACCTCCACCACGGCAACCCTAGAGCCAGTTTGGTCTAATCTGGGAGAACCGGGTTTGATTCCCCACTTCTCGCAGCTGCTGGATGACCTTGGGCAAGCCATAGTTCTGTCAGAGCTGTCCTTGAAAGAGCAGTTCTCTCAGAGCTCTCTCAGCCTCTCCTACCTCACAGAGTGTCTGTTGTGGAGAGGGGAAGGGGAAGGAGATTGTAAAATGAAGCAGAAGAAGACGAGAAGTGATTGGATTTATAACCCGTCCTTCACTACCCAAAGGTGTCTCAGAGCAGCTTACAAACTCCCTTTCCTTCCCCTCCCCACAACAGACACCCTGTGAGGTAGAAGAAGAGAAGAGATTGGATTTATACCCCACCC
Organism: Gekko gecko; assembly: GCA_029375565.1. NCBI lineage: Eukaryota > Metazoa > Chordata > Lepidosauria > Squamata > Gekkonidae > Gekko > Gekko gecko. The sequence continues at coordinate 35,883,158 of JAPDNY010000017.1, read as the reverse complement.
TTCACTGCCCAAAGGTGTCTCAGAGCAGCTTACAAACTCCTTCCCCTTCCCCTCCCCACAACAGACACCCTGTGAGGTAGGTGGGGCTTGAGAGCTCTTGACAGAAACTGTTCTTTTTCAAGAACAGCTCTTATCAGAACTACGGCTTGCCCGAGGTCATCCAGCCAGGTGAAAGTGGAGGAGTGGGGAATCAAGCCCGGTTCTCCCAGATTAGAGTTCGCGCACTTAACCACTACACCAAACTGGCTCTGGGACTCCGAGATGCTCTGAGACTCCGAGTGAAGGGCAGGGTATAAATCCAATATCTTCTTCTCTTCTTCTTCTAGATGTCCTGCCAACAGCTGTCCTCTATCTCACCATCCCCCTGGTCTCCTGCGGTTTGCCAGGCAGAGCCTGGAAAATGAAGGTTTAACCCTAGTTGCCGTTCTTGGCTGTGAGCATATGAACCGAGAAGCGTTGCTTCTAGGGGACAGAAAATAATCTAGAAGCCCAAATAGTCGGGGGGGGCTGTTAAATACAACAGGGGAAGGCATGGATGTGGCTTCTGGATCTGGACTATGCAGTGCTGCTTAATGGTTAGAGTGTCAGACTAGGGTCTGGGAGGCTCAGGTTTGAATCCCCTCATTGTCATGGAAGCTTGCTGGGCCAGTCACACACTATCAGCCTAGCCTACCTCACAGGTCTTTTGTGAGGGTAAAACAGAAGAAGGAAGAACAACATTGTAAGCAACATTCTAAGAAAAAGAAGAAGAGATTGGATTTATACCCTGCCCTTCACTACCCAAGGGAGTCTTAGAGCGGCTTACAAACGCCTTTCCCTCCCCCTCCCCACAACAGACACCCTGTGAGGTAGGTGGGGCTGAGAGAACTTCTGACAGAAACTGCTCTTTTTCAAGGACAGCTGTGCCAGAGCTGGTGACTGACCCAAGGTCACATCAGCAGGTGCAAGTGGAGGAATGGGGAATCAAACCCGGTTCTCCCAGATTAGAGTCTGCGCACTTAACCACTACACCGAGCTGAGTTAGTGTGAGCTAGCTCACAGATTTTTCACCTACAGCTCACACATTTTTATCTTAGCTCAGGAAGGATGGCTCTGGAGGAAACTAATTTATGCAGCAGCCAAGTTGCTTGCTCACAACTTTGATGCCGGTAGCTCACAGAGTGGAATTTTTTGCTCACAAGGCTCCGCTGCTTAGAGGGAGCGTGAGCTTTCGTGGGCATGCACACTGCTTCAGAAACCATTGCGTCGGAATATGTTGAATAAAGTGGACTTAGTTTCATCCAACCTTGTTGTCTGACTCTTTCTTCCGTCTGAGGGGGCAAAGCATTTAGATAACATTGTAAGCTGTTCCCAGTCCCCACTGGGGAGGGGAAAAAACCAGGGTGCAAGTCTCCAGTCACACCAATAACTCATTTGCTCTTCTGGTGAGAGCTGAGAAGCAGAAGCGGGACATTTGGAGAGCAAAACTTGTCTGACAACTGCGGGATGAAAAAAAAGGGCAGCGAGGAATGTCTTTGAGAAACACCGATAGGCCGTCTCTGCAAAGCACTTCCTACGAGCTGTCACAAAAGGAAGATTCCCTCTATAATTAGAGGAATTCCTGGTCAGAGTGCAGCCCTTGGAACAATAGGCCTGTGTGAAGGAGACGGCAGCAATCGACTTGGCCTTTCAGGAAGCTGGAATCCCGCTCTGTCATCTTAGGCCTGTCAACTTGATTAGCCTCCCAAACCAAACAAAGTCGTCGTCTTTGCAACTCGATGCTGAGGAAACCAAAGCAGGGCAAGAGCTTAAAACGGACTGAGGACGGAAGACGGCTACTGGCAGGAAGGCCTTTCTAAAAAGCCCGTTTAATAAAACACAGAGACACCGACAACAACAACAAAAGAATTGTTGTTGTTGTTGTTAAACAGACGGACAGCAATTACACGCAATCCATGTCATCATTTGCTCGGAGTTTCGGTCAGATGGGAGGTAGTGGTGGAGGAGTCTACGTTACCAATTTACTGTCTCAAGAGCCTCAGAAGGCAGAATGGGCTGCCCTCCAAGAACTGCTGAATTAAATCTAGCAACGGTATTGTAATCTTGCCGTGATCTATAGCTTTTGGCAGTGAAAGGAGAGAAAAGGAGAGGGGGAAAAAAGGGAGAACGGCAGAGATGAAAGGACTGGGAATTTTGGGAGAAGCCACCCTGGGTGTTTTCCTTCAGGATCGATGGTTTGGACCCCACACCTTCCTTTCCCTGAGAAAAAGCAGGTTGTGACCTCAGTTAAGAGGGGAAGAGACGTCACCCTCAGACCCTGGTCGAAGATCCTGCCCTTCTCGAACAAGGGAGCTCGTAAGGCGGTGAAAAGGAGATGGCCTCCCGCTTTCTTTTCCGGATCACTGGTCTGTGAGGAAAGGAGACGAAGAGCCAGGAATTCTGGATGATGGACAGGGGTGGGCCGAACGGATAGTCTGGACCTCCACTCTCGTCCCTGTACAGGAGAGGAGCCTTTTCATGCTCTTGAGGCAAAATGCCAACAACTGTGTATGTGGGGGGGAATGCCAACAACTGTGTGTGTGTGTGGGGGAAGCTAGCCTTGAGTTCCGGCCAAATTTATAGCGGTCTCCAGGATGTCAGCGGGGAAGTTTCTCAAGCACCGTTTAGTTTACAGAATGTGTTTGTTGGCTACCGTTTAAAATGCCTCTATAAAATTGATTTTAAAAAGGGGGAGGGGGTGAAGAAACGTGAGCGGAAGAAGTGATCTGGCTGCAACCAGAAAGCTATTTTCAGCTGGGTCATTGCATTGATCGGCAGTAGGGGTGAAAGATTCAAGCCCTGTAGTGCCTTGAAAGACTGTTAAGATTTTCAGGGCATAAAAACTTTCGAGAGTCAAAGTTCGCTTCGTCAGACGCAAGCAGGAATGGAGATCCCGGAGTCCTTCTATCCCAGTCAGAAGAAGTAATGTCCCTCCCACCTTCTGACTGGGATAGAAGGGCCCAGGGATCTCCATTCCTTCGTGCATCTGAAAGAGGGCAATTTTTACACACGCCACACAAAAAATCCCTACTCTTTGCCACGTAAAGGTGAAGTATGCCTTCAGTTTTAACGCTTAAGATCGGTGCTAAGCTAGGGCGATTCTGCATCGGCTTTCCCCTCCACTGTTTTACAAAACCCTGGTTGGAACAGAAATTTCCCTCTGCATTGCATTCTGCTTTCACTTTCTCTGATCATCGGATTTTATGGTACTCTTTACACTGCATGGCACTTTCGGCCGGTTTCCCATTTGCCCTATTTGGGCAAATTAATTAAGAGGGTGGTGGTGATACAGTTGCAGAGCTTTCTGGATGATGCTTCCGTATTAGATCCCTTCCAGTCCGGCTTCTGCCCGGGACATGGAACGGAGACAGTGCTGGTTGCCCTTACTGACAACCTCTGGAAGCATCTGGATCGGGGCGCCTCGGCAGTGTTGCTGTTGCTAGATCTGTTGGCCCCGTTATGGTGGCTTTCACACATGCTAAATAACGCAGTTTCCGTTCACTTCAGTGACCATCTGCAAGTGGATTTTGCCACTTCACGCAGTAAAACTCAGTTGCAAAGTGCACTGAAAGTAGACTGAAAGTGCATTTAGTGTGTGCGAAAGCACCCAATCGTCTACCAGCGGACATTTTAACAGAAGTTTTTTCTTTAATAAACAATCTGATAACCCAGTGGTTTGGGACAAAACCAGTCTTACAAATATCACTCTCTATTTCCATCCTCACATAGAAGTCCCAGCTGCCAGGAATTTAGCCACAGCCAAAATAATACCAGGATCAGTATCAACTAGCAGGGAATACACCGAAACAAGGGAAACCTTGGAAGCTTTCACCGGCTGTATCTGCAGATCTCTCAAAGGGGCAGTCAACATACAATCAAAGAAAATATAGGATAAAGTTTCAGTCACTCCAGATCCCGATGCACATAAACTCTCTGAGTAGGGTACTCCTTGGAATATACCCACCAGAACAGCAGAGGGAAAGGCATTTAGCCTGGCCAAAAGGAAATCTCTCCAATATTGGGGGAGTCAGCTGATGAAAATAATATGGAAGGGTAACAGGGAGCGTGATACCAAAACACAGCATTCAGCATACTCTTAGAACCCTGCCAATAGTCCTCGGACGGTCTAAGGTCTCCAGTGCTCTGTCTGAGCAAGAAGAACAAAGGGGAATTGACAGGAAGTTTAAAAGGGTAGCTGTCTCTCAAAATCACATATAACCGGAGGCTGAAGCTGAATGTGGAAAAACGGGAGGCGTTACTGTAACGACGCTACAAAAATTCTACTTGAACTCTGAAGGCAAGCCCAGAGCTTGTTTTTTTAAAAAATAAACCATAGTCACGGTGAAAGAGAAGGGGCTCTTTAAGATGTTCTCGGCCAGAGACGATGCCAAGCATGCATTTCTAATATCTGGGTGGGCAAACAGGAGTGGAAATTTAAATTCTACGGAGACGCGGGGAATGTGCTTTGGAAAACGTCTCCAGTTGGCAACGTCTGAAGTGTGAATGTGTGGTCGACCTGGAGAGAGCAAGGGAATGTGTAGGAGAGAGGGAGGCGTGGCCGTCTTGGAGGCGAAGCACTGTGTGGCTGCTTGTTGCCATGGAGCAGGGAGGGGGGCAAAACGAACCAATGAGTGCGCCATTCTCGGCTTCTTCGATGGAGGATAATGGCCCTTTATTGTGACTGTAACGTCTGCTCGGTAACTCCACACCAGAAGCAGAAGTACTGAAACCGCATGAAGGGGAAAGACTTCAGGCCATGAAGCGAAGCAATTTAGATCTCCCCTGCTCAGTGGAACCGGGTTGGGTCAGAACCACCCCTCAGTTTCCATCCTCAAACTGCTTGCAATCTGTGTCAAAGTTCAAAGTGGGGGGAGGCTGGATACGTGCATGGAGAAACCGGACAGGCAGTTTCCCAAAGTATCGAAACATCATATTTTCAAGCAGCCTGGCATCCACACAGCGAAGAAAGAAGGTAACTGTGACAATCTCTCTGGAAAACTAAGGACGGTGTGCTATTTTTTAAAAAAAAATCTATGCTTATTTTCAAAAAAATGGTCCGAACATGTTTTGAGGGAACAACTCTTTTTGATGTGAATTTTCCCTTTTGGAACTCCTTCCGAAAGACCAAGTGCTCTCGTCCTCCGCCAGAGATCCTTTTTGGATTTCCCCCCCCATTTGTGCATCACAGTCCACACTGCCACAATTAGGCTTCCCTGTTGCCCAGGTCCAGTCTCCTGCCCTTGAGAAACTGAAGAGCAGGAGGAAAAACAGCCTCCACAGTGATGCTCGAGGTATGTCTCCTGATCTCTATGGGCTTTACCACAGAGATGAGGGGAAATTCCTAGAGCATCGCCCAGAAGTGACATCACATCTCCCTCAGACTCCACTCTCCTCAGGAAACCCTCGAAAACCTCACAGCATTTGTGCAGGCAGTAACTGGGAGCCACAGTAGACTGTTGAAAGGCTTGGAGGAAGACAGGTGGGGGGAAAGAATGCATGCGACCTCTTCACACCGACCAAGCAGCTAAAATAAAACACAGCAATGTTGTTGCATGATGTTTTTATACAGGCAATGCCTGTGTGGAAACATGTTTGGCAGGTGCTCCGCTGACTGTACTGGTTGCCAGTTGAGTTCCGGATTTGCTTCAAGGTGTTGGTAATAACCTTCTAAGCCTTACACGTCCTGGGACCAACATATCTGAGGGACTGCCTTCTCCCATATATGCCCTGGAGAGCATTACGCTCTATGGATCAACACCTCCTGGTGGTCCCTACCCTGGAAGAGGTCCGTCTTGCCTCAGCCAGGGCCAGGGCTCTTTCTGCCCTGGCCCCTGCCTGTTGGAACGTGCTCCACATTGATACCAGGATCCTGCGGGATCTCCTTCAATTCCACAGGGCCTGTAAGACAGAGCTGTTCCACCAGGCCTTCAGCCATCCATATATGGCCTCCCAGAGATTTCTGTCTCCCATCCCACAACAGCTGGCTATATGTTATGTTATTTTATGTTATGTTTGTCTATGATGGGTTTTAATTGTATATATATGAAATTTTATGTAAGCCACACTGAGGGCGGGGAATAAACCAAATTAAATAAACAAACAACTAAATAAATAAATATATCCATGTGCTGCGACCACCCATTTTAATACTACTATTGCGTTTTAATATTCTAATTGTATTTCTTGTATTGCTATTATGTTGTCACCTGCCCTGAGCCCTGCCCTGAGCTTGCGGGAAGGGCGGGCTATAAATATGGAAAATAAATAAATACGCCGTGGCTGGGTTTTTAATGCTTTTCACGTTTTTAATGCTTTTCACATTTTATGATTTTTATCATGTTGTAAGCCACCTCAAAGAGGTTCTCTGGAAAGGCAGCACACACCCTTTCCCAAACAAATGCACACACACACACACAAGCAAACAAACAAACAGCAAGACGGAAGCAGCGCCGGCCAAAACACAACTGCATTTCCCCAGCACCAGCCATGTTAGCCCATTAAATTGAGCCTCGTCACCATCTGAAGTGGAGCTGCGGTGGCTCAAGTGGTTAAGACACTGAACTGCAGGCTGTGGAAGGTCAGTAGTTCAACAATTCGAGACCCGGGTGCCGCAAGACGGAGTAAGCTCCCGTCTCTAGTTCCAGCTCCTGCCAACCTAGCAGTTCGAAAGCAAGAAATTGCCAGTAGATAAATAGGTACCACTTCAGTGGGAAGGTAACAGCGTTCCGTGTGCCTTGGTGTTTAGTCATGCCGGCCACATGACCACGGAAACGTCTTCGGACAGCGCTGGCTCTTCGGCTTTGAAACGGAGATGAGCACCGCAGCCCTAGAGTCGGATTCGACTGGCTTTCGAGCAAGGGAACCTTTACCTTTTACTTTACACCATCTGAAAAGTGTCTGGAAATGAGTCTCTAGGAATTTTTTAATTTTTTTTTTGGTGGGGTGGTTATGTAACTGGGGGGCAGCCACAAAGGACACCCCTCTAGTTCACACACAGGTGGCGTCCCTGTCTCTGTGATGTACTACTTCAGAAAATTCACAAAAGCGTTTCCAGGGTCCTTTCCACCCTAGACCTTAACTCCTGGTTCAACCCTGTCCCTGAACTTACATTCTACACTACACTCGAGTTCACCCCTGTAATTATCTCGGAGTATTTTTTCTTTCCACAACACATTGAGGTCACCCTGGTTTTGCCCCACTCTTGTCCTGGGATAAACGGATGCTTGTTATAACCAAGGATAAATGTAAGGCAGTATGTCCCAAGTTGAACTCTGATAAGACCAGATGAGATCCAAGTGCGGAAAGGACCCCTGTGTGAATGTACCTCCTTAGTGCTTTTTTTGTAGAAAAAGCCCAGCAGGAACTCATTAGCATAATAGGCCACACCGAACGGCAGAAACTTATTAGCATATCAGGCCACACCCCCATGCTACCAGAAGTGTGGTCATCCAGCCACGCCCACCTTTTGCTTCTTATTCTCTTTACCTTGTTTGTTGTCAAAACCCAGGGCTTTTTTTGGAGCAGGAACTCCTTTGCGTGTTAGGCCACACACCCTTAATATAGGCAATCCTAATGAGTTTCTGCTATTGGGTGTGGCCTATTATGCTAATGAGTTCCTGCTGGGCATGGCCAACTCCAGAGCCAGCCGGAACGCCGTTCCTGTGCGTTCCGGCCCAAAAATAGCCCTGTGCCTCCTGAAGAAAAACTTCCTTCTGCATAGAAAACTGGCGTCTAAGGAAGAAGTGGTGTGTATTTGTTTTCAAAATGCAGGGATTTTTTTTTTAAGAGTTGCATTAACACACACAAGACCTGAATGGAAATGTTACCCTCCAGCCACATCTTCCATAAGAACTAGGCCAAGTGTCTCCAGAAGCTTTCAAACATGCTTGGCATAAATGATCATTCCGGATGCTGTTCCAAGGGAGGTACAACATGAGGCGGAACGACGTTTTGGCTTCCACCGTTTGTAACATGAGCAATGAAACATGCATCACCCTGAGTGCTCTTTTACATCACAAATGCCTCTCCCCGGCCTTCTGTTCCATGGTATGACCAGATATTCCCGCAAATACCGCATGAGAGATTCAAGATTAATTCAAGTTTACGAAAAGATCTCGGACAGAAAGATCTATGAAAGGCTGTAACTAGGCCCATACCTTGATTGGCAGGGATGGACGTTACATCTTCTAACCTGAGGATCCGGACGGGTTACCCGCTGACAGGCACTATCATTTACCAACACCATGGTCTTGTTGACAATCCGGGTACAGGACACAACGGTCTTGCGCTCTCCTGAAAGCAAAACGAAGGCGGGAGGGAATCATCCCCTGTGCTTGTCTAGTTGTTAAAATATTACTGCATTATTGATTTAAGGAAATAAATATCACTGCAGTATTTATCAAAATGGTTTAAAGCAACAATCCATCCTTAAGGAACGGAAGCATCAATAAGGGATATTAAATGTCTGTTGAATTCCAGATGGCTTTAGCAGAGGCCTGTTCTGCAGACTATCTCAACAGAGGGTGAATTCTGAGCACCAAGGCTCAAACAAAACACAACTTTTGTGGCAAGTCAGATCGAGGCTTTATTTGTCCCAAGGATGAGGAGATTGGACTTATACTTCGCCCTTCACTCAGAGTCTCAGAGCACCTTACAAGCTCCTTTCCCTTCCCCGCCCCACAACAGACACCTTTTGAGGTAGGTGGAGCAGAGAGAGCTCTTTCGAGGACTGCTCTTGAGAGAACAGCTCTGAGAGAACTTGTGACTGACCCAAGGTCACACCAGCAGCTGCATGTGGAGGAGTGGGGAATCAAACCCAATTCTCCCAGTTGAGAGTTCACACTCTTAACTACTACACCAAACTGGTTGCAAGTGCACTGAATACTGCTTGCATAAAATCGGCCCCCTGTGCTATTTTGGAATGGGAATGGGGCTCGGACACAGGTGAGGGTTCTGTCATCAGGACCGGTTTTCCCCCAACCTTCCATCGACCAAACCTTCTCTAACAATACCTATGGTCCTTATTGGACAACCTCTTGGTCTTCAGTTCTGGGATTCTTCACTGCAGGTTAGTGTCATGGGGCTATAGTGATCCACACTCTGACTGAACCCAGGTTAGATTACTGTAACACATTTCACATGGGGCTACCGCTGAAGACTGTTCAGAACCTTCAACTGGTCCAAATACGGTAGCCCAGCCACTGTCAGGGGATTGCTGTGGAAAGCAATGCTCCCTCTAAGCTGTGGAGTCTTGTGAGCAAAAATTCTACTTTGTGAGCTTCTGGCATTAAAGTTGTGAGCAAGTGATTTGGCTACTGCATAAATTAGTTTGCTCTGGAGCCATCTTTCCTGAGCTAAGACAAAAAAGTGTGAGCCAGAGGCTAAAAAACTGTGAGCTAGCTCACACTAACTCACCTTAGAGGGAACATTGGTGGAAAGACCTGCACTGGCTGCCGGTCTGGGCATAATTCAAAGTGCCAATTCTTTTCTTTCAGGTCTTGGGTACTGTGGTACTCGAAGAACCACCTCAGCCTGTATTATCCCAGTCAGCTCATCTGTTAAGACTCTCTTCCCAAGCCCTGTTTCTGTTCTACTGCCTACACAGGTGAAGATGCTTGACTACCAGAGATGGGGCTTCCTCAGCGGTGGCATCTTATCCTTGGAATGCCCTCTGCTTCAGGGCCCACCTGGCAACAACTTCACTACCCTTCAGGTGCCAGGCCAAAACAGCTCTTTTATACTTAGACTTCCGGCTGAGGTAGTCCACCTTTATTACCTTCTTCAGTCCCGTTCAATTTTATTGCAGAGGGCCAATGTATACAATAAAACACAGTACAGTGAGACTGAGTTAAAATACCATAAAACTACATTTTAAAACTTGTTTCATGGGAGAAAGGAACGACTCCCATAGGCAACCAACCTACGCTGATGCTAGCTTGGCCGGAATTTTCTTTGCCGCTTGGGCAAAAAGGGCAATCTTATATGAGACTGCTGATTCCACAGCTGCAAGTAAAAATATGACTTGTTCCATCGCAGTGCTAAGGCTTAAATTGGCTGAGATTGTACCTAACAATTTCTTCCTTGGAGATGAATAAAGTGGGACAGACCAGCAGGTAATGACACAGGTCATCAGGATCCACACCTCTGTATATACAGAGGCACTGGGCAACCGGTGTTTGAATATAGCCAGGGCTATTTCTGGGCAGGAACGCACAGGAACGGAGTTCCGGCTGGCTCCCAAGTTGGCCACACCCAGCAGGAACTCATTAGCATAATAGGCCACACCCAACAGCAGAAACTCATGAGGACTGGCTGCATGAGGGGTGTGTGGCCTAACATGCAAAGGAGTTCCTACTACAAAAAAAGCCCTGGGTTTTGAAAACGAACAAGGTAAGCAGAATAAGAAGCAAAAGGTGGGTGTGGCTGGATGACCACACTTCTGGTAACATGGGGGTATTGCCAAATAATCTAATGAGCTGTGCTGTCAGGGGTGTGGCCTAATACGCTAATGAGTTTCTGCTATTGGGTGTGGCCTATTATGCTAATGAGTTCCTGCTAGATTTTTTTTCTACAAAAAAAGCCCTGAATATAGCGACCATCATATTAGCTTGTTTTCATGATTGCCTTTTAGCTAGAGGACTGTGGTTTTTTGGATATCACTTTGAGCCGCTTGGGTGTCAACTTATACTGTCTTAATGTCCCTGTATTGATGTTCTCCGGCTTGTTTTAATAGCGATACTTCTTGGGTTGTGATAGTTTTGTTGAACTCCAGCCCCAGTCACACGGAGCATTTGCTCCGCCAAAGGCACGGTAGCCCTGCGGAGTTTCCAGGCGTGATCACACCAGCACATCTGGGAGGCGTAGCACTCCCGTGGCCAACCCGCAGCCTCCCGCGGAAAAAGCGGAGTTAAAAACTACCTGCTAACCAGTGCTATCTTCCGTCAAATGCACAGCAACGGCGGGGCGTCTGATCGGAGATGCGCTGGTAGCCTGTCGCTTCCAGCAGCCGTTGGCGTGGGGCGCATGCGCACAAACGTGGTCCTGCTGCATTGCCTCACTGGTCTGATCGGCTGCCGGAGGCCTGCAGACGAAGCCGCGGGAGATGTGAGATCCCGCTCTTTTTTCTCCGCTGCTAAAAGCCTCCCGTCCCCTGCGTATTATCCCGCCTGTGTGACCGGGGCCTCCATTGCTTTTACTTTGTGAACTACCTCTGAAGAAGCAGCACGTAGATGTTCCAAATAAATAAATAAAAACTAAAGGATATGTTTTGCATGTAGAAGATACTAGGTTCAGTTTGATGTAGTTGTTAGGAGCGCGGACTCCTATCTGGGAGAACCAGGATCGATTCCCTGCTCCTCCACATGCAGTTCCTGGTGTGATCTTGGGATTCTTTCAGAGCTGTGCTCTCACAAGCAGTCCTCTCTCAGCCCCACCTACCTCACAGGGTGTCTGTTATAGGCAGGGCTTTTTTGGTAGAAAAAGCCCAGCAGGAACTCAATAGCATAATAGGCCACACCCAACAGCAGGAACTTATTAGCATAATAGGACACACACCCCATGTTACCAGAAGTGTGGTCATCCAGCCACACCCACCTTTTGCTTCTTATTCTGTTGACCGTGTTTGTTGCCAAAACCCAGGGCTTTTGTCATAGCAGGAACTCCTTTGCATGTTAGGCCACACAGCCCTAATTTGGCCAATCCTAATGAGCTTCTGCTTCTGGGTGTGGCCTGTTATGCTAATGAGTTCCTGCTGGGTTTGGCCAACTCAGGAGCCAGCCAGAACTCCATTCCTGTGCTTTCCTGCCCAAAAATATCCCTGGTTATGGGGAGGGAAAGGGAAAGGGATTATAAATTGCTCTGAGACTCCTTCAGGTAGTGAAGGGCGGGGTATAAATCCAATATTTTCTTATTCCTCTTTATTTTATTTATATCCTGATCAGGACCCAAAGTGCCTTCTCACATTATTCTCTCCTTGTCCTCTTTTTCTTCTCAACAACCACCTTGCAAGATGGGTGAGGTGGAAGACTGCGATGGGCCCAGGGTCATCCAACAAGCTTCCATGGTGCAGCAGGGATCTGAATTTGGTGACCCAAGGTCCTAATCTAAAACTCTGATCAGTATGCCGCACCAGCTTCCTTACACCTACTGCTGGTGACCCTGGACAGCCCCTGCCCATCGAGGCAGGCAAATACTGCATTCAACAGGCTGAACTCTGAGATAGCCTCAGGAAGTTTCACAGATCTGAGTTTATTATCTGCTTAAGACTCTACATCTTATTCCAGTTTTGTGATTTGATTGTAAACTGCTGAATGCGATGGGGCGCCCTATGGCTCAAACAACCAGGGATGGTGGCGCTAGGGAAATGATTACTTCAGGGTTCCCAGCGTGGTACCTGGGGGTACCATGGCACCTGTTAGTAGTTTGCTTGGCACCTGCCGAGCTTTTCAGTAAGCAGGCATGGCCAGTAAGTGGGCATGGTTTCTTATTGGCTGCCCTTGTTCAAATGAAAGTGTTTTCCACTGGAGGATCAGAAGGATGGATATGCACCTGGGATTTCCTTAGTCAGTGCAGTTCCAGTCTCCCTTCAAGCTTTCCTTCTTCCCAGGAGGTGTAAGGAGGAAGGTATTCCTCCATTCAACTCCACCTCCCATGGCAGCCATTTTGGGTTTGACCCCACCTCCTTTGGCAGCCATTTTGGTGTGGTGCTCATCATTCCCTCTCAACATTCCAAACATTCCCTTTCAACATTGAGCCTGCAGACTCAAAAAGGTTGGAGATCTGGATATTATTGGCTACCACCACTGTTATCTTCTCTTAAACCTCGCCACCTGACTTCACAGATCTCTTCCAAGTTCTTTGTGCCCCAGAGCTCACCTCCTCCACACTGGACACTACATCCTTCCCACCCGCTGTGCGTCCAAATGTATAAGGAGTCCTGCAAGGTTTCTGGCTCACTCCTGTTTTCAGCAGAATAGTTCACAGGGATGGTGTATTCATAGTGGATCCCATAGTTCTGGTCATGGAAGAGCAGCACCTGGGAGAGAGAACAAGAGACACGCCCATTACTGCGGGGCGGTGAGGGAGAAAATATCAAAGTCATGGAAAAACACAGTGGCCAAAACAACCAACCAAAAGAGATAGGTCAAGTTTTGACAGAAAGGTAAACCAACTGAAATCTGTTTCTGAGGTATTCTCATCTCACTGTCTGATTGGGAGGGCTCTTTCCTGACATTTGAGAGGCGATGCTCTGCAGTGATTAGAGAGTCAGATTAGGACCTGTGAGGCTAAGTTTCCAGTCCCTCTCTGCCATGGAAGCTTAATGGGCGGCCTGGGGCCAGTCACAAATTCCTAAACGACCTGATAGGGTTGTTGTGAGGATAAAAGATAGGAGACGAAAACAGTGTCAGCTGCTGGTGCGTTAGGTGTGCATTCGGCTAAATCCGAGCCAAAAAATACCTCATTGGTATTTTCTGGATAGTCTTTCAGCTGGGTAGAGATCTGGCCATTTTTTGGCTATCCAAAATGGCTGGTCCCCAAGATTTTTTGGAACTGTTGGATAACCAAAGCTAAAGGGCTCGGAGAACGTGCTTAAAGGGATCACAGTCCCTTTAAATGCCTTCTGGGTGAACTCACCTATTGGAGAAGGTGTTTAAAGGGATCATGGCCCCATTAAATGCCTCTCACATGTCTTGGTAAAAGCATTTAAAGGAACTTTAAACACCTTCTCCCCCTCCACTGGTTTCAATGGAGAATGTGGGCACCTTCTTTGGGCGCCCATAGAATTGGACCCCAAGTCCAATCTTTTTGAAACTTGGAGGACTTTTTTGAGGCGAGACACCAGCAGCTATGCTGCAAATTTGGTGCATCTAGCTCAAAAAACAGCCCCCCAGATACCCCCAGATGATAGTCCCCATAAAGTATAATGGAGCTGAAAAAATTCAGGAATCTCGAAAGTTTACCGAATCCGAATACCATACTGGTATTGGGATTTGAGAATATTGGGAAATACCAATATTTTTCGGGTTCGATATACCTGAATCCGAAAAATACTGGGTGGGTTTTTTTGCACACCCCTAGTCAATACTCCCTCTAAGCTACTGCATAAATTAGTTTGCTCTGGAGCAATCCTTCCTGAGCTAAGACAAAAATGTGTGAGCTGGAGGCTAAAAAACTGTGAGCTAGCACACACTAACTCAGCTTAGAGGGAACACTGCCCCTGGTTATTCTTGTCTATGGAGTCTTATTTGCTCCTGATTCATTTTGATTGCCTACCTGCTACATTCCTTATCCAGCCCTCCCTTCACGGAGCTAGGTTCACAGAGCATTAGAGACTTACAAGGACTTTAAGAGAGCACATTCTACTGTACACTCTTTTCTGTCTCAGCTCAGGAGCCTCTCTATCACTGACAGAGCTTTTTCAGTGGTGGTACTCTATTTGTGTTGCATGCTTCCTCTTGAGCCTTGCCTGGCTCTTTGTTGCTAATAAGCTAGTGTGGCATAGGGGTTAGAGTGCCAGACTAGGACCCAGGTTCGAATCCATATTCTGCCATGGAAGCTTGCTGGGTGACCTTGGGCCAACGGCTGCTACAAGCAATAGGAAATAAGATATAATACAGTGCAGTAAAACTAGATTAAGGCACTATAAAATTACATTTATAAAACTTATTTCATAAGAATACTGATTAAATTAACTGGCCTATACTGACACTAGCTTGGCTCGAATTTTCTTTGCTGCAAAAAGAGCAGCCTTATAGGAAACCTCTGGCTCTGCATCCACAAGTATAAAATGTGACTTTCTCTGTCAGAGTGCTGAGGCCTAGATTAGCCAGGACTGTACAGTCATACACTCGCGGCCTAACTTCCCTCACAGGGTTGTTGTTGTTGTGAGGATAAAATGCAGGGGAGGCAAATTATGTAATCCACTTTTGGTTCCCATTAGGGAGAAAGGCAGGGTATAAATGAAGGAAACAAACAAATTTCACTGGCAGGCAAAAACATTGGAAAAAAACAGAGTTTCGTTCCGGACCCCATGCTTTGAAACGCTTTTCGTTTATCTTTGTTTTTCTTCAAAGAAGCTCAGACGGTCAATCACCATTTTAATTTAGCTGGTTCCATTGAGCTTTTTAGGATTGCTTTGAGTTTTTATGAACTTTCTATTATTTGTTGTTGTGTATCCATCCAGGACCACACACGGTCAAGCGAACTCACAGAGCTTCAGGAACAATAGACCCTAGGATCCTGAAATGGACTGATAGAAATGCCCGGACCTGAGACGGGTCCTATGGGAGATGGTACACTGTAAATAACCAATCACCGGGCGTGTGTGTGTTTGGGGGGTGGTTTTGTTTGGAGGATTTAAGCAGGGCTTCGGTCCTGCTACTTTGTCTTTAGTCTTTAAAGGTAAAGGCTCCCTTGCTCGAAAGCCAGACGAATCCGACTCTAGGGTTGCGGTGCTCATCTCCATTTCCAAGCCGAAGAGCCAGCGCTGTCCGAAGACGTTTCCGTGGTCACGTGGCTGGCATGACTAAACACCAAGGCACACGGAACGCTGTTACCTTCCCACTGAAGCGGTACCTAATTATCTACTTGCAATTTCTTGCTTTCGAACTGCTAGGTTGGCAGGAGCTGGAACCAGAGACGGGAGCTCACTCCGTCATGCGGCACTCTCGGGTCTCGAACTACTGACCTTCCACAACCTGTAGTTCAGCGTCTTAACCACTTGAGCCACTAATTTCCAAATAAACAATGAGCTGATTCACTCAACGTGTCTACGAACCCAGTATATTACATTCGTATTGTATGTTTTAGTATTCCTATAATCGACAAAGCAACCTGAATAGCCTTGAATAGCCCAATAGCGTCAGTGCTTGGAAGTTAAGTGGGGTCGGTCACGGTTAGTACTTGGATGGGAGCCCACCAAGGAAGGCAATGGGAAACCACCTCTGCTCTTGCTTTGAAAACCCAATGGTCCTTGGGCGGCCACGAGTCAGCTGCGACTCAAAGGACGGCACACAATTATTATAACCATCATTGAGAAACACAGCATATAAACACCTTTAAAATATTAAAGATTGTACATTCAGTACAAAACCTCGGGTTTTAGTCATTTACCTACCCACCCACCTGTTTGCTTCTGGCTACTCAACCCAAAGTAATTAAGGCTGCCGGAAATGAGAAATCAACCACCCTTTCCTCTTCCAGTGACTTATTAACGTTCTTGAATTAGTTTTATTAAGATGCCATTTATTGTGCATGTCTAAATTTGTCTGGGGGAATTCAGGTGGTGCTGGAAGGTGTATCTGGCAGAGGCTGGGATAGAGACAGGGCGGTTGGGTGTGGAGGTAGCAGGTGATACTGTATCTCATTGCACCAAAACGGTACGTGAGCTTACTGAATTAGCTGGAGGTGCTAAGAGGCCCACTGAACAAACCGAACCATCAACAAACACTGTAATGTGTTGTCTGGTGTGAGGTAGGGAACGGAGCCAATGAGAAATGATCTGACCCTCGGATAGCCTGAGGCACCTCTCTGTGCTTCAGCCTCACAAAACGTGATGAAAGAGGTACAACCTCTCCCCTCCTCCTCGTCGCCAATGTACACACCAGACAAGACTGATGAGGGAGGAGAAAAGACTGTCCATGGAATCAGAATTCATCCCGGACCTCTTGTTTATTTTGGACCAGCCTAAGCTGTTTTGTGGTGCAAGGAAAATTGCCGGCAGGAGGTGTGACATTTCTCTTCCCCTTACATTTTTATCCCACCCTTCCTTCAAGGAGATCAGTGGGGCATGCATGGTTCACCCAGTTTCATCATTACAATCGCTCTATGAGGAGGCTACGTCAAGATGTAGGCAAAGCGTGCTTCAGCCTCGGGTGGGCATCTGAACACAGTTCGCAGAATATTGGGGCCTGTTAAAAAGGGTATGCTCTGCAGGTGCTGGTGCAGGGCTTTGACCTGGTAACATCCCCAAGAATGGGAGTCCCTAGCTTGGTGCCTGCACACACCATGGTGCCCACCAATACCTTTCCTGGTGCTCACTAAGGGTTTTTAGAAAGTGGGTGGGGCCAGGAGAGGCTTTTGCCCAGCAAAACTTCTGATTGGACACTGGAAATCTGATTGGCTGTTCAGATCGAAAGGCATCATATTAAACAGAGCTTCTGCCCAAAATACTGAGGAGTTATTATTAGAGTTATGCATACCTGTACTCCCCTGATACTTTGTGGTTGTGCCCACCACCCTGTGGGCAGGCACACCACCCTGTGCCTAAAGGTGCCAACAGACTCAAATCGGTTGGGGACCCTTTGCCAAGACAGAAGACATCTTGAAGGAATTTTCCAGTCAGTTCCAACTAACTTTACTGTTCTCTCTTTGCAGGGGTTAGTCACCCCCATGCTGGTGGGTATTTGCCACGGCCATCCACTTAGGCCTGCTAATTATCTCACCCAGTTCAGCTGTGAATCTGGTACAGGAGGGGGAACTCGCTCTCATCCCGGAAAGTTCCATGGGTACTGACCGGTGATTGGCTGAGGAGGGCAGGAGGTTATGGCACGCAGTTTTCTATAAAGGTGCTTCACACATGCTAAATAATGCAGTCTTAATCCACTTCAGTGACCATTTGCAAGTGGATTTACAATGGCTTGAAAGTGCGTTATTTAGTGTGTGTGTGAAAGTGCATACGGTTAGAGAAAAGTATTACCTTCACTTTTACCCTTTCCTCCTTACCCCTCCTTGCTACTCAGATGATACTTATATTATACTCCGGGACTCTTTGTTTCAAGAACCAGCTGCACTGTGTCAGGACTCCAGAACAAGCAGATAATCGGCTCTCTTATTTTTTGTACATTTTACTGCCATTGAACTGTATGCATTGTTTTTATACTTTTCTTTGAATTTCTCCAATAAAGCCTTCTTTTGTCTTATGGTGTGTGCTACTCGGGGAGTTACCGAGTTACCCAAACCCAGGTATAGCTTAGTTATGTCCAGGGCTTTTTTTGTAGAAAAAGCCCAGCAGGAACTCATTACCATAATAGGCCACACCCATCAGCAGAACCTCATTAGCATATTAGGCCACACATGTCTGATCATGCGAGGACGGATTAAAAAGATCTGGATCAAATTTGAGCCAGCATAACGGTGGGATTAGCTGCCCGTATGAACGCACCCTTACTTTCAATGCACTTTCCAACTGGATTTTGCCAGTTCATGCAGGTCCCTTCTGCAATTGCCTGCCACTCCGGATTCAAGTCAAGGCAATTTAAGTCCACAGCAAAACAAGCATCCAAATAACCTGGGGCAACAGCAGGCTGAAACTGGGCTGACCACTGAAGGGAGGTAATGTAATGCGGAATGGGGGGTGGGGAGAGCGGAACAGAAAGAAGATTGAACTCAATTTTAGTGCAGAATGGGAAAAAAAACTGGATTAAAAAGAAGGTTGAATTCAATTTTAGTGCAGAATTGCTCGGAGGACACCATGATGAACATGGATTAAAAGGAGCAGGGCTATTTTGGGGCAGGAACGCACAGGAACGGTGTTCCGGCTGGCTCCCAAGTTGGCCACACCCAGCAGAAACTCACTAGCAAAACAGGCCACACCCGACAGCAGAAACTCATTAGGACTGGCTACATTTGGGGTGTGTGGCCTAACATGCAAAGGAGTTCCTGGGCTTTGACAACAAACAAGGTAAACAGAATAAGAAGCAAAAGGTGGGTGTGGCTGGATGACCACACTTCTGGTAACATGGGGGTGTGGCCTAATAGGCTAATGATTTTCTGCTGTTGGGTGTGGCTTATTATTATGCTAATGAGTTCCTGCTGGGCTTTTTCTACAAAAAAAGCCCTGAAAAGGAGAGTGCAGAAAGGGCCACAGGAAAATCCAGTTGGGAAGTGCATTGAAAAGTGCACTGAAAGTGGATTGAAAGCAGATCATTTAGTGCGTGTGATCGCAGGCAGAGTCTTGTTTAAGACGCAGAAGGGCCACCAACACTGACTTCTGCAATTCCATATGGGGGGGGGGAGACACCATCTTTTTGAGCCTGCAGCACCTTTGGCATTCCAACACCATTTGGGGACTGCAGCCACAAGATGGCTGCCGCAGGAGGTAGAGTCTGCACAATATGGCTACCGCAGCTTACCCTCACAACAAAGATCCTCGTGCCGCAGTGGGAGCTGCTGCCAAAGCAACGTCTTTAAAAATCTGCACAGCCAATCAAATCTCCAATGGCCAATCAGGAGCCTTGCTGGGCAACACCCCCACCTGGCCCTGTCCTGGTCTAATGTTTACACGGTGCAGATCTGTCAAGTTCCCCAGACAGTCAGTCAAACACCAGGCTTCATAAGAAGATAGTATTTATTAAAGACCAGTCTTAGAGATGCATGAACGAGCTCTTTGTCAGTGATGCCAGGCACCACGTTACATGGTCAATTATAGCTCATTCAAACTAAGCCCCCCCCAGCTACAAGCCAATGAATACATTTCGCACGCGCGCCCAAAAGTGAAAGAAAATACCCAGACCAGTATATCTCCAGCCGCCAAAGTGGTGTGGGACCCAAGGTCAGGCGAAATGATAAGACACACTACAGAGACAGTAAATTACCTAAGCTGGAGACTACGCCAGTTTGGTGTAGTGGTTAAGTGCACGGACTCTTATCTGGGAGAACCGGGTTTGATTCCCCACTCCTCCACTTGCACCTGCTGGTATGACCTTGGGTCAGTCACAAGCTCTGGCACAGCTGTTCTCTCAAGGACAGTTTCTGTCAGAAGTTCTCTCAGCCCCACCTCCCTCACAGGGTGTCTGTTGTGGGGAGGGGAAGGGAAAGGAGTTTGTAAGCCGCTCTGAGACGCCTTTGGGCAGTGAAGGACGGGGTATAACTCCAATCTCTTCTTCTTCTGTGTTCCTCCCACATTCCAGAACAGTGAAAGATGTCTCCTCCCCACCCCCACTTCCAACTATGGCAGGGTTACCTGACAAGATCCTACTTATAGCTCAGCCATTCTTATTTAAAGGCTGGGTTTAAGTGAAAATGGCAGTGTGAGTTTTAAGCAATGCTCAGGAAAGATTTGCAGTGGATCGCTTACACCTTGGGTAGGTCCAAGCTCCATAGGGCTACTGGGCCAGATAACCCTTGAGGCCCTCCGAGTCCTTTAATTCTATGAAAGCAGGCACTCTTTACCAAGGTTTTCTCCTCCCCTGATCGGTATGAAAACAGACAAATATCTTTTGCAAGATGGGGGGAAAATAGAAGACACATCTGTAGCTACAGAGGGAGCTTTATGAGTCTGAGTCGGAGGCCAAAGCTAAGACAGGCGAGACAATCAGCTATAGTTTTAAAAAGCTTTCTGCGGGATCCAAAACGCTCAGCGCTCGCCAGCGCAAGAAGTGAAAGCCCCACCCTGCCCTTATTTAAGCAAACGAGATGCTAACGACTTTGCTGCTCAATTCAGAGGAAGCCGTCGTATTGGGAAGCATCTCGGGGGGGGGGGGGCGGGATCGTCTTTGGTTGCCAAGTGGAGGCCTGAAACAGACCTTAGCTACACAAACACTCATTTATCCAAGAAACATACTTACAGTAATGCATTTGGAGAAATGCCCTGGATATATTTTTTTTTAAAGGCCAAACTTCTTTTTTTAAAAAAAAAGAGAGAGAGATCCTTAATATCTCAATCTGGGAACAAGGCAGGAGAATTCTTAAGCACCCATATGAAATCAATTTCGAGCAATTGTGCAGCCCACATATTAGATGTATATGTGTATGGGAGCATGTGTGCGTTTAATTGGTTTCAAATGGAGGTCATGATACCTTCACCCAGGTGGGTATGCATTTTGTCAGACTGTGTCCCACCATAGTTTAGAGCAGAGGTTTTCACACTAAACCCTGGGAGATCCTAGGGTGTCTTGGAAATTTATCAGAGATTCCTCAATTAGAAAGGGAGAAAGGGTGGGTGACCCCCCCCCCAAGAAAGCCAGGTTGTTCTGTGCTCTGGGTTTCCCCTGCTGGAAGCTGTTTAGAGTGTCTAAGGCACACCCTTGCAGGATGGTGGTGAGCTCAGGGCCCTGACTAAATGGAAAGCGCTTTCTAAAGTAAAAAAATCAAAACCTTCAGATCTGGGGCCCACATTTAGTATCGACTTGAGACCCATTTTTAATTTTTTTCCCTTGTATGTCAACTCCTCTCCATTGCAGGGCTATTTCTGGGCAGGAACGCACAGGAACGGCGTTCCAGCTGGCTCCCGAGTTGGCCACGCCCAGCAGGAACTCATTAGCATAACAGGCCACACCCAACAGCAGAAACTCATGAGGACTGGCTACATTAGGGGTGTGTGGCCTAATATGCAAAGGAGTTCCTGCCACAAAAAAAAGCCCTGGGCTTTGACAACAAACAAAGTAAAGAGAATAAGAAGCAAAAGGTGGGTGTGGCTGGATGACCGCACTTCTGGTAACATGGGGGTGTAGCCTAATATGCTAATGAGCTGTGCTGTTAGGCGTGTGGCCTATTATGCTAATGAGTTCCTGCTGGGCTTCTTCTACAAAAAAAGCCCTGCTCCATTGTATTGCTCAATCTCTCTCTCTCTTTGCCCCCCTCTCTTAATTTCTTAAAAGCCTTTAAAAAGGAGAGAAGATAATGATGGCTGGTATTTTCATGTGACTCAGTTGGGTTATACCTGGACCCACCAACAAGGCCCCCAATTCTGTGCAGTCCTCTGGATTTTCGTGACAAATTTTCAGGGACTCCTTGGCAAGTAAACGTCCAACAATTAGAAAAGATACCTTTACACATTTATCTGCTATTTTGGCATGTTGATTGCTTTACAACTGTTGACCATATAACCTTATTTAGTTTTGTCTTTGCACACCTTCATCATGTTACATGTTAATTTGCTGTTCAGCCCCCTACCTTTAAGTTTGAACCTTACCTACCATTCCAGTGTATTTGAAAAAAGTGTGTATGCACATGAAAGCTCATACCTTGAATAAATCTTTGTTGGTCTTAAAGGTGCCCCACTGGACTCTAAATTTTTTTCTACTGCTTCAGGTCAACACGACTGACCACCTGGATCTATCGATTTGGAAGGAGATCCTCTTGAAGGCAGACAGTACAAAAATGGCAGCGTTCCATCATAGTTTAGAAGGCAGTGAGTCCAATAAATGGTATTTATAGTTCAGTTTCAGATCCACATTTGTATCTACCCGTATCCCAAGGGGAGTTTATGGTATTTTATCATGATAGACACTTCTGGCTAGGGGAATAAGGTTGCATAGACAGTTTCAGGGCCGTAGATTTTCCGGGTTGTATGGCCGTGGTCTTGGCATTGTAGGACCATTGTAGGTCCTACAATGCCAAGACCACAGCCACACAACCCGGAAAATCTACAGCAACTAATGAACTCCGGCTGTGAAAGCCTTCGACAACATATAGTTTCAGGGCCAATCAGGAGATCTGAAACCAGATGTTCCTAGCCCAAAGTCAACCCGGAATTCATAGCACCACCCTAATTTTCAGTGATCACACTCTCTTTGGGTCTCAAAAGCCAGTCATGCCAGAAACCAGTTAAGGAAACCCGCCATCACGTTGGAATTTTTTTTTTAAATCACCAAAGAAAGACAAAATATCGCAGAATTACCATCAAGTGGAGTGGTATTTTAGTGGGTCCTTTGGCTGAGATTTTCTCCCACAGACCTCTTCGCACATACCGGACTGTAGTTCCTGCGATCTGAAACTCCCCAGGAAGTTCAATTTTCCAGTCACTATTAATGGATTTCTTACTGGAATCTTTCAAAGCTGGAAAAAAAAATCAACACAGCATGGGAAACAGATTTATCACAGAAGACAAGCTACTTCTAGTGTCCAGGCCCCACTGCTGGACCTCCTGATAGCACCTGGTATTTTTGGCCACTGTGTGAGGGAGTGTTGGATGGGATGGGCCATTGGCCTGATCCAACTTTGGCTTCTCTTATGTTCTTATAGGAACTCTTGGTCTGGGGCAAGTGATGCTCTGTATTCTTGGGGTGGAGGGGAACAGTGGGAGGGCTTGTAGTGTCCAGGCCCCACTGCTGGACCTCCTGATGGCACCTGGTATTTTTGGCCACTGTGTAACACAGAGTGTTGGACTGGATGGGCCATTGGCCTGATCAACACTGGCTTCTCTTATGTTCTTATGTGGTTTAGCCACACTGAGGTTGGCAAATGTCCCTTTTCGGAAGCAGACACCATGTTCTGAGGTTCTCCTGGCCTCCCGCCACCATTTTCTTTATTAGCTTTATTTATACCCCCCCAATCATCCTCAATGGGGACACAAAAGTATCTTACACCATTCTCTCTGTAATCATTTAGAATCACCCCCCGTTCAGAAGCTGCTAGAGACAATGGGTGATTTCCCACTAAAGCTGACTCGGGGTAGCGCCGCCATTTGGCCCGATACTATTAGTCAATTTCACACCCGAAGCCGCGGGGCTGCATTTTGACCCGCGGCTTCGCCCAATTTCCCCCACAGTTTCGTAATCCTGTTTTTTGAGGATTACGAAACTGCGGGGGAAATCGGGCGAAGCTGCGGGGCAAAATGCAGCCCCGCGGCTTCGGGTGTGAAATTGACTAATAGTATTGGGCCAAATGGCGGCGCTACCCCGAGTCAGCTTTAGTGGGAAATCACCCAATATCTATCCTAACCCATCTATCCTTCCCATTTGCAATCCTAAACAGGCAGATCATGAGAGGGAGGGCAGGAAGGGTTGCATCAGTGCTTAGTTCTCGTGGCCCTTTCTGACACACCCAAGGAAATGTTGATTGCCACTTTGGGGTCAGGAAGCCATTTTTCTCCGGGCCAGTTTGGCTGGGGGTCCAGCTTAGCACAGTAAATCTTTCAGCACAGCAAGCCTTTCTCTGATTTAGTACAGACGGGGATAGCGTGTTTTGTATCAGGTAACATCCAAAAGTATCATCACAGCCCCAACTGCATTCTAAACTGGCCGTCAATCACCATTCTGAGTCCGGCGTGCAGTGGCTCACAAAGTGCACCTGTGGATTTTTAAACTTATTTATTTGTTTATTTTTGACATTTCTATCCCGCCCTCCCCGCAAGCAGGCTCAAGGTGGCTTACAAGGAGCAAAGCCCACATAAAGCATAATAAAAACGATAAAAGCAGAAGAAGAAGAGGAGGAGATTGGATTTACACCCTGCCATTCACTTTTGAGTCTCAGAGCAGCTGACAAACTCCTTTCCCTTCCCCTCCCCACAACAGACACCCTATGAGGGAGGTGGGGCTGAGAGAGCTCTGACAGAAACTGCTCTTTTTCAAGGACAGCTGTGCCAGAGCTTGTGACTGACCCAAGGTCACATCAGCAGGTGCAAGTGGAGGAGTGGGGAATCAAACCCGGTTCTCCCAGATTAGAGTCCGCACACTTAACCACTACACCAAACTGGCTCTCACACATACAGTAAAGTGCTCCATGAAACAGGATGCTCCCCGAATACGTCTCCTGATGGTAGCAATCAGTTCTTTGGGGGTGATCTTGTCCTGTAGTTGGTCCCAAGTAAGTCTGGTGGTACCAGTGCCACATGATGTTATAAAAGATCTTCCTGGGACCGTCCCTAGCCCCGTAGTTATTCACTCCATTGGTGGTGGTGGCAGTGGCGGCCCCTATGAGAAAGCCTGGCGGAAGAGCTCCGTCTTGCAGGCCCTGCGGAACTGCATAAGGTCCCGCATGGCCCTGATCTCCTCCGGGAGCTCATTCCACCAGGTAGGGGTTGCCACCGAAAAGGATCTGGCCCTGGTTGCGGCAAGCCTTGCCTCCCGGGGGCCTGGAATCACCATGCGATGTTGTGTCCCTGACCTAAGTGCTCTTGGGGAGATATATGGGGAAAGGGGGTCCCTCAGGTAAGTCGGCCCCTGGCCATGTAGGGCTTTAAAGGCAAGTACCAGCACTTTGAAACGGATTCGGTATGCTATTGGCAGCCAGTGCAGCGCTTCCAGCCCAGGCCATATGTGCTCCCACTTGGGGAGACCCATCATCAACCTGGCCGCCGCATTCTGCACCAGCTGCAGCCTCCGAATCTGCACCAAAGGCAGTCCCATGTAGAGAGCGTTACAGTAGTCTAGCCTCGAGGTGACCGTCGCATGGATCGCTGTGGCCAGGTCGTCACCGTCGAGGAAGGGGACCAACTGCCGAACCAGCCTAAGATGATAAAACGCTGATCTGATAGTGGCTGCTACCTGGACCTCCATAGTTAAGGAGGGATCCAGGCGCACTCCCAGATGCCTAACCTCTGATGCTGGCACCAATGGCGCCCCATCGAAGGTCAGGAGAGCGATCTCCAACCCCGATCTGTTCCGACTCAGGCACAGGACCTCCGTCTTCACTGGGTTTAGTTTCAGCTGGCTCAGCCTGAGCCACTCAGCCACTGCCTGTAATGCCCGTGTCAGATCTTCTGGGTCAGAGCCTGACCGGCCACCCAACATCAGATAGAGCTGGGTGTCATCTGCATATTGATGGCAACCCAGCCCATACCTCCTGACAACCTGTGGCTGCAGTCACACACGCTAAATAATCCAGTTTCAATGAGGTTTCCAACTGGAGTCACACCGTAAAATGCAGTTGGAAAGTGCACTGAAAGTGGATTGAAAGTGGATTACTTAGTGTGTATGTGACCGCAGCCTAGGAAAACTTTTATACCCCACCTTTTCCCTCTGAGCTCAAAGCAGCTTACAAATCATTCCGCTAAAGCCACAAACACAAGACACATCATTTGTAAAAATATTCAAGAACTGGTCAGCAGTGGGATGATTAAATCCGAGTCCAGGCGCACCAACAAGAGTTTCAGGGTACAAACGTTTGAGGGTCAAAGCTCCCTTCTTTCCTTGATATCTGACGAAGGGAGCTTTGCCTCTTGAAAGCTGGTACCCAGGAAGAACTCTCGTCCGTCTCTAAGGAGCTACTGGGCAAGATTGTGTGAAAGGGGTTATACAGGAACTGTGGCTAGTAAGAAAAGGCAACTTAAACTATGGAAGGATATGCTGTTGAAGGCTTTCACAGCCGGAGTTCATTAGTTGCTGTAGATATTCCGGGTTGTGTGGCCGTGGTCTTGGCATTGTTAGGACCTGATGTTTCGCCAGTAGCTGTGACTGGCATCCTCAGAGGTATAACACAGAAAGATGGAGTATGCTCTGTGTCAAGGTGAGCAGGAAAATGGTAGGCAGGTAATTTATATCTACCCTGGAAGGTGGGGTAGGGCTGAGTCATTATCTTGTAGTAGTTCTCCAGGCTATGGACACGCTAATGGAGGAGCTTTCCTGAGGAGGTTCTTTTGTCTATGGATTGTTTCCTGAGGAGGTTTCCCGTTTCCTGAGGAGGTTCTTTTGTGTGTGGAATGGGAAACTGTAATCTTATCAGCAGTGCTATTGCCAGCTGTAGAGCATTTTGTGTTTTTTCAGGACAGGAAACCATGCCCTATTTATTTTTAAACTCTCTCCTGCTGAAATTGTGTTTATGTTTATGAATTTCAGTGGCTTCCCTGAGTAATCTGACATGGTCCTAATGCCAAGACCATGGCCACACGACCCGGAAAATCTACAGCAACCATGGAAGGATAGTTTTAAAAGCAAGAAAGCACAGGAAATGAGCGGTTTCAAACGAGTATTGAGAAGACAGATCAAGATGGGAAGTCATATAAATCTGTCTGTAGCAGCAGAAAAGAGGAAGAGTCTAGTAGAACCTTAAAAGACTGACAAAATTTGTGGCAGGAGAAGAGCTTTCCTGAGACACTGCCCTAATTTTCAGTGGTTGCAGTACCTGAAGGAGTGAGCAGAGACTCCCGAAAGCTCCTGCCCTGCCATGTATTTGATTAGTCTTTAAGGTGCTCTTTGACTCCAGCTCTTTTCTACTAGTATCGAGAAGGCAAAGGTATCGGGAATTTTATTGCAGTGCAAAGGGCTGCTTTTAAGTACCTCATTAAGAGAGCGTTGACTCTCAAAAGCTTATACCCCCCAAAATCTCTAAAGTGCCACTGGTCTCTAAAGTGCCACTGGTCTCTAAAGTGCTACTGGTCTCTAAAGTGCTACTGGATTGAAAACCAGCCTTTTTAGATCCCTGGAGTCAGCAGAAGACAGCAAAACTGGAAAAACCACCCAGGGAATGGAGCCAAGGTCTCCTCAAATTCATTTTTCTGATTTCTTTGCATCCAATACTGCATCATCCAATAGATTTGTAATAAAAGCGAGTACGCGGGGCAAGCAAATTGGCCAGCTTAAGTTATGCACGATGCTCTCTCCATTCTATTCCATTCCATTCCGTGGAAGGAAAGCCATTCACCCCTCCAAACATGCCTCAAGCCAGTGTTCCTGGACTCCAGCTCTTTTCTACTAGTATTAAGAAGGCAAAGGTATCTGGAATTTTATTGCAGTGCAAAGGGCTGCTTTTAAGTACCTCATTAAGAGAGCGTTGACTCTCAAAAGCTTATACCCCCTAAAATCTCTAAAGTGCTACTGGTCTCTAAAGTGCTACTGGTCTCTAAAGTGCTACTGGTCTCTAAAGTGCTACTGGATTGAAAACCAGCCTTTTTAGATCTCTGGAGTCAACAGAAGACAGCAAAGCCGGAAAAGCCACCCAGGGAATGGAGCCAAGGTCTCCTCAAATTCATTTTTCTGATTTCTTTGCATCCAATATTGCATCATCCAATAGAGTTGTAATAAAAGCGAGTACGCGAGGCAAGCAAATCGGCCAGCTTAAGTTACGCACGATGCTCTCTCCATTCTATTCCATTCCATTCCATTCTGTGGAAGGAAAGCCATTCACCCCTCCAAACATGCCTCAAGCCAGTGTTTTATTACTATTTTTTAAAGTACCATTTGTTCTCTAAAACTCAGACCCTTCACGAGTTCACTTCGCAGCTTGTGGATGCAGGCATTTTCCCGTTTGGGGTGATTTGCATTCAACCTAGGCAGTGTGGGAACACATGAAAGTGGAAGGGAACAGCTCGCAGTGAAAGCAAGTCCAATGTTCCCTCTAAGCTGAGTTAGGGTGAGCTAGCTCACAGTTTGTGAGCCTCCAGCTCACACACTTTTGCCTTAGCTCAGGAAGGGATGGCGCCACAGCACATTAATTTATGCAGTAGCCAAATAGCTCGCTCACAATTTTAACGCCAGGAGCTCACAAAGTAGAATTTCTGCTCACAAGACTCCACACCTTAGAGGGAGCCTTGAAAGCAACGCCCATTTCTTGCCAAGCTGGTTTCCAAAGTGCCCTGCCCAGCTCACAGGGGAACCGAGACCCGCCTGGCCTTAAACGCTGGAAGTGGTAATCAGCTCCAGCCATCTCTCCGAGGTTAAACATGGTGATGTTTGCCTAGACCTCAGGACTGATTAAAGTTACAGTGGCAGGAAATTGTAGCTCTTTGATTTCCCAATTATCCTGCCTACCCTCTTGGATCATTGCCCATGTTTTGCTTCTAGGCTTTGGATAACAAAGCCAGCGATCTTTGCGCAGTGCCGCAACAGGCTGTACGGTGCATAGGGAATTTTTTTCTGGGAAAGAGAAGTCCCAGTCATCCATAAACTATGGACCAGGCAAACAAAGATACCCTGGTATTTTTCACTTACTGACTATGCATGGGGCTGCAATGGCTTAGAGGTTAAGACGCTGAGCTGCAGACTGGAAGGTCTGTAGTTCGGCAGTTCGAGACCCCAGTGCCGTGTGACGGAGTGAGTTCCCGTCTCCGGCCCCAGCTCCTGCCAACCTAGCAGTTTGAAAGCAAGAAACTGCAAGTAGATAAATAGGTACCGCTTTGGCGGGAAGGTAACAGCATTCTGTGCACCTCGGCATTTAGCCGTGCCGGCCACATGACCGTGGAGGAGTCTTCGGACAGCGCTGGCTCTTCGGCTTCGAAACGGAGATGAGCACAGCCCTCTAGAGTTGGATTCGACTGGCTTTCGAGCAAGGGAAAGCTTCACCTTACCTAGGCATACCTTGACTGGGATGGTCCAGGCTAGTCTGATCTCATTTGATCTCAAAAGCTAAGCAAGGTCAGCCCTGGTTAATGCTTGGATGGGGGACCACCAAGGAAGACTGGGGTGGCTATGCAGAGGAAGGCAACGGCAAACCACTTCTGTTCTTCTGTTGCCTTGAAAACTCCACGATGAGTCGCCATATGTCGGCCACAACCTGACAGCACCACCACCTAGTCCTATTTAATCATCCATAACACCAGGGCTTTTTTTGTAGAAAAAGCCCAGCAGGGACTCATTAGCATATTAGGCCACACCCAACAACAGGAACATATTAGAATATTAGGCCACACCCCTGACAGCACAGTTCATTAGCATATTAGGCCACACCCCCATGTTACCAGAAGTGTGGTCACCCAGCCACACCCACCTTTTGCTTCTTATTCTGTTTATTTTGTTTGTTGTCAAAACCCAGGGTTTTTTTGTAGCAGGCACTCCTTTGCATATTAGGCCACACACCCCTAATGTAGCCAGTCCAAATGAGTTTCTGCTGTTGGGTGTGGCCTATTATGCTAATGAGTTCCTGCTGGGCGTGGCCAACTCAGGAGCTAGCCGGAACTCCGTTCCTGTGCGTTCCTGCCCCAAAATAGCCCTGCATAATACTCTTGCGCTGTGCAGTATCCGAGACAGCAGATCTAAATGCTACGTGCTGCTCACTGATTCTTAGTGGAAGGGGAAGCATTGTCAGCATTTATAAAATATGGCCACTGCGATTGCAATTTGAGAGGGGAAAGAGGAACGTTTAAACCCTTTCTTCTGAACTTTCTCTCTGCTGTAAACTGTAGGCCCCCCCCTTGCCCCCAGCCACTCTCCCCCCACTCGACAAAAATATACACGAACATAAATCATGGTGCTACATTTAACATGCAATTTGGCTGAACTGGCCAGAAATCGCCTGAAAAGAAGTCGTACTTGGTACAAAACACAGTGGGCGAAAGCTAGCCCCACGTCCTCAGAGGAGAGGCTATGTAATCAAACGCTCTGCAGATGGGTGTTCTACTATCCGAAGAAGGGAGCAGTCAATCACGAAAGCTCATAACCCTGCCACAAATTTTGTTAGTCTTTCAGGTGCTCCTGGACTCTTCTGCCTAAGCCATCCCTTGCTCCCTGAGAACAATAGATGATCGGGATCCTGGAACTGACCTATAGATAAGCAGTGTAAATAGCCTCTCCTTGGGAGTGGGTGTGTGTGGGGTGGGGTGTTTGCATGCTTTATAAGCAGGGCTCAAACCCTGCTGGGTGTCCTTGCTGTGTTCCTGAAATCACTAAATAAACTAGAGCTGATGACTGCAATGCGTCCAGAACCCAGTATTTAATACTACTGCCACAGACAGACTACCACAGCCAATGTTCCCTCTAAGCTGTGGAGTCTTGTGAGCAAAAATTCTACTTCATGAGCTACTGGCATTAAAGTTGTGAGCGAGCGATTTGGCTACTGCATAAATTAGTTTGCTCTGGAGCCATCCTTCCTGAGCAAAGACAAAAATCTGTGAGCCAGAGGCTAAAAAACTGTGAGCTGGCTCACACTAACTCAGCTTAGAGGGAACACTGACCACAGCTACCCGTCTTGATCTCTCTACTATAAGACTCTGAGAGACAATGTGATTAGATCAGGGATGTCAAACATGCGCCCCCGGAGGGCTTCCATCAGGCTTGCAATGGAACTCGCTCTCTCCTGCTTCTTCTTCCAGTTCTGCTGCTGCTGCGTCATCGTAGCTTGCTTTGCCAGACTCTCTCAATCACTCAGGAGAGACAGATAGGCAAGCTTCTATTCCCTGCACTGGCTGAGGCTCCTCCCCCTCCCAGGGGGAGGATGGAATGGCCCAGAGCTTGCTTCCTAGCCAGGCTGCCTCAATCGCACAGGAGAGAAAGGCAAGTCTTTCCTTCCATTGGCTGAGGCTCCTCCCCAACGGGCGGGAGGGAAGGAGGGAGAGCTTGCTTTGCTCGGCTGCCTGGGTTGCATGGGAGAAATACAAAGCACCTTTAAGACCAACATAATTTTATTCAAGGTATGAGCTTTTGTGCGCCTTGCTACAGTGTGTGTGTTTTGTTGAACTTGTTATGCTGTGGGTCTCCAGGTTGCAGCTGGGTTCCCTCCCCCTTTTCACCGTATTCATGCCATCATGATCCAATCTTGCTCAGTAGGAAAGCAATGTAAATTATTTAGCTGAGGAATAACAACAAGCCAGTGAGGTGGATTAGGCTGAGAGTGTGTGTCCACACCAAGTTCACTCAGCACATTTCCTCTGGGGATTTTGAACTTAGACTTCCCAGACAGTAGGCTGATACTGACCACTGAGGAAGACTTTAGTTTTGTAGACAAACACATAGCCCTCAGTCTGTGTCAGGATGCCTTCTTATGTTTTTGGCCAGCACCTGAAGCAATTTATGTACAAAAGCTCACAATGCCCAGCCATTTCATGTTTTCCCCTGGGCCCAAGGTTCAGAACTCTGAGTATGAGCTTTCTGTAGTGAATGTCAATAAATCAAAAGTAGGTTTGAAGCTTACATATACACAGCATACTCAAGATTGTAACAGCACAGACATTTTGATGAAATAATTCAGAGCAAGAGGTGTCAGTTATTAGACACTGTTAAATAAACAAAATATTGGAAGAGTGCTAATGTTTGTGTTTGAGTCCTTTATAAAGTTTTAATCTCCACTACCAGGCATTACATTTTATGACACACATGGCCTGGCCCCACAAGGTCTCATCTATTTCAGATCCAGCCCTCATACCAAATGAGTTCAACACTCCTGGGTTAGAGTGTCAGCCTAGGATGGGGTAACCCAAATTCAAATCCTCACAGACAGGAAATCAAGCTGTCTGGTGACCTTGGGCCAGTCACTTAAGGGAGCGTGCTATATCTCAGAGGGCTGTTCTGAGGTTCACATAGTAGAGGGGAGAACCTGTGGGTTGAGTTCCCCAAGGCAAGTGCAGGATAGAAGACAGAGAAGGCACAACCCATAAAAGACCTAAAATATTCTGGGGGTGGGGTGTGTCTATTTGTCCCATTGAGGAAACCTACATGTACCCCAGCAGGGAACATGAAGCCCCCCACCCCATGAAGCAAACAGTGCCCCCCTATGGTAATTTCAGGTTGAGAAAACAGCCCGGGAGTGGGCAGGCTGAAGCGTCTGCATTCCTGGTCCAAATTGGGCCCCTGTGAACTCGGGAATTGCGTTCCCAGCACAGCCTCACAACCAGTGTTCCCTCTAAGCTGAGTTAGTGTGAGCTAGCTCACAGTTTTTTAGCCTCCGGCTCACACATTTTTGCCTTAGCTCAGGAAGGATGGGCTCCCGGGCAAACTAATTTATGCAGTAGCCGAATCGCTCGCTCACAACTTTAATGCTAGTAGAATTTTTGCTCTCAGGACTCCGCAGCTTAGAGGGAACGTTGCTCACAACATGTGTCTGATCGCAAGGACCAGGGGAAAGGACAGAAAGTGTAGCCAGCGCCTAAGAGTCTTCACGCTAAGGCTAAAGACAGGTGCCGCTTCCTGAGAGCAGTGCCGCCCGTGTGGAATTTCCCTCCCAGTGTTCGGTCTACATTCTTTTCCCTCTTTACAGTTCAGCTGTGTAAAAAAAAAAAAAGAAAGGGGTTCTGCCAGGTTGAAATGGAAGCCAGCTGTGAAGGTCACTCATTGGCAGGTGGCCTGTGATGTCACTGAGGGCCCCTCCAATCCCCAGAGAAGGTGTTGTGTTTTTTTTTAAGTTTCCTATAAAAGCAGTTAATAAGGTGGCGAATTAACAGATGAATGCCCCGATATTCACACTATATCTACGTATTTAAAAGGTGGCCACAAGCCCATGCCAATCATGGGATTGTGTGTGTGTGTGTGTGAAGACTCAGTGCTGAGTCAGCAGCCGTTTCACGGGAAAGCCGTTCCTGCCATTTCAAGCCCGAGAGGAAGCCGGATCCAGAGAGCGAGGCGAGGGGAGCTCTCTTTTTATATCACGTCTGTCTTCGCCCCGAGTGACGCTTGACAAATCTCAGCTGGCAAGCGAGCACCCGGCTCCGACCAAGGCAAACACAATCGCTGGCTCCGAAAAGGCAAGAGAGCGCTTACGGGACTCCAAGCACACTGGCAGTCTTTGTTCTCCCAAGGCTTTGCTATGTCAAAGTCTTCTGTGTAGGCGTTAAACTTTAGGCCGCAAGAAAAAAGAAAAGGCACCGAAAAAACAAAACAAAAAAAAGTTCCTGGCAGCCCGGCCCCGTTGAAGAGAAAGCGAGAGGCGGGCAAGAGATCAGAAGAATGGCACGTTGTAATCTTGGATGCTTTTCGGCCTTTGGGAGGAACAGAACCTGCAGAAATGTTGCCCGGGGCACAGAATACAACTTCCTGAACATCTGAGATTTCGGTTTAAAAAACCAGCAAGTACATGCGAAGGTGGGCCTTAAAGTTGTGTGGGCAGAAACCCACGATGTTCACTCTCTGACTTAGGGTTGCCAGCCTCCTGGTGGCGGCTGGAGATCTCCCGGGATCACAACTGAACCCCAGGCAACAGAGATCAATTCACCTGAAGAAAATGGCCGCTCTAGAAGGTGGACTCTATGGCATTACACCCCACTAAAGTTCCCCCCTTCAAACACTGCCCTCCTCAGGCTAACCCCCCCCCCCAACCTACAGGTATTTCCCGACCTGGAGCTGGCAACCCTACTTTGGCATAAATTCTCCTCACTCCATAATCTTTTCTCTTAAGCAGGGTCTCCACATTTCTGGAGAACTGAGCCGGGACTCATGGAAGCTCACAGTTCAATAAAAGTTAGTCTTTCAGGTGCCACTGGAGTTTTTGTTTCATTTTGATATTGCAGAAGCCGTTTCCACTCAAGAGATCCGTGACAGAACACCTGCCTGCTTCCTAGCACCCATGGGCTTACCTGAGCCTTGGGAATAAACTCCAAAGGGTTTCAAATAGAAGAGAAACATAAAAATGGGAAACTTCAGGTTCCCACTGACCAGTTGACTGTCTAGCAAACCATTAAGCCCATCCCAGACCAGCGTGCCTCCTACCACTGGCGTTTAGAGAAAGACTGCCTCTGGAGGTGGAGTTTTCCATTAGTCATCATGGCTAGTAGCCCTTCCAGGGGTCTTTTTGGAGAAAAAGAGCTGCAAGGGCTCATTAGCATAAGGTATGCTAATAAGCTACTAGGCTATTAGCATAATAGCTCATTAGCATATGCCACACACCCTGACATCACCAGAAGTGATGTCAGAAGGGGAAGCAAAGGGGAGGAAGGCATCTTCAAAAGGTAGCCAGCCCGGGGGGGGGAGTGAAGAATTGGGCCACAGGAGGAAAGAGGGAAGGAAAGAGAGAGACAGTAGAGAGAAGGAAAGAGGGGATAAAAAGAGAGAAGGAAAGCGGGAAAGAAAGAGAAGGAAAGAAGAAGGGAAAGGGGGAAAGGAGGGAAAGAAAGAGAGAGAAGGGAAGAAGGAGGGAAAGAGGAAAAGGAAAGAACAAAAGGAGGGAAAGAGAAGAAGGAGAGAAGGGAAAGAAAGAGAGAGAAGGAAAGAAAGAGAGAGAAGGAAAGAAGGAGGAATAGGGAAAGAAAGAAAAGGAAAGGAGGAACAGAAAGAAGACAAAGAGATGGGGAGAGGGAGGAAGGCTCTCCCACCCCCCATCAAGCCCCCACTCCCCCAGATCCCTCACTTACCCCCATCAATGCCTTCCCCTGGGGCCAGTGTGGGCCCTGGGAGGCAGGGGACGGGGCTCTTCAGGCCGCCCTGGGGCCTCAGCACTTCAGTGCGGGGAGCTGGGGGTGGGGCTTGCAGCACCAAAAGACCCCTGCCCCCTTCTAAAAACCTTTCTAAAAACCCCTTCTAAAACCATCTGTGCTCATAGCCATCATTACATCCATGGGCAGCAAATCCCAGAACTTACTTATTTGTGAAGTATTCATCTTTGTTTGCCCTCAGCCTAGCAGCCAGTCAGTCAGCCTTTATTGGCATAGAACCTAGCAGACTAAATAGCCCTAACTAACCTGACCTCATCAGAGTTTGGAAGCTAAGCTGGGTTGTTCATGGTTAGTACTTGGGTGGGAGACCACAAAGGAAGAGGGTTGTTATGCAGGGAAAGACAATGACAAACCACCTTAAGAATCCCACCATCCAGGGGTTCACCATGAATCCACTGCAACTTGACAACACACTATTATTATAATTATAATTATCATCATCATCATCATCATCCTCAATCTATTCCCCATCGACTTAATTGGGAGCCTCTGACAGAGTCCTACGAGAGAGGGAGAGAAGAACATTCTGCCAATCCACTTTTTCTTCCCCACATACGCATTTACTTTCAGGGTGTTGCTCAATATAATGAAAATACTGGTAGATTAATTGCATGAGTTCTAAATCAGCTACTGAATCCGCAGACCCATCAACCAGCTGCTCTGAAGAAAAGGCATTTGTTTTTAACGCCTAATGCCTGGGTCGTAGAAAGCCCCACCCCAGAAGAGTTATTCCTTCCTCAGGGACACACACACACACACCGAAACACACACACACCAAAGAGAGAGAGAGACAGAGAAATGCCTCTTTGACCAAGAAGAAAGAAAAGAGAAGTTGAAGAAAGGAGAAAGTATTAAGTGCTAATTTCTCATTAGCGACAATAGTAAGATTTTCTATAGCAAACAGGAACCTGGGAAAGTATAAAAGGAAGTACTTCTTCACCCAACGACTGATTAACACATGGAATTCACTGCCACAGAGGTGGTGGCAGCTACAAGCATGGACAGTTTCAGGAGGGAATTAGATAAACATATGGAGCAGAAGTCCATCAGTGGCTATTAGCCACAAGGTACAGATAGGAACTCTCAGTCTGGGGCAAGTGATGCACTCTATTCTTGGTGCTGGGGGGGGCAACAGTGGGAGGGCTTCTAGTGTCCTGGCCCCACTGCTGGACCTCCTGATGGCACCCGGTATTTTGGCCACTGTGTGACACAGGGTGTTGGACTGGATGGGCCATTGGCCTGATCCAACATTGGCTTCTCTTATGTTCTTACGTATTTAGCTGAATCTGACTTAAAATCAAACCCTTCGGGCTATTTAATAGTTTTTTCCTTTGGAAGTTCACCTCTGCTTCCCTGTTTACCCCAATCTGCCCCCCCCCAAGGTAAACTGCAGAGCATAATTTATTTACTTCATTTCTACCCGGCCTTTCTCCCCAAGGGGACCTAAAGCAGCTTACGTTGTTCCCCTCTCCTCCCATTTTATCCTCACAACAACACTGGGAGGCAAAGTTAGGCACAGACTGTGTGACTGGCTCTTCTCAGGGCAGGGAATTGCCATCTTGCGCTTTGCAGAAGTACCAGGCACACTGACCGTCACCATAATTATAAACCAACAAAAAAACTGACTGTGAAATCCTAAGCAGAGTTAACCAGGGCTCTTTTTGTAGCAGGGACTCCTTTGCATATTAGGTGACACACCCCCTAACGTAGCCAATCCTCCAAGAGCTTACAGAGCTCTTCTTACAGGGGCTACTGTAAGCTCTTGGAGGATTGGCTACCTTAGGGGTGTGTCGCCTAATATGCAAAGGAGTTCCTGCTCCAAGAAGAGCCCTGATTATACCCTTTTAAACCCCTTGATTTCCATGGACTTGAAAGGACGCAACTCTATTTATGACGTCACTTCAAACCCCAATTTATTTGGGCTTCTACCCTGCTCTGCTCAGGCACTGATCAACCCCCTCCCCTTTGGCCTGTACCTTTGCTAGACAATTAGATGATCCCAAGGCCAGCTTAGACCTTCATAGCTGTAGCAGCTCTGTCAATCTGACATCTCTATTTGTTTAAAAGACATCTCATACATTAGTACGGAAGAAGCAACTCTTAGGGGGAAAAAACAGGCCCTTGGAAGAATCCAAATATCCAATATTATTTCCTTCCCTAATATTTTACACTCTAGCAAAATGCAAACCGTCTGGTCCCCCCTGGCCTATGAGATGCCAGGCTAACGACAACAAGAGCCAGGGGGTTCTCTTTAGCCACACTGATGCTATGGAATGAGCTCCCGGCTGAG
Organism: Gekko gecko; assembly: GCA_029375565.1. NCBI lineage: Eukaryota > Metazoa > Chordata > Lepidosauria > Squamata > Gekkonidae > Gekko > Gekko gecko. Next base: position 35,846,121 of record JAPDNY010000017.1, on the reverse strand, counting down.
ATCCAAGCACTATGGGATTTACAACAATTCCGTAGAGCAGTGAAGACTGAGCTCTTCCACCAAGCATTTTATATGCTGCCACACCGGTAGTACCGCAACAGCATTAGCCACAGGCATTTTGATATGCTTGCCATACCGGCACCAGCAACTTTATGCAGCACTTTATATGGAACGCCGCCATATCTTAATGTATTTTAATGTAATTTTAATGTAATTTTAATGTAATTTTAATGTAATTTTACTGTAATTTTACTGTAATTTTACTGTAATTTTAATGTAATGTAATGTATTTTAATGTAATTGAGCATTACTCCATTGGATTGTACTGTATTGTTTTTAGATGGAGTAAGACTGTGTTTACATTGTATATTGGTTTTAACTGTTGTAAGCTGCCCTGGGCTGCCTTGGCGTCCAACAAATAAATAAAAGTCCAACAAATAAATAAATAAATAAATAAATCCCACCAAGGGGTAAAAATCAAGTACTTCCATCTCGGTCTCATTTTTACCCAGAAAACTGTGAGCAGGTTTGTCTTCCATCACACGGATTCTTCGAGCTCCAGCAGGGATTACGGTGGCTTCGATATAACCTAGGCAGACAAGGCAAATACGTGAATGATGTAGGAATAATAATCGAAAGGGTGTAGGGAATAGACAGTGGGCCCTAGCAATTTATCATGCGGACAGTATAATTTTTTAAAAAAACACCCAACTCCAATTGAGATTATCAGTCAGAAATAATGCATCGTTTCCAGTGCCTTGATCCTGAAGAGCAAAGAAGAAAATCTCTCTCTCTCTCTTTCTCTCTCTGCATTAAAAAAACTGCAGTGACAAACTGTGTCAGTTTAATTTTCTGTCTCATGGCTTGTTTACATGGAGCAGACAATCCCCCTGAATCAAACACCTCAAGGAACCCTGGCTTGTTTCAGCTACACATCCTCGCTCTGATAATTCAGTGTCCCTTTGTGTTTACAGACAACCCTTCCTTTCACGCACCTTCACGCAGAGACAAGGAGCTGCCTTAGGCAAAATTAGGCCTGTGGCCCACTGGCTTTGACTTGGCGACAGCTCTTTAAGGCAGGATTCCCAAATCTCGCTCAGCTTGTGAGCGTGGGGCACTCTTTGAATTTTGAAAACGTGGAGTGAAGGGGCAATGCCGTAAAAATGGCGGCCATTAAGTGCTGGGGCCCAAGCACTGAACACTGGGAAGTTCCAAGCTGAGCATCTTAGTAGCTGCCTGAAGACGGAAAGGTGAAGCTGTGATGCCTTCCTGGGCCCCAATAAAGTGAAGGAAAGCCAAGGACGGCTCTTGGCTTTGAGGAAGAAGGAAACTGGAGCCAGGACACTTTGGAAGCTACCTTCCACTGATACAGCCCGTTGAGCCATCAAGGTCAGTATTGTCTACTCAGACAGGCAGCGGCTATCCAGGGTTTTTTTTTTTGGTGGGGGTCTTTCACATTACTTACTACCAGCTGCTTTCAGCTGGAGATGCCAGAGGTTGAACCTGGGACCTTCGGCAGGCCAAGCAGACGATCTGCCCCTGAGCCACAACCCCTACCCCAACGCCAACGCCTTTGTCTACGTAGCTGCTCCCTGTTAATTTAGAAACACAGTCCGGAATCAACGGCCTCTAAAACAAACTCGAGTATCCCTCCGTGAAGACACTTTCAGGCGGGTAGCCATGTTGGTTTGCAGGAGAACAGCTAGACGCCTAAAGACCATCACGATTTCCAGGGCATAAGATTTCAAGAGTCAGAGCTCCCTGGATCTCCCGGGTTGTCTTTTTAAGGTGCTACTGGACTCAGCTCTTGCTGTTCAGGTACCCTAACTCTGGTCTGCAGAGCATTATCGCCACAAACCAGAGGCTTAAAACCACAACATCTCCAGCAATGGAATCTATGTGGCCAGGCCACCGAACAATGGGTTGCGGTTCCTTCTCGCTTCCGACCTTTCGCGGCTCCTGTTCATCCAAGGTTCTGCAAGAGGCAACGTGTCGGAAGACGAAAGGACCCCACGGGCGCCCCTTTTGATGTGCATTATTATTTCCCCCTTTTGTTCTCCCCTTTGCTCTCTTCATCCCGATATTACATTTCCATATCGCCCAATCTCTCCACCTGACTGCGTATCAACCCCTTTCATTTTCTTCTCTGCTCCTCAGGTTACCGAAGAAACAACTCAACATCCCCCGGAGGGAAGAGAGTTGCAGCAGCAGGAATGCCGAATAAAGACTCCTGTTGAGGCCAGCCTGACAGATTTGGCATTTCGCTGATTAGAAAGTGTGTTGCAACCAAGTTGTACCTTTCGTAATGGAATCTGTAAGCATTAAAGCAAACAGAAGTCTGACAGGTCACTTGGCGTTGGGTTTTTTTCTCTCTCCTTTCTTCCCTGACGTCCAACTCAAGATACTAACTGACATTCTGATTGGCAAATTCTAACAGGGCAAAAATCTTTCCGCGAAACTTGGGTGCTGACATACAGACCCAACCGACAGCAACCACCCGACAGGACAGAAGTGATTAATGACAAGAAAGGGAAAAAAGAAATAAAACAAGCAAACACCTTGTAATCACACCCAGTCACCATTGTTAGGAAGTCACCTTGGAACATGCCCCAAACCTACTGTGCGTCGTATTAATTTATTATTTGGAAAAAAAAATACAAACGTGCAGTTAATCCAAGTGGTGGCATACCCAGGGCCCATCTCGGTTTTCGCAGCACAAAAAGCTCACCTTTCCCAGGATATTAAATATAAAGAGTGGTAAAAAGTGCCATCCAGTCGCAGACGACTTAGGGCGACCCCCTGGAGGGTTTTGAAGGCAAGAGACATTCAAAGGTGGTCTTGTCATGGCCTGCCTAGTATGGCCGCAGTCACGCACACTAAATAATCCACTTTCAATCCACTTTCAGTGCACTTTCTAACTGGATTTTACTGCGTGGACTGGCAAAATCCAGTTGGAAAGTCCATTGAAAGTGGATTGTTTAGTGTGTGTGACCGCAGTCTTTGTTTAGCGACTCTGGTATCCCTTGGTGATCTCCTATCCAAATATTGAGCAGGTTCAACCCTGCTTAGCTTCTGAGATCTGACAAGATCAAGCCAGCCTGGGCTATCCAGGTCAGAGTAAAAGATATATAGGAACAGAGAAAATCTGAGGGGCAGGTCTGCTCTGGAGACGTATTTGCTGTGTTTATATCAAACGTACAAACTTCTCCACAGGGTCAGGTGAAACCAGTTCTCCGCCATAACGTGACAGGCAGCTTGATGGATCAGACCACCTCATCCAGCATCCTGTTTCACACAATAGCCAACCAGGTGCCCTGGAGGGCCAAAAAACAGTGATCTCCTAGCACTGGGATTCGGAGGTTTACTGCCAATGAATATGGAGGTTCTCCATGTCTGAGCACTGGGCTGATTAACTAGAACTGAAGATATTTTGAGCCCTGCACCCAATCTCTCAGCTCCAGCACAGATCTTTGTACCCCCATCTGTTTTAAAACTGATTTGACTTTTTTAAAAGATAAGCAGAACCATTATACGATTAACTGAATGAATGTATGTACGTTTTTAAAAAGCTGGACATGTTATTGCTTGATTTGTTCAATTGTGTGCCACTGCTCTAAGTCCAGTGTCCGTGAACCTTACTTTTGGGAGGGCACACAGTACAATTCTTGGGCATGTTCCTTTGGAAGAAAAGGCAGATGGGAGCTTTATGCTCGCTTTCCAGCAAACGGCAGGTTACGGAAACCTAATCCCGTCAACCAATTCCAGAAATGTCCTACAGGTACATGCAAGCTCACAAACAAGCGTAGGATCATATTTCCAGGGCTGCTTTCCTGGGCTTCAGAACTCATTTGTCACTGCTTCCTGAGGGACTAATAAATTATCGGAAAGAAGCTTGCCAACATTTGGAGAAAAGGTAGCTTTTAATAACCTTCTCCGTTACATGCAAGCCACAGTCCTCGTAACCATTTGTAACCAGCTTCTCCACCAGAAAGAGCAACGGGTCTCAATTATTCTGACTAATGGAAATCCCATTATCTAGACGGATTTTTCTCACTCTAAAAGAGGACACTTCAAAACCCTCACAGGAAGACTTCATTATTTGGCAATTCAAAGAACCGTTCGTAAAAGTGGCTCTGGGAACAGCTCTCTCTTTCTGGCACGCAACAATCTTTCTGGATTGTCTGGGTTACATCAACGTCTCAGGAATGCAAAACCGTGAATGCAAAAATTATAGGGTAGACCCCGAGTTAGAGGAGACACCTGGACAAAGAGGGAGAGGGAGGGGGGGGAATGGAAGAAAGAAAAGCTTTCGCTGCTATGAAGATTAATATATATATGGAAGGTGGCTACTGCATCTCCAAGAAGACCAGAAAGAACCAGCCGAAGAAAAAAAAATAATGCTAAAGTAAGCTTTTTGTGGGTTGCTATTACAAGGCAAAGTTACATTTCCCCAGACAGTGAAAACAGATGTTAGTGTGATTTTCAGTGTGAAGGCCGGACTACTAAATAGTTGGTATGGATCCTATTGGAAGGTAATCTCTTGAGTGAAGTCGATGCTATACCATGGCTATAAGCATTATCTTTGGGGGGGACACACCTTACAACGCCCTTCCATTGAGAAGCAGCTTGCTAAGCTGAGTTGAATGGAAGAAATGACAAACTCGAAACTGAAAGCCATGGAGAAGTTAGTCTTCTTTCCCTATGAAGAAAGGTTAAAACGCTTGGGGCTCTTTAGCTTGGAGAAACAACGGCTGAGGGATGACATGATCAAGGTTTATAAGATTATGAATGGGATTGAGCAGGTAGAGAAAGAAGTACTTTTCTCCCTTTCTCACAATACAAGAACTCGTGGGCACTCCTTGAAATTGCTGAGCAGTCGGGTTAGAACAGATAAAAGGAAGTACTTCTTCACCCAAAGAGTGATTAACATATGGAATTCACTGCCACAGGAAGTGGTGGCAACTACAAGCATGGACAGTTTCAAGAGGGAATTAGATAAACATCTGGAGCAGAAGTCCATCAATGGCTATTAGCCACAGAGTGTAGATGGGAACTCTCAGTCTGGGGCAGGTGATGCCCTCTATTCTTGGTGCTGGAGGGGGGGCAGCAGTGGGAGGGCTTCTAGTGTCCTGGCCCCACTGCTGGACCTCCTGATGGCACCTGGTATATTTTAGCCGCTGTGTGACAGAGTGTTGGACTAGATGGGCCATTGGCCTGATTCAACATTGGCTTCTCTTATGTTCTTATGTTCCAGTCTTGTTGTAGCTGATGCAGGATTTGAAGGGCCCAGAGAATAGGGCTACCAGCCTGCAGGTCCAGGCGGGGAAGCCCTGCCCCCAAGAGTGACCACCCACCCAGATCTTTTTGTGAGCAGGTGAGGGGGGCACAGTGTGTGGCGCTGGGGGAAATCAGTGCCATGGCCCCCACCCTGCTCACAAAAAGACCCTTCAAAGGGTCTTTCTGTGAGCTGAGTGTGAGGTCGACGACCACCTCCTCCCTCCCTCCTGCTAGATTTAAAAGGCCCTCCAGCTGGTCAGCAGGCCACGTGGTCCCCGCCGATCAGCTGAAGTCCTTTAAATCAGACAGGAGGGGAGGGAGGGGGTGGCCGGGCAGGTGGTTGCTCTTGGGGGTGGGGCTTGAGGGCATCCCCGCCCACCCCTGGAACACCCCCCAAATCTCCCTGCCAGAGCGACAAGGAGACCTTGCAACTCCAGGAGAGAAACTTGCAGTAAAGCAAATCCATCAGCGGAGGTGTGCATATGAGGAGCTGCCCATGGCCCCAATATGAGTTATAAATATTGATGTTTGGACTTCTCACTGTTTGAGAAATTTGACTTGGACAATTTCTGAACATTATTTAGGTATTTGGACCATGCGTTCCGTTATTTTGTATTTTTGAGTGACCGATTTGCATGGTATATCTTATATATATTTTTGATAAGCTACAGCACTTATGTAAGTTCATGTCATTGCATTGTCTGTTGAATGTTTTTCGTTATTTTTGCACGGGTTTCATTTTTTTAATAGCCTCCCGGTGGGAGCTGGGGCTCTCTCAGAATTACAGTTGCTCTCCAGACTACAGAGATCAGTTCCCGTCTGTCCCGAGCCCTGCCCTTCACAGCCTCCATAGGTTCCATGGGAGGGGGGATGAAAGTGGGAACCTGGAGGCACCTTAGCCCAGACCATGTGGACAGGAGTTCTGCAGCCACCAACTGCATCGCTGGTATGTATGTATGTATGGAGGGCTTTTTTTCGTAGAAAAAGCCCAACGGGAACTCATTAGCATAATAGGACACACCCAACAGCAGAAACTCATTAGCATATTAGGCCACACCCTGACAGCACAGCTCATTAGCATATTAGGCCACACACCCCGTGTTACCAGAAGTGTGGTCATCTAGCCACACCCACCTTTTGCTTCTTATTCTGTTTACCTTATTTGTTGTCAAAACCCAGGGCTTTTTTTGTAGCAAGAACTCCTTTGCATGTTAGACCACATACCCCTAATGTAGCCAATCCTAATGAGTTTCTGCTGTTGGGTGTGGCCTATTATGGTAATGAGTTCCTGCTGGGTGTGGCCAACTCAGGAGCCAGCCGGAACTCCGCTCCTGTGCGTTCCTGCCCCAAAATAGCCCTATATGTATGTATGTATGTAAAGAGGCCATTAGATTGTAGCCAATTTATGGAGACCCTCTGTAGGGTTTTCAAGGCAAGAAATGAATGGAGGTGATTTGCCATCGTCTGGCATCTGCACAGTGATGGCGGACTTCCTTGGTGGTCTCCCATCCAAATACTAATCAGGGTTGACCCTGCAAAGCTTCCAAGATCTGATGACATCGGACTACCCTGGGCCACCCAGGTCAGGGGCATAGCTAGTGTCCTATGGAAATCCAGACGATGCTTTCTGAAGAGAACATAGCTTTCCAGACAGTCCAGGCAAGGGAGTAGATGAACTCCATTATGATGATCTTATGCGTAGAATTCTGCTTCGCCTAATCATGAACTAAGAACCCCACACTGTACTCAGCCCGTTCACGGGGAGGGCGGGGTAGAAATCTAAATAAAATAAAATAAATTATCCTGTGGCCACATTGGGCCCTGCCTACCCTGTTCAGGGCACTTTCTGCACTGATAAGAACTAGAAACCTATTCTACCTTGGGAACAAAGCTAGCTTCTCCATGGCAACTCCAGCTGTTGACATTTCTGCCAGAGGGCTACATTCAGTGCCGAATGGGGGTAGAGGAAGGGCCCACTATGGAAATCTAACTGAATAGTTTAACAAAACATCCAGCCAGAAACAGAACAGGGTTCATGGCTTATCCAATCGGGGTAAATTTCAATGAATTAAGTCAGCTGCAGGCAGAAGTCTACATATCCCCCTTATCAACTCTGCAGTTTCCCTGCGTCCAAATTTGGTAAGGAGATGTCATTCGCATCGTCATCCATGATGGTTTTTAAAAAAGGATTTTGTACATTGCAGTCCTAAGCAGAGTGATGTTCTTCTATGCTCACGGACTTCAGTGGATTTAGAAGGGTGCAACTCTGCTCAGGACTGGACTGGATAGCCAGTCCTTTCTTCTTCACGACAGGAAGAGGACTCATTCATCCCTGTTCTCACAACTCCGCGACCACCTAATCTTCTGTTCACTTCTAGCCATGGGATTGCCGGTCTGAGACAGAAATGCACGCATCACGAAGCCATGGACAGATTTCAAAGCCATCGCCCCGTTTCTGGATGGCCGCTTTGGAACTTCTGGTGGGGCTGATGCCAACGATGCAGACTACCATCGAAGCCCGCTGGGGGTGACCCTGGGCCAGTCACACGTGCTCCACCCAAGCTACCTCCCAGGGCTGTTGCCAACAGAAAACAGAGGAGAGAAGAACCACGTAAGCCCCTTTGGGTATACCTCACTGGGGAGAAAGGCAGGGTACTAAAAGAAGGAAAATAAATAAAGTTGTTGCCTCCTGCACTTTTCTGAGGCAGCTCCTGCTCAGCTGAGGTAGAGAAAAGGCTTTGGGGAGCACAGAAGTGGGCCTCAGGAAACCCAGGAATGGGGAGCATGTTGGGATAAAACTAGGGTTGCCAACCTCCAAACGAGGCCTGGAGATCTCTGGCTATTACAACTCACCTCTAAACAACAGAGATCAGTTCCCCTGGAGAAAATGGCTGCTTTGGAGGGTGGACGCCATGGCGCTGTACCCTGCTGAGGTCCCATCCTTCCCAAACCCTGTCCCCCCCAGGCTCCATTCCCCAAATCTCCAGGTATTTCCCAACCCAGAGCTGGCAACCCTAGCTGAAACATCCTGAAAGGAACGACTGCATTCAAAAAGACCAGTGCAAAAGAACTGCACACCAGGATGTGGTTTCCTTGGCAAATGGCTAAAAATAGAAACAAAGTCCTTATGAGGAAAGGCCTTGTGTATTTTTCTCTGCAAACCCAGAGAGTCGCGCTGCACAGCAAAAGGCTTTCAAATTTATCCATGGCTTCTTTAAAACGACCCTTCCCCCCCATGATGCGGCTTTCTGATTTCCACCAACCAGGAGAGAGACAGAGAAAGACCCAACACCAAACTGTTATCTACCCCCCAGAGCAGAGAGCAACTGGGCATCTTACACGAGAAACACTTGGGAGTTGCCTTTGCTTTGGACATCACACACGTGGAAACCTTCTTACATTGACTATTGGATACTGGGGAACAGAAAAGGAATTGGCAGCAGGTTTAGTTCCATCGACAAAACTCATCTGCACAGGTCAACGGTGCTCATTCGTGGCCCCCACACAACACCCCTTTTCAAAGATAAATACAGTTTCATGACAACTGACTTTGCGGTAAGTCATTCAAAGTCCTTCCTTTCCGGAGTGGTCCGCTTCCAACAGGAGATGCAAGTGTCAACACAGGCGTCACTGGAGCTCTCCGGGTTCATGAGGCATTTTTGAAGAACTTAGGATTCATTTCATGATTGTAAAATTCAGGTTATCTCCAAACAAAGCAAACTCCATTCCGGTCTCTCTGTGGAAGCCAGTTCCCAACAAGCCCATCACACTGTAGTGTACACTGTATACACAGACCCAATACACCGAACCTGCACTGAGGTTATTAGGGCCCAATGATACAAGATGTTTTTAATGAGGACCCGACTCACTTTCGTTTTTAAAGCCTGTGGGGACCCGATTCGGCTCAGGATCTTGGTGTTAGGGGAAGAGGGGCACCTGCTTTCTCTCCTGTGGCATTTCACTGAGCTGAAAAAGGCCTGGAGGGTAGTTATTTATATTACTTTGGTTATTAGGGCCCAATGATACAAGATGTTTTTAATGAGGACCCGACTCACTTTCGTTTTTAAAGCCTGTGGGGACCTGATTCGGCTCAGGATCTTGGTGTTAGGGGAAGAGGGGCTCCTGCTTTCTCCCCTGTGGCATTTTACTGAGCTGAAAAAGGCCTGGAGGGTAGTTATTTATATTACTTTGGTTATTAGGGCCCAATGATACAAGATGTTTTTAATGAGGACCCGACTCGCTTTTGTTTTTAAAGCCTGTGGGGACCCGATTCGGCTCAGGATCTTGGTGTTAGGGGAAGAGGGGCTCCTGCTTTCTCCCCTGTGGCATTTTACTGAGCTGAAAAAGGCCTGGAGGGTAGTTATTTATATTACTTTGGTTATTAGGGCCCAATGATACAAGATGTTTTTAATGAGGACCCAACTCACTTTCGTTTTTAAAGCCTGTGGGGACCCGATTCGGCTCAGGATCTTGGTGTTAGGGGAAGAGGGGCTCCTGCTTTCTCCCCTGTGGCATTTCACTGAGCTGAAAAAGGCCTGGAGGGTAGTTATTTATATTACTTTGGTTATTAGGGCCCAATGATACAAGATGTTTTTAATGAGGACCCGACTCACTTTCATTTTTAAAGCCTGTGGGGACCCGATTCGGCTCAGGATCTTGGTGTTAGGGGAAGAGGGGCTCCTGCTTTGGCATTTCACTGAGCTGAAAAAGGCCTGGAGGGTAGTTATTTATATTACTTTGGTTATTAGGGCCCAAAGATACAAGATATTTTTAATGAGGACCTGACTCACTTTCATTTTTAAAGCCTGTGGGGACCCGATTCGGCTCAGGATCTTGGTGTTAGGGGAAGAGGGGCTCCTGCTTTCTCCCCTGTGGCATTTTACTGAGCTGAAAAAGGCCTGGAGGGTAGTTATTTATATTACTTCGGACTTGCCCATGGCACCGAACTTGCCACTTGCCAATTAGTTAAAAAATGTTTTGGTTCGTTAGGCCTGAAGAGAACAGGGCTACTGCAGGTAGAAACTAGTAGAGTTCTCAATAGCCAGGGGTCATGTGTGAGGAAGACAGTTTAGCCTACACCTGGTGGTGCCAGAGTATTACCAATTTATTTTTTTCTCCAGGTAAGTGAATGGTAGATATCCACTCCTATGGGAGAAAGTGAAATACTGAGCTGTGGACACCATTGCAGTGAAGGAAAGATCTACCCTCTGGACTTGACATGGTGTCTTCCATTTTCCTTCATAGGAAACTGGCAGAAAGAAGGAATATGACCTCATACATTCTTCCCACAAAACCTTGTGACATACAATGTGTCCACATATATATCACTGTCATAACTATGTGTGTGTATGTGTGGGTGTTAGTACATAATAAAAATACACTATGAGCCAGCAGATTTATCGTCTCTCCTCCTGTAGCTGAAGAAAAATGGGTCACCTTGGCCAGTGAAGCCACACTGGGAACTCTATGAAGCAGTACTTCAGGTTCTATGCCACCATTTTGTCAGTATCTGGTAGCTTCCTTCCCCAAACTTCCCCAATGCTGGGCCACTACCATTCTGGCAGCCTTCAATATATTTAATACGAGTTACAGACCTTCCTTTTTACCGACAATTTCCAAATGATAAGGATATGAGGTAATTTGATAACTGAACATTTCCTGAACATTCTTCAAAACTAGTTGTCAGAAATTTTGCATCCAAAAGATACTGATTTTCCCCCCATATTTTCTAGGACCCTGTTGGAATGTCTCTATGTCACTGCCGAAAGTTTGCAGCAGGGCTGGCAGGCCTTGCCGAGAGGCGCATGCAATCTGATTACTCAAGCTCAAGAAAATAATCACTCAAGACAAAAGCAAGATCTTCGCGAGCGTTTTGGAACTAGCCAAATATCCACTGCTAGCAACACGGCTGTGACCAGAGCCTCGGTCTTCTTGAATCCTGGGCTTTCATGGCTGGCTGCCTCCACAGAGTATGGGAAACAAAACAGGCTGGCCACGATATAGAATTATTTTCATCAGGGCTTTTTTGGTAGAAAAAGGCCAGCAGGAACTCATTAGCATAATAGGCCACACCCCAAGACAGTGCAGCTCATCAACATATTAGGTCACACCCCCATGCCTTTCCTTGGCTTGTCTGGGCACCCTGCGGCTGCAGGGAGCCCAGGAAAGCCCCCTTGAAGGGAAGGGAAGGCAATTTAAAGTGCCTTCCTTTGGCTTGCCCAGCCGCCCTGCAGCTGTGGGGAGCACAGGAAAGCCCCCCCTTGAAGGGAAGGGAAGGTAATTTAAACTGCCTTCCTTTGGCTTGCCCAGCCGCCCCGCAGCTGTGGGGAGCCCAGGAAAGTCCCTCCTTGAAGGGAAGGGAAGGCAATTTAAACTGCCTTCCTTTGTCTTGCCTGGGCGCCCCGTGGCTGTGGGGACCCGGGCAAACCCACCCTTAGACAGGCCGGGGAAGGTATGCCTCCCCGATCCTTCAAGGCCCCCTCCTGGCCCACCCGCCTTGGAGTCACCAAGGGGTCACTCTCCAGGCCTTCCCTCTGTAGCCACACAGAGGTTTTGGCTGCAGTGGGCGTGGCCAACTCTGAAACCAGCCGGAACGCCATTCCTGTGCGTTCCTGCCCCAAAATAGCCCTGATTTTCATGAATGCCCATTTAAAGTGTTCACTGCCATGAAGTTAAGATGGATAGCAAAGAAACTTCCCTTATAAAGCCAGTTAAGGCAAGGTCCAATCGTACAATCAGTACTTGCAAGTTCAGGAGTTCACTGCTGAACCTAATGGGCCTGATAGATTCAGAGGGTAGCCCTGTTGGTCTGCAGTAGGACAGGTAGATTCAAGTCCAGTCGCACCTGAGAGACCAACAAGATTTTGGGGGTCTCAGGGAGCTTTGACTCTCGAAAACATATTCCCCCGAAATCTTTTGGTTGAGAACAGCAACAGTTTCCATCCTAGCTGGCACCCTTTTCCATTCCTGCTGCTTCTTATATCTTCCTTGCCCTCCCCTCCCCTGCCTACGAAGTAGCCAGCAGTCTGAAACTGGAGAAATTAGTACACGCCATCGGATCTGTTTGAAATGTGTTATTAAGATTTTTTCTATTGTGATACGTTTTTATGAATGTTGGACATCACCCAGAGCCCTGCATTAGCAGGGACTGAGCAATTAACAAAACTTAAATGTTTGGTGTAGTGGTTAAGTGAGCAGACTCTAATCTAGGAGAACCGGGTTTGATTTCCCCACTCCTCCACTTGCAGCAGCTGGATGACCTTGGGCAAGCCATAGTTCTGTCAGAGGTGTCCTTGAAAAAGAGCAGTTTCTGCCAGAGCTCTCTCAGCCCCACCTACCTCACAGGGTGTCTGTTGTGGGGAGGAGAAGGGAAAGGAGTTTGTAAGCTGCTCTGAGACTCCGAGTGAAGGGTGGGGTATAAATCCAATCTCTTCTTCTTCTTCTTCTTCTTCTTCTTAATAAATAAATTTTGTTACTCTATAAAGTGCATAAGCAATGTACGTTTTAACTGTTTAATCTTCATCTACTTTTAGTGTTGTTTAAGCTGTTTGAATGCAGAATGTGCTATCACCAAATGTCTTTTCTTGATTTTGCATATTTCTAACCGGTGAACAGTTCTGTACCATGTAATACTTGTCTTTGTTATGGAAAAACGCAATAAAAAATTATTATAAAAAAAATAAAATAAAAAAAATAAATCTTCTTGTTCTCTAAGGTGCTCCTGAACTCAAGTATATCTGTCCTGATGGTTCCATGACTCTTTCCATCTTTTACAGTGAAAACAGAACCATCACAGCAACAGAATTTTAACGTTCCTATTTCTGTTAACGCTTTTGTCTTTAGCAACCTGGATTACGATTTCCAACAAAAAGAAGCGTGATTACCCTTCACCAAACATAAATCAACAATATTCAGTTCTGACGTATTACGTGGACTCACTAATTTTCTTCAATTATTTCTGATCTCGCCTCACGCAGCACTGGAACCACCTGTGCTTTAAGAAGCTCTGCCGCTCCAAAGCCAAACAAGTGACTTCATAATCCTTCGCTGGCCCAGCTCAGAGAGCTGCCAGAGGTCAGGACAGGTGGCTCATGTTAACTGAAGGCAGCATTATGAGAAATGTAAGTTTTAACCCTGCGTGAGCTCTTTATTGAAACGAATGAGAACTCCATCACCCGGTAGACCGCGGAAATCCTGAAATCCCTCACCAAGACCGTTCCATGTGCGGTAATACCTGTTAACTGATTGAGCCCATGGATTTTGGATAGATGCCACAAGTTCTACATGGGAATCCGACGTATTCAAGTCAAGTCGGCCTTTATTGGCATAAAATTATCAATACAATTACTAAGATTAAAACCAGTTGAGGCACACGAATAAACCCAGTGAAACCTACCTATAAAATTCTAAAAAATCATTCGACGCCGCTGTGAGGTCAGGCAGAGAAACTTAGCGACCTTCTCTGTGATGTCTGGCCTAGAATCACTTAAGAACCTTGGGTGCATCAGAGCAAGCTCCCATATTGATTAGAAAAGGATATAAGTATCTAATCCTTAGGTCCGTATATAAATTGCAGTGCAGAAGCACATGAGTGATGGATTCCACACAATTCTTTCTGCACGGACAGAGTCTGGCCAAATGGGGAACCTAATTAAATCTGCCAGATAGAATGGCAGACGGCATGGCGTGACATCTGGCCAGGGTGAATGCTCTATGCCGTCGGGGGACCTGCAGAGAGGATAGATATGAAGCTGACATCCCTGTTGTAAGGGGGATCTCAAAGTCCAGGGGAGAGCAGGTTTTATTGGCTAAGCTATATAGCTTTTGAGGAGCTGCGGTGGCTCAAGTGGTTAAGATGCTGAACTGCAGGCTGTGGAAGGTCAGTAGTTCAGCAGTTCGAGACCCGAGAGTGCCACATGACGGAGTGAGCTCCCGTCTCTAGTTCCAGCTCCTGCCAACCTAGCAGTTCGAAAGCAAGAAATTGCAAGTAGATAAATAGGTACCACTTCAGTGGGAAGGGAACAGCGTTCCGTGCGCCTTGGTATTTAGTCATGCCGGCCACATGACCACGGAAACGTCTTTGGACAGCGTTGGCTCTTCGGCTTTGAAACGGAGATGAGCACCGCAACCCTAGAGTCGGATTCGACTGGCTTTCGAGCAAGGGAACCTTTACCTTTACCTTATATAGCTTTTGACGCTCCACGTCTAGCAGTCTGGTTTTGGTCTGTTGGAATGCAGCAGCAAAAGGCAACATGGACAGAGATTCCAGGGAAAGGCCCAGTGCTTTGATTGAATCCTGCGTATTAATCAGAATGGGAGCTCACAGAAGTCCGACCATCTCTGATTTTAGCACGCATACACTCTGGAGCATGGGCTTGAACACTGTGAATCTAGGGAGCGACATGAATAGAACAATAACAGTTGAGACGCCTAAAGTTCCTAAGATCCCCCACCAATGTTCCCTCTAAGCTGCGTTGTCTCGTGAGCAAAAACCCTACTTTGCGAGCGACTGGCATTAAAGTTGTGAGCGAGCCATTTGGCTACTGCATGCATTAGTTTGCTCTGGAGCCATCCTTCCTGAGCTAAGACAAAAATGTGTGAGCCAGAGGCTAAAAAACCATGCGCTAGCTCACACCAGCTCAGCTTAGAGGGAAGACTGTCCCCCACGGAGATCTGAATGCGTAAGGCAAGATCGGTGGGACAGAAAGGTTGGCATGTTCTGAAACGACGCAACCAAACAGAGGGAGGAAGTCCTCCAAACAAGGGGGAAAGGAAACAAATAAAGACCTCTGAACAGAGGGCAAGCAGCCACAGTGTGAGTAATGTTGGCCCCGGTCATACGGGCCAGAAAACGTGGGGGAGAGGCGTGGCAATTTGCCCCGGAGCTAAATAAGGCGCAGTAGCCCGATCTCACGGACCACTGGGTTGCCACGCTCCAGCTCTGCGCCACGATCACACCGCGCTGCTGCAGCGCGGCAAAAAAGCAACATAGCAGACCACGCATGTGCGAAGTGTTGCAAAGTGCACATGCGCTGTGGGGGGCGGCCGCTGTCGGTGACTTGTGTGTGCGCATGCGCTGTTCAGCGTTGGTGCGCATCCCAGGGAAACTTACAACATCCGGAAACCCTGGGCACATGGGTGGGCGTCGGAAGCCGCGGGATACCGGCGCTCCCGCGATCAGACGCCAGCCTTTGCTCCGGGGTTTCCAGAAACTAGTACCTCGGACCTACTAGTTTTTTACTCCGCGTTTTCGGAAGGAAGCCGCAGGTTGGCCATGGGAGCACTACGCCTCCCAGATGTGCTCGTGTG
Organism: Gekko gecko; assembly: GCA_029375565.1. Taxonomy (NCBI): domain Eukaryota; kingdom Metazoa; phylum Chordata; class Lepidosauria; order Squamata; family Gekkonidae; genus Gekko; species Gekko gecko. The sequence goes on along the minus strand of JAPDNY010000017.1, from coordinate 35,830,536 downwards.
AACGTGCATGGAAAGTCCGCAGGGCTCCCGTGCCTTCAGCGGGGCAAATGCTCAGTGTGAACAGGGCCTATGTTTAATTAAGGATAAACTTAAACTTGTGCTCTGAAACTGCAGCATCTGAACGAAGGATTAAATTATGAGTGACGTCACTCCACGCCTATATCAACTCAAGCATGGCACTGTTATTCAGCTGAGCTTCTTTACTTCTCCTTCAAACTTCCACATGCTTTACCCTCTGGGAGCACAGACGTTCTTGCTTTTCATTTAACCGCATACCAAGCGACTCAGACTGTGGAATGGGCTACTTACCCATCCCCTTGGTATGGTTGAAATCTCCTTTCACTACTTTGCAGGTCTTGCCGTCTCCGTTGCAGACTCCGCAGCGGTCTTCTTTGGCAGCCGAGCCGATGATCCCATCACAGCCAATTTTCTAATAATAATAAGAGGCTCTTCGTTACTTCGATGGAAAGGAGATGAGCCAAGAATACAACCCGCAACCGAAAGAGAACGCCAGAAGTCAGTAGCAGCGCTGGGCAGTATAAAGGAACAACTATTACATTCAAATAATTTCAAGGCGGGTAGCCATGGGAAGAAGCGCGCGTGCACGTGAAAGTTTATACCCCAGAATCAAACTTTGTTGGTCTTTTAGGTGCCACTGGACTCAAACATTGAAATAATTGTCGTCAAAAGAAGACCCTGGAATCAATATTCCCTCTAAGCTATGGAGTCTCGTGAGCAAAAATTCTACTTTGTGAGCTACCGGCATTCAAGTTGTGAGCCAGTGATCTGGCTGCTGCATAGATTAGTTTGCTCTGGAGCCCTCCTTCCTGAGCTAATACAAAAAATGTGTGAGCCGGAGGCTAACAAACTCTGAGCTAGCTCACACTAACTCATCTTAGAGGGAACACTGCCTGGAATACTGATCTATTTAACACTAAGAAGAATCTCGTTAATAAGAAAAAAAGGAGCATATCTGAAACAATTGAAGCATATTAGGAGTCAGCTATAGCATAAGATTATGGAGCTGCGGTGGCTCAAGTGGTTAAGACGCTGAACTGCAGGCTGTGGAAGGTCAGTAGTTCAGCAGTTCGAGATCCGGGTGCCGCATGACGGGGTGAGCTCCTGTCTCTAGTTCCAGCTCCTGCCAACCTAACAGTTCGAAAGCAAGAAATTGCAAGTAGATAAATAGGTACCGCTTCGGTGGGAAGGTAACAGCGTTCCGTGCGCCTTGGTGTTTAGTCATGCTGGCCACATGACCATGGAAATGTCTTCAGACAGTGCTGGCTCTTCGGCTTTGAAATGGAGATGAGCACTGCAACCCTAGAGTCGGATTCGATTGGCTTTCGAGCAAGGGAACCTTTACCTTTATAGCATAAGAATTAGCGCTCTGCAGATTACCACGTCGTTTCCATTTTGGGATATTTTCAAAAGTAGCATTTATTTATTGCTACGGTCAATGACCAGAGAAGTTAAACAACAAACAATTAACACTATTTCCATGATACAATCAATCAAGATCCTATAAAATCAATATAACGAAAAAGGAAAAAATGTGAGCACATTTTCAAACAATAAATACCCTATATATAAAATTAACATAGCTTAATAGAATACAAGATAATTTCTTCTCCCATGAAGCATGGATGGATTTTGCAACTGAGCAAAATTTAGCTACCTCCTCTGTAATCAGATGGTATTTATCTGCTAGGAGGACAGTAAGATAAGTTTCTTCTGTTCTTCCCGGGAATTTTTGTAGAATAGGGAAAAGCAGCTCACCTTGAAGATCTTTATAAAGAGGACAGTATAGAAGAACATGCTCTATGGTTTCCACTTCCTGACTACTGCAGGGGCAATTCTGTTCAAAATATGTGTTTTCCCAGTATCTCCTGTTTAACAACTCCAGAGTGAGAACATTTAATTGCACCTGATAAAAAACTAATCTGGGGTTAATTTGGAGATTATTGAGGACCGGTATTTCCAGTAGCTGCTGCTTTTATGGTGTTTCTCCCCAGTTGCAGGCAGCATACTTCTGCTTTCTGGATGAGCCGTATGCATGATTCTGATCCACCAGTGATCTCGCCGTGAATGCCATGATGTCACAGTGAGTCACAGCCAATCAGGTTTGGCTACATGATAATGTTGAGGGTAAAGAGAGCCAACTGAGACAGAATACCAAGGAATGGGCAAATCCTTTGTAAGTAGCACCGAAACGTTTTCAAGAAAGGGAAGATTTTTTTTGACACTGCTGAAAATGTACACAAAAATCTGTAAATATTTTTTAAGGATAATCACCCATTTGAAGCTAATACAAGACGCATGCCTAGCTTTGAAATGTTCAGATCTGTCGGAGTAGAAATGATGCTCACTTTCGGTTTCGGCGGAGCGAATGGCGGCCACCTTTCGGGACGCTCCCGAAGGAGGCTAGCCCGCGCGCGGTTGGGGGGGTCCTTGCTTATGCGATGGACCCTAGTGAGCCTTAGTTAAAGGCTCCGAACCGGGGGCGCTTTGGGGAGTAGCCTCTTTGCCGGCAGATAGCCGGGAAATTGAGGCTCTCCCCCTGCCCCAATCGGCCCCACTGCGTAGTGTGTCCCGCATGGGATTTAGCAACGCCACCGATTTCCAGGAGTGAGGCAAAGCGTCATGGAATAATATAAAAAGAAGAATTGACATCAAACCATGAGTTGGAGGTCTGAATTAAAGCGCAAAATCGATTCCCCGATAAGCGAACAAGCGGAGGGAGGAGGGGCGACTCCCCCCCCCCATCGACAAGCGAGATTTATAAAGGGAAAGTAGAGGAGGCGAAGAGAAAAAAAGTCTAGTGACTGTACCGTTGGGGTTTTATTGAAACTGAAAATCAGCGGGTCTCTGGAGGATCGCGAAGTGAACTGGAGAAAAGTAAACAAACGGGAAACATGTCAGCCATGAAAAAGGTCCCACTTAAACCGGAAAAGAAGGGAGGAGGGACTTCCGGTCCGGGCAATCCTCCCTCAGAGCCTGCTGTCAATCAACAGAAAGGCGAGTTACTGCACCCCCTGCTGGATCAAATGCAAAAAATCAATGAAACTTTAATAAGCATGCAAGGTGTTCTCAACAGTCAACAGAAACAGTTAACAGAAACTTCTAAGAAGATGGAGGAGATCGCACAAAAATGTCTGGTCTCGACGGAAGATACTAGAAAAATAAAGAAAAGGGTCAACAAACTAGAAAAATATCAGGATGAACAAGAAAAAAGAATCTTAAGGTTGCAGATGGAAAAATCGAATCTGACCCTCCGCTTTCAGGGCATTAAAGAAGAAGAGAAAGAAGATCTCAGATCGACACTAGCGAATGCCTTGGCACATGTAACTGGCAGAGAAGAGCGAGATTTAAAAGAAGAGATGGACTTGGCCTACAGGGCCTATTCCACCTTTACAAAGAAAAATAATCTGCCAGCAGAAGTTGTTGTCAAGTTCACTAAGCAGCGTACGAGAGATCAGATTTTGCGTGCAGTTTCAGCGGTGCCCTTGAAGATTGGAGAGCAGACTGTAAGAACATTCAAAGATGTGCCTTATGAAATTCGTATGAAAAGGAAAGAATATAAAGGACTGACCACTTTTCTGCAAAGAAATCAGGTGGTTTATAAATGGAGATTTCCTGAAGGACTGGAATTTAAGTATAAGGATAAAAGAGAGAAGATTGACTCCATCTTCAAAGCACAAGAATTTCTGAAGAGACACGCCAGCACGGAGGAAGAGGCAGCACTTGCAACTTGGACAGAATCAAGCAGCGAGGATGACAGCGGTCCGGAGGATGGAGGTGCTGGAGCGGGAGCCGCGAAAGCTAAAGTGGGCCCATCATATAACTTAAGGGACACTAAGCAAAGACTGCCTAAGAAGTAACTGTTCACAGAACGCCAGAATGGGACTGAATAATCATTAACCCCAATGGACATTACTAACCATATTAACAGAGATTTTTCTTTTTGAAGTTTGTTAAAATGAAAAAAAAAAAAAAGACTCTTCAACCGCGGTGAATGTAAAAAAAAAAAGCATTTATATTAACTAAAACTAACCCTCTTTAACAGAATACTCACTCACATCTTTTTCTTAATCCATCTATATACCCTCCCTCTTTCTTTATATGAAAAGAATAAATTTCTCTCCTTTTTAGGAGAGTTTTATAAAAAAATAAAAAAGGAGTAGAAATGATGCTTATCTTCACTACTGCTAGACAATACAAACCTGATGAATTACTGAATAGGAATTCAATGAGCAAAGACTGGTACAGCTGCCAGAAGAGTCATGCCCTCACAGCTTGTAACCCCGCCATGCTGAATCCATTAAAATAGCTGCGTAATGTATGGTGGTTCATCAGGTGCTGCCTGCCTGGGATTGCAAAAACTGCCCTGACCAGGAGGAGGAGGAGGAGAAAGAGGAAGAGATTGGATTTATACCCCACCCTTCACTCAGAGTCTCAGAGCAGTTTACAATCTCCTTTCCCTTCCTTTCCCCACAACAGACACCGTCTGAGGAAGGTGGGGCTGAGAGAGCTCTTTTGAGGACTGTTCATGCGAGAACAGCTCTGAGAGAACTTTGACTGACCCAAGGTCACACCAGCAGCTGCATGTGGAGGAGTGGAGAACCAAACCCAGTTTTTCACATTAGAATCTAAACTGGCTCTCACGCAAAGGGCATCAGGATCACAGATATGCCCTCCCACCACAAATGTCAAGAGGCTTTGCTGACACGCGCGGTTAGTCATGCCCAATGGTCTGCTTTGCGGGCTGAAAGAAAAGCACCCAAACATCAAAAAGTGGGCAGAATCATTTCATTTTATTTTTATTTATTCTATTAATTCAATTTATACCCTCACCCTCCCCGCAAACAGGCTCTGGGTGGCTTACAACATTGGGCATCAATTGCCGATAAAACTATATAAAACAATGTAAAACAGTATAAATACAAATAAAACCATAGAACGTAAGGTGCTATTAGTTATGCAGTTATGCAGGCCCTACAGGAAATTAGGGTTCCCAAGTACTTACCGCGTGGGAGCGGGGGACACATGCTCCCCAGCCAGACCAATCCTCCTTGGAATGCACCATGCTGTCGCCAGGAAGTGATACCAGGCAACGCTCTGGCAATGGGGCTGAAAACTCGATGGTACCATCGAGTTTCCAGCTGCATTGCCAGAGCGTCGCCTAGCGTCACTTCCTGGCGACGGCATGGTGCTCCACGCCTGTCCTTCCCCCGGGGATGGTCCTGTGAGGTCGTATCCATCCCCCGCTCCCACGCAGTAAGTTCTTGGCAAGTCTACAGGAAATGTTCCAGGACTTTGTCACGAACGAAGTACCAGCCCTAACCAGGATGGCCCCGGCTAGCTCACTCTCGTCAACTCTCAGAAGCTAAGCAAGGGCAGCCCTGGATATTACTTGGATTAGAGACCATCAAGGAAGTCCAGGGTTGCTACGCAGAGGCAGGTAATGGCAAATCTCCTCTGTTTGCCTTCTGCCTTGAAAACCCTACAGCAGGGGTGTCAAACATGTGGCCTGGGGCCGGATCAGGCCCCCGGTGGGTTTCTATCAGGCCCACAATGGAACTGGCTGTCTTCTGCTTCTTCTTCCAGTTCTGCTGCTGCTGCGTCATTGTAGGTCTGCAGCTTACAGGTACACACCTGAACAGCAGACTCAAGACTGCAACAGCACAGACATTTCGATGCAATAATTCAGAGCAAGAGGCCTCAGTTATCAGACACTGTTAAATAAACAAAATTTTGCCAGAGTGCTGATGTTTCAAGCATGTTTTTATTTTAAGTAAAAAAACAAAACAAAACTTTGTGTTTGTGTCCTTTACAAAGTTTACATCTCTGCTACCTGGCATTACATTTTATGACATGTGTGGCCCGGCCCAACAAGGTCTCATGTATGCCAGATCTGGCCCTCACAACAAATGAGTTCGACACCCCTGCTCTAACTATTACTCTGTTCTGGTTCACATGAACTTGTTTTCACCTCGGTGGAGCAAAGCAAAGACACATCCACGAAGCCACATCCACAAAGCCACAGCATGCTCAAGATGGCAACAGCACAGACATTTTGACGCAGTAATTCAGAGCAAGAAGAAGAAGAAGAAGAGAAGAGATTGGATTTATACCCCGCCCTTCACTACCCAAAGGAGTCTCAGAGCGGCTTACAAACTCCTTCCCTTCCCCTTCCCCTTCCCCTCCGCACAACAGACACCCTGTGAGGTAGAAGAAGAGAAGAGGTTGGATTTATACCCCGCCCTTCACTGCCCAAAGGAGTCTCAGAGCGGCTTACAAACTCCTTTCCCCTTCCCCTCCCCACAACAGACACCCTGTGAGGTAGAAGAAGAGGAAGAGATTGGATTTATACCCCGCCCTTCACTGCCCAAAGGAGTCTCAGAGCGGTTTACAAACTCCTTCCCTTCCCCTTCCCCTCCCCACAACAGACACCCTGTGAGGTAGAAGAAGAGGAAGAGATTGGATTTATACCCTGCCCTTCACTGCCCAAAGGCGTCTCAGAGCGGCTTACAAACTCCTTCCCCTTCCCCTTCCCCTCCCCACAACAGACACCCTGTGAGGTAGAAGAAGAGAAGAGATTGGATTTATACCCCGCCCTTCACTGCCCAAAGGTGTCTCAGAGCGGCTTACAAACTCCCTTCCCTTCCCTTCCCCTCCCCACAACAGACACCCTGTGAGGTAGAAGAAGAGAAGAGATTGGATTTATACCCCACCCTTCACTGCCCAAAGGCGTCTCAGAGCGGCTTACAAACTCCTTCTCCCTTCCCCTCCCCACAACAGACACCCTGTGAGGTAGAAGAAGAGGAAGAGATTGGATTTATACCCTGCCCTTCACTGCCCAAAGGCGTCTCAGAGCGGCTGACAAACTCCTTTTCCCTTCCCCTCCCCACAACAGACACCCTGTGAGGTAGAAGAAGAGAAGAGATTGGATTTATACCCCGCCCTTCACTGCCCAAAGGCGTCTCAGAGCGGCTCACAAACTCCTTTCCCTTCCCCTCCCCACAACAGACACCCTGTGAGGGAGGTGGGGCTGAGAGAACTCTGACAGAAACTGCTCTTTTCAGAGAACAGCTGTGCCAGAGCTTGTGACTGACCCAAGGTCACATCAGCAGGTGCAAGTGGAGGAGTGGGGGAATCAAACCCGGTTCTCCCAGATTAGAGTCCGTGCACTTAACCACTACACCAAACTGGCTCTCCTACACCAAACTGGCAAGGGGTGTCAGTTATCAGACACTGTTAAATAAACAAAATGTGCTGATGTTTCAAGCATGTTTTTATTTTAAGTACAAAACCCCCTTTGTGTTTGTGTCCTTTATCAAGTTTATCTCTCCGCTCCCTGGCATTACATTTTATGACATGCATGGCCCAGCTCAGCAAGGTCTCATGTATGCCGGATCCGGCCTTTGTAACAAATGAGTTTGACACCCCCGCCCTACAGGGTCGTCATAAGTCAACTGTGACTCGATGGCACTTCCCACCACCAATAAAGCACCAAGGCAGACCGTTTCCCATCAGGACAACCTGACGACCTCTAAATGGCTGAATAAACATCTTCCCCTGGAACGAGGTGACTTCACCCAGCCACTGGCCACACACAACAACTGGCCTTGTCGCAAAGACAAGGATCTTACACCTCCTTTCACAAACTTTCTGTTTTTAATACATTTGCAATACCAAGGCGCACAGTCAAAACTTTAAACTGGTAGGTAACATCCGTACAGATCTGGATTAGAAAGCAAGTGTTTGCAAGGCAGCGAGCCAAAACAGCAAGGGATCCATCATCAAGTGGAACACAACCCGCCAGCTCTTTACTGGCTACGGGCCAAGAGCTTGGTAAACTCGCTCTCTGCCTCCCCGAGGGGACCAAAAAAACCCAAACAGGAGGTTTAACGGGCCACTGCGCATGGTTTCAGCTTGTTGGGTCCCAAGTGGTTCAGGAAATCCTGGAAAACAGGATTCCGAAAAGCACATAATGGTCCCTTGGTTCTGCATTTGATCCCCTCCCCCTTTTTTCCTTAGCGCTTGATAGGAGAAAAGGCAACATTTGTGCAACCTGTGCGATACTGTTGTCTTAATTTGGTTTTAACTGTGTCGTATTTGACATTGTTGTTACCTGACCTGAGCCTACCTGCAGGGAGGGCGGGATATAAATCCAAATAAATAAAATAAAATAAACCCATTCTCTACCTTCATGCATATTTTGTTCTCTGTGCCCATCTCGCAATCCAGCAAAGCCAGCGATGAAAAAAACATCTCAAGAGCATATGCTCAGAAACATTAGCAAGCGCCCCTTTACGAGTATGGAGAGGCGAGGGCATTTCCTACCCTTTTCAAAACAGAACACTCTCCTTGGCTACCACAGGGAGTGCCCAGGTGGACGCAAAACTGCTCCTTCGGGATTCCGACAGCCATTGAAGAAAGGTCATAAATATTGGTTTCCTGGCCACAAATACTCTCATGGAGCATTTGGTACCACGAGCCTACACAACTTGTAGTCCACTGAGCCAAAATGTATGGTCACCCACTCGAGATTCCATAAATATCTTTCTTTTACTGCCTGCCTGGGACTGGGAGGACGGGGAGGGGGGCGGATGGACAGAAATGTGACTGGCAGTCCATGATACACGAGAGAGAGAAAAAAATAAGGCCAAGGCCAGTAAAGTGAAGTGAAGTGAAGTGAAGTGAAGTCAAGTCAAGTCAAGTAGATAGATAGATGATAGATAGATAGATATAGATATAGATATAGATATAGATATAGATATAGATATAGATATAGATATAGATATAGATATAGATATAGACAGGGCTATTTTTGGGCAGGAACACACAGGAATGGAGTTCCGGCCAGCTCCTGAGTTGGCCACACCCAGCAGGAACTCATTAGCATAACAGGCCACACCCATTAGCAGAAACTCATTCGGATTGGCTACATTAGGGGTGTGTGGCCTAACATGCAAAGGAGTTCCTGCTCCAAAAAAGCCTTGGGTTTTGACAACAAACAAGGTAAACAATAAGAAGCAAAAGGTGGGTGTGGCTGGATGACCATACTTCTGGCAACATGGGGGTGTGGCCTAATATGCTAATGAGCTGTGCTGTCAGGGGTGTGGCCTAATATGCTAATGGGTTTCTGCTGTTGGGTGTGGCCTGTTATGCTAATGAGTTCCTGCTGGGCTTTTTCTACAAAGAAAGCCCTGGATATAGATACAGATATATATCCAATTACTCAGCTAAAAATTCCCTGTGTGTTTCCCCAACAGGGTTCTTCAAGGGAATCCGTGGTGATCCTTCAACAAGATCATCCGGCATTCTTGTTTTATTTTCTCCTTCCAGTCCAGAATACACAGCCAGTGGGCTTGGTGAGTCACCTGAAGAGTCCTGCTAGATCAGACCACAGGGCCTGTCTAGTTCAGCATCCTATTTCCCACAGCAGTGAAACAAGGCAAAACAGGGCATCGAAGACGCCCCCAGAGCCGCTTCCCAGCAGCAGGAAGCTCAAGAGGCGCTGGTTCCTGAGAATCCAATGAGGCTCACCTGTGGAGCAGGACTCTCCTGTGTCTTCTTTCATTAAATCACCTGAAATTTTGTTCTTGGAGGGGAAGGATGGTCAGGAACAACAGAGGGGGTGGGTCCACAGCTGGAGGTGAGAATTGCAGGAAATCGCCACGCCTTCTTCAAAAGGACCTAAGTCTTCTGAGCAGCACAGTTGGATACAAGCCATTGCCTCTGGGCAGTTCTACACATTGTGGCTCATGACTGTCGATAAACTTATCCCCCCCTTTACCATGTCTACTTCCTTTGGTTAAAGCCATCGTAGGTCTCCTACGGGCAGCGTTCAAATCCTCATCTTGAAGCATCTTGCAATTCCCCCCTCCCCCCTGAAATGTTTCTACAGTTCTCTGGACTGTAGGAAATGGGCGTCACGGTTTGTGAAGCACTAATACTGGAATGCCAACCGAGCAGTTCGAAAGCAAGAAACTGCAAGTCGATAAATAGGTACCACTTCAGTGGGAAGGTAACAGCGTTCCGTGCGCCTTGGTGTTTAGTCATGCCGGCCACATGACCACGGAAATGTCTTCGGACAGCGCTGGCTCTTCGGCTTGGAAACAGAGATGAGCACCGCAACCCTAGAGTCGGATTCGACTGGCTTTCGAGCAAGGGAACCTTTACCTTTACCTTAATACTGGAATGAAGGACGATGCTTGAGAGCAAAGGCAGTCCTTTGACTCCAGGGGTCAGATACGGAAAGGCCATCCTTCGACCCCAGTGGTCGGATGGGGACTGAAGGTGTGGCGTGGTGAGGGGGGAAGCGACATGAGCTATAACGCCCTTTAGGGGAAAGTCCTTGTTTTCTGAGCTGGTGGGCTGCTTGGAAACTTCAGCATTCGAATGAAGGTTCCATCACAGAAAGGCGGGAATGGAAAGAGGCTGTGGAAGCGCGAGAAACTGTCGCTGAGGTAACAGAAGGCCCGCTCACAAGCAGGGGGTCCTAAGCAGCGGGTCGCACTTCCTCACGACTGACGCTGGGTATTCATCTAAGTCCCCCGAGTGAAGTGCGGTACCCTGGCTACAGCTTATCCCTCCCCTTTGGGGCTCTCACTGCGGCCAGTGTGATCCCTCAAGGCAGTACGGAGAGAAAAAGCGGTTGCTTTTTGGACTGAGGTCCATAACGAAATTCAGAAGATCCTGAAATGTACTTTGAAAAAAGAGCCAGAAATGTTACTTTTGGGGCTTAAATTGGAAGGAATCAAAGTGACAAAGAGAACATTGTTATGGTATTTAATTACAACAACAAGGATGACTTATGCTCAACTCTGGAAACAAGATACCAGATAAATGGGAATGGATAAAGAAGATGATTTTTATGGCAGAAATGGATAAACTGACAAAAAAAAAACTCAATGGAAAAGAAGATGCAGAATTTTTAGCAGATTGGAAAGACTTTAAAGTTTACTTAGAATTGAACTGGGATGTTAAAAATAGATTACTTTGCTTTGGATGACTACTGAGAATAGAAGTAGTATAAGAAATGGATTGTATTTAAAATGTTACCTAAGAAGGAGAAATAGAAAAAGAAAATGTTTAAAATGAAGATTTGTTTACTGAGTAAGAATTGAATGTAAGAGAATATTGACTGAAATATTAATGGGGGCGGAGCATCGCTTGGAGCCGGGGGAGGGGAGGGAAGGAAAATTGTAGAAAAGGATATGTTAAGAATTGGTTATTAATTATGGAACATGCTACTATATCCTGTTAATAATAAAAAAAAATTCTTAAAAAAAGGCAGTACGGAGAGAAGCGAAACACCTCGATGCGCCACCATGTTCTACAATGAACCCTGCAACAGTTTTGCTTTGCTAAGCAGAATGGACGCCTCTCCTGATAAACAATCTATCTCATTCTTTTTAACAGCCTACATTCTGAAAATACTCATTGGGTGGAAAGCATTTCTCCCTTCCTTACTGTTTTTTTTTTTTTTTAAAGTCATGCCACTTCTCTCTTGGCATGAACTACGAATTTTATGCTGATTTGGTATTTTTAAAGGACTTTTTTTTAAAAAAATGTGGTTTTTGGATATCTCCACAGAACACCAGTTGACACGGAGCGCATGTGGCTTGGGTGTTGCTCGCCCCGGGACAATGCTGATTGCTGTTCTGCATGCTTGCCTCATGCGAGGAACGACAGCGCGACCCAGAGAATGGCATAATGCTTCCCATATGCAAAGCCCAGCCAAAAGCCGCTGTCAACGGCATGTAAATATTGACGTCGTCATGTGTCATGCTGCAAATTAATCATGGGAATGTCGTGCCAGGAGAGCAAATCTCTCTGCGCTGCCAACACTTGCCCGAACTATCCAGTAGCCTTGGAAAGGCCAACGCACAACGACCCTGCGGGCTACAGCTGCTCTTCTTCACATGACAGGTCTGAATTTGCAGAACTGAGTAAATCCCCGCAGAAAGTTCCACTGTGCTGATCTGCAGCAAGACGAATTTTCAACATCTAACTAGAGACACCACCTAAACACCCTGTATATGGAGTAGAGTTTCAACAGCATGCAATTCTTAGGAATGGGCATGAACTGGGAAAATGCAATTCAGTTCATGGCTCAAGGCTGAACCATGAACCAAACCACAAACCGAACCAGGAGGCTCGTTCAAGAATCAAACTGGTTCACGTGGTTGGTGGCCCTGCAAACGCCCTTGAAAGGCACTGCGGTCCCTTTAAACAGGGTTCACAGATAGCCTGAAAAACAGCTGAGCAGTGGGAAGCAGCTTGCTCCCCGCTGCTCAGCTGTTTTGGGCTGTCTTATGCAGTCCCGAATGCAAAACAGCGTGAAAACAGCTGTGCGGCGGGAGGGCACTCCCCACCATGCAGCTCTTTCAGGCTGTCTTCTGCAGTCCTTTTAAATTTTAAAGGGGCTGCAGAAGACAGCGTGAATGAGCTGCACAGCAGGATGCACCTCCCCACCTGGCAGCTGATTTTCGGGCTGTCTTCTGCGGTCCGTTTAAAGTTTAAAGGGACTAAAAGAAGACAGTCTGAAATGGCTGAGTGATGGGGAGTGCCTCCCGCCACTCAGCTGTTTTGCGGGGAACAGAAAGCAAAAAGTTTCAAGGGAGTCGGAGTCCCTTTAAACCCTTGCTTTCTGCTCCATCCATGAACCACCGCGAACCGCTCTAAAAGTTCGTGGAAGTTTGTGAACCACAAACTGGCCAACATCCCTCATGAATTCTGCTCCGTGGTTTGGTTCATGCCCGTCCTTATCGATGCTCACCTTCACTAGACTTCGGCTAAAGTGAACTCTTGAGGCAGTTCAGGGTTGGTTTTTTCAACGCAGTTGTGTTTAGCAGGCCAGTTCTCCCTGTTTGGGAATACCCGCATCTGCAACAGCCAGTCAATAAGATGCTTTGCTACATTTCTCATTTTGCCCCCCACTGCTGAGAGGCTCCAGGGCAAGCAGCCTGTGCTATTTATTTATTTATTTACACTCCACCTTCCTCCTCAAAGTAGCTTGCGTCGTTCTCCTCTCCTCCATTTTATCCTCATAACAACCCTATAAGGTAGATTAGGCCGGGAACATCTGACTAGCCTAAGTGTCTGTGGCAGTGAAAGGATTCAAACCTGGGTCTCTCAAACCCTATCCCAGCCCTCTAACTACTACACTGCACCAATATTTTTAAAAAAGTTAAATGAAATTTTAAAAAGAGAAATTGCTACCTATGTATTAGAATCATAGAATGTTAGAGGGAAGGGACCTTGCAGGTCATCTAGTCCAACCCCCTGCACTCTGCAGGAGCGTAGCCGAAAGACAGCCCTACATACCTACAACATACTCAAAAGATGGTTGTCCAGCCTCCACTTGAAAACGTCCAGAACATCCACCACCTCCCGAGGCAGACCGTTCCACGGCTCAACCACTCTTACAGTTAGGAAGTTTCTCCCAATATCTAGCCGGTAGCGACTCCCTTGTAATTTCCACCCATTAGATCTAGTCTTGCAATCCGGGAGCAAGAGAGAATAGATCTGCTCCATCTTCTACATGACAGCCCTTCAAATATTTGAAGACTGCAATCATGTCCTCTCTTAGTCTTCTCTTTCCCAGGCTAAACAGACCCAACTCTTTCAGCCTTTCCTCGTAAGACTTGGATTCCAACCCTCTCACCATCCTGGTCGCCCTCTTCTGGACACGCTCGAGCTTGTCAACATCCTTCCTAAAGTGTGGTGCCCAAAACTGGACAAAGGACTCCAGGTGAGGCCCGACCATAGCAGAATAGAGCGGAACTACCACCTCCCGTGATCTGGACATTATTATCATCCTTGGCTTTGGGGGAACATTTTACAATATTTGACCAGGGACGACTGTCAACTGGCTTGATGAACCGGGGTGCCAGGGCCAAGCATACACAACCCTCGTCCAATCCAGTAGGTTTCTGAAACAATACTCAACCAGCTCCAAAAAAAGGCAAAAGAAACAGAGACAGAAATGGGAGGAGGAATCCTTTTTTCAAACTGCCTCTCTGGGGGGAAAACGCCCCTTTTGCCTGTCTGTAGACAAACATACATTTGAACACATTCTTATATGGCTGGGGCAAGGTATGGAACTTCCATTACCAGCTTGTTCACAAGCCTCTTAAAACTGTCTTGTTTCAGACCAGCTGCTTGACTGCCTCAGATGCAAACCAGGTTTTCTGTCACCCGGCTACACAGTTTATGAAGACTGCTCTCAAGTTTTAAAGCCCAATTCACCTTTCACAAGGTATCTCCCGAGCTCGGGGGGGGGCTTTTAAAGAATCTCACGTGGCGGGGAGAGCAGGTTACTGCTCGCTGGAAGGTGGAAACAGGCCCCATTGCAGAGGGCCTGATTTGCAGCCTATGGCTGATGAGGAAGAGTTTCTAATCGGTCTTGCAAAGGATTAGATCCCAGGGAGACGAGAGGTGGGTCTATTCCAAAAATCTGTTCGTGACGCCTGGTTGGATAGAGAAGAAGGAGGAGAAGGAGGAGGAGGAGGAGGAGGAGGAGGAGAAGAAGAAGAAGAAGAAGAAGAAGAAGAAGAAGAAGAAGGAGGAGGAGGAGGAGGAGGAGGAGGAGGAGGAGGAGAAGAAGAAGAAGAAGAAGAAGAAGAAGAAGAAGAAGAAGAAGAAGAAGAAGAAGAAGTGGTGTTTGGATTTATACCCCGCCCTTCACTGCCCAAAGGCATCTCAGAGCGGCTTACAAACTCCTTTCCCTTCCCCTCCCCACAACAGACACCCTGTGAGGGAGGTGGGGCTGAGAGAACTTCTGATAGAAACTGTCCTTGAGAGAACAGCTGTGCCAGAGCTTGTGACTGACCCAAGGTCACATCAGCAGGTGCAAGTGGAGGAGTGGGGAATCAAACCTGGTTCTCCCAGATAAGAGTCCGTGCACTTAACCACTACACCAAACTGGCTGTAATAAGGAAATAAACAAAAAAAACCCCAGAACAACCCCCTCCCCGGACCTACCTCTGTTACCCCTCGACCCGGATAGTCCAGGCTAAGCCTATCTCATCAGATCTCGGAAGCTAAACAGGGTCCGCCCTGCAAAGTACTTGGATGGGAGACCACCAAAGAAGTCCAGGGTTGTGATGTGGAGGCAGACAAGGGTAAACCACCCACTGGATGTCTCTTGCCTTGAAAGGGGTCTCCGTAAGTCAGCTGTGATTCGACGGCGACGGCATCAACCACCTCTGTTACCAAAACGGCACTACCACGCAGCTGGTTTTAAAAAACCCATAACTTTGGGTGGAACATTATAATCAATGTTATGTCCTGAAGCTGAATCCATCCCATTCTTTTCCGTGTAAAGCTTCAGACATAAAGAGGATTGTAATCTGTCGCATTACTATTGGCTGCTTTCTGTGAAACTTGTAAATGAACCAATCACCATTGTAAATAGCTTTTCGGAGGGAACGAACCTCATTGGTTGTTATCCGTGTATTCTGATTGGACCTTAACTTATTTATGGGAGTGGCTTTGACAGCCCAGACGATTTAAAAAGGGAGCTGCGCTCCTCTGTTTTGTGGTATGTTCCTGAGTTGAAGTTTGCTGTTATAATAAGGCTGAATCACTTTTGCTGAAATCAAATCATGTTAAGTTGCATACTTAACCATCAGTTTCCTTGCATCATTTATAACATGACTTTTTCCCCACTGGGGACCCAGATTTGCCCACATCCTCCTCCTCTCCTCCGTTTTATCACAGCAACCCTGCGAGGAGGATTCGGATGAGAGCATGTGACTCGCCCAGGGTCACCGGGCAAACTTCAGCAGCAGAGTGGGGATCCAGTTCTGGGCCGTTAGAAGAAACACAAAGCTGCCGGTGAAAATGGCAGCCCCTTGTTGAGTTATCTTCTCCTTGTGTAGAGGAGGGGCTGTGGCTCAGCGGCAGAGCGTCTGCTTTGCATGCAGAAGGTCCCAGGTTCAATCCCCGGCATCTCCAGTTACAAAGAACCAGGAAGGAGGTGATGTGGAAAGACCTCTGCCTGAGAAGCTGGAGAGCCGCTGCCAGTCTGAGCGGACAACACTGACCTTGACGGACCAACGGCCTGAGTATCAGTATAAGGCAGCTTCCTGTGTGTTCATGTCTGTAACTTACCTTGTATCCCAGCGTCACAATACTTTATACTCTACCCACACCAGCCAATTTTGAGGCTCAAGGTTGAAGAAATATACAGCATAACAGTGGCCGCTCCCGTTTCTGGAGAGGGCTACTGAGGAAGGTGTCCTGATGAAGGAGAGCTAGTTTGGTGCAGTGGTTAGGAGCGCGGACTCCAATCTGGGAGAACTGGGTTTGATTCCCCAGTCCTCCTCCACATGCAGCTGCCGGTGTGACCTTGGGTCAGTCTCAAGTTCTCTCAGAGCTGTTCTCTCAGGAGCAGTCCTCGGAAGAGCTCTCTCGGCCCCACCTACCTCACAGGGTGTCTGTTGCGAGGAGGGGAAGGGAAAGGGAGCTTGTAAGCCGCTCTGAGACTCCTTCGGGTAGCGAAGGGTGGGGTATAAATCCAATCTCCTCCTCCTCCTCTTCCTCCTCCGTCTTATCTCATCATGCAGGCATCCGTTCAACAGGAAGGGATCTAGAGTTGGCAGCCTCCAGAAATTACTACTGATCTCTTGACTACAGGGATCAGTTCCCGTGAAGGAAGGGGAGGAAGAGCTGGTTCTATACCACACCCTTCACCACCTAAAGGAGTCTCAGAGAGGCTTACAATCACCTTTCCCTTCTTCTCTCCACAACAGGCACCCTGAGAGAGCTCTGAGAGAGCTGTGACTGACCCAAGGTGACCCAGCTGGCTGCATATGGAGATGTGGGGCATCAAGCCCAGTTCTCCAGATTAGAGTCCGTTGCTCCTAACCACTACACCACGCTAGAGAAAACGGCAGTCTCGGCTCTATGGAAGAGCATCGGCTTTGGACCTAGAAGGCCCCAGGTTCAATCCCCGGCATTTCCAGCCATAAAAGAACCAAGGAGCATGAGATGTAACTCAATACGTGGCAGCTTCATGCGTGCACATGTATTAGTGGAGGGGATGTGGCTCAGTAGTGCAGCACATGCTTTGCATACAGAAGTTCCCCAGTTCAATCTCCAGCCTGGTTCATTCTCCAGTTAAAAGGACCAGGTAGTGGACGATATGGAAAAACCCTCTGCCTGGGACCTTGCTGAGTCCATGCCAGTCAGAGCAGGCAATACTGACCCACACAGACCAAAGGATAAGGGCAGCTTCTTGCATGACAGGACCTCTTTCTCTTGGGGCTGATTGGGAGTAACCCCAGCCTGGGCCCAACCCCCACTGCCGCTCAGAGGGAGAGGGCTTCTTCCTTCTGCTGACGCAAGCCGTGAACAGAAGAGGGGGGGAAAGAAACCATTATACTCGATTTCCCCTTATTGCTGGAGTTAATCCAACTCCACCTTCCACACCCCACGGCACATTTTACTTGCATGGCTCTCCCAGCCGATATGTTTTGGGACAAACGATTGCTTAAGGGAAGGGGAATGCAGGAAAGATTCAACATCTTCCATGAACTTTTCGGGGTGATCTAAAAACGCTGTTGTTGGATCGTCTGAATTCAGAGGCCACAACTAGCTGGGGTTTGATCTCAAAAAGGATATTATAGCATTGGAAAAAGTGCAGAGAAGGGCAACTAGAATGATAAAAGGGTTGGAACACCTTCCCTATGAAGAAAGGTTAAAACGCTTGGGGCTCTTTAGCTTGGAGAAACGACGGCTGAGGGGTGACATGATTGAGGTTTATAAGATTATGAATGGGATTGAGCAGGTTGAGAAAGAAGTACTTTTCTCCCTTTCTCACAATACAAGAACTCATGGGCACTCCATGAAATTGCTGAGCAGTCGGGTTAGAACAGATAAAAGGAAGTACTTCTTCACCCAAAGAGGGATTAACACTTGGAATTCACTGCCACAGGAGGTGGTGGCAGCTACAAGCATGGACAGTTTCAAGAGGGAATTAGATAAACATATGGGGCAGAAGTCCATCAGTGGCTATTAGCCACAGGGTATAGATGGGAACTCTCAGTCTGGGGCAGGTGATGCACTCTATTCTTGGTGCTGGAGGGGGCAGCAGTGGGAGGGCTTCTAGTGTCCTGGCCCCACTGCTGGACCTCCTGATGGCACCTGGTATATTTTGGCCGCTGTGTAACAGAGTGTTGGACTGGATGGGCCATTGGCCTGATTCAACATTGGCTTCTCTTATGTTCTTATGATCAAACCGGTTTGCAGACCTTGGTTTACCATGGTGTTATAAGAATGTAAGAAGAGCCTTGCTGAATCAGACCAGTGGCCCATGTAGTATAGCACCCTGCTTCATACAGTGGCCGACCAGTTCTCCCGGAGAGCCTGCAGGGCATAGAGGCCAAGGCCTTCCCCTGATGTGGCCTCCTAGGGCTGGTATTCAGAGGTTTACCACGGTGTCCGAATGCAGGAGGATGCTACACCGATCAGAGCGATGCATTTGACTGTAACTCTTGAGTACGCACTGTGATAAACCTGGGTTTGTTGCTGAGTAATATGGGGGAAAGACAGGAGGGCCTGGCATAATCTGGTCCATGGGGTCGCGAAGAGTCGGACTCGACTGTGCGACTGAAGAACAATATGGGGAAAGGCCTGCATAGAAACTTTTTCTCCCCGTCGCCTGGAATGATCACACCGAAGAATACATTATATCAGTCTGAGCAGTTTCAGCTGCTTTCCCGCAGTATGAGAACATTGACTTCCAAAGCTGGGCAGATTAGAGTCGTACCTTTTAAGTCCATTCAAGTCTACGGGCTTAGAAGCGTGCCGCTCTGCTTCGAGACTGAATCATGGGTGAGTTTTGCATAAAATATTAAATATATCTGTAACCACCAGTCTATTCTAAACATGTTGCTGCTGCTGCTGCTGCTAAATACCTGATGTTCAGAAACTCAGATCACATCTCATAACTTGGGGAAAAAAAAATGTCCTAGCAGGGCAATTTTCCAAAACCTGGGGGAGAGGGAGCTGGCTTCTTAGTCGAGAGGTGTTCTTATTAAAGAGCGTTCAGTTATTCTAGCCTGATTCCCCAATCGTGATCTTCTTTGGATGCGTCCCAAGACTCACACACTAAGTTTAGATTTATTTTTTTTAAAAAAAATAAGACACTGTTCTTGAGTTCAGCAACCAGCTGGGATGTTACAAAGGGAGAATTATTATATAAAGTTGGGAAGAATGATCAGCAGCGGAAACACATGGGCCGGGGGAAAAAAACCCTATTAAAAGGAAAGTGGAGACGGGAGAGAAATTCCGACTGGGTCAGATCCTCTGTTAGTAAAAACCACAGGTGGGTCTTGGAACTGAAGCAGGAGGGGGCTGAACACTGGGGGCGAGGGGGGGGGAAGAGTCCCGATTTCATAGACAGCCTGCCATATGGCTTGGATCAAGTCTACCGAGGGCTTGAAAAGGTTAAAACCAGCCTCCTGAATTGGTCTCTAAAATTATGCATTATAGAGCCAGCAGTGCTTATGGAAAACCTGCAAACAAGACAGGCCAGGTGCAGATCAACGGAGTCAAATGGACACTGACCGGAAGACCGTTTATGATCACGGAGGACTCTTGTTTGGAGGACTGGAAACCTGTTTTGGACACAGATCCAGAGGTAAAGGTAAAGGTAAAGGTTCCCTTGCTCGAAAGCCAGTCGAATCCGACTCTAGGGTTGCGGTGCTCATCTCCGTTTCCAAGCCGAAGAGCCAGCGCTGTCCGAAGACGTTTCCGTGGTCATGTGGCCAGCATGACTAAACACCAAGGCGCACGGAATGCTGTTACCTTCCCACCGAAGTGGTACCTATTTATCTACTTGCAATTTCTTGCTTTCGAACTGCTAGGTTGGCAGGAGCTGGAACTAGAGACGGGAGCTCACTCCGTCATGCGGCACTCTTGGGTCTCGAATTGCTGAACTACTGATCTTCCACAGCCTGCAGTTCAGCGTCTTAACCACTTGAGCCACCGCAGCTCCCTAGATCCAGAGGAGTTAGCCATTATTAGCCTGTCGCTGCAAAATAGTAAAAAGCCCAGTAGCACCTTTAAGACTAGCAAACTTTATTGTAGCAAACTGTATTGTAACATAAGCTTATTTATTTTTTTTACTCAATGCCTGGTGGGTTATCTTGAAAGTAAGTCAACGGTATTTATTTATTTATTGGCAATATATATTTACAGTCTATTTATTTGTTTTAATACATGTGTTTAATTTTCCATTTTTTTAATTTTTTACAGCAACTTGCTTCTGGTCCTTATTGTATTCATGCTCTGTATTTATATGATGGTGCTATATGTTTTTATAATACCCAATATGTTCCTCACTATTGACCTCTGAGGAAGGCCTATGTAGGCCGAAATGTGTCAGGTCAGATTTATAAGCCCTTGTGTTTTATCGTTAGCGTTTTATACATAACGTGTGACTGGGCCCTTATATGTTTTTAAATTTGTGATCAATAAATACATGTATTTTTATATTTCCTTCATCAAGTTTTTAACACTGGCCCTCTTTCCTTCATTTGACTAACCTTTGTCAGGTTCTGCAAAAATATGTACTCTTTCTTTAATGACAAAAATATGTAATCTTTCTTTAAAATCTGCCTCCATTCCTGAGGACTGGAAAGTAGCTAATGTCACTCCCATCTTTAAAAAGGGCTCCAGGGGAGATCCAGGAAATTACAGGCCAGTCAGTCTGACATCGATTCCGGGTAAGTTGGTGGAAACTGTTATTAAGGAAAGAATTAGTAGGCACATTGATGAACAAAAACTATTGAGGCAGACTCAGCATGGGTTCTGTAAGGGAAGATCTTGTCTCACTAACCTGTTAGTGTTTTTTGAGGGAGTGAACAAACATGTGGACAAGGGGGACCCAATAGATATTACCTTGACTTCCGGAAAGCTTTTGATACAGTTCCTCATCAAAGGCTCCTAAGTAAGCTCAATAGTCATGGGATAAAAGGGAGCTGTGTTTCTCGAAAGCTCACGCTGCAATAAAGTTTGTTAGTCTTAAAGGTGCTACTGGGCTTGTTACTGTTTTGGACACTTGTCACAGTGCCTGATCTCTGTAACCCACAGGGAACGTCAGCCCAGGATACCTTCCCTCCCCACATTTCCGTAGAGCTGACAAGGACCAGTGCAAAACATAATGGGAGAGACGCTTGCATAGCTGCCTTCTCCAGCAGTACCAACCTTGCCGTCTCCTGTCCACTGAAGTGTGTTGAATTGGGAGTGCAGCAGCGGCTGTGCCAATATGTCTGATCTGAAGACCTGGGCATTGTCCCCAATTGGCCGTGTGCCAGTTCAAGTGGAAATGCTAAAAAGCCTGATAGCAGCAGCCGCCACCGCCGCCGCCAAAGGAATTCTAAGAGAGCAGAGGACCTACGAGAGGCTGGCCAAGCTTGCTGTCCTGGGCAACTGCATCAAGTCGTTCAAACACTACAGGCTGCTCACATCTTACCTAAAGGCCTGCAGTGCAGAATGCTGGGCTTTGCGTATGGCCAGACAACCCCTGGCTCTACGCGAAAACAACCTTCAAATCCTGTAACTGGAAAAAAGTGAGCGATCTTTGGTGAACCGACGGTGGCCTGCATCCAACCACATTTAGAGCCGAACTATACATTACTTTTTTTACTTGTTTTAACGTGTTTTCACACGTCCTCCGCAACCGTACGGCAACTGCAGGGAACTGCTTCTTTAAACAAAGGAGAGCCCAAATGGGCTTGGAATTGCGCTGCATGGAAAAAGTAACGTTTGGCTCTAAGAAAACTGAAGAGCAGTTCAGTTTTCCTATGAGGCAGCAGTAATTTCCCCTGTCCTCTGCAGGGCTCCGCTGTGCTACTCCTGAAGGTCTGCAGGTCCCAACCCTGGAACAAAATTTAAGGGGCTCTGTGGGCAGTGGGGAGGGGGGGAGGACTGGTCAAAATCCTCCCTTCCCCCCCTTAAGAAAACGTAAGGGCACTGAAGTTTTCTTGATTTTGTTATTTATTTATTTATTTCATTTATACCCTGCCTTCCCCCCAAAAAAATGGTTCTCAGGGTGGCTCACAACCATTGCTCCCTCTAAGCTGCGGAGCCTTGTGAGCAAAAATTCTACTTTGCGAGCTGCTGGTAGTAAAGCTGCGACTGAGCCATCTGCCTGCTGCATAGATTAAGTCTGCTCGGGGGCCATCCTTCCCGAGCGAAGACAAAAACGGGTGAACCGGAGGCTAAAAAAC
The DNA here is from genome assembly GCA_029375565.1 of Gekko gecko. Lineage (NCBI taxonomy): Eukaryota > Metazoa > Chordata > Lepidosauria > Squamata > Gekkonidae > Gekko > Gekko gecko. Next base: position 35,808,286 of record JAPDNY010000017.1, on the reverse strand, counting down.
TGTGAGCTAGCTCACGCTGACTCAGCTTAGAGGGAACACTGCTCACAACATAAAGTGTCAGATAACTGCCATGTTTTCTGTATAACCTAATTCCTTGCTCACTCGCATGCGCATAGCTTTGCTTTGCTTTGCTTAAGCAACCGTGGAAGACATTCCTCTGCTAGAAGCCACTATCTGTATGACCTTGAACAGAGGGGAGGGCTTGGGTTCCCAGCTGGTGTGAATATATCGGCCCTCTTACGGGGGTGATCTCCCGTTTATGATGTAATGTCCTGCCGGGAGATTTCCCGCGCGCATGCTCGGATTTCATTGGCTTGGCTAGTTGAAGCATCAGAGTATATACACGGCTCCCCACGCACTACCCGTTATTCCTGACAATGACTCTGCATCGATGGGCAGCAGACTGGTATTCCAATAAAGCATAACTTTCAGAGTAAAGTGTGCCTGGACTTGCTTGCTGTTGAACTTGACACAAAGTCAACAAAGCAATAAAAACAGTAAAATGATAAACAGCGACAGCAGATCAAACCAAACCAAACCCATGCCTTGTGAACTAGTTACCCTAGGAAACACAGATAGCATCCCAAACATTAGGACACTGGGGATAAAAAGTCATGAACAGTGCTGTAGGAAGGACAGGGCGGGCAGAATGGATTGAACACCCGCCGCCTAAACCAAAGGCCTGGTGGGACAGCTGCATTTTACAGGCCCTGCGGAATTGGGCCAGATCTCAGAGGGCTCTCTCAAAAGGGAGCAGAAACTTTTCTGGCAGGAGCAGAAACTTTTCTGGCAGGAGCAGAAACTTTTCGCCATCTGAAATAATGAAGTTGTATTGTCAGGAGTAGGAGCTGCGGTGGCTCAAGTGGTTAAGACACTGAACTGCAGGCTATGGAAGGTCAGTAGTTCAGCAATTCAAGACCCGGGTGCCGCAAGACGGAGTGAGCTCCCGTCTCTGGTTCCAGCTCCTGCCAACCTAGCAGTTCGAAAGCAAGAAACTGCAAGTAGATAAATAGGTACCACTTCGGTGGGAAGGTAACAGCGTTCCGTGCGCCTTGGTGTTTACTCATGCCGGCCACATGACCACGGAAACGTCTTCGGACAGCGCTGGCTCTTCGGCTTTGAAACGGAGATGAGCACCGCAACCCTAGAGTCGGATTCGACTGGCTTTCGAGCAAGGGAACCTTTACCTTTACCTATTGTCTGGAGTATATCGTGTTAGTAGTATTTAATTGTTATTTAATGGAGTATCGTTATGTTCCTTGATGTAAGCCGCCCTGAGCCCTGCTTGCAGGGAAAGGTGTCCCAACAAATGGAATTGAATTAAATAAATAAATAAATAAATAAATAATCTCAATAAATAAATGATCTCAAAGGGGAGCATGTTCCACCAGGCCAGGGCCAGGGCTGAAGAAGCCCTCACCCTAGTTGAGCCCAAGCGGACGTCCCTCGGGCTAGGGACCACCAGGAGATGTTGATCAGAAGAGTTCTCTGCGGCTCACAGGTGGAGAGGCAGCCCCCAAAGGTATGATCGTCACAGGCTGTATAAGCTTGATACAAGCTAATATCTCTTCCCTGTTTTCAAGACATCTTAACTGGACCGAAAGATTTGACCCTAGGCACGATACTTCGGAGAGAGGTGTTTTTGAGATTAAGAACCCCTCACACTAGAAACCGTCTTTGAGAGGACTGTACCACCCTCACCACTGAACTCTGGAGTCGGTTGCTGCCGTCCGAGCGCGGAGGGAACCACCACTCTGCACCATGCACTTGAATCTGGCCCCTCTGAATGGTTGTGACGCTGCCTACTAGCCTGCGATGCACATATGCCTTAGCTGAAGTCCAACAGAGAAGCTGCAGCGTGGCAAGGTGAAGAAAAGATAACAAAAAGTTACTCCACCTGGCACTTGCCATGAACGCAGAGGTCAGTCTCGTAAGGGCCACAGGGAGTTCCATCCACCACCCTGTCCGACACCAGCACAGGCGATTCCTTCCCAACGAGGGAACAGTAGAGCTCACAGGGCTTATCTGGAAAATAAAATTTAACAAGCGACTGCAGTCAAGGCTTTTTTTGGTAGAAAAAGTCCAGCAGGAACTCATTAGCATAATAGGCCACACCCAACAGCAGAAACTCATTAGCATATTAGGCCACGTCCCTGACAGCACAGCACATTAGCATATTAGGCCACACCCCCACGTTGCCAGAAGTGGGGTCATCCAGCCACACCCACCTTTTGCTTCTTATTCTGTTTACCTTGTTTGTTGTCAAAAACCAGGGGCTTTCTTTTGGAGCAGGAACGCCTTTGCATGTTAGGCCACACACCCCTAATGTAGCCAATCCTAATGAGTTTCTGCTGTTGGGTGTGGTCTGTTATGCTAATGAGTCCCTGCTGGGCGTGGCCAACTCAGGAGCCAGCCGGCACTCCGTTCTTGTGCGTTTCTGCCCCAAAATAGCCCTGACTGCAGTTATACAAAGCAGCTGCAATAGACTGCCCAAGAGTTGCTTGGACCCAGTGCATTAGGAACACATATGGAATGTTCCTGAACAGTCAGCCCCTGCCTGGTGGAACGCTCTGCCTGAAAATATCCGGGCCCTGCAGGACTTATTACCTTTCCATAGGGCCTTGCCAGGCAGAGATGTTCCGCCAGGCCTTCGGTTGAGGGCAGCGACGGTTGGCACCCTCCTACGCTCACACCCAGCCCCCACCCTGCACTCAGGGAGCTGGCGGGAACAGAAACTTTTCGCCATCTGAAATAATGAAGTTGTATTGTCTGGAGTATACCATTTTAGTAGTATTTAATAGTTCTTTAATGGAGTATCATTGGCTGAGTTCAGATTGGCAATTTGCCCTGGTAGGGATCCGTTTCAGCGACGCTTCGAACCCGCAGTAAACAGGGCGTTCACACGGGCACATCTGCCTGGCGTCCCCCACCCGTAGCCAACCCTCGCTGTTCTGCTTCACTGCCGCATTAAAAAGATACCTGAAGAAACCAGTAAAAGTAAAGGTTCTCTTGCTCGAAAGTCAGTCGAATCCGACTCTGGGTTGCGGTGCTCATCTCCGTTTCAAAGCCAAAGAGCCAGCGCTGTCCGAAGACATTTCCGTGGTCATGTGGCCGACATGACTAAACACCAAGGCGCACGGAACGCTGTTACCTTCCACCGAAGTGGTACCTATTTATCTACTTGCAATTTCTTGCTTTCGAACTGCTAGGTTGGCAGGAGCTGGGACCAGAGACGGAGCTCACCCGTCATGCGGCACACTCAGGTCTTGAACTGTTGAACTACTGACCTTCCACAGCCTGCAGTTCAGCGTCTTAACCACTTGAGCCACTGCAGCTCAGTAGAAACCAGTAGCAAATCCCTAAAGCATGCGTGCATCACGCTTTCTCCGCTTCGGGAAGTCTGAATGTGCAGCCAAAAGCCGGGAGAAACCCGCATTGGGCAGAAGGCAGCAGCGGTATGATTGGCCGTGCTCCGCTCTACTGCCCAATGTGGTGCCGGCGCTGCGGGTGCTCCCCAATCGGCAAAATGCGCTTATGCTCAAGCGCACATACACCCATACACCCACAGCCGAATTAATGGGGAAACGCTACGCCTCCGGGACAGCTGTCAGAATGCTCTGGTGCGCCTCCTCCCGGTATGCTCCACAGCAGTCCAGGCTGTGTGAACGGGAAACCCCGGAACAGTTTGTTCCGGGGCTTTTTTGCCGCAACTGGCTCCCGCTGCAAACTGCCAGTTTAAACTCAGCCATTATGTTTCTTGATGTAAGCCGCCCTGAGCCCTGGTTGCAGGGAAGGGCATCCCAACAAATTGAACTGAATTGAATTAAATAAACAAATAAGAATACGAACTATGAAAAATGAAAGTCTACACATCTTCATCTATATCAGTACAGAGACTAGCCATCTTCAACTCACCTTCCCTCTCTCGTTTTCTAAGTCAGAGGCAATGAAATTGCACGGTTTTTTTTTACTACGGATACATTTTTCCTGGGTACAGCCCCAGGTTGCATCCCAGACACAGACGGAGTATTCTGTATTTCCCAAGAAATGCTCCCTCTAAGCTGTGGAGTCTTGTGAGCAAAAATTCTACTTTGTGAGCTACTGGCATTAAAGTTGTGAGCGAGCGATTTGGCTACTGTTCTGGAGCTATCCTTCTCGTTTGCTCTGGAGCCCTCCTTCCTGGGCTAAGACAAAAATCTGTGAGCTGGAGGCTAAAAAACTGTGAGCTAGCTCACACTGACTCAGCTTAGAGGGAACACTGTTCCCAAGTACATGGGGTTCATGGCGACTGGGGAGAGAGGGCTCAGGCCTCCCCCTGTGCTATCTGCACCATTAGGAAAATGGACAAATAGCCATATCAGCATACAGATAGCCCTCAATAGGACAAAGAATGGCTCCCTAGGGCCATTTCAGGTTGGGAATATGATGGGGGAAGTGGAAGGTCTAAGCCCCTTTTCCCCACTAGTGACTCTCCCCGTCGGAATTGGGCTCCTGCACAACTAGGAGGTAAGGAATTCCTGGAACACATTTACTACCCTACACAGCGACACACTTGAGAAGAACCTAACGTGTACTTAAGCCCTCGCCCTGACCAGAGTCGGCCAGGCTTGTCCAATTTGGTGATCCAAGAAGAAGATAGGAGATTGGATTTATACCCCGCCCTTCACTTGGAGTCTCAGAGCGGCTTACAAACTCCTTTCCCTTCCCCTCCCCACAACAGACACCTTGTGAGGTAGGTGGGGCTGAGAGAACTCTAACACAAACTGCTTTTTCAAGAACAGCTCTGACAGAACTACGGCTTGCCCAAGGTCATCCAGCAGCTGCAAGTGGAGGAGTGGGGAATCAAACCCGGTTCTCCCAGATTAGAGTCCGCACACTTAACCACTACACCAAACTGGCACCAAAAGCCAAGGCAGGAAGCATTCCCACCTCCACCAGGCCAGGCCACAACATCGACACACAGGTTATTGGATTACTGTACATTTCTAACCTAACAATCCCTCTTTATCGACGGGTCTTTATGCTAGCGAGATTTAACCTCTTTCCCTCGGCTGTTGTATCAGGCAGCTATAGGGGTCTCCCCTCTAGGGACAGAATCTGCAATTGTCTCTATAGTGAACCGGATTCAGTTGCTCACGTCTTGCTTCGCTGTCCCCCCTACTCTACCATGCGCAGCTATTTGATTAGCCCCCACTTACCTCCAACATGGAGTCCTACTGATAATGATCTTAAAATTCTACTGTCCGGTAAGAACCCGGCAACTACTCTGTCCGTTGCAGAATTCTTAGCCTATGTTTGGAAGTTAAGGGTTGGGGTGTACAAGTCGTAATAACTTTTTTATGTTCATTGGGATTGTTATAGTACTAACTGAGCTTACGATTGCTGAGAAGTATACCTTTGGCTGGTGTAACTTGTGTTGTTATATCAACTTGTCCCATTATCTTCCCTACTTTATTGTGTAGCTGCAAATAAAGAAGGCCAACGCTATGCTGGGGATTATTAGGAAGGGAATTGAAAACAAATCAGCCATTATCATCATGCCTCTGTATAAATCAATGGTGTGACCTCATTTGGAATACTGTGTACAGTACCACACCTCAAAAGGGATATTATAACATTGGAAAAAGTGCAGAGAAGGGCAACTAGAATGATCAAAGGGTTGGAACACTTTCTCTATGAAGAAAGGATAAAACGCTTGGGTCTCTTTAGCTTGGAGAAATGACGGCTGAGGGATGACCTGATCGAGGTAGAGAAAGAAGTACTTTTCCCCCTTTCTCACAAGACAAGAACTTGTGGGCACTCAATGAAATTGCTGAGCAGTCAGGATAGAACAGATAAAAGGAAGTACTTCTTCACCGAAAGAGTGACTAACACATGGAATTCACTGCCACAAGAGGTGGTGGCAGCTACAAGCATGGACGGCTTCAACAGGGAATTAGATAAGAAGTATATGAAGCAGAGATCCATCAGTGGCTGTTAGCCACAAGGGATAGATAGGGACTCTCAGTCTGGGGCAAGGGATGCTCTGTACTCTTGGTGCTTGGGGGTGGGGAACAGTGGGAGGGCTTCTAGTGTCCTGGCCCCACTGCTGGAGCTCCTGACAGCACCTGGTATTTCTGGCCACTGTGTGGCAGAGTGTTGGACTGGATGGGCCATTGGCCTGATCCAACATTGGCTTCTCCTATGTTCTTATTAGATAGGAACTCTCGGTCTGGCAAGTGATGCTCTATATTCTTGGTGCTTCGGGGGGTCAACCGTGGGAGGGCTTCTAGTGTCCTGGCCCCACTGCTGGACCTCCTGACGGCACTTGGTATTTTTGGCCACTGTGTGACAGAGCGCTGGACTGGATGGGCCATTGGCCTGATCCAACATTGGCTCCTCTTATGTTCTTATAGGAACTCTCGGTCTGGGGCAAGTGATGTTCTGTATTCTTGGTGACTGGGCGGGGCAACAGTGGGAGGGCTTCTAGTGTCCTGGCTCCACTGCTGGACCTCCTGACGGCACCTGGCATCTTTGGCCACTGTGTGACAGAGTGTTGAACTAGATGGGCCATTGGCCTGATCCAACATTGGCTCTTCCTATGTTCTTATAGGAACTCTTGGTCTGGGGCAAGTGATGCTCTATATTCTTGGTGCTTGGGGGGGGCAACAGTGGGAGGGCTTTTAGTGTCCTGGCCCCACTGGTGGACCTCCTGATGGCACCTGGTATTTTTGGCGACTGTGTGACAGAGTGTTGGACTGGATGGGCCACTGACCTGATCCAACATTGGCTTCTCTGATGTTCTTATGTTCAAACCATCTCCGTCCCTCTCTTGCCTAGAAACCCTACACGGTTGCTGCGACCTGACAGCACTTTCCACCACCATTTGAGCCCTCGGCTCTCAACAATCACTCCAACAAATGTCGAGTCCAGTGGCACCTTTAAGACCAACAAAGGTTTATTCAAGGTATGAGCTTGCGTGTGCCTGTGTGATGCACATTAATGTCCTTGTGTATCATCAAGGGACAAGCATTGGGCTGTTCCCTAACCGAGGCTCCTTGCCATGTGCATTTATGGTGCTAAATGACCCTTGCCACCATGCCTACGTGAAGTGGGATGGATCAAGAAGCTGAAGGGGAACCAACCATCCATGGTGACCGCAGTCCAAAGGTTTTTCTTCTTGTTGCTGTACCGGTCATGGGACTGGCACTGCTGGTCTCGAAAGGTGGGCACTCCTTTAGGACACGGCAAGTTTTCACAAACTGTGTGCTCGACGTTCGCTCCGCGGCAGTTTTTGCCTCCAGGTCCAGGACTGGGAAGGAAAAGTGGGCAGCTCTTAGCAGGAGAAACATAAATCCAAAAGAGTCCTCTTCCTTCCAACAAACAAACAAACCACACAAACAAACCCCCTAGCTCCCTTTCGTTTAGGATACCCCTGCTTCTTCCAACCCAGATCTTGCTGGCATTTCTGCACTCAAAAAGCTGACTCTGCTCGCCTCTTGATAAATAAGGAGGTCTTAAAGTTTTATGCAAGAATGTGAGTGAGCTGTGCTCTAAAATAAGAACAGGCCTGGGCTGTTTTCACAACACCCTACCTTGCAATCAAGTCTTAGGTAATTCATACGGACAGTCACGCAAATAATAGCGCGGAAAAAGCCAACCCAAGCAAGGAAAGCAAGAGGGTTTAAAAACACTGAGATAGACTCACAGGCTCAAGTGTCGACCTGGCACAGGACACAGATTCTAATTCTACGACTAATAATAAAGAACTCCCCAAACAAAATATATGTATGCGTGTTTTTTAAAAATCCCCTAACCAAAATTTTTGGCCGGTGGATAAAACAGCTGCAGGAGGACGAGAGATGCAGAAAGGAATAGAAAGCGAAGAGGCTGAAACGGGATCATGTGTCAGTTCCAAGCCAAGAATTTACATGAGCAAAGGAATGTGAAAAATCAGAGCAAAAAAAACCGTACAAGTGAAAGAAGAACGACGTTCGGGGGCTGATTCACAGAGCGAGCTTCTGCTCCACGTCCTTCATGTACTTCAGGACCAAGGAGGCACAGCCCCTTTCTTATGCGGAAAGGCTGAAAAGTCCAGGACTTCTTAGTTTAGCAAAAAGACAGTCAAGGGGGACATGATAGAGGTTTACAGGATTACACATGGAGGTGGGGAGAAAATGGACAGAGAGAGCTTTTCCTTCCTCTCTCATAAAAATCAGGGGCACCCATCAAGCTGATGGGACAACTGGTACAGGACAGAGAAATGGCACTCTTTACTTAGCGAGTAATTAAACTGCAGAATTCACAGCCAATGGAGGCAGTGGGGGCCACAGACACAGACGGCTTTAAAAGATTAGATCGATTCATGGAGGATAGGTCTACCAGTGATTACTAGCCACGGGGACCAGAGGGAACCTCCATGTTCAGAGGCAATCAACCTCGGCATACCAGTGCCAGGAGGCAACATCAGCAGGCCCGTAGCCAGGATTTTGTAATTCAGGGGGCCTTTAAATAAGTAAGGGGGCACTGACATCACAAAATAAAAAATAAAATTAAAATACGATTTTTAAAAACTCACTGTCGCAGCATTCGCACTCTGGCTGGGGAAGCAAGCCACATTTGGGGAAGGGGCAGCGGCGGGGAGTCCTCCGGGGGGCCCAGAGAGCCAGGGGGGCAGGGCGTTGGATGGAACTTCGGGGGCCTTGGCAGGAAGTCAGGGGGCAAGCCCCGAAATGCCCCACTGTAGCTACAGGCCTGAACATCAGCCTCTGTGCCCTGCTGGTTGGACTGCCAAAGGAACTGATTGGCCACTGTGTGAGACAGGAAGCTGGACTATGTGGCCCCCTGACTGATCCAGCAGGGCTCTGCTTATGTTCTTATGCATTGATATGCACTCACACTTCCAAATATCATGTGTCATCTGGGCGGCCGTGCACACAATGAAATCTGAATAACATCTTGGACGAGTTTCCACCCAACCGTCAGACCCTGAGCGTGCTGCAGGTCTTGAACTGGTGCCTGGAAGAGGGTAAACTGGGGATTTGGCCTCAGATGGAGGGCAAACCACCAGCTACAGCTGCAAGGAAGCCTCTCAAGGCGTGTTCCTGCCTCGCCACACGCTTCCCTTTAAGGTCCCGGTCGAGACTTACGGTGGGTTGTCACATTTGCGCTGTCTGAACCTGGCTCCAGTCCCGCAAGTCCGACTGCACATACTCCACTGGCTCCAGACGCTCCAGTCGCCGTCGACATGTTCGGGAATGGGAGTTTTGCTGACGCACTCGCCCGTTCGGCACCACTGGAATATGAGGGAGCGAGAAGACAAAAGAGCTTGCAGCTGCCAGCACTCCGGAGAGGGTAACGAGACGAGGATTCGCTCATAACGCAACTGGGAGGGCTTTCAAAGTTGGGGCTGTTTTAGCCGTGAACCGTAACAAGTTGATTTTGGAAATGCAAAATATTTACAAAATTGCAGCAGAGTAAACGACAACGCAAAAGATTCCAAAAAGACATGAGTAATACAGTTCAGGGCCCAGGACACGGATATCAAAATAATTTGGGGGGCATGTTTGCACCCGGCAAAGCCCAGCTGGTTACCCTTGTTGTTATCACTTACTGCTCGCTAGTAAACATTCGAGGTTTTGCTGATTAGACCAATAAGATCTTCCTGCCAACAGCTGAAATGCAAGTAGTCTCTGGATATCCCGGAGACCCAGGTTTGAATCCCCACTCTGCTGTGGAAGCTTGCTGGGTGACCTCGGGCCAGTCACACCCCCTCGGCCTAACCGACCTCACAGGGCTGGAGGAGAGGAGAGCAATGTCAGCCACTTCAGGTCCCCATGTGGGAGAAAGAGGCGGGGCATAAATAAATAGAACCACTCGCTTCTTTTTCCTCCCCGGTGGAGTTCTTTTTCCCTTTAACAGGCAGAGATTTAAGTAGGTCAGCTTCTTAAACTGTGAAATTCTAGTCTGTCCCCCGTGTGGTGTCTATGGAACCCTTCGATTCTCATGTGCCTTCAGACAACCGAGTTCCACTTGCTTCCTAACACTTGCAAAAGTTAGGATGACTCAGCTGACAGGCTGATGTTTGCACAGTGCATGGAAACAATATTTAATGCCAGTCTGTGGGGATGAGAGGAGCTGGAACATACTGTTGAGTCACAGCCAACTTATGGTGTCCCCAAGGCTTTTTTGGGCCGGAACGCACAGGAACGGCGTTCTGGCTGGCCCCTGAGTTGGCCACACCCAGCAGGAACTCATTAGCATAATAGGCCACACCCAACAGCAGAAACTCATTAGGATTGGCTACATTAGGGCTGTGTGGCCTAACATGCAAAGGAGTTCCTGCTACCAAAAAGAGCCCTGGGTTTTGACAACAGACAAGGTAAACAGAATAAGAAGCAAAAGGTGGGTGTGGCTGGATGACCACACTTCTGGTAACATGGGGTGTGTGGCCTAATATGCTAATGAGTTTCTGCTGTTGGGTGTGGCCTATTATGCTAATGAGTTGCTCCTGGGCTTTTTCTACAAAAAAAGCCCTGGGTGTCCCCATAGAGTTTTCAAGGCAAGAGACATTCGTAGATGGGGTTTGCCGTTGCCTGCCTCTTGTGTAGGGACCCGAAACTTCCTTGGTGGTTTCCCATTTAAGTACTAACCACTTAAGCACTAACCCTGCTTAGCTTTTGAGATGGGGCTAGCCGGGCCTTCCAGTGCAGTGTGGCTGTAGGAGGGAAGACTCCAGCTTAACTGCAATCCCAAACTTTTCTTATAATGCCAACAACAAACAAGACAAATAAGGAACCTCCAGAGAGTGAGATGTGCCTGTGACCACATACAGATGGGGAGAATGATATAAGCCATAAAAGGAGGAGGAGGAGATTGGATTTATATCCCACCCTTCAGTCAGAGTGGCTTACAATCTCCTTTCCCTTCCCATCCCCACAACAGACCCCCTGTGAGGTAGGTGGGGCTGAGAGAGCTCTTTCGAGAACTGCTTGTGGGAGAACAGCTCTGAAAGAACTTGTGACTGACCCAAGGTCACACCAGCAGCTGCATGTACAAGAGTGGGAATCAAACCTGGTTCTCCCGTATTAGAGTCCGCGTTCTTAATCACTAAACCAAACTGGCTCTTTGGCTTCTCACTGGAGAGAAAAGCAGGGTATAAACGGAGTAAACGCATAAAAAACACGGCCCGAAAAAACCAAACCATCGAGAAATTATCCAAAAACATAATGTTCTTCCTGAGCACTCTGTTGGGTTGGATAACACAATCGTTTGGGCCAATGTCTGGAGCTCAGCTGCTCAGCATCTGGGATTACCTTGTCTGCCCCGCATTCCGTGCCATCCAGAGGAGGGTCTAGTTTGGTTTTGCAGGACATGTCCCCTTCCACGAGGCACCAGAGCCCGGCACACATCAAATGCTGAAGACATATAAAGGGAAAGAATTGGCCTTATTGCTTCTGCTCACATCAGCTGTCACTAGGGATGGAAGGAAACACACAGGCAGCCCTCTTTCATCGGGATCCAGCGGCATCGGGCCGATTTCTCTTTTATCCTACCCTGTTGACGTTTCCTGAGGAGGAATTGGCATTAAATGACTGAATGGGAAACACACAAACACAAGATCAATGCTTACCCTCCTGACTGGGGAAAAATTACGGTTTATTAATAGCAATTTCACTTTCTTTTCTTTAATCTCCATTCCCTCCATGCCAGAAATCAGATAAATCAGGATGAACACCTGGTTTGGTTAAAATTGCTTCTCCTGCCCATACATCTTCTCTTCTTTGCCTGTTCCCTTTCTCTCCCTGTTATGTCTTACTGTGAACCATGCCTATTCATTTCCATGTTAAGGTTGATTCTTAATACAGGATCGTAAGATGAAACAGTCTTATTGGCCATTCTGATTGGTTTAGCATAGGAAAAGGAGTACGACAAGGATGTATATTGTCACCTTGCTTATTTAATTTATATGCAGAGTACATCATGCGAAATGCCTGCCTGGATGAATCACAAGCTGGAGTTAAGATTGCTGGGGAAAAGATCAATAACCTCAGATATGCAGACGATACCACTCTGATGGCAGAAAGTGAAAAGGACCTAAAGAGCCTTTTGCTCAGGGTGAAAGAGGAGAGCGCAAAAGTGGGCTTGAAGCTCAACATCAAAAAAACTAAGATCATGGCATCTGGGCCCATCACTCCTTGGCAAATAGAAGGGGAAGTCGTAGAAGTAGTGACAGACTTCACGTTCCTAGGATCCCAGATCACTGCAGATGGTGACTGCAGCCATGGAATTAAAAGATGCCTGCTCCTTGGGAGGAAAGCGATGGCAAACCTAAACAGTATGATAAAAAGCAGAGACGTCACCTTGCCAACAAAAGTCCGAATGGTCAAAGCAATGGTATTCCCCGTAGTAATATATGGCTGCGAGAGTTGGACTATAAGGAAGGCCGAGCGCCGAAGAATAGATTCTTTTGAACTATGGTGCTGGAGAAGACTCTTGAGAGTCCCTTGGACTGCAAGGAGATCAAATCAGTCAATTCTAAAAGAAATCAACCCTGACTGTTCCCTGGAAGGCCAGATCCTGAAGCTGAAGCTCAAATACTTTGGCCACCAAATGAGAAGGGAGCATTCACTGGAGAAGACCCTGATGCTGGGAAAGATTGAAGGTCAAAGAAGAAGAGGACGGCAAAGGATGAGATGGTTAGACAGTGTCATTGATGCAACGAACATGAAATTGAGCAAACTTCAGCGGACAGCGGAAGACAGGAGGGCCTGGCGTAATCTGGTCCATGGGGTCGCGAAGAGTCGGACTCGACTGTGCGACTGAACAACAAAATGGAATTGTTTGAAACAACCAATCACAGTGTAGATATGTGTTATGGAGGGAACAGACCTGATTGGCCTTTATCCCTGTAATGCTATTGGTCTTTAACTGATTTGTGGGTGTGGCTTTGACAGCCCGGGATCATTTAAAAGAAAGAGCTGTGCTCCACTGTTGTGTGTCTGTTCTTCGAGTTTGCTGTTACAATAAAGCCGAATCACTTTGGCTGAAATCACTGCCTCTTGCTGAGTTGCTCTTTCTCTTTCCCATCTCTCTCCTTTCCAGTTCTCCTTTCTTAGACCTATACCGGGCACCACTGCCATCTGCCTTCTACCCTGTCCCCTTCTTCCCAAGGTCTCTCTGTGCCATGGCTCAGTGGTAGAGCATCGGCTCAATATGCGGAAGGTCCCAGGTTCAGTCCCTGGCATTTCTACTTTACAGGATGTGGAAGACCTCCACCCAAGGTTCAGAAGAGCTGCTGCCAGTCTGAGTCAATTGATTCAGTAGAAGGCAGCTTCAAGCATCCACCCTGCTCTTGGGTCAAGATCAGAGCACCAAAGGACAAGTCTGGACAGGAGGAGTCCAGGAGAATTCCATCAACGAGGTGGGTCTCAGAGCCACATATTAGGGCTGGAAGGATGTAACTCTCAAGAAGTCAACAGGCCACTGATGCGTCCTAACTGAAGGCACTTAGAGAGAACGGCCAGGAAGATCACCCAAGGATAACAGTGCAAAGTCAGGAGAGGTCAACTTCATACAAACAGCTGCTACTCCAAATTGCTGGCAAGAAGGAAGAGGAAAATGTAGACAGAGGTGCTGAGGGATACCACGAAGCCCTTGCTAAGCCTCATGTTGTTAGAGGAGGGGCCGTGGCTCAGTGGTAGGGCATCTGCTCGTCCTGCAGAAGGTCCCAGGTTCAATCCCCGGCATCTCCAGTTAAAGGACCTGGCAGCACATGATGTGAAAGACCTCTGCCTGAGAACCTGAACAGCCGCTGCCAGTCTGAGTGGACGGCATTGACTTTGAAGGACTGATTGTCTGATTTAGTATAAGGTAGTGTCAAGTTCTCCAGATAGTCAGTCAAACACCAGGCTTCATAAGAAGATAGTATTTATTAAAGACTAGTCATAGAGCTGCATGGACCAGGTCTTTGTCAGTGATGCCAGATAATACAGAGCATTGTCAATTATAACCCAGTCGAACTATCCCCCCACCTACAAGCCAATGAGTACATTTCGCACACGCGGCTAAACTAGGAAAGAAAACACCTAGACCAGTAAATTTCACATGCCAAGGCAGCATGGGACCCAAGGTCAGGCGAACTGATAAGGCACACAGCAGAGACACTAATTTACAGAGACTGGAGACTCTAAGTTCCTCCTGCATTCCAGAACAGTGAAAGATGTCTCTCCCCCCCACACACAGCTATGGCAGGGTTACCTGACAGGTAGCTTTGTGTTTTTATGTTGGTTGGGGGATACCATGAGGACCTCAGATCACCCACCTGATGGGAGATTTGTGCCACACGCCAGCTCTTTTCTGTTTGCCAACAGGCTGAAAGAGCCTATCTCTGGCTAATCCAAAATCCTGATGGAAAACATATGGGTCGGCTCTCTGGGAATGTCAAGAGATACAAGGTTGGGAGTTTCCATACTCTGCATCGCTTCCCCTGATCTCACTTGGCCACTGGAGCTGCTCAGTATCCCAAGGAACCAGAAAGGCATTCCCGATGGATGCCAAGCTCACTGCTTCTTCACCACGGAGCATAACGCAGTAGCCAATCTGAGTTATCCAGGAAGGACAACAGAGACCATCACTTGGAACAGTGCGGGCCCAGACTCCGGGTAAAGAAGTCCTCAGACAGCGGCTTGTGTCATACCACTCCCCTCAGTAGAGTTTGAAGCCTTCCTCCGGCTCTAGAAGTTTCTGGAGCATACCCTGAGGTACACAATTCATAGAGGGCATTGGGCAGTTCTGTTGAACTTCTTTATTGCCCCAAAGGACCATGGCCTAGATCACACAACCATAGAATCACAGAGTTGGAAGGGGGCCACACAGGCCATCTAAGTTCAGCCCCCGGCTCGATGCAGGATCAGCCCAGAGCATCCCCAACAAGTGTTTGTCCAGATGCTGTTTAAAGACTGGCAGTGAGGGGGAGCTCGCCACCTCCCCAGGCAGCTGATTCCACAGTTGCACAACTCTCACTGGACACAAGTTTCCCCTAATATCCAGCCAGTACCTTCCCACCCTTAATTTAAACCCATTCTTGGAAGTCCTCTCCTCTGCTGCTAATGGGAACAGCTCCCTGCCCTCCTTGGTGTGGTGGCCCTTCAAATAAAGAGAGCAATCATGTCCCTCCCTCAACCTCCTCTTCTAAACATTCCCAAGTCCCTCATACCCAACAGAAAGTGGAAAGTGAGCCATCTTTGCCCTGACCTAGATAGGCAAAGCTAGCCGGATCTTATAAAATCTCAGAAGCTAAGCAAGGTCAGCCCTGGTTCATACTTGGATGGGAGACGACCGAGGAAACCCAGAGGAGCTGGCTAAGCCACCTCGGCTCCATGCGGGGTTGTCATACGTTAGCTGTGACTTGGTGGTAAAAACCAGGGCTTTTTTTTGTAGAAAAAGCCCAGCAGGAACTCATTAGCATAATAGGCCACACCCAGCAGCATATTAGGCCACACACCCCATGTTACTAGAAGTGTGGTCATCCAGCCACACCCACCTTTTGCTTCTTATTCTGTTTACCTTGTTTGTTGTCAAAACCCAGGGCTTTTTTTGGAGCAGGAACTCCTTTGCATGTTAGGCCACACACCCCTCATGTAGCCAATCCTAATCCGGTTCTGCTGTTGGGTGTGGCCTCTTATGCTAATGAGTTCCTGCTGGGTGTGGCCAACTCGGGAGCCAGCCGGAACGCCGTTCCTGTGCGTTCCTGCCCCAAAATAGCCCTGGTAGAAACCCTTGGCAACCTTTAAGACAAGCTCGTCTGCCATTACTGATCTTCTCTTACCCCTGATAAACTTTCAAAGAACTCCTGGGCTTCCCAGAAACACACCACAGAAACCTCCAAACTAGAATCTGCTGCCTTGCATTTACGAGCATTGCTACAGCGGCCTTTTGACAGTATCTGCATACCAATAATCGTGTACCCGCACGCACTCCGCTTAAGTTACACTTCTGGAAGAAAGACAAGGTCAGAGTGCATTCAATCAACCTATTTAATGAGATGCTGTAAATCTCGGAGGGGGGGGTGAACCCAGCTGGGATCAAGTGGCTCATCTTTTTGCCATTAGGCTGAAATATGAACACGAGAAAAAGAAACGTAGCAAATCCCCTTTCCCCCTGCTCTATGCAGATAATAAAACATTCTGCTGAAAATCATCCAGTTACATTGGATGCGGAATACAGGGGAGTAATTTAGGGGCACGCATAAGATCTATGGCTTATTGTTTTCTCTTCCACAATTACTTTGGCACGACCCCAGGGCATGGACCCCTTTTTGGTTCTTTCCCCCAACGACACCCATTTTCAAATGTCTGGCCTTGCAAACCCTGCAGCTGGCAGACTAGGGTAAACCTTTTCTTTTCAGGAACAGGGGCTCTGTCTACTGTGCAGTTCTCTTCAGTAGAAGAATCCGGTATCCCAGAATTACCTTCTCCAAGGTCTCAGGGCATGCCTAAAATCATTGCGCCGGGGGATATGGCTAGACATTTGGGGAAGGGAAGGCGGAATGGTATAACCTGATTGCGTTAGATCTTGGAAGCTAAGTGGGGTCAGGACTTGGACGGGAGACTGCCAAGGAAGACGCTCAGGAGGAGTTTCAGAGGGCGGCCATGTTGGTCTGCGGTGGAATAGTTGGGAGTCTAGTCGCACCTTAGAGACCAACAAGATTTCAGGGTATCGGCTCTCGAGAGTCAAAGCTCCCTTTGTCAGACGCAAGTAGGAATGGAGAGTTCCGAGTCTTTGTATCCCAGTCAGAAGGTGGGAGGGGAGTTGTAAAGAACGCTTGCCAAGGATGCAAAGATGCAGTGCTCGATTAGGGCAGAGGGGAAATGCCTGGGGGCAAAAAGTTAGCATCTGTAGTGGAACAAGAATCTTATGTCCCTGTTCAGCCCTGAGCTGCAGAAGAAGGCAATGGCAAACCATCTCTGCTTCTCCTTTGCCTCTAGGGTTGCCAGGTCTCCTAATTGCTCCAGCGGAGGGATTTGGGGGGCATTCTGAGGGTGGGCAGGGATATCATGCAATGTCCCCAACACCGTGATGTCACCTGGAAGTGGCATCATCGCACTGGGGATGTTAAATGGGGTTGCTCTGGTATTTGGGCAAAACTCTATGGTTTTTTTTGTCCTCAAGCCACAGGTAAAGTAAAGGTAAAGGTTCCCTTGCTCGAAAGCCAGTCGAATCCGACTCTAGGGTTGCGGTGCTCATCTCCGTTTCAAAGCCGAAGAGCCAGCTATGTCCGAAGACGTTTCCATTGTCATGTGGCCGGCATGACTAAACACCAAGGCGCACGGAACGCTGTTCCCTTCCCACCGAAGTGGTACCTATTTATCTACTTGCAATTTCTTGCTTTCGAACTGCTAGGTTGGCAGGAGCTGGAATTAGAGACAGGAGCTCACTCCGTCATGCTGCAGTCTCGGGTCTCAAACTGCTGAACTACTGACCTTCCACAGCCTGCAGTTCAGCGTCTTAACCACTTGAGCCACCGCAGCTCCTTCAAGCCACAGAGTTTGCCCAAAGACCAGAGCATCCCCGATGCAATTGTTGGATTCCCGGGACTGGGTACTGTCAGAGAACCATGGAAAAATAACAGAGTGCTCACAGGCATAAACGCAGTGAAGCTTGGGGGTTAGGTGTGGCAAAAGACTTACAACGTGACACCGAGTCGGCAGTCAGTTCTAAAACGAATAAGTAACTTTTATTAAAGGAAATACACGCTTGAGAGTGCAGGTAAGAGACAGATGTAGATTGCCTGTTCTAACTAACTAGATGGTGTCGGATGCTGGACGCATGTCCGGCCTCCGTGGTGCAAGATGGAGATCAAGCACCTTCTTTTGTGCGTGTGTGAGAGAGAAGAGAGTGTGAGAGAGAATGGGAGCGGAAGCAGAGGACACTGCCCCGAAAAGTAGCATTCTACTTCAAAGGAAAGGATGCTCTTTGTGTCCTGGCCTCTCTATCTGTCTAAACTCTTTGGTGCCATCTTCTCACATCTGAGACAGGAGACAGAGCCCAGTCCTCCACTTCTAACAGCAGTGACATCACTTCTGGGTGACATCATCGTGTTGGGGACATCGTGCAGCGACATCCCTGTTTAGAGGCAGGGTTTCCCCTTTGGCCAGTCGGTCCATGGCAGGGAGAAGCCCCTTAAACTGGGGGGATCCCCCACCCGGACCTGGGGGCTGGCAAGCCTACTTGCCTCGAAAGCCCCTTGGTGGAGTTTCCGTAAATTGGTTTTGACTTGACGGCACTTAAGTACGTAGGTACCAGGTACAGGGAATACATTTATAGAGAAAAGCACGGCCACCTGCAAGGAGCTGGATGACCTCCTGCTAATCTTCAAAAACCGGCATGAACCATGTTCAGTAGCAGTGGTGGGAAGCTTCTAGACATCGCAGCCAAGTTGCTCTTAGCCATGGTTAAGACATCAGAACCGATGCACATCTGAACACAGTAGTTTCCCCAGGCCCTCTCCGGCCTGGAGAAAATTCCTGGTTCCTGCCTCAACCACATATTGTGTTGTTCTGGCAGAGATATTAACCGCGATTAAGGCTAACCCTGGTTCATGCCTGACAGGGCTTTGAAATCTGAGATCTCAGCTGGTTTAGAATTGTAGTTATATGAAAAGCCTGGCTAACTTTAACCATGATTAGCATCGTTGCTAGCGTCGCTCTTTAACCACAGTTGGGGTGACCAATGCTCCCTCTAAGCTGTGGAGTCTTGTGAGCAAAAATTCTACTTTTGTGAGCTACTGGCATTCAAGTTGTGTGAGCGAGCGATTCGGATGCTGCATAAACTAGTTTGCTCTTCCGGAGCCATCCCTTCCTGAGCTGAGACAAAAATCTGTGAGCTGGAGGCTAAAGAACGGTGAGCTAACTCACACTAACTCAGCTAAGAGGGAACAATGCGGGTGAGCAGGGAGAATGAGCCCTTGAGAAGGGTCAAGCCAGGAGCTCATGATCAGAGGCACTATCCAAACCTGGTGGGAAATGCCATCAAATCACAGCTGACTTAGGTGACCCCGTAGGCTCTTCAATGCAAGAGATGTTTGGAGGTGGTTCGCCACTGCTTGTCTCTGTGTAGTTACCCTGGATTCCTTAGTAGTCCCTACGCTTGCCAAGTCCCCTCAGGGGGCGGGTAAACCCCCGCCCAAGAGGCCCTTTACCCACCGCCAGAAAATCAGGCCCTGGGGGGAACTCCACCCCCTTCCGGCAAATGTCCCCAGCGTGATGATATCACCCGGAGGTGACATCATCACGCTGGCCACGTTGAGGGCAGGGCCACTAGGATTTGAGGGAAAACTCTCCCTTGAATCCTAGCGGCCCTGCCCCCAACGTCCTGATGCGATGACGTCACTTCCGGGTGGCGTCATAGTGGCAGTGTGCGCGCTATGCATGTGCACATGAGCTCCAGAGACAGCACAGGACTCCCCCACCGTGAGTAAATTTCAGCTTGGCAACCCTAGTAGTCCCCCATCCAAGTACTAACCAGGACCAACCCTGCTCAGCTTCCAAAATCTGATGAGATCAGGCTAGTGTGGCCTGTCCAAGTCAGGGTCAATGGACTCAGGCAGCCATAGATCTACTTAGGATACCAGCAATTAGTCCCCTTTCCCAATCAGCTCTTTTCAAATTCAACGCAATTTGTTGGATTGGTTGCCCAGCCAGGGGGAAAACTTAAAAACACATGAAGTTCCTTTGCATTCAGTGGCACCTGTGGTCCACACAAGTCACCTGCTTTGACAGACAGGAATGGGAGAGACCTTTGTGTGCCTGAGACTTTTAAGAGCCCCGCAACGGCCTTTGCACTGGAGATGACAAGAACTGAACCTGAGATCGTACGCCTTCCAAGTTCTCTTCCGGCTCCCAGCCAAACCATACAGAGTCCAGACAAGGCGAAGCTCAGTTCTAAAGATATGCATCTTCTGAAATCATCTAAACAACCGTGGATGGTGTTTATTTTGTTCCGCAACAATGGGATCCTGTTAGCTTCTTACGCAACATTAAATCACAACAAAATTTAGTCGACAAGGCTGGTTTACTCAAAGCTATTTCCATTTTGCAACAAATGTACGTTGTCAAATGTTTACTGCATTTATGTTCTATATTCTCAATATATTGTTTTATTGCCTAAAAACCCAGCATGCCAACTGGCTAGAAAACAATCAAGCAAAAAAGCCAGACCACAAGATTTACTAAACGCTTTATACAAGTCAGTTGCCCAATTCCAGTTCTCCGTCCCCACCCTGCTTATTTTTTGGTGACTAATTTAAGAGATTAAAACCCTTCATCTAAGTGCAAAATAAGGAGGCATCCAAACAATCTTACTTACAAACAATGTTCCCTCTAAGCTGTGGAGACTTGTGAGCAAAAATTCTATTCTGTGAGCTACCGGCATTAAAGTTGTGAGCGAGCCATTTGTCTGCTGCATAAATCAGTTTGCTCTGAAGCCATCATTCTTGAGCGAAGACAAAAATGCGTGAGCCGGAGGCTAAGAAACTGTGAGCCAGCTCACACTAACTCAGCTTAGAAGAAGAAGAGGAAGAGATTGGATTTATACCCCGCCCTTCACTGCCCAAAGGTGTCTCAGAGCGGCTTACAAACTCCCTTCCCTTCCCCTCCCCACAACAGACACCCTGTGAGCAGTGTTCCCTCTAAGCTGAATTAATGTGAGCTAGCTCACAGTTTTTTAGCCTCCAGCTCACACATTTTTGTCTTCGCTTGGGAAGGATGGCTCCAGAGCAAACTCATTTCTGCAGTTGCCGAATCGCTCGCTCCCAGTTTTAATACCAGGAGCTCACAAAGCAGAATTTTTGCTCACAAGACTCCACAGCTTAAGAGGGAGCATTGCCTGTGAGGTAGGTCGGGCTGAGAGAGCTCTTGACAGAAACTACTCTTTTTCAAGAACAGCTCTCATCAGAACTAGGTCATTCAGCCAGGTGCGAGTGGAGGAGTGGAGAATCAAACCCGGTTTTCCCGGATCAGAGTCCGCGCACTTAACCACTACACCAAACTGGCTCTCTTATCTTAGAGGGAACCCTGCTTACAAGTAATTCTGCAGAGGAATCACAGTCTCTTAACAAGCACTTGACAGAATGCCGAACAAGCCCTCCTCGCTCATTTCTCACCTTAGCAACTAATTCATAAGGCGGACTTACATAAACCACCGATCATCCCCTTTGCCCCTGTCTGCACTGGGGGCATTAACAATACTGACCTATCTTGTTGTAAACTTAAGACTGCCAGACTAGGGTCTGGGAGATTCAGGTTTGGATCCCCACTCTGCCATGGAAGCCTGCCAAGTGACCTTGGGCCAGACACGCACTCCTAACCCAACCTAACTCACTGGGGGTTCTTGTGAAAATAAAACAGAGAATGCTGCGAGTCACTTTGGGTCCCATTAAGGGAGAAAAAGGGGGTGTAAAGGATGTAAATAAAAGTGCTTGGAACATGCAGCAAGCACGACAGGAAAAGCGAAGTATTATTACTACTTTAAAATAGCCCTAGGCATGTTCACTCAGAATAAGTTGCTGCTAGAAATCATTACTAGGCAAAGAAGTCCTGGAGTTCAGGTAAGAGGATACTAGGCTTACAGAGGCAGTGCAGAGCCCTGATCGTTCCTCAATCAGAAAATACAATCGTGGCTGCCAAGCTTCAGCAAAACACCGCTTATTCATCGTTGGGACTTGGCTTCCAAAGAAAAGTTGCAGGAGAGTGCTGGAGGTATTTGAGGGTACAGTTTCCAGGACAACACACACACACAAGCACAGCCACCATAGGGATGCCAGTTCTAGATCAGAAATCCCTGGAGATTTGGGGATGGAGCCAGGGAGAGTGGGGTTTGCTGAGGGGGCTCAGCAGGGATGTGACGTCATAGAGCCCGCCCTCCGAAGAAGCCATTGGCTTTGCGGAGAACAGCTGGAATTCTGGGAGATCTCCAGGACCTCCCTGGAGATTGGTGACCCTAGGCCAGTGGCAGGTGTCCGACTGTATCTTTCCAGTGTTTACCATAGATGCCCCATGAGATCCTAAATAGGGATGAGCACAAACGGAACCTAAATAGGGATGAGCACAAACCGAACCACCAAGCAAAGATTCATCATGAATTGTGGTTCGTAAACAAAAGTTCACGGTGGGTCTACTTCCACGAACATTCACAAACTTCTGAAGCAGTTTGTGGTGGATTGTGGATGGATGGAGCAGAAAGCAGGGGTTTAAAGGGACTCAAGAGTTCCTTTAAACCCCTGTTTTCTATTCCCAGCAAAAGCTGCAAAAAACAGCTGAGCAGTGGAGAGATGTTCGCCACTGCTCAGTTGTTTCAGGCTGTCTTGTGCAGTGCCTTTAATTTTTAAAGGGACTGCAGAAGACAGCCTGAAAAACAGCTGAGCCAGTGGGCAGCAGTCTCCCCACCAGTCAGCTGTTTGGGGCTTTCTCATACAGACCCTTTAAGGGGCACGTTTAAAGGGGCTGCACAAAGGAGCCCAATACAGCTAATGCCATGGAGAGATGTCTTCCTGCTGGCCCAGCTTCAGGCTCTCTTGTGCAGCCCCATTTAAAGGAGGTAAGTAAAATAAAACTGGGCTGGTGGGGAGACTTCTCTCTGAGGAGTCAGCTCTACTGGTCTCCCTTGTGCAGCCCCTTTAAAGGGGGAGAGTCCAAAGCTGGACCAGCGAGGAGACATCTCCCCACGGGCTCAGCTCTATTGGGCTCCCTTGTGCAGCCCCTTTAAATGGGACTGCGAAAGAGAGCCCGAAGCTATGCCAGCAGGAAGATTGCTTTCCTGCAAGCTGCTCCCCATTGCTCAGCTATTTTCCGGGCTTTCTGCAAATCCTGTTTTAAAGGGACTGTGGTCCCTTTCAATGGGGTTTGTGTGGCCGCGAACTGGTTTGGTTTTGGAAGAGACCTCTTGGTTCGTGGTTTGGTTTGTGGGTCGGCCACGAACCATGAACCAAATCGAACCACATTTTCCTGGTCCGTGCCCCTCCCTAGTCCTAAATTCAGATGACGGCCATGTCTCAAGGGGAGAAAGGGATTTAACCTGTCATCCAAGCATGACTTCCATAACTGAAACCAACACACAATCACATTAACATGTGCAGATGAACTGTCCACGCACTGACTCTCTGCCCCTGAAGAGAGAGCAGGTATGACCACACAGGTCCCACCACTCACCTCCATGTGATGGCCTCGTCATCTGCCTAGTGAGAACATGTGAAGGAAGTGCCCGTGTGTGGGCCCCCTCCTTCCTGATTGGTCGTGTTAGGATTAGCACAGGAAGGGGGTGTACATGCAGGTACTTTCCCTCTGCATTTGCACCTTGCAGACCACTTGACGATCTTGATGAAGCCCCCCCATCTGTTCTCTCCCCAGATTAATATATATATATTAGGAGAGAGGCCATGGCTCAGTGGGAGAGCACCTACTTTGCAAGCTGAAGGTCCCAGGTTCAATCCCTGCCATCTCCAGTTCAAAGGGCAGTAGAATCATAGAGTTGGAAGGGACCTCCAGGGTCATCTAATCCAACCCCCACACAATGCAAGAAATTCACAAATACCTCCCCCCACCCGTAGTGACCCCTGCTCCATGCCCAGAAAGGGGGGGGACACTCTCCACGATCCCCAGCCAAACTGCAAGAAAAATTGCTCACAAACCCCAAAATGGTGATCAGCATTGCCCCGGGCGTGGAAGAAGAAGAAGAAGAAGAAGAAGAAGAAGAAGAAGAAGAAGAAGAAGAAGAAGAAGAAGAAGAAGAAGAAGAAGAAGAAGAAGAAGAAGAAGAAGAAGAAGAAGAAGAAGAAGAAGAAGAAGAAGAAGAAGAAGAGGAGGAGGAGGAGGAGGAGGAGGAGATTGGATTTATACCCCACCCTTCACTACCCAAAGGTGTCTCAGAGTGGCTTATAAACTCTTTCCCTTCCCCTCCCCACAACAGACACCCTGTGAGGGAGGTGGGACTGAGAGAGCTCTTGACAGAAACTGCTCTTTTTTCAAGAACAGCTCTTATCAGAACTATGGCTTGCCCAAGGTCATCCAGCCAGGTGCAAGTGGAGGAGCGGGGAATCAAACCCGGTTCTCCCAGATTAAAGTCCACGCACTTAACCACTACACCAAACTGGCTGGATGAAAGGGCCACAAGAACAAAGCACTGAGGCGACCCTTCCTGCTCTCCCTCTCATGACCTGCCTAAGTTCACAGAATCTGCATTGCTGTCAGATGGCCAGCTAACCTCTGTTTGAAAACCTCCAAAGAAGGAGAGCCCACCACCTCCCGAGGAAGCCTGTTCCACTGAGGAACCACTCTAACTGTCGGGAAGTTCTTCCTAATGTTTAGCCCAAAATTCTTCTGGTTTAATTTCAACCCATGGTTCTGCTCTGACCTTCTGGGGCAACAGAAAGCAACTCCATACCAGTAGGTGATGTGAAAGACTTCTGGCTGAGACCCTGGAGAGCTGCTGCCAGTCTGAGTAGACAATACTGACCTTGACGGCCCAAGGGTCGGATTCAGTAGAAGGCTGCTTCACGTGGTCACAGCCTTTCTCCCGTTCCCCACCGTGAGTCAAAGTGCAGACAGGTCATCTGCACAGGGCTCCTAAAGCTTTAGTGGTAGCCATGGTGGGTGGAGGGAAGACATGTAAAGAGAAGATTTCTTTTCCATGGCAGACAGTGCAGAGGTTCGGGTCATGCATGTGTTTGGTGGTTTCAAGGATGGGGAGTACGCAGGGCTGGAAAAGTTAAACTCTTCCTCTTCCCCTGCTCCTGAATCAGGGCCCTCCCCAGCAATTAGCTTTCTTCTTTCTTTAGTACTGCGAACCTCTCAGCGTCCCAAGTTGGTGTTAAGGTTTCCAACTCCAGGTTGGGAAATTTCCGGAAATTTGGAGGTGGAGCTTGGGGAACGCATTGTCCTGGTCCGGTGGGTCCGGGACGGGGACCGCCATCCGCCCCCCTGACCACGTCTCCATCACCCCTACTTACGTTGGGGCGCGAAACCCCACGTCAGCCCGACCAGACCATGGCGAAGACCATCGGGAAGGGGGCTACCGATGTCCCCACTGGCCAGGAAAGCAACCCAGGGACGAGAACCAGGCGGGCACGGGAGCGTCGCCGCAGGCCACAGACGGCCCTGGGGCGGGCCGACGGAGTGAGAACCACACCCCTGAAGAGCCCGGGTGTTGAGGCCGGCGCTGGTGGCGTGGCCCCTGGGCCGACAGGACTGCCGCCAGCTAGAGATGGGTCACGCCCCAGCCGACAGGAGCGCGCCCTGTCTTATCAAGGGGGGTGGGGCTGGGAGGGGGTGGGGTTGACGGGGGACGAGAGCGGTGCTGGGAACAGGGGAAAGGGAATAAAAGGCAAAATGGGGAAGGAGGCCGGGGAGGAAGAACGTGCCAGGACGACCCTACGGGAAGAGAGGGAGAGAGCCGAGGGCTGGGCAGCCAGAGGGACTCCGTGACACGGGGCAGAGGGGCAGGAGGGGTGCCGTTAACCCCACCCCCTGCCATTTCTGAGGCCTCACCACCCCAACGCCTTTAAGCCCGCCGGAGCTCCCAGCACCGTACCCCCGCAGGAGGGCCGGTCGTCACGGCTACGGGCGGAAGGCCATCGGGGGAGCAGCGGCGACTCGACACGCATAATGTCATTGAGTCTACTCTCCAAAGCAGCCATTTCCCCCAGAGGAACTGATCTCTGTTGTCTGGAGATGAGCTACGATTCCAGGAGATCTCCAGGCCTCAACTGGAGGTTGGCAACCCTATCTGTTGTGGGTCCTAGGATCCTCCCCATAACCCCCTATAACTCTCAGGGGTTTTGTGGCTTCTCCTCAGTGGAGCTTCCTGAAAGTTTGAAAAGCACAGCCAAAGTAGTAAAAAATTATGAAGGCCCGAAGCCGAAGAAAGTCAGCCAGTTTCTTAAAAGCAAAGCAACTGGGAATATCCTAAATTTTAACAGCTCTTCTTCAGCTGGTCTTTAAAGATGTGCACACTGAGAGCTTATTTCAATAATAGCAAGCTTGGTGGTCCCCGTTCCCTGAAAGCTCTTATTAACTAGACATTTTAAAAACAATTCAATTTTTTTTCCCCTGCTCATTGTTTTCCCGTTGCCCTTCCAGATCCAAGAAAACTCAAGAACAGTTAAGGCTCGAAGCTCATGCCTGCTGCTGTGATCCACAGTCAAAAGTTTTATTAATTTGGCACATCCCGTTTATGCAGCAGTGAAAAATATAAATGGGTCTTATTTTGTGTTTTATAACGGATTTTTAAGTTCCTGAAATTTTTATTAAGGGAAAAGGGGCTGGGGGAACGATAGTGGGGAGATTTACCAAAAACAATAACTTAGGTCATAAAAAAAGAGCAAACTCTGAATTGTTTCCCCTCTTTTAAGCGTAACCTGCAACCCTAGAGTAGCTTCTGCTTATTCAGGGCCCACTTCATCCCACAGTCTGGAGGTCATAACTCTATTGGGCAGTACATAATATTTTAGCTCCACAATACAGCTGGGTGCTATCCAGCAGAAAGAGTGTGGCACTTGTTGAGGGACAGTGTGACGCAGGGGTTAGAGTGTCAGACTAGGATCTGGGAACCCCCAGTTCGAATCCCCACTCTGCCACAGAAGCTCGCTTGGTGATCTTGGGACAGTCACATACTCTCAGCCTAACCAGCCTCGCAGGGTTGTTGTAAGGAGACAATGGAGGAGCAGAGAAGGATGTAAGCTACTCTGAGACCCCGCTGGGGAGAAAGACGGGGTATAAATCCAGAAAACAAATAATATTATGGAGCTCAGCAAAACATTCAGTGCAAAAAGTGTGTATGTGTATAAAGCGCCGTCAAGTAACTGACTTATGGGGACCCCATCGGGATTTCAAGGCAAAAGACATTCAGAGGTGGTTTGCCATTGCCTGCCTCTGATGGAGCAACCTTGGACTTCCTTGGTCTTCCATCCAAATACCAACCAGGGTTGACCCTGCTTAGCTTCTGGGATCTGACGAGACTGGGTTCACCCAGGCTATCCTGGTCAGGCCAATGCAAAATTACATTCACATATTACCAATACACTAGGTATGAAATTCAGAATTTATTTATTTATTTAGATTTTTGACTCACCCTCCCCCGCTACCGCAGGCCTCAGGGTGAGTAACAACCAGGGGTCATTTCATAGAAAATGAAAAGAGGTGCAGGAATTCATTAGCATAACTCATTAGCATAACTTATTTGCATATGCCACACCCCCTGACATCACCAGAAGTGTGTCAGAAGGCAACACCCACCAATCGGGCTCCACCCCTAGGGACCGCCTTTCCACTCTGGGGACTGTCATTCCAGTCCCAGAGTAGCCTATCTGGGCCCAGGAGGAATGCTACACGTGCTGCTTTGAGCTCCTGCTGGGAGCTGGGGGTGGGGCTTGCCACTGCCTGTGCTTCTAACTGCCGGAGCTCTGCTCCTGTGCGCTCCTGCTCCAAATGACCCCTGGTAACAATATATCAAATAAAGACAATAATAAATAAATAAAAACAGTTTAACATCAGTCAGATGGGCATAATAATATAATCTCATTAGGGACATTTAACCATGTAACAACTAGGGGAAAGTCTGCAAAGAGAAGCGGGGGACGACTATCAGATGGGATTCTTTTTCTCCTCAGTCATAAGAAAGGAGAAGTGTTAACACTGAAGTACAGGACTGTTATGTTTTATGTTTAAAACATGCCTGAGCTTCGGTATCATGCCGGTATCCTAATGAGCACGTTCTGATTGGTTACTCTGCACAGTAGACCAATCAGAGCTTATTGAAAGGTTCTGGAGGGAACTGAAACTATTGGTTGTTATCCTAGCAGTTCTATTGGTTGTTAACTCATTTAGGGGCGTGGCTTTACTTGCCCGGAATGTTTAAAAAAGAGAGCCTATTGCTCTCCTGTTTCTTGTGTTGGTTTACTGTTGTGTTTGAATAAAGCTGAATCACTTGTTAAGAGTTGACTGACGTCTCATACTTAACAGGAACGTTTCTGTTTCTTACATCTGAAAACATCCGTCTTTTCCTTACCTGCGAAACCATGCCCCAGCCCTTTCCCCATTCCTTGATTAAAATAGGGGGGAGCTGGGGAGTGGAAAGTGCCGTCAAGTTACAGCTGACTTACAGTAACTCTGTAGAGTTTTGAAGGTAAGAAATGAATGGAGGTGGCTTTGCCATCGCCTGCCCTCTGCGCAGCAACCTTGGGCCTGCTTTGGTGGTCTCCTGTCCAAGTACCAACCAGGGCCGACTCTACTTAGCTTCTGAGATCTGATGAGAGGCTATGCTAACCTGCACCATCTAGGCAGGGTTGCCAACCCCCTCCAACTGGGGTAGGGTTTCCCTTCTTTCTGCCCCCCCCCAATCCGTCACTGGCCGGTGGGGGGAGCCCCGCCCCCGAAGAGCCCTGTCACACCCAGCACGATGATGTCAGCTGGAGGTGACATCACCACGCCTGGCATGTCACGCGGGGGACACTCTAGCATTTGGGTCAAAACTCTATGGTGATGCCAGAGGACTCCAGGAGCCAGGCCGGAGCCCCCCGCCGGGACCCAGATAAGACCTAGCAACCCTGCATCTAGGTCAGGGCAAACACTGTGCTGGAAAGTCCTGTCAAGTCGCAGCCAACTTATGGTGTCCCTGTAGGGTTTTCAAGGCAAGCGACGAACAGAGGTGATTTTCCACTGCCTGCCTTTGCAGAGCAACCCTGGGCTTCCTTGTGGCCTACCAGCCATGGACTAACCAGGGCTGATGCTACTTAGCTTCTGAGATCTGATGAGACTGGGCTAGTCTGGTGGGCCATCCAGGTCAGGGCATGGGAGAGTTGCCGGGGCCAGAATAACCGCTCCGGAGACCAAATCTGGCACGCAGGCTGTTACGGATGAGACGCCAGGCAGCTCTTAACAAAGTGATTTCAGCTTTACTTGAGGTGATAATCAACAACGACAGCAACACAGCAAACGAGATCTTTTGAAACTTTGCAGGCTTGCAAAACCACACCCTCAGTGAGTTAATAACCAATCGTAATACACGCATAAAGACCAATGATTTCCTTTCCCTCCAAACCTGTTCCTAAGCTCTGATTGGCCTACTATGCAAAGTAGCCAATCAGAATGTGCACCTTCCGATACCAGCTCTCTATGGAGCCCTGGTTGAAGCTCAGATGTTACCGTATGTATACACAATACATAACAACGGTCCTCCCCATTCTAGAGAAGGTCGCAATACTACCCAAGTGCCTGCTCCCTCTCTCCCTGTTTCGTCTGTTTCTGAGGGTCGGCTTACCTCCATATTCTTGCAGAATGTAGCGTTTGTTCCGAAGAGGATCTGGCACTGCTCGTCTGCGCTGTAATGCATCCCGGGAAGTTTGTACGGAAGCCGCACCGCATATCGGCTACGCGGGTCCGTGACCAGCAAACAGCTACTGATCTTGGACCTGCCAAGTTAAACACATCTGTAAGAGAGGGGAGCTCTAAATCTCTGACCCAGATTCACCCTGTGTGCCATTAAGGAGACGTGCTCCGATTGCCCCCTGCTGAAATGTCAGATTCTTGTTCATTTATTATGTATTTATTTTCATTAAATATATCAATCGCCCACCCTGCAAGCAGGCTCTGGGCGATTTACAGCCAGTATAAAAACGTTTAAAACACAATCACAGTATATATAATAATTCAAAAGCGATCCAAGATAGCAGTATAATAATCCCCCTGTATCAGCCACACCACTGTCCGACACAGCAGGGCAGGGAAAGGCAGGGCTCTTTTTGTAGCAGGAACTCCTTTGCATATTAGGCGACACACCCCTAATGTAGCCAATCCTCCAAGAGCTTGCAGTAGCCCCTGTAAGAACAACTCTGTAAACTCTTGGAGGATTGGCTACATTAGGGGTGTGTCACCTAATATGCAAAGGAGTTCCTGCTACAAAAAGAGCCCTGGGGAAAGGTATATGGGGGCCATAGAAAGGAAAGGAAGGGTGCCACTCTTAATCTTCCGTTGTTGTCCTCAATTAAAAGCCTGGCGGAACATCTCTGTCTTACAGGACCTGTGGAATTGCACCTAAATCCTGCAGGGCCCTGATGTTATATGGCCGAGGCCCTACTTGAGGACGGCTGGACCTCCTTAGGGCCGGAGATCACCAGCAAGTAGTTAGTAGCTGATTTCAGCGTTCTTTTGGGTTCATATTGGACATGTCTTGGGTGAATGGGGACATATCTTAGGTGAACGGGGGTTCAATTCAATATGCATATGTATCTGGCAGATTTTACAAGCTGCCACACAAAACTTCACTCTGGGTGCATTCAGACGGGCCGTTTAGTCCGCTTTCGGCATGCTTCAGTAACGGATTTTATATCCACGTTCACACACCCAACATCTGCGGACCGTCCCCAGCCATCGCTTTCCGGCTCAACCCCTCTTTAAAACGGAGTATTTTGTTACCAGGTCCCCAAGTGGTGTTTTCCTGATTCTCCGGTTCTAGCCGCACTTTTCTGACACCTGATCACTCCTGCAGTGTCGAGCCACTTCCGCTCGGAAGCCCAAGGCTTCTGCTCTTCACCCGCCATTTTATTTTAGCATCGGCGGTATGCACACAGGCGGAGCTCCACTCCCGCATTATTAAAAACAATGTTTAAACGGTGCCTAGATCTGTTGGTTAGACGAGGTCGGGATCTCACGGAGGCCACTTTCGGGTAAAAGTTTAAAGGGAAGTGTTACAGCAGTTGGGTTGAAGTGGAAATCGCTGTTCTCCACATGCACAAAAATTTTAATTCTACAGATGGCTGCCTGTGCGCATGCCCAAACTGAGAGGGGGGAAAAAAACACTGACGCACGCTCCCGCGTGTGGACGGCGGGGAGCGATGCGGCTGCGCAGCGATCCGGAACAAGGAGGTGAGTGTGATCGCGATTCTCCAGGTTAAAAAACCCCGCAATTTAAACCACTCCCAGCATGCCGTCTGACCACACCCACTAAGTGTTGAAACCAGTGAGAAGGTGAAACAAATTTTAAAGCAAAGGGTGATGGATATTGAGCGGCAGACAGACTTCGAGAGGTCACCGAGTTACCTGTCTTCAGAAAGCTCTAGATATGCAGTTTCCATCACCAAGTAAAGGATAAAACCACAGCCAATTCTTTTATTTCTGTGATGAAATTTTGTGGAGTTTTATTGGCAAATGGAACTTTTAAAGTAACCTGCTCTGCTGTTTTCTGATCTGGAGATATTCTCAGTCATCCTGTGTGGTCATCCTGTGTCACCCCACAGTAACGGCCTTGGTCCTTTGAGCTAAATGGTTAAGGCGTTGTGTGCAGACCCTTGAGTGGATGACCACATCTGGAATTTGGAGGAACAGTTTGTTGGCTCCCCAGATAGATCTTTCCCACTTAATCCATAAGACTCCTCCTGCTCTTTCAGCCAGTGAAGGTGGTAGTTAATATTTCTACATGTATTTTTCAGTGAATTTAGTTTGACTGCAAAAGGTGGATCAACTGGGTGCCCTTCTGGTTACCAAGGGACCCCTTATGATAAGGGCAGGGTAATGCGGTGGCTCAAGTGGTTAAGATGCTGAACTGCAGGCTGTGGAAGGTCAGTAGTTCAGCAGTTCGAAACCCGAGTGTGCCACATGACGGAGTGAGCTCCCGTCTCTAGTTCCAGCTCCTGCCAACCTAGCAGTTCGAAAGCAAGAAACTGCAAGTAGATAAATAGGTACCACTTCGGTGGGAAGGTAACAGCGTTCCGTGTGCCTTGGTGTTTAGTCATGCCGGCCACATGACCACGGAAACGTCTTCGGACAGCGCTGGCTCTTCGGCTTTGGAACGGAGATGAGCACCGCAACCCTAGAGTCGGATTCGACTGGCTTTCGAGCAAGGGAACCTTTACTTTTACCTTTTTAATGACCGCCCAGAGGAGAGGGAAGCTCTAATTGCTGAAGGAAGAGAAGGAAAAAAACTCAACACAACTTCTCTTATGTCAGCACTAGCCGGAAGATGAAGAGAGATCTATGAAATTCAAGTTTCTCTGCGGCAATCAGACATCCCAACGGCACGGAATGAAACATTTCCTTCAAACAGAAAGAGCTATTGAAAAGTATCCGGACATATCTTCTATTGTCGCAAACCGCTGACAGAGTTTGATTCGAAAAACAGAGGCGAACTGGGATCCTTTTCAAGAAGCTATCAAGATGCTGAAATTTGGGTATCGCAGAGCTTCTGTTCTCTTGCCAGTGGATTCCCCCGCCCCTCCCGCAAAGGCCCCAGATGCCAAAGGAGGTAGTTGCTATCTTTTGGCCCCGGCATTTCAGAATCCCTCACTGTCTTGCTAGGAGACAAGAGGCTGCTGTCTCCCAAGTCAAAGGCCCCACATCCCACCAAGTTCTTACTTGAAGAACTTCTCAAGGTCGTCACGGCTGCAGGAGGACCAAGATAGGTCGCTAGGGTTCCGGCCCTTCACCCATTCTCCAGACATGATGTGAGATCTCCCAGTGCACGATGCGTGGTCATCGTCATGGCTCATTCCCATGCTGTCAGAGGAGAAAAACACACAAAAAGTGTTTAAAAAGCATTTCCAGGTACCCCTGGAGCTTCCTCCATTCTTTTTAAAAAGCCACAAGACGCTGTTTTCATTCAGTGCTGGTAACAGCGGAAAAGTTTCTAAAATGACGCATGGCTTGTGGAGAAAAACCGCCACATGTGAACTTTTCCTTTCTCCACTATAATACTCAGCATCACCTAGTGAAACTGACGGGCAACAGACAGACAGCATGGTTTATTGGTTAGCACAGGAAAAGAAAGAACAAAAACTTAACACCCCCCTCCCAAAAAAACCCGGATTAAGAACCTGAAAGGTTAAATGAATACAAATTAGGGGGCCCAATGTCAAAATCAATAAATATAACATAAATTTTACAAATTATAAAAGATACATGTATTGATTACGAATGAGTTTAAAAACAACTATAGGCCCAAATGTAGCCTCCATAAGAATTTCAGGCTGCACAATATGCACAATTAGGAACTTATGTGACCCTAAAATAGATGCATTTATTGATTTTAACACTGGGGCCCTTAATTTGTATTCATTTAACCTTAGTGGTTAGAGAGTCAGACTAGGGTCTGGGAGAGTGAGGTTCAGGGCTATTTTGGGGCAGGAACGCACAGGAACGGCGTTCCGGCTGGCTCCCGAGTTGGTCACGCCCAGCAGGAACTCATTAGCATAGCAGGCCACACCCAACAGCAGAAACTCGTTAGGGGTGGCTACATTATGGGGTATGTGGCCTAACATGCAAAGGAGTTTCTGCTCCAAAAAAAGCCCTGGGTTTTGACAACAAACAAGGTAAACGGAATAAGAAGCAAAAGGTGGGTGTGGCTGGATGACCACGCTTCTGGTAACGTGGGGGTGTGACCTACTATGCTAATGAAGTGTGCTATCATGGGGTGTGGCCTAATATGTTAATGAATTTCTGCTGTTGGGTGTGGCCTATTATGCTAATGAGTTCTTGCTGGGCTTTTTCTACATAAATCCCGGGCTCTGTCATGGGATCTCACGGGGCGAAATTTAAGGCGGTCATACACTTTCAACATTACTGACCTCATAGGGTTGTTACAATGAGAAAAAAAACAGGAAAGGAAAACGATGTCAGCCATTTTGGGTGCCCACTGGGAAGAAAGGCAGGATATAAATGAAGTAAAGACATAAATAAAATATCAGGACATAGTCATTAACATAATTTATTCAACAATTTGGTGAAGGCCTCCAGCGCAGACGATTTCTGACTGGGATGAAATAAAGGACAGGTATGTCGATGCCCTGTTCTAGATAACCCAGACTACCCCGATCTCGTCAGATCTCAGAAGTAAGCAGGGCCAGCTTTGGTTAGAACTTGGATGGGAGACCACCAAGAAGAAGAAGAAGAAGAAGAAGAAGAAGAAGAAGAAGAAGAAGAAGAAGAAGAAGAAGAAGAAGAAGAAGAAGAAGAAGAAGAAGAAGAAGAAGAAGAAGAAGAAGAAGAAGAAGACTTGGCTTTTATATCCTGCTCCTCACTACCTGAAGGAGTCTTAGAGTAGCTCACAATTGCCTTCCCTTCCTCTCTCCACAACGACACCCTATGAGGCAGGTGGAACTGAGAGAGCTCTGAGAGAACTGTGACAGACCCAAGATGGCTTCATGTGGAGGAGTGGGGAATCAAATCTGGTTCTCTAGATTAGAGTCCATCGCTCTTAACCACTGTACCACTATACCACACAAGAAGGTCCAGGATCGCTACATGGAGGCAGGCAATGGTGAACCACCATCTCTTCCCTTGAAAACTCTATGAGAGGTCGCCAGAAGTCAGCTGCGACTTGTCCGCCAGAAAGAAAAGTCTATCGATGGCTGTCAACCATGATGGTTAAATAGAACCTCCGTGCCCAGAGGCACTATGAAGCCCCGTCACTGGGATAGAGGTAAACCACAGGGGAGCCTATTGCCTTCAATGTCCCATGTGTTGCCTTCCTAAAGACATCTGGACAGCCACTATGAGTCACAGGATGGTGAACTAGATGGGACTTCTGGTCAGACTCAGCGGGACTCTCATTCTGATGATCTCTTGAGTAGGACGGACCAAACTGAAGCATAATCAGGGACCCCTGGAATGGTTTGTACGGCAGGGCCCTTTCAGAAGGGCCACTGAAAGTTGCAGAAGGTAAGAAGAAAGGGGCAACACTGTCCACCGGGGCCTGAATAAGGCTCCAGCCTCCAGGCTTCCCCTTGGTTCCTTCTGGGCCTGGCTGTAAGTCTACTTCATTTGTATCCCTCCTTTCTCCCCACGGGGACCCATTTCACCCTCACAACAGCCCTGCGAGGCAGGCTAGGCTGAGGGTATGCGACTGGACCACCATCACCCAGCAAGCTTCCATGGCAGGATGAGGAGTCAAACCCAGAGTCTCCTAGACCCTAGTCCGGCAAACTTAACCACGACCCCACTCTGGCTACCAGGTCAGGCCTAGTTCTTTGCCTGGCCTTGTTGATACAGCTCTTTCTTAAGCACCTCTCTAGCTTCCCTTCCTAATCTGCCTGCGTGTGGTGTGCTCCATTCCAGTCCCCTTGCCTGCCTTCAGTTCCACATCTGGGTCGTCCCTCCTTGCAGAACCACCTCGGTTCTCCACTCCGGGTCTGGTTCTGACCCTGCCGCAAGTTGCCTACTTGCAGGGCTATTTTGGGGCAGGAACGCACAGGAATGGAGTTCAGGCTGGCTCCCAAGTTGGCCACGCCCAGCAAGAACTCATTAGCATAACAGGCCACACCCAACCACAGAAACTCGTTAGGATTGGCTACATTAGGGGTGTGCGGTCTAACATGCAAAGGAATTCCTGCTACATAAAATGCCCTGGGTTTTGACAACAAACAAGGTAAACAGAATAAGAAGCAAAAGGCGGATGTGGCTGGATGACCACACTTCTGGTAATATGGGGGTGTGGCCTAATATGCTAATTTGCTGTGCTGTCAGGTGTGTGGCCTATCATGCTAATGAGCTCCTGCTGGGCTTTTTCTACAAAAAGAGTCCTGCCTATTTGGCTCTCTCCGTGCCATGGCCGGAACTGACCAAAGACCATGCTGCCTGCCCTCCGCTTTCTCAAAAACACGACTCTCGTTTTTTTTCCAGCACTCCGCGCGCACACGGTAATGCCACCAAAGCCGGTGAAGCCAGGGGCTGCTGTCTGTCATTGCGGGCTTAATGGAAAGGAGCCCTTTCAGCTTCAGCCAGGTAAGTAACCCGACCCGGAGGTCCGCGGCTAATAGCCGGCAATCACAAGGCACAAAAGAGACAGTGGGCTCGGAAGCCCGCTGCCTCAAACGGCGCCTTTATATAAGGACGAGCAGACAATGCCAAGCTCTGTTCTCATGGGAGTGCCAGATTCAAATGCAACGGGTCCAGTCTAAAAACGGCCTTTTGATCCTGCTAGGTGGAAAGACAAAAATTGTTACACATAAGGTTGCCATCTCCAGGTTGGGAAATATCTGGAGATTTGGGGGTACGGCCTGGGGTAGGCAGGGCTTGCAGAATGGAGGGACCTCAGTGGGGTATAATGCCACAGAGAGACCACCTTCCAATGCAGACGTTTTCTCCAGGGAACTGATCTTTGTAGTCTGGAGAACAGCTGTAATATTAGGAAAGCTCATTTTACCATATGTGGTGGACTTGTGATAAAGCCATGAGTTATTGGTCAGAGATTCACAATGAAATACAGAAGATTCTGAAATGTACTTTTAAGAAAGATCCACAAATCTTGTTGTTAGGTCTTAAACTAGAAGAATTAAATGTAACCAAGAGAACATTGTTATGGTACTTGGTCACAACAGCTAGAATGACTTGTGCACAATTTTGGAAACAAGAAAAGATTCCTGAAACATGGGAATGGATTAAGAAGATGCTTTTTATGGCTGAAATGGACAAAATGACAAGAAAGCTTAATAACGAAGAAGATGAAGCATTTTTTGAAAAATGGAAAGATTTTAAAGACTATCTTGAGAAAAATTGGGATGTTAAAAATAGATTGATTTGCTTTGACAGTTATTAAGGAGAAAATAAGAAAAAGAACGATAAGATTGTTAAAATGTTACCTAATTTGATAATGGAAATGACATATTTTGTGAATGGTAATTAGATAATAGAGTTTATAAGGGGGTAAGAGCATTGCGGGAAGCCTTGTACTGGGGGAGGGGGAGAAAAGAAAAAAAGGTATGTGGTATCTATAAGATGGAATGTTAACTATGTGAAACATATCCTATAATAAAATGGTTTTTTTTTTAAAAAAAAGGAAATCTCCAGGCCCCACCGGGAGGTTGGCAACCCAAGTTACAACAACTGCCCCCGAAACAGGCAGGGGAGCTCCTCCTCCTATTTTCTTAGTTGCTTTTATTTCCACTTCATCACAGAGAACGACTAGCCAAAGGTTTCCCAGTGAGCTTCACAGCTCACCGAAGATTTGAACCCGGGCCCTTCTCGTCCCATGCTCCTGCCTCTGTGCCACGCTCAGGCTTCCCGGCCACGAGGCCACTATAAACGTGGAAATCGATAGCACTAATTAAACAGCAAGACAGGCCAGACTCATCTCCTCGCCAGACAGATTGGAGGCCGTCACTTGTCCTTCGCACCTGCAAATCTCTGTGGCTCCAGGCAGCCCGGCCCTAGTTCTTCACGTCTCCTATCATGTTACACGCATATCTAGAGGACATCTAGGGTGAGTGCAAGCCTGCCCCAACTGGTGACACACACCCCCAAGCTTGACAGCCACGTTTGATGGGCCCAACAGGATCTAGAGTCTCAGGCAACTATGACTTTTCACAAATAAAAAGCCACGCATGGGTCGAAATTCAGAGCAAGACGTCAGCGAAGGCTCCATATAAGAAACCCACCTGCACAACTGAAACTACACAACTGCACATGACTGATAACGGACTTATTGCTGAGCAATCGAGTTAGAACAGATAAAAGGAAGTACTTCTTCACCCAAAGAGTGATTAACATATGGA
The DNA here is from genome assembly GCA_029375565.1 of Gekko gecko. Lineage (NCBI taxonomy): Eukaryota > Metazoa > Chordata > Lepidosauria > Squamata > Gekkonidae > Gekko > Gekko gecko. Next base: position 35,770,776 of record JAPDNY010000017.1, on the reverse strand, counting down.
ATTCACTGCCACAGGAGGTGGTGGCAGCTGCAAGCATGGACAGTTTCAAGAGGGAATTAGATAAACATATGGAGCAGAAGTCCATCAGTGGCTATTAGCCCCAAGGTATAGATGGGAATTCTCAGTCTGGTGATGCACTCTATTCTTGGTGCTGGAGGGGGCAGCACTGGGAGGGCTTCTAGTGTCCTGGCCCCACTGCTGGACCTCCTGATAGCACGTGGTATTTTTGGCCACTGTGTGACAGAGTGTTGGACTAGATGGGCCATTGGCCTGATTCAACACTGGCTTCTCTTATGTTCTTATGTTCTTATGACTTGCAGATTAACAAGCCACAACTGTTCCACAGCCGACGGGGTGTCGCGAGTCCCTCAAAGGGGAAGGGCACACGCGCGGTCTCACGGTTAAGTCAACAGCATACGTGAGAGTCACCCGTGTGCTTGTTCTAGTGCAGTGATCTAAATCTGTGCCTGATTTGCTGGCAGCTGTTCCCCTTTCTCGTTCTGTCTGTAAAGCAATTCTACTCACCTCTCTTTGCCGTCAAATTCTGGCTGAGTTATGGCGACCCCACAGAGATTTCAAGGCGAGAGACGTTCAGAGGCGGCTTGGCATTGCCTGCCTCTGCACTGAAACCTTGGTATACCTTGGTGGCCTCCCATCCAAATACTGGTCAGGGTCAACCCTGCTTAGCTTCTGAGACCTGACAATATTGAGCTAGCCTGGGCTATACAGGTCAAGGCAAAAAACAAAGTAATCAAGGCCTGACCCAACCTTCACATCCAAGTTTTTCTAGCACAGTGTAGTGGTTAGAGTGTCAGGCTAAGATCTGGGATGCTCAGGGTTGAATCCTCACTCTGCCAAGGAAGCTTGTTTGGACTAATCACATAGTCTCGGCCTCCCCTCCCCTCCTCTCTCCTGGACCAAGGTCCCAAAGGCAAGATCTCGAGGATGCACAACTCACACAACAACACTTTTGTTGCTGTATATGCCTTTCCTCCTAAAAGAGGGTGTTGTGTATTGTAATGGATATGCCTGAGCTTGCGAGTTGTGCTGGTGTCCAGAGAAGGACATTCTTCTGATTGGCTGCTCTGCATAGCGGGCCAATCAGAGTAGATAGAACTGTTCCGGAGGGAACACATATCATTGGTTGTTATCTTTCGTGTTTCATTGGTCGTTAACTCGTTTAAGGGCGTGGTTATCATAGCCCGGATAGTTTAAAAAGAGAGCCTGTTGCTCTTCTGTTCTTGTGTTGGTTTTACTGTCGTGTTGACTAAAGCTGAATCATTAGTTAAGAGCTGACTGATGTCTCATCCTTAACAGACCACTTGCAAAGGTGTCTCTCTCTCTCTCACTTGTTTTCATGCCCCAAAGGCAAAAAAAAAAAGACCTTGCACTTGGCTCTGAACATTCGTTTGGGATGGCTCAGTTCAATTAGTCTAAATATTCTCACAGCTGCGCATTTCATTAGTAAAGGTAAAGGTTTCCCTTGCTCGAAAGCCAGTCGAATCCGACTCCAGGGTTGCGGTGCTCATCTCCGTTTCAAAGCCGAAGAGCCAGCGCTGTCCGAAGATATTTCCGTGGTCATGTGGCCGGCATGACTAAACACCAAGGCGCACGGAACGCTGTTTCCTTCCCACCAAAGTGGTACCTATTTATCTACTTGCAATTTCTTGCTTTCGAACTGCTAGGTTGGCATTTCATTAGGATACTGCTAATTGAGGCCGGTGGCTGAAACTTGCTGGGTTAAAACAAGCAAACACAAGGATGTCACCATAAATTTAGAAAATTTCCCACTCATCTCCTTCTTGGAACATTTCCAAAAAACCACATGCACAAATAGCTTTCCGGAGATCTCAGTTCTGACCTTTCCTTGTCCAATGTACAGCCATCCCTCCTCTCAAGCCTTTCGGAGAAGCTAAGCTTAATGTCTTGGATAGCCCCATCGAGAATTCCCTAAAATAGACCATATGGCTTGGGGGTGGGGTGGTTAAGTAAAAGTCGAAGGCCGGAAAATCCTAACGAATCCTTGCTTCCTGCTGCCGGCCATTCATCTTTTTGCACTAGCTGTTTCTCAGCCAACCTGAACACCAGGGGTAGCCTAAGAACTGGAATGTTAGCCCCAGGGCAGCTACTAACTACACAGTGCAGAATTCACACACAAGAGTGAAAAGGTGGTCTTTCACTTTTCTTGGGCATTTATCAATGTTGTTAATCCGGGGTACAAAAGCAGCAAAGAAACAGCCTTAGCTGTGTTGGTCTGGAGCAGCAGAACAAAGTTGGAATTCAGTGGCACCTTTAAAGACCAACAAAGTTTTATTCAAGGTATAAGGTTTTGGGTATAGGTGCACTACCAGGGCCTCAGAGCAAGGTCTTCCCCAGCAACTACTACCTGATCCTTTTAACTGGAGATGCTGGGGATTGAACATGCGGCCTTCTGCATGCCAAGCAGATGCTCTACCACCGAGCCAGGGCCTCAGAGCAAGGTCTTCCCCAACAACTACTACTTGATCTTTTTAACTGTAGATGCTGGGGATTGAACGTGCAACCTTCTGCATGCCGAGCAGATGCTCTACCACCGAGCCAGGGCCTCAGAGCAAGGTCTTCCCCAACAACTACTACCTGATCCTTTTAACTGGAGACGCTGGGAATTGAACGTGCGACCTTCTGCATGCCGAGCAGATACTCTACCACTGAGCCAGGGCCTCAGAGCAAGGTCTTCCCCAACAACTACTACCTGATCCTTTTAACTGGAGATGCTGGGGATTGAACGTGCAAACTTCTGCATGCCGAGCAGATGCTCTACCACCGAGCCAGGGCCTCAGAGCAAGGTCTTCCCCAACAACTACTACCTGATCCTTTTAACTGGAGATGCTGGGGATTGATCGTGCGACCTTCTGCATGCCGAGCAGATGCTCTACCACCGAGCCAGGGCCTCAGAGCAAGGTCTTCCCCAACAACTACTACCTGATCCTTTTAACTGGAGATGCTGGGGATTGAACATGCGACCTTCTGCATGCCGAGCAGATGCTCTACCACCGAGCCAGGGCCTCAGAGCAAGGTCTTCCCCAACAACTACTACCTGATCCTTTTAACTGGAGATGTTGGGATTGAACGTGTGACCTTCTGCATGCCGAGCAGACGCTCTGCCACCGAGCCAGGGCCTCAGAGCAAGGTCTTCCCCAACAACTACTACCTGATCCTTTTAACTGGAGATGCTGGGGATTGATCATGCGACCTTCTGCATGCCGAGCAGATGCTCTACCACCGAGCCAGGGCCTCAGAGCAAGGTCTTCCCCAACAACTACTATCTGATCCTTTTAACTGGAGATGCTGGGGATTGAACGTGCGACCTTCTGCATGCCGAGCAGATGCTCTACCACCGAGCCAGGGCCTCAGAGCAAGGTCTTCCCCAACAACTACTACCTGATCCTTTTAACTGGAGATGCTGGGGATTGAACGTGTGACCTTCTGCATGCCGAGCAGACGCTCTGCCACCGAGCCAGGGCCTCAGAGCAAGGTCTTTCCCAACAACTACTACCTGATCCTTTTAACTGGAGATGCTGGGGATTGAACGTGCGACCTTCTGCATGCCGAGCAGACACTCTACCACCGAGCCAGGGCCTCAGAGCAAGGTCTTCCCCACCACCTACTACCTGATCCTTTTAACTGGAGATGCTGGGGATTGAACGTGCACCCTTCTGCATGCCGAGCAGACACTCTACCACCGAGCCAGGGCCTCAGAGCAAGGTCTTCCCCACCATCTACTACCTGATCCTTTTAACTGGAGATGCTGGGGATTGAACGTGCGACCTTCTGCATGCCGAGCAGACACTCTACCACCGAGCCAGGGCCTCAGAGCAAGGTCTTCCCCACCACCTACTACCTGATCCTTTTAACTGGAGATGCTGGGGATTGAACGTGCACCCTTCTGCATGCCGAGCAGACACTCTACCACCGAGCCAGGGCCTCAGAGCAAGGTCTTCCCCACCACCTACTACCTGATCCTTTTAACTGGAGATGCTGGGGATTGAACGTGCGACCTTCTGCATGCCGAGCAGACACTCTACCACCGAGCCAGGGCCTCAGAGCAAGGTCTTCCCCACCACCTACTACCTGATCCTTTTAACTGGAGATGCTGGGGATTGAACGTGCACCCTTCTGCATGCCGAGCAGACACTCTACCACCGAGCCAGGGCCTCAGAGCAAGGTCTTCCCCACCACCTACTACCTGATCCTTTTAACTGGAGATGCTGGGAATTCAACGTGCAACCTTCTGCATGCCGAGCAGACACTCTACCACCAAGCCAGGGCCTCAGAGCAAGGTCTTCCCCACCACCTACTACCTGATCCTTTTAACTGGAGATGCTGGGGATTGAACGTGTGACCTTCTGCATGCCGAGCAGACGCTCTGCCACCGAGCCAGGGCCTCAGAGCAAGGTCTTCCCCAACAACTACTACCTGATCCTTTAGCAATAGAAACGAGCAAGAGTGCAGTAGCACCTTAAAGACTAACAAAATACATGGCAGGGTATGAGCTTTTGTGAGTCACTGCTCACAAATCACCAAACCTTCTCCCCTGCCACATATTTTGTTAGTCTTTAAGGTGCTCCTGGACTCTTCATCTTTTCTGCTGCTAGACAGACAGACAAACACAACTTCCCATCTCGATCTACCTGAACCTTGTAACTGGAGATGCCAGAGATTGAACCTGGGGCCTTCTGCAGGCCAAGCAGATGCTCTGCAACTGAGCCACAGCCCCTCCTCTACACAAGGAGAAGAGAACTCAATCTATCACTGAGCCAGGGTCCCTTTTAACACCCAGGCCCTCTCAGGCTCCCTTATGACATAAGCATATACAACAATGCACAGACTTACTGAATTTATCTAATTAATTTATGAGCAATAAATTCAAGGGGTGAATAGTGGTGCAGTGGTTGGAGTGCCACACTAGGATCCGGGAGACCCAAGTTTAAATACCTGCGGTGCCTTGGAAGCTTGCTGGGTGACCTCGGGTCACCTAGACACTCTAAGCCAAACTTACCTCACAGGGTTGTTGTCAGGATAAAAGGGAGAAGAATGGCAAAGGCCACTTTGAGTCCCCTTTGGGGAAGAAGAAGAAGAAGAAGATTTTGGCTTTATACCCCGCCCTTCACTACCCAAAGGCATCTCAGAGCGGCTGACAAACTCCTTTCCCTTCCCCTCCCCACAACAGACACCCTGTGAGGTAGGTGGGGCTGAGAGAGCTCTGACAGAAACAGCTCTTTTTCAAGAACAGCTGTGCCAGAACTATGGCTTGCCCAAGGTCATCCAGCCAGGTGCAAGTGGAGGAGTGGGGGAATCAAACCCGGTTCTCCCAGATTAGAGTCCGCACACTTAACCACTGCACCAAACTGGCTCTCCCAGGAAGTAAATGCATGTATCCAGCCACAGATTTAAGGTTTTTTTCCCAGCAGAGAATTTGGAGCTGGTTCATGCCATACCGTGCTTGCAGAGGCCGGGCACCCAATCTAACACAGTTGGCCAATAAACAGCTTAAATCAACCTTCCCAACATTTATGATGACAACCATCTCCCTGATAAATCCAGAAACCCTAACTAACTCCTTTTTCTTATGTCAGATTAAAATCATACTCCCTCCTGCCTCCCCCTCAGGCCCTACCGCTTCCCATCCAATACCACAAAGGCAATTGTCCCACCCCAATAAAATATTCATGGCGAGCAGAGTTGAAACGTCCACTTTTTCAGGCCCCCGTGCCAAGCGAGTCTGAAGGCTTCACCTTAAAATAGCTTCCCGTAGAAAGAGAGGGAGACAAAGTACTTCAGGCTCCCGTGGTCAAGCCAGGAGCCAATTAGGATGCAGATCCGAACCTGCCTCTTCAAGGCAGAAAGCCCTGCATAACCTTATCACACCTCCCTCCCCCTCCACCCCGACCCATTCTCCAATCCCTTGTATAGACGAATGTTAGGAATTTTTATTGGTGTTTCATACTCAAAACTGCATCACTGGAGGGATGCCAGGGCCTGAACTGATTCAATATGTTAAAGCGTTCCGGCTCTGGAAGACCGATTCCTGCCAAATCTTCAGGCACCTAAGTGAGACCAAAGAAGTGATGGAGATGAGGGCTGGTTCAAGGAACCTGGGTCTGAGGTCACAGCTCCATGGTATCGGGCTGGGACCTAGTTCAGCCAAGATTGGGCACATTCAGGTATTCAGCCGCCCTCCCCCAAAAGCCTGGGATGTATAACATTGGCCTTTGTGATTGGCATGTAATATGAGGCTTCTTGGGTTCATGGGTTCTCGGTCTGGTAAAGAAGGTAGGGTTGCCAGGCCTCCCGCTATGGTGGGAGACCTCCTGCCGGTAACCCTCTCTTTGACTGGAGGTGGGAGAACAATAAACAAAAAAAAATTACCATCAGACTGACAACGTGACATCACTTACAGGAGTCCGTGGGGCAGACATGGGGAGGGGTGTCTGTCATCGATGCGTGACATCACTTCTGGGGACCTCCAGAAGTGGCATCAGTCCTATCAATTGCCGGAAACTCTATGGTAAAAACCATACTTTCTGGCAATTCCTCGTGAATTATCTATATTACGCTTGTACCCACCAAAAGTCTTCAGTTCTAACACAGTGACTTTCTGGATCTTGCATGCATTTCAATAAACGTATCACTGCCAAGAGAGAGTTGTTGAGTGTAACTGGACTGGGGGTCTGACACCCTGGCAAATGCCATCCCAACTCTGATGTAATCCAATGAACATAACACAAACCCATTCACCATCAGCAAAATCCCTTGCCTCCAGAAATGTAAAAATGGTGGTGGTGGTGGTGGTGAGTGCCATCAAGTTGCAGCTGGTGACTCCATAGGGTTTTCCAGAGTGCACGGACTCTGATCTGGGAGAACTGGGTTTGATTCCCCACTCCTCCACCTGCAGCTGCTGGTATGACCTTGGGCAAGCCATAGTTCTGTCAGAGCTGTTCTCTCAAGGCCAGTTCTGGAAAGAGCTCTCTCAGCCCCACCTACCTCACAGGGTGTCTGTTGTGGGGACGGGAAGGGAAAGGAGTTTGTAAGCTGCTCTGAGACTGAGTGAAGGGCGGGGTATAAATGCAATCTCCTCCTCCTCCTCCTCCTCATTCTTCTTCAAGCCAAGAGATATTCAGAGGTGATTCACCATTGCCTGCCTCTGTGTAGAAACCCTGGACTTCCTTGGTGGTCTCCCATCCAAGTCCTAACCAGGGGCAGGCTTGCTTAGCTTCCGAGATCTGATGAGATCAGGCCGGCTTGGGCCAGGCAGATCAGGAACCGGGTCTAAAACTGTAAGGTGTGCAATTTCAGTTGTGTTTCTTCCCCCAAAACTTTGCCTAACCATTGATGGTATTTCACCTTTGACCTGAAAGGGGGGAAAAATAAATAATAAAGAGATGAGATTCCTGCTGACAGCCCTTCTTACTCCCCAGCTTTCCATTACTGCTCATATCGGAGCAGCTGTGAAAGATCATTCATAATCCTGGAGCCATTTGGCTTGGCTGTTCCAGAAACTATTTGGGACGTACACACTGCACAGTCTCCTCTGCTTTCTCCACGAGGAGAAGATGACAGACAGAAATTGCAGATGATGGGCTTGGTATCAAAGTCACCCAGAAGTCATGTGGACAAACTAATTCTAAAATGGATTTTTCAGCCCGGGGGGGGGGGGGGGAGTGCTTGTACTCCTGCTAACTCCCAAACTAATGAATTCATGTTATTAAGTTATCTATTTAAAAAAAAATGAAATAAGCCATTTGAAAATAGATAACATTGTTTCAAAAATATTATTACAAGAGAAATCAGAGTGGAGAAAATGGGGGGGAGTTTTATCTTCAGATACATTCCAGCAGGTATTAAGTGGCGAAAGAAAGACAGAAGGGAGGGAGGGAGAGAACGAACGAGAGATTGAGCAGGTTGAGAAAGAAGTACTTTTTCTCCCTTTCTCACAATACAAGAACTCGTGGGCACTCCATGAAATTGCTGAGCAGTCGGGTTAGAACGGATGAAAGGAAATACTTCTTCACCCAAAGAGTGATTAACACATGGAATTCACTGCCACAGGAGGTGGTGGCGGCTACAAGCATGGACAGTTTCAAGAGGGAATTAGATAAACATATGGAGCAAAAGTCCATCAGTGGCTATTAGCCACAAGGTATAGCTAGGAACTCTCAGTCTGGGGCAGGTGATGCACTCTATTCTTGGTGCTGGGGGGGCAGCAGTGGGTGGGCTTCTAGTGTCCTGGCCCCACTGCTGGACCTCCTGATGGCACCTGGTATATTTTGGCCGCTGCGTGACAGAGTGTTGGACTGGATGGGCCATTGGCCTGATTCAACATTGGCTTCTCTTACGTTCTTATGTTCTTATGAACTTCACAAACACTGGCTTAGATCAAAACAGCTACTTGAGGTATCATACCCAAAAGTTTGGATCTGCCCACTGGAACTTTTTTGACTGTGACCCCTTTAAACAGCCGATTCTCGGTGCTGTTATCACAAACTGCTTCCGGAATTTCCCCGTAGTTTCTCAAGCAGTTTGCCACCTGACATGAGGGACCGCTGTTTTTTGGAAACTGAGGCATGCAGAACGAGTTGCAAAGTTCTTTGGATCCTGGCCATTTGGTTCATTTCCTGTTTTCCTGCCCACCAACCCTTAGCAATGCACCTCATAAGCAAATTCCTGGGAACTTCTGTTTCGGGATTGCCTGTCTGAACGTATGAAGCTGCCTTATACTGAAAGGGTGAGAGGAAAGTCTATTGGAAGGCAAGGCCGAATTAGGACATCTTCCAATTTAGGTCCAAAAAGCGCCCGTGTAGCTATCAAAGTCAGAGCTAGTGTCCTCAGGCAAATAGGACACTCTAGCTCTGACGTTGATAGCCACAGAGGTGCTTTTTGGACCTAAATTGGAAGATGTTCTAATTCAGCAACTGTGCATTTGGCACCAGACACATGACTTTCACCTTCTGAGGCCTCACAAAATCCTTGTCATGTGTCTTTAGATCTTGGTGCTCTACCTTCCTTTTCCTGGTCCAATATTCACTTACTGGTTATCTTATTGCAATATGTATTTAAGTTATGTGCACCTCAATATTGTTTGGCCTGAGAAGAAGAAGAAGAAGAAGAAGAAGAAGAAGAAGAAGAAGAAGAAGAAGAAGAAGAAGAAGAAGAAGAAGAAGAAGAAGAAGAAGAAGAAGAGGAGGAGGAGATTGGATTTATACCCCGCCCTTCACTGCCCAAAGGCGTCTCAGAGCGGCTTACAAACTCCTTTCCCTTCCCCTCCCCACAACAGACACCCTGTGAGGTAGAAGAAGAGGAAGAGATTGGATTTATACCCTGCTCTTCACTGCCCAAAGGTGTCTCAGAGCGGCTTACAAACTCCTTTCCCTTCCCCTCCCCACATCAGACACCCTGTGAGGTAGAAGAAGAAGAAGAGATTGGATTTATACCCCGCCCTTCATTGCCCAAAGGCGTCTCAGAGCGGCTTACAAACTCCTTTCCCTTCCCCTCCCCACAACAGACACCCTGTGAGGTAGAAGAAGAAGAAGAGATTGGATTTATACCCCGCCCTTCACTGCCCAAAGGAGTCTCAGAGCGGCTTACAAACTCCTTTCCCTCCCCCTCCCCACAACAGACACCCTGTGAGGTAGAAGAAGAAGAAGAGATTGGATTTATACCCCGCCCTTCACTGCCCAAAGGCGTCTCAGAGCGGCTTACAAACTCCTTTCCCTTCCCCTCCCCACAACAGACACCCTGTGAGGTAGAAGAAGAAGAAGAGATTGGATTTATACCCCGCCCTTCACTGCCCAAAGGCGTCTCAGAGCGGCTTACAAACTCCTTTCCCTCCCCTCCCCACAGCAGACACCCTGTGAGGTAGAAGAAGAAGAAGAGATTGGATTTATACCCCGCCCTTCACTGCCCAAAGGCGTCTCAGAGCGGCTTACAAACTCCTTTCCCTTCCCCTCCCCACAACAGACACCCTGTGAGGTAGAAGAAGAGGAAGAGATTGGATTTATACCCCGCCCTTCACTGCCCAAAGGCGTCTCAGAGCGGCTTACAAACTCCTTTCCCTCCCCCTCCCCACAACAGACACCCTGTGAGGTAGAAGAAGAAGAAGAGATTGGATTTATACCCCGCCCTTCACTGCCCAAAGGCGTCTCAGAGCGGCTTACAAACTCCTTTCCCTTCCCCTCCCCACAACAGACACCCTGTGAGGTAGAAGAAGAGGAAGAGATTGGATTTATACCCCGCCCTTCACTGCCCAAAGGCGTCTCAGAGCGGCTTACAAACTCCTTTCCCTCCCCCTCCCCACAACAGTCACCCTGTGAGGTAGAAGAAGAAGAAGAGATTGGATTTATACCCCGCCCTTCACTGCCCAAAGGCGTCTCAGAGCGGCTTACAAACTCCTTTCCCTTCCCCTCCCCACAACAGACACCCTGTGAGGTAGAAGAAGAAGAAGAGATTGGATTTATACCCCGCCCTTCACTGCCCAAAGGCGTCTCAGAGCAGCTTACAAACTCCTTTCCCTCCCCCTCCCCACAACAGACACCCTGTGAGGTAGAAGAAGAAGAAGAGATTGGATTTATACCCCGCCCTTCACTGCCCAAAGGCGTCTCAGAGCGGCTTACAAACTCCTTTCCCTTCCCCTCCCCACAACAGACACCCTGTGAGGTAGAAGAAGAGGAAGAGATTGGATTTATACCCTGCCCTTCACTGCCCAAAGGCGTCTCAGAGCGGCTTACAAACTCCTTTCCCTTCCCCTCCCCACAACAGACACCCTGTGAGGTAGAAGAAGAAGAAGAGATTGGATTTATACCCCGCCCTTCATTGCCCAAAGGCGTCTCAGAGCGGCTTACAAACTCCTTTCCCTCCCCTCCCCACAACAGACACCCTGTGAGGTAGAAGAAGAAGAAGAAGAAGAGATTGGATTTATACCCCGCCCTTCATTGCCCAAAGGCGTCTCAGAGCGGCTTACAATCTCCTTTTCCCTTCTCCTCCCCACAACAGACACCCTGTGAGGTAGGTGGGGCTGAGAGAACTTCTGACAGAAACTGTCCTTGAGAGAACAGCTGTGCCAGAGCTTGTGACTGACCCAAGGTCACATCAGCGGGTGCAAGTGGAGGAGTGGGGAATCAAACCTGGTTCTCCCAGATTAGAGTCCACGCACTGAACCACTACACCAAACTGGCAGAAATGCGTCATGTGTATTGGCCCTTGTGTTTAGCTTCACTTTTTTACGAGGCTTTCATGGGGCCCTTAAGTATGTTTTTAACTGTCTTTCTAATAAATACATGTATTTTTGTATATTATAAGTTTTAACTAGGTTTTTGATACTGGCCCTTCATTAGACTTTCTTCTCACCCTTTTGATTCTCGATTCCAGTTTTTGGGTCAGGTTTGTTTCCCCCTCCCTGTGTTTTGCTGCCTTATACTGAGCCAGACCGTCGGCCTCTCAAGTTCAGTCTTGCCTGCTCGGGCTGGCAGCCGCTCTCCAGGGTCTCAGAAGGAGGCCTTTCACAACACCTACTGCCTGGTTCTCTCAGCTGCTCTGCCACTGAGCCACAACGCCGTCCCCAAAACTAGCAACCACTTTCCATAAATGGAAGTAATAAAGAGACTTATCCAAAAAATGGATTTGAAAGAGAACAGGCATGTTCCTAGGATGGAATCCCTGAACAACAGAGGAAGCGGAGCTGAACAGTACATCCACAGCTTATGTTATCAGTTAAGTATCCATTTTCCTTCTGTATTCCTGCTATTCAGATTTGCTGTCCGCCAGAACATCTCCAAGGTGCAGGCAGAAAAGAGAATATCTTCCTTAGCGTCTTGTAGGTTCTACGGGGTACGAGTCTTGCTGATTCCCTCCCCATCGCTGTGTCCTTAAAGCATTTCTCCAACGTCCCTAGTGAAATGCTAAAGTGATTTGGCGCCAGAAGAACGGCCTTGTTTATAAGCATCGTGCCGAGTTTTACTTTGATGCCCTGGAATTGCATAGAAAATGCTAACCAGTGCTGAGACGTTTGGAGAGAGCCAGCCAAAATAACTTGAGATTAATCAACAGCATTGTAGCTCAGTTGCCTGCCCCCACTTGGGCTTATTCTGCTGAGTAAGCCAAGGCCACATTAAATAGCCAGTCTCTAATGAGCTGGCAGTCTCACAGCAGTTTTATGCCAGGGTGGTTCTGGTTCAATCCATCACGGCTTTTGTTGGCACCAACCACCTCTACCCAATGACGCAAACCCTAGGAGTGTTAAAAATACTTGCTATGCAATATTTTGCAGAGTACGTTGCTGATAAAGGATGCATTCGATTTGCATGCATAGCTGGGTAAAGAAACACTTTGTTCTATAAGGACAGCAAATCTCATGGATCTATTTGCTTTTTAAAGTAAGTATCAACACTATGTTTCCAGTGGCTTGGAAGTTTCTCCTTGTTCCATGTCCTACAGCTGAGGAGCAGGATGAGATAGAAACCCACTAAGGTATTCTTCACCCATTATACTTTCACAAGATTCTCAAAAAAACAGGAAGGCTCTCCTTGTTCCATGTCCTACACATGAAGATCAGGACGAATCTGTAGTCCACTAAGGTCTTCTGTCCTCATTATACTTTCACAGGATTCTCCTTCATGGAGAAGTTCTCCTTGTTCCAGGTCCTACAGCTAAAGATCAAGAGGAGATGTTAACCCACTAAGGTCTTCTTCATTTGTTATACTTTCATGGGATTCTCCTTCATGGGAAGGCTCTTCTTTGTCTCAGGAGCTACAGCTGAAGTTTATGTTCTTCTTGCTCCAGGTCCTACAGCTGAAGATCAGAACAAGACGGTGACCTACTGTGGTCTTCTTCATTCATTGCATTTTTTGGGTATTCTCTCTCTCCCCCTGTGTTTCAGTGTCATGTCAGGTACAGACTGATGTTCCAGAAACGTGTAGGAGGAAAGGTGACAGTGTTTCAAGATCAGACCGACTTACTTATTTTAAAGATTTATACTTTGCCTTTCCACCATTTACGTCCTCCAGAAGGCTGACAAATAACTTTGAACCAAATTGTTTTGAGTCTTAACAAGGGCAGACTTCCACCCATAGACCTCCAGTGCCAAAACAGGCAGACAAAGTCTGTTTGCCTACCCCTAGTATCCACGCCAAAGAGCACATGGACACCTGCAGCGTCCTCATATTCAGTCAGAGCCTTGGTCTGTTAAGGTCAATATCATCTACTCTGAGAAGGATCAACTTTCCAGTTTCTCAAGCAGGGATCTTTCACACCACTCACGACTTGATCCCTTAGCTGGGGATGCCCGGGATTCAACCTGGGACCTTCTGCAGGCAAAGCAGCCAGTCTACCACTTAGCTGCAATCCTTCCCCAAGTACACCAAGTATGTTCCCCTAAGGATTGCTCAAACATCCCCAGTGAAATTACAACCTGATCTGGCACCAGAAGGACAATGGTGTGTATAAGCATCGTGCAGAGTTTTACTTTGGCACACTGGAATCGTATGGAAAATGCTAATAGTGCTGAGACGTCTGGAGGAAGCCAGTAGTGCCAATGAGGCAAAGAGAAAGCATTGCACAGAAATACCCAGCTCTTGGACCAATCCTGGAGCAGAGCAGACAGAATCATATAATCGTAGAGTTGGAAGGTACCTGCAGGGTCATCTAGTCCAACCCCTGCACAATGCAGGAAATTTATTTATTTAGATTTATATCCCGCCCTCCCCAAAAGCTCAGGGCGGCTGACTATAGGGCACGAATGCCAAAATTAAAACAGAGTAAAACAGCATAAAACAAATAAAATCATACAATACAACATCGAGCAATTAAAACAAGATGGGGAAGATCTTAATCCCCGGCAACATTCTAGTAACCTGTCCCCTCTCCTTCCACGGTCACCCAGCACATGATGATGGCAATGGTGAGGTGGTACATAATTATCAATGATGGAATAGTGGTGGCGGCGGGTCCTACTCAAAGGCCTGGCGGAAGAGCTCCATCTTACAGGCCCTGCGGAACTGAGCAAGGTCCCGCAGGGCCCGGATTTCCTCCAGGAGCTCCTTCCACCAGGTAGGAGCCGCCACCGAAAATGCCCTGGCTCTAGTGGCAGCAAGTTTCACATCCCTGGGGCCTGGAATTTCCAGGAGATGTTGACTCCCCAACCGAAGTGCCCTTGGGGGAACACCCCGCACCCCCAGTGACCCACACCCAGAAGATGGCAAAAAACCTCCAGGATCCCCAGCCAAACTGGCCAGGAGAACAATTGCTTCCTGACCCCAAAATAGCGATCAGCATTTCCCTGGGCATGTAAGAAAGGGCCCCAAGAACTGAGCACTGAGGCAACCCTCCCTGCCCTCCCTCTCATGATCTGTCTAAGTTCACACAATCAGCACTGCTGTCAGAGGGCCATCTAGCCTCTGCTTAAAAACCTCCAAAGAAGGAGACCCCATCACCTCCCGAGGAAGCCTGTTCCACCGAGGAACTGCTCTGTCAGGAAGTTCTTCCTAATGTTTAGCTGAAAACTCTTCTGATTTAATTTCAACCCGTTGGTTCTAGTCCGACCTTCTGGGGCAACAGAAAACAAGTCCACACCGTCCTCTAGATGACAGCCCTTCAAGTACTTGAAGATGGTTCTCATATCACCTCTCAGTCGTCTCTTCTCCAGGCTAAACAGACCCAGCTCCTTCAACCTTTCCTCATAGGACTTGGTCTCCAGACCCCTCGCCATCTTCGTTGCCCTCCTCCGGACATGTTCTGGCTTGTCTCTATCCTTCCTAAACCGTGAGGCCCAAAACTGAACACAATACTCCAGGTGAGTTCTAACCAGAGCGGAGTAAACAATGACACTGCTCACAGTGCAATCTTAAGATGGTCTATTCAATGAGGCTTACTCCCAGGAAAATATTATTAGGGCAGCATTGTCAGAGCGGGACAAAGTTGGTCAGGGTGGTTCCTGCCACAAAGTTCTTCCTACAGGACTGAGGACCATTAGAATTCCACAGAGGAGACCACTTGACGGAGTTGCCCTCCTTCCTTGCTAATGCCGGGGCAAGTCTGTCAATCAGGAAAATCGCAGTGGTGCCAGATTCAGAAACATCTTCACCCAGTAGGCTGTATCGGGGTGACGGATGTGAGAAACTCCACCCTCCGTTATCATGCTAATCTTCATTAACATCTTTTTGCTCCACTTGGAATTCCACTGGCATTTCTCCCAAAGGATCGTCTCAAAGTTTTAACAGGTGGAAATCAGTGGCAGCTGTAAGCCCAGATGTTGTCTTTTCTTGGCTACTGAATCAAGAGTTCCTGCACCAACCTGCCTCCTAACAGAACATCTGGTGAGCAACAGATGCTACCTGCATCCTGAATTCATAATTCCTGAGAGCCTGAAGACGTGTGCATGCACATGAAAACGTATACCTTGAATTGAACTTTGTTGGTCTTAAAGGTACCACTGGACTCAAATTTTGTTCTGAGAGTGACTATGAGGGATATGAGAAACCATGAGGAATTTCACTCGCATTAAGAACATAAGAACATAAGAGAAGCCAATGTTGAATCAGGCCAATGGCCCATCCAGTCCAACACTCTGTCACACAGTGGCCAAAATATACCAGGTGCCATCAGGAGGTCCAGCAGTGGGGCCAGGACACTAGAAGCCCTCCCACTGCTGCCCCTCCAGCACCAAGAATAGAGTGCATCACCTGCCCCAGACTGAGAGTTCCCATCAGTGGCTATTAGCCACAGGGGGACTTCTGCTCCATATGTTTATCTAATTCCCTCTTGAAACTGTCCATGCTTGTAGCTGCCACCACCTCCTGTGGCAGTGAATTCCATATGTTAATCACAAGTGTTTTGCCTGAGTAAGGAGGCTCCAACTTCGCTTCAAAATGTCACTTCAAAGGAAATTTGGCAATACCTTTAACCACATGAATACACAAAGCTGTAATACTGAGTCCGTCAAGATCTGTCAGGGTCAGTATTGCCTACTCAGACTGGCAGTGGTCCTCCAGAGTCTCAGGCAGAGGTCTTTCACATCATCTCCTACCTGATCCAGTTATAACTGGAGATGCCAGAGACTGAACCCAAGATCTACCACTGAGCCACAATCCCAACAGGGATGTATTACCCATCTCATACCAGTTCAACAAGTGCATGTCGAGTAATTTATCCATACAACAGCTCATCCATTCAGAAGACAAATCTATTCATGGATCTGTTCATCACTCAAAAAGGCAATGTATGTTGACTTCAACATCCAAGAAATTTCTAACAAATTGGATTCATTAAAAAAATACTAACGTTCCCTTTTGTATGCATCAACACACCTTGAGACCTCAAGGAACAACAAGGCGAAAGTCCAATCAAATACGGAAATTTAAGGTATGAAAAATTCGAAACTGATGCACTGATGGATGCCGAAAACAGAGCCAGAAGATACATTACTCCCCAAATGGCGGAAACCTTTCAGGTGACAACCTCTCTATAAATCAGCCCTTTCCGAATCACCAGTGTGCTGATTTCTATGCGGTCCGATGAAACGTCTCTGAAGCACAAGTCTGTATTTAAAACGCACAGCCAAATGTTTTCGTTGTGACTGTTGTCAAGCTGAGCAAAGGAACACAAATGAGCTCGGAAAATGTGATTTCAATTATCCACGGGCAGAATAAAGAATAATTAAAAGAACAAAAAACATTCCACCCTAGATGTACAACAGAACCGCCAGACAATCTAAACAGCAGGAGGGTGGGGGGTGGGGACACCGAAGGGCATTCCCAGAGACGGCCACTAGGGGCAGTGAACAGACTTTAAGCAAGCCCCGTCTACTTATAACTTAAGAGCTTGGTGGAAAACTTCCCTGTCCCCAACCTGAGCTGCTCACGCCAGTGTGGTTAGTGTCCTCTCAAGTCAACCCAACCCATGCAGTTTCGACCTGTTCCCATAAAGCTCCCTTGGGCTCTCAGGGTCAGCACTGTCTCCTCTGACTGGCAGCGGCTCTCCGGGGACTCCAAGCAGAGGTCTTTTATGTTGCCTCCTACCTGGTCCTTTCAAATGGAGATGCTGGGGACTGGACCTGGGACCTTCTGCGTGCAGAGCAGTTGCTCTTCCTTCTGCTATAAGTATTACTAGAGCAATATGGAGACAGAGGAAGAACTTCTCACGAATTGGCCCCGGTAGGCTTCCCCACCGAAGAGAAACTTCCAGCTACGGAACACTGTTTCGTCCAAACATGACCCTCATCTTACAACAACAACAACAACAACAACAAAAGACTGTCAGCACATGCAAAGTAACACGCTGGGTGGATTTGCACATTCCGGTTTGTCACGCAATGACCACAGTTTGCATCTGCAGGGTCAGATCACTCCAGAACGTGATTAACAGGCCACGTCAATCGAGAATGAGGTCAGCACAAGATCTTCCCATCACTTCTGTGGTGATGGGAGGCAGTCTTCAAATACAGCCCAAGTGCCAAGCCAGGTCGAGCGTCCCAGGAAACCACTCATGTCGGAGCTCAGGCAATGAGATCTAGTCATCACAGGGAGATTCCTGTTTTCATGTGATTCCTTTATTCCTTTATGAGCGATAGCAGGTACGTCTTGTGTGTTAAGGTGGTCAGTTGCCACCTTGGGAATCTTCCTGGAGATTTCTGTGATGATCTCACATGATCTTTTTCATGGCGGGAAGTGCCGTCAGATCACAGTTGACTTATGGCAACCTCACGGGGGGGGGGTTGGCCCCCCAAAGGGGATTTTTTATTGCTTTTTCTATTTACTACAAACTACAACAGAAAATTCCAGGGTGGGGAACTACAATCTATGGGAGAAAGAAAAGAGATAATCTCTAAAAACCCAAGTCGGTGATCATACAATCAGTTTAGATACAAATCTATCTCTTAAATGTGAATTGACTTCCACTAAAGATGATCATCTCCCTAAAATGTTATTCTTTTCACTCGCTAATACGAATATAGTTTCATAAAGAGCTGCTTTCTACTAGGTTTAAGTTTTAGTTTGTTGTCTTAGCCATTGGCCATAACAACACAAAATAAAACAAAATACAACAAGCATTATACATCAAAGTGGGAAAGACCCTTCAATAACTTGCAGTAAGTCCTAAACTCATTCTTATCTTATGCCTTCTACCAATAAATTTCTTGCTAGCATCTTCCAGAGATCTTTAACAAACTATTTTTTCCCTCTTTTTCCCCTTAAATGATAGCTTGATTTGGGGGCTAATGCTCCCAATTTAGAATCTGAGTCCTCTGAGAAAGATCCAGTCTCTCCTTCTTCTTCGCTCTCCTTGGGTTTTTAAGGCATAAGACACCCTGAGATGGTTTTCCATTTGCCTGCCTCTGCGTAGCAACCTTAGACTTCCTTGGTGGTCTCCCATCCAAATACTAACCAGAACTGACTCTGCTTAGCTTCTGAGATCTGTGATGAGATGAGGCTCGCCCGGGCGTGATCTTTTTCGTCTCTGGCAATTAGCGTGTTTGTGTTACATCCCCAGGAATGAGGCTTTCAGTATCTCTCAGCCATAGAGTTTTGATTCCAAACCATCTGAAAGACGAATGTAGCAGTCCAGGTTTCCATAGTTCTCCTTCAAAACTTCCTTCAAATAGTTAGTCATGACTCAAGGGATATGAAACTCCGGCGCTCCAAAGGGGGTGAGAACATACAGGGATGGAAAAGTTGGGTTTTTTTTTTAAATTCTGTTCACAACGCAATGTATATCATCGTGGCAAGTACTCTTGTTAGACGTCACATCACCAGCCAAGAATGTGGTAAGCTGTATCATGTAGACCAGGACTCAGTTATGACCTCCAGGCTACAGTAAGGGACCTACGTTTCGGTAGCTAATGGAGCTGGCAAAAAGCCTAGCTGTTGCCCTGAAGGAGTGACAAGACCCCACTCACAGCCTGTGTCTGCTTCCCAGACCTAGTACCTTTAGGAGACCCTAAAAATGAGGGCCTTCCAGAGGAAAAGAACAGAAGCCACCACCGCATTAAAAGGGGAGGGGTTTTTTTTCTGAATCAAACATACCTTGATGGTTTCCAAATGGGATAAAAACCATTCCTTTGCGAAAAATGAAGGGGGGGTAATAGAAGCTGAAAATTCGCCTAAACTTGAACTGAGAAAATACAATGGATGCCAAAGAGTTTTCATAATGAAATTTCCATCCAGTCGGAGTTGGGATGGTGGCCACACGCATGCTTCCATTTTGTCTTAAAAAAAACCCGCAAATCCTTCCTCGGGTGAAATACTTGCAAGGCAAGAAGGCCAAGGCCAGCCTTTCCATTAGTGAGGGTGAGACTTCGAAATCAGGATCAGCAAGTTATCAGTAACCTAGCTGACTGTATTCTCCCATCCAATGGGATTTTTAGGCCTCTTGATAAGTCCCGGGCCAAGTTTAAGACTTTCTCCTGACCTGGATGGCTGAGGCCAGCCCAATCCTGTCAGATCTTGGAAGCTTAAGCAGGGTCAGCCCTGGTTAGTATTTGGAGGGGAGACTTCCAAGGAATTCCAGGGTTGCTATTGCAGAGGAAGGCAACAGCAACCCACCTCTGTTAATCTCTTGGCTTGAAAACCCAACAAGGTTGCCAGAAGTCGGTTGGGACCTGGTGGCACTTTACACACACACACACCAGAGAGTTGATCACAAAACACACTAGGGTCGGCAGCCGTAGCCGGCACCCCAGTGGAAGAATCTGGGGGGCACCAATGCGTGACATCACATCCAGTGAGAAACTGGAAGTGCCGCCCATCATCATGTTGGGGTGACACAATTAAGATGCACCCAGAACCCTATGGTTAAACCACAGAATTTGTATCGAATCGGATGACGTCACGCTGAAGCAATGACGTCACTTCCGTTTCGTGCCAGAAGCAGTACTGTGCATTGGCGCATTGCTGATTTACCCCCTGTTAACCCCCCTCACTGCCTTGTTAAGTGGCAGTGGGGAACAGGGGCCAAGTCAGGTGGTCTTCTGCTATAGGCAGGGGCCAAGTCAGGTGGTCTTCTGCCACCCCCCCAATAAAAGCATGGATCATAGAGTCAACCCCACTGAATTAATAAGGGTGTGGGATATTTTTGTTTTTAATACAAGAAAGGCCACCTGGAAGTGCAAACTCAATCCGTATCAGACCTCTGGGGGAAACACACGGATTTTTAACAAACATTTCTAAACTGTCATTATGGCATTCCAGAAATCCTCTCTCTGGCCCACTTCATTAGTTGGCTCTGCGTCTGCTACAGAGCCTGTGCAGCTCTGAGCAAAGCCAGTAACCATGAAAACTACGGAAAAGAAATGGCCGCCCGCCAGATTGTTGTTTGTTGCAGCCAGGATACCGGAATCTCCCTCCCATTTATTCTGGGCTTTTACAGGGGTCCCTTGTGAAATATTTCCATTTTTAATGTGTATTGCAGGCAAATGTCTGTATTTCACACATCTGGATAATTGCTTTTTCAACTTCCTGCTCTGGGAATTGAGAAAACTTGTATGCCCACGTTCTATCGCCTCCTGCACATACAGGTTACGTCGTAGGAGGTAATTTGGTGGGGGCCTTGTAACTGCTAGAGAGAAGATTCTCTCAAGACTGCAGTGGTATTCTCTGCTTGCCTCTACGGATTTCTGCAAGGGAATCCATTGCCAGACAGACTCTCCCACCGCTTCCAATCAGAACCGCCTGCAAAAAAGAGGCTGGGACACAAACTGGCAGGCTGAAGGAAAGGGGTACAGCATGCCATATCTGTTGAATGCTCCGGGCCCAATGCATAGTGTTTTCCAAAGCAATTAACTCTTAATTACACAGGAGAAGGGAGAGCGATGTTAAATGACCAGTATGCTTAAATGGCACTTGTGCCAGGGGCTAGAAGGACGTGGTTCTTACATCACAGGCCCTGAAGCTGTAGTCTTCAGCGGGCACAGCAGAGTACAGATTCTGACTAGGTAAGGCCCCCTAACATTTATAGTAGGCCTAGCCAATTCAGTTCTCAGACCAGGGTTGTCATTTTTAAAAAATGGCAGCATTGCATGCGGTGCTGCATCATGTTTGGTAAAAACCCAGAAGTGGCATAGGGTAGCTCCAGGAACTGCAGGAAACTCTATGGTAAAACAGTGTACAGCATTTCCTAGAGCCACCCAATGTCACTTCCCAGAAATGGCATAATGCTGCAGCTGGAGTTGCATGCCCCTAGGGATGCCAGCATCCAGGTGGGACCTGGGGATCCCCTGGAATTACAGCTTATTTCAAGTCTACGGAGACAGTTCCCCTGCAGAAAATGGATTCTTTGGAAGGTGGACTCTGGGGCGTTGCACCCCTCTGAGATCCCTGTTCTCCCAGGCTCCACCTCCAAATCTCTGGGAGTTTCCCAACCTGGATCTTGCGACGCTACCCTCCATTGGTGCGACCTCATTTGGAATACTGTGTACAGTTCTGGTCACCACATCTCAAAAAGGATATTATAGCACTGGAAAAAGTGCAGAGAAGGGCAACTAGAATGATAAAAGGGTTGGAACACCTTCCCTATGAAGAAAGGTTAAAACGCTTGGGGCTCTTTAGCTTGGAGAAACGACGGCTGAGGGGTGACATGATTGAGGTTTATAAGATTATGAATGGGATTGAGCAGGTAGAGAAAGAAGTACTTTTCTCCCTTTCTCACAATACAAGAACTTGTGGGCACTCCATGAAATTGCTGAGCAGTCGGGTTAGAACAGATAAAAGGAAATACTTCTTCACCCAAAGAGTGATTAACACATGGAATTCACTGCCACAGGAGGTGGTGGCAGCTGTAAGCACGGACAGTTTCAAGAGGGAATTAGATAAACATATGGAGCAGAAGTCCATCAGTGGCTATTAGCCATAGGGTATAGATGGGAACTCTCAGTCTGGGGCAGGTGCTGCACTCTATTCTTGGTGCTGGGGGGGGCAGCAGTGGGAGGGCTTCTAGTGTCCTGGCCCCACTGCTGGACCGCCTGATGGCACCTGGTATATTTTGGCCGCTGTGTGACAGAGTGTTGGACTAGATGGGCCATTGGCCTGATTCAACATTGGCTTCTCTTATGTTCTTATCTCCCACTGGTTACCAGACGGACCCGGCAACCCTATGCACGCTCCAATTCCCTAGCCACAACTCTCCCACTGGTTGCTAGGCACTGTCTGGCTACCCTACTTCAGACTGACCTATCCACGGGGATATGGCTTTGTTTTGGACCCGTGCATTCCACGTTTGGGTAGCTTAACCAGCTCAAGTGTCACATGTAGATCATGGGATCTCTGGTTCAAATTTCAGATTCTCTGATACAGATGTTCCATGTGTGCAGGCTTCAGAAGCCTTGAATCTCTGGGGGAAAAGTCAGCAGGTAAATCTTTGAATCACTAAGAAAAAGAAGTCCAGCAGAGAAAGAGGTGCCCTACAGAAGTCGCCAAGAACCACGTTTCCAGGTATCATTTGGATCGATTAAGGATCCAATCGCGTGTTCCTCATTTAGTTAGTTACATCCCGCACATAGGGTCCCCAGGAAATCTTGCAGCCACATACTGATCAGATGTGGACCTGCTAAGTTCTGGCAAAGCTGTGTAGTGGTTAGAGTGCTGGGCTAGACATGGGAGAGCCACTCTGCCATGGAAGCTTACTGGGTATGCTTGGGCCAGTTTCGCACCCTCAGCCTAACTGACCTCGCAAGAATAAAATGAGAATAAAACAAAAGGAGGAAAGAATGATGTTGTAAACTGTTTTGGGTCCCCACGGGAGAGAAAAGCACAGTGTAAACGCAGATATTTAATGACCATGTCAACCAACCCGCTAATGGATTCTTTCATTAGAACTCAAACGTGCCTGAATTTGGTTTTTTTTAATAAAATATCTGTCTGCAGAACTGTTCTTGCAGTAAATCCAAGCAACACGAATGGAAGGTTTAGAAAATCCAACGTATCAGTTCGGAAGCTCGTTCACTTTTTCCACCCTGGGAGAGCAGAACGCCAAAACTGAAAATTTCAGTCTGAACAGACCTCATTTGTTTTTTCTTCTCTCAAGAAGTGACTGTGTTTTACCTTCTCAGTCCATACCGGGAGACTCTACCAGGAGATTTCTGCAGAATGCTCGCACGGGTAGCTTGTCCGTTTGGCAACCAACTTTGAAGCTGCGTCTGAGTGAGAGAGGGTGCCCTCTAGTAACCAGACACAATATGTATCCCTGCTGTGTGTTCTTCCCCTGGAGCGGCAGGGCATAAATGCACTACAATCATGCACAAGGTTAGTAATAATTCCCTCTCCCATGCCCAGTGCCGGCGGCTAGCTGCATGAGGCAGTGCTGAGGCCTAGACCTGGTAAAGGAACCACAAACTGAAAGTTGGAACTGCCATTTTGGCTACCTCTTTGGCATCAGGCCAGCCATATCAGAAACACCTTAGGGCAGTGGGCTCTTGTCCACAGTCTCCTACCCTCACTAGTTTTAGCAGCTGGAGGGGAAAAGGGGGGAGGGTGACAGCGTCGATGGTGGTGCTCTAAGAATTACCCAGATCTCTGTGGAAAAACCTAGAGAGACTGCGGCAATTCCTAGAGCGTCATCTGGAAGTGACATCACGGCCAGCGACCCTTTTTGTGGAAGTGACCCCACGTCCTCCGTGTTGCTGTAGGACCTTTCCCAGAGACAATAGAGACTGGGAGAATTCCTAGAGTGGCATGGAGGAAGTGATTTAGCAACTGAAGGTCCCCACTCCACCCTCCCCACGCACCGCCCCCCAAATCTCCCAGCATTTGCTACATTTGGGCTGGCCACTCTAGAGACACCATACACTGCTTCCAGCCTGGGTGTTTCCATGAAGTGAGTTTGTGCCCAAGAGTCCCCTCTAAAGGCACCAGGTACCATGAGATGTTCTCATTGTTTGCAGGCCTCGCTCTCCTTATTAACTGTGCCTGCCTACCTACACACACACAAGACACACACTGGTAGTTGCCAAAGGTCCTCTCAACAGCTGGAACCAGCCATGCCATCTCCCTAGGGAGCTGTGGCTCTGAGAGAGGGAGCCCGCCATCTCCAGCAGAAGAATACGCAGCGCCCTCACCGTATTTCATTTTTCAGAACTGTTGGGTAAGGCGGCGGAAAGGGAGCCATGACCGTCAAACCGATATGAAACCAGTCCGCTTTTAGTACAACCGGGGCCTCAGCAGCCAGGAACCCCTGCGCTAGCATTTTCAACATCTTTTCAACATGTAACAATGATTTCCTCACACGGCAATCCACAGATTAATGCCTTGTTAAGGTTGAGAATAGATTTAACAGCCTGGCATATGGTTTGAATAAAAACAAAGGCCTCCCATCATTCAGTGCTGCCGAAACTGTTCTCAGTTTGGCTCATCCGCCTTTTGGTGTCAAAGGAAGTGGTGGTGGGGGGGAGAACAGGACATTCGTTTCCATCTTGGCACGTTTTGGCAGGAGCTGACATTATTTTCTGCGCCTGTCCCCGAGCATTCAAGTCAAGAACCGAGAAGCCACGTATGTCTCTTGCACGATTACCGGGACCAGGCTCAAAACCTTGACAACGGTTTATTGGATTCCCTTTAGCAAGCAAATATTTGTTATTAAAGGTAATGTATTATAATGGCCACGCAAACAGTAAGGAGTTATGCACGTTTGTGGCCAAGAATTTCTCTGCAAGAAATGGTATTTTTTTATTTTTTAAAAAAAATAGTGATTTGATCAAGATGCTTTTTGTTTTTCCTTTCTGAAGCACGAGTTATCGCAAGCACATGAGTCTGAGACATTATCTCGAGTCACGGCCTCTTTTGGTGACCTTTAAAGGCTCCTCAGAGAAGGCTCAGGGCTTCCAAAGGGAGACGGAGAGACATTTGGTTGAAGAAAAAACATGACAAGCGTCGTAAGACGACGGGAGAACACCTCACGGCCACCCCCTTCGAAACCTGCTTCCTTCTCGAGGACTTCAGTGTTTAACTATTTCTGATCGGCAGGGCTTTTTTTTGGTAGGAAAAGCCCAGCAGGAACTCATTAGCATAACAGGCCACACCCAACAGCAGAAACTCATTAGAATAATAGGCCACACCCCTGACGCCCCTATTAGGCCACACCCCCATGTTACCAGGAGTGTGGTCATCCAGCCACACCCACCTTTTGCTTCTTATTCTGTTTACCTTGTTTGCTGTCAAAACCCAGGGCTTTTTTTGGAACAGGAACTCCTTTGCATGTTAGGCCACACACCCCTAATGTAGCCAATCCTCATGAGTTTCTGCTGTTGGGTGTGGCCTGTTATGCTAATGAGTCCCTGCTGGGCGTGGCCAACACAGGAGCCAGCCGGAACTCCGTCCCTGCGCGTTCCTGCCCAAAATAGCCCTGCTGATCAGTGATCAAAATAAATCCTGAGGTTGAACATGACCTTGCTTCTCCCAACAGTACTGTCTCCATGTTGTTGATACATCTGAACATACTGGGCTGCCTTATACCAGAAAAAGATCTTTGGTCTGTTAAGGTCAGCCTCATCCGCTTTGACTGACCATGGCTCTCTAGGGCATCCTCCAACAACTTTTCTGGCATCCTCCAAGTATTTTTAGAAAGTGGGTGGGGCCAAGCAGGACTCTTGCCTAGCAAGATTTATGATTGGCCACTGGAGATTTGATTGGCTTTCTAGATTTTTAAAAACCTCGCTTCGGCAGCCGCTGACAGCACAGCACAAGCTGTGGCGAATCCTTTTGTGGCTAACCCTGCCTTGTGCATCAGCCATTCCGTGGCTGCACCCACCACACTGTATCACACTTCCAAAGGTGCCCACAAAGTCAAAAAGTTTGGGGACCCCTGATCTGTGGTGTCAAGTCAAGGCCTTTCACGTCATCTGCTACTTTACACCAGTTTGGTGTAGTGGTTAAGTGTGCGGACTCTAATCTGGGAGAACCGGGTTTGATTCCCCACTCCTCCACTTGCACCTGCTGGTGTGACCTTGGGTCAGTCACAAGCTCTGGCACAGCTGTTCTCTCAAGGACAGTTTCTGTCAGAAGTTCTCTCAGCCCCACCTACCTCACAGGGTGTCTGTTGTGGGGAGGGGAAGGGAAGGGAGTTTGTAAGCTGCTCTGAGACTCCATGTGAAGGGCAGGGTATAAATCCAAACTCTTCTTCTTCTTCTTTATCTCTTTAACTGGAGATGCTGGGGATTGAACCTAGGACATCCTGCATGCAAAGCAGATGCCCTGCCACTGAACCACGGCCTCTTGTTTAAGGTGCCTTCTACAGATTCAGATCATTCATCCATCAAGCTCAGTATTGACTACATAAACCAACAGCACCTCTCCAGGGTGTCACTTAAAGATCTTTCACATTATATCCTGCTTGAGGTCTGATTCAGTATAAGGCACTTTCTTGCATGTCCATCTGTATGAGTAGAACATCACTGAGAAATGTTGCTGGTGCTACCTAAACTTCTCACGGTTTCTCTCAAGATTCTCCAGGTGTTTCGCCTTACTTCCAGATTCACTCTAGACAATGTTTTGATAGGAACTCCTGAAACAATCATAAGGAGGTACAGACATAGAACCAGTGTTGTGTAGTGGTTAGAATGTCAGACTGGGCTCTAGGGGACCTAAGATCAAATCCCCATCCTGCCATGAAGCTTGCTAGGTGGCCTTTGAACCAGTCACACATAGGGGTGTGCACAAAAAAATCGGTATTTTTCGGGTTCAGGTATACCAAACCCGAAAGATATTGGTATATATTGATATTCCTGAATCCCAGTACTGGTATTGTATTGGGATTTGGGAAATAATTGGTATTGCTGAATTTATACCCTACGGGGACCATTTAAATTGGAGGAAGCCTTTAAACCCCTCTGTTTCACTCCTCCCCTCTGGAGGAAGGGAGCAAAAGGGAGGGTTGAAATGGCTTCCTGCAACTCAAGAAGGGGAAGCATTTGAAAAGCCCCCCCCCTCTGGAGTCATGGAGCCTCATCAGCTTGCCTCCATCACTGAAGGGAAGGCAAATTGCCTTCCCTTCACTTTTGGAGGCATGCTGCAGCTGTGGTTTGAGTCAGGAAGGGGAGGCATTGTGACACCACTTGAGGAAGGAGGGATTTAAAGTGACTCACAGAGGCAGCACAACTTTTTCAAAGTCAAGCCACGCACAAGGTACCTGGAATCAGCACAAGTTCACCCAGAACATGGGTGAATGCTTTGGCAAGTGAAGCTGAGCCCAAATAAAAGCCAAATAATATTGGCTTTTATTCGGGCTCAGCTAGATCGGTAGCCAAATCAGATTAGTAAATCTGATTTGGCTGAATAAACACCCAAAAATATACATATAAGGTATTTGTGGGGTATTTATTTGGCTTGGTATATACTGAGCACACACGAGGGGATACAGAGGTGTGTCTAAGCAGGCATTGCTGACATGACTAAAGGCACGTCTGCTGAGCTTTGATGTGTTGATGTCTTGGGCCTAGCTCTTCCCATGTGTGAGAAGGTGCCTGAATGTCTCCTTGCTCTAGCAAAAGGTATCAACCAGGCTTGTATATGGATAGCAAGCTTGGCATCTGGCATGCCATCTGTTGCAGGTGACAAAAGTCACAGGGATATGTTATCAGCCAGACCATTTGGGCCTAGCAGGAATGAATCAGGAAAGTCTTTTTCTATACACCTGGGTCACACACTCTCAATCTCACCTAACTCAAAGGATAAAATGGAGGAGGATAGAACAATGTAAGCTGCTTTGAGTTCCCATTGGGGAGAAAGGTGGGGAGGGGCTGTGGCTCCATGGAAGAGCCTCTGCTTTGCATGCCGAAGGTCCCAGGTTCAATCCATGGTATCTCCAGTTCAAAAGGACCAGGCAGTAGGTGATATGAAAGACCCCTGCCTGAGATCCTGGAGAGCTGTTGCCAGTCTGACCAGACAATACTGACCCTGATGGACCAAGGGTCTGATGCAGTAGAAGGCAGTTTCTTCTGCATGTGTGAGAGTAAGTAAATAAACTTGTGAACCCTTACTTGTGTCCCAGCTCATGCGCGATGGTGAACGCTAGATTCAGCCCATTGTCTTCCGCAAGGACGCATTTTCTTTTCGCGCTGCAGATCCCTCCAAGATAGGCGATTCCTGGCAAAACAAGGAAGAAGGCTTTCATCAATACCAGCAGCAGCCCAGATCTTCCAAACACACTGAAGCAACTTTAAGAGAAGAAACGAAAATTCTCTGGTAATATTGAAGTAGACGGGCAGAAGCTTTGACTTAGTATGAGGAAGTTACACGCACAGAGGGACTTGAAAAGAGGTTTATAAAATCATGTCAAAAGAGTAAACAAATCACTTTCAGAACACAAGAACTCAGGAAGAGGATCTTGCAGTGAAAATGATTGGGAAAATGAGTGGGATTCAGGACAGACAAAGAGTCAGATCTGGCCAGCAAATGACAGGGATACACCTCTCTACTCCAAATCCGTCCGAATATGGGCCCCAGTTCTGGAATATATGGCCACAAATTACATCTTACCAACAAAGCAAATGTATCACAAATGGTTACACCTATAGGTTATTCATAGTACAAAGAACAGTACAATAATCAGAAACACTGCGCCTCCGCAAACTAATCTTAAGAACAAACCCTTCTGAATGACATACGGTACTGTTGTTAAAGAAGTGCTTTAGGTTGCGTAGACACGTATATGTTAGACTATGATTTAGGGTCAAGTTATAGGATGCTGGAATTCATGTTTATGTTGATGTTGATAATTGTAAAAGTGTTAAATTAAGAAATAAATAATAATAATTAAAAAAATAAAAGATCTGGCCAGCTGTTCCCTTGAGGAAATAAGGAGGAGGAAGTCCCCTTAGGCAACCTAATAGGCTATGGCGAAGATCATGGGAACTGCATGAACAAAAACCATGTGTGACAGGGGCTGTGATAAACAGGGAAATTGGCCAAGATTTAGCAAAAAAAGATGGCTGCTTCTGACCCAAAAGGAAGTCTCTTCTTGGCACAATGTCTAATTAAACTATGGAACTCATTGCCACAAGAAATGGTAATGGCTATGAGCAGGGCTTTTATTGTAGAAAAAGCCCAGCAGGAACTCATTAGCATAATAGGCCACACCCCCATGTTACCAGAAGTGTGGCCTTCCACCTTTTGCTTCTTATTCTGCTTACCTTGTTTGTTGTCAAAATCCAGGACTTTTTTTGTAGCAGGAACTCCTTTGCATGTTAAGCCACATACCCCTAAAGTAGCCAATCCTAATGAGTTTCTGCTGTTGGGTGTGGCCTATTATGCTAATGAGTTCCTGCTGGGTGTGGCCAACTTGGGAGCCAGCTGGAACTCCGTTCCTGTGTGTTCCTGCCCAAAAATAGCCCTGGCTATGAGGTTAATTTGCTTTAAAATATGTAAATTAATGAATTATAGATCTATCAGCAGCTATGATACATGGCAGGAATGGGACTTGGGAATGAAGTTCTAGGGTCGCTACACGGAGGCTGGCAGTGGCAAACGGCCTCTTTTCGTCTCTTGCCTTGAAAACCCTACACGGTGGCCATAAATCATCTGTAACCTGACGGCACTTTCCACCACTAAGAAGCAAAACCCAGTTTCCATACATGAGATAACTCTCAAAGCACAGAAGAACAGCATTTTGAGTCCAGTGGCACCTTTAAGACCAATGAAGTTTAATTCTGGGTATAAGCTTTCGTGCACACAAAAGCTTATACCCAGAATTAAACTTTGATGGTCTTAAAGGTGCCACTGGACTCCAACTTTGTTCTATTGCTCCAGAACAACACCTGAATCTATCCAAGTGTAGATCAGCTTGTGTAAGGCTCAGGTTGTTCACACAACTGACCTACTATGCCCAACTTAGGTTGCCTAATGGTGGTCAACAAAATTCCACCTGGATAGCCACGGTCAGAGACCAAGGAAGGCTCTCCTATCGCTTGTTGATAAAGCCTAGTGTTAAGTATCGACTCAACAGCAATTTCAGCTTCAAAAGTGATTCAGCTTTATTTAACAGCAAGACTTCAACTCAGGAACACACAACAAACAAGTGGAGCACAGCTCCCTTTTTAAACTCTCCTGGGCTGTCAAAGCCACACCCCCAGTTAGCTAAAGGCCAATCACAACACAGAGATAAAGGCCAATCATAACACAGGGATAAAGGCCAATCAGGACCGTTCCCTCTTTGCAACATTCTCACACAGTGATTGGGTATTTACAATGGTTTCGCCGAAACCAGCCAATGGTAATGTGACAGCTGAAGAGCCACATTCAAACTCAAGCTTAACATGGAAATGTATAGCAAGGATTCACATCCCAATACATAACACCTAGAATATGGTGGTCTAAAAGCTACCAACCAACAAATAATGTTGCGTAGCATGGGAACCTGATAGATTTCTCCTCCGCATATTCTTTAAGTGAATGTTGAAAGAGTCTCTCCTGCTCCCATTTTAGAGGAGGGGGTACCCCTTCTGTCTGTCATCTGCCTCTGTTCTTGCTTCGAAAAGGTTTCCTAGGCGATCCGTTGCAGAAAGGGCAGCCGTTACACAACAGGTACACATTTCAAGACTACCCACATAATATGTGCCAACCTTAAGGCTGAATTTCTATTTTTAATTAGGACCTTATTTAATTCAGACTGGGGGGAGATTGTGAGCCCAGAGACCCTCTGAATAAGAGCTTTTTAATTAACTCAAGCTTAGAATTTTTTTAAAAGCTAAAAGACAAGGGATCTATTTACTTGCAAGAAAAAGTTGTTCCCGCACAGGGGCGGCCTGCTTGTAATAATTCGAGCGGGACAACAGACCCAGCCGCGCTATACAAGAACTTTTCTTTTCCTTCCATCACCACCCCCAAAATCTTCAAAGCAGAAAGCATCTTTGTTTATCCAACACATTCAGGGCAGAGACTTGGGTTAGGTTTGGAAAGCAGAGATAAAATCATAATTTGTTCTTATTTGATCACGCCACTTGATAATCCTTACTCTTCTCAAATAGCAACTTGGGGTACAGACAAATACTTAGTCCCCTAACTTGCCTGACACAGCGCAATAGATACTGGATCTGATCTCCCCTGTATGTAATGGGAGCCATACCACACCAGAATGGCCGTACAGCAACTAGCAAAGCTCAGCCCTTTGTCTGAACATGAATCGGGCATTGGAGTCTTTTGGACACCTTCATAATAAGCCACCAATCTCGACACACACCCACACACCCAAGCCTTAATTGGAAGGGGCAGATATTTTTTGGAAGACGCAGTTGGGTAGAAAATCCTCTAGCTTTTTTGGCAGTAAGCTAAACCTTAATTAGCAAGCTAAGCACAACGCGGAGGCCGCCCTAGGTGGCAGCTTTCTGCAGTCTTGGAAGGCCGCTTTGCAGTTTCCAATCCACAGTGGGGGGAAACTTTGGCCCTCGTACCGCTGTGTGCGAAAGGAGAACGAGGAACCTGCCAGTGATTAAGGGGCTGTTGTCGACAGATGTCTGAAATGCAAGCTTACATCAGAAGCACAAGTTTCTGTGGGTAGATCTGGGGCACTAAGATCACAGCGCTATACTGCCGCATCTGCACAACAGAGCTTCCATATGGAAGGCAACCGTTTGTGTCAACGTGTTTGTTAACTAGGAAAATCACCATACGTGAGGCTGGTTCAAGAGACGCTGAAAGGGCTTACACTGCAATAATCCTGTTATTACCAGGGAATATTTGTTAATACAAAAGTTTCACCAAACGTTCTCTTATTTCAACTTCCAGACCAAAAGCAGTGCGGAGGGGAGGGGAATATGTTTCTCTCATTTTTCATCCGCCTGAGTTATAGGAGTTGGGAAGATTTGGAGATCTGGGAGTGGAGCACGGGGAGGAACCTCAGGAGGGTAGAATGCTGCAGAGTCTGCTCTCCAAAGCTATGACTTCTCTCCAGGAGAACTGATCTCTGTCATCTGGAGATCAGCTGCAATTCCAGGAGGTCTCCAGGCCTCGCCTGGAGGTTGGCAACCCCACTGAGTTAGGTGCAGGGTGAATTCCCAGTCGAATGTGGTTTACACAGTGAGGAAGACGGAGTCATGACACTATATATCCAATCAGTTTGGGCTCTCGGCTGACATCACAGAAAGGCAATCTTAGGATGCATTAGCAGAAGCATTGTGTCCAGATCACGGGGAGGTGGTAGTTCCACTCTATTCTGCTATGGTCAGGCCTCACCTGGAGGACTGTGTCCAGTTTTGGGCACCACACTTTAGGAAGGATGTTGACAAGCTCGAGCGTGTCCAGAAGAGGGCGACCAGGATGGTGAGAGGGTTGGAATCCAAGTCTTACGAGGAAAGGCTGAAAGAGTTGGGTCTGTTTAGCCTGGGAAAGAGAAGGCTTAGAAGGGACATGATTGCAGTCTTCAAATATCTGAAGGGCTGTCATGTAGAAGATGGAGCAGATCTATTCTCTCTTGCTCCGGATTGCAAGACTAGATCTAATGGGTGGAAATTAAAAGGGAGTGGTCACCGGCTAAATGTCAGGAGAAACTTCCTAACTGTAAGAGTGGTTGGGCAGTGGAACAGTCTGCCTCGGGAGGTGGTGGATGCTCCTTCCCTGGACGTTTGCAAGCGGAGGCTGGACGACCATCTTTTGGGTATGTTGTAGGTATGTAGGGCTATCTTTCTGCTATGCTCCTGCAGAGTGCAGGGGGTTGGACTAGATGACCTGCAAGGTCCCTTCCAACTCTAACATTCTATGATTCTAAGGGAAGGCCAACTGAGGACACATGAACCTAAGAGATGCCCTGTGGCATCAGATCAGTGTCCAGCATTCTGTTCCACAGAGTGGCCAACCGGCTGCTCTGTAGGGTCAGCGGGCAGCGACAAGCAGTGAAAAATGGCAACCCAGTGACCCTTAAGAACATAAGAAGAGCCCGGCTGGATCAACCCAGTGGTCCATCTAATCCAGCATCCTGTCTCTCACACAGAGGCTGACCAGTTCCTCTGGAGGACCAACAGACAGGCAGAAAAGCCAGGGCCGTCCTTTGATGCTGCCCGCCTGGCACTAGGATTCAGAGTTTTACTGCCTCTGGATATGGAGGTTCTGCTTAGTCATCTTGGGTACTAGTCAGTGAGAGACCACTCCTCCGTGAATGTGGCTAATCTGTGAGTACCAGTTTGATGTTTTGGTGTCAACCTTCAAAGCCCTACGCGGCTAGGGACCTGCATATCTTTGGGACCGCCTCCCCCCATATGTCCCTTGCAGAGCATTGCGCTCAAGTGATCAACATCTCCTGGTTGTCCCAGACCCTGAGGATGTATGGCTCGCCTCGACTAGGGCCAGGGCTTTTTCTGTCTTGGCCCCAACCTGGTGGAACAACCTCCTTCTTGAGATTAGGGCCCCATGGGATTTGTTACAGTTCTGCAGGGCCTGCAAAATGGAGCTGTTCCACCGGGCCTTCGGAGGAGGTGTCAGACCTCCAAATTTATCTCAGCCTCCACTGCTGACAATGAGGGCCAAATGGATCCAGCCAGGGCTATTTTTGTAGAAAAAGCCCAGCAGGAACTCATTAGCATTTTGGGCCACACCCAACAGCAGAAACTCATTAGCATATTAGGCTGCACCCCTGACAGCACAACTCAGCATATTAGGCCACACCCCCATGTTACCAGAAATGTGGTCATCCAACCGCACCCACCTTTTGCTTCTTATTCTGTTTACCTTGTTTGTTGTCAAAACCCAGGGCTTTTTTTGGAACAGGAACTCCTTTGCATGTTAGGCCACACACCCCTAATGTAGCCAATCCTAATGAGTTTCTGCTGTTGGGTGTGGCCTATCATGCTAATGAGTTCCTGCTGGGCGTGGCCAACTCGGGAGCCAACCGGAACTCCGTTCCTGTGCATTCCTGCCCCAAAATAGCCCTGGATCCAGCTCAAACGGAGCAGCACTGTCAAGGCGATTCCACCCTGTTTTGTCTTTGATTTGTGTTTTATGAGAAATACGGTTTTAACTATTTGATTGTACTGTTACTTTGTGATTTGTACCCCACCTTAAGCCTGCTTGCGGGGAGGGCAGGATAAAAATTGAAATAAATTCATTCATTCAAAGGGCAAGCCTTCTGGAAACGGTGGCCATTTTTGGCTACCAAAATGGGGAGAGGGGGTAAAGCTTTTTGATGCAAATCTGCCCGTCTACTTCAATCATCTTGGGAGGCTCTGCCTCGTGTGCCCCCACCATCTGAGGCTAGAGAGGGGGCAGCTCAAGACAGGGCCTTCTTGTACGTGGCACCAAAACTTTGGAACTCCCTCCCCAGTGAGATCTGTCTGCCTCTCACAATAGGCTTTTTGTTTCATTTGGTGTGCCCCTTATATCGGTTACTGGCCCCCCCTCCTAGTTTTGCTGTTCTATACGTTTTTCCAGTTCGTAACAAAATGATTTCCGCCTTTAATTCTGTATTGTTGCAATGTTCTTATTGAATAATTTTATATATTCTTTTAAATGCCATTTTCAGTCTTCAAATATTTTAACGTTTGCCATCTCGAGGACGCTATTTGGGCGGAAACGTGGCATAAAAATGGTTTACATAAATAAATTGCACAGACATGCATGTAAAGCAGTGGGTATTTTTAGCTCAGTACTCCTCTCCTACATTTTCTTAAAACTATCAGAAGTTCTAAAGAAATAATATTAAGGTATTTCAGTCCCAGTAATGATGTGAATCTCAAATGCAAAGGGGGCGGGGGCGGGAGCATATAAAGATCTAATCGTTTCCAAAATTCACTGGATCAGTAGAGTCCTGCTCCAGAAATTCTTAGTGATCAAGTTGTTCTACTGTTTTTGCAAATCAAAGCAGGCAATGGCTCTTTGGAGACACTGAAGGTGCAGTTTCAAAAGAGGGCTGGAAGAGAAGCCCATGCTAGTGTTAACAGAACAAAAGGAAACCCAGGTACGTATTAAGGTAAGCAATAAGTGGCTATCGAGTACCACAACTATTAGAAATCAAAAACATCAGTGAAATATATACTACTGAATCTCTGCATGTGAACTCCATGTTTTCCTTAGCTGCCAATTCAAACAGCACCACAAAACCCAGCAAGTAGAGTTGCCGGTCTCTGGGTGGCGGCTCTAGGTCTCTTGGAATTATCATTTATCTCCAGAATAGAGAAATCAGTTCCCCTGGAGAAAACGGCAGCTTCAAAGTGTGGACTCTGTGGCCATCACACTAGGATTCCAATTTGGTGGGAGACCTCCAGGTAATTGTGACTCTTACCTGCCAATGCCCGCCTGATCAGTGGGCAGAAACTGAGAAGAAGAAGAAGAAGAAGAAGAAGAAGAAGAAGAAGAAGAAGAAGAAGAAGAAGAAGAAGAAGAAGAAGAAGAAGAAGAGGAGGAGGAGGAGGAGGAGGAGGAGGAGGAGGAGGAGGAGGAGGAGGAGGAGGAGTTGGATTTATACCCCGCCCTTCACTGCCCAAAGGGGTCTCAGAGCGGCTTACAAACTCCTTTCCCTTCCCCTCCCCACAACAGACACCCTGTGAGGTAGAAGAAGAGAAGAGATTGGATTTATACCCCGCCCTTCACTGCCCAAAGGCATCTCAGAGTGGCTTACAAACTCCTTTCCCTTCCCCTCCCCACAACAGACACCCTGAGGCCAAACGGGGAAGGAGCCAATCATCCTCGGGAGAAAAATTTAAAATGAAAAGTAGGGCCTCATCTATTTACAGAAAGTTCTGACCACAGAGTTCCTGGTGAGTCCTAGAGCCACCCAGAAGTGACAATGGTAGCTCTAGGAATCACTAGTGACTCTATGGTAAGATGATGGTCATGTTACCATATTGTCTCTGGCAATTCTTAGAGCTATCCTTGTCACTTCCGGGTAGCTTTCGGAATCACCAGGAATTCTATGGTCAGAACTTCGTGTAAGTGGATGAGGCCTTATTTTTCTTTTTAATTGAACTCCTGGGATGCTGCTCTCCCACAACTCTCCCGCCAGTACCCTGTGTTACAACCTGTCCTTCCCAAACCCCGAATTTCCCAGTCTCCACCCTCAAATCTCCACGAATTTCCTAGCCTGGAACTGGCAACTACAGCCAAGAACAAATCCCAGTCAAGCGCCTCACCAGTTGTGAAACGCGGCTCAAACACATCATTAAGAGAGTGGAGGACTGACATCTTAAACCTAGAGGAAAAGTCGGCTCCAGTCAATCCATTCACAGAAGAAACGAAAGCAAAGTTCTTTTGCACACTTTGTATTGAAGCAGGGTTTTAAATAAGTGCACATGTAGGGCTGCCAGGTGCCTTCCTCCTGGCAGTGGGGGGATTTAAGGGGCGTTCCAGGAGTAGGCGGGGACGTCAGCAATGCAATGACATCCATTTCAGAAGTGGTGCCATTGCGTCGGCAACGTCGGGGTAATGCTCTACTTTTTGGACAAAACTCTATAGTAAAAATGGCTACAAACCATAGAGTTTTGCCCCCAAAGTACAGCGTCGAGCCTGACTTCACCAACGCGATGATGTCACTTCCAGAAGTGACGTCAATGCTTCGCTGATGTTGAGCGAGGACATCTGTTAGGGGGTGGCAGGCCGGAGCCCGCAAAAGTGAGGAATCCCTCACCCCACCTGGGGACTGGCAAGCCTATGCCCACGGGAGAAAGCCAAAAAATGTTTGCAACACCACACTTTTTTTCCCAATTCAAAATATACCATTAAAAACTAGAACAAAGTTTGAACCCAGTGGCACCTTTAAGACCAATGAAATTTAAAACGAAGTTTTACGTTTTAGCTGATATAATGTAGATTTTAATGCAGAATACTGAAACTCGTTGCCTGCCTACTTGTTGGAAGCCTGCCTA
This sequence comes from Gekko gecko, assembly GCA_029375565.1. Lineage (NCBI taxonomy): Eukaryota > Metazoa > Chordata > Lepidosauria > Squamata > Gekkonidae > Gekko > Gekko gecko. Next base: position 35,733,983 of record JAPDNY010000017.1, on the reverse strand, counting down.
CTGAGCCCTGCTTGTGGGGAACGGAGCGCAATATAAATTGAATAAGGGAGTGATTCTGGGTATAGGCTTTCGTGTGCGGGCGCAGGAAAGCTTACACCCAGAATTAAACTTTGTTGGTCTTAAAGGTGGCACTGGACACAAACTTAGAAGGAGGAGGAGGAGGAGGAGGAGGAGGAGGAGGAGACTGGATTTATACCCCGCTCTTCACTCAGAGTCTCAGAGTGGCTTAGGAGCAGATACCTGATAAATGGGACTGGATAAGGAAAATGATTTTCATGATAGAAATGGACAAAATGACAAGAAAACTTAATGGAGAAGAAGATGAAGAATTCTTATCAGATTGGAAAGACTTTAAAGACTACCTGGAATCCAATTGGGATGTGAAGAATAGGTTGCTTTGCTTTGACGATTATTAAGTATAGAAGTGTAGTAAGAAAATGAATTGTATTAGAAGCGTTACCTAATAGGGAGAAATAGAAAAGGGAAATATTGAAAATGATGATTTGAATATGGAATAAGAATTGAATGTAAGAAAATGTTGATAGAAATATTAATGGGGGTGGGGCATCGCTGGAAGCCAGGGGAGGGGGGGTGGTGGATAGAAAACTGTGGAAAAGATATGTCAAGAATTGGTTATCAATTATGGAACGTATTACTATATCCTGTTAATAAAATTTCTTTTTTTAAAAAAAGAGTCTCAGAGCGGCTTACAAACTCCTTTCTCTTCCCCTCCCCACAACAGACATCCTGGGAGGCAGGTGGGGCTGAGAGAGCTCTGAAAGAACTGTCCTTGAGAGAGCAGTTCTGACGTAACTATGGCTTGCCCAAGGTCATCCAAGTGGAGGAGCGGGGAATCAAACCGGTTCTCCCAGATTAGAGTCCGTGCACTTAACCACTACACCAAACCGGCGCTCTATCGCTTCAGATCAACACAGCCACCCACCTGAAACTACCATTAAAATTAATTAATGACCAAGGTCGTACAAGATTTAATAGGTCCAAAAGCCTCAAATAATTTAAGGTACTAGTGCAAAACACTCTTGTTTGACTGGATCACTGTCTTATGGACAGAGAGAGACAAAACCAATCCGCTCGTCCCCCCCATATCCAATGTGATGTTACGTTAAGAAGAGCCTCTCAGCAAGAGGGCCAGACGCCCCGCTGAAGCAATATCAGCATTATTTTCTAAAGTGCTGCCCGATCTCCTTTCAAAATTATTCCCCACGGGGAATGTCGTAATGGCAGCATGTAAATCCTGAGCCTGGGTTTGAACGGATGATACTATCTGCACTCAAACAGCAAAAACCGCACGCAACTGCAAAATCTGGGTTTCTCTCCAGCTGTCCCATGTAAACAGTTTGCAGCTGCCAACTCCGTCGCCAGTTAACGAGGGCTCTGCTAGCAACATCTCCAGAAGAAGCTATTACAGTTTTTTGTGCATGTGTTTTTTTTGCAAAGCAGGCTCAGCCAACCCATTAATTGAGGAGGTGATCTATCAAAAAATAAGCAAACAAGCAACCCAGAAGGATACACACTCTGATGTCGTTTTCCCTCAATTAATCCTCTAATGATAGGAGAAGGGAGCACTGGTTGACGGCTAAGAAATGGGTCATCTGCTCTGTTAGCAAATCGGTGAATGAATCACAAACCGCTGCTGTTTTGAATCTGGCAAGATGTAGCCTCATTAGTCTGAGGGCTCTGGGAGGAAAAACCCAGTAAAAAAATAAGCAGGAATCTTGGGGCACCTTAAAGACTAACAAGATTTCATTCCAGCATACGTATTTGGGGCAGGGTTGCCAACTCCAGGTTGGGGAAAGTCCCAGAGATTTGGTGGTGGGGCCTGAAGAGGGCGGGATTTGGGGAAGGGGTGGGACCTCAGCCGGATGTAATGCCACACCATCCATCCTGCAAAGCAGCCATTTTCTCCAGAGGAACTGATCTCTTTCATCTGGAGTCTGGTTGTAATTCCGGGAGATCTCCAGGCTCCACCTGGAGATTGGCAACCCAAAAATGTTAGCAATCCTTTTAAACCACCACCCTGGCCCTCCAAGGGCCCCATGGTCTCCCTGGCTGGTTTTCTGCTACTAATGTATTGGAAGAAATTTTTATTGTTGGTCTTAATGCTTTTTTGCAATATGTTCCTCATAGTCCCTCTAGAGCAGGGGTGTCAAACATCCGGCCCCCGGAGGGCTTCTATCAGACCCGCAGTGGAACTGGCTGTCTTCTGGCTGTCTTCTGCTTCTCCGTCCTGTTCTGCTGTTTCATCGTAGGTTTGCAGCTTACAGATACACACCTGAACAGCACGCTCAAGAGTGCAACAGCACAGACATTTTGATGCCATAATTCAGAGCAAGAGGCGTCAATGACCAGACACTGTTAAATAAACAAGATATTGCAGGAGCGCTAACGTTTGAAGCATGTTTTAAAAACGTAAGAGAACATAAGAACATAAGAGAAGCCAATGTTGAATCAGGCCAATGACCCATCTAGTCCAACACTCTGTCACACAGCGGCCAAAATATACCAGGTGCCATCATGAGGTCCAGCAGTGGGGCCAGAACACCAGAAGCCCTCCCACTGCTGCCCCCTCCAGCACCAAGAATAAAGTGCATCACCTGCCCCAGACTGAGAGTTCCCATCTATACCCTGTGGCTAATAGCCACTGATGGACTTCTGCTCCATATGTTCATCTAATTCCCTCTTGAAACTGTCCATGCTTGCAGCTGCCACGACCTCCTGTGGCAGTGAATTCCATATGTCAATCACTCTTTGGGTGAAGAAGTATTTCCTTTTATCTGTTCTAACCCGACTGCTCAGCAATTTCATAGAGTGCCCACGAGTTCTTGTATTGTGAGAAAGGGAGAAAAGTACTTCTTTCTCAACCTGCTCAATCCCATTCATAATCTTATAAACCTCGATCATGTCACCTCTCAGCCGTCGTTTCTCCAAGCTAAAGAGCCCCAAGCATTTTAACCTTTCTTCATAGGGAAGGTGTTCCAACCCTTTTATCATTCTAGTTGCCCTTCTCTGCACTTTTTCCAATGCTATAATATCCTTTTTGAGATGTGGTGACCAGAACTGTACACAGTATTCCAAATGAGGTCGCACCAATGATTTATACAGGGGCATGATGATACTGGCTGATTTGCTATCAATTCCCTTCCTAATAATCCCCAGCATAGCGTTGGCCTTCTTTATTGCAGCTACACATTGTGTAGACATTTTCAGCGAGTTATCCACTACGACTCCAAGATCTCTCTCTTGGTCCGTCTCTGCCAGATCAGACCCCATCAACGTGTATTTATATTTAGGATTTTTGGCTCCAATGTGCATCACTTTGCACCTGGCCACATTGAACCCCATTTGCCACGTTGACGCCCACTCACCCATCCTCAACAGATCCCTTTGGAGTGCCTCACAATCCTCCCTGGTTTTCACCACCCTGAACAACTTTGTGTCATCTGCAAATTTAGCCACATCACTGCTTACTCCCAATTCCAAATCGTTAATAAACAAGTCAAAAAGCATCGGACCGAGTACTGATCCCTGTGGTACCCCACTGCTTACCACCCTCCACTGAGAAAGTTTCCCATTTATACTCACTCTCTGTTTCCTATTTATAAGCCAGTTTTTGATCCACAAGAGGACTTGTCCTTTTATCCCATGACTATTGAGCTTACTTAGGAGCCTTTGATGAGGAACTGTATCAAAAGCTTTCCGGAAGTCAAGGTAAATAATATCTATTGGGTCCCCCTTGTCCACATGTTTGTTCACTCCCTCAAAAAACACTAACAGGTTAGTGAGACAAGATCTTCCCTTACAGAACCCATGCTGAGTCTACCTCAATAGTTTTTGTTCATCAATGTGCCTACTAATTCTCTCCTTAATAACAGTTTCCACCAACTTACCCGGTATCGATGTCAGACTGACTGGCCTGTAATTTCCTGGATCTCCCCTGGAGCCCTTTTTAAAGATGGGAGTGACATTAGCTACCTTCCAGTCCTCAGGAAGTTTTTATTTTAAGTTAAAAAAACAAGTCTTTGTGTTTGTGTCCTTTATAAAGTTGATATCTCCGCTGCCTGCCATTCCATTTTATGACACACAAGGGGCCCGGCCCAGCAAGGTTTCATTTATGTCAGATCCGGCCCTTATAGCAAATGAGTTCGACACCCCAGCTCTAGAGAATCTATCTTGCCTGTCTGATCACTGACTTGCATTTTATTTGCATTAAAATGCAGGTTGGTGATCAGGCAGGCAAAAAGGAACTATGAGGAACATATTGCAAAAAACATAAAGAGCAACAATAAAAAATTTCTTCAAATGCATTAGTAGCAGAAAAGCAGCCAGGGAGGCAGTGGGGCCCTTGGAGGGCCAAGGGGTATTAGGATTACTAAAGGGTGATAGGGAAACAGCAGAGAAGTTGAATGCATTTTTTTGCCTTGGTCTTCACTGTGGAAGATGGGAGGTGCTTGCCCATGCCAGAACTGCCGATTTGGGGAAGGGTGTTGAAAGATCTGAATGTGACTGAGGTGACGAGAAAGATCTGAATGTGACGCCCTGCCGGGGGGCGTCCCCAGCGTGATGATGTCACCCGGAGGCGACATCATCGCGCTGGCCACATTGTGGGGGGGGCACTCTGTGAATCAAGGGAAAACTCTATGGTTTTCCCTCGAGTCACAGTGCCCCACCCCCAACGTGGGTGACGTGATGACATCACTTCCGGTGATGTCATCACGGCGCACACAAAGCGCGCACGCGGGGAGACTCCCAATGGGCCCAGGAATCCCCCCCACTTTCCAGGTAAGTCGACTTGGCAATCCTAAAAGGAGGTCCTACGACTGATGGACAAATTAAAAACTGACAAATCGTCAGGCCAAGGTGGCATACACCCGAGAGTTCTGAAAGAACTCAAATGTGAATGTGTGGATCTCTTGACAAAAAATATGCAATCTGTCACTAAAATCTGCCTCCATTCCTGAGGACTGGAAGGTAGCTAATGTAACCCCCATCTTTAAAAAAAGGTTCCAGAGGAGATCCAGGAAATTACAGGCTGGTCAGTCTAACATCAATACTGGGTAAATTGGTGGAATCTGTTATTAAAGACAGAATTAGTAGGGTTTACTGCTTTCTCACAATACAAGAACTCATGGGCACTCAATGAAATTAATGAGCAGTAGGTTTAAAACAGAGAAAAAGAAGTACTTCTTTACCCAAAGAGGAATTAGCATGTGGAATTCGCTTCTATAGGAAGTGGAGTTAGCTACAAGCATAGAGAGCTTCAAGAGGCGATTGGATAAACATATGGAGCAGATATATTGTCGAAGGCAGAGGTCCATCAGTGGATGGAATACTCTGTCTGAGGCAGTGCTGCTCTGTATTCTTGGTGCTTGGGGGGCAACAGTGGGAGGGCTTCTGGAGTTTTGGTCCCTTTGGTGGACCTCCTGATGGTACCTGGGTTTTGGCGACGACTGTATGACAGAGTGTTGGAATGGATGGGCCATTGGCCTGATTCAACATGGCTTCTCTTATGTTCTTATGACTAGAGTGCACTTCTTTAGATGCATTGAGTGAATTCCCATTATAATGCAGACATTTTATGTAGGAGATCTGGGGGTGGAATTCAGCAGGGTCAAGCTTGCCGTGAAACGCAGGAAGCCCAGGAAGAAATCTCATTCTGTTAACATTAAAATCTAATCAAGAAATGTACAGAAGCCATTAACCTGCTTATGTTTGAATTAGCTATCTTAGCGAAGTCTCCCCACCCGTTACAGGTATTAATTCGGTACATAAAATGTCCATGACAGCGCATGCTGAAATAAAATTTTGTCAGTCTTTAAGATGTCCAAGACTCCTACTTAGTTTTGCTGCCATGGACTAATCTGGCTGTTCCTTTGGAATTATACAAATATGGTTAAGAAGCCATGGACCAACATCTGTTGTCTGAATTTGAGCATCTTTCCATCTGCTCTCCTTTGGAGAGAAATTTAGCTGCAATGACTGAAAACTGAACTTTTTCAACCACCACCTACATCTTATGGTTTGACTAGAGATCCGCATGGCCAGAGCAGGCAATAATTTGAGCACCGCTTCAAGTTTTGACTGGTAAGAGTTCCCAGCTTAAGACTCCAAGAGACCATGGCGACTGCAGCAGTGTTAAATACTGGGTTCAAAACGCACTGCAGTGAAGCAGCTCTACTTTATTAAGTGATTTCAAGAACAAGACTAAAGCCCCAGGGCAACAGCCCTGTTTAAACAGCATGCAAAATACCACACCCAAACCCACCCCACTCCCAACGATAGGCTATTTACATAACATTAAATTATGTAAATTCCTCATTGGTCACCTCCAGATGGGTGGTCTGTTACCTCCGGGTTCCCTTGGAACGGCCAGCACAGGCAATATGGCCAACCTTTCCACCGCTCCAACACGTACATGGCACCTTGGAAATGGCAGGATCTCCACTCAAGCAGCTATTTATTTATTTATTCGATGTATACCCCGCCCTCCCATGCTCAGGGCGGCTTACAAAGGATAAAACATAAGAACAATCTAACATAGATAAAACCACGTAAAAACATTCCGATATCATAAACTGCTAGCTACTTAGGGATGGCAAACCTAAACAGCATGATGAAAAGCAGAGACATCACCCTGCCAACAAAAGTCCGCATGGTCAAAGCAATGGTATTCCCCGTAGTAATGTAGGGCTGCGAGAGTTGGACTATAAGGAAGGCCGAGCGCCGAAGAATAGATTCTTTTGAACTATGTTGCTGGAGAAGACTCTTGAGAGTCCCCTGGACTGCAAGGAGATCAAATCATTCAATCCAAAGAGAAATCAACCCTGACTGTTCCCTGGAAGGCCAGAGACTGAAGCTGAAGCTCAAATACTTTGGCCACCAAATGAGAAGGGAGCCCTCACTGGAGAAGACCCTGATGCTGGGAAAGATTGAAGGTCAAAGAAGAAGGGGACAGCAAAGGATGAGATGGTTAGACAGTGCGACTGATGCAACAAACATGAAATTGAGCAAACTTCAGAGGACAGTGGAAGACAGGAGGGCCTGGCGTGATCTGGTCCATGGGGTCACAAAGAGTCGGACCCAACTGTGCGACTGAACAACAACTTAGGGATGGCGGCAACGGTTGTGTTAAGATAATCTCTGGCCTCCCAGCCCACTCCTAATGCTCTGAAGGAAGTTCTATGACTTCAGATGGGTTTTTTAAACTACTTGACTGTGCCATTTCCCCCACGTGCTCAGAGCTTCTCTCCCCCAACTAGCTATCAGTAAAGCCAGGGTAAGAGGAGATCACGTCTCACAGCCACCACATGGCTTTTAACTGGACCAACATACGTGGACTGAATTTGTGCATTTTTTTCCACGTTTTAATTGACAGGGCTTCCACCTGAAGACTTCACAGGCCAGTGCATGCAGGAGTCTGTGAACAAGTTCCTGGCCGACTGCAGCAGCGATCGGTTCTCACAGCCACCCCAGCCACCCATGAAAGGTTCCATTTTTGCTTTCTTGTGCCGCTCCTGGTGCCACACGCTCCCTCTCCGGCAGTGCCGTAGCAGAGGAGGAAGGAAATAACCATAACTTCCTTTTTCCTGTGACTTCCTTGTTCCTCCTTGCTACCAAGTAGGTTTGCCAGACCCCTGGGCCCAGCGGGGGGTTCCTTCCTGCTGCCAGCCAGCTGGCCAATGGGGGGAAGCCCCACCCCAAGCCCCGCCCCCAAGAGCGACCACCTGCGCCTGCATTCCAGGCTGTGAATTCATGGCTTGGAGTGCAAGCATGCATGGCCTCCCTCCCACACCTTCTTCCAAAAAGCATTTAAGTGCTTTTGGGAAGAAGCGGAGGGGGGGGGCTTCTGCATGACATCATCGCATTGGGGACAGCCCCCAAAGTTCCCTGCTGGGGACTTGGAAGGACCTGGAAACCCTACTACCAAGAGGAGGAGCTGGATGCTTCAGAAGGGTGAGCGACTGAATGGGTGGAGAGAAGCCGGAACAGGGCGGTCGAAAGGTGGCTCTGGCAGTGGTGGGAATCCACAGCTCCTCCATCTGCCTGGAGACTTTGGACCACATTGTGGCACACTCTCCGGCTCCTTTCCAACGGCCTTTCCCCAAGGCCAAGACTTTAGAGAACAGAAATGTTCCTCAGGCCCATTAGCAAAAACAAGAACGGTAACATCTGCAGACGCAGATTCGTTTGGCCTAACTTTGGTTAGTCATTAAGAAGCCAGTTTCTGGTTTGGATTATGACTTCACATCCATGCAAGGAAACCAGGGACCCTAGCAACAACGGCCGTTGTCACTGCTGTTAATTGAAACCATGCTGGAAATAAATAAACCCATTACAGATTCTGAACTACGTATACAACCAGACTTCCAATACATGGTCTGATAAAATTGGGTCAAGGATTCTCTGTTAACATCACTTGCTCATCGGGCGTTCATGAGGAGACAAAAGTATCCGGCGTCCTCATCTTAAAACCAGTTTTGCAGCAAGGAAACGCACAGGGTGGGGTACGCCAGCTCCTCCACCGCCAATACTGACAACGGACCTACCTAGAAAGAACAACCACTGGGTACGGCCGGCAGATATGTATGTGCTGCCAAGTTGCAACCGATGGATGGTGGCCACAGCTAGAGGGCTTCCAAGGCATGTGAGAAGCAGAGGTGGTTCGCCAGTATGGCAGGCAGATACGCCGGGACAAATGTTTTGAATCAGCACTCTGGGTTATAAAACCAGAGAAGCCTTTGCAATGAAAGCATTAGCTACAAGCTGCCACACCACAAAATAGAGAGGACCACCCAAACGAAGCACCGGCGACACGTTCAGAATGCCTAGCCAAGTGTGATGACACAGCAGATCTGCTGTCAATTTCTACTGCTTACCACTGACCTTTTTGTATAACGCCGTGTGACATCCCCAACACCGGGCCTTTGGGCACCAGGGCACCCACTGATGTGGTTCCTGGTGTCTGCTGGCTTCTTTCCCACAGTCTCGCTGCTCCAAAGCACTGGGAAAGCAACGGTTCAGAAGAGCCCGGCACTTGGCTTCTTCTTCGGCCCTTTCCGCACTTGGACTTCACCCTGGTTTTTCTCTGTATACGACTCATGGCCTTGCAGTTATCTCTACCTGTGGTTTTCTGCACGGATTTTGTCCCTCTCCAGATTGTTTGCCTGCCCCAGGTTATACATTCTGCATTGTGAACAGGGGTGTTCTGTCCAAGGTACGGCGGGAAAGAGGCGGAGAGGATCAAAGCCGAGTCAAAAATTCTACACTTAAATCTGCACCGGGACCGCTCTGGATTGAGAGAAAGCTCACAGCAAGATAGGATCCCAGAGGCAACAGCAGTCCGAATGTAATGCAGAACTGACCAAAGAAAAGGGAGAATAAGAGGGCTGAACTAGAGTGTAGTGCAGAATAGCTAGGAGGAGGGTGCGTTCAGACGGCTCTTTAGATCTGCGCCATGCACGAGTGCCTGGCGGATTTAAACGTAACTGCCCTGACTTTACTCAATGAGTAACTGTTGCAGAATTCACTATCAGTGGATGTGAACACAAGCACAGATGACTTTAAAAGCCAGATTCATGGGGAAGAGCTCCAACAGTGGCTACTAGCCACAGCGACTAAATGAAGCCTCCATGTTCCAAGGCAGACCACTGCGGGGGGGGCCCAACAACATATGGAGGCTTCAGCCTTATACAGCCCTATACTGAATTAGACCTTGGGTCCAGTAAGGTCAGTATTGTCCAGGGCTATTTTGGGGCAGGGACGCACAGGAACGGAGTTCCGGCTGGCTCCCGAGTTGGCCACGCCCAGCAGAAACTCATTAGCATAACAGGCCACACCCAACTGCAGAAACTCATTAGGATTGGCTACATGAGGGGTGTGTGGCCTAACATGCAAAGGAGTTCCTGCTCCAAAAAGAGCCCTGGGTTTTGAGAACAAACAAAGTGAACCGAATAAGAAGCAAAAGGTAGGTGTGGCTGGATGACCGCACTTGCGGTAACACGGGGGTGTGGCCTAATATGCTAATGAGGTGTGCTGTCAGGGGTGTGATCTAATATCCTTAGGAGTTCCTGCTGTTGGGTGTGGCCTATTATGCTAAGGAGTTCCTGCTGGGCTTTTTCTACAAAAAAAAAAGCCCTGGTATTGTCCATTCAGACTGCCAGAAGTTCTGTTTTTTTTTTTGTAAAAACTCTCCTAAAGAGGAGAGGATTTTATTCTTTTTATATAGGGAAAAAAGGAGGGTATATAGTTGGACAAAGAAAAGTTGAGAGTGAGTTTACTGTTAAATTTGTTAATGTTAATTAATATAAAAATCGCTTTGGCATTCACCATGGTTAGAGAGTCTCTTTTAGTCAACTAAAGAGTCCAAAAACAATCTGTTAGTCAGGTTAGTAATGTCCTCTGGGGTTAGTCATTAATCATCTCCTTTCCTCCGCGTCTACGAACTATTACTTCTTGGGATGTCTTCCTTTAGTGTCCCTCAAGTTGTATGATGGGCCCTTTTTCTCTTCAACGTCTCCCGCTCCGGCTCCTTCCTCCTCTGAGTCGCTGTCTTTTTCGCTACTCAAATCTTGCCACGTTGCGAATGCTGCATCTTCCTCCATGCTGGCGTGTCTCTTCAGAAATTCTTGTGCTCTTTTTGAAGATGAAGTCAAAGTCTCTCTTTTTGTCCTTAAACTTAAAGTCCAGTCCTTCAGGAAATCTCCATCTGTAAGTGATCTGATGGTTTTGTAGGAAAGTGGTCAGATTTTTGTAAGCCTTCCTTTTCATTCGAATTTCATATGGCACATCTTTCAGTGTTCTTATAGTCTGTTCCTCAATCTTCAAGGGCGTCGCTGAAACTGCTCTCAATATTTGATCTCTCGTACGCTGTTTAGTGAACTTGACAACCACTTCAGCTGGCAGATTATTTTTCTTTGTATAAGTGGAGTAGGCCCTATAGACCACATCCATCTCTTCTTGTAATTCTCGCTTTTCTCTGCCAGTTACTGGTGCCAAGGCCTTCGCTAGTAACAGTCTGAGATCTTCTTTCTCCTCTTCTTTAATGCCCTGAAAACGGAGTATCAGACTTGATTTTTCCATTTGCAATTGCAAAATCCTTTTTCTTGCTCATCCTGATGTTTTTCCAACTTGTTGACCCTTTTCTTTACTTTCTTAGTATCTTCCGTTGAGACCAGACATTTCTGTACTAATTCCTCCATCTTCTTTGACGTTTCATTCATTTGCTTTTGCAGGCTGTTGAGAACACCTTGCATGCTGCTTAATGTTTCATTAGTTTTCTGCATTTGCTCCAGCAGAGGGTGCAGTAGCTCGCTTTTCGGTTGACTGACAGCAGACTCTTGAGGGGGATTTCCCGGACCGGAAGTCCCACCTCCCTTCTTTTCCGGTTTGATCGGGGCTTTTTTCATTGCCGACATTACTTTTGTTTACTTTTCCCAAAGTTCGTGCCGCGCCCCTCCGGAGATACGCCAACACTTTACTTCGGAAACCCCAGAGGTACTTCACCAGCCCTCTCCGCTCTTTCACCTCCCCCTTTCCTTTTAACAGTCCCGTTCCCTAGTGGGGGGAAACTCCCCTCCTCCCGCTTGTTCTCGTAAGGGGGGGGTTAGATTTCCGCTTTAGTTTAGACCTCCAACTCACGGTTCAGTGCCGATTCATCTTTTTATGTTAGTTCATCTCGCTTTTCCTCACTCCTGGAAGTCGGCGGCGTTGCTAAGCCCCATTCGGGGCGCACTACGCAGCGGGGCCGATTGGGACGGGGAGAAAGCCTCAATTTCCCGGCAGTGTGCCGGCAAAGAGGCTACTCCCCAAAGCGCCCCCGGTTCGGAGCCTTTAACTAAGGCTCACTAGGGTCTTGCATACATGCAAAGACCCCCCAACCGCGTGTGGGCTAACCACCTTCGGGAGCGCCCCAAAAGGTGGCCGCCATTCGCAACGTTGAAACTGAAACCCCAGACTGCCAGAAGTTCTCAAGCGGAGGTCATTTCACATCACCTCCTGACTAGCCCTTTTCACTGGAGATGGGAGGGGATTGAACCTGGGACCTTCTGCATACCGAGCAAATGCTCCGCCACTGAGCTATGACCAGATGGACACCGGTCTGATCCAGGACAGGCAGATCTTAAAATTCAGACGTGTTGGATGCAGCTGCCAAACTGTCAGGAACAAGAGGGGTAGAGAGGTCCATCCTGTCATTCATATTTTTAAAAGGAAGGCTGTATTCTTTTGGTGTGTGATGTGCTCGGCCTCAGCAAACCAGCCTCCGGAGGACATAACGCAGGACCCGGAGCGGAAGATAAGCAGGAAACGCCTTGCTCGTTTTTCGACATCGGCCCTTTTTGTACAGCAGGACGTTCATTATCCCATTAAACCAACCCCGCCCCGTTCCCTCTCCAGACTCAACAGCAAGCTAACAAACCCTGGGGAATCTGGCGTGACACAGTGGCCCTTCAATTATGGGATTAGCCAAAGCACAGGAAGTGGGGCATCGACCTGATGTTTACTCAGCTTTGATGTGCTGAAGTCCACATTCCAAAACAATCCCACCTCTCTTGTACCCCCCAGAGAGGATAGGACCTGCAGACTGCTACTTCTGAGGCTTACCGTTTGGGATGGGAATGAAAAACAGTTCCCTGCCTAAAGTTCCAGTTATTACTATTGCTGAATTTCGAAGATTTGGTCAGTCAAGGCCCCCCTTGGCCAAGGCTCCATCAAGCCCATTTACTTATACTCTGCTTTTCTCCCCAGTTCAAACTCCAAGCAGCTTACGTACGTATGTTAAGTGTTTTCTAGTCGCGACTGACTTACAGCAACCGCAGCAAAGAGCTTGTGAGGGAAGGGAGAAAGCAGAGGTGTTTTGCCACTGCCTTTCACAGCAACTTGGATAGTAATGATTGCTAAATTTTTAAACTGATGATTGCAATTGATAATGAAACTCAAGACAATGCATCCACCTGGACTGAATCGAGACCTAGGTTTCCTGTCTCATTACCAATGCTGATTTCGCCATGCCTATTACCCCTCTGCATATCTCACCTAAATCCAACCATGCCTGCTATTGTTATTCACCTGCTATTGTCATTTGGCATCTGAAATCACTCCAGTTTCCAATAAATAGGACAGATGGACTCCCATTCTAGCTGTATCTGAAGAAATGAGCAGTTACTTACGAAAGTTCATACCCTGCCACGTGTTTTGTTAGTCTTTAAGGTGCTGCTGGACTCTTGCTCTTTTCTACTAAATATTTAAAATCACTTGATTAAGCTTCCCTAGTCAAGAGTATGCATTAATCATACTTTTTTGCAACAGCTTAGTATGGTGGTTAACAGGTTGATTCTCCCGCTATTTGGATGCATGGTTGTAGATGGGGTGGGGGGCTTTTAGTAAGTGACTGAAGGACCCCTCCTCCACAGAACTGGCAAGGCAGACAAAGGAAAGCACATCTTCATACAAAGCTGAATTAAGTTACAGAATTCACCACTAACAGATGCCACGATAACCACCAAATTAGGTCCGAACTAGATAATTTTTTTTAAAAAATTACACTATTCACGGTCTGCCTTTCTCACCTAGACTCAATGCAGATTACCTAGCGCGAGTCAATATAACTGGCAGGATGGGACATTCAATGAACAATACAGTAGGGTTAGGGCTGTAGAACCAATCCAAAACCTAAAAACAGAACTGAAGCAAAACCTGAGTATTAACACAGCACATTAAATGATGCAAAAATTACATAGTAGAATCATGGCTTCGGCAAGCTATATAGACCACAGTCCCTAAATGTGAATCATTTAGTGCTGTGCAACTCTATTGCCTGTGTAGAAAAGCCCTCCTGAATAATTCAGTTTTGCATAGTTTGCAGAAAATCAGGAGAGCAGGAGGCTTCCTGACCCCTCCTCATGCAGGCCATTCTTAAGGTGGGGGCCAGAATGGAGATGGCATATGCACGGGCAGTTGTTGACATCAGCAGAAGATGAGCAAAGCTGTTGTGGTGGAGCATGGGGGAGAGGCAGTCTTGCAGATATGAGGGTCCGAGGCCATGACAATATGTTTTTAATGAGTCAGGTCTGTGACTCACTTTTCCTATAACCACACAACAGCTGTGGGAAACATCATTTTTAAGCCTCTAGAAGCCTGATGCAGCTCGGGACTACGGCCTGGGGAGAGGAGGGGCTCCTGCCTTCCCTCCCTGCACCTTTTCCCCAAGTTGAAACAGCTCTGGTGGGGATTTATTTGCCTAACTTTGGAGCCAAACACAGTGTTCCAAGCACATTTAAAAACATATGTGAAACATTTAAAAATGTATTATCTTGTTAGACCCTCAGCTTTTTAAAAAAAGATGGATAGGGTTGCCAACGTGGGTTGAGAAATTCCTGGAGATTTAGGGGTGGACGCTAGGAAGGGCAGGGTTTTGGGGAGGGGCCAGACCTCAGCAGGGTATAATGCCACACAGCCCACCTTCGAGAGCAGCCATTTTCTCCTGGGGATTTTATTTATGTAGCCTAGAGATCAGCTGTGATTCCATGAGATCTCCAGCCCCCACCTGGAGGTTGGAAAACCTAGTAAGGAACCATTGTATTTAAACTGTTTGAACCCTACCTTTCTCCACTGGACCCAAAGCAGTTTACAAAAATTAAAACCAAACTAAAAACAAAAGAAGACAAAACCTCTATAGAAACCTCTGTAAAAAAAAACACCCCTCTTTAAAAGTTCAACTTTGTATAATTTCTGAAACACCAGTAAAGGCGGAAGCCTTCCTGACTTTCTAGAAGACTATCTCACAATAGTGGAACAACCACAGATCATAATTGGAAGAGTAGAGCGGCTGCACAGGCTTGTACGGTGAAAGTCCTTAAAGGGTTTGTTATCTCTATCATGTCCAATTTAGAAATGCCCACAGGATCCTCTTTGGCTGCTGTTGGAAGCACAATGCCAGATTAGATAGACCTTTGATGCTTTGACTGGTTGCCAGAAAAAAATTGCTTATTTCCCTGCACAGGCTGGCTAATCCAGTAGTTGATGCCGAGTTTCTACCCCGGCACCCAGATCAGCAGAACAGACGAGGGCTGTGATCAGACGCGCTCTTAAATTCATTGTCATTGCTCCTCCAGAAGGGATCAGAGGACAACATCTATATTCTCATCTGCAGTTGTCAGCCCCCCGTACTCACCCCCGACTTTCCCGACATTGGAGAAAGTCCGGTATTTACTGATCATGCCGGTTTCAAAGCGCATCTCTGAACATCTGATCACTCTCTTGCGAAGTCAAGCCATTGGGGAAGTCAGATCACCCACTTCCACCTTCGCCGCCATTTTATATTTTTTTTGCAGTTAGTGATGTGCACATAGGTGGATATCCGCCTGTTCTATTTCCCCATCTACAATATTTCAGCTCAGCCAGAGGCCCCCCCCCCCGCTGTCTTCTTCTGCGACTGAGGACTCAGCTGGCAGGGCTCAGGTGAGGCAAGGATGCAGCCTCAATCCAAAGGCTAGCCTGTTGCTGGGTCGGAGAGGGTAGGCTTAATGATGATGGCAGGAGAGGGCCCCTGGGGACAGCTAGAGAAGGAACTAATCCCCCACCCCTGGCAGTGAGGCGCCAGGCGTGTGGGGACTGCAGTGGGGGTGCAGAAACCAAATGGAAAAAAGGCTGTCCTGCCGCCCACTCCATGGTTGCAGCTGGATAGGGGTGATCTGATCCAACCACTCCAGAACTTAAAAATCCCAATCAAAATAGAAGCGCAGCCACAGTATGCCGTCTGATCACAGCCAAGGTTTCTTAACTCACATCTGCCTAGTTTAGTTTATGAATTTTGTCCCCTTTGGCACCACAATTCTTCTTCAGATATAAATTGTAAGGATTCTCACACTTTCAGGCTCTGGGCTCTTTAATAGCACATCTAAATGGTGGCTTGTGGATAAACAGCTGCAAGGATTTATTCATGGCATTCAGGTGTCCCACTGTTGACCCGATAGGCCTTCTCGCCTCTACATCAGAAAGTCAACATGTGGAGCTACCTTGGTATGGAGAGGCAATGGCGCCCAAGACTTTGAAGTTCTACCCTCGGCTAAGCTTACAAAAGAGTTGCTACTCAGGGTTCCAAAGTCAGCTTCTCGTTTGGCTCCTTAAGATGAGCTCATAGACTTCTTTTCCATGTTGTCAGTTTTCCCGGCAAATTTGCCCAAGCCATCTGTATCAATAAAGTATTTTGGATGGAGGCAAAGAGGCGGGACAGGTAAGGAAGGAGAACAAAGAGGAGGCCTGAACTGCCACCACCAGAACAACTACCATGGAAGCAAGGAACTAGGGGTGCTTCAAAACCTCACGATGTTCAGAGACAGAAGTCAGATGTGTAGCAATAAGTGTCAAAGACCCAAATACTTAAGATGGAGGCAAGGAGGCGGGACGGATAAGGAGGGAGAACAAAGCGGAGGCCTGAACTGCCACCACCAAAACAACTACCATGGAAGCAAGGAACTTGGGGTGCTTCAAAACTTCACGATGTTCAAAGACAGAAGTCAGATGTGTAGCAATAAGTGTCAAAGACCCAAATACTTAAGATGGAGGCAAGGAGGCGGGACGGGTAAGGAGGTAGAACAAAGCGGAGGCCTGAACTGCCACCACCAAAACAACTACCATGGAAGCAAGGAACTTGGGGTGCTTCAAAACTTCACGATGTTCAAAGACAGAAGTCAGATGTGTAGCAATAAGTGTCAAAGACCCAAATACTTAAGATGGAGGCAAGGAGGCGGGACGGATAAGGAGGGAGAACAAAGTGGAGGCCTGAACTGCCACCACCAAAACAACTACCATGGAAGCAAGGAACTTGGGGTGCTTCAAAACTTCACGATGTTCAAAGACAGAAGTCAGATGTGTAGCAATAAGTGTCAAAGACCCAAATACTTAAGATGGAGGCAAGGAGGCGGGACGGGTAAGGAGGTAGAACAAAGCGGAGGCCTGAACTGCCACCACCAAAACAACTACCATGGAAGCAAGGAACTTGGGGTGCTTCAAAACTTCACGATGTTCAAAGACAGAAGTCAGATGTGTAGCAATAAGTGTCAAAGACCCAAATACTTAAGATGGAGGCAAGGAGGCGGGACAAGTAAGGAAGGAGAACAAAGAGGAGGCCTGAACTGCCACCACCAGAACAACTACTATGGAAGCAAGGAACTAGGGGTGCTTCAAAACCTCACGATGTTCAGAGACAGAAGTCAGATGTGTAGCAATAAGTGTCAAAGACCCAAATACTTAAGATGGAGGCAAGGAGGCGGGACAGGTAAGGAGGGAGAACAAAGCGGAGCCCTGAACTGCCACCACCAAAACAACTACCACGGAAGCAAGGAACTTGGGGTGCCTCAGAACTTCACAATGTTCAAAGACAGAAGTCAGATGTGTAGCAATAAGTGTCAAAGACCCAAATATTTAAGATGGAGGCAAGGAGGTGGGACGGGTAAGGAGGTAGAACAAAGCGGAGGCCTGAACTGCCACCACCAGAACAACTACCATGGAAGCAAGGAACTAGGGGTGCTTCAAAACTTCACGATGTTCAAAAACAGAAGTCAGATGTGTAGCAATAAATGTCAAAGACCCAAATACTTAAGATGGAGGCAAGGAGGCGGGACGGGTAAGGAGGTAGAACAAAGCGGAGGCCTGAACTGCCACCACCAAAACAACTACCATGGAAGCAAGGAACTAGGGGTGCTTCAAAACTTCACAATGTTCAAAGACAGAAGTCAGATGTGTACCAATAAGTGTCAAAGAACCAACTCCTTAAGAGATCATGCGATGGGCTAAGGGGCGGGCCAACATCTCTAAGCCAGCATAGAACAGTTTTCCTGTGGAGTTCCCAAGCCCTAACAGCCCAAGCAAAATGGAGGAGCCGTGTTCCTCTCAGAAGCAGCATTTTATTTTTAGAGTTGCATGCATCGAGCCTCTGTGTTGGCAAAACCTGACTAGTTTCTGTGCTAGTCGGGATGGAGCCAAGTTGGACCGTCTCAGTGGAACGATTCAGAAGGCCTGAACTCTGAACTGATGCTGCGACACGTGGGTTGGTGAGGTCCCCCAACGCAGATGCCGTAGATCTTAACTCACAGGGCCAGCTATTCATCCGGCTGTACTGCCTCAAGCGGCCCGCCGTTAACTGCTCCACACCAATAGTTCCAGTCATCAGCTCTTAGGGAGGGTGGGTGATTTTTCTGCTGCACGCGGTGTGGGGGGGGGTTGTTTTGGTTTTACACCAAGTGCTGAAATATCTCTGCAGTCCTATCAGATCTGGAAAGAAACAGCTGGCGGAGGCCTCAACCCCAAGAACGCTCCCCTTTGAACACAGCAAAAAGCTTCTACTGTGAGTCGGTAAATAATTCGAAGGCTTGGGGGGAAAAAACAACGGCCATGCTGAAGCAACTGTGTCAGCGAAGGTTCTAAATTACATTTTGGCTCCAGCAGCCAAGGCCCGCGGAAGAATGAGTAGGGGGAACAATACTAAAACGGCTTATCTTGAGAATCTGCAACTCCACAATCTTAATAGGCTTTGGAGACAAATGAATTGCGTTCTGTCCCGAGCCAACTTGTCTTCTGTTGGCAAAGCAGCCCGTTTGATCCATTCCCCCCAGAAGGGAGTTTTAACATGTTGTGTTGAACAGGCCAAGAGGTTATGGTTATATAGAGTCTAGTGAATGGTGCCAGGAATAGGAGATGTGCAGCAATTTTAAACCTTCCTGCTCCTTGCAAATATTAAAAATCTAAGAATTGCCTTGCTGGATGGGTCCAAAATCCACGCAATCCAGGACAATAAAAAGAATTGCAGTCCTAGGGTGCAGCAGGGCAACTGACTAGAGATGCCAAGCCCCTGATTGTGGTGGGGAGTCCCCCCACCCTGAACTTCTGGTTTCCGCCACAGTTCTAAGAGGCCGCAGGGGGGGAACTCACCAGCATCCCATGTGTGATGATGTCACTACTGGGGAAAACCCAGAACCTGTGGCAGTTGCTGTAAGAATCTCTGGAAACTATAAATTCACCACAGAGTTTCTGGCAATTCCTAGAGCTACTGCCATCACTTACTGGTTCTCCCCAGTCCTGCAACTCAACCCCAAGCCTTCTGCTGGTTGCCAGGCTCGGCCTGGCATCCCTACAGCTGACCATCTAACTATTCTCACTCAGCTGCTCCTCTGAAGCTAGGGTTGCCAGGAGCAAATGCCAGGAGTTTTGGGTCCCATGTTCAAGAAAGACAGAAGTTCAAGGAAAGTTAGGAAATTCAAGGAAGTTAGGAAAATTCCATCATCCTTGAACGAGACATCATAACCTCCATGTTGGAATTTTCCTAATTCTATGAAGAAGAAGAAGAAGAAGAAGAAGAAGAAGAAGAAGAAGAAGAAGAAGAAGAAGAAGAAGAAGAAGAAGAAGAAGAAGAAGAAGAAGAAGAAGAAGAAGAAGAAGAAGAAGAAGAAGAAGAAGAAGAAGAAGAAGAAGAAGAAGAAGAAGAAGAAGAAGAGGAGGGAGGAGGAGGAGGAGGAGGAGGAGGAGGAGGAGATTGGATTCATACCCTGCCCTTCACTACCCAGAGGTGTCTCAGAGCAGCTTACAAAGTTGTTTCCCTTCCTCTCCCCACAACAGACACCCTGTGAGGTGGTTGGGGTTGAGAGAGCTCTTGACAGAAACTGCTCTTTTTCAAGAACAGTTTTTATCAGGTCATCCAGCCAGGTGCAAGTGGAGGAGTGGGGAATCAAACCTGGTTCTCCCAGATTAGAGTCTGCACATTTAACCACTACACCAAAGTGGCTCTCAATTCTATGGTAAAGGCAACAGAGACTGGAGAAATTCCTAGAGAGTCATGGAGGATCTGACATCCCAGCGCACCCCCGGAACGTCTCCCAAATCCACTGTCACGGGCTGGGCTGGGCAGAAAGGCAGGAGTCAGGTCCAGTCCAAGGTCATAGCCGGGAACGTCAGAGTGAGAGCTCTCTATAGCTCCCCGTGGAAGCAATGAGTTGCCTCCGTGCAGACCTCGCATCCCCTTCCGGCTCCTGTTCTCAGACCCTGCTCGTGTTTGGATCTTCTGGCTTCCTGACCCCTGCTTCAGACGACCACTCTCTCGGACTCGCGATTCAGCTCTCCCCCTGAGTGGGAGCTATGCAGGCGCTCGCCTTCCCTGCCAGTGCCACCCCCTCAGCTCAGCCACGCACAGAGGTGAGTCAGGCAGGCTTCCCAGTTACACCTGTACCTCGTAGGCTGCTGCAGGACCAGGTGCAGTGGTTACGGGCACTGGCAAGTTGTCAACTCCTGAGGAGTCAGAGAGGCCGGCTTCTGGCCCTGGCACTGCCAGCAGCTCTGACTGTGCCGCCAACTCAGGCGGGGGCCTGGCGCTGCCATCGTCGCCCATGACATCCACCCGCTGGAGCAACCAAGGGACCTGGCAACACTACCTGAAGCAAAGCTGGGTGAACCTTCTTCTCCCTTCTCTGCTGTGTCCTGAAGGGAGGGGGAAATAGTAAGGAGCATGACACCCTGTGAGGTAGGTGGGGCTGAGAGAACTCTGACAGAAACTGCTCTTTTTCAAGGACAGCTCTGACAGGACTACGATTTGCCCAAGGTCATCCAGCCAGGTGCAAGGGGAGGAGTGGGGAATCAAACCCGGTTCTCCCAGATTAGAGTCCGCGCACTTAACCACTACACCAAACTGGCTCTCTGGCAAGGTATTTCCTGGGTAATCTATGAAATGGAGTAGAATATGCTACTTTTGGCCTGGCAAGGGAAATGGGGATGGATTTGCTGCCACCTCCGTTTGAACAGCAAGAATTCAGCACAGAGTTTGGTTAGCGGTGCCCCGCTACTGAAGTCTGTGCTCGGAATGTGGTGTGACCGAGTGCTGAACATTTCCCAACAAATCTCCGGGATTAAAGGCAATGTAAACAACTCCTGGGCACACACACACGAAATTATGCTGAAGGCATACTGTACCCGATCAGAGAAAACCAGTTGCCGCAATCGCTCTGCACCTGTCTGAGCCCCCCCCCACGCTCTGATCTGCATTCCTGATTCCAACAAACACAACATCACACAGATAGCCTCCAAAAGAAGCGACCGTGCCCCTTAATTCTCAGCTCTGCCGATAAAGAATTTGCCTGTGTGAAACCAAATCCCCGCCACACTCAGCCAACTGAAGCTGGGAGCTCTGGGGAAAGCGCATAATTGATCCCGCAAGGGCCTTCAGTGTCTTCAGGCTCCACTGCTGCACTGGGAAATAAATGCAATGATTGGTTGTGTTCTTGTAACTAGCTGGAACACAGGACTGCGCGGCACGCATCGACTTTCTAAAACTGGCCAATGGTTATTTAAGCAAACTCATCACATGTCCTCCAATTTCCTAAACGCTAGTTAGGTGCCGGGGAGGGGGAGGGGAGCGTTCCAAACCAGACAAATCAGCCGGCCCAAAGCCCTGTGACGCCAGCAAGATAGCTACACAAAAGCCAACACTTTCAGCTTGCTGACCAAGGAATAAAAGTACAAACACTCAGCCTAATTCCAAACTAAACAAATGCAGAACTGGGGGGGGGGGAGAGACAGAGAGAGAGTCATCAGAAGCTGAAAGGGCACAGAGGGTAATAGGTATATTACCAAACTCATCTGATGATTCACACGGTGTAAATGGTTTGTTAGCAATAAAAATGCCCCACCCCACTCCCGAATGACCTTGTAAAACAGTGACTGTACGCCAAAGAGCAAAATTGCATGACCACTTACATTTGACTAATTAATATGTCTGGAAAGGCTCTTGGGGATACGAGAAACTGGCAAAGCCCCCCGCCCCCCAAAAAAACCAACATTCGGATTTATCTCTGCATTGTGATTAGGCAGAATTTGTATTTTCCCCCAACAGTGAAGCTGCTGAGTTTTTAACGTGAACACTGGAGTCCTGTTTTATTTAACAGCGTTGGAAAACTGCAGGCTATCGGCCAAAAAGGGTACCTCTGACATACGACTTAACAAGCAGCGCTTGCTGATATTTCGGTAGGTCAGCCCGCATAAGGCCTGCTCAGCTTGGAACCTACACAGGGTCAGCCGTGGTCAGCGCTTCGACAGGAGACCACCAAGGAAGACCGGGGGACTGGCAATGGGAAAGCACCTCTGGCTCATCTGTTTCCTTGAAAACCCCACAGGGTCAGCATGTCGCAGGCTTCCCAAGAACTTACCGTAATGCAGCGGGGGACGCATACTTCTTGGCAGGTCCATTCCCGGGGGGGGACGGGGACGTGGCATACGATGCTGTCACCAGGAAGTGATGCCGGGCGACGCTCTGGCAATGGGGCTGGAAACTCAATGGTACCATCGAGTTTCCAGCCCCATATCCAGAGCGTCGGCCAGTGTTACTTCCTGACAACAGCATCGTGAGGTGTGGATGTTCCAAGGAGGAATGTTCCAGCCAGGGACTGTGTGTCCCCCGCTGAATTACGGTAAGTACTTGGCAAACCTAGCATGTCGTCTGCGACCTGACAGCCCTTTCCACCACCATTCAAGCCCAGCCCAGTTTGATCTCATGAGAGCTCAGAAATGAGGTAGAGTCAGCCCTGGTTAGTACTTGGATGGGAGACCATCAGGGAAGACTGCGGTTGCTATGCAGAGGAAGGAAAATGCTTCCCTGGAATGCCTTGTGGGTGAAGTTGTCACGAGTTGGCTGAGACCTGACAGCATGTTCTTCCTTTAAAAGGGGGCGTGCAGACCTCACTTTAGCCACAACAGATGCGAGCATAGCTTGGACACCCACCTCCGTCCTCTCGTTCCACACAGAGGGCAACTGTTTTTGTGTTTGCAGTGCATTTTAGCAGCGCGCTGCTTTTAAATGTTCGGCCTCCTGGCAAGGTTAGTTGGGAGCTGCCTGCAGGCTTTCTGGGAAAGGCAGGCTAGAAAGGTTTTGAGAAATAAATAATACGTGGGTTTATTTATTAGGACATTTATATGATTCCCCTTGATCACCGTCGTTCGCCCGCCAGATGGTTAAGCCTCTCCTGATTCATCTGGCATTCCCTTTTTGTTTGTTTGTTTTTCACTGCTGGTTTTCCATATCTGTGTACTGTCCTAAACGTCGATTTTAATGTCTTTTTCATCGTTACTCACAACCTCGGGGGCCTAATTTTATTTTATATTTACGTGGCTTATGGCCTTCCTTGGACTCAAGGCCGGTTACAGAGGGTGGGTCGATGCAATCGATAGGACGGGACACTCAATGAACGATGCCAGAGGAATAACACGGTTGCAGAACCAACCAGAAATCTGGAAACGGAACTGAAGCAATTGACATGACGCATTAAACGATGCAAAAATGACATGGCAGGACCCTACCACTGGGCAGAAAGTGGGGGACGAATGTTTTAAATAAACAAACCATAGTATCATAGAATCCCAGAGTTGGAAGGGGCCACAGAGGCCATCTAGTCCAACCCCCTGCTCAATGCGGGATCAGCTTAGAGCTTCCCTGACAAGTGTTTGTCCAGCCGCTGCTTAAAGACTGCCAACGAGGGGGAGCTCACCACCACCCTAGGCAGCTGATTCCACTGCTGAACAACTCTCACTGTAAAAAAGTTTTCCCTAATATCCAGCCGGTACCTTCCTGCCCTTAATCTAAACCCATTCTGATGAGTCCTCTCCTCTGCTGCCAACAGGAACAGCTCCTCTAAGTGTCAAGGTAAAGGTTTCCCTCGCTCAAAAGCTACTTGAATACGACTCTAGTGGGTGGTACTCATCTCCATTTCCAAGCCAAAGAGCCAGCACGGTCCGAAGATGTTTCCATGGTCATGTGACCAGCATGACTAAATGCGGAGAAGGAGAAGGAGAGATTGGATTTATATCCCACCCTTCATTCGGAGTCCTTCGGTGGCTTACAATCTCCTTTCCCTTCCCGTCCCCACAACAGACACCCTGTGAGGTAGGTGGGGCTGAGAGATCTCTTTCGAGAACTGCTCTTTCAAGGGCAGCTCTGGCAGAACTATGGCTTGCCCAAGGTCATCCAGCAGCTGCGTGTGGAGGAGTGGGGAATCAAACCCGGCTCTCCCAGATTAGAGCCCACGCACTTAACCACTACACCAAAGTGGCTCACCTTTCCTGATATCTGTCAAGTGCTGTTACCTTCCCACCAAAGTGGTACCTATTTAGGTAAAGGTAAAGGTAAAGGTTCCCTTGCTCGAAAGCCAGTCGAATCCGACTCTAGGGTTGCGGTGCTCATCTCCGTTTCAAAGCCGAAGAGCCAGCGCTGTCTGAAGACGTTTCCGTGGTCATGTGGCCGGCATGACTAAAAACCAAGGCGCAAGGAACGCTGTTACCTTCCCACCGAAGTGGTACCTATTTATCTACTTGCAATTTCTTGCTTTCGAACTGCTAGGTTGGCAGGAGCTGGAACTAGAGACAGGAGCTCACCCCGTCATTCGGCACTCACGGGTCTTGAACTGCTGAACTACTGACCTTCCACAGCCTGCAGTTCAGCGTCTTAACCACTTGAGCCACCGCAGCTCCTTCGAGGTAGGTACCTATTTACCTACTTGCAATTTCTTGCTTTCGAACTGCTAGGTTGGCAGGTGTCTAAGTGACAGCCCTTCAACTCCCTCAAGAGAGCAATCATGTCCCCCCCTCAGCCTCCTCGTCTCCAGGCTGAACATTCCCAGGTCCCTCGGCCTTTCCTCACAGGGCTTCTTGGTCTCCAGGCCCCTGATCACCCTCATCGCTCTCCTCTGCACCCGCTCCATCCTGTCCACATCCTTTTTATACCCTACTTTTTTCTACACCAAGACAGGACTCAACGCAGGGCCGGCCCCAGGTGTCTGGGCGCCCTAGGCAGGATAGCCTGGGGCGCCCACCCCACCGGGAATGCCAACCTCCCGGTGGGGCCTGGATATGGCCCAGCGCCTGGGAGAGCCGAGGAAGGGGTGGGCTTAGAAGCCCCCCCTTCCCTCCCAGGGGCGGCACGCACGGCACCCAGGAAAGCCAGGGCTGCCGTCATTGGGCGGCCCGGGGGGCTTTTTACGGGGGGGGGGCATTTTGGCGCCCCTGCAGGGCCGGTGCCCTAGGCGAGCGCCTAGCTTACCTAGTGGGCGAGCCGGCCCTGACTCAACGTAGGTAACAGCAAGAGAAGAACAAATTACTAAGCCCATTCAAGCTACCTCACAAGCTCCGGTTCAAACGGCTATCTGCCACGTGGACTGAATGCAGGCGCCCAACCGAAACAGGGTTCGAGGGATGAAACTTCCATTTACCCCCAGTTGAAAATCCTGGTGGGGGTGTCAACAAATTCCAACTGGCCCAGGCACCTTGCACTCGGGGATCCTGACAGATTCAAGCTCAACTCAAGCCTTCCACAACCCGGAAGTCCAAAGGGAGGTCCTCTGTGCGCCTGTGCATGCCTGCCTTGAAGCAAGCCTGCCTTATTCAAAATGGGGCTTCCCAAAAACTAAACATGCCTAGGATTGCAGCAGGGAAGCCCAATCCTGTGTCCTCAGAATCCAGTCCTACTGTATTCTGTGGGCTTGACTCACAAAGAAACACAGGCTCTAAAATTCTTTTGGAAGAGACTATTGGCCCGTTAAAGGTTTCTTCAGGCCCCCAAAGGCAACCAATCATTGTTTATCAGCCTGGGCAAGAAACCTTTTTCATTTCTGCTAGATTTCTCCCTTGCTAGACTTCAGTCCTCACTGGACCTCTCTTTAAAAGCTTTGGCAACATCCAAAAGCAATATACTCCAAGAGTTGCAAATCTCTCCACGGGACGTCCCGCCTCCAGATCTCACTCGCCTAAGCCATTCTGTCCACATCTGCCTTTAGACAGACTCCATGCCTCGCACGCCCAGTAGCGGGGAAGGATTCCAGAAGTCCTTGTTGACATTTGCTTGGCTCCAGGTCCTTCGCTGGACATCGGTTAAGGCTTGTGCCTTCAAGCCCTGTCCAACTGCATACAGGATTGCCTGCTATCTGAGATATGCAAAGGGTTCGGCCGTACAGTAACAACGAAAGGGAATTCAGCTGTCCCCGGCTGCTTAAGCAATGCTTCGTTGACCCTTTTTGAAACAGTGGCTAAAAATGATCCGATCGAAGCTTCTACCAAAGCGAAGAGGGTTGAGAGGGGACCCCAGATCACCCCAATTGCCCGGCTAAGGCTAAAAGAAATAATACATTTACTAAGGCCTTTCTAGTCATTACATCTGGGGGCACGGGCTCACCGTTCGCCGGCCTAAGGTGGGCATATCTCCACCCTCGGTCCTAATCCCTCAACCCTCAAGAAACTGAGGTGCAGAAAAAATAGCCAGGAAATGGCCTCCGTAGTAATGGTCAAAGAATTCACACGTCTTTATGGCCAGTTTGGTGTAGTGGTTAAGAGCGCGGACTCTAATCTGGGAGAACTGGGTTTGATTCCCCACACCTCCACATGCAGCTGCTGGTGTGACCTTGGGTCAGTCAGAAGTTCTCTCAGAGGTGTTCTCTCAAGAGCAGTTCTCAAAAGAGCTCTCTCAGCCCCACCTCCCTCACAGGGTGTCTGTCGTGGGGAGGGGAAGGGAAAAGAGATTGTAAGCTGCTCTGAGACTCAGGGTGAAGGGCGAGGTATAAATCCAATCTCTTCTTCTTTTTTCTTTCTTCTTCTTCTCTTTACCACAGAGATTAGGGGACATTCCAAGAGCATCACCCAGGAGAGACGCCACATCCTCCCCAGTCCTCACCCTCCCCAGACAGCACCCTCAAAATTGCCGAGCCTTTGCTGAAGCAATGCTGCCAGCCCTATTTTGTTGGTCCTGCCTCACATATCATGAGGGCATGCAGCCAGTGATCCTTCCGATATTGTCAGAGTCTAGGTGCAACCCAAGTCAGAGTCCAAAGTCAGAGTCAAGATTCAGTCCAGAAGGTCAGTTACCAGAGAGCAGAGTCCAGTTCAGAGCGTGATCTAGAAAGTGAGGTCTAGCAGTCCAGGGTTGTATACAGGAGGCAAGTAGGTCTGATACCCAAGTCCAAAGCCAGTCCGAAGGCCACTGGAGTGGAGCAGAGCCAGGAGTAGTGGTTGCAAAGTCCACCACGTGGTGACTTGTTGCTTCCACACCGAGCAGTCTCCCTTGACTGGCTTTAATAGGCCTCTGTTGCAACGTCTTGCTTGCAGCCAACTGCTTGGGAGAAACCCGGCAGCTACTCATCATCGGCAAGCAGCTTTGCCTGGCCAGGAACAAAGCGGTGGCAGCATAGTAACGAGCCCACCAACAAAGATAGCTGCTGTTGGACCTGCAGCTGCAGTTGCCCCCATTTTAATTTTTTTTAAGTCAGCAATCTGAGACTATCCATAGTCTCATAGACTCAGGCCACTTGTCAAAAAAGACTAAAAACTTAAAAATGAGGGGGAATAGATCTTCTACACCGACAAAGGGGTGCGGAGTGGGAGGAATGACCTCAATGTGGGCAGTTATGTGGCCTTCAAGGGGTGGGAAAAGGGCAGGGGGAAATCTGAGGGAAATCTGTATGCTTCTGAATTACCTTTGGCCTGGAAGTGAAGCAAGGAAAAACCGGCACAAAAGCACTCTCAGAAAACCAAGGGAAACGGCAAATTGAAAGCAAACGGCACAATGAAGAGAGGAAAATCAATGCGGAATGGGAATGAAAACCTGACAGACATGCACGGTGAAAATGAGGCAAAACACCCACGGGCCTGGCTCCCCCCTGAAGGTAAATGCAGGGCGACACCACTGCCCCCATACATTTCTATTCAATTTGCTTGGTTTTCAGCTTGCTGGCCCACAACAAAAGTCAATAAATCTTTTTTTTTTTTTTTTGTAAAAACTCTCCTAAAGAGGAGAGGATTTTATTCTTTTTATATAGGGAAAAAGGAGGGTATATAGTTGGACAAAGAAAAGTTGAGAGTGAGTTTACTGTTAAATTTGTTAATGTTAATTAATATAGAAATCGCTTTGGCAGTCACCATGGTTAGAGAGTCTCTTTTAGTCAACTAAAAAGTCCAAAAACAATCTGTTAGTCAGGTTAGTAATGTCCTCTGGGGTTAGTCATTAATCATCTCCTTTCCTCCGCGTCCACGAACTATTACTTCTTGGGATGTCTTCCTTTAGTGTCCCTCAAGTTGTATGATGGGCCCTTTTTCTCTTCAACGTCTCCCGCTCCGGCTCCTTCCTCCTCCGAGTCGCTGTCTTTTTCGCTACTCAAATCTTGCCACGTTGCGAATGCTGCATCTTCCTCCATGCTGGCGTGTCTCTTCAGAAATTCTTGTGCTTTGAAGATGGAGTCAATTCTCTCTTTTTTGTCCTTAAACTTAAAGTCCAGTCCTTCAGGAAATCTCCATCTGTAAGTGATCTGATGATTTTGTAGAAAAGTGGTCAGATTTTTATAAGCCTTCCTTTTCATTCGAATTTCATATGGCACATCTTTCAGTGTTCTTATAGTCTGTTCCTCAATCTTCAAGGGCGTCGCTGAAACTGCTCTCAATATTTGATCTCTCGTACGCTGTTTAGTGAACTTGACAACCACTTCAGCTGGCAGATTATTTTTCTTTGTATAAGTGGAGTAGGCCCTATAGACCACATCCATCTCTTCTTGTAATTCTCGCTTTTCTCTGCCAGTTACTGGTGCCAAGGCCTTCGCTAGTAACAATCTGAGATCTTCTTTCTCCTCTTCTTTAATGCCCTGAAAACGGAGTATCAGACTTGATTTTTCCATTTGCAATTGCAGAATCCTTTTTTCTTGCTCATCCTGATGTTTTTCCAACTTGTTGACCCTTTTCTTTACTTTCTTAGTATCTTCCGTTGAGACCAGACATTTCTGTGCTATTTCCTCCATCTTCTTTGACGTTTCATTCATTTGCTTTTGCTGGCTGTTGAGAACACCTTGCATGCTGCTTAATGTTTCATTGATTTTCTGCATTTGCTCCAGCAGAGGGTGCAGTAGCTCGCTTTTCGGTTGACTGACAGCAGACTCTTGAGGGGGATTCCCCGGACCGGGAGTCCCACCTCCCTTCTTTTCTGGTTTGATCGGGGCTTTTTTCATTGCCGACATTACTTTTGTTTACTTTTCCCAAAGTTCGTGCCGCGCCCCTCCGGAGATGCGCCAACACTTTGCTTCGAAAACCCCAGAGGTACTTCACCAGCCCTCTCCGCTCTATCACCTCCCCTTTCCTTTTAAAAGTCCCGTTCCTTAGTGGGGGGAAACTCCCCTCCTCCCGCTTGTTCTCGTAAGGGGGGGTTTAGATTACCGCTTTAATTTCGACCTCCAACTCACGGTTCAGTGCCGATTCATCTTTTTATGTTGATTCATCTCGCTTTTCCTCACTCCTGGAAGTCGGCGGCGTTGCTAAGCCCCATTCGGGGCGCACTACGCAGCGGGGCCGATTGGGACGGGGAGAAAGCCTCAACTTCCCGGCGGTGTGCCGGCAAAGAGGCTACTCCCCAAAGCGCCCCCGGTTCGGAGCCTTTAACTAAGGCTCACTAGGGTCTATCGCACATGCGAAGACCCCCCCAACCGCGTGTGGGCTAACCACCTTCGGGAGCGCCCCGAAAGGTGGCCGCCATTCGCAACGTCGAAACCGAAACCAAAAAAAGTCAATAAATCTTGACACAGAGAGTACTCCATCTTTCTGTGTTATACCTCTGAGGATTCCAGTCACAGTCAGATCCTACAATGTCAAGACCATGGCCACCCAACCCAGAAAATCCACAGCAACTAATGAACTCCGGCCGTGAAAGCCTTCGACAACGTATTTGTTCCCTTTCTTTGAAAAAGCCAACACTCTATCCCCAACAAGCCTTATCAAACCGGCAAGCCCAATGAAGGAGAACGCTCCAAAGAAACCAACCGTTCAACACCAGTTAAACTACATTCGCCTCAAAAGTCCACTGAAAAAGAACCACTGCAGTCACGCACCTACAAGACAGACAGGACAGTGTTGAGAAGGTCTCCTTGGCAGAATGTTCTACAAACTCAGTTTGCTATTAAGGTGCCCCATCCTGCATAAATGCCCTATGCACCTCTGAGAGCAGGGAGGCCATGAAGCATGGCGCCTGCACATGAACCAAGTGCGGAGAGGTTGATACGGGAGAAGGTGGTCCTCAAGGAGCCTTGATCTTGGACTCTTAGGGCTGTAAAGTTCAAAATGGGCACCTTGAGTTGAGCCTGGAAACAAACCAGTAACCCGTGCGGTTCTTCCTTCTAAAGGAGAGGGGGCCAATGTTAAAAACTTGATGAAGGAAATATAAAAAGACATGTATTTATTGATCACAACTTTAAAAATATATATAAGGGCCCAGTCACACGTTATGTATAAATAACTATCTGTATTTATATGATTGTACTATATGTTTTTATAATAGCCAATGTGTTCCTCACTATTGACTTTAGGCTTGCCAAGTCCCCCGGGGGGCGGGTAAACCCCCGCCTGAGAGGCCCGTTACCCGCCCCCAGAAAATCGGGCCCCGGGGGGAACTCCACCCCCTTCCGGCAACGTCCCCAGGGTGATGATGTCACTCGGAGGTGACATCATCACGCTGGGCATGCTGGGCATGCCGGGGGGTGGGACGCTCCATGACTTGAGGGAAAACTCTATGTTTTTCCCTCGAATACCGGCGGCCCCGCCCCCAATGTCCCAACGCAATGACGTCACTTCCAGTGGCGTCATGGTGGCGGCGCACGCGCAAAGCGCGGGCACAGAAGCTCCAGGTGCCGCTCTAAGGAAATTTGCACTTGGCAACCCTAATTGACTTCTGAGGAAGGCCTATGTAGGCTGAAACGCGTCAGGTCAGGTTTATAAGCCCTTTTATTGATAGTTATTTATACATAACGTGTGACTGGGCCCTTATATATATTTTTAAAGTTGTGATCAATAAATACATGTCTTTTTATATTTCCTTCATCAAGTTTTTAACATTGGCCCCCTTTCCCACATTTGACTAACCTTTGTCAGGTTCTGGATTCTAGGTTTTAGGTTCAGTTTTTTCCCCCTCCCCCCCTTTTTTGTCCTTGTTCTTCCTTCTAAACCAGCCACACTTTCTAATGTGCTTACTTCCACATGAAGCTCATGTCCCACATTTCCCACTAAACTGTACATATTTCCCCCCTGGGCTTCAGGACAACATTGTCACACAGTTGCCCACCTCCCGGCTTTCTCCTGGCTTTGCTGCACGGCTTCCCAAACCTGCTTTGGGACAACCAGGATGACTGTACATGAAAGCTGGTTTTGGATCTGAAAAAGGAGCCAGAAATGTTACTCTTAGGACTCAAATTAGAAGAAGTTAAAATGGCAAAGAGAACTTTGCTATGGTACTTAATTTCAACCGCAAGAATGACTTATGCTCAGTTTTGGAAGCAGGACCAGGTACCTGACAAATGGGAATGGATTAAAAAAATGATTTTTATGATTGAAATGGACAAGCTGACAAGAAAACTTCATGGAAGAGAAGACGAAGAACTTTTAGTAGATTGGAAAGACTTTAAAGACTACTTAGAACTTAACTGGGATGTGAAAAATAGACTGCTCTGTTTTGATAGTTATTAATAATAGAAGTGCTGTAAGAAAAGGAATTGTAATAGAAAAGTTACCTAATAGTGAAAAATAGAAAAGGAAAATACTGAAATTTATGATTTGAATATTGAAAACGAATTGAATGTAAGAGAATATTGATAGAAATGTTAATGGGGGCAGAGCATCGTTGGAAGCCAGGGGAGGGGGGATAAAATTTTTAGAAAAGGATATGTTAAGAATGGGTTGTCAAATATGGAACATGCTATTATATCCTGTTAATAAATTTTCTTAAAAAAAAAAAGCTGGTTTTGGATCTGTGTGGACAGGACGATGCGTCCGCATCTGCCACCGTTTCCTCTTTGTTTCCCTTCATGCCCACCTTCAACCCTTCCTCATACCCTGTTAAAACATGATAGTGATGTGCTGGTAGTGGGAAGTCCCGTCAAGCTGCAGCCGAGTTTCCAAGGCAAGAGACAAACAGAATTGGTTTGCCATTGCCTGCCCTCTGCACGGCAACCCTGGACTTCCCTTGGTGGTCTCCCATCCCAAGTACTCACCAGGGCTGACACTCCTTAGACTGGCCTAGCCTGGGCCATCCAGGTCAGGGTGTTTGCGATAGATCTACTACCAGTTTTGAAAACACTGGCAAAAAGCCCATCAGCGCCGAGGGTGGGGGAATAGTAGGCAGGAGGGGAATGTACCCAGAAAATTCCTGTGCAGAGATGTCGCTGCTACTGCAAATGCCTTTGCATTTGTAGTGGCCATGAGAATAAATTGGGGAGTCATCTGCAAGGGGAAGCAACCCCCGTTTCTAAAACTGCTTCTCTCATGTGTATTTCTCCATCCTATCCCCGTGGCCTTAACCAAGGTTACTGGTAAGGAATGCTCCCTCTGAGCTGTGAGGTCCTGTGAGCAAAAATTCTACTTTGTGAGCTACTGGCATTAAAATTTATGAGCGAGCGATTTGGCTACTGCATAAATTAGTTTGCTCTGGAGCCCATCCTTCCTG
Organism: Gekko gecko; assembly: GCA_029375565.1. Classification (NCBI taxonomy): domain Eukaryota; kingdom Metazoa; phylum Chordata; class Lepidosauria; order Squamata; family Gekkonidae; genus Gekko; species Gekko gecko. The sequence continues at coordinate 35,701,480 of JAPDNY010000017.1, read as the reverse complement.
AGCTGAGACAAAAAATGTGTTAGCCAGAGGCTAAAAAACTGTGAGCTATGTTAAGTACGAGACTCAGCAGCAGGATTTCAGCAAGAAGTGATTTCAACTCTTTACTTAACAGCAAACTTCAACTCAGGAACACACGCCACAAACAAGTGGAGCACAGCTCCCTTTCTAAACTGTCCCGGGCTGTCAAAGCCACACCCATAACACGTTAAAGACCAATCATAACACAGGGATAAAGGCCAATCAGGACCGTTCCCTCTGATACATTCTCACACAGTGATTGGATATTTACAGAGGTTTCTCAGAAGCCAGCCAATGGTAATGCGACAGATGAAGAGCCACATTTAGACTGAAGCTTAACATGGAATTACATAGCATGGATTCACACTTCAGTACGTAACAAGCTAGCTCAAGCTAACTCAGCTTAGAGGGAACACTGCTATGGTTCCCATCATTCTTAACCACAGTTCTAACCTGGCTTGCAAGTCCTGGTTAATAGAGAGCCTAGCTGGTGTCAACCACCTGTGCCTTTAGACCGATGGAATATTTATCCCCTCAAACTCGTCTCTCATATTGTTGCCAACTCTGGGGTGGGAAATTCCTGGAGATCTGGGATTGGCGGCTGGGGAGGGCGGAGTCTGGGGAGGGGAGGGGACTTGGCGGGGTATAGTGTTGTGGACTCCGCCCTTCGAAGCAGCCATTTTCTCCAGGGGAACTGATCTCCGGGCCCCACCTGGAGATTGGCCAGCCGACTACAGCCTCCATTCACAATCCCTTTCCCAAAGAAGCATCCCAGCAGTTGTGCGAAAAAGACCCCGGAAAGAAGGAACGTTCCCATTCTCCCGCCCGCGACGGGAAACGAGGCCACGCCGCTCACCCTAAAAACAGACAAAGGGTCACGTGCAAACCGGAGCTCGGATTCCAACAACCCACACGGCGGCTCATCCAGTCTCCTTCGACAGGATATGAAGAGCGAGAGGCTGAACGCTCCCCGTTTGGCTGGAAGAGAGCTTTCAGCAGGAAAAAGGAGACCTCATTCAAGTCACAACACGAGAGATACAGCCCAGGGCTGTCGGGTGCAGCAGACTGCAGACTGTTTAATGAGCTTCTGGGGCGAGGGGTGGTGGCAGCTAGGACGACGGTACCGGAGAAAAGCTATCCCTTCTGCTTTTCAATACTAAAAGGGGGGTGGGGGCCTGTGGGTTCTTTGCCTCTGCTCACTGGAAATCTGCACACAGACTTGCCTTTCCCTTCAAACACTCCCTTTTTCAGAAAAGAAAAGGGGGGGGGGTTGCATCCTGCTGTCCTTTGAGGCCGGGTAACCGAACGAACCAGAATGCAGCGAAAGCCAGCAAACTCTTTTCCAGCCCCAATGTGGTTGTTCTGACTCTTGGAAGTGGCCAGCAAAGCTCTTATCCCGCAAAAGACATTCTTACATATTTTCCCCCCATTTTTGAGCTCGGTTCAGCCATTATGTAACCTTCAGAGCTACCTTGGCAGTTGAATTCCATTCCCCCCAAAGCCGTCCGTTCCAGCAGGGACGCCCAGCCAAAAGACAAATGCAAGCCGAATGGGTCCGGTTTTGCTCCAGCAAGCAAAAAAAAAAGGTTTTTTGTTGTTTCCTAGCAAGTTATTTCAATTTCTGCAGAATCTGAATCTTTAGGGACATCTGGGTTAACATGAGGTGAACGGAGAATGTGCATAAACACCAAGCTTCCATGGAAAATAGCAGCGCCATGGAGTGGGAACTGTGAACATCCTCCATCCGACACACGGAGTCTCCAAGGAGCACCAGGGAATGTGAATCCATCCGAGGGATTTTGCACATGTCGGAGAATGTGACTGATAGCGACAAACTGGTGTTTGCTTGTTAGTGAGGGGGTTCGGGGGGTGGTATAACACTCGGTCAATATGGACGGCCTGTAGGCAAAGCCAGAGACGCTCGCCAACCAGGCCCATAGCTACAGCGGGGCATCTTGGGGCTAGCCCCCCCAACTTGCTGGCAAGGCCCCCTGACTTCCCATCCAGCCCAGGGCAACACGGCCTTCTCCCTTGGATTAATTTGATTAGCCAGTGCCCCCTAAGAAATCTAAATGCCCCCTGACTTTAAAAAATCCTGGCTACGGGCCTGTCGCCAACTAGCAATTGTGAAGCTTGAATAACGTGGATACAAAATAAGAGAACTGCACATATTGGTGCCACCTGTCAGGTTCGAAAGCAAGTAGATCCAAGCATTCTTAGGAGTAAGAAGGGCTTTATTGGAACACAGTGCTAAAACCCACAGTGTAAAGGCTATTGTCAGGAATGGCGGGGCAAGCTGCTCATGCATGGTTATAGTATGATGCAAAATGCGACTAGCAAATGACCTGCAAGCGCGTGCGCGGGAAACTCCCGGCGGGAGAGTTACTTAATGGGCGGGAGACGACTCCCTCCTCCCCTCGGCTTCACAGGAATGGAAGATTCTCATAGACTTAAGAATAGCCCAAAGCCCGCATTCAAGGCCACCGTGATAACACCGAGCAGCAGAGAAGAAGCTCCCACATTACAGCTAGCATACCTACGCAAGCGCAGAAGCAGGGACGAGATAGGGAACACAGAACAATGGATACAGTGTGAAACATTAAACAACCATTACTGACACCACTTAGATATCAGTCGGAGGAAAGAAGGCATGGTACAGCCCAATCTCGTCAGCTCTCGGAAGTTAAATATGTTGTCGAAGGCTTTCACGGCCGGAGTTCATTAGCTGCTGTAGATTTTCCGGGTTGTCCGGCCGTGGTCTTGGCACTGTAGGACCTGACGTTTCGCCAGTAGCTGTGATCAACGCTCCCTCTAAGCTATGGAGTCTTGTGAGCAAAAAATCTACTTGGCGAGCTACTGGCATGAAAGTTGCGAGCGAGCCATTTGGCTGCTGCATAAATTAGTTTGCTCTGGAGCCCTCCTTCCTGAGCGGAGGCAAAAATGTGTGAGCCAGAGGCTAAAAAACTGAGAGCTAGCTCACACTCACTCAGCTTAGAGGGAATACTGGCTGTGACTGGCATCCTCAGAGGTATAACGCAGAAAGATGGAGTACTACAGCAGCTAATAATCCCAGAAGTTAATTAATTAATTTATTTAGTTTGATTTATATCCTGAAGGAAGAAGGAAATACTTCTTCACCCAAAGAGTGATTAACAATATGGAATTCACTGCCACAGGAGGTGGTGGCAGCTACAAGCATGGACAGTTTCAAGAGGGAATTAGATAAACATATGGGGCAGAAGTCCATCAGTGGCTATTAGCCACAGGGTATAGATGGGAACTCTCATTCTGGGGCAGGTGATGCACTCTATTCTTGGTGCTGGGGGTGGGGGGCAGCAGTGGGAGGGCTTCTAGTGTCCTGGCCCCACGGCTGGGCCTCCTGATGGCACCTGGTATATTTTGGCCACTGTGGGACAGAGTGTTGGACTGGATGGGCCATTGGCCTGATTCAACACTGGCTTCTCTTATGTTCTTATGTTCTTATGTTCTCCCTGCAAGCAGGCTCAGAGCGGTTTGCTCAAGTCAACTTACAAATGTAGTGACTGTAATATACAATAAACAGGGTTAAAACAATACAGCAGCATTAAATCAATCTAAAAACAGTCTTGGTTAGGGCATTAGATGATTGGATGATCGCCTTGTAGATGATGCTGCGGTGGAAAACCCATTCGGTGAAGTCTCTAGATGTTTAATCATGAAGCACACCTCTGTATCGGAGGGAAGCCCAGATGCAATGAACGTCCATCGCCTCAACCAAAGACCTGGCGGAACAGCTCTGTTTTACAGGCCCTGCAGAATTGCAGCAGGTCCCACAGGGACCTGATCTTTAATGGAACCATATTCCACCAGGCTGGGGCCAAGGCAGAAAAAGCCCTGGCCCTGGTCGAGGCTAAACGAACATCCTTCAGGCCAGGGACCGGCAAGATCAGTGCTCGGATGGGACAGCAGCAAGGAAGACTCTGCAGAGTACAGCAATAGTAAATCACCCCTGCTTCTCCCATGCCTTGAAAGCCCCTTGCTGGGGTTTCCATAAGTCAGTTGAAACTTAATGGCACCTACTGACAGTATATAAGTATCAGCAGGGCTTTTTTTGTAGAAAAAGCCCAGCAGGAACTCATTAGCATAATAGACCACACCCGACAGCAAAAACTCATTAGCATGTTAGGCCACACCCCTATGTCACCAGAAATATGGTCATCCAGCCACACCCACCTTTTGCTTCTTATTCTGTTTACCTTGTTTGTTGTCAAAACCCAGGGCTTTTTTTGTAGCAGGAACTCCTTTGCATGTTAGGCCACACACCCCTAATGTAGCCAGTCCTAATGAGTTTCCGCTGTTGGGTGTGACCTGTTATGCTAACGAGTTCCTGCTGGGCGTGGCCAACTTGGGAGCCAGCCGGAACTCCGTTCCTGTGCGTTCCTGCACCAAAATAGCCCTGCCAATCCTGCTTAGCTTCCAATATCTGAATCAGACTGGGATACATCATGCCCCCTTCTCTCCCGAAACCAAATTGCTGGGCTTGAAACACAGTTTTTAAAGACTCTATTAAAGCATTACTTCTTTGTTACTGGATTGAACGATATGCAATTACCGGCTTACACAAAAAACCCACGTTGTTTGCATGCTTTACACAATACAGACATAAACACAGGTCTGCAAGATTTCCATCTGTCTCTTGCATCGTCTGTAGCCAAGAGGAGTATAAAGATCCTAGTATGCTCAGACTTGGCAGAGGGCAACTAAGTCACAATTCAGTGGGTGACCATTGGGCATACAGTACTGCGTCCAATGTGAATCTAGGCCCTGCATTGTTTCTGACATGGAGAGATTCCTGTGAATCAGAATCTTCTACGACATTATAAGAGCTTCTTGGTGGAGGGGGTAACCCTTTGCTCGAACAAGGAGCCAGCGAGTTCAAAAGCAGCAGGAATATCCGGGAACTTGTGTTCCTTTCAGCCTCTGACTTGCAGAGGGTGACCTTTAAAAAAAAAAAAAAGAACACCCTAGGGTCACCAATAAGATTACAGTGTGTTTGGCATCAAGAACTCAGGCTGATTTCCCACTACAGCTGCCTCGGAGTTGCGCCGCCGTTTGCCCCGATACTATTCGTCAATTTCACACCCGAAGCCGCGGGGCTGCATTTTGACCTGCGGCTTCGCCCGATTTCTCCCGCAGTTTCGTAATCCTCAAAAAACAGGATCACGAAACTGTGGGGAAATCGAGCGAAGCTGCGGGTCAAAATGCAACCCCGCGGCTTCAGGTGTGAAATTGACGAATAGTATCGGGGCAAACGGCGGCGCAACCCCGAGGCAGCTGTAGTGGGAAATCAGCCTCAGTTTCCTCAAAGGACACCATCACCCGATTGGCTGAAGCCACCTGCAGCTGTCTTAAACAGAGACAACCACTGATCCACCTGGCCAAGTTGTGGCTACTTGCAAAGGCAGGTAGGACTCTCCAGGATTTCAGTCTCCCGATCTGCTGTCTGAGATTCTTTTTATTCCTTCTGCTGCAGACGGCAAGGACGGGAGCTTTCCGGACTCAAAGCTCATTCTCTGCCACCATCCTTCTTCAACAGCGGAGTTCGACAGCAGAAGGAAGAAGGACTTTTATGCGTCAGCTATACTTCAAGACCCGGGTGCCGCAGGGCGGAGTGAGCGCCCGTCTCTCGTTCCAGCTCCTGCCAACCTAGCAGTTCGAAAGCAAGAAATTGCAAGTAGATAAATAGGTACCACTTCGGTGGGAAGGTAACAGCGTTCCATGCGCCTTGGTGTTTAGTCATGCCGGCCACATGACCACAGAAATGTCTTCGGACAGCGCTGGCTCTTCGGCTTTGAAACGGAGATGAGCACCGCAACCCTAGAGTCGGATTTGACTGGCTTTCGAGCAAGGGAACCTTTACCTTTACCTTTTTTATACTTCAAAACCTTTCTTTTACTTCCTTTATATCCTATAGGAAGACTGGCCTGTTTTACATCCCTCCCCCCAGCACCAATTTGATGCTGAACGGATATGGTGTTAACAAATAACAGGATCTGAAGAAGCAGCGGAGAACGCCTTTCACCAAGTCCTCACGTGGAGTTTCCCCGTCGTGTCGACCAAACAAGGATTCCTAGCTGTTCCCGCCGCCCTGCTTTTACAACCCGGCTGCACACACAGAATGACAATGCCAGTAAACATGTTGCAAGCGATGCAAAGAGGAAAAAAGAGAGTTATGAAGAGAGACGCCGGTTCCTAAGTGGTAGCATGTGTCTCCCATCAGGTTTATTTTAGCACACAGACTGCCCTAGCCGTGTGCTGTTCTGTAGCCACATCTGGACCCAGGGACACAGCTTAAATACTTCCTCCGTGGAAATATGGTTTCTATTGGGTTTGGGAGACAAAGAGAGTGTTGTGAACCACAAAACCTCTCATTTTTTAAAATGGAGAGATTCAGTGGCGATCTCTTGAACATTGAAAACAGAGAAGGTATCCTTCTGCAGCAATCCTGTTTGTGTCCTAAGAACATAAGAGAAGCCAATGTTGAATCAGGCTAATGGCCGATCTAGTCCAACACTCTGTCCCACAGTGGCCAAAAATACCAGGTGCCATCAGGAGGTCCAGCAGTGGGGCCAGGACACTAGAAGCCCTCCCACTGCTGCCCCCCCCCCACAGCACCAAGAATAGAGTGCATCACCTGCCCCAGACTGAGAGTTCCCATCTATACCCTGTGGCTAATAGCCACTGATGGACTTCTGCTCCATATGTTTATCTAATTCCCCCTTGAAACTGCCCATGCTTGTAGCTGCCACCACCTCCTGTTGGAAGCGGATGGGGGAGGAGTTTGCTTTACTCTTGCCATCTCCCATTAATCAGGCACCTCTAGAAATTCAAGGAACCCACAGTGGAAAAAGAGGAATTTTCCCTTTCTTATGGTAGTATCTCTGATTATCTGCCCCTCCCATTTTTTCTTAATTCCAATTTAATGGTCATGCTTTAGCTTATGATCAGTGTTCCCTCTAAGCTGTGGAGTCTTGTGGGCAAAAATTCTACTTTGTGAGCTCCTGGCATTAAAGTTGTGAGCGAGCAGTTTGGCTGCTGCACAAGTTAGTTTGTTCTGGAGCCATCCCTTCCTGAGCTAAGACAAAAATCTGTGAGCCGGGGGCTAAAGAACTGTGGGCTAGCTCATACTAACTCAGCTTAGAGGGAACACTGCTTATGATAGCTTTTAGTGTTGTATCATTTAGCTCTTTTAAAAAAAACCAAACCCACAGTTTTACAAAAATAATTTAGAAAAAGCAAATAGCCCAGCTTTGCCTGCTCTCCTTAGAGCTTGGGAGCTAAGCAGGGTCAGCGACAGTCAGCACTTGGATGGGAGACCATCCGGGCGTTGCTGTGCGAAGGAATGCGGGGGCAAATCACCTCTGCTCATTTCCTGCCTTGAACACCCAGTGGCTGGGGTTGCCATGAGTCAACTGAGTCCCAACTCTCAACAGCACCTCCTCCTCCTCCGAGGATATGTCTGTACATTGGTTCCTCTACAATTCCTAAGAACGTAAGAACATAAGAGAAGCCAATGTTGAATCAGGCCAATGGCCGATCTAGTCCAACACTCTGTCCCACAGTGGCCAAAAATACCAGGTGCCATCAGGAGGTCCAGCAGTGGGGCCAGGACACTAGAAGCCCTCCCACTGTTGCCCCCTCCAGCACCAAGAATAGAGTGCATCACCTGCCCCAGACTGAGAGTTCCCATCTATACCCTGTGGCTAATAGCCACTGATGGAGTTCTACTCCATACGTTCATCTAATTCCCACTTGAAACTGTCCATGCTTGTAGCTGCCACCACCTCCTGTGGCAGTGAATTCCATATGTTAATCACTCTTTGGGTGAAGAAGTCCTTCCTTTTATCTGTTCTAACCCGACTGTTCAGCAATCTCATGGAGTGCCCACGAGTTCTTGTATTGTGAGAAAGGGAGAAAAGCACTTCTTTCTCAACCTGCTCTATCCCATGCATAATCTTGTAAACCTCAATCATGTCCTCTGCCTCTACTTCCTTCAGACCCCAGAAACAACAACAAAGAATCAAGGGAAGGGCCCTGTCACAGGGTGGGAGGAGTCAGTACACTTTACAAGAACACGGGGGTCCAGGGGGGACCCATATAGGATATAGTCAACGCTCCCTCTAAGCTGTGGAGTCTTGTGAGCAAAAAATTTGTGATCTACTGGCATTAAAGTTGTGAGCAGGTGATTTGGCTACTGTGTAAATTAGTTTGCTCTGGAGTCATCTTTCCTGAGCTGAGACAAAAATGTGTGTGCCAGAAGCTAAACCCCCCATGAGCTAGCTCGCACTAACTCTGCTTAGAGGGAACACAGGATACGAAGAAGAAGAAGAAGAAGAAGAAGAAGAAGAAGAAGAGGAGGAGGAGGAGGAGGAGGAGGAGGAGGAGGTGATTGGATTTATACCCCACCCTTCACTACCCAAGGGAGTCTCAGAGCGGCTTACAATCTCCTTTCCCTTCCCCTCCCCACAACAGACACCCTGTGAGGTAGGTGGGGCTGAGAGAACTTCTGACAGAAACTATCCTTGAGAGAACAGCTGTGCCAGAGCTTGTGACTGACCCAAGATCACATCAGCAAGTGCAAATGGAGGAGTGGGGAATCAAACCCGGTTCTCCCAGATTAGAGTTCGTGCACTTAACCACTATACCAAACTGGCTCTCCAACACCAAACTGGCTCTTACCAATGGCTTCAATCCAATCTGTTTTGTTTCCGGTATTCTTCAGGGTCAGGGGCAGGGGCAGGACATTCCATACTTACTAACAAACAAGCAAGATTTCAAGGCAGCAATAGCTTATCAAGCATGCAAAAAATGACCTTGATGATGTGATGCCAGAACGTGGCAACTGTTTAAAGAGTCACAGTGTTACCCAAACCGAACGAAGATGAGAATTAGTCGCCTGATCTAGACAGCAGCATAAAAAAAAGTTAAACAACAATTCCCATGAGTTGGAACAGACAGCAGAGAAAATGATGTCTTGAGTTTGGAGAGATTAATTTTAAACTCGAGCAGTATGGACGGAATGCCAGCGGCGTCAGCTACTCACCCACGGTCTCACAGGGCTCGTCTTTGTGGACACAGAAATCTGTCCTAAAAAGAATAAAAATAACCTTAATGATACTCATTTGGAAATGCAGTCTCAGAACAGGCCGAGTGCTTTCTGAACATTATTGCAATATTTCTGCCACATCTCTGTTGAATCCTAAAACACCAGAGCATGGAAATTTATATACACCATTTGTACATTCAGTTTTATGCATCTCCTGCTGGCCCACAATTAAGGAAGCAGGGAGTGCTTTCTCTATTTAGCTGTGTCATATTATGTGGGTCCAGTTTATTTATTTGTTTGTTAGGCTTAAATTAGAATATAAATAAATAACAACAACACATAATAAAATCAAGTTAAAACAATCCATTAAAAGCAAGATGGCAACAAAAAGAGACCCTCCAGGCCCTCTCACCTACATCAACCGTTTGAATCTACGGCGAAATCATAATAAAGGTCTATGATGATGATGATGATCAGGGCTTTTTTTGTAGAAAAAGTCCAGCAGGAACTCATTAGCATATTAGGCCACACCCCTGACAGCACAGCTCATTAGCATATTAGACCACACACACCCCATGCTACCAGAAGTGTAGTCATCCAGCCACATCCACATTTTGCTTATTATTCCGTTTACCTTGTTTGCTGTCAAAACCCAGGGCTTTTTTTGTGGCAGGAACTCCTTTGCGTGTTAGGCCACACAGCCCTAATGTAGCCAACCCTAATGAGTTTCTGCTGTTGGGTGTGGCCTATTATGCTAATAAGTTCCTGCTGGGTGTGGCCAACTCAGGAGCCAGTCGGAACTCCGTTCCTGTGCGTTCCTGCCCAAAAATAGTCCTGATGATGATTATACATGATTGGTTTCCTCTGGTGCCAGGAGGTCCATTTTGTGATAACAGCCTTGAAAATTCCTTTTAACCACTAGAAAGTCACGGATGAATTTTCCCTAAAGAAGTGATCACGCGAAACGAGAGAAATTACCAGGGCTTCCTTGGAAAAGGAAACCTAGTGGACTGTTTTGTTCTAGAGGGACTGTTTTCTGACTTCAGAGGATAATTCTTATGGACAGCGTATACTAAGTGCAAAAGTCTATTGTATATTGAGGAATTGTTGGATTATGCTTTGAAGTTTTGTAATTGGGGACATTGACTTGATTATACTTTGAAGTTCTGTAATTGGAGATGCGTTGAGAATGTTTTCTTTGGTAATCGCTCTCAGCTTATGAACTGATGAAACTTTTACATAATAGATACATCGAGAACAAAATAGATAGCAAAAAAAAAGAGCATTTAAAGTTTCATAATAAATATATTTTATTTAAAGGAATATAGAATAGAGTTGTTTACTAGGGAGCCTCAAACACGGCATTTCTCACTGAACTTTGATTTCGTAGTTGTGAGTCTTTTACTTTCCTTCTCCTTGAGGAAAGGCAAGGACACAAGCATGATTAATACTAACAACAATAACAAAAGTAGCCGAAAGGTGGGTGGGTGTGAGAAGATAAGTCCACTTTTCCACTGGAAAGTTCTAATCATGAATAGCCCCTTATTCTGAACCCTGGAGCATGGGTGGGAAATAAATCCCACCTCTACAAGCAATTTGCCAAAATCCAAACAAATCTGGCAGGATTCCGATGCAAAATTCAACACCATTTTGCAATCGCACACAGGGCACTGTAAACCATTTGCTCCCCTTGTCTGAAGACAGACATTAAGATTAAAAGGGGGGGGGCAGCATCTTCTGTCATGCCATAATCTCAGTTTACCTGCACAACAGGTAAGCATTCTACCAAACCAAGCACAATGCCAACATTCAATCTTGTCCCTTCCCCACACTTAGACGAGCTTCTTGTTTTTGATTTTAGCAGGGCACGTGCATTAAGTCCTTTAATCATTCTTCTCCTTCTTAAAAAAACAACAACCACCACCTCTGCGGATTTGGAGATAGGGCTGTAACCCAGAAGTGGCATAGTTATGCTGGCAATAGTCTGTCCCCATACCCCGAACCCGAACCCTCTTGCTGGTTGCCAGGTTCAGGCTAGCTAAATTCACCCCTATTTGGAGTTGGGGGTCAGTTGATACCACCACAGGTATTAGCCAGTGTTCCCTCTAAGCTGAGTTAGTGTGAGCTAGCTCACAGTTCTTTAGCCTCCGGCTCACACATTTTTGCCTTAGCTCAGGAAGGATGGCTCCAGAGCAAACTAATTTATGCAGCAGCCCAATTGCTCGCTCACAACTTTAATGCCAGGCGCTCACAAAGTAGAATTTTTGCTCACAAGACTCCACAGCTTAGAGGGAACATTGGTATTAGCCAATTGGTGCTGTTTACAGCTAGACTTAAGTTTGGAGCGCAACTGGAGAAAAGAGAATGGAGAAAGGGAAAGGTACTCTGGAGACTGCATACGGCGAGAACATTTTCAAGCCTGCATTCCCAACAGTTACCCCTTTGCCCTCAGTGTTGAAATGCGTGACAATTTAAAATTATTGGATTCACCCCATCCCTTCATCTCTTTCATTCCCCCCCCCCCCGCTTTGAGGACCTCAGTCATCACGGGCCTCCCTCCGCCCTGACTGCCCTCTCAAACGATCTCACTCAGACAGAAGCAAGACAGACGCAAAGCTCCTCGCGGCAAACCCAACGGATCCCCGGCTGCCCTGTCACGTCTGACTGCTTGAAAGACAAGCCTTCCCACAAGGCAGCCGATGACATTTCCCTCTCATCCCAGCTGGCGCGAGCCCCCTCGCAAGAGTTCCCAGCGCCAGCTCGACAGAAGTTTATTTAAGGATTTATTATGTTATATAAACCGGTAAATCCTCCAGATGCTTTTTATTGTGAACTTTGGAGTAAGTGGCAGGCGGCACCGGTCCGGGGGGGGGAACCCTCTCCCCTAAGGGGCTCACGAGCGTCACAAACAAAAAGCACATTTCTGCCTCTCGCACTGCTCCAGAGGGACCCCGAAGGTGGCAAGGGTGCATGTGTGTGTGTGTTTGTGATGTGTGTGCAGCTCCCAGCAATCCCTCCTGCACGCTGTCAAGAATGGGCACAAATTAACTCATCTGTGTTTGACTGCAGGGAGTGGGAAATAAGATGAGATGGTTAAAATGCTTGGAGAAAGGTTAAAATGCTATGGGGCTCTTTAGCTTGGAGAAACGATGGCTGAGGGGTGACATGAGTGAGGTTTATAAGATTATGAATGGGATTGAGCAGGTTGAGAAAGAAGTACTTTTTTTCACTTTCTCACAATACAAGAACTCATGGGCACTCAATGAAATTGCTGAGCAGTCGGGTTAGAACAGATAAAAGGAAATACTTCTTCACCCAAAGAGTGATTAACACATGGAATTCACAGGAGGTGGTGGCAGCTACGAGCATGGACAGTTTCAAGAGGGAATTAGATAAACATACGGAGCAGAAGTCCATCCGTGGCTATTAGCCACAGGGTATAGATGGGAACTCTCAGTCTGGGGCAGGTGATGCACTCTATTCTTGGTGCTGGAGGGCTTCTAGTGTCCTGGCCCCACTGCTGGACCTCCTGATGGCACCTGGTATATTTTGGCCACTGTGGGACAGAGTGTTGGACTAGATGGGCCATTGGCCTGATTCAACATTGGCTTCTCTTATGTTCTTATGTTCTTATGTCTCATTGAACTGCTGTCCGAAGACGTTTCCGTGGTCATGTGGCCAGCATGACTAAACAACAAAGCGCATGGAACGCTGTTACCTTCCCACCGAAGTGGTACCTATTTATCTACTTGCAATTTCTTGCTTTCGAACTGCTAGGTTGGCAGGAGCTGGGACTAGAGATGGGAACTCACATGTGGCACACTCGGGTCTTGAACTGCTGAACTACTGACCTTCCACAGCCTGCAGTTCAGCGTCTTAACCAGCTGAACCACCGCAGCTCCTCTACCTATATGTATGGACTGGTAATTTCCAGTTTTGTTTCTGTCTCTGTCTTGACTCTAACTGGCCCGTCCTGGCAACTAACCCCCCCCCCCACTCTCCCTCCTTCCAATAAGTAACATTTGAGGAAATTCTGTCTCACTGTATCTGAAGAAGTGTGCTTGGACACGAAAGCCTAGGCCTTGAATAAAACTTTGGCCCCGTCCACATGCCAAATTTGCCGCAGGAGAGCCGCGAATGCTGGGCGGATTTTCAGGGTGCAATCACACCGCAACACCTGGCAAGCGTAGCGCACCCACGGCCAAACCGTGGCGTGCCACCGAAGCCACACAGTTAAAAAGTATCTCAACAAATGTACTAGCAAATGGTGTGCCACGGGCTGCCGATGGAATAGTTCCATGTGATCGTACCGGTGTGCAGCTTTCCCCCCAGCTGTCCTCCTTAACGTGCACATGCCGATGGACGAAACCGTGGTGTGCCACTGTCACGTCTGATCACGTTCTGGCGGGTCTGATTGCGCCGGCGCAAAGAGCCACGCCTCCCTCCCTGTGTTATCTGGCCCTTGTGACCGGGGCCTTTGTTGGTCTTCAAGGTGCCACTGGACTCAAACTTTGTTCTGTTGCGACCCCTCCTGAATCTATCAGTAATATCCTGTTATTCAAGTTGCAACTATACTTTGCCTACTGTGAAATTTCAAGGTAAATATGAAGGCTCTTGCTCAGGAGAACCATCTAAAGAATTCTGAGGATGCAGGAGGAGGGTGCAACAGAGGCAGCGAAATGTCTCACGGAGGGAGTGGTGTTCCATACTAGCACAAGCTGTCCATCAAGATGGGCTATAGGCAGGGCTATTTTGGGGCGGGAACGCGTAGGGATGGCGTTCCGGCTGGCTCCCAAGTTGGCCACACCCAGCAGGAACTCATTAGCACAACAGGCCACACCCAACAGCAGGAATTCATTAGGATTGGCTACATTAGGGGTGTGTGGCCTAACATGCAAAGGAGTTCCTGCTCCAAAAAAGCCCTGGGTTTTGACAACAAACAAGGTAAACAGAATAAGAAGCAAAAGGTGGGTGTGGCTGGATGACCACACCTTTGGTAACATGGGGGTGTGGCCTAATGTGCTAAGCTGTGCTGTCAGGGGTGTGGCCTAATATGCTAATGAGTTTCTGCTGTTGGGTGTGGCCTTTTATGCTAATGAGTTCCTGCTGGGCTTTTTCTACAAAAAGAGCCCTGGCTATAGGTATCATTCACCTCTCTCTCCCCAGCGCTGGATATCCTGGTGAGGAATCCAGGCTTGGGGAGCAAGGCGACCAAAGCAGAGGACGAGAAAGATACCTGCACAACAAGAAACACCTGCGGAAACTCCAGGGAAGCAAAAAAGGATTTTGGTAGAACTAGCAAAAATTTTCAGAGGAGTTCAGCAGCTCCTTTCTACAACAAAAAGAACCCAGTAACACTTCACTGAGCTATCTTCAGAGCTAAACTAGACGATACCACTTCCCTGCCACGGGGATGCAGGATCATCTTGTCTGGCCCTCGGACGTGGCCGGTCTCCTCTTAAGGGAAACGGTGCATCCCAGGGAACGACCGGAACGACACGTCTGGATCCAAGACAGTAGCCGAAGCGGGCCAGCAGCGAGCAAAGCCCTCTGTGCAAACAGAGCCCGTCAGAGAGAAACTGCTTTTAACGTGCCGTTTCGGAGACTTGACCCTAAAAAAGAACTTGGTCCTGAATGCAAAAACAAAAAAAACCCACCCAACTCCAGCTGCTGGAAACCCGGCGGCTGCTTTTTCCTGGCGTAGCCATTTCAGCTGGACATACAGTCACTTCCACAGCCTCCGCCACTGGAGCGTCTGTACAGTCTGGGGAGCGTCCAGGGACGCACATGCTTTGAAAGCCAGCATTTAAAACACTCTCTCTCTCTCTCACACACACACACACACACAGAGACTCCACCCAGCCACACTGCACTTTGTGCCACAGGGAACCAAACCAGCCAAGCCAAGAGGTCTCCCAACCGAGACACTGTCCTTTCCCCTCTGCAGGGGAAAGTTCAAACAGTATAGGGAAAAAAAAAAGGTAATACACAGGAAAGGGAAGGGCTGCAACAACACACGGCAGGCTTATTTTGCTGGGGAAATGTGGTTTTGCTGAAGCCCAGTGCTGGTTCGATGCCCAGTTCTCTCACAAAACCAGAGAACCATCCAGTCTTTTAACCAGAGCGAGGCAATCCCCAGCAATTATTTTTTAGTACAAACCCCTCCGATCCAGTTGATTCGGAGAGGATCCCCCCGCCTCTCCCCAGCAAATGACTGGCTGCAAAAACTACGGTCCTTTCCGCACTTGGATCTCATCCCTGATTTAATCAGAGTTCAACTCGCGACACAATATCTTGCATTTATCCCTGGTTATAACGGTCCTCTCCGCACTAGACCTGAAATCCTGGTTGTCAGGTAACCCTGCCATTGCTGAGGATGGGGGGGGGGGGGAGAAAGACATCTTTCATTTTCTGGAATGCGGGAGTAACAGTGAGTCTCCAGGCGCCCTAAATTACTGCGTCTGTTCAGCTCCTTATCAACATGCCTGACCTTGGGTCCCAGGCCTCTTTGGCATCAGAGGATATATGGGTGTAGATGTTGTGTTTCTGCTTTGCCGCGTACGTGAAATGTAACCACTGGCTTGCAGGCGGGGGGGGGTATTTCAAACGGGCTATAATTGATGCTGATCTGTATTTACCGGCATCACTGACAAAATACTTGTTCATGCAGCTCTACGCTTAGACTTTAATAAACACTATCTTCTTCTGAAGCCTGGTGTTTGACTGAGTATCTGGAGAACTTGACACTGGTTCATCCCTGTCCCTGAACTTACATTCTACACTACACGCAAGTTCACCCCTGTAGTTATCTCGGGGTTACCCCGATTTTGACCCACACTTGTCCCGGGAGAAATGGATGCTGTTAGAACCAGGGATAAATGCACGGTATTGTGTCGCGAGTTGAGCTCTGATGAAACCAGGGATGAGATCCAAGTGTGGAAAGGACCAACAGCATCCATTTATCCCAGGACAAGTGTAGGGCGAAACTGGGGCGACCTCAATGTAATGTGGAAACAAAAGATTCCCCCGAGATAATTACAGGGCTGAAATGGAGTGGAGTGTAGAATGCAAGTTCGGGGACAGGGCTGAACCAGGATTTAAGGTCTAGTGCAAAATCACTGTAAATCAGCTGGGGCGGGAATAGGGAAATGGGCAACGGTGTATTGTGCCTTCATTTCTCCCACCCAAAAACGAACTTTAAACTCCGGGGGAGGGCGGCAGTGGTGGAGAAGGAAATACTATCAGAATCCTGCGGCAAGGGCAATTGAGCATAAGGTGACCTTTTAAAATGCCAGTGGGATTTGATTCACAGACAGCAATTCACTTCAAGGTACAGGCCAATGAAGCTACCTGAAGAAATACTTAATCCCTTACGTATTTGGGGGATTTATACCCTACTGGTGGCAGCCCTAATAGTCCAGATTAGCTTGATCTTCTCAGAGTTTGGAAGCTAAGCAGAGTTGACTGTGGTCAGTACTTGGACAGGAGACCACCAAAGAAGTCTGCAGTTGCTGAGCAGAGGAAGGCAACGGCAAGCCACCTCTGCTCATCTCTTGCCTTGAAAGCCCCATGAGGCCTCCATGGGTCAGCTCTAGCTTAACGGCACACTTCCCAGAAATGATGCTGAAGCATCTTCACGGGCTAAGGGGTCCCATATGTTCCGCGTGCCTCAACTGTCTCAAATTATGTGAACGACAACCAAGAACCGAACCTTTTAAGCCACGACACCCTCACTGTGGATGAACCTTTCAGGCGGATTGCTGTGTTAGTCTGAGAAAGTGTGCATGCACACAAAAGCTCACACCCTGAACAAAGCTTTGTGTGTCTTAAAAGGTGCCACTGGACTCAAAACTTTGCGGAAGATCCTGTTGAGGGAACACCGTCAAGTTTATTTATTTATTTATTTATTTATACCTTCGATTTATATACCGCTCTAATCCCGAGGGGTCTTTGAGTGGTTTACACAGAATTCAATTCCTATCTAGGGCCACAAGTATAGAGGGGGTGACTGCCTACCAACACCCAGGCAGCAGGGCTTGTAGTGTTTTTGCTATCCAGCTCTTTTCCAGCGGGCCTCGGATGTCGATGCTCCACCTTCTGCACCCTGGGGCAGGTCTTTCTAGTCCAGCAGCTTCCTCCCGGTAGGCCCATCCCGGTGCATGGCCCCGTGTCAGCTGCAGCTCCGGCCAACATCCTTTTCCAGCTCTGCCACGCCAGCACGCCATCGCATCTCCGTGACTCCACCTCTGCCGGGCTCAGCCGCTCAACATCACGCTCCCAGGGACACTCACCAGCCATTCCTTCGCTCTACTGCTTCTCCGCCGCCACCGCTCCTCTGCCGCCATCACTGCCGATGCCTCCGCCGCCGATGCCTCCACTGCACACCCCACAGGGAGGAGGGTGTCCCCTGCCACCTAAGGGCAGGTACCCGTTCATCTACTTGCTATTTTTAGTGCTTTCGAACCGCTGGGTGGGCGGGAGCTGGGACTAGGGCCAGGAGCTCACCCCGGCCACGGTGGGTCTCGAACAGCCATAATGGCTGTTCATTGATGTTACAGCAGGTGTTCTTACTGCCTGCGCCACTGCTCCCTAGTTGGCTTGTCTTCAGTCTTCTGGCCAGGATCCATGAACGTTTCCCACATTGGTTTCATCCTGCTTTAGTGAGTATGTTAAAATGTGCTTTGGGCTATGTTTGGTCACCATGTACATTAATTGGGTCGTGAGACACTCTGTGGTGGAAAGAAAGTGTAGAAATCCTGAGGCACCTTGCTAGTGCGGTGTGGTGGTTAGGGTGTCAGATTAGGGTACAGGAGACCCAGGTTCGAATCCCCACGCTGCCATGGAACTTGCTGGGTGCCCCCGAGCCAGTCACATACTTTCACAGGGTTGTTGAGAGGATAAAATGGAAGAGAGGAGAATGCTGTAAGCTACTCGGGGTTCCCACTGGGATGTGCACATATAAGCGAAGTAAATAAAAACAAATTAACTCCCCGAAACTAGACCTGGCCCTGCTAACCAAGAAGCAGTGAAATGGACTTGGGAGAGAAGGAGCAATAGAAAATCCTCCTGAAGGAAGTGCCTACCTGGTAACGAAGACAGCGGCATCCACCGGAAGGGTGTCGTCACGTGCACCGGGAACCTGATTATTTCCAAGATACTTTGCGCCACCAAACTCTTCATTTTGCCAGTGGCAAAAGCTCTCCAGAGACCTTTCCCCATGGTGCCCGATGGACAGCTTAGCCTTCAGGAAACAAATGGGGATTGGACAGAGAGAAACAGAGTCAGCCAGATGGCAAACCAGAAGACCGTCAGTAGAACACCTTGGGCCATTGGCAGAGTGTTAACTAAAAATATTCACATTAAAGCCAATATGCTTTACCCTCTTCAACTAACTCAGCTAGGCCTCAGGATGACCCTATGCAGTGGCCCAGAGCTGCGCTTCACTGTGGCAACAACATTTCTTTCCCTTACAGCAGGGTTCCCCAACACGGTGCCCTCTGAGTGTTTCTAGGAAGTGGGCGGGGCCAATGCTTCTGACGGGCCATTGAAGATTTGATGGCCGTGCAGATTTTTAAACACATTGCTTTGGCAGCAACGGCTACCATAGTACAAAGATCTTCCCTGTTACTGTAAGTAAGCTGTGGGCGCCATTTTACAGCTGATTCGGCCTTGTGCGGCAGCCATTTTATGGTAGCCATTTTGTGGCTGTGCCCACCACACTGTGTCAGAATTCCCAAGGCACCTGCATGTTCAAAAAAGTTGGGGGATCTCTGCCCTATAGTGAGAATGTGTCTTCCTTTCACCCATGCACAGGAGCGATGACACAAAGCTCTATTCTACTCATCTGACTAATAAAGGTACGGTCTCTCAAGTAACCAGTACTGGGATTTGAAAATCTGTGGCTCTTCGAATCCCCGCACACTCCCCTCGCAGGCTGAGAAAGGCTGTGCGCATGACCCACCAATTCTGCCCTCTCCGATTGTCAGCTTCTGTTCTGATGTCACCTTAGACCTGATAGAGTCCTTCAAGTTCCAGCCCAAACCCACCAGAATCCTGCAGGTTCTGTCCAGGATTAGGACCAGGAAGTGGGGTTCTGAATTTGGAATAAAAAAGTTGGCAACTGTTTTCTTGAAGCAAGAGGGCAATTAGAGCAGTTCCTCAGTGGAACAGGCTTCCTCGGGAGGTGGTGGGCTCTTCTTCTTTGGAGGTTTTTAAACAGAGGCTAGCAATGCCAGCAATGCTGTGAACTTGGGCAGATCATGAGAGGGAGGGCAGGAAGGGTTGCCTCAGTGCTTAGTTCTCATGGCCTTTTCTTACATGCCCCGGGAAATGCCAATCGCCACTTTGGGGTCAGAAAACAATTTTTCTCCAGGCCAGTTTGGCTGGAGATCCTGGAGGTTTTTTGTCATCTCCTGGGCATAGAGCAGGGGTCACTACGGGTGTGGAGGGGGAGGTATTTATGAATTTCCTGCCTTGTGCAGGGGGTTGGACTAGATGACCCTGGAGGTCCCTTCCAACTCTATGATTCCATGATTTTAAATCTAGTGACTCGATCAGGCACGTCAGTCCAGACATACAGTCATGGTGGAAGGACTTGGGCTTCTGAAGTTGAAACAGGGCACTGGTCAAGGACAAGGAACAATTTTACACAGACCACCATGGCAAGTGGACAGAGAGCCATTTTACACGGACCACCACTGCTTCCTTCCTCCTCTGGAAAAAAATCACTCAACAAAGATGGCAGCCAATAACACATCCACAGCCCTGGCTCCATTGATTATCGTTGCTGCTTTGGGCCTCTGAAGCCTGTCTCATCCTACTTTAATGCAAGGGCCATGATGCCCGCCAACACCTTTCCTGATACCTGCCATGTGTGCTTAGAACCTGGGTGGGGCCAGGTGGAATTTTGCTCAGCAAGGCTTCTGATTGGCTGTGCAGACTTTGTAAAAGGTTGCTTTGTCGGCAAGTTGCCACCACAGCACAAAGATCCTCACTGTGTGACTGAAGCTAAGCTGTGGCAGCCATTTTGTGCAGCCATTTTGAGGCAGCTCCCTCACGCTAATTCCAAAGATGCCCTCAGGCTCAAAAAGGCTGGGGACCCCCGATTCGACTGTTATCCACGTCACCATTTTCATCAGTTGATTTCCTAACACACATGCAACCCTACACAGCTGAGTAAAACCTGGTCAAAACTTACAGGACGGCTTCGAAGGAGGACCAGCTTGGTCACTCGAATGTTGACTTTAACGCCGAGGCTCTGGTGTTGAAACATGTTGTATACCTGTGAGGGGGGGGCAACAATGCACCATCAGCTCAGAGTCCGAATACAGTGATTAGAAGTCCACGAAAAGAAACAGCTTGTGGTTATTTTCAAAATGGCAGAGCTTCTCGGCCTCTTTGCATGTTCTTCTGAACAGAGCGTAGCCCCTGGGTTAATGTACTGAACCCACTCACCCAAAATATGACAAACGTATTGCTAATAATCTGATCTGGTCAGATCTCAGAAGCAAAGCAGGGTCAGCCCCGGTCAGTATTTGGATGGGAGACCGCCAAGGAATACACATCTCTTGCCTCTTAATCTCTGCATATCTCTTGCCTTGAAAACTCTACAGTGTCACCATAAGTCAGCTATGACGACAGCATAAAAAAAATTGCTAATAATACTGAAGCATGGTGGTACCCCCTGAGTCCCCTCTGGACTCTTCTCATTCCAACACTCTTCTCTGGACTCTTCTCTGGACTCTGGACTCTTCTCATTCCTGGATCTCTGTCCCCTGAAAGATCTAATCCCCCCCACCATGCCCATGAGGCACCAACAGGCCGGAAATGGGAGGAAACCACAATATTTTACCACTTGATTTTAGTTAATGAATTATATGTTTTTGATAATGGCTTTTATGGTTTCTATTGTTTTTAAATCTGTACATCGCCTAGAGCCCCAAAATCGTGGGGATTAGGGATTCAAAAATGTAATAAAATAAAATAAATAAATAAAATAAACACCCCAGGGTGTCACCTGGAAAAGCAGATTAGATGGGTGTCAACTTATAGCAGCTTCAACACGGGGCATACATTCAACCTAAAGTATTTGCAGCCACCTAGATGGTTAAAGAGTAGAAGAAATCTCAAGGAGTATGGGGGAAAGATCAAACTGAGGTGCCAAGTAACTGCTGTGCCCATAAGAATTTCAAGGCAGCCATAATGAACCAACTGTCCATCTAGTCCAGCACCGTTTCACAGGGTGGTCAACCAGATGCTTTTGGATTTGAAATGTGGTATTGGAGGAGAGTTTTATTGGAACACAAAAGAGACAAAAACTGGCTTCTAGACCAAATCAAAGCTGACTTCTCCCTAGAAGCTAAAATGACTAACCCGATGCTATCATTCTTTGTTTACTTCATGAGAAACCAGGACTCACTGGAAAAGACAAGAATGGAGGCAGTAGGAAAAGAGGAGGGACCTAGCATGAGATGCAATGGTATGGAAGCCACGGCCTTCAGCCAGCAAGATCTGAGCAAGGCTGTCAATGATGGGACATTCTGGAGGTCATTAACACGTACGGAAGGCTGGATACAACTTGACACATAACACATACAGCCCACCAGGGCTATTTTGGGGCAGGAACGCACAGGAACGGCGTTCCGGCTGGCTCCCGAGTTGGCCATGCCCAGCAGGAACTCATTAGCATAATAAGCCACACCCAACAGCAGAAACTCATTAGGATTGGCTACATTAGGGGTGTGTGGCCTAACATGCAAAGGAGTTCCTGCTACAAAAAGAGCCCTGGGTTTTAACAAACAAAGTAAACAGAATGAGAAGCAAAAGGTGGGTGTGGCTGGATGATCACACTTCTGGTAACATGGGGATGTGGCCTAATAAGCTAATGAGCCGTGCTGCCAGGGGTGTGGCCTAACATGCTAATGAGTTCCTGCTGTTGGGTGTGGCCTATTATGCTAATGAGTTCCTGCTGGGCTTTTTATACAAAAAAAGCCCTGCAGCCCACAAAAGGACCCATGTTTTTATTCCATGACTGCTACTTAGGAGCTTTTGGTGAGCGACTCTTTCAACACATTTTTGGGAAGTCCACATAGATAACACATAACGGAGCCCCTTTATTCATGTGCTCGTTAACCCTCTCAAAAAACAAAAGGGTTGCTGAGACAGTAGCTTCTTTTAAAGAAGCTGACCCTGCTTTATTTTTACAGAACCGTTTCAAGCAATTTACCGGTAACGTAGTCAGCTAGGAGGACAGAGCCTCGACCTGGGTGGCCCCTGGCTAGCCCAGCCTCATCAGATGTCACAAACTAAACTGGGTCAGCCCTGGTTTGTACTTGGACAGGAGGCCACCAAAGAGGTCCAAGGGCTGCTAGACAGAGGCAGGCAGTGCTCCCTCTAAGCTGAGCCAGTGCGAGCTAGCCTCCAGCTCACAGATTTCTGACTTAGCTCAGGAAGGAGGGCCCCAGAGCAAACTGATTTATGCAGTAGCCAAATTGCTCACTCAAAACTTTAATGCCGGTAGCTCACAAAGTAGAATTTTTGCTCACAAGACTTGACAGCTTAGAGGGAGGCAGGCAAGGGTCAACCATTTCTGAACCTCTCTTGCCTTGGAAACCCTACAGGTGACTTGATTGGGAGGCGGGGGGAGGAGAACAGAAGTTTACATTTTGCTGCTGTACGGAAAGCAAGCCGAGCAGCTTTAAGGACCGGCAATGCTCCTCGGAATGACCCCCTGCTCCTGTTTCCTCAAAAAGTGTCTTTGTAAACAACCAAGCGACACTAGAAAACCCCCAGTGCTTTCTTTACCTACCAGAACAGACTCCGGAGCAGTTGTCCCTGGAGCAGATGTGGCTCAGTGGAAAACCCTCTGCTTGGCCCAGGTTCAATCCCCAGCGTATCCAGTTGAAACGACCTGGCAGCAGGTGCCATGAAAGACCTCTGCCTAAGACCCGGGCAAGCTGCTGCCGGCCTGAGTAGACAATACTGACCGTGATGGGCCAATGATCTGATTCCATATGTAATTTCCTATTGCTTGGTCAATATAACTTGACCTCACACAGATAAACACTCTAGTTTATCATTCTCCTCCCCCCCCCAAATGATCTAACCACGATACTTTTGGGAAGGATTCACAAACGTATGTGTTAAGCATGAGACTCAACAAAGGATTCAGCTTCAAGTGATTTCAGCTTTATTAAACAGCAACCGTAAGTCAGGAACACACGACTGAACACACGACAACAAGGGGAGCACAGCTCCTTCTTTTAAACTCTCCCGGGCTGTCAAAGCCACACCCATTACAAGTTAAAGACCAATCAGAACACAGGGATAAAGGCCAATCAGGACCGTTCCCTCTTTGCAACAATATCACGCAGTGATTGGGTTTCGCAGAAACCGACCAATAGCAATGCGACATCTGAAGAGCCACGTTCAGACTCAAGCTTAACGTGTGAATAGATAGGAGCGATTCACATGCAGTACATAACAGTATGGAAAGGACTTCTTGGCACGGTCAACCCAGACTAACAACCTGGTTAGGATCCAAGTAACGATCTGATGTTCATCAAAGCACACCCGCGCACACAGAAGGAAGCCATTCCCTCCCCTTTCTTTTAACAGCAGCCGCTGCCTGGCCAACCCTATATCATAAATTTCTCTGGAATTCCTATGAGATAACCCTACTCCACCCTCGTCGTAAATATGCAGGGACAGCCCCACATCTTGAAAATTCTTTGAAAACTCAGTCTGGGTGGCCCAAGAGCAGTAAAGGAGTCCTCCCATCTTTCAGTACACTCCACACGGGGCTTGTCCACCCAGCCTGTTTTTTGCTTTGTTTTGTTTTACTGGCCCAATCAATAAAATTTAGATTCGAGAGGGTACCACCCGCAACCAGCTGGATTTGAGCCTCACCCTCCCAGATGCCGCCCTGGTTCCATCGCCCGGCTCCTACACGTTCCACCCTTTGACGCTGCTCAGAGATCCCGTGTTGTTGTTTTTTTTAAAATGAAGCATGGGCATTGTTACAAGGCTCAGGTCTTGGGATTTCCCACACACACACAGAGCGTTCACCCTTATCTGAATGACAGAGAACCACACGGAGCGACTGAAGCTGCTGTATGCTGAATCAGACCCTGGGTCAATCAAGGTCAGTATTGTCTACTCAGACTGGCAGCAGCTCTGCAGGATCTCAGGCAGAGGGTTTTCCACATCGCCTGCTGCCTGGTCCTTTTGTAACTGGAGACGCCGGGGACCGGATCTGGTGTCAGGATAGCCACAGCAATGCCTCACACACCACAGAAGTGGAGTGGTATTTAAAGGGTTAATTTACTTGCAAAGTTATCCAGATCCAGTCCAGTTTGGTGCAGTGGTTAAGTGCGCGGACTCTAATCTGGGAGAACCGGGTTTGATTCCCCACTCCTCCACTTGCACCTGCTGGATGATGACCTTGGGCAAGCCATAGTTCTGGCACAGCTGTTCTTGAAAAAGAGCCGTTTCTGTCAGAAGTTCTCTCAGCCCCACCTACCTCACAGGGTGTCTGTTGTGGGGAGGGGAGGGGAAAGGAGTTTGTAAGCCGCTCTGAGACATCTTTGGGTAGTGAAGGTCAGGGTATAACTCCAATCTCTTCTTCTTCTTCTTCTTCTACATAAAGGATGGTTGATGTTGCCTCGTAACTAATTGGGACCTAGATGTTTCTTCTTCTAGTTTCTGGTTTGCTTATTCCTTCCTCCGGTGCTTGCTGGATTTGCTGCAGGCCAGGAGAGGGGACTGTACCATACCTGTGTAGTTATCTGATTTCAGTGTCTAAAAATTAAGTAAAGACCATTTCTGCAATAGTGAAGTTCCCCACATTGAAGTTTTTAAAACCGTACGTTATGTGACAGTTTCCACAGTAGGTTTTTCCTCACCAGGCGCAAATCCAAAGTTTTCTCCTTCTTACCCCGCATTTTCAGAACTTGCTAAAACTGGTGATTCCAAAAGTGCGGGGTAAGAAGGAGAAAACTTTGGGTTTGCGCCTGGTGAGGAAAAATCTATTGCAGAAAATGTCACATGGCGCGCAGTTTTAAAAACATCAATGCAAGGAATCTCACTACTGGGGGAATGGTCTGAGTCACAGACGACCACCTCGTCTTCCCACAATAGCAACCAATAGCCTTGTGAGTCTGCAGCCCAGTTATACTAACCAATTATGCCAAATTCCAGGCTTCTTTAACTGTTTCATAAGACCCTGCGTGCTTCCCAAGAGTCTAAAACTTAAGCCTCAATTGAGAGTGATTTTTTAACTCCCCCATTTTTTTTTTACTTTGAAGGAAGAGAAAGCCCAGACATCCAAGACCACGGAATACTAACATCACAGGAGTTTCCCCCTCTGTAATTTGCTGTTTGGTTGACCTAAATAATTACTTTTTTAAAACAGACGTATACTTTCTTTTTCTGGTTTTGAAATGAACTTGCCCCCTATTTCAGCAAAGACCACAGGCTGGCTAAGTAATCGTAAATGCATATTCTGAGTCCTGCCCGCAGCTGCTGTGAAACCATGCAATTATGTGAAGAGCCTGCCGAAATGGCAAGCAGTAACATGAAATTAGGGATCCCTTGAACATTATTAAAAAGGAAAGTGTATATGCTTGTCTTTTGAAACGCAGCTATGTTTCCCCAAAGCAGCCTCTTAAACCTGCTTCCTTCTTGGTAGAACTGCTGGGTTTTCAGTTATTTTCTAAGAAGTTTTTCTTTTCTTTTTTTAACTTCAAAACTAAATTCTTTCCTCATTTGAGAACTGTGTTTCTGTTCCTTAGGGCAGCATTAGGAGTGAGGCTCACGGCGTAATCCTAAACGGAGTTACACCCATCTAGGTCCACTGAAGTCAACGGGCTCAGAAGGAGGTAGCTCTGGTTAGGATTAACCGCCCAACCGTTTTCTCACGCTTCAAGTTCGCACACCTGGGTGGGCAGGTGAGGAAAGGGTTTGAAACCCTGCACTGCCCCCCGTTATTCAATCCTTTTGTCCTCGATGGCCAAAAGAGTATTGGTGGTGGAAAGTGCTACCAAGATGCACCTGACTTATGGTGACCCCATTTTCAAGGCAAGAGATGAACAGAGGTGGTTTGCCATAGCCTGCCTCTACGTGGCAACCTCAGACTACCTTGGTGGTCTCTTATCCAAGTATTAACTTGGGCCAGCCCTGATTAGCTCCTGAGATCTTATGAGACTGGGCTACCCTGGGCCATTCCAGTCAGGTGAAAGGGTGTCACGAAGAGATTATTATTTATACAGCAGCATCAATGTACACGAGGCAGAACTGTTAAGAATGCAACTCAACACGATTGGATTTCAGCAAAGGGATTTCAGCTTTATTGTAACAGCAAACTCAACTCAACAACACACACACACACACAGACAGAACAGTGGAGCACAGCTCCCTTTTTAAATGAACCAGGCTGTCAAAGCCACACCCACAGGGCTACTTTTGGGCAGGAACGCGCAGGAACGGAGTTCCGGCTGGCTCCTGAGTTGGCCACACCCAGCAGGAACTCATTAGCATAATAGGCCACACCCAACAGCAGAAACGCATTAGGATTGGCTTCATTACAGGTGTGTGGCCTAAAATGCAAAGGAGTTCCTGCTCCAAAAAAAGCCCTGGGGTTTTGACAACAAACAAGGTAAACAGAATAAGAAGCAAAAGGTGGGTGTGGCTGGATGACCACACTTCTGGTAACATGGGGGTGTGGCCTAATAGGCTAATGAGCTGTGCTGTTGGGGGGGTGTCCTAATATGCTAATGAGTTTCTGCTGGTGTGTGTGGCCTGTTATGCTAATGAGTTCCTGCTGGGCTTTTTCTACAAAAAAGCCCTGCACACCCATAAATAAGTTAACAACCAAGAAGAAAACAAGGATAAAGACCAATGAGGTCTGTTCCCTCCAAAACAGATATATACATTGTCATTGGTTATTTACAGAGGTTTCAGAGAAACCAACCAATAGGAATGCGACAGATTACAATCCTCTTTATGTCTGAAGCTTAACATGTAAAAGTATAGGACAGATTCAGCTTCAGAACATAATAAGAACTCTGTGCCATGAAGGGGCCATGGGCTGAATGGTAGACCACCTGCTTGGCATGCAGAAGGTCCCAGGTCCAACCACCAGTTTCTCTATCAGCAAGGACCAAGCAGTAAACAACAACAACAAGTGATATAACCGAACATATGGCAGCTTCATGTGTGTTCATTATTACGGGAGGGGCTGTGGCTCAGTGGTGGAGCATCTGCTTAGCATGCAGAAGATCCCAGGTTCAATCCCCGGCATCTCCAGCTAAAAGGACCAGGCAGAAGGTGATGTAAAGGACCCTCTGCCTGAGACCCTGGACAGCCGATGCCAGTCTGAGTAGACAGTACTGGCCCTGATGGACCAGGGGTCTGTTTCAGTCTAAGGCATGCGCCCTTTGTGTACAGGGCTCACAACCTAGTTTAAAACACCTGGCAGGTCCTACCCCCTACATACAGTTGGCGGAAAGTGCCATCAGGTTGCACCCTCGAGGGTTTTTTTAAAACACCCTTCTAAGCTGCCTCTCAAGTGGCTGACCCAGGATCTTCCTCAAAAAAGCAGAAACAAAACAGCAGTCTCTCTGACCATTATTACCTTTGCAAAGCCTCTCTCTGTCCCAAGTATCTTCCCACCTGGTCTACAATTTCTGAGGCCCTTACCAGAGCCATTAGAGACCACCAGTTTGTTTTCACAGTGCAGAGCAAAACACCTTCAAGCATCACCAGCTATGCAGGACAGGACAGGCTCCAAATATTATCAAAACATGTCTGCTTTGCAGAATAGCCATCCCTAGCTCCACCAAGACCCACGAAAGAGACACTTCAAGTTAAGCTATGTGGTCAGAAAGATTGTACACCCAGGAAGACCTCCTAGGGTTCCACTGCTTCAGAATGCAGGTGGGGCATTTCAAGCATCCACTGAGCATTTGCTCCGCTGAAGGCACGGGAGCCCTGCAGACTTTCCGTGCGCGATCATACCAGCACATCTGGGAGGCGTAGTGCTCCCGTGGCCGACCTGTGGCTTCCCGTGGAAAATGCGGAGTAAAAAGCTAGTAGGTCCAAAGTACTAGTTTCCAGAAACCCCGGGGCAAAGGCTGGCGTCTGATCATGGGAGCGCCAGTATCCCGCGGCTTCCGACGCCCGCCCATGTCCCCAGGGTTTCCGGATGTTGTAAGTGTCCATGGGATGTGCACCAACGCTGAACAGTGCATGCGCACACACAAGACACCGACTGCGGCCCGCCCCCCCAATGGCGCATGCGCACTTCGCTGCTTTTTTGCTACGCTGCAGCAGCGCAGTGTGATCGCGGCGCAGAGCTGGAGTGTGGCAACCCGGTGGCCCGTGTGATCGGGCTACCGTGCCTTATTTAGCTCCGGGGCGAACTGCCACGCCTCTCCCCTGCGTTTTCTGGCCCGTATGACCGGGGCCTATGTTATAAACTCTCTACAAGTTCACTTTCTCTCTCAGTTTGAACCCTTCTCTCCGCCATGGTAGCATCCAATGGTCTTTGACATAACAGAGAAATGAGTTATGAGGTTCTTCACCTGCTTTCTCAAGGGGTACGATGCCATGAAGATAATTTTTTCCAACTTCCCAAACACAAGAGACCACAATCATTTCAGTTCTTCTGTAGATAACTCACCACCACTAACTCATTGTCAGGTACCCCTGCCATAGGGGTGAAGGGAGGGGAGGAGGTGTCAATGGATGTATCTGTGTATTCTCTGGTATGTGGGGAGGTGACGGGGTTGCCTGGGAGACGGTGCAGTTTCCATCTCGGGCTATCTCCAGATGGCCAAATGGCCTTGAAAGCCAGGCTGTTTGTCTCCTTTCTTTTTCCTAAGAAAACGGCTAGGCATGGGAATTTATTGCTTTATGGTAATGTAGTAATGTAGCACCTTTTGCTTTATTTCCTGCGCACGGGCTCTATCGCCACTGGTAGAATGTACGGTGGGTTTCACCTCTGTAGAGTATAACCAGAGATGATCCTATTGTATGGGTTATTCCTGACAATGCAAGTGTTCTAGTGCTTTTAGAATTGCAGTATAATAAACGCTATCCTTTTTCATGAGGCCTGGTGTTGACTGACTTTCTGAAGCGCCTGACACTCATAGCCCCCCAAGTCTTACACAAAACCCAGGATTATGTATTAAAATAGAACATCATTTAAGAATTTTGAGCACTCTCCATTTAACTATTCATAATCTGAAAGTCGTTTTTGGGTGCAAGATAACAGCCATTTTTTTAAAAAAAAGTATTAAAAGCAGAGATTTGGCTTAGGGGCCATCATCCTATATGTGTCTTTTGAAAAGGATCATATTCTATTTTATTTTGGGTTGCATTTTTTTTAAAAACAACAACAACAACAACAACCTCATATCCTCATTTAACAGCTGCAAAAATAAAGCTGTATTTTGTAACGCTGGCTCTCTTTCTCTTTCAACCAACAGATATTAAACTGCTTTAAGCAGTTCCCTATTTTAAAACAACCATAAATATAATGTGTGCACTAATAAGCCATTTTAAGCCGTACTCTGTGGTTTGACAGTAAATGTAATGCCGTACAGCAAAGAGCCAAATTAATAAATCCATCCCCCCCCCC
Organism: Gekko gecko; assembly: GCA_029375565.1. Classification (NCBI taxonomy): domain Eukaryota; kingdom Metazoa; phylum Chordata; class Lepidosauria; order Squamata; family Gekkonidae; genus Gekko; species Gekko gecko. Next base: position 35,671,739 of record JAPDNY010000017.1, on the reverse strand, counting down.
CCAGTCCAAGTAATGCTCCGTTTGCTTAAATTCTGGCACGGGCGCCAAAATTAACATTCTGGTTTCTTGAGAGGCACCCTTTCATCCTGCCGTGCCAGCCGAAATAGAAAGAAACTCAGTGTCGCCAGGCCGAAGCCTGCAGGTTGTCCGCATTTATACGAGGCCTGGAGCATTCCTGCCTCGCAAGGGGACGGAAATGAATCACTGCCCTCGTTGACCGTTGGTAATTTTTTTAGTTCTGTTTCAACTTTTCAAAAAATTTAAACACGAGCCAGTTGGCCGAAGTCGCGACGGGCGGCTGGCAGCGAGGTTTGTGCGTTGCAGGAAGCCCCAATTGGAAGTAAAGTGTTACTGTATGCAGGGATACACACTGCCCCCCCTCCCCCAGACACTGGAGAACCAAGGAGCAGAGGTGAAGAGCAGATTCAGCCAGCTTTTCCGGCCCTTAACTTCTAAAAGGCAGCCACTGATTTATAGGGGTGAAAAGAAAAGGGGAATGGCATCCAAAGTACCATTTTGATGAAACTTACCATGTATCTCCTGGAGTGGAGATCAGATTTACCTTTTCATTTACATATTTACATCCCACTTTTTTCCTCCGTGGGGACCCCAAAGCAGCTTACAACATTATGCTCCCCGTCTAGGGTTGCCAAGTCTTACCAAATTAATAGAGGGGGGGGTCCAGGGCTCTCTCCGGGAGTCCTCTGTCTCACGCACTGCGATGATGTAGCCCGGTAGTGACATCATCACGCTGGGCACAGCGCCAGGTGACACTCTGGTAATCGCCCTAGAGTACCATAGAGTTTTCAGGGCAATTGCTAGAGTGTCACCCGGCGACGTGCCCAACGTGATGATGTCACTTTTGGGCTATGTCATCGTGCCGGGCATGTCGGCGTGGTCTGGCCACTTCGGGGGTGGGGTTCCCCCCACTGGCCAGATCCAGACCGGCGGATTGGGCACCCTTTTAGCAGGGGAATCGCCGCTTGGCAGCCCTATTGCCGTCTCCATTTTGTCCTCAAAACAAAGAGTCCATGAGGTAAGTTTCACACCCATAGTGCTGTGGCCCAGAGGAGGAGGCCCGGCCCCCCTCTTAACTGGGTCTCATTCAGTTTCCCCCCACAGAACTCAATAGGAGTGAAAAGTACTGAGACTGACGAGGATTTCAGCTCTCACATACTTTATTAGATCAGGAACAAGACAACTAAGCCGGCTCGCAGGCCGGCTTTTTATCCCCAGTGAGCCCACACCCCAAAACACACAACACCCAGTGATTCGCTATTTACATTGATTGAGTTATCTCCTGCTCCTCCATTGGAAGGGAGCTAGGATCCTCTAGTCCATTGTCTTTCGAGGCAAAGCTCAGGCCCTTCGCCTGGCCACATGGTGGACCGGTTAGAAGCAGTCCCAGCACATGGCTGCCCTGAGCCCATGTCCTCAAGTGGATACATTACAAGGAGAAAGTTGAAACTGAACCAGCCTCTGCCTTCATAGCCTCCTCCCTCAAGTTCTATTTCTTATTGAGTTAGTTCATTTATTTCCCACCTTTCTTGGTCTTGCTAAAAGGATGACACAAAAGTATGAGGGAAACCTGGGGAAAGGGTTAGAGCAGGGGTCTCAAACATATGGCCCAGGGGCCAGAACCGATCCATCCGGGGCTCTTATCCAGCCCGGAAACAACTCACGCAAGGCAGGAAGGCAGGAGGCTGCTCAGGGGATGCACGGAAACACACAGTGAGGTGTGTGTGGTCGAAGCGGTCAAGAAACGAAAGGAAATGTCTACGGGGCCTGTATGGTACCCCTTGGGGGAAAAGACTAGTCTTGCATATGATTAAATACATTTATGGGGGCTTTTGTGGATTCCCCAGTAAATCAATTGCTTTCACTCCTAGGAATCAATGGCTTTTGTTTGTATTTTGAGTAAAAAATAATAGTGTTAACTGGGTTTGCCTGTGTCGTTTATAAAGTTTGTATCTCCGGTACCTGGCATTACATTTTATGGCAGACTTGGCCCGGCCAAACAAAGTAACATTTATGTCAGATCCAGCCCTTGTAACAAATGAGTTACCTGGGTTAGAGAACGCCTTCAGTCTTAACAGTCCCATCCAATTGGTATAGGACCAAGATGGTTAATGCAAGGAAGCAGGGCTATTTTGGGGCAGGAATGCACAGGAACGGAGTTCCGGCTGGCTCCCATGATGGCACCCAACAGCAGAAACTCATTAGGATTGGCTACATTAGGGGTGTGTGGCCTAACATGCAAAGGAGTTCCTGCTACCAAAAAAGCCCTGAGTTTTGACAACAAACAAGGTAAACAGAATAAGAAGCAAAAGGTGGGTGTGGCTGGATGACCGCACTTCTAGTAACATGGAGGTGTGGCCTAATATGCTAATGAATTTCTGCTGATGGGTTTGGCCTATTATGCTAATGAGTTCCTGCTGGGCTTTTTCTACAAAAAAAGCCCTGCAAGGAAGTAACTTGTGTTCCCAAAACACACTCTGTCAAACAGAACACGATAGTTCCCTCAAGGACATGGCATAATTCCCATGTCAAAATGGCGCTAGGGCTCACATGAACTAGCATGAAGCTCAAGGGGGGAAAAGAGAGTTTTAAAAAAATGCTTTCACACCAAAACGAAACACAGGCTTCAGAGCCAAACACTGCCATCACGCTCCTTCTCAGTCCAGGAACAAAGGGAAGTCTTACCATGTTCATGACAGTGAGGATGAATCTTTGGGCGGTATCAGCCCCGTGATACTGGACCATGTCAGCATCGGCCACCACCAGCGTTTCCACGGTGTACTCGTTGGTGAGCCGAATCGCATTCCTCCGCGGCCTCCAGTCATTCGTCGGCTTCTTCTTCTTCTGCTTCTTCTTTTCTAGAAAGAAAGGCACAACTTTAAAAAAAAGGTTTTGTATTCCAACAATATTAAAACAGTCTCCCCTGACGCTCTGGATAAAGCAGCTGGGACACCCCTCTGGGAATTCGAGCAACTCTGCACGATCATGATCCTTGCTAGTCCCATGGACACGGTCTATCAGAACCTACCCTGGCTCAGGTTCAACTTGGGAGAAAGACTCCTTTGAAGAAGAGGAAGACTCCTCCAAGGAGGACTGAGGACCCACCCCTTGTGGTCCACCTCTATGTTGGGAGATTTTTTGGGCCAGTGCCTGGGGAGAGTGGTGTTTTAAGGCAATATGACATTACTTTTGGGTGGTACTCTAGGAACTTTTGCAACCTCTATGGTCCTTACCACAGAGATTGGGGAAATTCCTAGAACACCATGGAGGATGTGAAATCACTTTCAGGTGGAGGGGTGATGGATGTGATGTTATGCGTAGATGACACTCTATGAGTCTCCCCAATCTCTATGGGTCTTTGTCACTGAGACAGAGGAAAATTCCCAGAGCATCACCATCTATGCTGCCACCACCCCATTTTTCCTGTTCAAATTATTGAGAGCAGGGTGGGAGACTGCCTGCTGCTACCAGGCATATGGTAAGTCTGAGGTTCCCTGACCTCCAGAGGATCATTCCCTGCCTTTTGTACCACAAAAGACTTCCATTCAAGAGCCAGTGGAGCCAGAAATTCCAAGTGGACCCTCCAACACTCCCACCGTCTTCCCCAGGAACATGAAGAGTCAAAAATGAAAACTGGCCCAGGCAACGGATCCTAATCACAGAACTAGAATACATCACTTGAGTTGCTTTCAAAAACCGATTCTCTTCCTGCATCCCTTTGGGTCACAGGTCAGGACTCATACGATGGATTTTTCCATGGGGGGGTGGAAATCCCTTCATATAGAAAACTCACATGTAAGGAAAGGTAGAACCTCTCTCCTTGACAGGCCAGTTTGCTTTGTGGAGGAATTTTTAAAATATATATATTCAGGGCTTTTTTTGTAGAAAAAGCCCAGCAGGAACTCATTAGCATATTAGGCCACACCCAACAGCAGAAAGCTATTAGCATATTAGGCCACACCACCATGTTACGAGAAGTGTGGTCATCCAGCCACACCCACCTTTTGCTTCTTATTCTGTTTACCATGTTTGTTGTAAAACCAGGGCTTTTTTTGTAGCAGGAACTCCTTTGCATGTCAGGCCACACACCCCTAATGTAGCCAATCCTAATGAGTTTCTGCTGTTGGGTGTGGCCTATTATGCTAATGAGTTCCTGCTGGGCGTGGCCAACTTGGGAGCCAGCCGGGACTCCATTCCTGTGCGTTCCTGCCCAAAAATAGCCCTGTATATATTTATATATATTGAGGAAGATGCAATTGTTTGAGCCCTTTATTCTGCAGTATGAGAAGACGAGACTCCATGGAAAAGACAATAAAGCCACGAAAAGCCGACGGCAGCGGGAAAAGAGGAAGTCGTCACAGCCCAAGATGGATTGACTCTATAAAGGAAGCCATCTGAGGCAAGGCTGTTAACGAGAGGACATTTTGGAGGTCATTCATTCACAGGGTCGTCAAAAGCCACGGGATGGTACTTAATGCACCCACATTCCGCAATCCGAAGTGGCAGAGCCCACGCACAGCCTTACCACTCTAGTGAGAAGGCAGCGATATGACCATAATGTCAGCAAACAAACCTACAGTCGATCTTGTTCCCTGAAATGAAATGAAATCTTCTTTCAAAACCTGACTGCAAGAGCTGCCCAGCTGTCCTCCCATCGCTAGAAACACACCAACAAAATGCACCACAATGCACTTCACAGGGCATAATCCTGGCATTAAATAGAGAATCGGGGGCTATCCTCTAGCTCTAATTAAGACCAGCAACTATCCGATAGGATCGCATTGGGGTCTGAACTGGCAGAGATGGACCAAGTGAGAGATCTTGGAGTCGTAGTGGATAACTCAATGAAAATGTCTAGACAGTGTGTAGCTGCAATAAAGAAGGCTATGCTGGGGATTATTAGGAAGGGAATTGAAAACAAGTCAGCCAGTATCATCATGCCCCTGTATAAATCATTGGTGCGACCTCATTTGGAATACTGTGTACAGTTCTGGTCACCACATCTCAAAAAGGATATTATAGCATTGGAAAAAGTGCAGAGAAGGGCAACTAGAATGATAAAAGGGTTGGAACACCTTCCCTATGAAGAAAGGTTAAAACGCTTGGGGCTCTTTAGCTTGGAGAAACGACGGCTGAGGGGTGACATGATTGAGGTTTATAAGATGATGAATGGGATTGAGCAGGTTGAGAAAGAAGTGCTTTTCTCCCTTTCTCACAATACAAGAACTCGTGGGCACTCCATGAAATTGCTGAGCAGTCAGGTTAGAACAGATAAAAGGAAATACTTCTTCACCCAAAGAGTGATTAACATATGGAATTCACTGCCACAGGAGGTGGTGGCAGCTACAAGCATGGACAGTTTCAAGAGGAAATTAGATAAACATATGGAGCAGAAGTCCATCAGTGGCTATTAGCCACAGGGTATAGATGGGAACTCTCAGTCTGGGGCAGGTGATGCACTCTATTCTTGGTGCTGGAGGGGGCCAGCAGTGGGAGGGCTTCTAGTGTCCTGGCCCCACTGGTGGACCTCCTGATTGGCACCTGGTATATTTTGGTCGCTGTGTGACAGAGTGTTGGACTAGATGGGCCATTGGCCTGATTCAACATTGGCTTCTCTTATGTTCTCTTATGTTCTTACATTCATCTTTCTAGAGGCCTTATGTCTCTGAATCCAGAGTGGGGGAGAACAGCCTGTGCCTCGTGAACCGGGCAGTTCAAGACACCCCCACGGAATATAATTTTGGAAACGGATCTTCTGCAGCCTCCGAATTGAGAAATCCCGGGTTCATACCGTCACGGCCCCAGTTTGGCCGTTTGCAGCCTCTCTTTCATAACCCACCCTCAGCTGCCCTTTCCTAAAACAGGGGCAAAGCATTCGTGGGCTGGAAATTAGCCTGCCTGTTGCTTCACTTGAGTGAGTCTCTTTAGAAAAACTAGAAGACGGTCACGTCTTCCAACAGCAGTAGCAGGGCCCCTGGGTGCACACCTGAAACTGATACCGACCCTCCTGCCCGTTCCAAACCCCCCCCCCTTCCATCTCATCAGCACACAGACAGCCTCTCCTCTCTCGTGTCAAGCTGTCTGGCAGCCGTTCTGCTGTATTGCTTTTCTGCCCGAGGCATCTGCTATCGCCACTCCGCACTGTTCCTTTCCCACCCACCCCCATCGAACTGAAACAACAGACAAGAAACTGGAGTCTCCCCCACGCCCTCCCTCAAGAAACAGATACAGAGAAGGAGGGGGGGACGCGATCCCCTCTGGAGATAAAGATCAGCCGCAGGTGCACAGGAAAAAAGAGAGGAGTCTTAATTCTGAGACTTGTCAGGAATATGAGCAATTTACACGCGGGTGGCAAATATCTTGCTAGGCTGCATTGGGCAAACTGCCATCTGCGTGTGTGTTCGGAAATAAGAGACAGATTACACCGGATGTTAACGCCCACCTTATCCCCCCAAGGCTTAGGGTAGGTATCAACAACGTCCCACAAAGTTGGAAGGTCTCCATCCAGATAGAGCCTGCAATTTAATTCAGTCAGAACCTATTAGTAGGATAACTGGCAAAGCATTCCACGGGAATCCCTGAGGCTTCCTGTGAGGTTGAGGGCAAGCCCACAGAGAACAAAGGTGGTCTTGCATTCAGCATGACTAGCCATCCGAGCTGTTTAGAGCACGATGGAACACTGATCAGGAATCCTGCAGGAGTTAGAGAGCATCCCTTGATCCACTCTGGCTCAATGTACATAGCAAAGCTTCAGGGGGTGCGTTTAGACGCTCCGTTTGAGCCGCTTTCAGCACGCCTCAGGAACGGATTTTATGTGTGCGTTCACATGCCCAACATCTGCGCACTGTCCCCAGCCGTGGCTTTCTGGAGCAAACCCCCTTTAAACCGGAGTATTTTGATACCACTTACCAAGTGGTGTTTTCCTGATTTTCCGGTTTCGAGCCGCACTTTCCTGACGTCTGATCACTCCATCAAGCCACTTCCGGGTGCTTCAAACCCACCCACCCACCCCCAGGAAGCTGCTCCAGGCTTCCGGTTTTAGTCCACCATATTTTTTTTTATGCCTTAGCAGTGTGCTCTTGAGCAGAGCTCCGCGCCTAAGTTAATGAAAGAAAAGCTTAAATGGCGCCTAAGTTTAAGCATTTAGACAAGTCCGCGATCTCAGGGAGGCTAGTTTCGGGGTGAAAATTTGAAGAGAAGTCTTCATTTAACTTCATTTAAAAGTTTAAAGGGACGTGTGGAAATCGCTGTTCTGCGCACACGTGAAAATTTTAGCTCTAGAGAGCCTGTGCGCATGTTCAAACTGAGAGGGGGGAAAACTCCACCTGCGTGTGGACGGCGGGGAACCCGGAACGGGGAGGTCAGTGTGACCACGATTCTCCAGATTAAAAAAAAAAAAAACCCACATCTGACCGGAGCAATTTAAACTGCTCCATCACGCTGTCTGAACGCACGCAGTGTGTGTTATCTAGGATTCCCATTCGCCTGCTTATAGCGGGAGACCTCCAGGTGTTTGGGGCCTGCCAATGCTTATCTGAACGGCAAGCAGAAACTGGGGCTGGGGGGGGACATTCTGAGGAGAACATTTTAAAAGAAAAATAAGGCCATGTCAATTTACAGGAAGTTCTGACCTCAGAGTCCCCGGCAATTCCTACTGCTACCCTTGTCACTTACGGGTCACTCTAGGAATTACCAGGAACATTATGGTCACAGCTTCCTTTAAGCAGATGATGCCTTGTTTTTCTTTTTAATTTTTCTCCTAGGACATTGCCGCCCCCCCCCAACCTTTCGCTCTTTAGGAAAGTCATCGAATATCTCGGCTGCTAAGGGACTCCGTTTAGGCCGCACTCCCAAAAAGTGACCTGTGATCAAATTCACAAGGTGTGAATGAGACACATGTGGTCCACACCTTCACTGCAAACTAGCCGATAATGGAAAGGAACATTAGGCTTCAAGTAACAAGGTAAACCTGTCTTTAGGTGTGTGCATTCAGATACACCTGAGCAAAAAAAATACCCCAAAATACTTTATCAGTATTTTCCAGGTATATTCAGCATCCCAAAAGATATCCGAGATTTTCCAGGAAGACCGGAAGCCAGCATTTGCAGGTTCCTGGGGACTGTTTTTGCTTACCTTTTTTTGTTTTGTCTTTGGGGTTTCTATAGACTTCCCCACGGCTTTTGTTAGTATCACAAGTCTTGTCAGTTTCAAGAGGTTCCCCCCTCCTTCGCCAGCATTCCTTTGTGTTCCCTTCCCATTTTCTTGCATAGAGCTTGCAAAAAAAAAAACCACCCCTTGCCTGGATTTGTTGTGACTCCCTGCTTTGAGATCAGTCCTTTTAAACTGGCAGTGCCCCAGCGGCACCAGGTTCTGCTGGGCATTCTACACATTGTAACTGATTATGCTGGGCTTGCAAAATCCCCCCTTGTTTGGATTTGTTGTGGAGCTGACAATGCCACAGTGGCACTGAGTTTTACTGGCTGGGCACTATATTGCACTGGTTCTACTGGGCTTCCAATCCCTACCTGTCTTTGCTCAGGATGCGAACCAAAACAAAACATGTTCAACCCTTTCAAAACAGTCCACTGAAATATAGACTAGATGCACCATTTTTAGAAAAGGGGCATCAAAATGTCACACACAGGCAAAGCAAACGATGCAGTTCCCAGTTTTTAGGATTGCACGGACACTGTATAAAAGACGATCCAGCCAAACTAATACACAGGAAGCAACCTCGGGTTTTGATTACAGATTAAGGATATATTACAAGGAACTGGATGATTTCCCAAAGTGAGGTTTTTTTTCTCCTGTCTGTGCCAATAGTTGCCAAGTAGAATAAATAAGCAGAAAGGCGGCCAGAAATTTCTTTTGCATGTGCCCAAAGAGCTCTTCCAAAATTTAAAATGAACATGGACCTAAACAGAACTACTTTTTTAAATGTCCAGACCCTTGTTTATGAAACGTAATTTTGAAGAGGAACAATCCATTTTGATCCATTCCCCCCCCTGGAAATAACAGGATTTCCAGAAGGCTGAATCACTTCCTCATTCCCTGTCTTAGCTTTTATCTCCATGGCTTTTAAACTTGTGGGTTATCTTAATATGATGATAACTTTTGCAACTGGTTTGTTTTACTTGTGTATGATGTTTCGTTGCTCTTTTCTCAAATGAAGGCTAGTACCTAGCAGTCCATTCAGCCAAGTTTGAAGCATCCCTTTAGCCTAAGGAGCTTTCTTAGGATGCAAACCATCTGTTGGGCTATTCTAAAAAGTTCACACTCCTGGAGGGGGGCTGTGGCTCAGGGGCAGAGCATTTGCTTGGCATGCAGAAAGTCCCAAGTTCAATCCCTGGCATCATGCCCCTGTATAAATCATTGGTGCGACCTCATTTGGAATACCGTGTACAGTTCTGGTCACCACATCTCAAAAAGGATATTATAGCATTGGAAAAAGTGCAGAGAAGGGCAACTAGAATGATAAAAGGGTTGGAACACCTTCCCTATGAAGAAAGGTTAAAACGCTTGGGGCTCTTTAGCTTGGAGAAACGACGGCTGAGGGGTGACATGATCGAGGTTTATAAGATTATCAATGGGATTGAGCAGGTTGAGAAAGAAGTACTTTTCTCCCTTTCTCACGATACAAGAACTCGTGGGCACTCCATGAAATTGCTGAGCAGTCAGGTTAGAACAGATAAAAGGAAATACTTCTTCACCCAAAGAGTGATTAACATATGGAATTCACTGCCACAGGAGGTGGTGGCAGCTGCAAGCATGGACAGTTTCAAGAGACAATTAGATAAACATATGGAGCAGAAGTCCATCAGTGGCTATTAGCCACAGGGTATAGATGGGAACTCTCAGTCTGGGGCAGGTGATGCACTCTATTCTTGGTGCTGGGAGGGGCAGCAGTGGGAGGGCTTCTGGTGTCCTGGCCCCACTGCTGGACCTCCTGATGGCACCTGGTATATTTTGGCCGCTGTGTGACAGAGTGTTGGACTAGATGGGCCATTGGCCTGATTCAATATTGGCTTCTCTTATGTTCTTATGTTCCTGTTAAAAGGACTGAGTAGTAGACGATGTGAAAGAACTCTGCCTGAGACCCAAGAGAGACACTATCTCTCTTGAGTAGACAGCGTTGACCCTGAAGAACCAGTGGTCGGATTCAGTATAGGGCGGCTTCACGTGTCCTGTTGTTTCAGTTGATTTCGTCAGTACTGGTGGTCACTCTGGGAATTCTGTGCTTAGAACTCAATTCTCAGGTACACAAAGGGCAATTCACACATTACAAAACCCTCATGTACTTCCCAATGTCTGTCAACCTGACACATGGAGGGAGTACATGAGGGTTTTATAATGTGTGAATTACCCCTGGGCATATGGGCTGTATAAAATGGGAATGAGCAGCACGGACTCTAATCTGGGAGAACCGGGTTTGATTCCCCACTCCTCCCCATGCAGCTGCTGGTGTGACCTTGGGTCAGTCACAAGTTCTTTCAGAGCCGTTCTCTCGGGAGCAGTTCTCAAAAGAGCTCTCGGCATGCAAACACACACCTCACAGGGTGTCTGTTGTGGGGAGGGGAAGGGAAAGGGATTGTAAACTGCTCTGAGACTCCTCTGGGTAGTGAAGGGCAGGGTATAAATCCAATCTATTATCGTGATTCTGATTGCTAATCCGAACAAGGGGGCTTGTGTTTGTCCCCAGTGTGAGCTGGTGCCTCCCCTCTTTGTCTCCTCCACTCCTTTCCCCTCGGGCTGTGTGGGTCTACAGCAAGGGGCCTTTGACAGCCTTATCTCTGGAATTAAAAACATTCCCCAAGCACGTAGCTCAACAAAGCAGGAGAATCAAGTTTCACACTGTGCAAGTCTGGATCATTTACACCTGGAAGCCACCTGCCAGGACACCCTAACCAGACAGAAGCTCAGGGTGTGACAACAGTGACGTCTCAGCCATTTCGAAGAAAAATGCCACAATGACCAGGAACAGACCGTCAGGGATTCGAGAAGAACCTCCTGCTTTGGCTGCGTGCCCTGGGTTGGGTATAAAGTAAAAAATAAGTGAAGATGCCAAAACCTAGTAAAGATAAAAGTAAAGGTTCCCTTGCTCGAAAGCCAGTCGAATCCGACTCTAGGGTTGCGGTGCTCATCTCCGTTTCAAAGCCGAAGAGCCAGCGCTGTCCGAAGACATTTCCGTGGTCATGTGGCCAGCATGACTAAACACCAAGGTGCACGGAACGCTGTTACCTTCCCACTGAAGTGGTACCTATTTATCTACTTGCAATTTCTTGCTTTCGAACTGCTAGGTTGGCAGGAGCTGGAACTAGAGACGGGAGCTCACTCCGTCATGCGGCACTCTCGGGTCTCGAACTGTTGAACTACCGACCTTCCACAGCTTGCAGTTCAGCATCTTAACCACTTGAGCCACCGCAGCTCTTGAGCCAGGCACAATACGGGGCTGCTGGGCTGCACCTATTACGTTGGGCCCCAAGTTGTGCAAACCTGGTCTAGGAGGAAGAGCTGCCCCATTCAACTTGCTCTGCTCGACAAAACAGAGAGCTTCTTCTCCTTTCTCCCAACACTGGTCCCCACAGCAAGAACTGGGGATCATTACAGTTCCTTGTGGTTTACATCAGGGGTACCCAGTTTGGAGGCCATGGGCACCACGGTGCCCGCAGAAGTCCACCAGTGGCTATTAGCCACAGGGTATAGATGGGAACTCTCAGTCTGGGGCAGGTTTCTATATTCTTGGTGCTGGGCGGGGGAGGCAGCAGTGGGAGGGCTTCTAGTTTCCTGGCCCCACTGCTGGACCTCCTGATGGCACCTGGTATATTTTGGCCGCTGTGTGACAGAGTGTTGGACTAGATGGGCCATTGGCCTGATTCAGCATTGGCTTCTCTTATGTTCTTATGTTCTTTCCCGGTGCCCACCTAGTGTTCTTAGGAAGTAGGCAAGGACAGGTGGGGCTTTTGCCCAGCAGGGCTTCTGATTGGCCACTGGAGATTTGATCGGCTGTGCAGATTTTGAAAAATGTGACTGAAGTTAAGCTGTATATAGAAGCAAGAAAATTCTTCTAAACTGTATTGCTTATTTTAAAAGGAGTCCTGTTAAACAGAGCTGCTGCCTGAAGATGCTGAAAAAGAGTTCTGCGTACCCTCCCTCCATGACATTTTATTTAGGCTTGCAAGTCCCCAGGTCAGGGGGGAAGGTTGGGGGGCTTCTCCCCGCCATCAACCAGCTGGCCAGCAGGGTAAACCCCACCCCCAAACAGCCATGTCCCCACGTGGCTTCCCAACATGATGACATCATCCGGAAGTGACGTTATCAAGTCGTGTGGGAATGCTCTGGTTTAAGGGCAAAACTCTACGGTTTTAAGCTGGTTTTACCATAGAGTTTTGCCCTTAAACCAGTGTCCCAGTGCGACATCCCCAGCATGATGACATCATCCGGAAGTGACTGTCAGATAAACTGCCATGTTTCACTGCCTTAGACACTGTTCCCATTGTTTTGTTTTAATTAAACTGCACGCATGCGCATAGATTGCTTCGCTGAAACTGTGGGAGAACTCCTTGCCACCGACTGCTATCTAAGTGGCCTTGAACAAGAGGCAAAGGCATGTCTTCCCAGCCGGTGGAAATATTTTTGCCTTTGATAGTGGGAAGGAGGGGCAGTTCTCCCGGCTATTATGTAAACTCCCGCTGGGAGAATTCCCCCACGTGCACTCAGATTTCATTTGCTAGTTCAGCTATTGCATCATACTATATTTGTAGGCTTCATACTTGGTGGGGTATTCCTGACAATAGTTCTGCTACCAGTGGCAACCTACTTGTATTCCAATAAAGCATACCTTTCTTGTGAAGAGTGCCTGGACTTGCTTGTTGTTGACCCTGACAGTGACATTATCAAGTCGTGTGAGAATGCTCTGGTTTAAGGGCAAAAATCTACGGTTTTCAACTGGTTTTACCATAGAGTTTTGCCCTTAAACCAGTGTCCCAGTGCGACATCCCCAGCATGATGACATCACTTCCGGGTGCCGTCATCAAGTTAGGGACATCCCAGAACGTCCTCCCAAAATCCCCTCACCGGAGCAACAAGGGGACCTGGTTTTATGGATTCTGACAAATTCAGTTTGACTACTGCATTAGTTTTGGCTCCGCCTCCCACCACATCCATTTTATGGCTGTGCCCCCCCATCCTGTGTCAGAATTCCAAATGTGCCCACAGGCTCAAAAAGGTTGGGGACCCCTCTGGTTTACGCTGTAATCTAAACCGACCAACTAGGCCATTTATCCATTCATTCCGGATAAAATAGTCTTGGAGAAGACAAGAGAAGAACTGAGGAAAGCTAAGTTATGAGACTTGGCTTAAAAATGGAAAGATCTGTCAGAAAGGGCCAATGAGAGTGTTCCAGCAAAGCAATTCCAACAGCAGGCTTCTTCCCCTTCATTGGTGCTGCCCAAGGTCTATCCATGCAGGGGACTGGGGTGGCAGAGCAGACTGTACTACGTCCCCAAGCAGATGGGGGAAAGGATCACGTTTACCCTAGGGAATAAGGTTGTAACGAATAAGTTTTCTGGCACCATGGCAACCTCACTGGGGATCGCTGACCTAGATGAACTGCTCATTGGTTCAGGCAATGCTTTAGAAGGGGCTAGGAGGCATCACTTACGGGTCTCCAGGGAACACCTATTTAGAAGCACGTGCCTCCATCATAGGAGGGTGCTTGGCCCATCCCTGTGGCAGCCATTTAATAGTGGTACCCATTACCTGCCCTCCAGATTCCAAAAGCCCTCCCAAGCTTAACAAGGTTGGGGGTCCCTGGTCTTTCAAAGGTTGGGGGTCCCTGGTTGGGAGAGCAGAGTGGGGAAGACTGGGGTTTGTTCTGCAAGAGAGCCAAATGAGGAAAAGAGAACAAGGAAAGGAGGATTTTAAACTAAATCAGGACTCGGGAGGGAAGAACAGCCGGCGTTATTTATTTTACTGGATTTATCCCCCACTTTTCACCACAGCTTACGCTGTTGTCCCCGCCTGCGTTTCATCCTCACAACGGCCCCTCGAAACAGCCCTGTGAATTAGGTTAAGCTCCGTAGGCGTGATTGCTGGTAGTCCAGCAAGACTTCATGCCAGATGCAAAGAGAGCCAGTTTGGTGTAGTGGTTAAGTGCACGGACTCTAATCTGGGAGAACCAGGTTTGATTCCCCACTCCTCCACTTGCACCTGCTGATGTGACCTTGGGTCAGTCACAAGCTCTGGCACAGCCGTCCTTGAAAAAGAGCAGTTTCTGTCAGAAGTTCTCTCAGCCCCACCTCCCTCACAGGGTGTCTGTTGTGGGGAGGGGAAGGGAAAAGGAGTTTGTAAGCCGCTCTGAGACTCCCTTGGGTAGTGAAGGGCGGGGTATAAATCCAATCCCTTCTTCTCGTCTTCTTCATGGCCGGGTGAGGATTCGAACATGGGTTGCCCAAATCTTAGCCTGACACACTAACCACTACACCACATTGGTGTTCATTGGGTTGTGGCTGCCTTAAAGATGAAGCGGAGATGAGATGGGACTTCCACCCACCTCACAATAAGAGGGTTTGTAAGAACATAAGAAAAGCCAGTGTTGGATCAGGCCAATGGCCCATCCAATCCAACACTCCGTCACACAGTGGCCAAAAATACCAGGTGCCAGCAGGAGATCCAGCAGTGGGGCCAGGACACTAGAAGCCTTGTCACTAGAAGTCCTCACAAAGTGTCCCTTGTCACTCTTACTATCCAGCATAATGGCTTTCTAACTCCCCCCCCCTTTTTTAGGTAGCAGCCAGCCTGAGAGAAAACACAGAGCTGTCTGTGATTCTGGCAGTCAAAAGATTTTCATTACAGTGAGGCCAGAGACGGTTTTCTGCTTGGCAATCACCTGAGGCGAACTTGAAGTGGACTAGAACAGAGGCAGGCTGGGAGTTGGCTTTGCAGCCAGTGCCCGCTTGTTCCTCACCAGATGATGCAAGTGTGAGGAGAGCTGTGTGGAATTTTTCAGAGCGTCCCTTCAAGCGCTCTTCTCCAACATCCCTTCCCCCTCCCTCCCTCGCCTGTTCTCGATGGCAAAACCTTCATCCTTCCCTTTTCTTTCTTTATATAGAAACGGAGATGGTCATTCCTCATAACCCAAAAAGCGACTGCTATTACGTAAGGCTGGAACTGGACACAATTCTTTAAAAAAAGAAATCAGTTCCTGGCAAGTGAGCAAGTTGTGAAAAATGCCAGAGTGAGAGAAAAATTAAAGCAGGAAAATTCATGCCTCCTCTTCTATTATGTTGAAAGGCAAAAACCAAGTTAAAGGGATAAGAGGGAAAGGTATATAGTCACTGCACTGGGCTTGGAATGAATACTGATCTACTGTTAAGTATCATTAATAGGTGGTCATTAAAAAAGCTACATAATCAACAAGAATGATTTTAACCACAAAATGGTGCATCAGGAAGAAACCCAGAACTAAATGGGCTGCTAAGTATTTATTAATTTCATTTATACCCCACTTTTCTCCCCAGCTGCGATGGCTCAAGTGGTTAAGATGCTGAACTGTAGGCTGTGGAAGGTCAGTAGTTCAGCAGTTTGAGACCCGAGTGTGCCGCATGACGGAGTGAGCTCCCGTCTCTAGTTCCAGCTCCTGCCAACCTAGCAGTTCTAAAGCAAGAAACTGCTACCCCTTCACCTCTTTGAGATGAGCCATCCCGAACCAGAGACTTTTCATCTCCTGTCGGCTTTCCCCCATTATTCAGTTTAAAAACTGCTCTGCCACCTTTTTGATTTTGAGCGCCAGCAGCCTGGTTCCTTCTCGGGACAAGTGGAGACCGTCCCTTTTGTACAGCTCCCTCTTGTCCCAAAAAGCATCCCAGGTGCATGGAACGCTGTTACCTTCCCACCGAAGTGGTACCTATTTCTCTACTTGCAATTTCTTGCTTTTGAACTGCTAGGTTGGCAGGAGCTGGAACTTGCGGCACCCGGGACTTGAACTGCTGAACTACTGACCTTCCACAGCCTGCAGTTCAGCATCTTAACTACTTGAGCCACCGCAGCTCCTAAAAGACATTTACTCTCCCGTTAATGTACACATGAAGCTGTCTTATATAAAATCAGACCCACTGGACCATCAAGGCCAGTACTGTCCGCTCAGACTGGCGGCGGCTCTCCAGGGTCTCAGGCAGAGGTCCTTCACACTGCCTACTGCCTGGTCCTTTTTTTATTAACAGAAGATGCCAGGGACTGAACCTGGGACCTTCTGCATGCCAAGCAGAGGCTCTGCCACTGAGCCACAGCCCCTTCCATAATAACAACAACATGCAAGGCAGCTTTGTGAGCAAAACACCAGGAGAGTCTTGAGATAAAAGCCATACCTCTGCCAACTCCCCACTGAGTAGGGAATTTCACATTACCGAGATTCTGCCGGATTGAAGCCATTTCTGATTCGTCTTGAAGTAAACCGGTACAGGGCTGCCATTTCACACATGGGTTTCCCTGACCGGAAAAGAGCCGAATCAGAAGCGGTTTGGCAATTCAGACTGCACCGCTTTGTTTTCCTGCCATTTCCCGCCGTGCCTTTTTTTAAAAAATGTTTGCTTTAGAGCGCTATAGCACTATAGTGCTATAAAACAACACTGCAGGCATTCCAATGGGGTTGCTATGTTGCTATTGCGCTATAGCGCTCTAAAGCTAACATAAAAAAAAAAAAGCCGGAGATCGCCCACGCAGGCGCAAAAAGGCGGGGAAAAAGTGTATCAGATCCGGGAGAAGAAACTGACGACTACTTGGAAGCGGTTGACAGGTAAAACGCTTCAGCCCCGTTTCCTGAACGGGACAGAAGCAATACTGTGTGAAATCACAAATATATTCCAGTAGGGAACCGGTTCTAAAACGGTTCTGTCTGAAATGCCAGACCAGAAACCATTTGGGAACCGTTCCTCTTCCGGATTATATCCTCTGTCTGAAATTCCCCAATGTCTGCATCCCCCTCTGATGGCCAAAAATACTGAATAGTAATTTTGACAATATCCCGACTTGGATGGCTCAGGCTTCCCCGATTTTGTCAGACCTCAGAAGCCGAGCATGGTTGGCTCCGGTTAGTACTTGAATGGGTGACCCCCAAGGAAGTCCTGGGCTACTGTACAGAAGCAGGTAACGGCAAACCACCACCTCTGCTGCCTCTTGCCTTGAAAACCCTACCAGGTCGCCATAAGTCAGCTCGGACTTGACAGCCCTTTCCAACAACAGCGCAATGCAGTAGAAAACCCAGCCACGGCTCCTGGAGACCGGCAGGCTTAACTGCACTAGTCTCTAGCACTATCCTAGTGATACTGGTAAACACTTCAAGAAAGACAGCCGATTAAGGATCCAATCTAGCCAAACAAGCCACCACTGGGCATTCAGCATTCTTCTTTTGCAAAGAGACACAGCCGCCGGCAGTTTGACTGCCAGCCTAGCAGCTTGAAAGCAAGAAGTTGCAAGCAGATAAATAGATACCTCTTTGGTGGGAAGGTTGCAGTGTTCCGTGCACCTCGGCATCTAGTCAGGCCGGCCACATGACCACGGAGACGTCTTCGGACAGCGCTGGCTCTTCGGCTTGGAAACGGAGATGAGCACCGCCCCCCTAGAGTCGGATTCGACTGGCTTTCGAGCAAGGGAAGCCTTTACCTTTACCTTACAGCCACTGGAGACAGGTACATATGCAGACACTGCTTCTCAGGCCCTTAGAAACCAGGACAACAGTAGGGATTTGCACCCGGTTGCCAATCCGAAGCCCTGAATTGCCAATTTAAGAAGCAAGAGACTGCACCGCAGTCCGGTTTGGGGAGTGGAAGAGCATCCCCACCCTGGCCTTTCCCTCTCTGCCATCTTCTCCCAGGGGACCAACAAGTAAAACTCCTTGCTGACGAGGGGTTTAGAGGATCCAAGAGGAATTCAAAGCAAATGCTTTCAAAATGACCTTATACAACCTTGAGAGTTTTACTGAAATCTTCTTCGGGCAAATTAGAACGATTAGTGCTCACTGAGGCGTAGTTTGCCTAATTTGCTCTGATCATAGCTTGTTACTTTTTTTCTAGCCATAACGTCTAAGAGGGGGGGGAAAGAGCAGCGCAGAGGAGGTGTATAGTCACCATCCACACCACGGCAGCTGCAGCATGAAGTCGGTGTGCAATTGACACACGGTTTTGGGGTGCAATGATTTTGGGCGCGGTGCAGAGTGGCCAATAGTGAGCAGAAAATCCCCAGTTCAAATTGATTTACTTATCGACTTCATTTATGCCCCAGCCTTTCTCACCCATGGGAGACTCAAAGCGGCTTAAATCCTCCACCCTCCCCTCCATTTTATCCTCACGACAACCCCGTGACATAGGTTAGGCAGAGTCTATGCATGTGAGAGAGGAGAGAGATTGGCCCAAGGTTGACCAGCAACCTCCCACGGCAAAGTGGGGATTCAACCCTCACCTGTGAGCTCGCTGGTCTCTGAACCCAAGGCCTCCTCTGCAATACATCATAGCAGTCTCCAGGGTTGCCAGGTTGTTTTCATCTGCCGGCAGGGGACGGAAGGAGCTTCCCGGGAGTGGAGGGTGGGGTGACATCACCACACGTGACATCATCTTGCGGGGACGTTGTGCTCAGCTGTGGGTGTTGAGGGTGGGGCTCCCACCCCCAGCCAACTCAGGGGGATTCCCCGCTCCCACCGGGGCAACCCTAGCAGCCTCCCTTACAGAATTGTCGTGTGTGTGAAGAACTTTGATAGATTAAAATGGGGCTGCAAGTTAGTCATAGGCTCTGGCACAGCTGTTCTTGAAAAAAGAACAGTTTGTGTCAGAGCTCTCTCAGCCCCACCTACCTCACAGGATGTCTGTTGTGGGGAGGGGAAGGGAAAGGAGTTTGTAAGCCGCTCTGAGACACCTTTGGGTAGTGAAGGGCGGGGTATAAATCCAATCTCTTCTCTTCTTCTACCTCACAGGGTGTCTGTTGTGGGGAGGGGAAGGGAATGGAGTTTGTAAGCCGCTCTGAGACTCCTTTGGGTAGTGAAGGGCGGGGTATAAATCCAATCTCTTCTCTTCTTCTACCTCACAGGGTGTCTGTTGTGGGGAGGGGAAGGGAAAGGAGTTTGTAAGCCGCCCTGAGATACCTTTGGGTAGAGAAGGGCGGGGTATAAATCCAATCTCTTCTCTTCTTCTACCTCACAGGGTGTCTGTTGTGGGGAGGGGAAGAGAAAGGAGTTTGTAAGCCGCCCTGAGACACCTTTGGGTAGTGAAGGGCGGGGTATAAATCCAATCTCTTCTCTTCTTCTACCTCACAGGGTGTCTGTTGTGGGGAGGGGAAGAGAAAGGAGTTTGTAAGCCGCTCTGAGACTCCTTTGGGTAGTGAAGGGCAGGGTATAAATCCAATCTCTTCTTCTTCTTCTATTCCTCCACATTAGCAAATGTACCAAAGTTTTGCACATGGGGTTATACTGCTTCCCACACAGAAGTGAGTCTCTCATATCCACAGCCCTTGAATTAAAAAATTCTATAATCGACCCATTTTTCCTCAAAACCCAGTTACTTCTAACCAGTATGGGCAACTGGAGGCAGGGTAGCCTAATGGTGGGGTGTCAGACATACGGCCCACAGGGCGGAACCGGCCCATCCAGGGCTCTTCTGCGGCCTGTGAAGCAACTGATTACCTTTATTGCCAGGTGACAAGAGGCTGTGCATTCTGTCCCTGTATGCTGTCTCAGTGCTAGTGCCTAACAGGCGGTGGAAGAAGAAGAGAGAAGAAGAGATTGGATTTATACCCCACCCTTCACTGCCCAAAGGCGTCCCAGAGCGGCTTACAAACTCCTTTCCCTTCCCCTCCCCACAACAGACGCCCTGTGAGGGAGGTGGGGCTGAGAGAACTTCTGACAGAAACTGTTCTTTTCCAAGAACAGCTGTGCCAGAGCTTGTGACTGACCCAAGGTCACATCAGCAGGTACAAGTGGAAGAGTGGGGGAATCAAACCTGGTTCTCCCAGATTAGAGTCCGCACACTTAACCACTACATCGAACTGGAAATGGAAGGGCGGGCATCATGGAGATACTGTAAGGAAATACTGCAAGAGCGTTAATGTTTTAATGTTTGTCTTTTACGTAAATAATAATTTTGGAGGAATGAGAAATATTTCATGCACAAGTCTGGCTAATTCGCTTTGTGTTCTGATGCAATGATCCAGGCACACAGAGCAGTTTGTTCCATTATGGTGAAACCTGCTGTTGAGCAACGCTGTCTTCACAGCGGGCATGGGGGCAGGCCTAACAGACCAATGGCCCAACTCTAGGCACGTCTGCTCAGAACTCACTACATTTAACGGGGCTTACTCCCAAATAAGTGTGCACAGGATGGCAGCTTGAGCCATTAATCAGGGAAACCATCTGGTACAAATCTCCCCCCTGCCATGGACTTACTAAATGGTCTTAATCCAGGGCTATTTTGGGGCAGGAACGCACAGGAACGGAATTCCGGCTGGCTCCCGAGTTGGCCACACCCAGCAGGAACTCATTAGCATAACAGGCCACACCCAACAGCAGAGACTCATCAGGACTGGCTACATTAAGGGGTGTGTGGCCTAACATGCAAAGGAGTTCCTGCTCCAAAAAAAGCCCTGGGTTTGGACAACAAACAAGGTAAACAGGATTAGAAGCAAAAGGTGGGTGTGGCTGGATGCCCAAACTTCTGGTAAAATGGGGGTGTGACCTAATATGCTAATGTGCTGTGCTGTGCTGTCAGGGGGTGTGGCATAATATGCTAATGAGTTCCTGCTGTTGGGTGTGGCCTATTATGCCAATGAGTTTCTGCTGCCTTAGTCTATATTCATCTCCCCTCTCTTCTCCTCTTGCTTTCTGCCCCTGTACCCAAGCTGTCGGCTCTTCCACATGCCCAACTTACTCCTGATTTTCTTGGCATTTTCAGAGTTCTGGAGTCAGTTTATTTTCTTCCACATAATACATATTTTCAGGGGAGGATGAGCTGTCACCATCGGTAGCATCACAACAACAACCCCCCCTTTTTAAATGGCCCTTAAAGTATCAATACATCATTGTAATGATTGGTTGTGACCTATCCTTGCAACAGTATATTGATACTCAAATATTCTAGGCGCTTTTTTAAAAAATCAAAAATGAAAGGGGGAAGGTGACGACGATAGTCCAATCATTGAGAAGTGAGCTGGAGGTGGGCAGGCATGGGCGGGACAAAGAAACCCAACAGAAACGAGGAAAACGGCATCTCAAAATCGGCTTCCAGAAAAAATCAGGGTAAAAGTGGTCTCAAAGAACCAGAATAAAAATCCCCAAAAAACTGAAGTGAAAACGAAAGGCACAAAACTGTGTGTGGAAATCCGGGAATAAACCCAAGTGGTATGGAGACAGAAATGATAGGGGAAAAAACCATGCATAAAAGCCCTGAAAATATGTGGATAATATCTGAACTGTTTATGTGCCCGACTTTTTCCACAGACTGCTCACACAGTGGCTCAGGAACCATGTGTGGCTCTTTGACATGCCCCCTGTGGCTTGTCTGAGCAACCTTCCCCAACATGGAATCTGACCTACATTTCACGAAAAGCATGCAAGGCCCTTGTCTGACAATCCTGGTGGTCAGCGGGTGGTTCCCACCTTGAAGCAGCCACCACCAGCCTCCCTGAAGGTGCAGGCCTCCTGCCAGGGGTGAAAGCAAAACGGGGTTTGTTCGGTTGACGGTCACGGCAAAGGTGGCTGCCCGCAAACTAAGTCCCACCGCTCCAGACCAACTCAGGAGGTGAGCCACGATAATGCAAAATACAACCAAGCTACATTCCACGAGACACTTCAAAACAATTATGCATGACGAGAATACAAAAATAGATTTAAATGACAAAGGCAGGCTCCACATTTCACGTTGCCCAGGCTCAGACTACCCTGAAGGTTCTGCAGAATCATTTTGCTGGGAAGCTCTGGGAGGGGAAGCCAGCAGGGTAGAAGTCCCCTGACCACTTCTGGGAGGTGGTTCTACAAGCACGGAACAGCTAATGAAGAAAGCCCAAGCCCAGTCAAGCTGCAGAACACGCCTTAGACAAAAGAGAGCACCTGTAACAAACCCAGCCTGGAAGAACAAAGATTCTGCATGGGAACATACAGTGAGAAGTAGGGTTGCCCGGGAAGCATGGGTACCTCGGAGTGTCATAGAATCCACCCTCCAAAGCAGCCATTTTCTCCAGGGGAAGTGATCTCTGCAGTCTGGAGATTCTTTGTAACTCTGGGAAGTCTCCAAGTCCCACCTGGAGTCAGACAACCCTAAGTAAGAGTTGGCCCTTCAGGTCATGAAGAGTGTTTTCAAAGTATCTTCAGCTGGACCTGGAAATGAACAGCCAGCTAGTGAAGGGATCCCAATCCCTTGAGAAACCCGGCACCCCTTTCATCTTTGCACTTAAATGGCGCTTTCAGTGTTCAATGCACTTCACATACTCTTATCACGGCCATCCTGACGACATCCAGGTAGCATTATTACTTCCACCTTGCAGATGGGGAGGGTGACAGAGAGGGGCTTTGCCTGCCAGTGAGATTAAATCTGAACCAACAACCACACCATGGCTCACCATTAACTCTGCCCTGCTGTACACACTACAGAGCCCTGGACCATCATCTGAAGAACAGAACAATCCACCACAGAAGACAGAAGGCGGGCCTCCCAAACTAGGCTGCAGCATGTTCAATCATAAGAGATGAAGCAGGGTTTTGGTTTATTTTTTTTTAAAGTTTTAAAGAAGCAGTTTATTTCATTTGCAATGAACCAGCACGGGCTAAGCGAGCGTCGATTGGGCTCCCCAAATAACCAAGCGCTCTAACGACTTCTGAAATTTCACAATGCATCTAACATAAACCATTATCTTAAAAATGCACTTGTTAATATTTCCAACTGATTTTTCCTAATATGGGATCACAGCGGTTTTAGTACATTGCTCGGTGGCTATTTTTAGTGTGCGTGGTCTTTGGCCACGACAATGAGTTTTCCTGGCCAAGCTAAACCTACAGGGGGAAAAACTTGCATGGTGGAGAGACGACCATTACAGACTTGGGCAGGGGGGGTGGGCTTAGGGCCAACTAGAATTTGTAACTGTCAAAGGGAAACAGCCCCAGGTGAAATATGCAACCTGGTGCTCAGAAAAATGAAAGCCTCTGAGGGACTTTAAATGCTATTTTCAAGATCTTTTAGAAAGTACTGTGATAGAACGATGGTGACAAGCTTATATCTTCAAACAACACAAACCCTTCAAGCCATGACAACGCCCGTTGATTTTTGAACATATCGGCATCCAGAAACCATTCCCTCCTCAGTAGATTTGCAGAGGAACTCCTGCACATGGGCCGCAAATGGCAGGAAAATGAGGTGAGAATAGGGTTGATAATCCATTTTGGGAAAGTCGTAGCAATTTGGGGGGGAAGTGCCTGGGGAGGGCAGAGTTCAAGGAGGCTGCTCAGCAGTGATGCAATGACATAGAATCCAACTTCTGAATCTGTCGTTTCCTCCAGAGGAACTGATCCCTGCAGTCTGGAGGTTGGTAACCCTATGTGGAAATGAACTGGTAGAAGAGACCACATTACTTGGGGGATTCTGAGTTTTGAATATTACTCTGTGTAAAAAACTTGGCGGGGAAAAGAAGCTTGCACAGCTGTGGAAGAGAGTGTCATAAGTCAGCCTGCGCTGAGTGATGACTCAGATTTCTGATGAAGAGCTACCCGCTAGCCCTCAGCTAGTAATTGAACAGCCAGCTGCAGCTGGCTCTGAGCCAGAAGGAGAACAACAAGAGATCAGGTCTCACCAGCTGATCAGGAGTCACAGCCTGGTAGCTCTGAAGCAGTAAGCAAGTCTTCAGCAGACACTCCCAGGCCACCTAGCTCACCCACACCCTTGCAGCGCCGACGCTGTCAGAGATGCTTAGATTTGCAAGAAAGGAGAAGAACTGCGAAACTCATGGCCCGTCGTCAGCTGTCAGTTGAAGAGATGGATGAGTAGTTTCAGGATGACTGCCAAGGAATTGGCTGGGAGTTTAGCTCATTAAGACTTGGCTACAAATTCAGCTGGGAGAAGCAGCAGTTTGTGGATGCAACAAGTACACTTTGTCACTGAGCCACCAACCTTGCTGCTACCGGACCTCTGCAACCTTGAACCTCGGACTGGACCTGACAACTGGCTTTTCTGGAACCCCTGACCTCGGACTGGACTTGGACTTGCTGCCTTGATCCTAGACTGGACTTTGATCGAGGTTTACAAAATCATGCATGAAACAGAGAAGACAGAAAAAGAATGACTTTTCTCCCTTTCTCACAATACAAGAACTTGTGGGTACTCAATGAAATTGATTAGCAGTAGGTTTAGAACAGATCAAAGGAAGGACTTCTTCACCCAGAGACGAATTAACACATGGGACTCACTGCTGCAGGAAGCGGTGGCAGCTATGAACATAGAAAGCTTCAAGAGGGGATTGGATAAACATATGGAGCAGAGATCCATCAGTGGCTATGAGCCACAAGGTCTAGATGGAACTCTCAGTATGGGGCAGTGATGCTTTGTATTCTTGGTGCCTGGGGGGCAACAGTGGGAGGGCTTCTGGAGTTCTGGCCCCACTGATGAACCTCCTGATGGCACCTGGGTTTTGATCCCTGTATGACACAGAGTGTTGATTGGATGGGCCATTGGCCTGATCCAGCACAGCTTCTCTTATGTTCTTAACATGTCCCTTAGGAGAAATCCCATATGTCCTCTGACAAAAGCTCTGTACACGACCCCTCCATGCATTGACTAAATGCAGGCATGGTTTGCTATCCCTTTCCCCAGCCTCCATGTGACTGCCAACATGTGTCAGCATGTCATGTCAGCATGGCACATGCATGCAGAGGCAGCATCTACTCATACGCTATCTCCCCATGATCAGGGACACACTGCCCATCACAGGGAGGGAGCATAAGCATGGAAACTGCCATGGCGTGCAGATCCCATGCTCGCATGCCGGCAACCACATGGCGGCAGGAAACGGGACTAGCACATTCATGGCTACTCTTATGGATTCATGAAGCTTCCCTATACCAATACAGCTCATTGGTCCAGCAACATCTTGTCTACTCAGACTGGCAGCAGGTCTCTAGGGTTTCGGGTGGAGGTCTTTCACATCACCTACTATTACATCCTTTAAGCTGGAGATATCAGGGAGCTGCGGTGGCTCAAGTGGTTAAGACGCTGAACTGCAGGCTGTGGAAGGTCAGTAGTTCAGCAGTTCGAGACCCGAGAGTGCCGCAAGACAGAGTGAGCTCTCGTCTCTAGTTCCAGCTCCTGCCAACCTAGCAGTTCGAAAGCAAGAAATTGCAAGTAGATCAATAGGTACCACTTTGGTGGGAAGGTAACAGCGTTCCGTGCACCGTGGTGTTTAGTCATGCCGGCCACATGACCACGGAAACGGCTTCGCCCCTGATAGCTGTTGACCACGTACAAACTGATAATTTTAAGTGTTTCCTTTTTTCCTTTTTCCTTTTGGGGGGCGCGGGGGGAATGACTCTGGTCCTCTATCCTTGTAAAATGATTGACTCGCTAATATCTGCCTGAATCTAGTGCTGGTTACTTGTTTATACTGCACTGTTGCTATGGCTTTATGCTAATGCAATAAAGATTATTATTAACAGAAACGTCTTCGGACAGCGCTGGCTCTTCGGCTTTGAAACGGAGATGAGCACCGCAACCCTAGAGTCGGATTCGACTGGCTTTCGAGCAAGGCAACCTTTACTTTATCAGGGATTGTACCTGTGACTTTCGCCCTGCCAAACAGATGCTCTGCCACTGAGTCATGACTCCTCTTTCCTTCTCCAGTTCAGTCAATGTGTGGAGGAGTCATGCATACAAGGCCTGAGTACTGCTGGAAAGATTACTAACAAAGGGCAGTCTTTCAAGGAAATCCATCCACCGTGACCAATTTTCTCACAGAAGAGCCCATGATACACTTTGGAATAAATCCAATGTTTCCCACTTGCACTGTCTGAAAACTGGCCGACAGAGAGACAGAGACGGTAGGGGTCCCATTCCCCCAGGGTCGCACGCAGCAATATGTCACATCGGCTAAGAAACCAGAAATGAGATAGGGTGATTCTAGGAAGCACCAGGAACTCTATGGTTTTACAATAGAGTTTCTGGGAATTCCCAGAGCTACCCTATGCCACTTCCAGTTTTTACCAGACATGATGCGGTGTTGCAGCCTCCCCATATCCCCACCTACAAACCTCCCACTGGTTGTCAGACCCTGCCTGGCAATCCTATTTGACATTGTTAGTATTTTTCCTTGTGTGAGAAAAAACAAGTTGCGTTAAAAGCAAACAGAACCTGCCTTTAAAAAATTACTTCCTGTCTTTCTGTGGAGTGTGTGATTGCAGGTCTGGAAACGAAGACTGTGGCTCAGCTGAGCCGAATCTAAGGCAGATGCGTTTTTCACCCAAGAGTAATTTATGAGCTTCGTGTCACAAGCATTAAATACTAACCTTTTCTTAGAAGATGACCTGCCTTGTTTTGTGCTCCCAAGCTGTATTTTATATCAAGGCCCTTCCATGTAACGAGTTTAAATCACCGCCCGTCACCATTGGAAAAGCGATTAAGAAACTTCACCTTGTCCAGAAAAAACAGCATATTTTTAGCCGATTTGTACAGATATGCTCTGCTTTCACAATGTGGCTTGACTAGATCTTGATTTTTGAAGTGTAAGAACTGCACCCTGGGCCCCAACCATGAACATGTAGGTTATTTTTTAGCTTCATTTGTATTAAAAGTTTATGGGAAAACATCAGGCAATTCCCATTGCATCGTATACTGTTTTTTTCCTCACTTTGTATTCCAGTTTTACTACATGCATTACACTGTTTTTATAGCATTTGTAATCCTGTTTTTATACTTCCACGCTGTATGCACTACACCGCTAAGTTTATACTGCGTGCCAATATTTGTAATCCTCCTTTGACTCATGGTTTGTGGGATGTATTATACAGTCAGCTTTTGCTTTCTCCAGCTCTGTAATCCTGTTAATTATTACTGTTTAAAGAGTCCCAAACTGGATCTTTCTGCAAGGCAATGTAATCCATTTGCAAGACTGCAGCTTCAGGCTCACTTCTGTTACGCAAATGTGTGGGTAGAGAGAGGGAATGTGGCTCACCGGAAGAGCATCTGCTTTGCATGAAGAAGGTCCCAGGTTCAATCCCGGGCATCTCCAGTGGAAAGAACCAAGCAGTAGGTGATGTGAAGGACCTCTAGCAGAGACCTTGGAGAGCCAATGCCAGTCTGAGTAGACAATACCAACCCTGATGGAGTCTTGATTCAGTAGAAGACAGCTTCAAGCATTCACGCGTGGACAAATCCCAGCTGTTCCACCATTCACACAGAGACACAACCCACAGACATGGACTGTATTGCAGGTTCTCATATATACAAATCATAATCGCCACTATAAACTGATCGATGGTCTATATTGATCACTAGCCTATAACTATATATATATATCTGAAAATATGTCATCTCAATATAACTACTAAGCCACATTGATTTACACCCACTGTTTGGTAAAATTCTCTGCAGTACATCAAACGAAACGTGTGCCTAAAAAGGTAGTAAACTTTCTTCAGACTCTCTCTCTCTAAATTCTATTGGCCTCTGCAGGCAAAATTTGGCAGCTGCCTATGGCTTTTTTTTTTTTTGTAGAAAAAGCCCAGCAGGAACTCATTAGAATAACAGGCCACACCCAACAGCAGAAACTCATTAGCATATTAGGCCACACCCCCATGTTACCAGAAGTGTGGTCATCCAGCCACACCCACCTTTTGCTTCTTATTCTGCTTACCTTGTTTGTTGTCAAAAGCCAGGGCTTTTTTCTAGCAGGAACTCCTTTGCATGTTAGGCCACACAGCCCTGATGTAGCCAATCCTAATGAGTTGCTGCTGTTGGGTGTGGCCTGTTATGCTAATGAGTTCCTGCTGGGCGTGGCCAACTCCGGAGCCAGCCGGAACTCCGTTCCTGTGCGTTCCTGCCCAAAAATAGCCCTGGCCGTACTGAACCCACAAAGAAATTCTACTGCCCTTCCTTATAATTCAGCTACTTACCCAAATCTACAACATGCATTTTCACAGCATGAAATGGTACCTGAAGAAGTGTGCATGCACAAGAACGCTTATCCCTCTAATAAAAAATTGTTGGTCTTAAAGGTACCACCGGACTCTAATTTCGTTCTGCATTCTTACCGTGTTTTCTTTTCCTCTTCCAGCCAACTTCCTGAATCACTGAAAATCTGTGCCTGGATGAAACTCGACAACCCAAACACAAAGCCCCTAAGACCCCAAGCCTCTTAGGAGAACCTAGCCGACTCCTTCCCTCTGTCTGCACTGAGACGCGCCACCTTAATGAGGCCTTTGATGCTCATGAGAACCTCTGGAAAGGTGCTGTGAGATCACCTGGTCTACTCCAAGTCATAAGGAATTGAACCTCGTGTGTGTCACGGCGGATTAAGGTTTCCCCATCCACTACACTCTTATTTCTAAATCCCCTGTGCAAAAAAAAAAACCCACCCAAAAACCCTTAATCCAAAGAAGACAGGAATCAGTTAGGTCATTAACACCCTAAGCCTCTTAGCAAGAATGCCATATCTTTCTTGGAATAAGGAGGGGAAGCAACCACAGATCTATATTGCTTAAACGAATTAGGAAAGGGCCTAAGGGCAATCCATGCTTGATCCTGAGACTTACAGGGCAGGCCAGTAAATGCTTACTGAGGAGTAACTGCAAATGCCGTGTGCTGTGTGCCAACAAGCCATTTCCAACTGGTGGCGAACCTCGCCGGGTTTTGCCAACGGAGGCTTCCTTTCTTGAGTCAGCCCATCACATTCATTGAGCCAATCCATGTAACCGTTACACACATCGGCTCTCTTTCTGCAGTTGTGTGAATCATTTCTTACACCTCTTGGGGGAGAGATTTCATGAGTCTTAGCCTTTCTACTTCCCTAGGAATTCCTTCAGGTGCTTTGCACGAAGCTGCAACATCTCAGTTTGCCTTAAAATTTCACTGTGAGCGAAATCGAGTAGACCTCTAATCCCAGGCCTTGCCCATTTTTTGATGCACACCACATCAGTTTCTTCATTAGCTCCAGACTCCCAGTAAAACACCTTGTGATGGGGAGAAGAAGATGAAGATCTACGTGGGATTTCGACGGCAACAAAGATTAAAGCCCACATCCTAAAAAGTGCTTGCCCTCAGTTTAGATTACTGCATTTGAATAGCTACACGTTATTGATCCAATTTAAGGTATTGGAAGTTTTCCTTTGTATGGCAGGTGAGATGTTTTGCAAAGAATTGTATAAACTGTGCCCTTAGCTCTTGTTTTCTAAGCTGTGTACTCGACGGTGTGTATGAGTAGCTCAAATTGTGTATGTGTTTGGCTGGCTCAAGTGGTTAAGCTGCAGTGGCTCAAGTGGTTAAGATGCTGAACTGCAAGCTTGGAAGGTTGGTAGTTCGGCAATTCGAGACCTGAGTGCCACGTGAGCTCCCGTCTCTGGTTCTAGCTCCTGCCAACCTAGCAGTTCGAAAGCAAGAAATTGCAAGTAGATAAATAGGTACTGTTTCGGTGGGAAGGAAACAGCATTCTGTGTGCCTCGGCATCTAGTCATGCCAGCCACATGACCACGGAAATGTCTTTGGACAGCGCTGGCTCTTTGGCTTGGAAACGGAGATGAGCACCGGAACCCTAGAGTGGGATTCGACTGGCTTTCGAGCAAGGGAGACCTTTACCTTTACCTTGGCTTTACTTCTGTAAGGTGACTTTTACTGGAGCTTTCTATGTTCACATTGTCTCCTCTGCTAATTAAAACTTGCAAATAATAAACATTATTTAAAAAAAACAAAGCGAAAATCTACAGCGTACTTAGCAAAATGTTTGTAGGAGACGTGGAAAATGCCGTGAAGTCACAGATGACTTATGGTGCCCCTGTAGGGCTTCCACGGCAGGAGAGGACCAGGGGAGGTTTGCCATTGTCTTGCTCTGTGCAGTGAACCTGGACTTCCCCGGTGCTCTCTCAGCCAAGTACTAATCGATACTGACCCTGCTTAGCTTCTGCGATGAGAGACAACCAGACTAGCCTGGGCCATCCAGGTCAGGATTGAAACTTTTAGACTTCTCTAAAAGTTCCAGAAGGTCCCAAATAATGGTGAACTAACACCCTTGTAGTGTGGAGCTGTGCTCAGCTACTTCTAGGGCTTTTGAGACGACTGTCTGGCACCCACTGGTCGCGCAAGCACACCCTAATGCTGCAACTAACTGGCTCAAACTGCACTGAAACCAGTGGGACCTACTTTGAAGACAATGGCTGGGCACTGTGGTTCTCAAACCAGAGCCACCAACCACTTTCTGTTTGCAATGGAGTGGGCACGCCAAGCCACGATACAAATGTTTCAGGTCCTGGTCAGCAGATGTTATCCGATACTGAATTACTCACTGCTGTTTTTAAAAATATATATATATTATTTACTTGACTTATACCCAGGGCTATTTTTGTAGAAAAAGCCCAGCAGGAACTCATTAGCACAACAGGCCACACCCAACAGCAGAAACTCATTAGCATATTAGGCCCTTGGCTTGCCCAGGCGCCCCGTGGCTGCGGGGACCCCAGGCAAACCGGCCCTTGGACAGGCTGGGGAAGGCACAGGGAGGTATGCCTCCCCGATCCTTTCAGGGTCCCCCCCGGCCCGCCTGCCTTGGAGTCGCCGGGGGGGTCGCTCTCCAGGCCTTCCCTCTGTAGCCATGCACACAGAGGTTTTGGCTGTAGTGGGCATGGCCAACTCTGAAGCCAGCCGGAACGCTGTTCCTGTGCGTTCCTGCCCAAAAATAGCCCCAGGGGAACCAAAGCAGTTTATATCATTCTCCTATCCAACCCCAGGAGGTAGATGAGGCTGCAAGTATGTGATTGGCCCAAGGCCACCCAGTAAGCACCCATGACAGAGCGGGCCTTGTGGATACCGGCTAAAGGATGACTGAGGAGGAGCAGATCTGGCCAAAGAACTCCATGGAAGTGACGTCATCATCCCAGGAACGCCATGTGGTGAACTGGTATTTTAGGCAAAACTCTATGATAATCACAGAGTTTTGCTCAAAATACCAGAGAGTTGAGGCACGGCATCCCCGGCATGATGATGTCACTTCCACATGATGTCATCATACCGGGGTCGTTGAGATGGGTGGTGGCTGTTGGGGGCGGAGCTTCCCCCATCGGCCAACTGGCCAGCAGCGGACAGGAACCCTGCCAAATCAGGGTACCCCCCGCTCCAACCTGGGGGCTGGCAACCCTTATCAGTCTCACACCCAAGGCAGATCCCAGCTGCCATGATTAAGACTGGCACAAGGAGGTAGATCACATGACACCCATTTCCGCACTCACCTGCTACCACTTTGCAGTGTTCATTTGGGGTCTCCATCTTGGCAGCGCGGACCAGTTTGGCCGGGGAACGCTTGCGCCTGATGAAGTGCTCCTTCCCGCTGAACGAAGACTCCGAGGCATTCACCGGCTGTATTTCCACCAGCTCGGATCCGAGTTGGATGTAGCCCACCTGTCCAATCAAGAACGGAAAACATTCCCATGACCTTTAAATCCCTTCGGGTGACCTTTAATCCAGAGCGTTTAATCATCCCACAACTGGGGAGAACAGACGCGCCCGCCCTTCGGCAAGCGTGCACGGACGTTCCTGTTACGCGGGGGCCTCGTAACCAAGACTAAAACTCTAACCACTCCACTCCACACATAGACCACCGTCAACACTTCACTGGGCTCTGATACACCCACCTCATTTTATTTTTGCAGCTCTAAGCAAAACCACCAGATGGGTACGGATGAAAAACAAGCCTAGGAATTTCAAGCGTTGCTTGTTTTTTGAAAAAATGAGCATTCTGTACCAGCCAGGCACCCAAAGATGTATTCTGCATGTACACATGAATGCTGGGCCATGGAACAGCTCACTACATTAACGTGATTTACGACCTACATTACGTATGCACTATAAATTACATGCCCCCACACATACACACACAACACACCAGCCTTTGGCTTTGCTTACAGCCAGGCAGATTGCACACCACAGGCAAAGAGAGTCACTGCCATTTCTATTTAATTAACATCGTAAGGGAAATTCAGGAGAAGTATGGAACACTGAACTGAGATCTCCCGCTGTGGATACTTTTAAAAAGGAGAAGAAGCAGAGATTGGATTTCTACCCCGCCCTTCACTTGGAGCCTCAGAGCGGCTTACAAACTCCTTTCCCTTCCCCTCCCTGTGAGGGAGGTGGGGCTGAGAGAGCTTTGACAGAAACTGCTCTTTTTCAAGAACAGCTGTGCCAGTGCTATAAATATTCTTTTTGAGGTGTGTGTGGTGTGAGTGGTCCAATGAGGTTGCACCATCAATTTATACACGTATAAACGATGTTCCTTTTGGTCTTTTGGGGTTTCTGTGTGGCACTGTGGCATGCTTGCACTGCCACAGTGCCACTTGTTCTGGAGTGTGCCACTTGTTCTCACGGCAAACAAGCACCTCCCAAGACACTTCACTTTCCCTGAGATTCTCTGGGAGAGTCTGACTGCTGGGTGGCTGCCTGCTTGCCTGCCTTAAGTGCTGCTGGCTGGGTTTCCCCATTGGAAACAATGGAGGTAATGGGGGTAACCTGTTTGGGTGCCCATAGAATTAGGCCCACTGGTTCAGTTGCTTTGAGACGTGGGGCTGTATGTGGGGAGAGGCTCCTGAAGCTACCCTGGACATTTGGAGTCTCTCCCTCAAACCCCCTCCTCCCCAGAGCTACTAACAGCACCGCAAGAAAAAAGTAACTTTTCCCCCAGTATAGAGAACAATGGAGGGAATGGGGGCAACCTGTTTGGGGACCCATAGAATTGGACCCCCTGGTCCAATGTTCTTGAAACATGGTGGGTATCTTGGGGAGAGGGTCCAACAGCTACCCTGTGAGTTTGGAGCCTCTCCCTCAAACCCCCTCCCCTCCAGCCTCCAGAATATACCCTATGTTTTTGCCATTGACTTCAATGGCCCATAGGATATAATGGGACTGAAATTGACATTCGGCTGGCTGAAAGACTCCCAAATTGGCTTGTACTGCCGAAACTGACATGCAGGAACCTTTCTGCCCTCCGAAGCTGCCGGAGCTGCGCTCAGGTGTGCTCCCCTCCCAAAAGACCCCTGGCTATCATTCAAGAGAGTGATAAGCCACAACTAAGGTTTCCAGGTTGAGCTTGGCAACCAGAAGGGGGGGGGGCAGCAACAGTGACTACACCATGGTATTACTTCTGGGGAAAACCTGAAGAGACATAGGAGAGCTCTAGGAATTGCCAAAAACTCTGTGGTGAAATCATACCGTTTCCAGCCATTCCTAGAGCTATCTGACATCACTTCCGGGCTTTCCCCAGAAGTGACATCACCACCCAGACGACGACTTTTTCCCTTCAGTTCTACCGCTGCTGCTCACAGTGGCAGCAGGCAAACGAGGTTGCCGCCAGGAGGCAGACCAACATAGCAAGAGGCCTAGCAGCCCTGGCCACAATAAACAAAGAACAACAACACACACATACAACACATTTTAGACAGGGTGTTGCTGGCCTGTAATTTCCTCAGCTGGGGGGAAAGCATCCTAGATTCCCTATGGAAGCCCCTGTAAGAGCCTTCCATTAGGCTGAAAAGAGGCTCTGCTGTCCTGGACAGGTTCCTTAACATGAGGGCCATACAAGGAAGACTCATTTCCTGTGGCTGTCAGAACCTCACTGCCACAATTCTGGACTAGGGTCGCCATCCCCCCCGATGGGCGCAGGGGTTCCCCCACTTTCGAGGGCCCCAATCCACCACCAGCCAGCTGGCTGGCGGCGGGAGCCCTGCCCCCAAAGAGCCCCGTTGCACTTTTAGGGAGAAGAAGATGAAGAGATTGGATTTATACCTTGCCCTTCACTACCTGAAGGAGTCTCAGAGCGGTTTACAATCTCCCTTCCCTTCCCCTCCCCACAAAAGACACCCTGTGAGGTAGGTGGGGCTGAGAGAGCTCTCTGGAGGACTGCTCGTGAGAGAACAGCTCGGAGAGAACCGGTGACTGACCCAAGGTCACGCCAGCAGCTGCATGTGGAGGAGTGAGGAATCAAACCCGGTTCCCCAAGATTAGAGTCCGCACTCCTAACCACTACACCAAATAGCAGCGTGGAACCCCCCACTGGCAGCCGGTAAGTACTTGGCAACCCTACTCAGGACCCCCAAGGCACATCTGTCATTTAATTTCCCAGCAAGCTGCCATGCTAGAGTGGGCCTTTGAGCCTAAACCTTCCAGATCCTAGCCTGGCATTCTAACCACTACCCCACAGGTGTAGTTGGCAGCAGTGTTCCCTCTAAGCTGAGTTAGTGCGAGCTTGCTCACAGTTTTTTAGCCTCCGGCTCACACATTGTTGTCTTCGCTCAGGGAGGATGGGTCCAGAGCAAACTAATTTATGCAGCAGCCAAATCGCTCGCTCACAACTTTAAGGCCAGTAGCTCACACAGTAGAATTTTTGCTCACAAGACTCCACAGCTTTGGCTGGCAGCCAGGGATGGGACAGGCCCAATCTGACCGGCACTGAAGGGTGAGAAACAACTTCTGTAGACAGGCGGCTGAACAACAGTAGACCCCTAAGACTTCCTGGGAAATAAGTCCTTCCTCATCACTTAGCTCCCAACAGAGATTCACCCACCCTCTCCTTTGTGCACCACCAGTCTAGTAAGAACCCCATGCCCAACTCAGAGGGTCTCAGCTTCAACCCCACAGGGCCAACGCACTGACCAGTACATCTCCGCAAGCCCTTCAGGCTTCCAACCAGTGACAGCATTTTCCAGGCTATTTCTACACCCAGTTGAAATGCCTTTATTTGTTCCAGCCTACCAGGTGTTCCCTCCCTCCTCGCCGGTTTAATGTAGGTTTTTAAACATTTAGCAGAAGCGCTGTAAATCTGGTCTTAAAAAGACCCCTGAAGAAGTGCCAGCCATTTTCTTTGGAGCCAAATACATGTAACTGGGGGTGGAGGGTGGGGGGAGAAGAGTCTGTTTAATCATTCCCCCAACTTGAAAGCGAATCTGGCACCCGGCGGAGAAAACGATTTAAAGAACCACTGGAAAGGCTGGATGTTTTTACATTTGCGGCACGATCGGCTCCCTTTTAGTCTGTGCAATCGGGATGCGGTGTGGTACAGCGGCCAGAATGTTGGGAGACCCGGATTCAAATCCCCACTCTGCCCCGGAAGCTTCGCTGGGCGACCTCGGGCCAAGCACCCACCCTCAGCCTCACCTCCCTCGCGGAGTTGTTGTGAGGATGAAACGAAGGGACGGAGAACCATGTCAGCCACTCCGGGTTCCTCCCGAGGGGAGAGGTAGCGTGTAAACGAAGTAACTAGCCTTGCGAGAGGCAGGGTTGAATGAGGCTCTTGGCCAGCACGAGCGCCAGACACTCTGCCGGGTACTTGGAAGAGCAGCGCTACTAAATTTGAAGCCGCTGAAGTCCAGCACAGCTGGGGAATGCAAAAATATGAGCACCGTCAAGCAGACGTCTGGCTATCATACAGAGCTGGGCGGCTATGTTCATGTCGGAGAATCCACAAGCTGCAGCCCGTCTCCTCTGTTTTTGCATTGACCAAGGAATCTGTGCAGTGCGCTGAGCAGTCATTTCAACTGCAAACTGATGGCGTTACGGCTTTCCTTCAGGAAGTGCTCGGTAACATGCCAGGTAAAATGCTGTCTGTCCTTTTTTCAAGACTGGTAGGGAGGAAACTCCTGCTCCTGCTCCTTGGGAGGAAAGCAATGGCAAACCTAAACAGCA
The DNA here is from genome assembly GCA_029375565.1 of Gekko gecko. NCBI lineage: Eukaryota > Metazoa > Chordata > Lepidosauria > Squamata > Gekkonidae > Gekko > Gekko gecko. Next base: position 35,635,836 of record JAPDNY010000017.1, on the reverse strand, counting down.
TGATAAAAAGCAGAGACATCACCCTGCCAACAAAAGTTCGCACGGTCAAAGCAATGGTATTCCCTGTAGTAATGTATGGGTGCGAAAGTTGGACTATAAGGAAGGCCGAGCGCCGAAGAATAGATTCTTCTGAACTATGGTGCTGAAGAAGACTCTTGAGAGTCCCTTGGACTGCAAGGAGATCAGATCAGTCCATCCTAAAAGAAATCAACCTTGAATGTTCCCTGGAAGGCCAGAGACTGAAGCTGAAGCTCAAATACTTTGGCCACCAAATGAGAAGGGAGCATTCACTGGAGAAGGCCCTGATGCTGGGAAAGACTGAAGGTCAAAGAAGAAGGGGACGGCAAAGGAGGAGATGGTTAGACAGTGTCATCGATGCAACGAACATTAAATTGAACAAACTTCAGGGGACAGCGGAAGACAGGAGGGCCTGGCGTGATCTGGTCCATGGGGTTGCGAAGAGTCGGACTCGACTGTGCGACTGAACAACAACAAAGGGAGGAAAGCCCTGACTTCGATGGCTCAGGATACCCCGATTTCATCAGATCTCGGAAGCTAAGCAGGGTCGGCCCTGGTTAGTACTCGGATGGGAGACCACCAAGAAAGTCTTGGGTCGCTACGAAGAGGCAGGCAGTGGCAAGCCACCTCTGTTCTTTAGTTGCTGTAGGTTTTCTGTAGACCTTGTGACTTACCTCTGAGGATGCCAGTCACAGCTACTGGCGAAACGTCAGGTCCCACAGTGCCAAGACCACGGCCACACAACTCGGAAAATCTACAGCAACTAACGAACTCCGGTTGTGAAAGCCTTCAGCAACACCTCTGTTCATCCCTTGCCTTGACCTGGATGGGCCGGGCGAGACCAACCTCATCAGATCTCAGAAGCTAAGCAGGGTCGGCCCTGGTTGGTACTTGGATGGGAGACCACCAAGGCAGTCCAGGGTTGCTACAGAGACAGACAATGGCAAACCCACCTCTCTTTGTCTCTTGCTTTGAAAACCCTACAGCGGTTGCCATAAGTTAACTGTAACTTAACAACAACAAAAGGAGGAAAAGCGGAACACGATTAGCCAGGTATATCCACGTTAATCACACACACTCTGCTCTACCACCATCAAGAAAAGTGAGACAGGTTTTGGCCTAGATCTCAGGAGAGGGAACCAGTATCTGTGCTACTGCAAAATACTGGCATGGCACACATGACACGGAAAAAAATTCCTAGGCTAGCATGACAAGCAAGATCCCATGTCCCTGAAATGCTAGCTTTCTAAGTGAAGGGCACTGTTTCATACAGAAGCTTACTCCATCACATAAGTTCTGACCTGCCACTTGAATCAGTGACAACCAGGACGTCACGTGGCATTAACTGCAGCTAACATTTGCAAGACCTTCCGCTGTAGAACTTTAAGTGCGTGGACTCTAATCTGGGAGAACCGGGCTTGATTCCCCACTCCTCCACTTGCACCTGCTGATGTGACCTTGGGTCAGTCACAAGTTCTGTCAGAGCTGTTCTTGAAAAAGAGCAGTTTCTGTCAGAGCTCTCCCAGCCCCACCTACCTCACAGGGTGTCTGTTGTGGGGAGGGGAAGGGAAGGGAGTTTGTGAGCCACTCTGAGACTCCAAGTGAAGGGCGGGGTATAAATCCAATCATCTCCTCCTCCTCCTCTTCATCCATTCCAATCAAAATACATACTGCAGATTTGTCAACTTGAATTTAGTGGCGGAGAAAAACTGCCAACAACCAGGATCCCCACACTGACTAAACTGGAAGCAAGGTTTCACAAGATCTAACCTAACTTTGAAAACATCATCTTAACTCGTTTTCAGGCTGGGTCCTGAAGGCGATGGACAAAGGCCTAGAAAGTTCTTTGAGCACTCTTGGGTGAACACCATCTAGCCCGGGGGTTTTGTACTCATCCAGTGCTGCCAGGTACCTCTCAACAACCTCCCTGCTTTCTCTCTGTCTTCCGTCAGAGCTTCTCCATTTTCACCCAACAGTGGGCCCATCGCCTCTTTTACCTTGCGTTGGCCCTTCGCGTAACTGAAGAAGCTTTTCTTGTTGTGACAAGCCTCCCTGGCCAACCTCAGCTCCCTCGGAGCTTTGGCCTCTCTGATGGCTGACCTAGAGTGCCTAGCCACCCTCAAATGCTCTTCTTTCAAGGTATGTCCTTCCCTCTGCTTCTTGAGCCAGTTTGGTGTAGTGGTTAAGTGCGCGGACTCTAATCTGGGAGAACCGGGTTTGATTCCCCACTCCTCCACTTGCACCTGCTGATGTGACCTTGGGTCAGTCACAAGCTCTGGCACAGTTGTTCTTGAAAAAGAGCAGTTTCTGTCAGAGCTCTCTCACCCCCGCCTACCTCACAGGGTGTCTGTTGTGGGGAGGGGAAGGGAAAGGAGTTTGTGAGCCGCTCTGAGATTCCGAGTGAAGGGTGGGGTATAAATCCAATCTCTTCTTCTTCTTCTTGAACATTTCCTTTTTCTTCCTCGGCTCATCGTGGAGTTCTCTGTTCCTCCACATCAGCTTCTTGGATCCCCTACCATGTTTCCATCTTGTTGGAATAGTGACAGCTCAAACTTGCAAGAGCTCTTGTTTTAGAAGAGCCCGCCCTTCACTTGCTCCTTTCCTTTCCAGTATTTGTGCCCAACCAACAAGCTTCCATGACAGAGTGGGGAATTGAAACTGGGCCTCCCCAATCTTCGTGAAACTCTGACCACTGCACTAAAATACACCATGCATTTTTGGAGCGAGTATTTTGTGTGTGTGCCTGGAAGTCATGATTGACTTCTGGCAACCCCTAGAGGGGCTTGGATGTTTCAGAGAGGCAGCTTACTATTGTCTGCCTCTGCATCCCAGCCCTGGTATTCCTTGGAGAACACACCACGCATTTTAAAAAGCTCCTTTTAAGGGTTTTGATTGATCGTGGCCTTGAGGACCCAACGTTTAGTGGAAAGGAGGCAGAAAAGTGTTCTAAATAAAAATAAATTCGGCAAGAGGCCAGTGCCACCGGGACAGCAAATGCTTCAGAGCTACTGCCACCACCTAACAGGAGTTCTGAATGTTTTTAGCCCCACCAAAAGCCAGGGGGTGCTTCTGGCTCAGACCTGGAAATGAAGAGGTGACTGCCGAAACCCTGAAGTGAGGCCAATAAAAGTGGCATCGACCCTAGTCCATAACGGGGCCACTGGAACAGCGCTCAGTCTGAAGCAAACTTGGCCTTCCACCTTCTCGTAACTTCCCCTGTCATCGAGGCCATGGTGGTGAGCGCATCAGTTCGAACATCTGGCTTGGCCTCCTGAGCAGCTGGGCATCGTTAGAAGATCATGTTTTCTACTCCTCCTGCCCATGTGTTCGGTTGCACGTTTCAGGATATGTAGTTCTTTCCCCACAATCTGTCCTCTGCCAACAACGATGCCGTTAGCAAGGCTGGAAGGAGACCAAGGAGAGGAGACGGGCCGGGTTCCTATCTGTTGCGGTTAGTTTACTGCCTAGCCCACATTGCGTCACTGATGTGTGGCAGGCAGATGTCATGAACACAACTGTTGCTCATGAACAATCCTTGGTTTACGCTCTCCCGCAGATGGTATTCCCATTTGGCTGCAATGGCTTCGGGGAGCTAACAGGTCTTCCGAGCAACCCACTCATCCCAGAGGGAGATATTTTAAAACTTCAGATCAACCGTTCAGCAAGGCCCTTGCGCCCCACCCAGACTCTATCCAACTTTCCAGATGGAAAGTACAGAAAGGGGGGGGGGACGAGACACAATTCAGTGGACAAGCACATACTTTGCCTGCAGGAGGCCCCCAAGTTCAATCCCCGGGAACTCCAGTTCAAACGACCACCAAAACAGAACCCAGGTCAAAGTACTGGGAAACGCTCCTCTCAGCCAGAAAGTTAATCCACCATCCTAGATATTACCGAAAGGTATTTATCACCTTTGCATCAAACCTTTCCTTTGCATAACCATATCAATCCCAAACCAGGCCATGAGGTGTGGATTAACAGATTTGCAAAATGGAGTTGGAGACAGACAGATTCTCTACCAACCTGAAGAGGTCCCAAGTGTGCCAAAAAATCTGAAATCTTAAAAAAAAAATACATTGGGGGGAATGGATTAAAATACTCCCCAAAATAATAGAAACCACACCTGTACCTTTTAGTTAAAGAATGCCCACTGAGCTCTCAGTCGCCATTTTGGAAGTTGCTAAGGAGACACAATATTGCGGAGGTTTCCAAAACCTTGGCTTATCTAAAGCAAAGAAATGGGGGCAGACAGGGGTGAACAGCCCAGGAAAGGATCCCCTCCCCCTCCCCCGGGATGCCCCTTGACGGAGGAGGACTCACCAGGGAAAGGCCAATAGTGACTGCTGGTGACTCACTAACCATGCAATCGGGTCTGACCCAGCAGTGGCAACCTCTGTGTAGTTGGGCCATACTTTTCCCAAGGAATGGTTGCCATGGCGAGGGAAGGATGGGAAGCTGATGATGCGAGCGACTAAAGGTAGACTGCCTGGGGGTGGGAAGAAGAGAAGGTAAGCAGGAAAAGAGGACAGGCTATGGGGGCTGCCAGGGAAGGGGAACAGACATAGTTGGGGAGGTGATACAAGAGGACATGAGATAAATGCCTCCCAGGTATTCTCCAAGTTTTCCTCCCATCTCACTTTGCCAAAAAATATATTTATTTCTTTTTAAAATCCTTTTTATTTTTTTAAGTAACCAGACAAAGACACAAGCTGGTAAGGTACAGCAGAGGCCTGACTCACCATAAGGCAGCTCCATCCAACAGGAAAAGCCTTCCAAAGTGGGTTCTGAAACCAACCACTAAAGGTAACCTTCCCATCTCTAGAGAGTGCCTAAAGATATTTAGCACACTTTCCCAGCAGTCCAGAGGACCAGACAGGATGGGCACAGAGGAACTGACACCAGTGTTCCCTCTGAGTTAGTGTGAGCTAGCGCAGTTTTTTAGCCTCCGGCTCACACATTTTCGTCTTCGCTCGGGAAGGATGGCCCCAGAGCAAACTAATTTATGCAGGAGCCAAATCACCCGCTCACAACTTTAATGCCAGTAGCTCACAAAGCAGAATTTTGGCTCACAAGACGCCACAGCTTAGAGGGAACATTGGCTGCCACCGCCAAGGAATCTGGACACTAAGTTGTATGTTTTACATCTGTAGGGCCCTGATTCACTCAGAACCAGGGAATGTGGAGAGGGTTTTCTGCCTCCCCCTCCCCGCCGCACGCCATTTTCCTGAGTTGAAACAGCCCGGGGGGGGAGTTATTCCCCCGCTGCTTGGAACTGCTCAATGTATGGAATACCACACATTCCCCTTCAGCTGCTGTACACCCGTGGAGAATGCAAACTGAGGATTGCATACCCAATTTGTCAAAAACATATTGTATATGTTAGCTCACAGGGAACAGGTGTTAAGAGCTCTCTCTCTCTCCCTGAGACCCTGCCAATTAGAATATACAAGAGAAGGGGCAGACCACCTCTTCCCATATTGTCCAACCCACCAGCTGGATCCTCTTCTCGAACCCTGCTCTCTACAGCCCCCCTTGCAGAGGTGAGGCAGGTGGCGACGAGAGACGGGGCTTTCTCAGTGGTAGCTCCTCACGTCTGGAATGTATGGTCAGTGAGTATTCTATCCATTTCGTTGCCGCACCGCTGTAGTTGTTTTACACTGCCCTTATATGCTGGCACGTTTTTCACTGACCTGTTCTTGCTGCCCTGACTTTTCAAAATCTATTCGTAGGTGTTTTATTGCTTTCGCTGTACGACAGCTCAATCAGGTTCCACAGAAGTGGCCTATAAATTTTATAAAATGATACTCAGCTACAAGGACCACAAGCTTGAGTAGGCACAAACCTGTATTTTTCTCTGTATAAGACAAGCTGCACCATCTTAACACTTTGCACAAGAAACTGGTCTCCGTATAAGCCAATCGCAACCAGGAGCATTAATCGAGCATTTTTCAAACGGACAAACAGCTTCCAGGGTTGCCAACCAACAAGCTTCCATGACAGAGTGGGGGATTGAAACTGGGCCTCCCCAATCTTCGTGAAACTCTGACCACTGCACTACAATACACCATGCATTTTTGGGGCGAGTATTTTGTGTGTGTGCCTGGAAGTCATTACTGACTTCTGGCAACCCCTGGTGGGGCTTGGACGTTTCAGAGAGGCGGCTTACTATTGTCTGCCCCTGCATCCCAGCCCTGGTATTCCTTGGAGAACACACCATGCATTTTGAAAAGCTCCTTTTAAGGGTTTTGATTGATCGTGGCCTTGAGGACCCAACGTTTAGTGGAAAGGAGGCACAAAAGTGTTTTAAATAAAAATAAATTCAGCAAGAGGCCAGTGCCACTGGGACAGCAAATGCTTCAGAGCTACTGCCACCACCCAATAGAAGTTCTGTTGAATGTTTTTAGCCCCACCAAAGGCCTCCTCTAGAAGGAGCAGGGGGGTCTCCTGAAATTGCAACTGGTCTTCAGACTTCGGAGATCACTTCCCTTGGAGGAAATGGCAGCTCCGGATGGAAAACTCTATGGCGTACCATAGATTCTAGGTGAAATCCCTCCTCAAACTCCCGCCTCTGCAGGGACTGCCCCTAAATCTCCAGGAACCTCCCAAGTGGGGGGTTAACAGCCTTAGACTTGCCGTACATTGTTTCAAGCCCACTCCACGCCTGCAGCAGAGTTCAGAGGACGGGTGGCACCAGAATAGGTATTTCTGAACATTGCCATACATTAAAAATGCAGCACACCAGCAAGGAAGATTTAATCTAACCCGCTCTCTCTTCTGCACAAGTTTCTCTGAAGGTGCACCACGAATGGCATTCTCCTATCTGCACCCTAAAGTATCCTCTTCTGCTTTGCTCTGTTAGGTACATTGTCCAGCCCTCAGTAACCTTTACAAGGCTCCTGCACGGTAGGCCAGTGGGGATGCAAAGCCAAGAGACAGCAGCACTAGGGTTGCTAACTCCAGGCTGGGAAACCGCCTGGAGAGGAGTTGTAATTCCAGATCTCCAGGCCCCACCTGGAAGTTGGCAACCCTACGCTGCAGGCCTCTATCGAGAGACATACACACACATCCATCCATCCTGATGCTCAAATTAGAGGCTTGGCGGCTCACACTCCCAGCAAACAGACCACACCAACGCTTTTGATCGCTCAGATTCCTTTCACGGCTGCATCTAAAATTCACACCAGCGGAATCTCGCCTTTGCAAAGTCAATGGGGAGAAAGAGGGCGAGAGCCCAGCTCAGCCCATTCAGCATTTCCCCGTGGGAGTAGTGCCAGCAGAGTGTTACTAATTCAGCCTCCACCAGCACACTGTCTCGGAGCAATACATGTTGTCACTACAAATGAATTCCTCTAATATTTTTTTCTCCCCCTCTCCCCCCCTTTTCGCAAGTTCCTTTCCGCGGCCTGTTTGTTCACTTTTCAGCTGGCCCAGAATAAAAAAGCAGGTTTAAGAGCTCGGGGATTCATGAATGAGATCAACAAAGCATGCTTCACAGCCAAGAGGGGGAGGAAAGTTTTTTAAAAAATCAATCACTAAACCCTGTCAGCATTTCAGTAGTGGAAGCGGCTGTATCGGTTTGAGGCTCTAAGGAGGCCGCGGTGCTGTCTGGTTCGGCCCCTCACGTTCATCACAAAGGGGGGCCGGGATTCCGTGACGGTCACACAGGTGCTCACCTGGGGCACAACTCACACACCCCTTCCCCAAGGATCGCTGGCGTCGTGGCTTCCCAAATTACGCCTCCCGTGTCTGCCCTCAGGGCACGGAAACAAGAGTCAGAGGTGGGGGAGGAAGAGTTGGGTGGAGGGGTTCCAGCTACATAAGAACATCAGAGAAGCCAATGTTGAATCAGGCCAATGGCCCATCTAGTCCAACACTCTGTCACACAGCGGCCAAAAATACCAGGTGCCATCAGGAGGTCCAGCAGTGGGGCCAGGACACCAGAAGCCCTCCCACTGCCGCCCCCATCCAGCACCAAGAACAGAGAGCATCACCTTGCCCCAGACTGAGAGTTCCTATTTATACCTTGTAGCTAATAGCCACTGATGGACTTCTGCTCCATATGTTTATCTAATTCCCTCTTGAAACTGTCCATGCTTGTAGCTGCCACCACCTCCTGTGGCAGTGAATTCCATGTGTTAATAACTCTTTGGGTGAAGAAGTACTTCCTTTTATCTGTTCTAACCCGACTGCTCAGCAATTTCATGGAGTGTCCACGAGTTCTGTGTATTGTGAGAAAGGGAGAAAAGTACTTCCTTCTCTACCTGCTCTATCCCATGCAAAGTCTTATAAACCTCGATCATGTCACCCCTCAGCCGTCGTTTCTCCAAGCTAAAGAGCCCCAAGCGTTTTAACCTTTCGTCACAGGGAAAGTGTTCCAACCCTTTTATCATTCTAGTTGCCCTTCTCTGCACTTTTTCCAGCCACACTGACTTCCCCGCGCTGTCACAAAACCGTGATAATATGGAGGAACCCCATTTTCTGACCAGACTAAGATGGAAGGGTGAGAAATAGGCGATCCTAGTTTCTCATCATGGAATGAGGTAAACCGAGGCAAAGGAGGCCAGAGCTCCTGGACAGTTAACATTTTAAGGCCATAAAATACAGTTTCTGAAACTGCTCTGTCCCCAGGAGGTTGAAGAGAAAAGTGAAGAGAAGAGATTGGATTTACACCCCGTCCTTCACTACTCGAAGGAGTCTCAGAGCTGCTTACATTTCCTTCCCCTTCCCCTCCCCACGACAGACACCCTGTGAGGTAGGTGAGGCTGAGAGAGCTCTTTCGAGAACTGCTTGTGAGAGAACAGCTCTGAAGGAACTTGTAACTGAACCAAAGTCCCACCAGCAGCTGCATGTGGAGGAGCGGGGAATTAAACCTGGTCCCTTCAAAACGATTTGCTGTGTGAACTTGAATCTGGTCGTGGACCATAATAAATTATTCATTCGTTCAAACCCGGTTCTCCCAGATTAGAGTCTGCGCTCCTAACTGCTACACCAAACTGGCTCTCTGGTTAACAGGATTCCTCAGCGAGAGGATTGGTCACAGCAGACAAGTTGCTTGCAAGGCAAAAGGTCACCTGTATTTACTTACTAGGTGCAAATGTACAGGTGTGGTCAAGTGAAGGAGCAGAGAGGGCAAAGAAGACCTGACTTAGCAGCCAAAAATGACCTGACTAGCAGCCACGTAAACCAAGGGTGCCAGGGGTCTTTTCGTAGAAAAAGAGCCGCAGGAGCTCATTAGCATATGGTATGCTAATGAGCTACTAGGCTATTAGCATATGCCACGCCCCCTGACATCACCAGAAGTGATGTCAGAAGGGGAAGCAAAATGGGGGGAGGCTTCGAAAGCCTCCCCTTCCCTTCTCCAGCTGGCCTGGGTGGGAGAGTGAAGAGAGAAGGGGTTTAAAAGTTTAAACCCCTTCTCACTAGAGTTGGGCCACAGAAGGAGGAAAGAGGAAAGGAAACAGAGAGAATAGAGAGAAGGAAAAAGGGAAAGAAAGAGAAGGAAAGAAGGAGGGAAACACGGAAAGGAGGAAAAAAGAGGAGAGAAGAAGGCAGGAAAGCGGAAAAGGAGAAAAGGAAAGGAGGGAATGAAAGAAATGAAGTCAATGGTGAAAACATAGGGTATATTCTGGGGGCTGGAGGGTAGGGGGTTTGAGGGAGAGACTCCAAACTCACAGGGTAGCTGTTGGACCCTCCCCCCAAGATACCCACCAAGTTTCAAGAACTTTGGACCAGGGGGTCCAATTCTATGGGCCCCCAAACAGGTTCCCCCTTCCCCTCCATTGTTCTCTATGGTGGAGAAAATGTTACTTTTTTCCTACGGTGCTGTTAGTAGCTCTGGGGGAGAGGGGGTTTGAGGGAGAGGCTCCAAATTTTCAGGGTAGATTCGGGAGCCTCTCCCCACATAAACTCCCACGTCTCAAAGCCATTGGACCAATGGGCCTAATTCTATGGGCACCCAAACAGGTTACCCCCATTACCTCCATTGTTTCCAATGGGGAAACCCAGCCAGCCGCACTTAAGGCAGGCAAGCAGTCAGACTCTCCCAGAGAATCTCAGGGAAAGTGAACTGTCTTGGGAGGTGCTTGTTTGCCGTGAGAACAAGTGGCACACTCCAGAACAAGTGGCACTGTGGCAGTGCAAGCATGCCACAATGCCACACAGAAACCCTAAAAGACCAAAAGGAATATCATTTATACATGCATAAATTGATGGTGCAACCATCAATAGCCCATAGGATATAATGGCCCGTAGGATATAATGGGGCTGAAATTGACATTCGGCTGGCCAAAAGACTCCCGAAACTGACATGCGGGAGCCTTTCCGCCCTCTGAAGCTGCCGGAGCTGTGCTCCTGTGCGCTCCCTCCACCTTAGAACACTTCCCAGAATCCTCTGGGGCAGCTGCACCCATATGGAACAAGACCCCGGAAGTTAGAAAGCTTAACAGTCACCACCCTTGGAGTCTTTTTCTCCAAGTTCTGTCCCCCATACCTATTCTAGTGACTTTACTCCATTTAACAGCCATTCCTTTTCCTCAGGGAACTGGGGGTCAATGGGGAACAGGGAGGGCCCCCCAGCACCGGACATTCATGAACCTACAATTCCCCACAATCTTTGTGGAAGAAAGCAAGGACTGCTATATATTGACATAGGTCTGCGATGGGGGTGGAAAGTGCTACTTACAGCAATCCTATAGGGTTTTCAAGGCACAAGATGATAATGAAGAAGAGGAGATTAGATTTATACCCCGCCCTTCACTCAAGAGTCTCGGAGCGGCTTACAAACTCCTTTCCCTTCCTGTCCCTGCAACAGACACCCTGTGAGGTAGGCAGGGCTGAGAGAGCTCAGAGAAAAGTGCTCTGGAGAGAACAGCTCTGACAGAACTGTGGCTTGCCCAAGGTCACCCACCTCGCTGCATGTGGAGGAGTGGGGAATCGAACCCGGCTCTCCCAGATTAGAGTCCACGCTCCTAACCACTACACCAAACTGGCTCTCAGCAAAGGTGGTTTGCCATCACCCGCCTCTGCATAGCAACCGTGGCCTTCCTCGGTGGTCTCTCGTCCACCTGCTGACCACGGCTGACCCTGCTTATCTTCCGAGATCTGCCCAGGTCAAGTCAGACCGGTCTGCAGACTCCACATTCTCACATTCTGGTGCTTCGCTCTCTTAAACCTGTGCCCCATCTAACTCACCAATTGCTGCCTTCACTGAAAACAACCCTCCAATCCCCAGCATTAGGGTTCCCAAGTACTTACCGTCTGCGGGCGGGGGACGAATGCTCCCCGGCTGGACCAGTCTTCCTGGTAACACACCATGCCGTCGCCAGGAAGTGATGCCAGGTGACGCTCTGGTAATGGGGCTGAAAACTCGATGGTACCATCGAGTTTCCAGCCCCATTGCCAGAGCGTCGCCTACCATCCCTTTCTGGTGATGGCATGGTGCTCCGCGCCTCTCCTTCCCCTGGGGATGGTCCTGCAAGGACACACCCATCCCCCGCCGGCACGCGGTAAGTTCTTGGGAAGCCTACCCAGCATGCCGCCACCCCCCCCTCCCCAAGACCACCCCCATCCGGGCGGATTAGCACAAGCAAGTACCAGCCCAGCGCAGGTGCTGAGGTGAGGCGAAGGAGTCGGAACTGCGGTCCAGCACGTGCCCCGTGTAGAAGCAGGAACGGTTGACGTCCTCTCGATGGCGGCTCAGGTCCTCCCCAATCTCCTCTACCCAGAAACCCGGGGCCAAAAACTGCATGTTCGGGTGAAGGTTCAAGTAGAGGTCAGAGCCTTGATGGGGACCAAGACCTGAAGGAAGGCGGATCAGCAGGGCCGCCGCTTCCTTCTCCTCCTCCTCCTCCGGCTGGGGAAATACCGAGCGGCGTCTCCGGGTCTCCTCCAAGGTGCTGTTTTTGGCGCGCAGCAAACGGATCCTGTCCAAAGGGACGTGTTCTGGGATCACCACCGTCAGCTCCGCACCGGCTGTGAAGGCGCAAGAGACGAGGGGAAAAGGGGTCAGCAACCAAGGAAGGCACCACCGAGATTCTCATTTTTACATTGTTTTACTTCGTTTATACCTCATCTTTCTCCTCAACGGGGAACTAAAGCGGCTTATATCATTCTCCTCTCCACCGTTTTATCCTCCCAACAGTCCTGCGAGGTAGGTCGGGCTGAGAATGTGCGACAGCCCCGAGGTCAACCTACAACCTTTCAAGAGAGTGGGGATTCGAACCCTAATCCAACACTCTAACCATTACACCATGCTGGGCTCTCAATAAAACCCCAGTGCCCCTAGTCCCAGACTAGGAAACACAAACTAGCCTGTTCTCCCTACTCAACAGGCAGGGTTTACTTTGAGCCAGGCCTCACCTGAGCCGACCAGTAGAACAAGCTCTCAAAGCCAGATGCCCTGACTGAAGCGTATAAGAAAAGACTGCCTCTGAACATGTGCAGGATGCATTTCCCTCCCAGCCACGTAAACACAGTCCATGGTGATTCACCTGGGATGAAACAGCAGAGCTCTCTGAATGCAAGCACTGTTCCCAGTACAGCCCTTATAAATACAATTTATACCAGGGCTATTCTGGGGCAGGAACGCAAAGGAACGGAGTTCCGGCTGGCTCCTGAGTTGGCCACGCCCAGCAGGAACTCATTACCATAACAGGCCACACCCAACAGCAGAAACTCGTTAGGATTGGCTACATTAGGGGCGTGTGGCCTAACATGCAAAGGAGTTCCTGCTACCAAAAAAGCCCTGGGTTTTGACAACAAAAAAGATCAACAGAATAAGAAGCAAAAGGTGGGTGTGGCTGGATGACCACACTTCTGGTAACATGGGGTGTGTGACCTAATATGCTAATGAGCTGTGCTATCAGGGGTGTGGCCTAATATGCTAATGAGTTTCTGCTGCTGGGTGTGGCCTATTATGCTAATGCGTTCCTGCTGGGCTTTTTCTACAAAAAGAGCCCTGATTTATACTAAATATTATTTAGATACAGCTTAGTTCTTTGCTAGACCGAAATGGAGGTGTGGGGATTGAAACCTGCTTAGTAGTTATACCCCTCTGATTCTCTCAGACACCTTCCTCACATAACAGGAACCACTCTGCACGTGCTCAAAGTCAATCCCTTCATCAGAGGCACAGATAATCCTAAACAGATTTAGGGCTACACCTTTCTGCTTCAAAAGGAGGGAAAAGCAGGTCCAAATGTACATGTGTGTGTGTATACACATCCCTGGAGAAACAGAACCTACATGTGTGAACAGCCCATCCAGAGACCTGCCACCATCCGCAGTACCGGAACTCCAACCAATATCTCTGCAAAAGCACTGCACATCCACAGAACCTGCTCCAGAGACTCTGCAGACAGATTCCACAGGCAAGCAAACTGTAGGGGCGAACCAGCATCATCGGAGTTCTCACACCTGCACCACTTCTTTCTGCAAAGGGCCCACGTCCCACAGCCAGACCCACACAAAACCCAGCCTCCCTTCCCTTCCCATGCAGACAAAACCGGGGCGGTGTAGTGGTGCAAGTGTCTGACTGGATCCGGGAGAGAGAGAGCCGGGTTCAAATCCCCACTCTGCCACGGAAGCAGTCAACAGACTCTCAGCCTGGGCTGTTGTGAGGATAAAATAGAGGAGGGGGGGGAGTGCTGTATGTCACTTTAGGCCCCCACTGGGAAGAAAAGTGGGGGTGTTAATGAAGTAAAAGAAGAAGAACAGGCAGCAGATGTACAAAACCTAAGCCCAAGCATTGGCACAGCTTGATGGGAACCAGAGGCAGCATTTATTTATTTATTGTTTCTGTTTGTACCCCACCTTGCTGGACACGCCGGCTCAAGGCGGCTAACAAGATTAAAATTAGGGCTTTTTTTGTAGAAGAAGCCCAGTAGGAACTCATTAGCATAACAGGCCACACCCAACAGGGACCTATTAGCATCTTAGGCCACACCTCGGACAGCACAGCTCATCAGCATATTAGGCCACACCCCCATGTTACCAGAAGTGTGGTCATCCAGCCGCACCCACCTTTTGCTTCTAATTCTGTTTACCTTGTTTGTTGTCAAAACCCAGGGCTTTTTTTGGAGCAGGAACTCCTTTGCATGTTAGGCCACACAGCCCTAATAAAGCCAATCTTAACGGGTCTCTGCTGTTGGGTGTGGCCTGTTATGGTAATGAGTTCCTGCTGGGCGTGGCCAACTCGGGAGCCAGACAGAACTCCGTTCCTGTGCGTTCCTGCCCCAAAATAGCCCTGATTAAAATATCATAAAACAATCCAGAGTTAAAACACTTAAAAAAAATACAACACAAAGTTAAACAACATCAATTTACAGATAGAGACAAGCAAACAATGGCGGTGTCCCAAATCAACCCAATGGCAGAGGCAGCATCCAACAGAGTCAAATGATAACGGGGTTCCAAATCAACCCGATGCTAGAAATAGCAGCCAGCAGGGTCCCAGGCCAGAAGATGTTCCGGGGCACATTCATCAGTGGCGGCTCCTAACCGAAAGCCTGGTGGAAGAGCTCCGTTTTACCCCCAAAAAAACCACACCTACCCTTCCAAGCAGATACAATCAGCACACACAGATGGCTGCTGTGTACATTATAACACACGGATCAATTCAGGTGGGCGGCCGTACAACAGAACAAAGCAACAGAACAAAGTTTGAGGCCAGTGGCACCTTGAAGACCAGCAAAGTTTAATTCTGGGTATATGAACGCTTCTACCCAGAATTTAACTCTGTTGGTCTTAAGGGTGCCACTGGGCTCAAACTTTATTCTAACATGCACTTTTTCAAAAATAAAGAACGTCAAGCCTTTTTTTGTTGAAAAAGCCCAGCAAGAACTCATTAATATAACAGGCCACACCCAACAGCAGGAACTTATCAGCATATTAGGCCACACCCCCATATTGCCAGAAGTGTGGTCATCCAGCCACACCCACCTTTTGCTTCTTATTTTGTTTACCTTGTTTGTTGTCAAAACCCAGGGCTTTTTTGGTAGCAGGAACTCCTTTGCATGTTAGGCCACACACCCCTATAGTAACCAATCGTAATGAGTTCCTGCTGTTGGGTGTGACCTATTATGCTAATGAGTTCCTGCTCAGCGTGGCCAACTTGGGAGTCAGACGGAACTCCGTTCCTATGCGTTCCTGCCCAAAAATAACCCTGAAGAATGTACTTCAAAGATTGCTCCTTACTATAAAGATCGCTAGTCCACAGACCAAAACACTTCTCTCATTGGTCACCCAGACCCCAATCAGCAAGCTCCTCAGTCCAGATCTCACACATTCAAGAGAGTATACTTGGGTATACACCTCTGAATACTAGTTGGAAACGGGAACAGACCTAGTCATAAGCTTCCCAGAACTATTTGGATGATCACTGCTGGAAACAAGAAACTGGATTAGGCTGCACCTTCCTTGACCTGGTCCAGAACAGGCCCTGTACAAGTTCTTGAACCAAGCTCACTGTGCACTGAACCTGGACTCCCGATTCCTTCTTTGGTCAACTGTTTTGCTCCACCCAATTCTAGAGCAGTCATCCAACCTGTAAAACGCAAGGGAACTACGCTACTCGGAGAGACACTAGCCACTCACATGCAAGACATGAACCCTGTGGTTGGTCTGCGTCTCTGCACTCAGAGGTATACTTCCTCGGAACAGGGAGGCTCTATTTTAGCCCCTAGGTCCAATAGACTTGTCATTTTCATGAACCTGTCAAATCCTACACCTACCTCCGAAGTATTACCAGATTAGCCGGTTAAAATATAGGACCTTGCAGAGTGAGGCCCTGGGAAATACTGGGCAGCCCCATGGCCTTCCTCCTCTAGCTTCCCCCCTGCCCTACAGTGAGAGAAAACACCGCCTCTCTCCCTGCTCTTTAGAACGACTTTTCCTCCTCTGCAAAGCCAGAAACGGAGAGGAGAGGAAGAGAGGAAGATCCAAAGGAAACACTGGAGCTTTTTTTTTTTCCTCTTTTTGCAATAAAACGAGTTTATGTTTACAGAAAAACACACAGATACCTCCGCACGGAGAGCAGCATGAAGCATCCTGTTTGGCCGGATCAATGAGAAAACTGTGCACGAAGCAAAAAAAAAAAAAAAAGGACAGAGAAGCAGAGGGCAAGGGAGCGAAGGCGAGCCGCTGGCCTTCCAGGAAAGAAAAAAAAATAAAACCCGTGCAACAAGAACAGCCTCGAAAGATGCCAGGAATGAAGAATAGACAAGGCTGGAAACAGATACATCCTTGCGGATAAGGAAAACTGGGAGACCGGCCATGAAAGTGAAAAGGGGTGGGTGGGCGAGGAGCAATATACAATTTGCATTGGCAAACTTTTGCTCGGAGAGGAGGCGGGGGGGGGAGAGAGAGAGAGAGAGAGAGTTTGGCTCCCCCAGTTCCTGCGTCCCAATCTGCTACATGCACGTACTCTGCAACCAGCAACAATCCCACCTCTCTCTCTCCCACCACCCAAGGTGTCCAGCCCGTTCGGGTCCTGGAAGGCTGGGGGAAAGAGGAGAAAGAGGAGAAAGGGGGAGAGCGAGAGAAACAAACCCCTTACCTGTGTTGATGCTCGGTCCCCAAAGCAGCAGCATAATGGGAAAGGGAAGAGGGAGGAAAAAGCTTTGAAACATTTTATTGCAGTCCAGGGGCCCCGGCAGCTGGGCTGTGCGATGCAGGGAGGAGGAGGAGGTGGAGGAGGAGGAGGAGGAGGGAAGCGAAGGGCCGGGGATGGCAACAGCGGCCGCAACAGCTGGAGATCCCGAGTTGCAGCGAAGCCCTCCCAGACTTTGGAAAATTAATTAGCGCAGCAGACAAACTCAACGTGCTTTACAGAAAGGGGGGAAAGGGGAGGGGGGGGAAGCGAGACAGCCTTCCCCTCCCTTTCCAGCCGCAGGTGCTGATTGGAGCTTAACCTCCCGGGGCTACACCTCCTGCCCGCCGATTGGTCGTCGGAATTAACACACTCGGGTAAATAGCTTGGGTTGTAAAAGGAGAAGCGGTACACGTGGGTTGCGGGCGAAGGGAAGGGAAGGGAAGGGGGGCGGGCGCCAGGTGGCGCTAGAGAGACAGGTGGCTCGGCAGCATCGGCCGCAGGGCTCCAGGTGGGTCCAGGTGAGCAGCCGGAAGCGACGGAAGAAAGTTGGAGAGTCCAGGGGGCGCCTTTAATTCTCACCGCCGGGCAGGTTCCTGTGCCTTTAAGCCTCTTTAAAAGAACGCCTTCGTTGGCCTGACGATGCAGGGATCGCTTTTCCTGGCACGGAGCTCACGGTGGGGAAAAGCTTTACCTGTTGAACGTCTGCCTTTCAGGCTGATGCTGATGTCTTGAGCGCAGGGCCAGGAAAAGCGAATTGGCTGGGGGCCCCGCGTGTAGACACACACACACACACACACACACACAACAAAAGCTTTACCTGCTGAACTCCAACATGCCAACTGGAAAATGCCAGGAAGATGGGCAACTGCAGGAGTGGTGCAGGGATACAGAAACGGAGGATGCCAGCACCCAGGATCCAGTTTGCTCATCTCCAGACCAATGTTCTCTCTGAGCTGTGGAGTCTTGTGAGCAAAAATCCTACTTTGTGAGCTACTGGCATTAAAGTTGTGAGCGAGCGACTTGTAAAGGTAAAGGTTCCCTTGCTCAAAAGCCAGTCAAATCAGACTCTAGGGCTGCGGTGCTCATCTCCGTTTCAAAGCCGAAGAGCCAGCGCTGTCCGAAGACGTTTCCGTGGTCATGTGGCCGGCATGACTAAACACCAAGGCGCACGGAATGCTGTTACCTTCCCACCGAAGCGGTACCTATTTATCTACTTGCAATTTCTTGCTTTCGAACTGCTAGGTTGGCAGGAGCTGGGACTAGAGACGGGAGCTCACTCCGTCATGCGGCACTCTCGGGTCTCGAACTGCTGAACTACTGACCTTCCACAGCCTGCAGTTCAGCGTCTTAACCACTTGAGCCACCGCAGCTCCGACTTGACTACTGCATAAATTAGTTTGCTCTGGCACCATCCTTCCCAAGCTAAGACAAAAATGTGTGAGCCGGAGGCTAAAAAACTGTGAGCTAGCTCACACTAACCCAGCTTAGAGGGACACACTGCCAGTCCAGACTGCAGAGGCCAGTTCCCCTGGACAAAATGGATGCTTTGGAAGGTGAACTGTGTAGGGCATTGTACCCCACTGAGGTCCCTGTCCTCCCCAGACTCAGTTTCCAAATTTCCAAGAGTTTCCCAACCTGGATCTGGCTGCCCTACCCCCTACCCCACTGCTGGGGGGGGGGCTGACAACTGTAACAGAAATTCAGCAAAAATATGCCTTTCAAAGCTTAAGAAATGAGGGCAGGGCTCAGAGGCAGAAGGTCCCAGGTTCAATCCCTGGCGTCTTGTATTAAGAAGGATCAGGTAGAAGGTGATGTGAAAGTCCTCTCCCTGAAACCCTGGAGAGCTGTCGCCGGTCTGAGTAGACAAGACTGACCACTAATCTGACTCAGGTTCATTTGGAAAGGGAGCTGTGGCTCAGTGGTAGAGCCTCTGCTTGGCATGCAGAAGGTCCCAGGTTCAATCCCCGGCATCTCCAGATAGAAGGACCAGGCAGTAGATGATGTGAAATGACTCGCACCTGATTACTTGGAGACCGGCTGCCAGTCGGAGCAGAAAATACTGACCTTGATGGCCCAAGCTTGGCATAGTGGTTAAGAGTGCAGACTCTAATCTAGGAGAATCGAGCTTGATTCCCCACGCCTCAACATGCAGCCGCTGGTGTGACCTTGGGTCAGTCACAAGTTCTTTCAGAGCTGTTCTTTCAAAAGCAGTTCTCGAAAGAGCTCTCTCAGCCCCACCTACCTCACAAGGGTGTCTGTTGTGGGGACCAGAAGGGAAAGGAGATTGTAAGCTGCTCTGAGACTCCTTTGGGTAGTGGTGGGGTATAAATCCAATATCATCTTCTTCTTCAATGTTCTGGTTCAATATTCAAAACATACGAGTTGTATTGGATCAAACCTCCAGCATCCTCTTTCCCATAATAACCAGTCGGATGCCCTGGAAAGCCTGCAGATGCACAGTGGCCAAAGAAACTGGTATTCACAGGTATACTGCCTCTGAACATGGAGGCTTACAGCCACTGTTGGACCTATCCTTTTGAAGCTATCTAAGATACAGGACATTACCAGGGCTATTTTTGGGCAGGAACGCACAGGAACAGAGTTCCGGCTGGCTCCCGAGTTGGCCACGCCCAGCCGGAACTCATTAGCATAATAGGCCACACCCAACGGCAGAAACTCATTACGATTGGCTACATTGGGGGGGGTGTGGCCTAACATGCAAAGGAGTTCCTGCTCCAAAAAAAAAGCCCTGGGTTTTGACAACAAACAAGGTAAACAGAGTAAGAAGCACAAGGTGGGTGTGGCTGGATGACCGCACTTCTGGCAACATGGGGGTGTGGCCTGTTATGTTCCTGCTGTTGGGTGTGGCCTATTATGCTAATGAGTTCCTGCTGGGCTTTTTCTACAAAAAAGCCCTGGACATTACTAAGTTTCATGGTAGTGAATGCCTCAAATTAATTGTCCGCCATACAAAGAAGTACTTCATTTTTTTCCTGCCCATCAGCATCACTGGCCACTCCTCAGCTGGGAGGAGGAGAAAAAGTTCATCCTTCTCTGTTTTCCCCATCCCGTGCATCGTTTTATCAACCGCTCTTGTGTTTCCCCTTCTTCCTCTGTTTTTTCTCTGAACCGAAAAGCCCCCAGCTTCTTGGCCTTTCCCCAGGCAGACTAAAGGTGCCTGAGCCCCCGTAACCCTCTCAATAGCCTTGTTCAGGGCTTTTTTTGTAGAAAAAACCCAGCAGGAACTCATTAGCATAATAGGCCACCCCCAACAGCAGAAACTCATTAGCATATTAGGCCACACCCCTGACAGCACAGCTCATTAGCATATTAAGCCACACACCCCATGTTACCAGAAGTGTGGTCATCCAGCCACACCCACCTTTTGCTTCTTATTCTGTTGACTTTGTTTGTTGTCCAAACCCAGGGCTTTTTTTTGTAGCAGGAGCTCCTTTGCATGTTAGGCCACACACCCCTAATGTAGCCAGTCCTGATGAGTTCTTGCTGTTGGGTGTGGCCTATTATGCTAATGAGTTCCTGCTGGGCGTGGCCAACTCGGGAGCCAGCCGGAACTCCGCTTCTGTGTGTTCCTGCCCCAAAATAGCCCTGGCCTTGTCTGCCCTTTTCCCAGCACAGCAGCACACCTGTTGGAGACGGGGTGACCGGAACTGCAGGCCGCATTCCAAGAGTGCCCGCAGCACAAATCTATACAAAGGTGTCGTGATAGAGGCAGCTTTGTTTGCAGTCCCTTTCCTAATAACCCCTGGCGCACGGTCTGCTATTTTCGACACTGCTGCATGCTCAATCGATATCTTCGTTGCTCTGTCTGACCCTAAGATCCCTTTCTCAGTTAATGCCGCTCAGTTCAGACCCTGCCAGTGCAGATGTGATCTTAGGATGTGACTGACTGGAGTGATCTTAGGATGTGACTGACTTCTGAGTAAGCGTGCATTAGATTGCGATCCATGTTGGCTATCAGTCCAGACTTGGAGCTGAACGGGACACCCTGTTCCCATCCGTGCTGAATGTTCAGACTGGCCATTCAGCCAACAACTCCTGGCCTTCAACCTTGGGGATTCTTCTGTTCCTTCCCTGTCTGTGCTGATCTGCTCCTCCTTCCTTTTAGCTCCCTTCCTGTGCAATGGGAAGTTTTCAGATACAGCCCTTAGATATATTCCTACTTGGCCACATTCAGTCTCTTACCCTTGTCCATTTATTTATTTTACAAAATGTATATCCCACCTTTCTGCCCTCCCAAGGGCCACCGAGGCAGCTAACAGATTAAAACGCAGACAACAGAATCACATTTCAACACCACTAAGAGCAACCAGAACAGCAACTCATCATTAAAACAATTAAAACCAGAGCTAAAGCACATACAAAGACATAAAAACAATCCAAACAATGTTTGATACTCTTGATAATCTTTAGTTACCAGCGTTGTACCCTTGATACTCTTTAGCTACCAGTGTTGTACCCTTATACCCATGAGGAGACAAGACTCTCTGGAAGAAGAAAAGGTGATTGGAGTTATACCCCGCCCTTCTCTACCCAAAGGAGTCTCAGAGTGGTTCACAATCTCCTTTCCCTTCCTCTCCCCACAACAGACACCCTGTGAGGTAGGTGGGGCTGAGAGAGCTCTTTCAAGGGTTGCCCTTGAGAGAACAGCTCTGAGAGAACTTGTGACTGGCCCAAGGTTACACCAGCAGCTGTATGCAGAGGACTGAGGAATCAAACCTGGTTGTCCCAGATTAGAGTCTGCAATCCTAACAACTACACTAAACTGGCTCTCAAAAAAAAAAAGAAAAGAAAAGAAAAGAATGCTAGAAAAAGTTGAAGACGGCAGGAGAAGGGGAAGATCCAGTGTGGGCTGGGTTGACTCAGTGAAGGAACTCACAGCCTTCAGTTTTCAAGACCCGAGCGAGGCTGTTAAGAACAGGACATTTTGGAGGTCATTAATTCATGGGGTCGCCGTGAGCAGTGTTCCCTCTAAGCTGAGTTAGTGTGAGCACATTTTTGCCTTTGCTCAGGAAGGATGGCTCCAGAGCAGGCTAATGGATGCCGGAGCCAAATCGCTCGCTCACAACTTGAAGGCCGGTAGCTCACAAAGTAGAATTTTTGCTCACAAGACTTCGCAGCTTAGAGGGAGCATTGGCCATGAGCAGGGCTTTTTTTGTAGAAAAAGCCCAGCAGGAACTCATGAGCATAATAGGCCACACCCAACAGCAGAAACTCATTAGTATATTAGGCCACACCCCTGACAGCACAGCTCATTAGCATATTAAGCCACACCCCGTGTTACCAGAAGTGTGGTCATCCAGCCACACCCACCTTTTGCTTCTTATTCTGTCTACCTTGTTTGTTGTCAAAACCTCAGGGCATTTTTTGGAGCAGGAATTCCTTTGCATGTTAGGCCACACAGCACTAATGCAGCCAATCCTAATGAGTTTCTGCTGTTGGGTGTGGCCTGTTATGCTACTGAGTTCCTGCTGGGCGTGGCCAACCCAGGAGCCAGCCAGAACTCCATTCCTGTGCATTCCTGCCCAAAAATAGCCCTGGCCATGAGCAACTTGATAGCACGTAATATACACACTTTGTACCCTCATCTGAGCAGGTTTCTGCTACTTTCCTGCTAGGAATTGTCTAGAGGGCGAAAAGCTCTTCATCCTGTCCTTATTCCGTTTTTATTTCTGGGAGGTTTTTTTGGTTGTCGTTTATTGCTATTCTAAATAGTGGAGGAAGCCAAGTTTTGCAACCTCTCTTGCAAAATTAATAACCCTTCCGAGACATCAGACATATGTTAACAACATCCTTTGTAAGCATCACTTTGGCTCTCGGCCTGGAAACCAGGGGTTAACTTGAATGCCGATCCAAGTCCTTTCCTCATCTACATCCTCTCACCTCCTCCAGATAGCCTGTTGTCTCAAGGGGATATCTAGTTCTTAGTTCTCCTTGTAGTAGGGGAGCTTGTGATAACCGATTGACTGAGCTGCTGAGCATGGAATGTTGGTAAACATTCCCAGCTGTCAAGGGACAAAGAGCTGAAATGTTTGCAGTCCGATTTCTGCGAGGGAAAGGAAGCCATCGGTCTGACCGCGATTCAAACCTCCCAGGGACCCAGGAAACAATAGTGAGGACTACGAACTTGCAAAAACAAATCCCAGGGAGTAGAGATAAGACAAGGCCAGCTGAATGGAGTATGCAAAGTATGCAACCTGCTAGGAAACAGAAACTCAAAAAAGTGAAGATGAAAAAGGCTTGAGGAAAAAGGGCTAAAGAACTGGGTCAAAAAGTGGCAAAAAAGAGGGGTTAGATGGGGTTTCAATTCTAAATAATGATTCGAGCTTACCAGGCCAGTTCTTTGGCTGCGGGCTTCCACTTTTCAGTGTATGGGATATCAAACACATATGGAGTTGTGTCTTCTTGTGTTTTAACTGCTGCAAGTTAGCTCTTCCTAGCCAACCAAGTTCCCCATTTTCTCAATAGCAATAAAGCTACAGAATTGGCCTGGGTCACAGCATTCCTCAATGTACCGTTATCTGACATTATTCAAGAATCGGGTCGGTGCAGAAACGTTAATCTATTTTGATTACAGTGCCACACAACCTCCAACCCAAGCAAAGTTTCGGAAAGGTGTTCTCCCAGTCTAACCCATGCCTGTATAAGAACGTCTCTGAAGATGTCATTAATAGGCGAAACAGTGAACAAAGCTGTTCTCTGTAACAAAGAAAGCTTTGAGACTTACAAAACAAACCTCCGTTTTATCTTCCACTGCTTGAAAATTTACGTGATGTTAATCATCCTGCCAATAAAACCAAAGAGCATAGTTTGATTTTTTCCCCCCTCAAAAATAAATCAGTACCCGTTCAGGTGATTATGTGAATATACCCCACTGTTTTTAGTTCCCCGCATTTGCCAACTGGATTAACAAGAGGACAAAAGAGTTTGGTATTCATCTCAAGAGGAAACAGGAGGTTGCCCCCACAGTAGAGAGACATTATAATAAAAAGTAGAGACATCACCCTGCCAACAAAAGTCCGTATGGTCAAAGCGATGGTATTCCCAGAAGAAATGTATGGCTGCAAAAGTTGGACCATAAGGAAGACCGAGCGCCGAAGAACAGATGCTTTCAAATTATGGTGCTGGAGAAGACTCTCGAGAGTCCCTTGGACTGCAAGGAGATCAAATCAGTCAATCCTAAAGGAAATCAACCCTGACTGTTCCCTGGAAGGCCAGGGACTGAAGCTGAAGCTCAAATACTTTGGCCACCAAATGAGAAGGGAGCCCTCACTGGAGAAGAAGTCCCTGATGCTGGGAAAGACTGAAGGTCATAGAAGAAGGGGACGGCAAAGGATGAGATGGTTAGACAGTGTCACCAATGCAACAAACATGAAATCGAGCAAACTCTGGAGGACGATGGAGGACAGGAGGACCTGGCGTGATCTGGTCCATGGGGTTGCGAAGAGTCGGACTCGACTGTGCAACTGAACAACAACAACAGAGAGACCCATGAAGAGGCTCCTGTATCAGCTGCACCCACTAACACGTATGAACACACATGAAGCTGCCTTATACTGAATCAGACGCTCTGTCCATCAGCCAAGATCAGAATTGTCTACTCAGACTGGCAGCTGCTCTCCAGGATCTCAGGCGAAGTTCTTCTGCATCACCTGCTGCCTGGTCCTTTTAACTGGAGATGCCGGGGATCGAACCTGGGACCTTCCGCATGCAAAGCAGAGGCTGTTCCCCTGAGCCACAGCTTTGTGCCTCCCCTCCAGTAACTCAATGGATACAGCAAGGCCGTAGCCAGGATTTTTGACTTGGGGGGCATTTAAATAAGTTTGGGGGCACTGTGTCAGGAACAAGGAGAGAGTAAAAGTTTTAAAAAGTGATTAGAGAGGGGCTAGCCGGAGGTACGCTGCCAGCAAGCAGGGCAGGGTGACAGCTCAGCTCGGCGTGGCCATGGTTCATATGAAAAATAAAATAAACCAGCTGGATGGGAAGCCAGGGGGCAAGGCCGGTAAGTCAGGGGGCCTGACCCCGAGATGCCCCACGGTAGCTACAGGCCTGGGATAAAGTCGGAAATTTGATCATCTCAGAGCACCCAGCTCCCCAGACGAGGTCTGAGAAACCCAACTGGGCCTAAAACACACACAAAATCCTGGATCAGATCCTTCATCTGGTATAAGAAGGCCCTGCTTGATACGCTGAGACCAGTATGTGGTCTATCGAGTCATAAAGGATCTTCCGTCTGCATGTCTCTGTAAACAAGGAAGTGTCTCATCTTTAGACGTCTAAGCCAATGTGTTCCTAACTGTCGTGGTTATAGCTCAGCTGCGGGAAGTACAGTGATTGTTTTGTTTGGGATTAAAGAAGTCTGCTTATAGTCATGGGTCCCCTTTTTGCTGTTCGTCCCCCCAACGAGGTCAGGTTGGAGCCTGCAGTTAGATTTGCTCAATGCAAGGGGCAGACATCCGGCCAAAGTTCAGACGACGAAGGATTTCGCTCTCGTGACTTTTTGGAATGTCTGAGCGTTTCGTCAGGAATCTTCCGATCTTCCCATGTTTCCAGTACCCAATCAGAAAGGTATTGTCTAGAATGGTCCTTCTGTATTATCACATGTATGATCTTCTGGGCATTTTAAATAAAATATTGTGTTATCAGACAAATATGTGCCTGGAACCCTTCAGCCGAGAATTGCTCTCAAAACAGCTGCACTGCAGGAACACATTTGTAACTACAGATTTTAAACTAGTATGGAATGAAACTGGATTTTCCCCTTTTCGGGCTGCCAGTTGCAGGTTGGGAAATTCCTGGAGATTTGAGGGTGGAACCTGAGGAGGGCGGAGTTTGGGGAGGGAAGACCTCAGCAGGGTATAATGCCATAGAGGCCTCCCTCCAAAGCTGATCTTAGAATCATAGAATCATAGAATGTTAGAGTCAGAAGGGACCTTGCAGGTCATCTAGTCCAACAACCCCCTGTACTCTGCTGGAGCACAGCCAAAAGATAGCCCTACAACATCCCCGAAAGATGGTCGTCCAGCCTCTGCTTGAAAAGGTCCAGCGAAGGAGCATCCACCACCTCCCGAGGCAGTCTGTTCCACAGCTCAACCACTCCTACAATTAGAAAGTTTCTCCTGATATTTAGCCGGTAACGACTCCCTTGTAATTTCCACCCATTAGACCTAGTCTTGCAATCCGGAGCAAGAGAGAATAGATCTGCTCCATCTTCTATGTGACAGCCCTTCAAATACTTGAAGACTGCCATCATGTCCCCTCTAAGCCTTCTCTTTCCCAGGCTAAACATACCCAACTCTTTCAGCCTTTCCTTGTAAGACTTGGATTCCAACCCTCTCACCATCCTGGTTGCCTTCTGGACACGCTCGAGCTTGTCAACATCCAGGGGTCTTTTTTGGGGAGAGCGCACCGGAGTGCAGCTCCGGCAGCTCAGGAGCCAAGCCCCGCCCCCAGCCAGAGTCCCTGGAGCCTTTCAGGCAGCCGAATGTCAGTTTCAGCTCCATTATATCCTATGGGCCATAGATACTTGTTTCCCACCATAAAGAACAATGGAGGGAATGGGGGCAACCTGTCTGGGGGCCCATAGAATTGGACCCCCTAATCCACTGTTTTTTAAACTTGGTGAGTGTCTTGGGGAGAGGTTCCATAAGCTACCCTGTGAGTTTGGAGCCTCTCCCTCAAACCCCCTCTCCTCCAGCCCCCAGAATATACCCTATGTTTTCACCATTGACTTCAATGGCCCATAGGATATAATGAGGCCAAATTGCAGCCAAATTTCTTTCATTCCCTCCTTTCCTTCTCTCTTTTTCCTCTTTCCCTCCTTCTTCTCTTCTCTCTTTCTTTCTTTCCCACCTTCTTCTCTTCTCTTTTTTCCTCCTTTCCCTGTTTCCCTCCTTCTTCCCTCTCTTTCTTTCCCTCTTCCTTTCCTTCTCTTTCTTTCCCTCTTTCCTTCTCTCTACTCTCTCTCTTTCCTTCCCTCTTTCCTCCTTCTGTGGCCCAACTCTCATGAGAAGGAGTTTAAACTTTAAACCCCTTCTCTCTTAGCTCCCCCACCCAGGCCAGCTGGGGAAGGGAAGGGGAGGCTTTTGAAGATGCCTCCCCCGCTTTTGCTTCCCCTTCTGACATCACTTCCGGTGATGTCAGGGGGCGTGGCATATGCTAATAGCCTAATAGCTTATTAGCATACCATATGCTAATGAGCTCCTGCAGCTGTTTTTCTACGAAAAGACCCCTGTCAACATCCTTCTTAAAATGTGGAGCCCAAAACTGGACATAGTACTCCAGGGGAGACCTGACCATAGCAGAATAGAGTGGAACTACCACCTCCCGTGATCCGGACATAATGCTTCTGTTAATGTATCCTAAGATTGCATTGGCTTTCTTCGCAGTCACATCGCACTTCAGGTTCATGTTGATCTTTTGATCAACCAGAACACCTAGATCCCTTCCACATGTGCTGCTGTCAAGCCAAGTCCCTCCCATTCTATATCTGTGCCAGTGATTTTTTTGTACCTAAGTGCAGGACTTTGCACTTATCTCTACTGAATTTCGTTTTATTTGCCTCAGCCCACCGTTCCAGCCTATCTAGGTCATTTTGAATCCTGACTCTGTCTTCTTCAGAATTAGCAATCCCACCCAGCTTTGTGTCATCTGCAAATTTGATAAGCATCCCCTCTATGTCTTCCTCCAGGCCATTTATAAAAACATTGAACAACACTGCGCCCAGGATCGAGCCCTGCGGCACTCCACTTGAGACTTCCCTCCACGTAGACGCAGAGCCATTTACGAGCACTCGTTGGGTACAATTTTTCAACCAACCATGAATCCATCCAACGGTTGCACCATCCAGCCTACACTTAACCAGCTTATCCTCAAAGATATCATGAGAAACTTTGTCAAATGCTTTACTGAAATCTAGATAACACTATATCCACAGCATTGCCAGAGTCAACCAATTTAGTAACTCTGTCAAAAAAAAGAGATAACTTTGTAGTTTGGAGATTAGCTGGAATTCTGGGAAGTCTCCAGGGTCCACCTGGGGGTTGGCAAGACCATTCTTAAATCATCTGGGGGGGTGGTGGTTTTGCAGAGATGGACTTTGCCCGACACCTTCACAGAATTCCAGTCCACTGGCCTTAAATACTTGGTATGGGCATCCCTTTAAGAGACAGTCAGAATCGTGAATTCTTAGAACGGGAAATGATCAACCACCACTGAAACTAACTTGAGATCAATTTCTTCTTGGCTCTGCAAACGTTGCAACGGACTTGGGTATAATACTAAGAATGGAGCATAATCAGGGTTGCTCATCCTCTCCGTCTGTAAAATCTGAAACAGATTTTGGGACCCGGTGCAAATGTTGACGATTTAGGCATCCCATTTTAATATGATTTAATTGGAGAAATTTCTAGTGCTCGTGATATGGATAGTTTTGCAGGCAACGTTTGCAATCGACACCGGTGAGTGTGGAGTTCCTGTGCATGCAAAAACGACAAGTCCCACCTGGATTCCACATCACCTAGTTTCCCTGTAAATACCACGCGAATGCTGCTCATTAACTCACTTTCCCCCTCCCAAAACCATGCTATTCCACCCACACACACACACAATCATAACTCTGCAACTTTTCAAACTGTTGGATTCAAAATATGTCCTATGAATCAAGGAAATTGCGTATATTTGATCTGTTTGCAACGTTGGTTCAGGTTCATGCTGTGAAAACAGAGTCCCTCCTTTAATCCGGATTACCGTGTACCCGGTGCAGGAGAGGTCAAGGAGGCGCAGCGGTGATTGTATGGCATGCTGTATGCACTGTTTTGGTTTACCCCATCTTTTAGGAAAGGATGCACATCAGAGAATTAGGGAGCAGTGTGGCAAATCCCCCTCCTCCAGTTATTTGCTACGAAGGGGGATTTCTTTGGAGTTGTTTGACCTGGACTGCCCAGGCTACCCCGATCCTGTCAGATCTCACAATCTAAACTGGGTTCGTATTTGGATGGGGGACTGCCAAGGAGGCTCCGAGCTGCTACACAGAGGCAGGCAAACTACTTCTGTTTGTCTCTTGCCTTGAAAGTCCAACGGGGTCGCCCAAAATTGGCCGCAACTCCACCATATTTTCCACCACTAGTTTGCAATACATCCCCAAATTTGCCCTAGGCAGAGACATGTAACTGTGCTGCCATCTGCTGATCTAGTTGTGCTACAGCAACAATTTAGAAGGATTAGCAATATTAAAGGAATTATCTCTTTTATCAAACGAATTGTTAAGAAGGGCTCTTAAATTCAAATGACGTTAATTAGCGGGCTTTTTGGTCACCTCTAAAATCCTCAGGTACTTTTACTGAAAGAACAATCTGCCTTTGACAGTGAAGCCTCTTATTGAACAAGCCACTATGGAGGCACAGAATGTTTACAAACATCGCAATGTTAATGGACAAAAGCTGACAGTATCTGGGAAGGATTTGGGCTGCCAACCTCGAGGTGGGGCCTGGAAAACTCCCAGAATTACAGTTTATCTCCAGATGACAGAGATCAGTTCCCCAGGAGAAAATGGCTACTTAGGCAGGGGGGACCTGCTTGGTGGGGCGGGACCTGCTGAAGTCCCTCCCCTTCCCAAACCCCACCCTCTCCTGGCTCCACCCCCAAATCTCTAGAAATTTCATACCTAGTGTTGTTGGTTTGGCTGGTACCAAGACTTCCTGTAGGCCTTAATACATTTGTAGGTTTGTAGGGCCAACTGAGGGTTGAAAAGAGACACCTTCCCGAGCAGAGTTACACCATTCTAAACCCATTAACTTCAATGCACTGAGAAGGGTCTAAGCAGGGGTCATTTCCTGCCGGAGCACCCCGGAGTGGTGCTCTGGCAGTAACGAGCCCAGGCCCTGCCCCCCCTGAGGGGGGAGAATTAAATGCCTGGCTTCCCAGCCCGATCTTTTCCAGGTGCCCCGCAGCTTCAGACCACACAACAGATGTGAAGTACTGTTTGAGGACAGGGGTACTATAGGCGGGGGGGAACTGAATTGCACACACTGATTTGAACAAAGCTTGCAATCCTTGGGATTCACGGTTCTCATACGCCGTATTTTTGAAACAGCAGAAAAGAGGCGGAAGAACGTTTGAGTTTAGTGGTACCTTCGAGACCAACCAAGTTTAATTCTGGGTATAGGCTTTCGTGTGCATGCACCCAAAAGCTTATACCCAGAATAAAACTTGGTTGGTCTCAAAGGTACCACTGGACTCGAACTTTGTTCTGCTGCTTCAGACAAACATGGCTGGCCCACCTGAATAGAAAAGAAGGCGGGACTCCAAAATGAGCTTACAGCAGAACAAATAGTCCTCTGCTTTGGATTCCAGGAAAGGTAACAACAGGTGGTTGAAGGAAAAGGGCCTTTCCCATAAGGACTGGCACATACCAAGAGTGCTCCCTTTGTCATCTCTCAGGTTGCCATCCTATAAGTAGCAACTGGAGATCTCCTGCTGTCACCACTCCAAATGGCCAAGATCAGTCCCCTGGAGGAAATGGCAACTTCAGAGGTTGGACTCAGTGGCATTATACCCTGCTGAGACCCCTCCCCCTCCACAAACCCCGCCCTTCCCAGGCTCCCCCCTCCAAATCTCCAGGTATTTCCCAACCCGGAGCTGGCAAGCCTAGTTGTCTCCCACCCCTCCTATCTGCTTTAGGGACCAGAATGTTGTTTTTGAGAGATTCACTTCTGGGCTGTTTTTCAAATCTAGCACAGGTTGAACTATTTTAGTCTGTTGATTCATGCATTATGCTTCACACCAGTCTGTACTGTAAGATCTGCCGCTTTTGGGATCAGCGGTAGGAGCGGCTGAACCACGTGGACAGGCAAAAAGGGACCTCGCGGGATTTGACCAGTGATCCTTCTAGTCCAGCATCCCATTTCCCACAGTAGACAACCAGATACTCACATGCAGGGCTATTTTGGGGCAGGAACGCACCGGAACGGGGTTCCGGCTGGCTCCCGAGTTGGCCACACCCAGCAGGAACTCATTAGCATAATAGGCCACACCCAACAGCAGATTTGAAGCTTGGAGGGCAGACACATGCGGTGCTTCCCCCCACTTCTCCCCCAAAGCAAAGTTTAAATGCTTTGAGGGGAAAGCAGGGGCCACATGCCTGCACTCCAAGCCATGAATTCGTGGCTTGGAAAGCAGGCGCGCATGCAGCCTCCTTCCACTTCTCCCTTGGAGCATTTAAAGGGTTTAAATGCTTTGGGGGAGAAGTGGGGGGCCGTATGAGAATTTCAGTGCCCCGTGACTTTTTCTAACGGCCCCCCAAATAAAAAAAAAATCCTGGCTACGGGCCTGGCTGGGCAGTCTTTCTCCTTGGTATTCGAGCAACCGGACCCAAAGATGCCGTCTCAAGTTAATTCAATCTTTAAAAGGTTTAAAAAGGCTGTCCAGTTCGGCCAAAGGAGAGTGTAGATCAGAGGTCCCCAACCTTCTGGATCCTGCAGGCACTTTTGGGGATTCTGACACAGCATGGTGGGCTTAGCCACAAAATGGCTGCCGCAGGAGGTGGGGCCCGCTATAAAATGGCTGCTGCAGCTTCCGTTCAGTCACACTGCCAAAGAGAGTGTTGTTGAGAGTAACTTGACCAGGGATCTGACACTGAGGAAAAGTCCCACCTGACACTCTCGGCTTTCTAAAAATACTTGGCGGGCACAAGGAAAGGTATTGGCAGGCACGTTGGGGACTCCTGGTACAGATCATGTTAGAAGCTGTGTAGGTGAATGAGCTCTTTCTCCACAAGAGAAAGGGCATCTGCTATCAGCAGAGATCTTCTCCTGTCCCGCCCTCCCACAGAAAATGAGGGATGTGTGCTGCCTCATAAATGTACAAAATAAAAATCCTTCATAAGATGCAAGAGTGAGCTCGCCCCAAGACAAAATGCAAACAGAGAAATGAAATAAACTTTACCCTTTCATTTGAACTTCAGATACGGAAGTTGTTGTGTCCTCAGAACCTTCCCTCCCAGCGGCGGTGCCGGCTTTTCTGGGCACCTCGCAGCCGTGAGGCACCCAGGAAAGCCGGTGCTGCCAGTGCTGGGCGACCCGGGGGCTTTTCACTGGGGGGTGGGGGCATTTTGGCGCCCCTGCAGGGCCAGCGCCCTAGGCGAGTGCCTAGTGGGCGAGCCGGCCCTGGTCACACGAGTGGGTTACTGCGCTGCTGAAGGGAGGCAAATTCGAGCCAGAGCAAAAAGATGTGCAGTAGCGCGATCAGACGGATCCCCGAGATGCTGCGCAGACGCCGATGGCTGGCGATCACACGGCAATGTTGAAGCGCATCAAAGGGTCTTGCACATGCGCACTCTTACATTTCTTCGCATACTGTGGCACCTTTAAGACCAACAAAGGTTTCTTCTGGGCAGAAGCTTCCGCGTGCATGCAGACTTTTTCAGATAGATTCAGGTGGGTAGCCATGTTGGTCTGAAGCATTAGAACAAAGTTTTGAGTCCAATGGCACTTTAAGATCAACAAAGTTAGGGCTGCCAGGCCCCTGGTCCGGGCAGGTTTCCCCCCGCTTTTGCCGGGCCCCTTTCCACCACCAGTCAGCTGGCCAGCAGGTGAAACACCACTAGGGTTTCCAGATCCCTGGGGGGGAGGGGGTTTGCCTGCTTAGGGGCCCCCAATCCACCAGCCTGGATCCAGCTGGCGGGGGGAACCCCGCCCCCAAAGTGCCTAGATCGGGCCAACATGGCCTGGTGCAATGACCTGAAAACTCTATGGTATCATAGAGTTTCTAGCCAAATGCTAGAGCTTCCCCGCACTGGTGACGTGCCTAGTGTGATGACGTCACTTCCGGGTGTGCATCTCCAGCGAGCACATGGCAGCCGGTGTTCCCTCTAAGCTGAGTCAGTGTGAGCTAGCTCACAGTTTATAGTCTCCAGCTCACACATTTTTGTCTTAGCTCAGGAAGGAGGGCTCCGGAACAGACTAATTTATGCAGCAGCCGGATCGCTCATTCGGAACTTTAATGCCAATTGCTCACAAAGTAGAATTTTTGCTCACAAGACTCCACAGCTCAGAGGGAGCATTGATGGCCGCCAATACCCAGAATTAAACTTTGTTGGTTTTAAAGGTGCCACCGGACTCAAAATTTGTTCTCCTCCTCAAGTTGGTAACGAAACAGGCTTCTTGGACTTCGAAGCCAGATTCACTCAGTTCGATGCCTCTTCTTCCGCAGAATGCCTTTTCGACTTTGAAACAAAAACGAACTACGAGGAGAAGACATCCCCATGTACGACTGACCAGTCGACAAAATGTAGGGAGGATGTACTTTCGGCCGAGTAAATAGAAAATATTTTCCCAAAAGTTAGGAGCAACTGAATGTCAACAACGGTAACCCTTAAGTGGAATGTTATGGTTCTGAGAAAGGGGGAAACATCTGATTTTGGAGCTCAGACTGGTTCATTTGGCCTCGCTTGCTAATCAGCCGGCAACCGCCAGTAATCCTACCGAGGGGACCCTTCAGCTAAATAAACTCTCAGAACCGTATGCGGAGCCCTCTATGGTCAGGGAGGGGGCAGATTAGGTGCCTTTGATCTCTCCCATCTCTTTGATTGGGGATCCCATTCTTTGACAAGGGATTAATGTCAAGTTCTTTACTTCCTCTCCACCGCTTAAGATCTAGACCGGGTTAAGTAACTGGGTAGAAAGCAGAAAGCCCACCCCCCACCCCCGCCAACAATTTCCTTGCAGGTGTCTTAGATTTCTGGCCAATTCCCCCCTTCCCTTTCTCATTATCGCAAACAAAGCCATAGGTCCTGGTTGTACTTCTGCTACCCACGCTTTTGGGGCATTACGAAGGCCATCTTGTGTGTTACCATAAAAGTGGGTGCATGTTAAAACCTCGGTCAGCCACTAAAATCGAGTGAGGGCTACAGGGCAGGCAATATTGGGTCATTCTCCTTAGGTAAAGGTAAAGGTTCCCTTGCTCGAAATCCAGTCGAATCTGACTCTAGGGCTGCGGTGCTCATCTCCGTTTCAAAGCCAAATAGCCAGCGCTGTCCGAAGACGTCTCCGTGGTCATGTGGCTGGCATGACTAAACACCAAGGCGCACAGAACGCTGTTACCTTCCCACTGAAGTGGTACCTATTTATCTACTTGCGATTTCTTGCTTTCGGACTGCTAGGTTGGCAGGAGCTGGAACTAGAGACCGGAGCTCATCCCGTCATGCGGCACTCTCGGGTCTCGAACTGCTGAACTACTGACCTTCCACAGCCTGCAGTTCAGCCTCTTAACCACTTGAGCCTTAGACTTGTGTAAGATCCTTCATTTGGGTACTACTCTTGCTGGCTGACCCTTGACTGTCTCCTGTCTCGTGTATGAGGCGTAAGAACTGCAGCAGAGCCTTGCTGGACCGGGCCAGTTTTCCATCTAGTCCATCTTCCTGTCTCACACAGTGACCAACCAGTTGTCCTGGAGGACCAGCAAACAAGACATAGAAGCCAAAGCTTCCAGCTAATGTTGCCTCCTGGCACAGGTACTCATGGGTTTGAAGATTCCCTTTAGTCGACCATGACTCTCGCCCTCCGTGTAACCCCTTTTAAAGCCATCCATGCTTGTAGCCATTACTGGCAGTGAAGTCCACTAGGGTTGCCAGCCTCCAGGTGGGGCCTGGAGATCCCCCGGAATTACAACTTATCCCCAGACCACAGAGATCAGTTCCCTTGGAGGACGTGGTTACTTCATAGATTAAATCCCCTGGCATTATAACTATAAATTCCACTGAGTGAGCAGATGAGGCGTGGGAAGGGATGCAGATTCAGCCACTGAGGAGCTGGTGGTGGAAAGTACTGTCAAGTCACATTCGACTTATGGCAACCCAGAAGGGTTCTCAAGACAAAAGATGGACAGAAGTGCCTCCCATCCAAGTACTAAGCAGGGCTGATCCAGCTTTGCTTCTGAGATCTGATTAGATCAGGTCAGCCTGGGCCAACCAGGTCAGGACCAGTGTTCCCTCTAAGCTGAGTTAGTGTGAGCTAGCTCACAGTTCTTTAGCCTCCAGCTCACACATTTTTGTCTCAGCTCAGGAAGGATGGCTTCAGAGCAAATTAATTTATGCAGCAGCCAAATCGCTCGCTCACAACTGTAATGCCAGCAGCTCACCAAGTCGAATTTTTTCTCACAAGACTCCACAGCTGAGCGGGAGCCTTGGTCAGGACCTCTGACAAGCCTTTGGCAAACATTCCCCTCCCTCCCTAATGTATTTCTGTGGTAAATTCATTCCCCACAACCTAGAAAAGAAAGGATTTTGTTCAGAGGAAGCATTCGGTGCAACTGGAGATCTCCCGTGTTGTATTTCGAACCGAACTTGGCAGGCTCGCGGTGCCCAACATGGCCGTTTCGAGGACAGCAGAACCGGGGCTGGACTATTGGATGGTTGTTCTTGACCGACTGCGGATGCCATAATGGGACCCGAAGGAGGAAATTATTCTTCAAAAAGCTAGGATGTAGATGACATGGGATGATGGTAGAAGGAAGGTCGTTTCTGCTAAAGGAGCCTTGAATCGTTATTGAAAAGCTGACCTGTGAAGGGCTGAGCTATCCTCTCCTGCCGCAGTGAGCACGGAGTGAGACAAACCCCATCTGTAGTTAGAAGAGGAACCTGGCTGTCAAGACCAGCAACCGAGCAGGCCTGGAAGCCAAGGGCCATTTCCACACAAGCTATCTGCCCTGAGTTCAGTGCTTTTGGGAAGTTTTTTTGTTTGTTTGTCTGCTTCCTCACATCATTGTGGTAGACTTGTGCATCTCCCAGGGTTTCCCCGGCAGAGCTGCCAGGTCCCTGCAGTGGGTAGGGAATCCCCCCCAGGCCCCACCCTAATCAGCTGGCCACTGGGGGATTACCAGCAGCCTGGGGTTGGCGTGGTAACATCACTTCCGTGGGATGCTCTGGTATTGGGGCAAAAACTCTATGGTAAAAATGGCTCCTACCATAGAGTTTTTGCCCAAATACCAGAGTGCCAAGCATTGCCAGCAACATCACTGTGACACCAGCTTAGGCCTTCCCCCCCAGCACTGGTAGGTCCCGCCCCCCGCATCCAACCCCCAGTTGCCAGAAAGGACCTGGAAACTCTGTTCCTCGGCTTTTCTCCAGTCTTTCTCAAACCTACTTTGCTCCAAAGTGTCAGGAAAGTTGGGAAGGCTGCTGTGTGGGTAAGATAATTTAGATTTGCTAGCCCACATGGCAGCTGTTTTCCTGCCCCTGTGGCAGCTATTTCCTCTTCCTGCCATCGGGGGCTTTTTATTTTTTTTCCCAAAAAATCAGCACTGGAACATCATTTTATCAATATACCAATGTAGCAATAGGCGCAGTAGGTTCTCTGAACACTCATCTCTCTTTTTAACAAAGTTTCTGACCACTTCAGTTGCAGAGATGTAAGGGGAAAGGTTGGAGACTTTTTTTTCTTAAAAAAAAAAATGAAAACTGGGGGTCCAGAGAGCCTGCCGTGCTTATCCCTACAATGGTATATTGATACAACAGTATTCTAGTGTTGATTTTTTTAAAAAAATTGCAAGAGGCCTGGTGGCCCAGGGTGGGAGGGGGTGGCCACTTCTGGGGGCCTGGGGGCAGGGAAACTGTGAGGAAACCTGCCATCTGGAAGCCACCATGTCCTGCTTTGTTTGCAGCTGTACCAGCAATGGGGAAACCACAAAATCCCATTCCGATGTGGAGGCCACCAACTTCTACCTGATCCTCTCTTAAATGGTGCCACCAGAGCTTTTTATGTAGAAAAAGCCCAGCAGGAACTCAGTAGCATAACAGGCCACACCCAACAGCAGAAACTCATTAGCATATTAGGCCACACCCCTGACAGCATAGCTCATTCTCATATTAGGCCACACCCCCGAGTTACCAGAAGTGTGGTCATCCAGCCACACCCACCTTTTGCTTCTTATTCTGTTTACCTTGTTCGTTGTCAAAACCCAGGGCTTTTTTGGGAGCAGGAACTCCTTAGCGTGTTAGGCCACACACCCCTAATGTAGCCAATCCGAATGAGTTTCTGCTGTTGGGTGTGGCCTATTATGCTAATGAGTTCCTGCTGGGCGTGGCCAACATGGGAGCCAGCCGGAACTCCGTTCCTGTGCGTTCCGGCCCCAAAATAGCCCTGGGTGCCACTATAGACAGTTCTCTTCTTTGGTCCCCTCTAGGTGCTAAGTTGCAGGATGAATCCCCACCTGACCTCCCTGAACTCAAGATCTACTACTAGGTGCTGAAGTCCTAAGAATGTGTTATCTTAAATGGGACTTGAACCTTAACGTTATGGTTTATTAACCTTGTATTTATAGCTTGTCACGGTGTCAGCCCTTGTGGTTTTTTCTATCAACTCATCCATCCATTCCTTAGTGACTTTCCATTCCTACATCCCGCTATGGTTTCTTTTTAAACTTCTGATGTGGCTAATCGTCAGCTGTTCCGACCATCTGCATCTGAAAGAACAGGGCAATAAGGCCCGAGGAGTCCGTGTTTTTCTTCCCACATCAGCAAAACGCAGGGTTCCCATCCCTTCCCCTCTTCACAGTTTGCGATGCACCCAATGCCAAAACCTACATATTTTCATTTTGTTTAATTTTCAGTTCAACTCATTGGCAAGTCAAGTTCATCACTTTTTTTAAAAAAACCAACCATATAAGCACAAGAAAAGCAATTCTGGAATTTTCCACCTAACTAAATTATTTGGATCATAGTGAATGATTTGATATTTATTTTATGGGGTAGAAGTTATTTTAGGAGACTTTGTGGTTAAACGGGACAGAGAGCTACTATGACCCCCTTACCTCTTGATTCAGTCAGCCTCTTACAACATTAACCTAAGAAGTTCAGATCCTTCCTTTTGTGTCCTACTGGGAGTTCTGATGGGAAATGAGGTACAGAATTGAGCATAATTGCATTATTATTTTGAAATTATGGTGGCAATGCCTATCAATATAAAAATTCCGGGAAGAGAGCTTGAAATACTTAAAAATATGAAATTATGCTAAATTCTGTACCACTTAAGAACTCAGAAAGGCTTATAGGAATATGGGTTTCATAACTTTTAAAACCATGTGCTAAAAACAATATTAGATGTCGCCATTATGAACACGCAGAGGTCTTTGACTAATGAACACTGAGAAGGTTGGAGGACACATACAAGTTTTTGAACGAGCTGAGTCTGCTGAAAAATTGTTCTCTTTATTGGAACCTTAACTACAATGATTGGAATCTGTATCTCTTATTTCCACCCCATCCCTGGGATCAGAACTCTTAAAATAACAACAATAACGCTCCACCCACACACTCATGCACTGGATCTTGGGTAGGTTTGCCCACCTTGTTCTTGTCTACCACTCAGCCTTGGAACAATGGCTTTGTCAAGTCCTGATAAACCATCTCCAACACAAGGCAGCAATCACCAGGGCTGTGATCACACACACAATTAGCCCCGCCATAGGCACGAATGCCGGGTGGATTTAAAGGGTGCGATCAGACATAAACATCTGGGAAGTGCCTCACACCCATCGGCAACCCATTCTGCTCCGCCACAGAAGCGGAGTAAAAAGACACCCGGGGAAATCTGGTAGTAAGCGGGTTGCAACGGGACACGGACGGACTTTCCTGTGTCTGAGCAGGCCATCCTGACTCCACGCTGTTGTTTTTGTCCCCTGTCTCGGTATGCACAGCATCGCACACTGCATAGGGAGCACTCAGTGCAGAGATGCAAATCACCGATCCCTCGTGGAAGTGCACCAGAAACACACAGCAAAAAAACACACCCCGATTCACCTGCAGTTGCGTCTGATCACACAGTGGCGGGCTGCCCCCGCAGGTTCCAAGGACTGTGTGATCGTGCAACTGTGGGTCAAATTCCTACAGAGCAAATAGCCCCCCACGTTATCTCGCACGTGTGACTGCAACCCAGGCACAAAGATCTGCTGTTCACTTTGTCACAGGCTGAGACCCACCAGACTGAGACCCACCAGTTTGGTGTAGTGGTTAAGAGTGGCGGACTCTAATCTCGAGGACCAAGTTTGATTCCCCACTCTTCCACAAGAAGCCAGCTGGGTGATCTTGGGTCAGTCACAGTTCTCTCAGAGCTCTCAGCCAATGCTCCCTCTAAGCTGTGGAGTCTTGTGAGTAAAAAATCTACTTTGTGAGCGACTGGCATTAAAGTAGTGAGCGAGCGATTTGGCTACCGCATACATTAGTTTGCTCTGGAGCCCTCCTTCCTGAGCTAAGACAAAAATGTGTGAGCCGGAGGCTAAAAAACTGTGAGCTAGATCACACTAACTCAGCTTAGAGGGAACACTGCTCTCAACCCCACCTACCTCACAGGGTGTCTGTTGTGGGGAGAGGAAGGGAAGGAGATTGTAAGCCGCTCTGAGACTCTTGAGTGAAGGGCAGGGTATAAATTCAACTCTTCTTCTTCCGCCACTTTTGCTTCTGAGATAGACGAGAGTTCGTAGCCATCTTCCGCCCCTCTGTTGGCTTCCGTCTCTTCCCTTCTGTCAACACTTGCCAGGGTTTCAGAGGTAAGGAGACACACCATCAGTGCTGAAAGGGGAAATGTCCTTCCCTTCCTTCCTTCCTTCCTTCCTTCCTTCCTTCCTTCCTTCCTTCCTTCCTTCCGTACAACTCTGATAATTTACTCATTTAAACATAGTGAAAAAGCAACATGCTAAACACACGCACATATAAACACACAAACAGAAAGTCTTCAGTACAATGTCAAGGATGTTTCCCTTATTCTGCTGTTCCACGTGGAGTATCTGTGCATACGGAGCATCCCAAACTGGGGAAATAATCCCCCCAGGGCAGTTTTTGCATGGGACGGCAGCTGTGGGGGGAGTCAGTTGTAACCCCAGAAGATTTCTAGCCATCACATGGAGGTTGACAAACCTAATAACATGTGGTATGCACCTTGCACGACAAAATGTACAGATTAGGCACAATTTTTTAAAGAAAGTAAGAGCTCTGAAGTTAGGATAAAAGAGAGGGTGAAGGATGGGGGAAAATAGATTCTTTCCACTGAAAGCTGACTGTACCCCTCCCACATGGCTATAGACGAATACCCCATGCAGAATTCTATGGCACGCAGATTCTAAAATTCTGATTACAGATCTCATGAGATCCTTAAAAGATGGCTTTCCAGCTAGGGGAAAGGGCAGTATTTACAAGAAAGGTTAGTAGGAAACCAGCAGAATAAGAAACTAGAGTGTTACATTCTATTATTCGTCCTCCCCTATACACAAGGGGAGGTGGGTTGTTTCAAAACCTGGGCATTAAATTAAAAGAATAAAAAGAATTAAATTAAAATTAAATTAAAAGAATCATCCTCTCTTTGATCCCAGATTCCGTTTTTGCACTGCTTTTCCCAAAGCCCTAGACGATACTGAAAAGTTCCACTACCTCCACAAACAACTCAGAGGCCAGTCGCTTGCCCACAGTTATCAGTCGCTTTAAACTGGATGGCTGCAGAATTGGCAGTGACTTCAAAAAAAAACAACCTCTCCCGCCTCCCATACAGTTGGAGCTTGCGGCTTTTAGTATCTTATATTTTTAAAAAAACGTATTTATTTATTTATTTTTATTAAAACATTTATACCTTGCCTTTCCCTTGCGGCTCCAGGCAATTCTATACAATCCCAATATTAACAAACATACAAAATACAATACCGCCCCAGTAATCCCCTCTCAAGAAAATGCCTGCAAGCTTAAACCCTCTTAAAAGCCCTTGTAAATAAAACATGGCATCTCCTAAAGACGGTGCCCCTTCACCTCCCCTGGTTGAACAGTATTAGTGAGTCCAGTCCAGAAGGCCAGCTGGCTGTGATGCCCCTCGGCCTTGTTGCTACAATACATGCTGGAAAGTTGGGTGGAAGAAAATGGTATGGAGAACCTTGACAGACCATGGTCGACTTTGCTTTTTCCTTAGGGTTGCCTCTGTGAATCAAATTCAGTCTCAGATGTAGCTGAAAGTTTGTCGCCTGATGAGCGTGGTGTTCATTTAAAGAATTTCAGTGGCCTGGGCTTCTCTCTTGTAAAAATAATTTGACTCTTCCGTGGCCAACTATACTTCTCAAATCATGTCAAATAGAGTAGTAGGAGCTGAATTCTTCAATTGTGAACAGTTTTTTTAAAAAACATAGCTCAGAACTAGGATGTTCTAAGACGGTTCGGAGATCCTCGGGCACCTGAAGAGCTGAAAAGGTAAAGTTTGCCGCATGCACCAATTTGCAGCGTGTTCGAAAATGGACTCTGAAGCATTTTTAGTTAAGTAAATTATCTTTGCTCTTAAAAAAAGAAAACTGGGCTTTCTTCCAGCTCTAGCAACCAGCAATAAAATGCTCCCTGGACTCCGGTGAAGATATTGACGATTGGCCTTTTGCTTATAGGATGGGTTATGGGACACAACAAGCAATGCCACAGGGCTGGCAGCACACTAGTAATTGTTGTTGTTCAGGAGAGGGTGGCTTGCCTCATAGCCGTTCTTGTTTCCCTTTTGAGGGACTGCTCTTCTGCGTCACTGACGGAATCTTCCTCTTCCTCGTCACTCCTGTCGTCTTTCACTTTCTAGGAAAGAAAAGAGCATTCTTAGTAGATGCCAGTAAGCAGACCTGTGGCTACAGTGAGGCCTCGTGGGGCCTGCTCCCCCCAACTTACTGCCAAGCCCCCCCCAACTTCCCATCCAGGCCAGGCCCCCCAACTTCGATTTTTAAATTTTATTTATGGTGCTCATCATCAGCTGCGGCCACTTCCTCTCACTGGTCACAGCCACTCTCTCGTCGCTGGGAAGCTGGCAAGAAGTCAAGCCCTACGCTGGCCTCCAATCCCACGCCGATCTCTCACCTCCCCGCTATCAGCAGCAGGAGCGCCAGCCAAGATGCGAGCACGCCCACTCCAGCTCTCCCCGCCAGTCATTCAGCAGTGGCTGGAGGAGGAGGAGGAGGAGCTGCCACCAGGGTTGGGAATGGGGGGGAGGAGCCATGGTGGCAGCAGGCGGACAGCGAAGGCAGCCTCCCCTGGCAGGCTCGCCACTCTCCTGCCCTGGCAAACTTGGCTCCCCTGCCAGAAAGACACCTGGCTGGTTGCAGAGAAGTGTGGGAGAAGGCTACTCACTGGGGGAGTGCAGGGGTGTCCCCTGCCTTTTTAAAAGCCTTTTTAAAAGCCCCCGCCCCTCAAATTAAAAGACCCTGGCTATGGGCCTGCCAGTAAGTATAATTTCTGGAGGCTGTGTTGTGTTAGCAACCAAAGGGACAGCAGCTGGAGAAAGACACCTTCTGGTGTCCAAAAGGAATGTAAGCAAAGTAGTTTCCATAGTTTCCATAGTTTATTATTATCATGGCCCATGGCCAGCATAGATCGAAGCAAACTAGTTTACATAAAATACAGAAGGTGCACAGCGATTTGCATGGGGATATTATAGTAAAATGTACAAAGACTTAAGCAGGGCTCTTTTTATAGCAGGGACTCCTTTGCATATTAGGCGACACACCCCTAAGGTAGCCAGTCCTCCAAGAGCTTACAGTAGGCCCTATAAGAAGAGCTCTGTAAGCTCTTGGAGGATTGGCTACAGTAGGGGGTGTGTCGCCTAATATGCAAAGGAGTCCCTGCTACAAAAAGAGCCCTGGACTTAAGAAAGGTAAAGGGTAAAGGTTCCCTTGCTCGAAAGCCAGTCGGATCCGACTCTAGGGTTGCGGTGCTCATCTCCATTTCAAAGCCGAAGAGCCAGCGCTGTCCGAAGACGTTTCCGTGGTCATGTGGCCGGCATGACTAAACACCAGGGCGCACGGAACGCTGTTACCTTCCCACTGAAGTGGTACCTATTTATCTACTTGCAATTTCTTGCTTTCGAACTGCTAGGTTGGCAGGAGCTGGAACCAGAGACGGGAGCTCACTCCGTCATGCGGCACTCTCGGGTCTCGAACTGCTGAACTACTGACCTTCCACAGCCTGCAGTTCAGCGTCTTAACCACTTGTGCCACCGCAGAAGAAAGAAGTGTTTAAAAGAAGAAAGGAACTTATAATATTCTCAGGGGCAAAATGCAAAACCTAGGATGTAAACAAGGTAGTTTGTGTGGTTACCGAGAGAGAGTATGAAGTGGGAGGGTAGGCCAACTCTTTATGATAGAATCAGATGTTTGAACAGATCCCACAACCATCTAGCCAGCCCTATGCTAAACAATCCTCCCATGAATACGCAGAGTAACATATTAGCCAGGCAACATTGCACCAAAAATGAAGGCAAGTCAAAGACATACTGAAGGACGTTGTTGCAGTGATAAGCAGGGCTCCTTTTGCAGCAGAGACTCCTTTGCCTATTAGGCGACACACACCCTAATGTAGCCAATCTTCCAAGAGCTTACAGTAGCCCCTGTAAGAAGAGCTCTGTAAGCTCTTGGAGGATTGGCTACCTTAGGGGGCAGAGAGAAAGGAAGGAAACACTTAAAGTATAAGAACGGTTGTGTGAATGGATCATTGCACTCTAACTGTGAAGCCATTTCTCTCCCGAAGGAGAAACTATTCTTGGCCTTTTCATATTAATCCCTCCATTCCATCTAGGGCTCACCAGGTTCCCTCTAGGGACAAGGAATCCTCCTTTGGCCCCCCACTCCTTTTTCCTACTACTGCTCTGTTGGCTGGTGGGAGGAAAAAGTGTAAAAAATGGCCAGCTGCTGGAGCCATGACATCAGTTCCAGGGAAAGCCTGAAAGTGACATCAGTCTGCTCTAGGAATTGCCAGAAACTTTATGGTTTTAACATAGAATTCCAAGCAATTCCTAGAATGGACTGACATCACTTCTGGGTTTTCCACAGAAATGACACAGTAGCATCTGCCAACAGCACCCCCTCATGTCTCTGCCCCCTTCCAGACTCCTGCTGCTGGCTGGTGACCCTAATCCCATCCAACATCTGAGATGTCCTGCTTTTGGGGACATGTCTTGTTCTGCTACTTTATGCTTCGTTATTTTATTCATTTACAGTGTTTCTGGACTGTCTTTCAACAATAATGTCCCCAAGATCATTTATTAAAAATTAAAAATGCAAGCATAAACGGAATCCCATTAAAACAGGGGGGAAACCAATAATTTAAAAATACCTACAATCAGAATCTCCACCTAATCCCCAGCTGCCTGGAGGAAGAAAGAAGCATTCATGGGTCTCCATCAAGAGAAAAGGGAAGAACATTTTGGGCTGCTTGGGGAATTGAGTTGCCAGCTTCCAGGTGGCGTCTAGAGATCTCCCGGTTTTACAGTTGATCTCCAGCCAACAGAAATCAGTTCCCCTGGAGAAAACAGCTGCTTTGGAGGGTGGACTCTATGGCATTATACCCTGCTGAGGTCCCGCCCCTCCCTAAACCCCGCCTTCTCCAGGCTCCACCCCCAAAATCTCTAGGTATTTCCCAACCCAGAGCTGGGGAAGCACATTCTACCATATTTTCAATAACACCCTGATCACGACAGATAACAGCCTTCTCATCTTAGAAGGTGGAACTTCCTTTGAGCAACTTTTCTTAAAGTTATAATACAGCCTGCAGCAAGTCTTCGCACTGCCAGACTGCTGAATTAGGCCTAGCGGGGTAATGCACTCAAAAGTGATTCTGGAGCTACCGGAGCCCAGATTGTGTACTGTTGTGTTCCAACCTTGTTAAGCTCACTGGCGCTTTTTTGGAAGTTTGTGAGCGGCTGGTGAGAACCA
This sequence comes from Gekko gecko, assembly GCA_029375565.1. NCBI lineage: Eukaryota > Metazoa > Chordata > Lepidosauria > Squamata > Gekkonidae > Gekko > Gekko gecko. The sequence goes on along the minus strand of JAPDNY010000017.1, from coordinate 35,591,507 downwards.
CCACAAATGAGTTGCCATCTATGGGAGGACAGGACGAATCACAAAATACTGGGAGGTTCCAAGCCAAGCGTCCTCTTCCAACAGAGGCAACTGTTTCCAAATGATCACAACCAGTGTGCAGGATCAAATTAGAGAATCACAAAGAGGAAGCCATGCAAATTTGCAAGAAAGGGCAGGAAATTAGCATTACTACGCAGCTGCGCTAGGGCACTGGCGAAAATACCCCCCCACAGGCCACATCTGCACAAGGTCGAGTCTACAAAGACACAAGGTTTTCTCCAAAGACACAACATAGATGCCTCCCGCACTCTTCCGGAAGCACTGCCTGCTCCAGTGAGTTGGAGAAAAACCAAGATCGACTGTTTGCTTAGGGGAAGAAGTGAGTGAGCACCAGTAAACAATAGCAAGGACAATTATGGGAATTGTGTGTACAGTTCTCATGCCTGTCGCCTACATTGGTGCTAAACAGGCCTCATTTCCTGCAGGATCGCACCGGAGCAAAGCTCCGGCAGTAAGGAACCCAGGGGGCGGGCACATGCAGCAAGCCCCACCCCCTGCTCCCAGCAGCCCCCCCTTACCTTTCCCGGCCCGCTGGCCAACTCAGTGGGGCGCTGCCGCGAGCTGGCCCTCGAGCTACTCCGCCACTGCCTGGGCCGTGGCACCCAGCCCACCCAGGCTCTGCCCGTCCTCATGCCAGCCCTGGTGCGGTGCCTCTGCAAGACGGGCCCTGGTGACTCCCGCAAGGCCTGCGAGGAGCTCCGCCCCGGCCTCCTGCGCCTACTCAGCCTCCTCCTGTGCCTCTGCCCTGCCACTGCCCTGGCCCCCTACCTGCCCGAGGCCATGTGTGTCCTCCACACCACTCTCCTCAACCCACGAGCAGCCACGCACTTTCCTGCGCTTGCCGGCCATCCAAAAGGGTCCAGTGGCACCTTCAAGACCAAGGTTTATTCAGGTACAAGCTCTCCCTCCTCTGTGGGGGCAGATCTGCGCGCTCCCCCCCCCCATCGCTAGCAATCCAAAACAGTCCAGTGGAACCTGAGCAGTGGTGTTGCCTTCTGACACACTTCCGGTGATGTCAGGGGTGTGGCCTATGCAAATAAGTTATGCCAATGAGTTATGCTAATGAGCTCCTGCACCTCTTTTTCTGTGAAATGACCCCGGTGCTCAATCCATATACATGAATGAAGCCTGTAAAGTAAAACAGCTGGTCCGGCAGCAATGTCTTGTACCCCAACTTGTATCCTAAGCTTCAACAGCAAAAAACTGCAGAAGCAAGGGACATTAAAGCATAAATTGTACCCGCTTGACCGGATGACATAAACTTCCTGGGGTTCTTTCCTTTTCTCTTTTTTCGCAGCAATGTGCAGAAAGGGTATCCAAACAAACAAAGCTGACTGTAAATATTGTAGGATAAACTTGGCAGGTCTTCAGATAGAAGGAAGGAAAAACAACTTTCCCCTCACAGACAACTGATGAGGTACCATTTAATTCAAATCACCCACCGGCACTTCCGAAGTAGGACTCCACTCTGCATCCCACCCACCCCGCCCCCCGGTACGAGGAAGCAAAATTTTGAGGGTTCCAAGGATGATGACCACCAGGAACATACTGGAGTCCGTGGGGTGGGGGGAAAGAAATCGTCCACAAGTCAAAAAGAGCGTACAGAGGCTGAATTATTGAGGGACGGATGGAAACTTGGCTTTCTTTCAGCTCTTGGGAATAGCACACGCGGTTGAATAAGCAAAGAACTGGAGGACGTGCTTGTGATTAGATGCTTCCTGGGCACTTTGAACTTTAATGTTACTTCCTTCATTAAGCCTATGTATGCCCTGCTTTTGCGGTATGTGCGCTGGAGAAGAGAAGTACCACAACGGCAAGAATTTCTCAGCAGTTTTTTTATATACAGATCTACACACTGACCTGGACGGCCCAAAACTAGCCCGAGCTCGAAGCTAAACAGGGTCAGCCCTGATTAGTACTTGGACAGGAGACCACTATCCTTGGTTGTTCCAGGGTTGTTCCACAGAGGCAGGCCATGGCCAACTACCTCTGTTCGTCTCCTGCCTGGAAAACCCCATGGGGGTTGCCGTAAGTCAGCTAGCAACTTGACAGCACTTTCCATCGCCATTCAAGCCTAACCTAACTCGATCTTGTCTGAGGTTGGAAGTTAATCGGAGTCAGCTCTGGTTGGTGCTTGGATGGGAGGCCCCCAAGGAAGCCCAGGGCTGCTCCTCAGAAGCAGGCAAGGGGAAACCACTTCCGGTCCTCTCTTCCCTTCAAAACTCTTTGGGGCACTTTCCTCCACCATATCTACATGAGTTGGCTAGATAGTTTAAAAATAAGGAGACTGTTGAATCAGGTCATTGGCGTTTTAGGTGATGTGTCCACATCTTCAGTCAAAATATCTGGAAAAAGAAACTTCGGAAACCGGGTCCAGCTACGTTGCGTTTCGTCAAGACCTGAAACTCTGCTCAAGACCTGGAAACCACCTCATACCCTACCACAAATTGCATTAGTCTTTAAGGTGCTACTGGACCCTTTTCCACTGAAATTCTGCTGAACGATTTAGAGAATAATAATGCCCTGGAAAAAGTAAATATGAATGGAGTTCAATATGTTAACACCCACACACACACCAATGTTCCCTCTAAGCTATGGAGCCTTTTGAGCAAAAATTCTACTTTGTGAGCTACTGGCATTATATAAGAACATAAGAACATAAGAGAAGCCAATGTTGGATCAGGCCAATGGCCCATCTAGTCCAACACTCTGTCACACAGCGGCCAAAATATACCAGGTGCCATCAGGAGGTCCAGCAGTGGGGCCAGGACACTAGAAGCCCTCCCACTGCTGCCCCCTCCAGCACCAAGAATAGAGTGCATCATTAAAATTGTGAGCAAGTGATTTGGCTACTGCATAAATTAGTTTGCTCTGGAGCCCTCCTTCCTGAGCTAAGACAAAGATCTGTGAGCTGGAGGCTAAAAAACAGTGAGCTAGCTCACACTAACTCAGCTTAGAGGGAACACTGCTCTCAGCCCCACCTACCTCACAGGGTGTCTGTTGTGGGGAGGGAACATTGACACACACCAATAACAGCACATGTACACTTTTAGGATGAACTTGTCAACCTGTTAACAACCCATTCATGCATGTTATAAGCAATGTTCCCTCTAAGCTGCAGAGTCTTGTGAACCAAAATTCTACTTTGATGAACTAGTGGCATTAAAGGTGAGAGCAAGCAATTTGGCTACTGCATAAATCAGTTTGCTCTGGAGCCATCCTCCCTGAGCTAAGACAAAAATGTGTGAGCTGGAGGCTACAGAACTGTGAGCTAGCTCACACTGACTCAGTTTAGAGGGAACACTGGTTATAAGGCATGTTATCCTTTTACTGACAGCAACTGACAGATCTACACACTGACCTGGATGGCCGTGCAGCATCACAGTTATGGGTTGTTCCCTACAGAACCAACATCGTGCCTCACAAACACATGATGCTGCCTTATATTGAATCAGACCGTCCATCCCTCAAGGTCAGTATTGCCTACTCAGACTGAGAGCAGCTCTCCAGGATTTCCAGTCAAGGTCTTTCACATCACCTACTGCCTGGTCCTTTTGAACTGGAGGTACCTGAGATTGAACCTGGGACCTTCTGCATACAAAGCAGAAGCTATTCCACTCAGCCGTGCCACTGATCTTCAAGTTCATTGCAAAACTGCGGAACAGTTGCAAAGCATACAAGAAGTGACTCGACCTTGTGCAGACCTGGCCGGAGGGGGTGGGGGTGGTTATTTTCACCGATGCCCTCGCGCAGCTGCATAGTAATGCTAATTTCCTGCCCTTTCTTGCAAATCTGCATGGTTTCCTCTTTGTGATGCTCTAATTTGATCCCGCACACTGGTTGTGATCTTGGCAGGTTTTTTTAAAGCCTGTCCTGTGCGGATTGCACTCTTCCTCTAAACGGATCAATCCCAAGAGATTCTAACACTCAGCATTTTGCAGAAGATCCACATGGCTCAGCTGCCATTTTCATATTAGGCTTCCAGAGACCGCTAAAACAACTCCCCCCAAAAAACTTTGTTCCCTAAAGCATTAAAGGGGAAAACATTTTCAAAGCTTTAGGCTTCCCATCCCGGTCTCTCTTTTTGCATCTCACGCCAATTCATTCCACACTGATGATCCCCCCCTTTATTTTGTTCGCATGCAGCACTGAAATCTTTCCCCCCCGCAGACTGGGGACACTGCCATTTGCCTTCTCTCTGATCCCCCTTTCAAATCAATACCAGCAGAAACTAAACCTCACACAGCTCCTTTTAAACTCCCCCCCTCATTGTTTTAATTTTTTTATTCAGCAATCCGAGACTAGAGATAGTCTCACATCGCTAGACTCATGCCGCTTGTAAAAAAAATAATAATTTAAGAACGGGGGAAATGGAGCTTGTACACCAATGAAGGGGGGAGGATGGTGGAAGGTGCAGAATGGGCAGAACAACTTAGATGTAGGTAGGGAGTGAACTTTGAGGGGTAACAAGAGTGGGGGGAGTCTGAGGGAATCTGTATGCTTTTGAACTACAACTTATTTTATAAAGGAGACTGAGGGACTTGCAGTAGCGGATGAGATTATTCTAGTGACTCTAGACATGAAAGCCCTTTGTACAAATATCCCGCATCATGAATGAAGGCAAATTATTTTTGACATCTTAGATTGCAGGGATAGGTTATCTGCACCTACTGAATTTTTGATTGAATTTCTGGATATTACTTTGGAATTTATTTCCATTTTGATAATAACTTCTTTTTTCAGAAATATGGGATTGCTATGGGCAGCTCGGCAGCTCCCAGCCTCCCTAATCTATATATGGAACATTTTGAGAACAAAATTATACTGTCAAATCAAAATCCTTTTATTTCTAATATCACATTCTTTAAACGCTTCATTGATGATATCTTTATTTTGGTTTTAGGACAGGAACAAATTTGGCAATTTTTACAATGGCTTCACCAGATAAACGACACTATTAAATTTGAATTAACCTGTGATTGTCAATGGATTAATTTTTTTGATATGACGGTTTTTATTAGTAAGAATAAAACTTTGGCTCTTAAACCCTTTCATAAGCCAACGGACAAAAAATCATATTTACTCTTTTCTTCTTTCCATCCCTTTCATTTAGATACAACTTACCATTTGGTCAATTTCTAAGATAAAAGTGCAACTCGATTTATGAGACTGATTATAAAAAAGAGGCTGACATTCTGAGCAAACAATTTGAGGATAGGGGTTACCCTAGTGACATAATAAGGAAAGCAAGAGAAAGAGCTGACAAAAGAGGAAAAATTGTTGGAATATTGGAGTAGGGCAAAACAGAATAAAATATCATGTGCCTTTCAATATTCATCCTTAGCTAGTGGAATTAGACACAGTATTTATAAACACTGGAATATAGTGGAACATTTACCAGGTTGTGGATCTCCTCTGGATATAGGTTGGAGACGTGATAAAAATATTAAAAATTATGTGGTGAGAGCAGATATAACAAAACAAGAAGGGAATAGCCGCATACCTACTGGTTTCTTTCAGTATAAACGATCTTTAGCCTATAAATTTATGATGGAAGGAAAAGTGCATACACCATTTATAGAATCCTTGGATCTGAAGATCAATTTTTTTGCAACTTGTATAACATAAAATATTATATATGTTTCTGTGTGTGAATGTGGTAAAAAATATGTGGGGTCTACAATAAGAAGCATTAAAACCCAAGTCCTTGAACATAAATCTAGACTAGCCAGACATGTAGAAAATGTCCCAATGAGGAAACATTATTTAAATACTGGACACAATGTGGAAAATATGAAGTTCTGTGTGATTTATGTGTATCTAAACAAACATTTCCAGAGGCAGAATGTACAGCGTCTTTTAGTACAGAGGGAGGCATGCTTTATTTTTGATTTGAAAACATATGAACCTTTTGGTTTGAATAGAGAAATTGATCTTTCTGTAAATAAATAGAATAAAACTATATGTCTATTTAAGAAGAGTAGAGCCCTTTAATGGGACTTATTCAAATGGATTTCACCTGTTTTTTCCCCCAGTGGAGTTTAAATTGGCATGTATCTCCTTCTGTGCTCTTGAGAACTTATGATTCACTCTTCACACTATGAACCATGTTGTCAGGAGAAACTGTTGAAATCGGGATAAGTGTATTTTTCAGATAAGGTGTTTTTTTAAAAAAAATCATATGGGTTTTCTGTACAAGGCGATTTTGTGTAACTATTTCCACAGTTCCAACTACGCAGCCGGAAAACTGAAGAAGTTGATGGAAATGTCTCCGTTAAGTATCTGGAATGGACGTTTTTGCCAAGGCTGTTTTTGAAAATATTTTGAAAACGTGGATTCCTCCTACTAAGTTGAACGGACTACATGGACTAATATTTATCTTTGAAGGAGGAAACATTGTATTCTATGCCTTGCTTATATGCACTTATTTTGATGTTGTGACATCACCAACTTTATAACTGTGAAATAGAGTTTATATATTTTGGCAATTTTTTATGGTGTTTTTCCTAGCGGATTTTGCATTTTTTGGATCTTTGCGATGCTAGGTTTCCCAGCTTTTTTGTTTGAATTACCTTCGGCTTGGAAGTGAAACAAGGCGGAAATCGGCACAAAAGCACTCTCAGAAAACCCAGAGAAACAGCAACCAGAAAGCAAACTGAGTGCTGAAGGAAGGGAAATCAATGCAGAATGACAAAGAAAACTAGATTGACATGCAGGACCGGCTCACCCACTAGGTGAGCTAGGCGCTCGCCTAGGGTGCCGGCCCTGCAGGGGCACCAAAATGCCCCCCGCCCCCCCCCCGTGAAAAGCCCCCTTCCCACCCAGCGCTGGCAGCCCCGGCTTTCTGCGAGGCGCCCAGAAAAGCCAGCGCCGCCGCTGGGAGGGAAGGGGCGGGCGTTCTAATCCCACCCCTTCCCCGGCTCTCCTGGGCGCCTCACAGCTCTGAGCCGCCCAGAAAAGCCGGCGCTGGGAGGGAAGGGGCAAGGGTTCTAAACGGCGGTGGGCCATCTTCAGGCCCCACCAGGAGGTTGGCATCCCTGGTGGAGTGGGCGCCCCAGGCTGTCCTGCCTAAGGCACCCAGACACCTGGAGCCAGCCCTGTTGACATGCATGGTGAAAACAAGGGGAAATACCTGTACAGAACAGGCCTTATATTCCAGTCTTCTACATGGTGGAGCTGCAGCTCAGCAGCAGAGCACCGGCTTTGCATGCATGAAGTCCTGGGTTCAAATCCCTGGCATTTCCAGTGAAAAGTATTAGGTAGCACATGATGGGAAAGACCTCTCTGACTGAGACCCTGGAGAGCCACTTCCTGTCTGAGAGGACAATATTGACTTTGATTGACCGATGGTCCGATTGACGATAAGGCAAGCGTTGTTTTGTTCTAGATCCAAAGTATTTCTCGTGGTCCCATTATTACCTATTTCCCCAGTCTTTTCTAATGTGAAAGAAGTCATCAGACTCGGACATTCTTTTCAGCCTCAGTTCTTAACAGCTGAAGAATCAATGGACGCAATAGCCATAGCCCTCTCTAACTGTAACTGCAGCAGCCTGATGACTTCCATAGGCCCTGCTACCTTAGGAAAGGAGGACAACCTAGGGACTGTGTGTTTTCTGTTCTGGACTAGAAGGCTAATCAGTTCAAGGGAACAATCCCAAGCAGAACTACTCAGAATTAAGTCCAGATTTATTCACTGGAGTTTCCTCCTAGGAATGTTTTTAGGACTGCAATCGATACTTAGCAAAAGAGTGTGTCGTTTCAAAGTTTATGGGGAACAACGCAAATGCTATTAAGTATGCAAGGAAATCATTCGTAGGGAAGCCAGACGTTGGCATTTTAATAATTGCTTTCCTTTCATTTAGCCCTTCTGCTATTTGCTGTGCCCCATTGGGTTCATTGGCAGTCATCAGTTTTAATAAGATGTGCAAATCGCTATGTGTTTGCTGCAGTTTTGATGTTCCGCTAATGGACAGAGCTCTACACTACCCATATGGTGTAAGCACTTCTGCAGTTAAAAGATTTTCATATATAAGAAGCACGTATCTTAAGCATTCAGAATTCAGGCATTAATAGCCCTTGGTTTTCTCAAACAAAAGTGGCAAGTTCCAGCAAGCACAGGGACAAGCCAGCGACTGCAGACTTCAGACAAAAAGTTAACCGGAATCTATATGAGCGGTAATTGTTTCAGCAAACTGTACTATATAATGTCATTAAAACTTTCTGTTCAGCATACACAACTCGGTCAGCGTTAAGTCAGTATATGTACTGGCTGTGGTCACACGGCAAGCTAATTGCAATTTGTTCCCGCTATAGATTTGATTGGGAATATTATTTTTTCCGGGTTGGGATGATCACACATCCCTCCCCGAACCGCAAGCATTACGTGACGAGGCTCTGGGCACCATCCAGATAGCAGTGCGAGTTTTTTAAAAAATTTGCTTTGCACATGCACATATGCACACAACCGAATCACTGCCCCCACCTGGACTCGCCATACTCCTTTGTTTTTACAGATCATGTCCCCCCACCAAACAGCGAACAAATAATAAACATTAGATGCTTTTCTGTTCTGCTTGGGGAACAGTTTGGAGTAAGATGATTCCCTACGTATTTTTAAAAAATGTATACATTCCTAGGCTTCATCTTTTAACCGAGGGCCCCCTGGAAACGGTGCTGGCAGCTCGGAGGGACAGAAAGTCTTGGTGTCGCAGGGAGAGCCAGGAACAGAGGGGCGGCTGGGAGAGGCGCTCTTCGGGAGGCTTCACCTGGGAAGGCAGCAGCAGCCCAGAGCACAACAGTTCCTCTGCCAAACTGGCATCATGCAGCTGGCACAGGTCCTGAGGCTCCAGGGCACCAGCCACCTCCAGCAGCTTGACCACCCGGTCCACCTCGGTCCTTGTGCTTGGGCTCCATGGCACAGTACCCCCAGCCGGCCCCTGTGTCTCTCTCCGCCACCTGGCCAGCCCTTCCTTCCCCGCCCACCCGCCTCCCCCCAACTTTCCACACCGCCCCCTACTGCCCATCTCCGTACAATGGGACCAGCCCGAGCCTGACGCTGCTGGCAAGCTGGGCAAGCTCCCTGGCACTGGGGGCTCCCTCCCTCCCACCTAATGCCGCAGTTTCGGGGACTCCTGGGGCAGGCAGGACTATGACCTCTGCGCCTGTCAGAGGAACAAACCCGAAACAGTGAACAAAATGAACCCACAATGTACTACCAAGTGCTGGAGTCTATATGTGTGCTTGAATGTTTAAATATTGAATTTGTTCAGCGCAGGATTACTCACGCGCTCAAAGGCAGAAGCTGGAGGGGGGGACTCATCGCGCAAAGGACGGTCATATGACCTAATCGCAATCATTGCAAGAGATGGCTGTCCAGATCGGATTCAAAGCGCAAATACCGAGAAAGTACTTGATTTTCCCAGTGTCGGAAAACTCACTATGGAACCGGGAGGATTGCACGACTGAGCCCATTTTGGTGCGGGAGGCAGATGCCGTCGTCTGATCAGCAGTTTTAAATGCGAGAGGGAACAGCGGTGAAACCCGATCAAAATGACCGTGTGACCACGGCCACTGACTGCAAATAGGACAGCACTGTACAAAATGATTCACAAAGCTACACGGACAAGTTATTAGGGACTGTGGTCGGTACTATTATTGTTTGCTGTACATTAGATCCTGCTGTAATCCTGCACCATTTTATGTGTCACATTAGCAGGTATGCTTTGCTTCCATTCTGTCTTAGATTTCTATACCCCTAATCCCATTGCATTGTTTACTGAATGTCCCCTCCTGTTGACTATAAATACCATAAATAAAATCAATAAAAACATGCATCTTTTTAGCACAGCTTCAGGCCATACAAGAGATATAAAGAAGAAGCCAATTGGGGAGGGGGGAAATCCTGAAAAAAAAACCCAGCCTTTTTTTTTGGGGGGTGGAAGTGGAATCTCTTCAACTGTCCCATTTTGTATTGTTGCCATTAACTCTAGCTTCTTGTTCTGCCTGGACTGCAGGTCTTTGCAAGCTTCCACACTGGAAGCCAACAAAAGTTATGTCTTACCTGCATGTCAACCAATGTTCCCTGAGCTAAGACAAAAAATGTGTGAGCCGGAGGCTGAAAAACTGTGAGCTAGTTCACACTCACTCAGCTTAGAGGGGACACTGCTGTCAACTAGTTGTATTTTTGAAATTTTACAGCGACTCTAGAGTTTGCAGCTTTGGGAGACTGCCCAAAGGCCATGCGGTACTGCCTGCGTTATTAAGCGTCCCACTAGTTTCCGAGGGAGTCCAATTATAAATCCACTGTTGGCAGCAGCACAAAGGACAATATCAGAAGCGTTCTGACGCTTTTGAAATGTCTTTGTTAACCCTAAGAGAAAGCTTAAGAGTTGAGCTAAAGGGTTCCTTGTTATGAGACTTTTATTTCACATTATGAATGCTTGCTTAGCTGAAAAACAGATTATTGGGGTTGTTGTCTTCTACCGAGAGCTCTAATTACAGATTGTCTGGGGCACTTGAAGTTGCCTGGTTGGGTCAGCACTTCACAGGGGCCTATACAGGGGGGGGGGTCTCCTTTGCACACGTAGGGTTGCCAGCTCCAGGTTCGGAAATACCCAAAGATCTGAGATCGGAGCCTCGGCAGGTAGGCTTTAGTGTAGGCTCGCTTACTATGGGGTCCTTTTTAAACTAGAGAGAATGGGATTAGTGTTCCCTCTAAGTTAGTGTGAGTTAACTCACAGTTTTTTAGCCTCTGGCTCACACATTTTTGTCCCAGCTCAGGAAGGGATGGCTCCAGAGCAAACTAATTTATGCAAGAGTCAAATCGCCCGCTCACAACTTGAATGCCAGTAACTCACAAAGTAGAATTTTGGCTCACAAGACTCCACTGCTTAGAGGGAGCATTGAGTGGGGTGCAGGGCCGGCTTGCCCACTAGGCAAGCTAGGCACTCGCCTAGGGCGTGCCAGCCCGCAGGGGCGCCAAACTGTGCCCCGTCCCTGTGAAAAGCCCCCTGACACCGCTGCCAGCTGCCGCCACCTCCCCACCACTGCCACTAGTGAAGAGCACCCCGGCGGGGCACAGGAGGTGGTGGTGGAGCTTGCCCGCCCTCCTCCTTGGGGGAGGAGAGGAGAGGAGGCGGTGCGGCCGCCACCGCCAGCGAAGGGCACCCTGATGGAGCACAGGAGATGGCAGCAGAGCTTGCCCACCCTCCCCCTCGGGGGGAGAGGAGGCGGGGGAGGGGTGGGGGCAAAAGGGTCTCCAGGCCCCACTGGGAGGTTGGCATCTGTGCCTGCCTAGGGCACAGAACCACCTTGAGCCGGCCCAGATGGAACCTGGGACTTTCTGCAAGCAGAGCAGGTCCTCTGCCACCCGAGATCCCATGAGCACATGAAGGTAGTTTCAGGTGGGCGTCCCTGTTGGTTTGCACTAGAAGAACAAGATCCAAATCCAGTAGTACCTTAAAAGACCAATGAGATCTCCAGGGTATAAGCTTTCAACAGTCAAAACAGTCATGAGCACACAAAGCTGCCTTAGACTGAGTCAGTTACCTGCCGAGACTGGTGGCAGCTTTCCCATCACCCTACTACCTGATCCTTTGTGAAGCTAGAAATGTTAGGACTGAGCCTGGGATCTTCTGCAAGCAAAGTAGATGCTCTACCACTCAAGATCCCCGCACCAGCACTGATGTATACAGAGTCATTATTGGCCCATTCTGCATTTAGCATTCACTCCACTGTTTTAACCAAACCCACGTTGGAACAGAAATTCCCTTCTGCATTGCATGCCACTTTCGCTTCCTTTGACTGTCGGATTTTATGGCAGCTTCCACGCTGCATGTTCCAGCCTGGGTCTGGTAAAACAACGGAGTGTGAACGCTAGATGCAGAACGGGCCGTTGTTTTATCAAGGTCAGTAGCCCATTCCAGAAAAAGGTAAAAAAATGATTTCAAAAATTTATAAGATTTTGTTAAAATGGTACACAGAGGATGAGACTGTAAAAGAGCAAATGGTGAAATGGGCTATAAATATAAATAGAGAAATAGATATGTCATCATGGGAGTGTTTGTGGAAAAAATCAATCAAAATTTCAACATGTGTTAATGTGAAAGAAAATTGTTATAAAATGATGTATAGATGGTATATGACACCAAAAAAAATTGCTAATATGAACGAGAACATGTCTAACAAATGTTGGAAGTGTAAGAAAAAAGAGGGCTCATTTTACCATATGTGGTGGACATGTGAAAAAGCGGTTGCTTTTTGGACTGAGGTTCATAACGAAATTCAGAAGATCCTGAAATGTACTTTGAAAAAAGAGCCAGAAATGTTACTTTTAGGGCTTAAAATAGAAGAAATCAATGTGACAAAGAGAACATTGTTATGGTATTTAATTACAACAGCAAGGATGACTTATGCTCAATTTTGGAAACAAGAGAAGATACCAGATAAATGGGAATGGATAAAGAAGATGATTTTTATGGTAGAAACGGACAAATTGACAAAAAAACCTCAATGGAAAAGAAGATGAAGAATTTTTAGCAGATTGGAAAGACTTTAAAGTTTACCTAGAATTGAATTGGGATGTTAAAAACAGATTACTTTGCTTTGATGATTACTAAGAATAGAAGTAGTATAAGAAATGGATTGTATTTAAAATGTTACCTAATAAGGAGAAATAGAAAAAGAAAATGTTAAAAATGAAGATTTGATTACTGAGTAAGAACTGAATGTAAGAGAATATTGACTGAAATATTAATAGGGGTGGAGCATTGCTGGGAGCCGGGGGAGGGGAGGGAAGAAAAACTGTAGAAAAGGATATGTTAAGAATTGGTTATTAACTATGGAACATGCTATTATATCCTGTTAATATATTTTTTTTAAAAAAAGGTCAGTAGCCCATTCTGCATCTAGCATTCACTCCACTGTTTTACTAGACCCACGCTGGAACAGAAATCCCCCTCTACATTGCATGCCTCTTTCATTTTCTTTGATTGACAGATTTTATGGTAGCCGCCACACTGTATGCTGGTTTCCCTTCCTTTGATCTCTCAGTTTTATGGTATAGATTATATAGATTTATGCAGGGCTCTTTTTGTAGCAGGAACTCCTTTGCCTATTAGGTGACACACCCCTAATGTAGCCAATCCTCCAAGAGTTTACAGAGCTCTTCTTACAGGGGCTACTGTAAGCTCTTGGAGGATTGGCTGCATTAGGGTTGTGTTGCCTAATATGCAAAAGAGTTCCTGCTACAAAAAGAGCCCTGGATTTATGCCCATTTTATGGCCATTTGGGGGTGATTCTGGCGCCGGCCTGGGGTATTTGAATGTGGTTCTGAGATGCATCTTTTTCTTTTCCAGTGTGGGTTTGGTAAAACAATGGAGCGAATGCTAGATGCAGAATGGGCCAGTGTGATCTCCTCTGGGTCTCCAGTAGAGTCTTTCACCTCATCTGCTGGACGGATTTTGGGGCAGGAACACACAGGGAGTTCCGGCTGTTTCCCGAGTTGGCCATGCCCAGCAGGAACTCATTAGCATAACAGGCCACACCCAACAGCAGAAACTCATCCGGACTGGCTACATTAGGGGTGTGTGGCCTAACATGTAAAGGAGTTCCTGCTCCAAAAAAAGCCCTGGGTTTTGACAACAAACAAGGTAAACAGAGTAAGAAGCAAAAGGTGGGTGTGGCTGGATGGCCACACTTCTGGTAACACGAGGGGGTGGCCTAATATGCCAATGACCTGTGCTGTCAGGGGTGTGGCCTATTATGCTAATGAGTTCCTGGTATTGGGTGTGGCCTATTATGCTAATGAGTCCCTGCTGGGCTTTTTCTACAAAAAGAGCCCTGACGGAAAGTGTCATCAAGTCACAGCCGACTTATGGTGGCCCCGCTGGGTGGTCAAGGCAAGAGATGGACAGAGGTGGGTTCTGCCATTGCTTGTCTCTGTGTAGCAGCCCTGGACTTCCTTGGTGGTCTCCCTTCCAATTAATAACCAGGGCTGAGCCTACTTAGCTTCCAGGATCTGATGGTATCAGGCTAGCCTGGGCCATTTTGGTCAGGGCAAGAGATGTTAAAAGGTTGTTTTGCCAACATCTCCCTCTGTGTAGCAAACCCTGGACTTCCTTGGTGGTCTCCCATCCAGGTACCAACCAGGGCCGACCCTGCTTAGCTTCCAAGATCTGACGAGACTGGGCTAGTCTGGGCCAGTATTCCCTCTAAGCTGAGATAAGCGTGAGTCAGCTCATGGTTTTTTAGCCTCCAACTCACAGTTTTTTGTCTTAGCTCAGGAAGGGATGGGCTCCAGAGCAAATGACTCTATGCAGCAGCCAAAGTCGCTCGCTCACAACTTTAATGCCAGTAGCTCACGAAGTAGAATTTCTGCTCACGAGATTCCACAGCTTAGAGGGAGCATTGGTCCGGGCCATCCGGATTTGGGAGTATATCACCTGCTACCTGATTCCTTTAACTGGAGATGCCAGTTTTTGTCCCTGCGGCTGCTGCTCAGCCGGAGCGCTAAACTGGCTTTCCCCTGCATTGTTTTCGCAACTTGTCTTCCCTGAGTATCTTTAAATATCAGAGAGAAGACCTTGCCTCCTGCATTTCCTGGAATATCACAGTAAACAGAATTCAGCCCGCTTTTAATCTCTCTGCCAGTTAAGTCTCTCTTCCCCCTTCCCCTTCCTTGCCCGACAGCCACCAAGCGATTATTACGCACTCAGCACTGGTTCCGTGGGCCCGCCTGGCAACACAACAGACAGCGCGATCCAATTACCAGCAGCAAAAATACTGCTGCCTAGATGCTTTTCACCAGGCGTGACTGTGATGTCAAGCTGGCAAGTTTTAACAGCAATTAGTGGCACGGCACGGAGGCCGAATCAGAAATCCCAGAAGGCACGCAGAAGCCTTTGGGTGTGACCTAAAGAACCTCTGTGGGTCACAGGTAAGACGTTATGGTGCTTTAGTTAAAAGCCAGTTTAATGTGGCATTAAGGTATCCCAGGCTCATGCCCTAATTAGTCTCAAGGTGCCAGAATGCTTTTTTTTTATTGCACATAGCAAATATGCACACCGTGTATGAACCCACCATACTGAGACAGAGACAAGCCAACAGGTTTCCACCACAGCTAGGCCAACGTGTCTCAGCTCCACCTGTGGTAAAAAGTCTGCCAAGCATCTACCTGGCAAGTGCCCATTCACTGAACCGTCACAAGAGACCACTGAGGCAAATATCTTAAACAAGGAAGAGGTACATATTTAG
This sequence comes from Gekko gecko, assembly GCA_029375565.1. Classification (NCBI taxonomy): domain Eukaryota; kingdom Metazoa; phylum Chordata; class Lepidosauria; order Squamata; family Gekkonidae; genus Gekko; species Gekko gecko. The sequence goes on along the minus strand of JAPDNY010000017.1, from coordinate 35,576,195 downwards.
AGAAGAAGGCACTGCTACCTTTCAGGGTGACCTTGGCGCCTTGAGACGCCTGTTGATTATGTGAAACGGCCTTTCAAGACTGTCGCCAACTGCAGGGGTTGATACCGGCTCATCCGCTCCTGCTTTTCTTACAGCTGTTGGAATTTCCTCAGGACGATATGCATATGGTGAGGTGCCAAGTTGGAAACATAGGGAGGTGATTCTGCCATCCCGGTTGCTCCGGCAGTGCCGTCAGGCATGTATGCTGCTCTACAACATGTTTGGGGTTTCCTGTATTTTCCTTCTATAAGCGGGGGGGGGGGTTGGATGCAGCAAGAGGGAGCACAAACAGACACAGTACAGTTCTGCTTGCTCAAGATCTTATGATACATCTAGTGCTTTCCTCCCTGAGGAAATGCAAGTGGGGATGTCATAAATGCAGGGCTTTTTTTTGTAGAAAAAGCCCATCAGGAACTCATTAGCATAATAGGCCACATCCAACAGCAGAAACTCATTAGCATATTAGGCCACACCCCATGACAGCACAGCTTATTAGCATATTAGGCCACACCATCGTGTTGCCAGAAATGTGGTCATCCAGCTATACCCACCTTTTGCTTCTTATTCTGTTTACCTTATTCTGTTTATCCAGGCCTTTTTTTTGTAGCAAGAACTCCTTTGCATGTTAGGCCACACACCCCAAATGTAGCCAATCATAATGAGTTTCTGCTGTTGGGTGTGGCCTATTATTCTAATGAGTTCCTGCTGGGCGTGGCCAACTTGGGGGCCAGCCGGAACTCCGTTCCTGTGCGTTCCTGCCCAGAAATAGCCCTGCATAAATGCAATAGCACAAGTGGCTACCACAGTCTTTCCACGCACCTTCCCACTCGCCCAGGAGCTCCGTCACAAGAGGAGACCCTGCTCTGGATCCAGCTGGGGGTCTCCACCGCAGCCCAGTCCTCCCCAAGGAAGTCGGCTGAACGGGAGTTGCTCCTGGGAAAGGGCATACGAGAAAGCAGTCTTGCTCTTTGTCCTTCCTCCGCAGGACAGACAGCAGCCAAGGCAGGATGCTCACACAAGTCGAATAAAGGGGAAGGGACAGAGAGAGATCAGCTCTCCTGTGGCACCCGTGGAAGGGGGTTTCTGCTCCTCCAGCCACAAGAAGTGGGTGGCAATCTTTGCACCTTTTAAACTAGCACGTGCCGTCAACACGCAATCGATTTCCTTGAAGCTGTGGATTTACTTTTTGTAAACCGTTTTCTTCTTAATCTTCCAGGCCACGTTTGTCGGCAAGGAAATGTCGAGAACAGGATGGTGTCGTGGGAAGAGTATCGGTTAGGCTCTTGGGAGACCCAGGTTCAAACCCCCACTCTGCCCTGGGACCTCGCTGGGCGATCTCATTGTAGAGTCTCAGCCTGGCTATTTCGGGTCTCCACTGGGGAGAATGATGGCTGTAAATGAAGGAAATAAAAATACAAACCAGCAGGGGACTCCCAGTTTGTGTAAAAGGTAGAGGTAAAGGTTCCCTTGCTTGAAAGCCAGTCGAATCTGACTCTAGGGTTGCGGTGCTCATCTCCATTTCAAAGCCGAAGACCCAGCGCTGTCCGAAGACGTTTCCGTGGTCATGTGGCCGGCATGACTAAACGTCAAGGTGCATGGAACGCAGTTTGTGTAGAGCCACCATAATCTATTTGTGATCTCAGGTGAAGGAGGAGGAGGAGGAGGAGGAGGAGGAAGAGACTGGATTTATACCATGCAGAGTGGTTTATTATCTTCTTCCCTTCCCCACAACAGACACTCAGTGGGGTAGGTGGGGCTGAGAGAGCTCTGTCTGAGAACTGCTTTTGGGAGAACAGCTCTGAAAGAACTTGTAACTGACCCAAGGCCACGCCAGCAGCTGCATATGGAGGAGTGGGGAATCAAGCCCGGTTCTCCCAGATTAGAGTCTGTACACTTAACCGCGATACCAAACTGGGTCTCGGTGCCGTGATATTATCTCCACACAGGAATCCTGCATTCCTTGTTAGTATCTCGATATTTCCGTTTGGTATGTACATCCTTCAAAGGGTCAAAGAGGAACATGGAGAAGTAGAAAGGCTGTGCCAGAAAACGAAGGAATGCATCTACAGTTGATGATTTTCACAAGCATTACAGGGAAGGAGCAAGCGCAACTTTTTTTCTTCTTGCCGTCCTATCACAGCTGACACGGTGACCCTGTAGGGTTTGTAAGACAAAGAGGCGGTTTGCCCTTGCCTGCCTCTTTGCAGATTGTACGGGAGCTCAGAAAGAAAAAACTGTGTCCACTGAAACTGATCTTATCCTTGCCGTTCGAATGACCCATATGAGCCACCGTATGGCACGCTAGGGATTTTTCCCGAATGAACCTGTGAGCCAAGGAGTTATGTCCCGCGGCCGAACCTGGTGGACTCCCGTCACCCCGAACCACGAGAGTCCCAGTAGGCTGGTGAGCCTTCCTTCCACTACCAACAAGTCCAACATGCCATTAAAGTCTTTGTACGTGACCCTGAACTTGCCCTACCCCTTGATGGCCACCGGGTTCTTTTGAAAATCCCGCAACGTGAGGCTCACTGGCTTTTCTAGGAGGGGTCCCTCTTGTGGGCAAAGCCACCCAAGAGTCTTGGCCGAGATAATGGAGAAAGATGACCCGGTATCTAACTCCATTTCACAAGGGGACCCCTCTATCTGCACCGTGACATGGATTTTGTTAGGGGCGTCCCGGGGCAAGTTCAGTACCTGATGTTGTGTTGTCAAAGTAATGTGGAGATCTGATGACTCTTGGTGTCCCGTCTGCTGTCGTCTGTTTCCTTTGGAGTGGCACACCCGGGCAATGTGTCCCACCTTTCCACAGGACCTGCAGGTCACGTCCTGAAAGCGGCAGGGACGGCGTTCATGTGCATCCCCGCAGCTGATGCACGTCACTGGAGCGCTTGGTTTTGCTGCTTGTGTAGTGGAGGTTGGGGCCGGTCATTGCGCCCGGAGGTCTGGTTGGCGAACTTGGATGACCGCCTCATCTGATGCGTCCGATGCTGGTGTGTAGGTCGCATGGTGGGCCGAGGTCCTTTGGCGGTCTCGTTGTGCCTTCTTGAAGGCCATTGCTGTGCGGAGGACCTTGTCCAGCTTGAAGTCGTCAAGGCCGACAAGCCTTCTACGGAGTTTTGACTCTCGGACACCCCAGACGAACTGGTTCATGAGGGTGTCCCCGATGGCGGGAAACTCGCTATCGATCGCCAGCCTGCAGATGTCAGCCATGAAGTCAGCGGCCATCTCTCCAGACCTTTGGGTTCGCACAAAAAGGTCCATGCGCGTGGCCATAATGGATGGTTTCGGCGCCAAATGGTCCATGAGGGCCTTCACCAGTCCATCATATGTGGCAGCTTCCAGCTTCTTTGGGGTGATGAGGCTCTTTGCTAGGCGGATTGTGGTGACGCCGCATGTGCTGAGCAACCATGCTTTTTGCTTGTCAGTCTCAGTGGTCCCCTGGACCCGGAAGAAGTAGGTCAGTTGTTCGACCCAGGATTCCCATAGCTTGGGGTGCGCCGGGTCGAAAGCGGAGATACGTCCTGGAGCGGCAGCCATGACTCTGGAGCGGAGCGGGGAGCGATGCTTTTGGGAGTGGTGTGCATTATGCTTTGCTGCTCGGGAGCGTTGTGGGGCACGGTGTCCGGTGGAGCGGGGCTCGATGCCGGGCTGTCGTTTGAGTCAGGCTCGCTCATCGGGATCCCATCTTCGCCACCAGTATAATGTACTGAGTTCAAGATGCATAGTCGAGGGATTTCAGCTCGTAGCTATTTATCCAAAGGCAAAACTGAGACAAGGGAGTAGGACCCGGGGGCCTGCTTATATGCCGGCTCCAAGCCACACCCAACACGCACCCAACACCAGTGATTGGTTTATTTACAGTGCCCACATAACCATTGGTCCTTACTAAGATCCTGACTGCCCGATAGGTGTGTTCTGGGATCCTCTGTGTCCATTGTTCTAGGTCGCGAAACTCCATGTGTTCTCTAGACCATGTGCGCGCTGACCGCGTGTGTGGTCCTTTGTTAGGACATAACAGAAGGAATGATGTACCTGTGCAAAAAAAGGAGGAAAATTCCACTCCCCTCCTTTTATGGAGCATTTGGGGCAATCCCCCTTTCACCAGACAATCTACTCAACTCTATTGATTGGCAAGTTTGTGGTCAATCAGAAAGCACATGTGCGTATACAGAAAAGTCCTGTACCCTGAAGAAACTGAAGATCCACATGCTTTCCCCCATGGGGGAACTTTTCTGCCCTTGACATAAAGTTGAGCAATCCCCATGGTAGAATCCGCTTCCAATTTTGGGCCCAAAGTGCGGCCAATCAGCTCTCCAGAATCAGACAATCAGATTGAACAGACAATCAGAAGAAGAAGAAGAAGAACAGCAACAAATTTACATGGCACAGAAGTGTGCAGTTGTGGCTAGCAATGTTCCAGGACCACCTTGGAAAGTTTTAGGCAACACTGCTGGAGCAGAAGACATTTTTGATTACTTGACAGAACAGAATAAAGAGACATAATACTGTAAAGGTAAAGGTTCCCTTGCTTGAAAGCCAGTCGAATCCGACTCTAGGGTTGCGGTGCTCATCTCCGTTTCAAAGCCGAAGGGCCAGCGCTGTCCGAAGACTTTTCCGTGGTCATGTGGCCGGCATGACTAAACACCAAGGCGCATGGAACGCTGTTACCTTCCCACCAAAGAGGTACCTGTTTATCTACTTGCAATTTCTTGCTTTCGAACTGCTAGGTTGGCAGGAGCTGGAACTAGAGACGGGAGCTCACTCCGTCATGCGGTACTCTCGGGTCTTGAACTGCTGGACCTTCCACAGCCTGCAGTTCAGCGTCTTAACCACTTGAGCCACTGTAATACTGTACTTATGAAAAATTATGACTCAGTGAGAACATTAATGCAGAGTTCTGTTCTTGTCCCCCCCACCACCAGACTCAGAACCAATTTATACCATCAGCTGAGTCGACTGGTAAAACTTATCCTAGTCTACACTGCCACCTGTTTTTTAAAGAACATTCCCTTGGCCTAGAAAACTGGCACATCACAGCCTAGCCTTCTCGGTGGCATATTATTTAACTGCTTGCGATCAGGGTTCTCTCCCCTGCCCCCATGGGGAGATTCAAACACAGGGCCTCATTACGACCTTTGTGGGGCCCAGGCACTTCTGCCTTTGTGGGCCCCTCTGACCGTAACCACATCAGTATTAAAATTATTTTTGCTATTACTTTAAATACATCAACATTTCTTTCTGTTTTAGGTCAAACTTGATAGATTTTCCCAGGCCCTAAAAAATTTCATTTTTTTCTGATGTCAGAAAAAAAAAATTAAAACATCTCCTTTGACCCTACTAGTTCTTTTTCTTCTGATCTTAAAAGAAATTAAAACATTTTTGTGGGCCCCTAAGAATATCGTGGGCCCTAGGTACTGTGCCTGCTGAGCCTCATGGATAAGTCGGCCCTGTTCAAACATCACCCCATGATCTTTCCAAATAGCTTCTTCATGAACAACCTCCTCCTCTTGGCACTGCCATCAGAGCTAAGGCAGGTGGCTACCAAGGGAAGAGCTGTCTTACTGGTTGGCAGAGTTGTTCTGTTATCACGCCAGTCCATCCTGCTTTCCCATGCTTTGCAATCAGTTATATCCCATGGCAATGCAATGTTTTGCTTTTGGTCATAAATTTCTAGCCTTGTTCTTATTTTTCGTGTAGGGTTGCTAGATTTTACTGATGTTGAAGATGGCCTCGAGTGATGTTACTGAAACTAGCATTTATACGGGCTGCACAATGCCAGTTCCCTGCTGTGCACTCGTGGCATCGTAGAGTTGGAAGGGACCTCGAGGGTCATCTAGTCCAACCCCCGGCACAATGCAGGAAATTCACAAATACTTCCCACACGTACGCCCAGTGACCCCTGCTCCATGCCCAGAAGAGGGCAAAAGCCCTCCAGGATCCCTGGCTACTCATTTCCATTGTGAATGCAGCGGCATTCGTAGCAGCAGCAAAACATCCACAGTACGATATTCTCTGTTGTTTCCTTCTTATCTCCTTGAGACTGCCTTTCCTGCATCTGCACTGTCAAATGGCTTTCTGCCAACATTTTTTTTGGGAAATAATAGCAACCACTCTGCTCTAGCATTATGACACTATAGCAACTATCAGGGCTTTTTTTTGTAGAAAAAGCCCAGCAGGAACTCATTAGCATAACAGGCCACACCCAATAGCAGGAACTCATTAGCATATTAGGCCACACCTGACAGCACAGTGTATTAGCATATTAGGCCACACCCCATATGTTACCAGGAGTGTGGTCATCCAGCCACACCCACCTTTTGCTTCTTATTCTGTTTACCTTGTTTGTTGCCAAAACCCAGGGCTTTTTTTGTAGTAGGAACTCCTTTGCATGTTAGGCCACACACCCCTAAAGTAGCCAGTCCTAATGAGCTGTTGGGTGTGGCCTACTATGCTAATCAGTTCTTGCTGGGCGTGGCCAACTCAGGAGCCAGCCGGAACTCCATTGCTGTGTGTTTCTGCCCAAAAATAGCCCTGGTGACTATCTTTTCTTTTTTTTTAAGCCAGCAAAAAGTTCAAGGTGGGGGTGATATTGAAGAAGAAGAAGAAGAAGAAGAAGAAGAAGAAGAAGAAGAGATTGGATGTATACCCCGTGCCAGTGTTCCCTCTAAGCTGAGTTAGTGTGAGCTAGCTCACAGTTTTTTAGCCTCCGGCTCACACATTTTTGCCTTAGCTCAGGAAGGAGGGCTCCGGAGCGAATTAATTTATGCAGCAGCCGAATCAGTCACTCACAACTTTAATGCCGGTAGCTGACAAAGTAGAATTTTTGCTCACGAGACTCCACGGCTTAGAGGGAACATTGACCCCGCCCTTCACTTTTGCGTCTCAGAGCGGCTTACAAACTCCTTTCCCTTCCCCTCCCCACAACAGGCACCCTGTGAGGTAGGTGGGGCTGAGAGAACTCTAACACAAACTGCTCTTTTTCAAGAACAGCTGTGCCAGAGCTTGTGACTGACCCAAGGTCACATCAAGAAGAAGAGGAGATTGGATTTATACCCCACCCTTCACTGCCCAAAGGTGTCTCAGAGTGGCTTACAAACTCCTTTCCCTTCCCTTCCCCACAACAGACACCCTGTGAGGTAGGAGGGGCTGAGAGAACTCTGACAGAAACTGCTCTTTCAGGAACAGCTGTGCCAGAGCTTGTGACTGACCCAAGGTCACATCAGCAGGTGCAAGTGGAGGAGTGGGGGAATCAAACCCGGTTCTCCCAGATTAGCATCCGCACACTTAACCACTACACCAAACTGGCTCTATGAGGTGACAACCAAGGAAAAATTGTGCTGATGTGGGCAGGGAGGTCGGCAAACCCACACCTGCCTGCCTACGTAAAACAACTTTGACTATGATCTTTCTGGAAAGAATGTGCCAAAACGAGTTTGGGAAGGGTTGAATCAAAGCAAAGGAAAACCCTGAAGGTGGGCAATCATACAACAATGTTGAACATATGAATACTTAAACCAGACTCTTGGTCCACTAAAGTCAGTATTGTCTACTGAGACTAACAGTTGCTCTCCAGGGTCTCAGAAGGAGGACTTTCACGTAATCTACTGCCAGATTATTTAACTGGAGATGCCGGGGATTGAACCTGGGACCTTCTGCACGCCCAGCAGATGCTCTACCACTGAGCCACAGCCGTTGCACAGTGTTGTGTAGGTGTTCTGAGGGAGGGGGGGAAAACACCTCCTCTTTGGGAAGCAAAATGTCCATGCATCCTTAAAAAAAAAAATGAAACACACATTCTATCTAGCCAAGGGAATTTTAAACATTTGATTTGAATGATGGTACAACTGCAGATGGCAAAACGGTGGGGTGGGGTGGGTGGAGATAAAGTCAGGCGAAGAACAAGATGAGGCAGATGGCTGCCATATTGGAAGGAGAGTGTGAGAAACCATGACACTTTAGTCCAGAAGAGGGAGGCCTCCGGGGTTGGAACAGACACGGGTATGTGAATTAATGGATCATTCGGGGGGGGGGGAATGAAACGTGGGCAGCTAATGAAGTTGAAATACAGCAGTGTTAAAACAAATGGGCAGGGAGAAGGAGCACACCAGCTTTCCGCATAACTCATTGCTCTAGGATGCGCTGGTGTCTCACCAGACTGTTGGTTAAGACGGATCTTCGTAACCAGCGGTGTATTCCAAGTTGAAACTCCCAGATTCGTGGAAACTTGAACAACAGTAAGTGGGGGATTCTGTTATCCCCTTGTACTATTGAACAGAGCCATCTAGGTATCTATCCAGAACTGGCCACTGTTGAGGACAAGACGGTCCGTACATTGAGATCTAGCTCTGTGAGATCAAGAGGGAACATGTATCTGACCTCAGAAATGCTGTTCTGAGGTTTGGTGAGAAGTGTAGCCAAAAGAAGACGATCAGCCAGACCTACCCGGCAGAAGTGAATCGAGGAATCTCTTTGATCAAATCAGTGAGAGAGGAAAGTAGAGTAGAAAACAATCAATCAGTTTGTAGCCAACCCAGGGTGGGGGGAAAAAACCCATCACTGGAGTGATCTGTCTCCCTTCATGATTACACCGTTTGTAAGGAAGGCGGGGAGACTTCCATGCAGGGGGCCCGGGAAAGACGGATCGGAGGACATGTGATTTGTATAGATCTCAAGAGAATCAGCGAAATGTCCCGTTCTGTGGAACGAGTCATAATGCAAAAGAGATGAATCAAGAGTTTGATTTCGTAGAATAGCTTAGCTTGGTTTAGAGATACAGGGGCGATTCCCTGGGATACGGAACGAAAGACTGACACCCTTTTACCGGTGAGAGCATGCAGAGATTGGATCTGCTTACCTCATCGTCGCCTGTTCTAGCCCAAACTGGGACAGGAATCCTGAGCACCTGGAAAGGGTAACCAGCTATAAAACCATCCACAGCCAACAGGGCAGCGGCAGCTTGGATTCTTTCCCGGCAGAATCCGTAGGCATTTTTTCCCCTTTAAGAAATTTCCCCCTCTGGCTTGGGAGATTCCCAGAGATCTGGGGGTGGTACCCAGGTTGGGGAGAGAGTTCAGTGGGGATAATGTTACCGCTCTAGGACTTCCAGTTCTCCTAAACTCTATAGTATATCATAGAGCCTGCCAGGGCTCTTTTTGTAGAAAAAGCCCAGCAGGAACTCATTAGCATAATAGGCCACACCCATCAACAGAAACATATTAGACTCTTAGGCCACACCCCTGATAGCACAGCTCATTAGTATATTAGGCCACACGCCCCATGTTACCAGAAGTGTGGTCATCCAGCCACACCCACCTTTTGCTTCTTATTCTGTTTACCTTGTTTGTTGTCAAAACCCAGGGCCTTTTTTCGGAGCAGGAACTCCTTTGCATGTTAGGCCACACACCCCTAATGTAGCCAATCCTAATGAGTTTCTGCTGTTGGGTGTGGCCTGTTATGCTACTGAGTTCCTGCCGGGCATGGCCAACTCGGGAGCCAGCCGGAACTCCATTCCTGTGCATTCCTGCCCCAAAATAGCCCTGGAGCCTGCACTCCAAAGCTGCTGTTCCTCCGAGGGAACTGCTCTTCACAAGTCTGGAGATCAATTGTAATTTCGGGATAACTCCAGGCCTCTCCTGGAAGTGGGCAACACAAGCTGCTCCCCATTTTCAGTGAGAGAGCGAGCGTGGGAATGGCACCACTGCAGCACCAAGAACAGGAAGGAGGTTCTGAGCAGGCCCGTAGCTAACGTGGGCACCATGGGGCCCAGCCCCCCTAGCATTTCTTCTGGGGCCTTTCCCTCCTGGATTGGCCCCAAATTGGATTAGTGTAATTAACTTTGATTTAATTAGCTTCGCCCCCCCCCAAGGCCCCCTCCCCAAAAAATCCCTCGCTATGGGGCTGGAACTTGTGGGGGAGCAAACCAATAATTTAGAGAGCAGGGCTTTAATATGCTACCTACAGCATGATCAAGGGCAGGCTGGGAGGAAAAACCAGCTCTGGGAAAGGACCCACCCCCCAAAAAAGGAGGGAGGGGAGGAGAGAGGGGAAGGAACCAGACCAGCCCTGTAGCTGTGCAGGGCTTGAGGGATCTGCATTCTGTACCTGGTTTGCATCAGCGAGGAACAGCTTCCCCACCGCCACCCAGGGTGTATGGCTTGCCCTTGCCAGGAGTGGCCTTCCCTGGGCTGGGTGAGGCTTAACGCCAGCTAGGTGCTGACTTCCCCAGCCCAGGCACAAGTGGGGAGGCAGGCCATGAGCCCACCAAGAAATTCCCCGGTGGCTCTAACAGCCAATCCAACCCTGGCACCAGGGCTTTTTTTTGTAGAAAAAGCCCAGCAGGAACTCATTAGCACCCAACAGCAAAAACTCACTAGCATGTTAGGCCTTCCCTTGGCTTGCCTGGGCAAGCCCCCCCTTGAAGGGAAGGGAAGGCAGTTTAAACTGCCTTCCCTTGGCTTGCCCGGGCATCCCACCGCTGCGGGGAGCCTGGGCAAGCCAGCCCTTGGACAGGCTGGGGAAGGCACGGGGAGGCATTCAAATGCCTCCCCGATCCTTTCAGGGCTCCCCCTGGCCTGCCCGCCTCGGAGTCGCCGGGGGGGTCGCTCCCCAAGCCTTCCCCCTGTAGCCCGGCACACAGAGGTTTTGGCTGTAGTGGGTGTGGCCAACTCTGAAGCCAGCCAGAACTCTGTTCCTGTGCGTTCCTGCCCAAAATTAGGCCTGCCTGGCACCGTATTCTGGAGTTTTTTTTAGGAAACCTCTTCTTCCTGGACCGGTGCAGAAACAGAAATTTTCTTCTTCTTCTTCTTTGTAATGGAACTTAAGATTCTGAGGCGTCTGTCCTGATTTTCATCAACAAAAGAAAAAGAAAAATAGTAAAACTGAGCGTAGACTGAAGGGTTAAATCCCCTCTCCTTTCCCCGCAGGGGGTGGAGGCAGACGGAGGCTACCTGAGCCTCCAATTTGCATTTTGTTGATGGACAAAGATGAATGCATGGGAATATTTTTCTTTGGTGTTCTGGTTTGCTCTGACAAATTAGTATTTATGCTGCCAGACGGTGGATTCCCCTGCCTCCTGCAGGACAGCACTCTTTGCTCTAGCCGCTAGGAAAACCAGAGCGAATGCGGTTTCTAAGAAAGCAGTCAGGTGAAGAGATATGTCATTTTTTGTGTCTGGATGAGAATTTTTAGAGATGGATGTTATGTCAGAAATTTTAAAATTCTAGGGCCGTAAAAAATGTTTTTAACTTGGAAAGGGCAATGGCCAAATACAATAAACTTTATTACCTGCTTAGTGACTTATTTTCTTATTCCACCCTAACTAAACAAGTCTAAAAAGCCTTTAGTTGTCAAGTGTAGACCTGCCTCACGTCTGCTTTTAAGGACAAGCTGGACTGGAGGGAACAAAAAACGGAAAAGGTCCGTGCCAAAGACAGGGAAAGAGTGAAAATAAAAATAAAAATTAGCACATGTTAAGTATGATGGTCCAAACCAAGAACTCTCTGCACAGAAATGCAATTTCAACCTGCGGGACTTTGCCTAACCGCATTGTCAAATGACAATGACAATGTGGCAAAAAACAAACATTCAAAACGATTGCTTTGAAGTTCAATCCCGGAAGTTCAACCAGTGAGATGATCCTTCAGATGGTTCTTTCAAAAAGCCCCCAAATATTTCTTGATGCTCTGGTTGGGTTGCCAGTTCAAACCTGGCAACTGGCAGGAGGGCTGTGGGTTGGGACATGGAGCGGGTCATGTGACATCACTGACGTTGCTATGTCAGTTCCAAGACAACATGGAAGCAATGCAGGGCAGGGAAGTTATGTAGGGGAGCTCTAGGAATTGCCACAAACAATATGGTAAAACCATAGAATTTCTGGCCATTCTTTCATTTCCTTTATAAGCTCCACTGACCTGAGGTCTTGAGCAGAACAATACAGTACATTTAAAACACAGATCACATCCGAAACATTTACAAATAAAAAATAAATATCACTAATAAAATAGCATTAAAAGGTATGAAACCCTTTAAGTTGCTGCATTAATGTGTCACAGAGGAGTGTCTTTGTTGCTGTTCAGATGCACAGTCGAGTCCGACTCTTCGCGACCCCATGGAACAGATCACGCCAGGCCCTCCTGTCTTCCGCTGTCTGCTGAAGTTTGCTCAATTTCATGTTCGTTGCATCGATGACACTGTCTAACCATCTCATCCTTTGCCGTCCCCTTCTTCTCTTTCCCAGCCTCAGGGCCTTCTCCAGTGAGTGCTCCCTTCTCATTTGGTAGCCAAAGTATTTGAGCTTCAACTTCAAGATCTGGCCTTCCAGGGAACAGTCAGGGCTGATTTCTATTAGGATTGACTGATCTGATCTCCTTGCAGTCCGAGGGACTCTCAAGAGTCTTCTCCAGCACCATAGTTCAAAAGAATCTATTCTTTGGCGCTCAGCCTTCCTTATAGTCCAGCTCTCACAGCCATACATGACTACTGGGAATACCGTTGCTTTGACCATGCGGACTTTTGTTGGCAGGGTGATGTCTCTGCTTTTTATCATGCTGTTTAGGTTTGCCATCGCTTTCCTCCCCAGGAGCAGGCGTCTTTTAATTTCATGGCTGCAATCACCATCTGCAGTGATCTGGGATCCCAGGAACGTGAAGTCTGTCACTACTTCTACGACTTCCCCTTCTATTTGTCAAGGAGTGATGGGCCGGATGCCATAATCTTAGTTTTTTTGATATTGAGCTTCAAGCCCACTTTTGTGCTCTCCTCTTTCATCCTGAGCAAGAGGCTCTTGAGGTCCTCTTCACTTTCTGCCATCAGAGTGGTACCGTCTGCATATCTGAGGCTATTGATCTTTCCCCCAGCAATCTTAACTCCAGCAATGTGTCTTACAGATACCATAAGAGATAAACATCTGGCCACAGCTTGTGTCCCCTCAGGGTTAACATCAGCCAACAGAAAAGAAACTGCCTGGGGTTCAGTGGCGAGATTATATTTGCTCAGAATGGGCCAGATCCCAAGTTCTCATAATGAGGACCGTTGATTGTGGGATAAGAACATAAGAGAAGCCAATGCTGAATCAGGCCAATGGCCCATCTAGTCCAACACTCTGTCACACACTGGCCAAAATATACCAGGTGCCATCAGGAGGTCCAGCAGTGGGGCCAGGACACTAGAAGCCCTCCCACTGCTGCCTTCTCCAGCACCAAGGATAGAGGCGATGAGAGAACGTGGTATTGACAAATCGGCATCTTTCAGTTCGGCTGTGGGCATTCAGCCTGCCGAGCAGAAAGGTGTGGTGCTTTCTGGTGATTCTTAGAGCTCGGAGCAGCACTGGGCAAAACAGGCTGCCAATGGCAGGCCCATGCGTTGGGTGCCTCTGTTGTCTGAGGTTAGGTGAGTGGCAAGCTAAGAAAGGGGCTCTTTGATCTTGGCTCAGAAATGAAGGCATTCTCTCCCCCCGGGGAGATTTCACCTGTTCCCCTTAATCACTGTCTTCCACCAAGATAGATAAAGATGGTCAATCGTGCCGGTCTGAAGCAGCAGACCAAATTTAGAGTCCCGAGGGGGCACCTTGAAGACCAACAAAGGTTTATTCAAGGTGATGTCAGATAGCTGCCATGTATTCTGTATTATGTCTTGTTTAACCTGCACACATGCGCGTAGCCTTGCTTTGCTGTAACCGTGGGAGAACTCTCTGCCGGCAACTGCTATCTATTTGGCCTCGACAAGAGGCGAAGGCTTGTGTTCCCAGCCGATGGGAATATCCCTGTCTGCAAGTGGGGGCATTCTCCCATTCATTATGTAAACTCCCGCCGGGAGAATTCCCGCGCGCGCGCTAATTTTTCATTTGCTAGTTGAGCTAATGCATCAGAGTATATACTTAGGCATCCATGCTTTTTGGGTTATTCCTGACAATGAATCTGCATCTATGGTAACATACTTGTATTCAAATAAAGCATATCTTTCACTGTGAAGAGTGCCTGGACTTGCTTGCTGTTGAACCTGACAGGTATGAGCTTTCGTGTGCAAGGCACACTTCTTCAAACATGTTGGAATGGTAAGATGAGGTTCTAAAGTTACAGACAGGGGGTTTCGCTGCAAATTAACATGTAACACGATGGTGTGTTTGAGTTCTGCAAAGTGACAAACTAAATAACAAGTTAAGGTTACGAGGTCAACGGTTTGTAGAGCAATAAAAAGTAAAGGTAAAGGCTTCCCTTGCTCGAAAGCCAGTCAAATCTGACTCTAGGGTTGTGGTGCTCATCTCCGTTTCAAAGCCAAAGGGACAGCGCTGTCTGAAGACGTTTTTGTGGTCATGTGGCCGGCATGAGTAAACACCAAGGTGCATGGAATGCTGTTACCTTCCCACCAAAGTGGTACCTATTTATCTACTTGCAATTTCTTGCTTTCAAACTGCTAGGTTGGCAGGAGCTGGAACTAGAGACGGGAGCTCACTTGTAGAGCAATAAAAATGTCCAAATAACAGATAAATGTCTAAGGGTTTTTTTTTCCTTCTAATTGTGGGAAGTAACAGAATCTTAATTATCTCCTCTCAGGTGTGGAGGGCACCAGCAGTATATTTTGAGCTGGATGTAATGTTGTCAGCAGACATCCATTCAGTATGCTAATATACTGTTCTGAAAAAGAAATACACTGAAATGCCTTGAATAAACCTTTGTTGGACTCTAAATTTGTTCTTCCACCAAAGTTTAATTCTGGGTATAAACTCTCGTGGGCGTGCACAAAAGCTAATACCCAGAATTAAACTTTGTTGGCCTTAAAGGTGCCACTGAACTCCAATTTCATTCTATTGCTTCAGACCAACATGGCTACCCGCTTGACTACCTAGTACTTTTTAAAAGTGTTGACTCCTGTGATAAACAGGCCTTCGCTTGTGAAATTGCCTGTCAGACAAGTTCTGTTTTTTAATGTTTTCAAGCGTTGGAGTTGTTAGCAGCTTTCTCAGCCAAGTTTGCCACCTCAATGGAAAAAAGAACACAAGAACCAGCTGATGTCATTCTGAACCAAAAAAGAGCCACAGTGTGCTTGCCGCTGCTGTGGTACCAAGCACCCGTTGTGTGTCCACATATACAGTGTAAAATGTTTATTTAAATACAGACAAATAGTGTCTTCCTGTTGGGATATTTAAGGTTGCAAAGCACAGCACAGCTCTAAAAAGCAAAAATTACTACATTAATTACTGGGGAAAGGAACTGGGAGTTCAAAATAATAAACATTGTGTCTAGCCTTCTAGTCTACAGCTTGTCTCTGCAACTTTTTACCTCGCCTCTGTGCCCCAGGCAAGAGTTAGAACAAAGGCAGTAAAAAGCCACTTGATCCAATATCTTCGCTTCTCCCCACTGGATTTAAAGTGCATGTCCAGACAACAACATTAATTGGCCCCCATTGGCCTCCCGTCCGTATCCACGACTTTCCCAACACCGGATAAAGTCCACTTTGTAACCAAGTGTCTCACCGCTCATTGACATAATTTAATTTAACGTAATTCAGAAATGCACAGAGATATGCTGCACCCATAGGACAATCCATGCAGTACACCAAATCTCTCAGCATTCATATCCTACCCATGGGAGCACCAGGTTGCTCACCACAACAGGTAACCTCCTACTCCCTGATTTGGACCTTTCTTGATGGAGAAGTGGGAGTAAAAGGGGGAGGGGGCAGTGGCATGTGATGTCATGGCATTTACTTCTGGGTTGCATACCAAGAAGTAACATCATGGCATTGAATGATGCTCGTGGAATTTCCCAAATCTCTATGGTAACAACTAGAGATTTCAGACATTCCTAGAGCATCATGAGCCACCAATTTCCAGAGTCTTTGCTTCCCTAATGAGATAATGAGATAAGCATGTTCACACTCTTCCCTTTCTTCTCCCCTTCCGGACCCTCCCTTTCTCATAGAATCATAGAGTTGGAAGGGACCTCCAGGGTCATCTAGTCCAACCCCCTGCACAATGCAGGAAATTCACAAATACCTCCCACACCCACACACAAATACCTCCCACAAATACCGACACACACCCAGTGACTCAAAAGATGACCAAAAAAACCCTCTAGGATCTCCAGCCATTTTAGCCTGGAGAAAAATTGCTTCCTGACCCCAAAGTGGCAATCAGCATTTCCCTGGGAATCTTTGCTTTGCCCCTGACATTTTGCTCATATTCTTGCATACATGTAGCAAATAGAAATCTCTGTTCTGTTTATTTACATTGGCTAGGTCCCCACTGATCGTTAAGTCAGTTGTTTTCTAGCCGTGCCATCCCAGGTGCTTTGATTGGAAGCCCAGTAGGTTTCTTACCTGTATAAAAATGAATCTCCTCAAAATCTTGAAAACTAAGTAGCCCCAGTAGATATGCAGACACTGTAGAATCAACAGCTGCCCATTGAAAAAGAAATACGCTAAGACAAGCGTCGTCGAATAGTAAATAGGATAAAATGCTGTGGCACGAATAATCCTGAAACGCAAAGACTACTGTCACAGAGTGCACTGTTGAAAATAATAATAAAATCTCTGCTGGATTCCTGAAAGGTAGGCAATACAAGCTGTGAAATCAGTTGGGTACAATGTTCCCTCTAAGCTGTGAAGTCTCGTGAGCAAAAATTCTACTTTGTGAGCTACTGGCATTAAAGTTGTGAGTGACTGATTTGGCTACTGCATAAATTAATTCGCTCTGGAGCCATCCTTCCTGAGCTAAGGCAAAAATGTGTGAGCCAGAGGCTAAAAAACTGTGAGCTAAAAGGTAAAGGTAAAGGTTCCCTTGCTCGAAGGCCAGTCGAATCCGACTCTAGGGTTGCGGTGCTCATCTCCGTTTCAAAGCCGAAGAGCCAGCGCTATCCGAAGACATTTCCATGGTCATGTGGTCATCACACTAGAATGATCAAAGGGTTGGAACACCTTCCATATGAAGAAAGGTTAAAATGCTTGGGGCTCTTCAGCTTGGAGAAATGACGGCTGAGGGGTGACATGATCGAGGTTTATAAGATTATGCATGGGATTGACCAGGTTGAGAAAGAAGTACTTTTCTCCCTTTGTCACAATGCAAGAACTCGTGGGCACTCCATGAAATTGCTGAGCAGTCAGGTTAGAACAGATAAAAGGAAATACTTCTTCACCCAAAGAGTGATTAACATATGGAATTCACTGCCACAGGAGGCGGTGGCAGCTACAAGCATGGACAGTTTCAAGAGGGAATTAGATAAACGTATGGAGCAGAAGTCCAGCAGTGGCTATTAGCCACAGGGTATAGATGGGAATTCTTAGTCTGGGGCAGGTGATGCACTCTATTCTTGGTGCTGGAGGGGGCAGCAGTGGGAGGGCTTCTAGTGTCCTGGCCCCACTGCTGGACCTACTGATGGCACCTGGTATTTTTGGCCGCTGTGTGACCCAGAGTGTTGGACTAGATGGGCCATTGGCCTGATTCAACATTGGCTTCTCTTATGTTCTATGTTCTTATGTTCTTAAGTTCACTAACTCAGCTTAGAGGGAACACTGGTTGGGTAACCATAAGCCAAACCCATGCAGCATTCATCCTTTCCATGCAACATGGATTTTTGCCTACCTCAGAGGTCTGTTGTATCCAGTGTTCCCTCTAAGCTGAGTTAGTGTGAGCTAGCTCACAGTTTTTTAGCCTCCGGCTTACACGTTTTTGTCTTTGCTCAGGAAGGATGGCTCCAAAGCAGACTAAATTATGTAGTAGCCAAATGGCTCACTCACAACTTGAAGGCCAGTCGCTCACAAAGTAGAATTCTTGCTCACAAGACGCCACAGCTTAGCGGGAGCATTGATTAGTACCCGTGCAACCATGCCCAACAGTGCTTTAAAAAACATATGCTAAGACAGGAATCCCCAACCTTGTTGGGCCCACAAGCGCTTTTGGAATTTTGAGAAATGGTGTGGCTACAAAATGGCTTCCAAGCAAAGCCATGGACTGTCATGGCAGGCCATGACAAAATGTCGGGAAGTCCCACCCCAAGCATCCTCCTATGACGGAGGCAAGTATTTCCAAATGGATGCTTCCTGAATTTCTTTTTTTTTTTTTTAATCCCCCCGAAGGGGTTTTTTTATTGAATTTTCTAGATATCTACAGAAAAAGGGAGGGGTACTAACAAACATAGCTACAAGAAGGGGGAGATAGGAAAGAAGGTCCAAAACATGGTGATTATATGCAGTGCTTACAAATGTGGCATTAACAAATAAAAACTTTCAGTTGTTAACCTCGAAGGTGACAGTTGAGTACATCGCTTATGAAGCCCTAGCTCAGACAGACTGTTTGGAGTATAACTCTGCAATACACTAACATTTCTTTTATACAAACATCAGGCACTCTCATCATCTCGTTGCAATAATTTCTGCCTATTACTTTCTGCCCCTCTAACTCTTTAGAATTTTTTATCAATCAATACATGCAATCCAATAGCATTTAAATACCGCTATTAAAAAACATCCAAGTTAGGCTTAAACATGTTTCTCTTAAAAGAAAACTCTCTATTTACCCTCTTATTGAAAAAGAAAAGAAAGACAAACAAACTGGAACCTCCATATGCATCACATAACACCCCTTTTCCCTGATGCTTCCTGAATTTCCTGCTCCAATCAGGTGGAGGGAAGACAGGGGTACGTCTTTGCTTTGGGGAAGGGATGTTTTGGGGGAAGAAGGAAGTGGGCACCGCAGCATCTATACCGCCACATGGTGGCAGTCACTGCTCTAACGTGTTATATGGAAGTTATGGTTCCAGAAACCCCAGAAACAACTATCATGTTTCTAACAACGTGCACTGGACTTCAGGGCGATCAAGGCAAAAGAAACAGGGAAGTGTCGTAGGCCACAAACGCCACTCACCAGAAGGGGAGGAGAATGAGTCTTGTGATGAAGAACACGATGGAGAAGATGACAAAGAGGACGCCGCAGATGTTCTCCCAGTGAGCGTAGTTGAATATCTTTGCGGCCTAAATCCCAAACAAATCTATTAGGAGGCATCAGGACAAGGAAGCAGAGGGACGGCCACTTTAGCAAAGCTGCCGGGCTACACACATACGTGAACACGCCCATGAAGCTGACTTACAGTGAATCAGACCACTGGTCCATCAGGGCCAGTACTGTCTGCTCAGACCAGCACCAGCTCTCCAGGGTCTTTCATATAACTTCCTACCTGATCCTTTCAGCTGGAAATGCCGGGGGTTGAATCTGGGACCGTCTGCATGCAAAGCAGATGCTCTGCCACTGAGCTACTCCCCCTTCCCTAGCGTCCACCCCCTCGCCTATTTAAACACCTGTTTAATGTGCCCTGGGAGTCTTCTTTTGTTTGGGGTAGCGCGTCTTATTAGTACACTTGTTTACATATAACAGAATTACAGGGAACAGATAGTATTTTGGGAAGACGGCCTCTTCGTGATTATCAAATCAAATCAAATTTTATTGATACAGTCATTGACCAGCATAAAACGTATACTGTCTTACAGATGAGTCCTAGAACATCTTATAGCCAATATAAACACTCAAAAATTACAGGGCTAAAACAGTTAAGATTCGGATACTCTACGCAGTATCTCCTGACGACTTTTATATGCAGCTGCTAAAAAACTTGCACTGGAAGCTGTGACTGTTGGGTTGACATCCCTAAGGAGCATTTTGCTACACTCTATGTCTGTACAACCCTGATATTTCTTAAGAAGAAGGGAGATCTTCTTTGTTCTGATTTCGTGATAAAAGGGGCAATACGGTAATACATGTTCGATTGTTTCGACCCCGCCATCCCCACAGGGGCAAACCCTCTCATGCATGGGAGTCTTTGTAAACTTCCCATGTAACACAGCGGAGGGAAGAGCTCGTCATCTAGCTAGCGAAAATGCCCTCCGTTGGGCTGGGATCTCCAACTGGGACAGGTACAATGCTGGAGCCACTTCGTGATTATGCAGATATATCATTCGTTCCGCAAATGGAGATAAAGCGAAAGCCAGACGAGCCCAAGCCAGATCAGGACCGGCCCGAGGTTTTTTTGTGCTACCTTCTGGTGCCCCCCCCGCCACCGGGGCTCCCCAGGGCAAGGGAGGGCTCCCCTCCTCCTCCTCCTCCCCCCTCTCACCTGCCCCCGGGGGTGTGCTGGCAAGCCAGGGGAAGGGGTGGGGGTTTAAACCTTCCCTATGAAACCTTCCCATCCTTTCCATCGGAGCGCCGGCTTGCCGGCGTGCCCCACAGCTGCGGGGTGCGCTGGCAAGCCAGGGGAAGGGGCAGGAGGTTTTGGCGGGGCTTTTGGCAGCGGGGCAGGGGCCTTTTGGTGCCCCAAGGGCCGGCACACTCTAGGCAAATGCCTAGTTCGCCTAGTGAGCGAGCCGGCCCTGCGCCTATTGTACCTTTGATTCATACTATTGGTCCATCAAGGCTAGTCCTGTCGACTCTCACTGGCAGTCACTCCCCAGGGGTCTCACACATAGGCCTTTCACATCATGTTCAACCTGACCTTTTTTAACAGAAGACGATGGGGATCAAACTTGGGACTTTCCACCTGAACTACAACTGAGGCTCACATGGACACGTGGAGAAGCCTTATACAGACGCAGACCAGCGCTCTGTGTAAGACTCCAGGGTCCACACGATTTACCTGAGCAATCCAAAAAGCTGCCCCGACAATCGCCCAAATAAGAGCACCCGGCCTTAATAACGGCAGCCACTTTTACCTCGAGCCAGAAGTCTGCGCAGTCGTGGACGATCATCACCAGCGTACCAAGGCGGATGTAGTTGGCACAATAGGAGGTAAACATCAAGCAGAGGGCTGCCAGGTGGTGAACCACATGGGCTTTGAAATCCTACGGGGGGGGGGGAGAAAGAAGAAGAAGAAGAGTTTGGATTTATACCCCGCCCTTCACTGCCCAAAGGCATCTCAGAGTGGCTTACAAACTCCTTTCCCTTCCCCTCCCCATAACACACCCTGTGAGGTAGAAGAAGAGAAGAGTTTGGATTTATACCCCGCCCTTCACTGCCCAAAGGCGTCTCAGAGCGGCTTACAAACTCCCTTCCCTTCCCCTCCCCACAACAGACACCCTGTGAGGTAGGTGGGGCTGAGAGAACTTCTGACAGGAACTGTCCTTGAGAGAACAGCTGTGCCAGAGCTTGTGACTGACCCAAGGTCACATCAGCAGGTGCAAGTGGAGGAGTGGGGAATCAAACCCGGTTCTCCCAGATAAGAGTCCGCGCACTTAACCACTACACCAAACTGGCTCTCAGTTTGGTTCCCCCCCCCTTCTTAGAATTGATTTAATATAAACAGATGAGCATGCTTAAACTTGGGGGAGCTCCGTGGGGTTGGTGGGGGCAGGAGGCTGCACCAGGGCGGCGTCCGAGGTTCCCATTATTCTACTCAAGCTCTGAAAAGTACTGAGACTGACGAGTGATTTCAGCTCTCACATACTTTATTAGTTGAAGAACAAGGCGAGAGAAGCCGGCTCGCAGGCCGGCTTTTATTCCCAAGTGAACCCACATCCCAACACACAACACACCCCGTGATTGGATTATTTACAGTGATTGTGTTATCTCCTGCTCCCTGATAGGAGGGAAGTTAGAATCCTCCAGTCCATCGTCTTTGGGAGCAAAGCTCAGGCCCTTCGCCTGGCCGCATGTTAGACCGGTTGGAACCCGTCCGAGCACATGGCTGTCCTGAGCCCATGTTCCCAAGTGGATACATTAAGGTAAAGTAAAGGTTCCCTTGCTCGAAAGCCAGTCGAATCCGACTCTAGGGTTGCGGTGCTCATCTCCATTTCAAAGCCAAAGGGCCAGCGTTGTCTGAAGACGTTTTCGTGGTCATGTGGCCGGCATGACTAAACACCAAGGCGCACGGAACGCTGTTGCCTTCCCACTGAAGTGGTACCTATTTATCTACTTGCAATTTCTTGCTTTCGAACTGCTAGGTTGGCAGGAGCTGGAACTAGAGACGGGAGCTCACTCCGTCACGCGGCACCCGGGTCTCGAACTGCTGAACTACTGACACAGCCTGCAGTTCAGCGTCTTAACCACTTGAGCCACCGCAGTGGATACAGTACAAGCTCTTAATTGCTAAGGGCAAAGACAGCCGATCAGGAAACGCTCCTGGAATCCAGCAGCCACAAGCCACTTGCCTTCCTTTTGGCGTCCATTCCGAGGGTAAACAAGAGCGACCAATAGAAGGACATTTCAGCCATGTAGTACCAGTACTGGGATGGGAGCAAGGACTGCAGGGGGGAGAAAGGAAACGGAGAGAAGAGGAACAAATCCATTACTATTTGGGTCAAGAAGACAGCATTTTTAGAGGGGGAAGTAGCCCAGGGGTCCTCGATTAGGGTTGCCGGGACCCTCAGACCACCCGGTGGGGGGTGGGGGGGTACAGTTACCGGGAGCAGGGAGGAACACCAGAAATTAACATGATGTGCTTACGTGACCCAGAAGCGATGTTGGCATGGGGGGGGGCAGTTTGCTGCTCTGGCTTTGGGTCAAGATTCTATAGTAGAATTCACTTAAGAACGTCACAGCATCAGAGAAGCCAACGTTGGATCAGGCCAATGGCTCGTCCAGTCCAACACTCTGTGTCACACAGTGGCCAAAAATAACAGGTGCCATCAGGAGGTCCAGCAGTGGGGCCAGGACACTAGAAGCCCTCCCACTGCTGCCCTACCCCCAAGCACTAAGAATACAGAGCATCACGCTACCATAGAGTTTTGTCCAAAAACAGAGCGTTGCCCCCGACATCGCCAACATGCCTGCATCACTTCCGGGTCACGTAGGCAGGCCACGTCAATTTCCAGCATTCCTCCGTTTTAGGGGAGTAAGTCCCCTTGCTGCCCAGCTGTCTGGTGGTGGAGAGGTGGGGGGCTGAAAGCAGGAGACCGACACGTCTACGGGGGAGGGGTCTGGCATCCATATCCCCAACCCTTTTTTAGCCCGCAGGCACCTTTGCAGTTCTGACACAGCATGACAGGCGTGGCCACAAAATGGCTGCCACAGGACGTGCAGCCGGCCACAAAATAGCTGCCGTCGTTTACCTTCAGTCACACAAGGAAAATCCTCGTGCTATGGTGGCAGCTATCGCCAAAAGCAACATTTTTAGAAACCTGCAGAACCAATCAGTTCTCTTATGGTCAATTGGAAAAGTTAGAATCACAGAATGATGGAGTTGGAAGGGGCCTCCAGGGTCATCTCTAGCCCAACCCCCTGTACAATGCAGGAGATTCACAAATGCCCCCTGTGATGCCTTTTTCCATGCCCAGAAGATGGCAAAAACCCTCCGGGATTCCCAGCCAAACTGGCCTAGAGGAAAAAATGCTTCCTGACCCCAAAGTGGCGATCAGCCTTTCCCTGGGCAGGAGCCTCACCCACTTTCTGAAAGTACTTGGCAGGCACCAGAGAAGTTGCCGGGGTCACCATGTGGGAGACCGCTGAGTGTAGACATTGGTGCTGGCAGCCAGGCATGGGAGTATCTGGGGCTGTTCTGGTTCCAAAAAATGACGTGACTGGCAATGTTCCCTCTAAGCTGTGGAGTCCTGTGAGCAAAAATTCTACTTTGTGAGCTACTGGCATTAAAGTTGTGAGTGAGCGATTTGGCTACTGCATAAATTAGTTCGCTCTGGAGCCCTCCTTCCTGAGCTAAGACAAAAATCTGTGAGCTGGAGGCTAAAACACTGTGAGTTAGCTCACACTAACTCAACTTAGAGGGACACACTGGTGACTGGGTTTGGAGGTCCCACTCTGGATCCGTTCATTCTAGGCGTGAGCACCAAAGTTTCAGTCTGGGAACACCTGGGGCACCTCTGCTTAACAGGGCCTAGCAATGGGCCTGGGATCAATACCTAGAAGGTTCTTTTTCACAAGGAGTAACACACACACACACAAAGATCATAAACCGGAGCAAGGCTTACGTGAAATGGGAAGTCGACCCAAACGTGCCAAATGTCATGAAACCAGGGCTTCTGAGAGAGAACACAGAATCGGGGCAGAGGATTAGTGTCTACACCCTGCAGTGTACAATGGTTAAGCATCTAAGCTGTGCATTGGGAAGTTCAAATCTCATTACACGCTCGGTGTCTTAAGCAAGACGTTGGGTGTCATCACACGGGCTGCTTAGCGCAACATGGCACTGCCTCTATTTGTACCAGTTTAAAATGTTGTGAGGCGTATCATGCAGACAGCACGACCTGCTGTGGGTTACCCACGCAGCTGCCCCCTGGTCAGGCATCCACATTACTGCAGCCAGGGCCGGCTTGCCCACTAGGCAAGCTAGGCGCTCGCCTAGGGCGCCGGCCCTGCAGGGGCACCAAAATGCCCCCCGCCCCCCATGAAAAGCCCCCCTTCCCGCCCAGTGCCGGCAGCCCCGGCTTTCCTGGGTGCCTCACGGCTGCAAGACATCCAGAAAAGCTGGCGCCGCCGCTTGGAGGAAAGGGGTGGGCGTTCTAACCCTGCCCCTTCCCCGGCTCTCCTGGGCGCCTTGCAGCTGTGAGGTGCCCAGAAAAGCTGGCGCTGGGAGGAAGGGGCGAGGGTTCTAATTCTGCCCCTTCCCCGGCTTTCCTGGGCGCCTCGCAGGTGTGAGGCACCCAGGAAAACTGCGCTGGGCCATCTCCAGGCCCCGCCAGGAGGTTGGCATCCCTGGTGGGGTGGGCGCCCCAGGCTGTCCTGCCTAGGGCGCCCAGACACCTGGGGTCGGCCCAGACTGCAGCGCCTCAGCCACGGAGTGTGCAGCCCGGTCATTTTTTCTAAATGCAGGAGGGCACATATATGCACTCATGCATGCTCATGTGCACTCTTGCACTCATATGCACGTGCACTCATGCATATATAGGCGAAAAGTTAAAAAAAAAAAAAAAACACACCCCAGCGGCAGAAACGGATCTGCACGTTCAGACCTGTCAATCCATTTTGTGTGCCCTCCTCCACATTCAGACATCCGGCCAAGCACAATGCATGTGCAGCAGGGGACCAAGAACACCACTTGTGATGTGGTGCCTTTTAAAACCAGCTCCAAGTCATCCTACAATGGAGTGGATATGCCTTGGGAACTCCTGGCTGTGTAACTGTGCCCATTTCCTCCGGAGGGGAGGGGTGGCTATGTCGGGCCAAACTGCTTGTGTGATCCCACCCATTCTCCCTCAGCCCCTCCTGCAACGTGGGTGGAGTCTCACAGGCCTCCCTTGAAGGGCGGCTTGACAATGACTGAGCTTATTGTGCACAAAACACTTTAAACACCTTAAAGTGGTATCATAGATGCTCATTACTCTAACTAAAGGTAAAGGTTTCCCTTGCTCGAAAGCCAGTCGAATCCAACTCTAGGGGGGCGGTGCTCATCTCCGTTTCCAAGCTGAAGAGCCAGCACAGTCCGAAGACATTTCCGTGGTCATGTGGCCAGCATGACTAAACACCGTGGAGCACGAAACACTGTTACCTTCTCACTGCAGTGGCACCTATTTATCTACTTGCAATTTCTTGCTTTCGAACTGCTAGGTTGGCAGGAGCTGGGGCCAGAGACGGGAGCTCACTCCGTCACACGGCACTCGGGTCTCGAACTGCCGAACTACAGATCTTCCGGTCTGCAGCTCAGCATCTTAACCTCTGAGCCACCGCGGCCCCTTTTCATTACGCTAAACAGATAAGCAATTATTGGCCAATACATTCAAGAAGTGTACCAAGTTCTTCGGTTGGCATGAAATGAGGTGCACAGTTTTACCAGCTGGACAGTCAGAATTTTCCAGTCCCGGCCCTCCTTTTAATTTAAAATCCTTATAAATCTCATCCCACAAAGATATTTCTACTGAGGGTAATAATAGCAGTAATAACTGGGAGCCAGTATGCTGTCACGGCTCAGAGGGTTGGACTAGAACCCGGGAGATCTGGGTCTGACCCCTCACTCTGCCATGGGAGCCCACCAGGTGACCTTGGGCTTGGGCCAGCCATAGGCTCTCAGCTCCGCCTACCTCACAGAGTTGATATGAGGATAAAACGGAAGATGGGAGGGCAATGGAAGCTGCTTTGAGTCCCCATTGGGGAGAAAGGTGGGGTAGAAATGAAGTAAATGCATAAACTACACAGCCCAACAAACAGCCAAGCTGAAGGAGAAGAAGGAGGAGAAGGAGGAGAAGAAGGAGGAAGAGAAGGAGGAGGAGGAGGAGGAGGAGGAGAAGGAGAAGAAGGAGGAGAAGAAGGAGAGGAGGAGGAGAAGGAGAAGGAGGAGGAGAAAGAGAAAGAGAAGGAGAAGAAGGAGGAGGAGAAGGAGAAGAAGGAGGAGGAAGAGAAGGAAGAGAAGGAGAAAAAGGAGAGGGAGGAGGAGAAGGAGGAGGAGGAGAAGAAGGAGAAGAAAGAGGAGGAAGAGAAGGAGAAGAAGGAGAGGGAGGAGGAGGAGAAGGAGGAGGAGGAAGAGGAGGAGGAGGAGGAGGAGGAGAAGGAGAAGAAGAGGAGGAAGAGAAGGAGAAGAAAGAGGAGGAAGAGAAGAAGGAGAGGGAGGAGGAGGAGAAGAAGGAGGAGGAGAAGGAGGAGGAGGAGGAGGAAGAGGAGGAGAAGGAGGAGAAGGAGGAGAAGGAGGAGAGATTGGATTTATACCCTGCCCTTCACTCAGACCGATTTCACACAAGGAGCTGCACCACCGTCACGCCTCCCTTTGCCCCGTTTCTGTTGGTCAATATCCCACTCGAATCTGTGCGGCCGCATTTTGACTCACGGCTTCACCCAATTTTCCCCGCAGTTTCGTGATCCTCAAAAAACAGGCTCACAAAACTGCGGGGGAAATTGGGTGAAGCCATGGGTCAAAATGCAGCCGTGCGGCTTCGATTGGGAAATTGACCAATAGAAACAAAGCAAAGGGAGGTGTGATGGCGGTGCAGCTCCCTGTGTGAAATCGGTCTCAGAGGCTCAGAGCGGCTTCCAATCTGTTTCCCTTCATCTCCCCACAGCAGGCATCCTGTGAGGTCAGTGGGGCTCAGAGAGCTCAGAGAGAATTACTCATGAGAGAACGGCTCCGAAAGAACTTGTAACTGACCCAAGGTCACACCAGCAGCTGCATGTGGAGGAGTGGGGAATCAAGCCCAGCTCTCCCAGATTAGAGACCGCACTCCTAACCACTACTCCAAACTGGCTCTCCAGTTTAGAGAGTTTCCGTTTTCTTTTGCAACAAAACAAAATGCTTCTTGTTGGCCCCCCTTTCCTCAGTTTAACTTACATCATAGAGAACTGCAAATCCATAAATAGTCGAAAAGAAATAGAATGTAAATCGCCAGCTGCAGAAATAAAATAGCATAAGAACAAAGAAATCATTAACTCAGACAACACAGGGGGGCAGTACTGTTCAATACAGCACTGTTCAACACCCTAACCATGGTTAGGAGACCCAGTGAGCCCATCCTCTTTCCTTCACTTCCCCTCTTAAATATGAATCCCTCCACATGAGGCAGATCCAGCGGTTGGCCCCATATCTCAACTCCTGGGACATGGCTCCAGTGACCCATGCGATGGTCATTTCCAAATTGAACTATATAATTCTCTCTACACGGAGCTGCCCTTGACTCTGCTCCAGAAACTGCAGCTGGTGCAGAACACAGCAGTGCAGGTGTTGACTTCATCGTCTGTGCGGACACGGATTCACCCAGTGCTACGCAAACTGCACTGGCTGCCTATTAAGTACCGGATCCGTTTCAAGGTGGTAGTGCTTATCTTTAAAGCTCTACATGGCCAGGGGCCTGCACATCTGTGAGACCACCTCTCCCTCGATGAGCCCCAAAGGGCTTTACGATCTGCCGACCAACGTCTTCTGGTGGTCCCCGGCCCCAGGGACGTCCATCTTGCCTCGACTAGGGCCCTGGCCCCTACCTGATGGAATGAGTTCCCACATGAGATCATGGCCCTGCGGGACCTTTTGCAGTTCCTCATGGCCTACAAGATAGAGCTCTTCCACCAGCCTTTTAGTTAGGGCAGCGGGCATCCCCTCACTCCTGGCCCCCCCTCAGTGGGTTCTGTATTATCATTGATGGACCCCAACTTGTAATACACTCCGTCTGTGAGACTTCGATCATGATTTGTATGATTGGAATATTACACCGATTTCACAAAAGCAGTTGTTCCACCCTCGGTCTCACGTTTTCCCGGGTTGTACCCCAATTTCCCACTATTTGCTGCGTGCCTGCATTTTGACCCACATCTCCTCCCGATTTCTCCCCCCGCATCTTCCTGATCCTAAAAAATAACAATCAAGAAGACACAGGGAAAATCAGGGGAGATGAGGGTCAAAATGCGACTGCCCAGCGAATAATGGGAAACTGAGCTGTACAACTGGGGGAAACGGAAGACCAAGGGCGGAACAACTGCTTTTGAGGAATCAGTCTCACTGTATTTTATTGAAGTTTTAATTGCTTTTATTTTGTATATATACACTGTATACCGGTTATTACCTGATGGAAGCTGCCCTGAGCCTCCTAGGCGGGGAAGGCAGGATATAATTCCAAGTAAATAAATAAATAAAAATAAACCATGGTTTAATGATAACTGGCACTTTTGGGATCCCCAGTAAGCTAGTTAGCACCATTTGCAAACCTAACCACAGTTGAGCTGTGCTATGAAGCTAACCATGGTTAGTGAAAAACACTCATGTAGACAGAAAGCTCACGGAAGCTAGCTCTGAAAATGAAAAAGAAAAGGGATTCACATGGGGGGAAAAGAGGGAGAGAAACAGAAGGAGCCTTTGGGCTTCCAAGTGAGAGGTCTGTCTCCTCTGTAAAGAGAGGAAAGCTACATTTAGGGTTGCCAAGTCTCACCTATGAAGCAGCAGGGGAGTCCTGTGCCTCATCCGGGAGGCTTCGTAATCACAGCAAGCACGTCGCTGGCTGATGCTCTAGCAATCAGCCTGGAAACTCTATGGTACCATAGAGTTTTCAGGCTGATTGCTAGAGAGTCATCCAGCAACATGCTCGGTGCGATTACATCACCCGGAGGTGACGTAATCGTGCCGGGTATGTTGGCCCGAACCGGGCACTTTGGGGCAGGGTTCCCCCCGCTGGCCTTTTCTGGACCGGCGGGTTGGGGCCCCTTTTAGCGGGGGAACCTCCGCCCTCCCGGGGGACCTGCCAGCCCTAGCTACATTGCAAAAAGAAAAAAAAATAGGGCAGCCTCCACATGGGCCCAATTTGTAACTGCAGGCTGCTCAGACCATAACACAGCTCCTTCCTCATGTACTTATGCATTGTTCCTGCCCAAGCTTCATTGACACAAGAGGAACACAATGTGAAGTTATCAAGACATCCTGAATCTTCTAGAACTCTCACCTCACAATACAGGTGCCAACTCTGGGTTGGAAAATTCCTGGAGATTTAGGGGTGGAGCCTGGGGAAGGCTGGTTTTAGGAGGGGAAGGACCTCAGCGGGATATAATGCCACAGCGGTCCATTCTGCATCTGGCATTTGCTCCACATTTTATCCGCACTCAACCTGGTTCGCCCTTGCCTCGGAATATCTGTTTTCGTTGCCCTCTTCCTTCCTTCCTTCCTTCCTTCCTTCCTTCCTTCCTTCCTTCCTTCCCTCCCTCCCTCCCTCCCTCCCTCCCTCCTTCCTTGCCACAGGGGTCCATTCTGCATCTGGCATTTGCTCCACATTTTATCCGCACTCAACCTGGTTCGCCCTTGCCTCGGAATATCTGTTTTCATTGCCCTCTTCCTTCCTTCCTTCCTTCCTTCCTTCCTTCCTTCCTTCCTTCCTCCCTCCCTCCCTCCCTCCCTCCCTCCCTCCCTCCCTCCTTCCTTGCCACAGGGGTGCATTCTGCATCTGGCATTTGCTCCACATTTTATCCACACTCAACCTGGTTCGCCCTTGCCTCGGAATATCTGTTTTTGTTGCCCCTTCCTTCCTTCCTTCCTTCCTTCCTTCCTTCCTTCCTTCCTTCCTTCCTTCCTTCCTTCCTTCCTTCCTTCCTCAAACTTATACCCTACCCTCCCAGCCATGGCTGGCTCAGGGCGGCTTTCAACAGAATAAAAACAGCAATAAATAGTATAATACATAAAACCATCACAATTACACTTTAAAAAGGTGCTAACAAGTAATAATCCAATACCATTAAACAGATATCAGTCCAGTGTTACATTTCGGATGGTGCTCAGACTCCTCAATGCTCACTCCTGCATTGGTATGCAGATCTTCCTGTGTCAGTACTTGCCTCAGTGGCCATTAGCTATAATTCATGGCAAGGTGATAAATACAAAGGGGGAAATAGGGGTGGGGGAACTGACAGAGATTAATGAAGCCATGTCAAGTTGTCTATTTATTCTGTTCCCTTTGAATCAGAAGCAGAGGAAGGAAAAGGTGCCACTCAAAACCACATTCCAATACCCTGGGGCAATACCGTACTGACTGTAAGGTTACCTCTGAACAGCCATAAATCTACGCAGAAGTTGTTCAGGGTGGTGAAAACCAGGGAGGATTGTGAGGCACTCTTCAAAGGGATCTGTCGAGGATGGGTGAGTGGGCATCAGCGTGGCAAATGGGGTTCAATGTCGCCAGGTGTAAAGTGATGCACACTGGAGCCAAAAATCCTAAATATAAATAAACATTGATGGGGTCTGAACTGACAGAGACTGACCGAGAGATCTTGGAGTCGTAGTGGATAACTCAATGAAAATGTCTAGACAGCGTGTAGCTGCAATAAAGAAGGCCAACGCTATGCTGGGGATTATTAGGAAGGGAATTGATAACAAATCAGCCAGTCTCATCATGCCCCTGTATAAATCATTGGTGCGACCTCATTTGGAATACTGTGTACAGTTCTGGTCGCCACATCTCAAAAAGGATATTATAGCATTGGAAAAAGTGCAGAGAAGGGCAGCTAGAATGATAAAAGGGTTGGAACACTTTCCCTATGAAGAAAGGTTAAAACGCTTGGGGCTCTTTAGCTTGGAGAAACGATGGCTGAGTGGTGACATGATCGAGGTTTACAAGATTATGCATGGGACAGAGTAGGTTGAGAAAGAAGTCCTTTTCTCCCTTTCTCACAATGCAAGAACTCGTGGGCACTCAATGAAATTGCTGAGCAGTCAGGTTAGAACAGATAAAAGGAAGTCCTTCTTCCCTCAAAGAGTGATTAACACATGGAATTCACTGCCACAGGAGGTGGTGGCAGCTACAAGCATGGACAGTTTCAAGAGGGAATTAGATAAACATATGGAGCAGAAGTCCATCAGTGGCTATTAGCCACAAGATATAGATAGGAGCTCTCAGTCTGGGGCAGGTGATGCACTCTATTCTTGGTGCTGGGGGGGGGGCAGCAGTGGGAGGGCTTCTAGTGTCCTGGCCCCACTGCTGGACCTCCTGATGGCCCCTGGTATTTTTGGCCACTGTGTGACAGAGTGTTGGACTGGATGGGCCATTGGCCTGATCCAACACTGGTTTCTCTTATGTTCTTATGTACCATAAAACATAATGAACAAAGAAAGTGAAAGCAGCATGCAGTGTAGAGGGAGATTAACCCGACGTGGCTGTGAAGAAACTGCGAGGAAACAGATGGGTGCAGAATTAGCCAACGACTACCCTCCAAAGCAACCCTTTTCACCAGGGGAACTGAAGATCAGCTGTAATTCTGGGACTTCTCCAGCTCAGGTGATGTTAGCCAAACTGCATGTTCCATTTTACCACGAGTTGCTACTGGGGTCTTACAGCCATACAGAAGTTGCCAGTCCCCAGTGACAACTCTTGTGTAAAAGTACTGTGTGGGCCCAATTGGGATCAGGACCATGCTGTGGGGAGAGAAGGGTGTCTGGAGCCAAAATGGCTCAGGGGGTGGGAAAGGCATTTTGTCTTGTCGGGACAAAGAATGCCTCACTATACCTATCCCCCCCGGAGCCGTTTCATTACAAGGAAATGGTGATGGAGGAGGAGATGCTGAACACGAAACAGGCCCTGTGGCACTGTTACACGGGAGTTGCCACAGAAGACTGGCAGCTGCAATACAGCTGCCAGGCCCACGGGGCATCTCACATAAAATGTAAGAGGTTATTAGATTCTGAGAGAAGCACAGAATTTGCCTCCAAGCACCAAGCCAGGAAAAAGTTAAAAAAATGCGCTGAGAAGCTCTATAGGTCCATACGTTTCTAAAAAATGGGATAAAGGTAAAGGTTCCCTTGCTCGAAAGCCAGTCGAATCCGACTCTAGGGTTGCGGTGGTCATCTCCGTTTCAAAGCCGAAGAGCCAGCACTGTCCAAAGACATCTCCATGGTCATGTGGCCGGCATGACTGAACACCAAGGTGCACAGAATGCTGTTACCTTCCCACCGAAGTGGTACCTATTTATCTACTTGCAATTTCTTGCTTTCGAACTGCTAGGTTGGCAGGAGCTGGAACTAGAGACGGGAGCTCACGCCGTCTTGCGGCACCCGGGTCTTGAACTGCTGAACTACTGGCCTTCCACAGTCTGCAGTTCAGCGTCTTAACCACTTGAGCCACCGCAGCTCCTTGCTGAAGGTTAGTCCCCACCATTATAGGCTCTCTACTCTGACAGGCAGCAGCCATCCAAGGTCTCAGGTCAAGGTCTTTCACATCGCTTATTGCCTGATCCCTCCATTGGGAACTGGAGAGGCCGGGGATTGAACCTGAGACCTTCCACATGCAAGGAAGATGCTCTGCCGGTGAGCCGCCGCCCTCTCTTACCAAGCTTCTTGCAATTTCTTAAGCACAGTTGGAATGTCGATATTTCGTCGCCGTCGAAACCATTTCTCCACCAGGTGCACAGTCCAATTACACTTTTTGGCTAATCTGCGTATCTCTGCCTGTGGGCGGGGGGGGAAGGAGGGCGGAGGAGAGAATCAGTGACTGGAAATTCCTTCCCACGTTCCTGCCTCCTATAGTCTTGCAGGTCACTTCCAAGTCTGAACCAGTAGACTGATCATGCAGATTTTAGGGTCACCATCAGTAGATCGTAGGACTGCCGTCTTGAGGACAGGGTTTAGGGAGGGGCAGGGCTTTTTTTGTAGAAACATCCCAGCAGGGATTCATTAGCATAACAGGCCATCCCCAATAGCAGAAACTCATTAGCATATTAGGCCACACCACTGACAGCACAGCTCATTAGCCTGTTAGGCCACACCCCCATGTTACCAGAAGTGTGGTCATCCAGCCACACCCACCTTTTGCTTCTTATTCTGTTTACCTTGTTTGTTGTCAAAACCCAGGGCCCTTTTTTGTAGCAGGAACTCCTTTGCATGTTAGGCCACACACCCCCAATGTAGCCAATCCTAAGTAGTTTCTGCTGTTGGGTGTGGCCTATTATGCTAATGAGTTCCTGCTGGGTGTGGCCAACTTGGGAGCCAGCCGGAACTCCGTTCCTGTGCGTTCCTGCCCAAAAATAGCCCTGGGGAGGGGTATAATCAGCAGGGTATCATCCTGTACAGCCCACCCTCCAAAGCAGCCTTTTTCTCCAGGAGAACTGATCTTTGTCTTCTCGAGATCAGCTGTAATTCTGGGGGGGGGGTATCCAGGCCCCACCTGGAGGTTGGTAACTCTAGTGAATTGCTTTCAGTCATCTGGGGCTCTGGGGGGGCCTGTTTTTTTGAGGTAGAGGCACTAAATGTGCAACATAGCTGCTGGTGCCTCTCCTCAACCTCCCCCCCACCCCAAGTTTCAAAACGATTGGACCAGGGGGGTCCAATTCTATGAGCCCCCCAAAGGAGGTCCCCCCATCCTCCATTGTTTACAATGGAGGGGAAGATGCTAATCTCAGTTCATTTGTAGACTGTGCTGCCAGCTAAATTCCTTGTGCTGCCGCTAAAATGTTGTGTGCCAGTGCCCCCTAGCACAGAGAGAATCTAGATGGGAGTAAATAGTTCATTTTGGCAACCTTCAGAGTAAGTGTGAGCCGAGTTAACACTCTCCTAACCCAAATTGACTTCCTTGGGCTTAGCAGGGTGTAACCGGAACCTTAAAAATGTTTATAAGTCCGTGAGTTTCCAGTATGCAGATCGAAAACTTCATTCCCCTCTTGAGAGTTCCGGCATCTCTTTTAAAAAAAAGAATAAAAAAGCCCCAGGAGGGGCCGATACTCCAGATTGCTTAGTAGTTACCCTTGTGACTCAGTGTATGAGACAGTGAACTTCCATATTTAGGATGGATGAGGAGAGAGTTCTGGTCTACTTCAGGAACAGACTAGCATGAAGTCGGAACCAGCCCGTGATGAATATTACTTAAAGTGGTGACTAAAAGGATGTGATATTAAGCAAGGGATGGGGGAATGACTCTTCATCCCGGATTGATTCATCTTAGAAAGGTGTGATGTTGTGTGTCAGAGGTGAGAAGCCACAAGACTACATTATGCAATGTGCTCTTTAATAGTGTCCTTCAGCATGCTCCCAAATTTTGTAATAGTGATGAATTATTCAAAATGCACCTTGTTAACTTAATACGTAACAGCAATACGTCGCGCACAGGGGCCTGGTCAGGGTGGTATCTTCCTTCCTAATCTAACACACACACCACCTAATTCTCAAGGCCTTTAGTATTTTAAAAGAAAAGGGTCTTGACCCATATTCCAGTTTCCAGCTACAAGCACGAACAGCTTCAAGAGGGAATTAGATAAACATGGAGCAGAGATCCATCAGTGGCCATTAGCCACAAGGTATAGATAGGAACTCTGGGGCCAGTGATGCTCTGTATTCTTGGTGCTTTGGGGTGGGGAACAGTGGGAGGGCTTCTAGTGTCCTGGCCCTACTGCTGGACCGCCTGATGGCACCTGGTATTTTTGGCCACTGTGTGGCACAGAGTGTTGGACTGGATGGGCCATTGGCCTGATTCAACATTGGCTTCTCTCTTATGTTCTTATATGAACTCTCGGTTGGGAGCAAGTGATGCTCTGTATTCTTAGTGCTTGTGGGGGGTCAACAGTGGGAGAGCTTCTAGTGTCCTGGCCCCACTGCTGGACCTCCTGATGGCACCTGGTATTTTTGGCCACTGTGTGGCACAGAGTGTTGGACTGGATGGGCCGTTGGCCTGATTCAACATTGGCTTCTCTCTTATGTTCTTATATGAACTCTCGGTTGGGAGCAAGTGATGCTCTGTATTCTTAGTGCTTGTGGGGGGTCAACAGTGGGAGGGCTTCTAGTGTCCTGGCCCCACTGCTGGACCTCCTGATGGCACCTGGTATTTTTGGCCACTGTGTGACACAGAGTGTTAGACTGGATGGGCCATGGGCCTGATCCAGCACTGGCTTCTCTCTTATGTTCAGCACGGTGTGAAAACACACTAGACTTTTCACATGCGTTTCAATACGTCTTCTCAATGAACTAATATATTACAGAAAATGTTAATGACTTTAAAGTCAACACTTTCTTTTAGTAATTATTTTCTTCTGCCATGATGACTAAGAACAATATAGCTCTTGAAGAACGTTGGTTGTTTTTTTTACTGTCCCATGTAAAGCAATCGCTTTCTGAGCATGCCCAAATAATTTGTAATCCTTTGTATGGGCTACACGGGTTTAAAGCAGAGGCCTTGAACCTGGAGGACTCCGACCAGTTCCATATTACTTGGCTCCACCCTGAAAGAAGACGATTGGCTAACGCTGACCCCCGCTGCGTATAAATGCCTTTGAGTCTCCTGGAATATCTTTCCTTTGTCAATCAACGGGCTTAGAAGAGCACAACTTTGCCTCGTAGGTCTAAAATAAATGCAGTCCATCCTACGCCGACTTCAGCTTTGTCCAAATTAAAGTAATTTATTCTGCAGAGCTTGTTGCTTAATTTATTCATATCTGCACTGTTCAATGCTGTAATTATCCTCGCTGTGGGGAGGGTAAGAGTGAGGGGATGCTGGGGGCGGGGGGGGTTCCCCAGAAATCTCCCCAACAGATTTATAAGTTCTGTAGAAACATGTACAGAAGCTTCAGCTACCGTTAACCTGAGATGATTTCACAGCATCCTTGGTTATTTCAGGAGTGTTGCCCTGTCCAAAACAGAAGGAGGGTCAGGATTTATTGCTTCTCATCTACTACCTGATTCTCAAACTGGAAAATACAGGGATTGATCAGGGGACTTCTGCATACCGACTAGATGCTCCTCCACTGGGCTGCAGCCCCTCCCCTAATAGTGAACACATACGAAGCGGCCTTCTGTTGAGTTTTTATCACGTACTGCTGGGTCCTTGCAGCTGGACATGTTGGGGATTGAACCTGGGACCTTCTGCATGGAATTCAGATGTTCTACCACCGAGCCACACCACTCCCCACCCTGTATACCTGTGATGGCTTTTTTGTGCAGTCCTTGAAATATTCCTCCAGCGTGGAGTTGGGCAGGGGCTTGACTCGCTTCACTTGCTTGATGCCCAGAGCATTTGCCAGAGGAATAGCAATACATCTGGAAAAACAGAAAGGAGGAGAATTTGTCTGGAAGACGCAAACACTTACAGAGGCAGGAACTGGGGATTCCGGGGCGTCAGGGACGAAGGGCTGGTTTTGCACTGGCTGAAGCGCTGTCTCCGTCAACAGCGCTTGATCTTTCAACAAGGTGAGTGAATGGTACCCATTCTCTTACGTGGGGGAAGGGAGAGAACGGAGTGGTGCTTGGAGACACAACTAGAAACTGGGGAGATAAAACCAGTTCCCAGCCTCTCATGATCCCAATAGCTGGAGCAGAAGTTGGTCTTCCTTCCTTCCTTCCTTCCTTCCTTCCTTCCTTCCTTCCTTCCTTCCTTCCTTCCTTCCTTCCTTCCTTCCTTCCTTCCTTCCTTCCTTCCTTCCTTCCTCTCTCTCTCTTTCCTTCTTTCTTTCCTTCTTTCCTTTCCTTCCTTCTTTCCTTCCTTCCTTTCTTCCTTCCTTTTTCTTTCCTTCCTTCCTTCCTCTCTCTCTCTCTTTCTTTCCTTTCCTTCTTTCTTTCATTCTTTCCTTCCTTCTTTTTTCTTTCTTTCCTTCCTTCCTTCCTTCCTTCCTTCCTTCCTTCCTTCCTTCCTTCCTTCCTTCCTTCCTCATTCAACTCAATGGTCACAAACAGCTTCTGAGAGTTTATTTTTAAGTTACTAATGGAAAGCTACCCACAGATCAGAGGTCTTTTCTGCATTTGCCTGCCACTCTGGATTTTCTCCGTGTTTGAGTGGAGGCAATTTAAGTCCACCGCAAAACCGTGTTCAAATAACCTGGGGCAACAGCAGGCTGAAACCAGGCTGACCAATGAAGGGAGGTAATGTAATGCAGAATCGAGGGAAAAACCAGAATAAAAAGAAGGCTGAACTCGGTTTTAGTGCAGAATGGGGGGGGGGGATGACACCTGAATTAAAATGGCTGAATTCGATTTTGGTGCAGAATTGTTTGGAGGGCACCGCGGTGAACATGGATTAAAAGGAGAGCGTGGGCCCTTTCTGCACTCTCCTTTCAGTTCACCACCGCAAGCAATTCTGCACTAAAATTGACTACAAGCTTCTTTTTATTCCGGGTTTTTCCCCCATTCTGCATTCCATTACCTCCCTTCAGTGGTCAGCCCAGTTTCAGCCTGCTGTTGCCTCAGGTTATTCGGATGCTGTTTTGCGGCAGACTTAAATTGCCTCGACTCAAACACTGAGAAAGTCCGGAGTGGCAGGCAAATGTCGAAAGGACCATAATGGGATCTCCCCAACAAAATATGATATAGTTTATGCCGTTGTTTTAGATTTTCTGTATTTCTACAATGGCAGCCCAAAATCTACATTGCTCAGTCGCCTAAAAGTCTCAGCAGTTGGAGAAGCAGAGTCTTTACTTAGTAAGGGGGAAATCGGGGGAAATCAGCTCCTGTCTCAATTTTTAAAAATACAGGGCAGCTCAAAAGTATGTGGTCAATAGAGCCTGTTCTCTTGTGGTTCTGGACCCAACATGACCCACTGAGAACTGACCCGTTCCCTATCAAAGTGGACCAACATTTTACTTGTCCTTTCTCTCTGGACGATTTCGCACAAGGAGCTGAGCCACCGTTACGCCCCCTTTGCCCCGTTTCCATTGGTCAATTTCCCCTGACGCGGCCGCATTTTGACCAGCAGCTTTGCCCAATTTCCCCTGCAGTTTCGTGAGCCTCAGGAAACGGGATCACAAAACTGTGGGGGAAATCGGGTGAAGCCGTGGGTCGAAATGCAGCCGCGCGGCTTCGGTGAGATAAACAGAAGAAGAAGAAGAAGAAGAAGAAGAAGAAGAAGAAGAAGAAGAAGAAGAAGAAGAAGAAGAAGAAGAAGAAGAAGAAGAAGAAGAAGAAGAAGAAGAAGAAGAAGAGATTGGATTTATACCCTGCCCTTCACTTGGAGTCTCAGAGCGGCTTACAAACTCCTTTCCCTTCCCCTCCCCACAACAGACACCCTGTGAGGTAGGTGGGGCTGAGAGAACTTCTGACAGAAACTGCTCTTTTTCAAGGACAGCTGTGCCAGAGCTTGTGACTGACCCAAGGTCACATCAGCAGCTGCAAGTGGAGGAGTGGGGAATCAAACCCGGTTCTCCCAGATTAGAGTCTGCACACTTAACCACTACACCAAACTGGCTCTCAGCTGGGAACGGATTTGCATTTAAGAGCTATTACTTGCTAAAAAGCAACGCTAGGTGCCTTGATAATTTTATCGCTTATTTTCACAGTAATTGTAGGGGTTAAGTTTTTCATGCTTGTATTTCGCTCTGTCCAGCTTGCTGACGGAACTAACCTCATCTCAATAAAAGATAAATGTTTCTGCAGTTGTTCTGTCTGGTTTGCTGGTCACCTTCAAAGGACTGTGCTCAAGCTTGTCGTTCTTTTTATCTGTTAAAAAACATACTCACTGTTTTGCAAACTAATTTAACAAGCCACCCTGTATATATACAAGGGTGATATGTAATTCCATTTCATTGTCCGACTAAGTGTGCACGCACACGAAAACTCACACCTTGAATAAAACTTTGTTGGGTCTTAAAGGCGCCACTGGACTCTGACCTTGTACTCATCCCCTTATTCTTTTATATCATTGGAATTAAGTGCTGTTAACCAGCCTTTAATTAGATAAATCCAAGAGATCTCTGTTCTAAATGTTTTGTGCAGGCGGAGCTGAAAAAGAAGTTCAGATTCTCTGATTGGATGCAGGAGAGAATCTCTCGCCACAGGAGCACACCATGTGGCTTTAGCCTTCCTGCCGTGCCATTTTCCTAAGCTGAAACAGCCACAGCAGTACTTGTTTGCCCTGCTGTGGTGCTTCAGAGAGCCAGTTTGGTGTAGTGGTTAAGTGTGCGGACTCTAATCTGGGAGAACCGGGTTTGATTCCCCACTCCTCCACTTGCACTTGCTGATGTGACCTTGGGTCAGTCACAAGCTCTGGTACAGCTGTTCCTGAAAGAGCTTGGGGCTCTTTAGCTTGGAGAAACGACAGCTGAGGGGTGACATGATCGAGGTTTATAAGATTATGAATGGGATTGAGCAAGTTGAGAAAAAAGTACTTTTCTCCTTTTCTCACAATACAAGAACTCGTGGGCACTCCATGAAATTGCTGAGCAGTCAGGTTAGAACAGATAAAAGGAAGTACTTCTTCACACAAAGAGTGATTAACGTATGGAATTCACTGCCACAGGAGGTGGTGGCAGCTACAAGCATGGACAGTTTCAAGAGCGAATTAGATAAACATATGGAGCAGAGGTCCATCAGTGGCTATTAGCCACAGGGTATAGATGGGAACTCTCAATCTGGGGCAGGTGATGCACTCTGTTCTTGGTGCTGGAGGGGGCAGCAGTGGGAGGGCTTCTAGTGTCCTGGCCCCACTGGTGGACCTCCTGATGGCACCTGGTATATTTTGGCCGCTGTGTGACAGAGTGTTGGACTAGATGGGCCATTGGCCTGATTCAGCATTGGCTTCTCTTATGTTCTTAGCAGTTTGTGTCAGAGTTCTCTCAGCCCCACCTACCTCCCAGGGTGTCTGTTGTGGGGAGGGGAAGAGAGAGGAGTTTGTAAGCCGCTCTGAGACTCAAAAGTGAAGGGCGGGGTATAAATCCAATCTCTTCTTCTTCTTCTTCTTCTTCTTCTTCTTCTTCAGGTGCTGTAGTCTATGCATATCAGGACAACCCCCCCCACACACGGACATATATGAATCTGCCTTGGTCCCTCAAGGTCAATACTGTCTACTCAAATTGGCTGCAGCTCTCCAGGGTCTCTGGCCTGGAGAGTTTTTTCATATCGCCCACTACCAGATCCTTTTAATCTAGAAATGGTGGGAACTGAACCAGGGAACTTCTGCATGCCAAGCAAATACTCTGCCACTGAGCCACCCACAGCCTCTCCCCTGCGGTCTGGGGAACCCCAATGCAGCTAGCAGCAGACATCAAATTAGGTTTGACCCAGAAAGGTACATTCTAAACTCGTTAGCTAGTTGAGAGTTCAAAAAGACCTGTTGGGGCAGGAAGGAGGAAACACAAGATGGGAACCCTTTGGGGGAAATTACTCAAGGTATTTGTTCCGCTGCTGCTCGTCGTGCGGCTTTATGAAAATAACTGCAAATATGCTGGAAGCATCTTCCCATCCATCCTGTATTCTTGGAACTTAGGAAGTAAATCAGCACACCTCCTTACCTTTCAACAAAGAATCTGATAAGGAGCATCACAAGGGCTAAGGGGATGGTGGCATACAAATGCTGCGGTTTGGGGAAGACCAGTCCGTCGTGGTCTTCATAGTTTGCCCATGTACAGTTGATGGGCATCCAGATGTGCTCCCACCAAAACCAGCTGTTCAAGGTCTTCAGTATGTGCGTCATTCTTGGGGGGTGGGGACAAGGAGGAAAAAAAAAGAAAGATATCAGATTAGTCCCGGAGAAACTTGTTTGCTCACAAACAACAAATGCACACTGAGCTGGCTCCTGTTTGTGACATTTCCAG
The DNA here is from genome assembly GCA_029375565.1 of Gekko gecko. Classification (NCBI taxonomy): domain Eukaryota; kingdom Metazoa; phylum Chordata; class Lepidosauria; order Squamata; family Gekkonidae; genus Gekko; species Gekko gecko. The sequence goes on along the minus strand of JAPDNY010000017.1, from coordinate 35,535,340 downwards.
GTGAAGAAGCAAAGATTTTCCAGCCGTTGCAAATCAGCAGAGCTAAGTCATCCGCCCGACGGCATTTCTGCATGTCAGTTACAGAAACAATACCTTGGCCTATGTCAGACCACAGATGAAGCTTCCTACTCTCACGCCCTCCATCGCACTTTCTGAAATTTCTGCATGGCTATCACTTTCACCTGTATGTCACATGGAGATGTAAAGCTGCTTGATGCTGAATTGGACCACTGGTCTACCTAGGGGCCAATCTGCATTTAGCATTTGCTCAGTCGTTTTACCAAACCCACACTGGAACAGAAAAAGATGCAGTTCAAAACCACATTCAACTATCCCGGGGCCAACACCATGCTGACTGCAGAGTCACACCCAAATGGCCATGAAACAGCCATAAATCTATGCAGACAGCCGCCATTAAACCAAGAGATCAAACGAAGTGAAAGCAGCATGCAATTTGAACACTGCCATAAAATGCGACACTCAATCAACATGAAAGTGGCGTGCGATGTAGATGGGGATTTCTGTTCCAGTGTGGGTTTGGTAAGACAGCGGAGCAAATGCTAGATGCAGATCAGGCCTAGGTCAGAGTTGTTAGCCTAGAAGTGGCCCTGCAGAGTCTTAGGCAGAGATCTTTCATATCATATGCTAAAGACTGGAGATACTGGGGACTGAATCTGGAACCTTGTGCATGCCAAGCAGATGCTTTACCATAGAGCCACAGCCCTCTCCCAGTATTCAGTGTGTGAAGCAGTTAACAAGTTTCTAGATCTGGATGGCACATACCCATCTTAAAGAACGCAAAAGAGAATCTGTTGAGCTTCTCACCTGTATAGGTAAACTCATCTCTAAGCTATCCCTCTCTACTGGACGACTACAAAGGTGCAAATGTAACACTGATTTCTACAAAGGGATCCAGAGGAGATCCAGGAAATTATAGGCCAATCACTCCAATGTCTGGGGTCGAATCTACATTTGCGTTTTTAAATCAGTTTCGTGCTGCATTTGCATTTTTAAATCAGTTCTGTGCTGCTGTGGACACTGTCTTGCTCTATGTTTGACAGCGCCGCAGCAGCACGAAGCTGATTTAAAAATGCAAATGTCGATTCGACCTGGGCCAATCTGGGGTGTTGTGAAGAGTGTCTTCCATTTTAACGTAGCAAATAACGCTTTCCATATAGGAATTCCGTAGCCCTTGCCACCTTGAGTCTCTGGAGATAAGCCGTGATAGGAATGTTTAGATAAATGTTTAAAAATTAGGTTTCTTTCCCACTTTGCTTGAAATTTTAAAGAGGAGATTGCAGCCACAGTGTCCCATCGTTTTATCTCCACTGAAAACAGACTAGTCTGAGAGAGAATGTCCTCTCCACGCCACCTTGGAGGTGGAGCAGGCTTTTGTCCCTGGGTCTTTTGGACTTATTCTATGCACTGTACCATTGTGGCTCCCTGCACAGGTTTCCACGGGGAATGCCTCACTGAAAGAACTGTCCAAATAAAATAATATTGGGGGGGGGAGAAAGAACTGTCCAAAATGGTGGCATAAAAGGAGCTTGGGGAAGGAGCAGGCACTTGGTCAACCAAAGATCTGGGGCCTTTTAAGGGCAACTGAAATGCTTCAATTTTTTCACCCAGCAACCTTCCGTGAGAAAGTGGGGATTCAAGTAGAAGAGACACAACAGGTTGGTTTAAAACTCTCTAATGGCCCTGGCCACACAGGCCAGATAACGCGGGGGGGAGGCGTGGCTTTTTGTGGTGGCACAATTAAATGTGCGAGAACGTGATCAGACCCCGCCGTGGCAACATCGGGGTTTCTTTGTCCGGGAGCACCTTTGACACACAGCAAGGAGTGCGCTTGGGCAATCACCCGTATCGCGTCGACGGCCCGTAGCAAACCATTTGCTAGTAGGCCATCCCCGGGATTTTTTAATTTTGGATTTTCAGGCGGCTGCTACGGGTCGTCGATGGTTGTGCTACGGTTCCCAGATGTTGACCTGTGATCGCGCCCCGAAACTCTGCATCACTTTTGTATCTATCCCGCTGCAAATTCTCCGTGTGACCGGAACCTTTGTTGCCTATCATGAAGATAACATGATTCAAGATGTTCCGTTTCCAAGATTTGAAATGGCTATTGATGAAAGTTAAAGAAGAAAGTGCCAAAGCCAGGATTACAGCTGAACTTCAAGAAGATAAATGTAATGGCTACAGAGGAATTACACAGCTTTAAGGCTGATGATGCAGAAATTGAAATTGTTAAAGATTTTCCATTTCTTGGGAAGGAGGAGGAGGAGGAGGAGGAGAAGGAGAAGGAGAAGGAGAAGGAGAAGGAGAAGGAGAAGGAGAAGGAGAAGGAGAAGGAGAAGGAGAAGGAGAAGGAGAAGGAGAAGGAGAAGGAGAAGGAGAAGAAGAAGAAGAAGAAGAAGAAGAAGAAGAAGAAATAACTGGATTTCTACCCCGCCCTTCACTCAGAGTCTCAGAGCGGCTTACAATCTCCTTTCCCTTCCCCTCCGCACAACAGACACCCTGTGAGGCAGGTGGGACTGAGAGAGCTTTGACAGAATCTGCCCTTTCAACCAAAAGAGAGTTAGCAACCAAGAAATAGAAAGAGATTGAGATTGGGAAAGGCAGCCACGTAGGAGCTAGAAAAGATCCTGAAGTGTATGGACGTGTCGATGGTTACAAAAATCAGGATAATTCTTACCATAATCTTCCCCGTTACCATGTATGGGTGTGAAAGTTGGACAATGAAGAAAGCTGATAGGAAGAAAGTTGATCCTTTTGAAATGTGGTGTTGGAGGAGAGTTTTACAGATGCCATGGACCACCAAATCAAGCCTGAACCCTCCCTAGAAGTTGAAACGACCAAACTGAGGTATCGTAATCTGATCACATTATGAGAAGACGGGACTCACAGGAAAAGACGATAATGCTAGGAAAAGCTGAAGGCAGCGGGAAAAGAGGAGGTCCCAACATGAGATGGACTGGCTCAATCAAGGAAGGCAATGCCAGACCTGAGCAAGGCTCTTCATGATAGGACATTTCGGAGGTCATTAATTCATAGGGCTGCCATAAATCAGAAGCCATCTGACAGCACTTAACACACACACACGCACATGCCTACCACAAACAGATGCCCTTAATGTCTACTACAAATAGCACTGTGGTGGTGGGGGGGGGCTGGAGGTAACCTGGGTCAGGATATTCCCATGCCTTTCATTTTGGCACTGGAACTCCCACAGTCGTCCTGAGGCTGGTGGCCAATTTTGAGTCTCCTAGCTGTATTTTCCTTCCTTTTTCCCCAAAAAATTTTGAAGTGTTTATTAAGATCAGTATAACATATCAAAACATACAATAACTGCAAAATATTATGCAGAAGTCTTGAGAATCCAAAATTACAATCCCATCAATTAGTCACCAACAAAACATTAACATACGTCTACAATTAAACATAATAAAGATGATATCAATTCTGTTCACCAATACCAAAGTGCTGTTTACAAGAGGAGTCTTGGCAGTAAGATGAAGGTCAAGGTGAAACCAGAAGTGGAGCCATGTGTGATAGCTCGTCCGAGAGGGAAGCACATTATGCTCTGCCATGAAGTCAAGTACTGGATACCAGGTAAGTACAAATTTATCATAAGTTCTGCTGGAACTTTGTAATCGATCCACAATGTTAGAGATTTTATTCATCACAAACTGATCCCAAATCTTGTCGTACCAGGATGTCAGAGTAGGAGGTGTTGGAGATTTCCAGTTTGCTGCAATTGTGAGTCTGGCTACTGCAAGAAGAATGGAGTTAAGGGTCTTTTTGGAGTCATTCCCAAATGATGAATCCCATAGATTGAGCAAGGAGAGTTCCAGAGTGACAGGGAGTGTTTGTTGAGTAATGCTGTTGATTTGGGAGAATACGTCCTTCCAGAATTGCTGAATGATTGGGCATTCCCACCAGCAGTGTAAATATGTTCCAAGAGATGCACAATTTTTCCAGCACAGAGAATCATACTGAGGATTCATTCGATGCAGCTTTTTTGGTGTAAAATACCGTCTGTGTATGATCTTAAAGGAGTTCATCCAGATCTTATAAACACGTGAGGAAAACGCTGGAGAGTCAATATATTGACAATGCTACATGTTGTTTGTCATGTACACAACAGGTGGGGGCTTTGGGGTAAACTTTCTGTCCCTCTGTTCCCACACTCACCCGTGTTTTCGCAAATAAACTAGCTAGATGTAGAACTAAGACGCTAGTCAGGATTTAGTGGTTTTAACTCCATGTAACCCTTCCCTATTTTCTAGTAAACTTTTCTTGGAGCTCAATTCCACACATGCTCTGCATTGCTTTTATTCCACTAAGCATATAATGACTCTGCTAAAGTATCCGACACTGGGCCAGACCTCCTGTCCTAATTGAAAGGGGAAGAATCAATGTTCTGAACTATCAAAATGTGTTAGCAAAATATATTAGCAGAAAAGCTTGTGCAAAAGGGGGAATTTGAGGGAGTGAAATATAAACAGCTTGGGAGCTTTCTGCTTGCTTGAAACTAGATAAAGTTTGCCAAGGCCATAGAGCCTCAAACAAAGGAATAGCTTAGCTTACTAACATCCAAGATAAGAGGCTGCTGAAACACACATACAAGAGGAGAAAGGGGGAGAGAAGGGGGGGGTAGAAGCCTGGTCATCAGGTTTAGGGGAGGGAATTTGGTAGCCAGACTGTGAGGGGAACAACCCCCTGATGGGTGGCCCAGCCAGAGAGGTGGGGGGGGGGCTGCTTTAAATTGAGCTGTGCTGCGTCACAGACTTTTGGAGGCAAATGGGTAGACAGCCTATCCTTGCCCCCCCCCTACTTTGCAAATTACGCTTCAATAAACCAGCCTTGATTGATTTTCCCGTGTGAAGTCTTTCCTGCTTGACATTTGTCTGGTCACTTCCACGTAACACTAATGAGGCCATACCCAGCTGAGGCACCAGCTGAATCCAGGACCCCTGCTCCTACAGCCGGGCTTTTCGAGTGGGGTTTGACCCGCCTCCCCGACAGACACAGCAAACCAGAAGCAAGACTTTAAAAAGAACAGCAGATCACAGCAAACCAGAAGCAAGACTTTAAAAAGAACAGCAGATCAGCTTCTAGCGCTCCAAGATCACTTGGCTGCAACATCCATATGCGGGCCCTGAGCAGGGTATACATTGAATAAATAATAAATAAATAAACCCAAGAGTTTCCCTGGGAGATTCCTCAAAGCACCTGCATATTAAGTATGAGACTTAAGGCAGCAGCTCATAATAAGTGATTCAGCTTTATTTACAAGATAGGAAACAACACGAAAACAAGAGAGCAACAGGCCCTCTTTTTAAACTATCCGGGCCAGCATAACCACGCCCCTAGTTGCTTAAAGCACCAATCAGAACAGTAACATAACATCCAATAATATCATCTCCCTCCAGAACCTTTCTAGTATCCCGATTGGTCTACTGCGCAAAGTAGCCAATCAGAGTTTGCTGTTTACGATACCAGGCTTAGATAGGGGTGAGATTCAAGCTCAGGCCATTTATGTATACGCGATACATAACACTGCATCTTCTTGGAAATGAGGCCAGGCCCTTCCCCTTTTGGCACACAGAGCCAAACCCATTCAAGGTGGTGAAACCGCAGGTTCATTTGCCCCTCTTGCATTTGGAATAAATTTCTCATTGGGCATACATGTTAAAATGGGTTAGCCTGCTCCAGAATCTCAGGATAGAACGGTAAAGAAATGACGGAATGAATCCCAAAGGGGAGAAAATATTTGACGGACAAACTGAGATGAAAGCTTTGCAGAATCTTTGTACAGAGGTCTCCAGGTGCAAACAAAACAAAGCAAATTCAGTCTTCAGGCTGCGGTTACGGAGCCTGGAGTGGGAAGGGTGTTGGCTTGGACTGTGAGTGAGGGCTGTCAACCTCCAGGTGTGGCCTCAATTTTCCCCAGAATTACACCTGATCTTCAGGCTACAGAGACCAATTTTCCTGGAAAAAACTGGCTGCTTTGGAAGGTGGACTCTATGGCATTATACCCCACTGAGGTCCCCCTCCAGGGTCCACCCCCAAATCTCCAGGCATTTCCCAGCTGGAAGTTGGCAAGCCCACTGCAAGCCCACCAGCTTAGTAGAGTCCACGTTTGTCATTTCAGAAATAAAATACTTGTTTTTGCATTCATGGCTCATGTAGGGCTGCCAAACCAGCCTCCTCACTCCAGTGACAGCAAAGAGGGGTGGGGAGCAACATCAAGACATCACTTCTGGTTGTAACTTGGAAGTGGCATCATGACACTCTAGGAATTCCCCAATCCCTATGGTAAAAACCATACTGAGTTGGGAAATTCCTAGAACATCGTGATGTCATATTGTGATGTCACATCCGGGTACAACCAGAAGGGACATTGTGACATCCAGCTTCCTGGGGCCAGGAAATTATCGATGGGGGGCAATTTGGTAACCCTACTCATGATAGCATTGCCAGTAGGGAAATTCCTGGAGATCTGGGGAAGAGGCCTGGGGAAGGGTGGGTTTTGGGGAGGAGAGGAATTTCAGTGATACCATAGAGTCCATCCTTCAAAACAAGGGATACCAGTCTCCATGTGGGACCTGGGGATCCCCTGGAATTACAGTTCATCTCCAGACTACAGAGATCAGCTCCCTTGGAGAAAATGGATGCTTTGGAGGGTGAACTCTATGGTATTGTACCCCACTGAGGTCCCTGTCCTCCCCAGGCTCCATTCCCACATCTCCAGGAGATTCACAATAGAGTTGCCAGACCCCCCCCCGGTAGAGGGACTTACCAGTAGAAAGAGGAAGGCATAGGTCACGTTGCCTGCATCACAAAAGAACTGATATTATCACACCAGCAAGCATCTGGGCGACGCTCTGGTATTTGGGCAAAAACTCTATGGTAGAAGCCAGTTTTACCATACAGGTTTTGCCCAAATGCCAGAGCATCAGCTGGAAGTCGCTGGTATGATGACATCACTTCCTGTGCAATGCCAGTGACTTGGCCCGGGCCTTTCTCTTTCTCCTGGTAAGCCCCCCCAGGACCTGGCAACCCTCGTTCTCAACCTGGAGCTGGAAACAGTACGCCCCCCCACACACACACACACTGCTGGTGGCCAGGGGAACCTGGCAACCCTATCCAAAATGGCTATCTTCTCCAAGGAAACTGATCTTTGTCATCTGAAGATCAACTGTAATTCCTGGAGCTCTCCAGGCTATACCTGAAGGTTGGCAGCCCCCCGGGCATTTTACCTATGACATGGCCCCAGAGAAATGTTGTGTGGTCCCTAGCGGCAGACATGTCGCCTGGCGTGTTTCAGACACTGCAGACAGCAATCAGGCAGCTAAAATGGCCTTCAGCTTGAACTCTTCTTATCTACCGAACCACTCAGCAGATTTGTTTCGCTTCTTGCCTGTCAGAAAGACTACCTGAGGATTAGAGGCCTGGCACCACCGCCCCAGCCTCCGGTGTGGAGTTGCTAAAGAACAGCAGAACCAGGTACAGCTAAACTGAGACAGATACACAAACGTCATATTCCTCCAACCAGGCCTCGGTTACACAAGCCAAAACCATTTATTCCTTTTCCAGCATCTCAGACGGGAGTGCGGCTTTATGCCTCCTTACAGAACTGGCGTTGCACAATTGGAACAAACGTTAAAAAAAAGAAAGAAAAAGAAAGAGGAATTAGTTTAGCAGGTCCCTTTGGGATCCCACCAGACACAACTGATGGTAGTTCCCAGGGCCGGCTCGAGGTGCTTTTGCGCCCTAGGCAGGCGCAGATACCAACCTCCCGGCAGGGCCTGAAGTTCCGCACTGGCTGCCACCCCCTCCCCCACCGAGGGGAGAGGGGGACAGCGGGCGAGCTGTGCTGCCGCTGCCGCCTCCTGCGCCCCCCATGACCACAGATTTTGCCTTCTTTACTGCCTTACGCCTCTCTGCTCGGTTCCTCCCTCCCAACCCGGGTCCTGGGCGAGGGCTGTCGGAAAAGCATTCATCGAAGGGGCGGCTTGCAAGCAAGTGACGACGGCTCAGGCCAGCGGCAGTGGAGATGGTGGTTTGGCCTGGGGTAGTTGAATGTGGTTTTGAACTGCATCTTTTTCTGTTCCAGTGTGGGTTTGGTAAAAATGCTAAATGCAGATTGGCCCGCAGTTCAAAACCACATTCAACTACCCGGGGCCAACACCGTGCTGACTGCAGAGTCACACCCAAATGGCCATAAAACAGCCATAAATCTATGCAGACAGCCACCATAAAACTAGAGATCAAACAAAGTGAAAGCAGCATGCAGTCGACACTGCCATAAAATGCGACACTCAATCAAAGTGAAAGTGGCGTGCAATGTAGATGGGGATTTCTGTTCCAGTGTGGGTTTGGTAAGACAGCGGACCAAATGCTAGATGCAGATCAGGCCTAAATCACTACTACGGGCATGCATACAGTTCCCACAAAATGCCTCCATGACCTAGTTAAAGAAATGCTTCCTCAAATCCTGACCTGTCACTGCATTTCCCTACTTAAGACTCATGGGAAGAGAGTTACCAGTCAATCAGCATTTATTACGGTCGGTAGATTAGTCAACAAAACCCCCTCACAGTTTACCTGCAAAATTCATATACAGAGATTAAAGTCCATAACCACATTGCGCTGTAAGTAATTATACATAACAGTTATTTAAAATTTTGGAATAGCTGCTTTCTTATGGAAAGAGCCTCAGCAGAGAATCTGGCCACTGTAGAGATGTTCTCATTGAAGTGGTCTGTAAGGAGGGGATTACAGAATTTTCCAGATCTTCCTGGGCACTTGGATAGGACAGGGGTAAGATAAGTGGAATGGATGTCCTTCTAAAATGGACAATATAATAACATACGTTCCACCGTCTCAACGGCGTTCAGTTTTCTCCTTGTCGGATACGTATCCCCTGGTTCCTCGCAAGGTAATGCTTTTCACGCTTGCAGCCAGAAAAGTTAGATCCAAGGCTGTTTCCTAGAGCTACAAAACTGGTAGCATAGCTTTTAGGATTTTAAAACTTTGATTGTTTTATTTGTTCAAATGCGATACAGTCTTATTCGGAAGGCTTTGTTTTTAGGACAGTACTTTTGAACCCTAAATTTATGTTTTGTATTTATATTTTATATTGTAACGGCCAACGGCCATATACAATAAACTTACTACTGACCCACCGCCTTGCCGACACTGGAGTTCAGGGACTAGCCTTGCAGTGGCTTGCTTCCTTGTCCAACATCGGGGACAAAGTGTGGTGCCGGAGAATCAGCTGTCCCGAAGGCACCCATCGGACAGTGGAGTGCCCCAAGGGGCAGTGTTATCCCCGATGCTTTTTAACATCTATATGCGCCCTCTTGCCCAGGTTGCCCGGAGGCACAGACTGGGTTGTCACCAATATGCAGATGACACACAGCTCTATCTGTTGTTGGGTGGCCAGTCCGACTCCAAACCAGAACACCTAGACTGGGCGTTACAAGCTGTGGCTGGTTGGCTTAGGCTGAGCTGGCTGAAATTGAATCTGACGAAGACGGAGGTTCTGTGCCTGAGCCGGCGTGGCCCAAGGGTAGGGATCCCACTCCCAACCTTTGATGGGGCACCATTGGTGCCAGCGCCAGAGGTCAGGAGTTTGGGAGTGCTCCTAGACACCTCCTTAACAATGGAGGCCCAGGTAGCAGCCACTGCCAAGTTGGCCTGTTACCGTCTTCGGCTGAGTAGGCAGTTGGCTCCCTTCCTCGAACACAACAACTTGGCAACAGTGATCCATGTGATGGTGTCATGATCTGTGCAGGACGGCGACAGAGCCTAGAGGCCTAAACTATAGGAGGGGCCTGTTTGGCAGTAGAAAGCAGACAGCCTACAATCCCCACAATGCTTGGGGATGGTTTTTAGCCAATGGGAGTGCAGGGATTCTGGGAGGGGACTGTTGCATTTTGGTGGAGGTATGTCTTAAGCTGTAGGCTGTGGGAAATGGTGTCTTTCTTCACGCAGGAGTGAATTGAAGGGGACTGTGCTAAACTCTGTGTGTTGTGAGGAAACGGATCTTGCTGTCTCTCTGCAGTTTTCCCTCTCACGGAGTCATTGAGGGAGAAGGGCTGGTCTGAGTGGAGCAGGGGTATTTTGGGGCAGGAACGCACAGGAACGGAGTTCCGGCTGACTCCTGACTTGGCCATGCCCAGCAGGAACTCATTAGTATAATAGGCCACACCCAGCAGCAGAAACTCATTAGGATTGGCTTCATTAGGGGTGTGTGGCCTAACATGCAAAGGAGTTCCTGCTACAAAACAAAGTCCCTGGGTTTTGACAACAAACAATGTAAACAGAATAAGAAGCAAAAGGTGGGTGTGGCTGGATGACCACACTTCCGGTAACATGGGGGTGTGGCCTAATAGGCTAATATGCTGTGCTGACAGGGGTGTGACCTAATATGCCAATGAGTTTCTGCTGTTGGGTGTGGCCTATTATGCTAATAAGTTCCTGCTGGGCTTTTTCTACAAAAAAAGCCCTGGAGAGGAGAAGGTCCCTCACTTGTCAGAGTGACTCTACAGATTGTGCAGCCCAGTAAGAAGGCTTGTAGGCTTCAAGTAATAACAGTTAAGGAGTAATAGATTCTGTTTATTTTGCCTTTTTAAACACTGTTATACCTTTTTGAAGCACCTTGTCTTGTTTATGATGCCCCATTACTGTACAGATAAACCATTTGTTTAAAAGTTCTGCCTGGTTATCATGCCTAAGGTTCTCGGCTTGGAAAGGGGCATTCTGGATGGGCTTGAGAGGGTACCCGGGGCCTTCTCAAGGGACCGTAAGCCCAGGGTGGTGGCAGCAGAAGGCGGCGACCCGCTGGGGTCATGACAGATGGTCACCTCGAGACTGGATTACTGCAATGCCCTCTACATGGGGCTGCCCTTGTTGCAAATCCAGAAGCTGCAGCTGGTGCAAAATGCATTGGCCAGGCTATTGATGGGACTCCCTACACGGGAGCATATCCAACCTGTGCTAAAGACGTTACACTGGCTGCCTACAGCATACCGTATTCAAGGTGCTGGTTCTTAACCTTTAAACTCCTTTATGGCCAGGGATCTACATACCTGAGGGACTGTCTTTCCCCATATGTACCCCCAAGAGCACTGTGTTCAGGGACCCAGAATTGGTTGGCTCTCCCCAGCATTAAGGAGGCCAGGCTGGTGACAACTGGGGCCAGGGCTTTTTCGGTGGTGGCCTCACTCTGGTGGAATGAGCGATCTCAGAAGAGATCAGGGCCCCGCGAGACCTTTTACAGTTTCGCAGGACCTATAAAACGGAGCTCTTCCACCAGGCCTTTGGAGCTGCCGCCATTACCACCACCACCTCTATGACCAACAACTGACGCCCTATGGTTGGAGAGACCTGAACCGCTGGACCCTTTAATTGATGCCTGAGCTAATCACCCAAGGCGACTGAAGAAGATCAAAAAGCTGACTGTAAAATGGGGAAGTTACGTCTGCTAGCACTTTATTATGTTACTGGTTTTACCACTGTTATTTATATTAATTGATGTTGATGATATTATGCTGTATTGTTGAGATTTTATTCTGTTTGTGTAAGCTGCCCTGAGCCAGCCTCGACCAGGAGGATGGGGTAAAAATTTAATAAATATTAATAACAATATAGGATAGGCTTCAAAGAGTAAAACACAGAACATTATGTCATTTATATCTCCCATCTAAAACCACCCCAGATATTGAGAGTCCGTTCTCGACAACAACCTCTCCCAGAGGCCTTTGATGATCACTCTGTTCCTTGCTTACCTAGAGCCTCTGAATTGCAAAATTACAGTCCACCAGAACTGGCACCACCATTAGGATTGCCAGCTGCAGCGAGAGTCTGGGGGGCAGGAACGTAAAGGGATGCCATCCATGTGATGGTATCATGTCACTTCCAGACCTCCATAAGAATCGCCAGAAACTTTACGGTAAAACCACAGAGTTTCCAGCATTTCCTAGAGAGGTATGATGTCTCCCAGATGTGACACAACACCATTAGGCTGACAGCAATTCTTTAGGGGTTTTTTTAAAAGGTTTTTTTTCCCTCCTGTTGTCTGACAGAGCCCCAGAAGATGACCAAAAACCTCCAGCCAAACTGGTCTGGAGAAAAATTGCTTCCTGACCCGAAAGTGGTGATCAGCATTTCCCTGGGCACGAAAGAAAGGGCCGCAAGATCTGAGCACTGAGGCAACCCTTCCTGCTCTCCCTCTCATTATTGGCCTACTTTCACAGAATCCGCATTGCTGTCAGATGGTCATCTAGCCTCTGTTTGAAAACCTCCAAAGAAAGAGAGCCCACCACCTCCCGAGGAAGCCTGTTCCACTGGCTTGGGGACAGCATACCTTAAGGACTGCCTACTCCCATATGAACCTACCCAACCACTGCGGTCATCTTTGGAGACTCTACTTCAGGTTCTCCCACCCTCTGAGGCTGGATGGGTAGCAACCCTCGAAAGGGCCTTTTTGGTAGTGGTACCAAAGGGGTGGAATTCCTTCGCCAGAGAGATCCATCTGTTTCCTATTATCGTCTTCAGCCAGCGAACACCCCTCATGTGCAGAGTCCCTCAAGGGGCAATCCTCTCTCCAATGTTGCTTAATATCTATATGTGCCTCCTTGCCCAGCTGGTGCAGAGTTATGGGCTGGGTGGTCATCAGTACGCAGATGACACCCAGCTGTATCTGTTGATGGACGGCCGACTGGACACCACCCCATCCATCTTGGCCAACATGCCCATCCATCTTGGAAGCCATGTTGGGATGGTTGAGGCAGAGCTTGCTGAAACTGAATCCTTCAAAGTTGGAGGCTCTGCAGCTGGGTTTCAGGGCTGAAGTGCCAACTTCCAGCTCTTGACAGGGTACCTTTAACACCTGTGCTGATTGTCAGGAGCCTACGTGTGTTCCTGGATGCCTCCTTATCGATGGAGGCCCAAGTCACGAGTGTTGCTAGACTTGCGTTCCTCCAGCTGCGCCAGATCAGACAACTGGCCCCCTACCTGCCTCGCCCTGAGCTCGCCATAGTAATCCATGCTACAGCCACCTCCAGGTTAGACTACTGTCACTCGCTCTATGCAGGGCTACCCTTGAAACTGACCTGGAAACTAAAACTGGCTCAGCATGCAGCGGCCCACGTCCTCACTGGAACCCCATTAACAAGACACATTCAGCTGGTGCTGCGCTATCTGCACTGGCTCCAGGTTGAATCCTAGATCAAGTTCGAGGTCTTGGTATTAACCCTCAGGGCCCTAAACAGTCTGGGACCAATGTATCTATGGGACTGCCCCTCCTGGGATACCCCTTGAAGACCATTACGCTTTGGTGATCCTTGGCCCTCTTGGTGATTCCAGGCCTGAAGGATATTCAGATATCCTCAACCAGAGCCAGGGCCTTTTCAGCCCTGGTGCTGGCCTGGTGGACACCCGTGCTCTGCCTAGTGACATCCGTGCTCTGCAGGAACTAGTGCAGTTCCACAGGGCCTGTTAAGGCAGAGATGTTCCGCCAGGCCCTCCTTCAAGGGGCCAGGACATAAATAATTTTTAAACGCCATCTGAAATAGTCTGATTGTTATTATTTTAAAATTTTAACCTGATTCTGTTAAAAATTATATTTATTGAAACGTTATACTGGATTGTTGAAATTTTGTTAACCATGCCTTGGGGAGGGTGGTCTAGAAATCAAATAAATAACAGATAATGATGATCCCCAGAGGCACCTGGATCAAGGCAAGTCAGCCCTGTTGAAAAGAAGAAGAGGAGACTGGATTTATACCCTGCTCTTCACTCAGAGTGGCTTACAAACTCCTTTCCCTTCCCCTCCCCACCACAGACACCCTGCGAGGTAGGTGGGGCTGAGAGAGCTCTGACAGAAACTGCTCTTTTTCAAGAACAGCTCTGACAGTTCTGTTATCGAAAGAGCAGTTTCTCTCAGAGCTGTTCTCGAAAGAGCAGTTTCTCTCAGAGCTCTCTCAGCCCCACCTACCTCATAGGGTGTCTGTGGCAGGGAGGGAAAGGGAAAGGAGTTTGTAAGCCGCTCTGAGTGAAGGCCCAAGGCCATCCAGCAGCTGCAAGTGGAGGGGTGGGAAATCAAACCCGGTTCTCTCAGATTAGAGTCCGCACACTTAATCACTACACCAAACTGGTGGCAGCGTTCTACATGACTATGATCTGTTGACCCACTGCCTTGCCAATGTTGGGATACGGGGGACTGCTTTCCAGTGGCTTTCCTCCTTTCTCCATGGCTGGGGACAGAGGGTGGCACTAGGGGAGAGGACGTCCCCATGTTACCCGCTTGAATGCCGAGTGCCACAAGGGGCAATCCTCTCTCTGATTTTTTTTAACATCTACAGTTACTTTTTTCCCACCGTAGAGAACAATGGAGGGGATGGGGCAACCTGTTTGGGGGCCCATAGAATTGGACCCCCTAATCCAATGTTCTTGAAACTTGGTGGGCATCTTGGGGAGAGGCTCCATCAGCTACCATGTGAGTTTGGAGCCTCTCTCTCAAACCCCCTCCCCTCCAACCTCCAGAATATACCCTATGTTTTCACCATTGACTTCAATGGCCCATAGGGTATAATGAGGCCGAATTTCCGCCGAATTTCTTTCATTCCCTCCTTTCCTTCTCTCCTTTTCTTCTTTCCCTCCTTCTTCTCTTCTCTCTTCTCTTTTTTCCTCCATTCCCTGTTTCCCTCCTTCTTCCCTCTCTTTCTTTCCCTCCCCTTTCCTTCTCTTTCTTTCCCTCTTTCCTTCCTTCTTTCCTTCTCTCTACTCTCTCTCTTTCCTCCTTCTGTGGCCCAACTCTAGTGAGAAGGAGTTTAAACTTTAAACCCCTTCTCTCTTAGCTCCCCCACCCAGGCCAGCTGGGGAAGGGAAGGGGAGGCTTTTGAAGATGCCTCCCCCCCTTTTGCTTCCCCTTCTGACATCGCTTCCGGTGATGTCAGGGGGCATGGCATATGCTAATAGCCTAATAGCTCATTAGCATACCATATGCTAATGAGCTCCTGCAGCTGTTTTACTACAAAAAGACCCCTGCCTATATCTACCTGATATGAGGCATGGGGGGGCGTCATTATTGCTTATTGTGCCATCCGTTGTTTCACTGGTTTTATTGTTTTATGGATTTTATGTTGCAAGCCTCTGTGAGCCCACTTGTGGGATAGGGCAGGGTATAAATTAAAATAACAACAACGATAACTGGGACGGCAACAAGTGAAGTTAAATCCATCTAATACGGAGGCCCTGTACCTGAGCTGCGGGGGATTAGGCCAGGGGATCAGTCTCTCAACTTTTGATGGGGCTCCATTGGTGCCTACGTTGAGTGTGAAGAGTCCAGGGATGTTTCTGGATACCTCCCTCTCCATGGAGGCCCAGATCACCACCACTGCCAGGTCTGCCTTTTTCTGTCTGCAGCAGATCAGAAAGTCAGCCCCATACCTTGCTCCCCAAGACTTAGCTACAGTGACCCATGCAATGGTCACTTCCAGATCGGATTATTGTAACTCTCTCTGTGTGGGGCTGCCCTTCACTCTGCTCCGGAAGTTGCAGCTAGTGCAGAATGTGGCAGCGAAGGTGTTGATGGCGATGCCTGTGCGGGCTCGCATCTACCCAGTGCTGCGTGAACTGCACTGGCTACCTATTGAATTCCGGATCCGTTTCAAGGTGCCGGTGCTTACCTTTAAAGCTCTATACGGCCATGGGGCCAGCATACCTTCAAGACCACTTCTCCCCATATGAGCCCCGGAGGACACTGAGGTCCACAAATCAACACCCCCTGGTGGTTCCCGGCCCCAGGGACATCCAACTTGCCTCAACCAGGGACAGGGCTTTTTTGACCCTGGCCCTTGCCTGGTGTAATGAGCTCCCACGTGAGATCAGGGCCCTGCGGGACTTATTGCAGTTCTGCAGGGCCTGCAAGATGGAGTTCTTCCGCCAGATATTTGGTTGAGGCAGCGGGCGTCCCCCTCTTCCTCCCTCCAGCTTCTCTGGCCCTAATGTTTTCTGCCCAATTTTTCAGGCCAATTGTCCATTAGTGGCCTGATTTTGATTAATCATCGGACAATTTTTATAATTCTACACAGGGCTTTTTTTGTAGAAAAAGCCTGGCAGGAACTTATTGGCATAATAGGCCACACACAACAGCCGAAACTCATTAGCATATTAGGCCACACCCCCGTGTTACCAGAAGTGTGGTCATCCAGCCACACCCACCTTTTGCTTCTTATTTTGCTTACCTTGTTTGTTGTCAAAACCCAGGGCTTTCTTTGTAGCGGGAACTCCTTTGCATGTTAGGCCACACACCCCTAATGTAGCCAGTCCTAATGAGTTTCTGCTGTTGGGTGTGGCCTATTATGCTAATGAGTTCCTGCTGGGTGTGGCCAACTCGGGAGCCAGCCGGAACTCCGTTCCTGTGCGTTCTTACCCCAAAATAGCCCTGATTATACGGCATCTTATGATTTTATGTGTAAATTGTTGTTTTAATATTGTTTTAATTGTATATTAAATGTTGTACGCTGCCCTGAGCCCACTGGGGAGGGCAGTGTATAAATCTAATAAAATAAATTAATAAAATAAAATAATAAATCTGTTTTGTCTGTCGTCCATCTTCCCTCCTTCCTGTGTTTGTCTTTGAACTGTGTATGTGTTCTTTTTAATTCTTGGTTGTATTTGTTTTCATACTGTAGATTTCAAAAGCTTGTTTTAACGGTTTCAGTTGGAGTGGATCCAACCATCCCCCTAGTAACCTTCCTCCAACTGGAGAGCCATGTAAATTGGGGGGAGCCTCCTTAGGCTGCAGGAAGGCCTCAAATCTGAGCCACAAGGATTTGATTTGATTTATTAAATTTCTACCCCGCCTTCCCGGCCAAGGAAAGGAGGGATATAAATATTTTAATCAATAAATTAATGTGAAAATAAACTTTGGTAGGGGGATGGTGGTCTATAAATCAAATAAATTAATTAATAATACTTGGTATAGTGGTTAAGAGCGGCAGACTCTAATCTGGAGAACCGGGTTTGAGCCCCCGCTCCTCCACATGCAGCTAGCTGTGTGACCTTGGGTCAGTCACAAGTTCTCTCAGAGCTCTCTCAGCCCCACCTACCTCACAGGCTGTCTGTTGTGCAGAGAGGAAGGGAAGGCGATTGTAAACTGCTCTGAGACACCTTCTGGTAGTGAAGAGCGGGGTATAAAAACCGACTCTTCAGGGGTCATTTCCTGCCGGAGTGCAGCTGGCTGGAGAAGGGGAGGGGAGGTGGGCAAACATGTCCCCCTTCCCCTGAGCCTCTCCGTTTTTGCGGAGAGACTCGGGGAAGTGGGGGGGAATTCTCCAGATGGGGAAGGGAAAGAGAGCCATTCTAAATATGCGTGGGTTCCCTGCCCAGTCTTCTCCAGGTAACCCGCAGCTGTGGGGCCCCTGGAGAAGATCAGGCAAGGAACCCAGTCACGCTTGCATGCCTGCCCTTTGTCAGGGGGTGTGGCATATGCAAATGAGTTATGCAAATGAGCTCCTGCACCTCTTTTTTCTTTTTAACAAAATGACTCCTGCTTCTAACAACAATAAAAACAATCATAATAAGGGGAGAAGAGAACTCACCACTCACCACAGAGCTCTTCTTACAGGGGCTACTATAAGCTCTTGGAGGATTGGCTACATTAGGGGTGTGTTGCCTAATATGCAAAGGAGTTCCTGCTACAAAAAGGGCCCTGGATCCAGCCATTTTCTTTCACTGAGCCTCATCTAAATTGCCTTCTCACTACAGCTCTCATTCTATGCGGCTTTTGTCCATAAATGTCCCATGATCCCTTTCTGGTGTTCAAATGAGTCCCTCACCCCCTTTTTGCCAGTAGAAAAGTTAGCTGGATGCAGCTGAAGGCGTATAAAGCCACATACTGTGTCAACAGAGAGATCATGAGTTCGTAGGCAAGTTCGTTTTTAGTCTTTCACAACTCTTCATGTCTTCCCTCTCGACGCCGTATCTCATTGGTAGTGGTTCGATGGAACCTTCTTGTCCAGAGTCAATATACTTTTGAATATCTGCCGGTGTGGACAAGCAGTAGGGAAGAGCCTCTTGGTGTAGTGGTTAAGTGCGTGCGGACTCTAATCTGGGAGAACCGGGTTTGATTCCCCACTCCTCCACTTGCACCTGCAGATGTGACCTTGGGTCAGTCACAAGCTCTGGCACAGCTGTTCCTGAAAGAGCAGTTTGTGTCAGAGCTCTCTACGCCCCGCCTACCTCACAGGGTGTCTGTTGTGGGGAGGGGAAGGGAAAGGAGTTTGTAAGCCACTCTGAGACGCCTTTGGGCAGTGAAGGGTGGGGTATAAATCCAATATCTTCTTCTTCTTCTTGAGCAATTGACCAGAGATTTCTGGCTGGCCTTTTGGAAACAGAATAAGCCAGGCTAGATAAGGAGAACCCTGCTGGATCAGTCTAAGTTCTTATCTTTATAACCCTAGTCATCCAGTGATTGTTCAATAGAAGGTCAGATGCAAAAGACCACTTCGGAAAATGTTATGGACATGAAACTTGCAGGCCAACAGTGATAACATGGAGGGTTTTTCTCAACGTGACCAGTTGGGTTTGTTTGGTCTCAGGAAGAGGTCTTTCACATTACCTACTACCAGATCCTTTTATCTGGGGACGGTGCCTGGGATTGAACCAGGAACCTTCTGCATGCCAAGCAGATATTCTGCCCCTCAGCCACAGCCCCTCCCTCTGCTTTTATGTGGGTCCTTTCTTCTGAGGGTGTCTTGGTTTTCCAGAGGACTGGTTCTCTTTTGCGGATTGTAGAGTTCTGGGACAGCCACTTCAAATGCCTCCCTGTGTATTCTTGCTGTTTGAACTTGATGGTACCAAGTCAAGAAGGGCCTCTCAGCTGATTGTAACAACCCTCATGGTATCAAGAAAGGAAGTGACCTCAAAGGCATATGTAGTGTTAAAGACTTCCTGGGTCACAACCAGCATCCTTAGTTGTACCCAAAAGACAAATATGGGAGGCTAGGAAGATCCAAGAAAATACACACCCATGTCCTTCTACCTCCTGATCACATGTTATGAGGTCTGTCTGGCTGCCACATGGACTTACCCTATCACAAATTTTGTTAGTCTTTCAGGAGCTACTGGACTCTTACTGTTTTCTACTGCTAGGTAAGGGTAAAGGTTCCCTTGCTCGAAAGCCAGTCGAATCCAACTCTAGGGTTGCGGTGCTCATCTCCGTTTCAAAGCCGAAGAACCAGCGCTGTCCGAAGACTTATCCGTGGTCATGTGGCCGGCATGACTAAAGGCCAAGGTGCACGGAATGCACTTACCTTCCCACCAAAGCGGCACCTATTTACCTACTTGCAATGTCTTGCTTTCGAACCGCTAGATTGGCAGGAGCTGGGACCAGAGACGGGAGCTCACTCCGTCACGCGCCACTCGGGTCTCGAACTGCTGAATTACTGACCTTCCAGCCTGCAGTTCAGCGTCTTAACCACCTGGGCTACAGACAGACTAACTACCCGTCTTCAAGAACTTACCGGGACCTAAAGTTTACTTAGAACTGAATTGGGATGTTAAAAACAGATTACTTTGCTTTGATGATTATTAAGAATAGAAGTAGTATAAGAAATGGATTGTATTCAAAATGTTACCTAAGAGATTCGTAGAAAAGGAGATTGTTCAAAAAGAAGATATGATTATTGAGTAAGAATTGAATGTAAGAGAATATTGACTGAAATATTAATGGGGGTGGAGCACCGCTGGGAGCCGGGGGAGGGGAGGGAAGAAAACTGTAGAAAATGATATGTTATGAATTGGTTATTAATTATGGAACATGTTATTATATACTGTTAATAAAACTAAAAAAAACAACAACTTACCAGGAGCACCCTACTGGGAATGCAATTTTCAGGAAACAACCCCAGGCAGTTGCTATTTACCCCACTGCAGAAACCTAACATGTACTGAAGGCTACATGTACGTTTCTCCATTCGGGGAAATACAGACTCCCTGGGGCCTTTTCAAGCCGGTGGGGAGGAAGCCTAGAGCCTCCTTGCCCCACATGCCAAGCTCTCAACCCGAAACCCGCATCTGCAGGCCTAGGAATTAAGTTTCCAGCAGGGAACTCCTGATACACATGTGATAAAAAAAACATGTCTAGCTGCCACGTATGAATCGACCTCGATAAGAGATGAGAGGGACAGCCTGCTTCCAGCGATGGTGGTGGTATGGATGAGGATGCGAGCAAGGAGAGTTTCAGAGTGCACAATAGCCTTGTGGTTGTGTACTGTATCCTTGTGTGAAGACTAGCCACACACACAAGACAGGTTCTGGCTGTTTCAGATTTCTGAAGGCTCCCAGGAGACATGCAGAGATAGCCGGAGGGGAGTTACAGACACAGACCCAGAGAAGAAGGAGCTTCTGGCCCCTGGAGGAACAGCAGTCGTTACTGGCTAATTTTTCCTTGAGGGTGGACCAGGGACCATTAGCCATCAAAAGAAGAAGAGGGGATTGGATTTATACCCCATCCTTCACTACCCAAAGGAGTCTCAGAGCCCCTTACAATCTCTTTTCTCTTCCCCTCCCCACAACAGACACCCTGCGAGGTAGGTGGGGCCGAGAGAGCTCTGAGAGGACTGCCCTTGAGACAACAGCTCTGACAGAACTGTGGCTTGCCCAAGGTCATCCGGCAGGTGCAAGTGGAGGAGTGGGGACTCAAACCCAGTTCTCCCAGATTAGAGTCCATGTTCCTAACCACAACACCAAACTGGCCCTCAGTAATGGACAGAGCTCAATAATGGACAAAGAAAAGTGTCCAAGGATTCCTGAACTCCTTGGATGTCTTGCCTAGAATCCTTTCCACTCTTTCTGCCCGGCTCTGGGGGAGCCTTCAGAAACTCCGGGATACTTTTCACATGAGGGGCCCACCACATTCAGCCAGGATCTTAAACGGCAGGTATAGGATGGAGCAGTTCCCACAGGGAATGGGCAATCTGAAGGATATTCCCAGCACACAGACTTAAAATACTGACTGAATAATAATTCCTTATCCTCAAAGAACTCTGGGAGGGAGCCCAGATATCTCTGATGAAGAGTTCTCAGCACCCACAGTGAACTACTGTAGTGTTAGAGGTCCTTGGGCTAGTCAGTGACAAAACCTAATTTTTAAAAAATGTAAGTAGATGAATACAGTTGGGTGGGGTGGGGAGCCAACCTATAGCTCCAAGAAACATATGGATACTTTACGGTCATATATGTTTTATTGCCTTAGCTCAAAGCTATAGCAAAACAAGGGGGGAAACAACAGAGAGAGCAAAGCAATCAAAATATCAAGTAAAATCCCTAAAATATCCACTAAAAGAAGAAGAAGAAGAAGAGTTTGGATTTATACCCCGCCTTTCACTGCCCAAAGGTGTCTCAGAGCGGCTTACGAACTCCTTTCCCTTCCCCTCCCCACAACAGACGCCCTGTGAGGGAGGTGGGGGGCTGAGAGAGCTCTGACAGAAACTGCTCTTTTTCAAGGACAGCTGTGCCAGAGCTTGTGACTGACCCAAGGTCACATCAGCAGGTGCAAGTGGAGGAGTGGGGAATCAAACCCGGTTCTCCCAGATTAGAATCCGCGCACTTAACCACTGCACCAAACTGGCTTATGATACA
Source organism: Gekko gecko (assembly GCA_029375565.1). Taxonomy (NCBI): domain Eukaryota; kingdom Metazoa; phylum Chordata; class Lepidosauria; order Squamata; family Gekkonidae; genus Gekko; species Gekko gecko. Next base: position 35,513,677 of record JAPDNY010000017.1, on the reverse strand, counting down.
GGATAAGCATTAAAAACAAAAACCTCGCTAGCTATAAGAAACAGAATTAACAATTTACTAGTCCTACGGCAACAAAGAGTGATCCGGCATAAAGCAAGTAAACTTGACCAAACTTGCAGCAGGGGAGTTTGACTGTATATTATAGAGAGATATCAGTCTCCTTTGTAAATGGAGAAGGGAGGGGGGACGTGTCTGGTTGCCCTATTTGTCGTGGTATAATTTCTGTCCTTTGCAACAACAAAAGCAGGTTTCAGTTTGAAGAGGGGTTGGGCCAGTGAAATGAGAAGCCAGACGGCAACAGTTTCTTCACCTGCTTTCCTCCCTCTCTGTCTCGCACACCCACACACCCACTCAGTACAGTTAGTCTTACACGTTCCACAGGGATGCCTTGGAACTTGGCATCTCTGCCATGAGTCGCACACACCTGCCTTTGGCTGTTACGTGAGAAGGGCTTCCTGCCATCTCAGGGGACCCCAGCTCTGTGGAACTGCGGTCTGCCGCTGGGGGCAGAGAGGGTCCATATAAGGACTGCTTTGTGCACAATAAGGCATTTGAAACATTACAGCGTGGGGAGCAGGGGTGGTAGCATCCTCACTGGAAATGCAACGCGTGCTAAGTTCAGATCTTTAGCATTCTCTGTGCCAGTTCTACAACCAGGATCCTCCTCCTTCCACAGTTCTGTACGCGCTAAGATGGAAAACCTCTCTTGGTTCCAGATTGGGAGTCTAACACTTACTTTTTTATAGAGAGCGAAGCTGGGGTCCGGTGGGGCACCTTGGAGACCGAGAAAGTTTTATTCAGGCTCTGAGCTTCCGTCAGACAATGAAAAGGAATTGCAGATCACGGTTGTATCTATAGATGGTGAACAGATGCGGCTGCAGCATAGAGCCTGGGCTGTATAAAAACGGATCTTTTGGTATGTTTAGGGTGGTGTGCATATATATTTGTGTGCGTGTGTGTACAACGACGATCTGTAATTCCACTTCATTGTCGGACAAGGCGTGCGTGTACACAAAAGCTCACACCTTGAATAAAACGTTGTTGGTCTTAAAGGTGCCCCTGCACTCGAACTTTCGTGTATGGCTTCGGACCAACACAGCTGCCCATTCTGATCTTACTTATTTTGTATATTTCTTCCCTCCCCCCCCCCGCCCCGGTGAGGATACAAAGCAGTTTACATGGTTCTCCTCTCCCTCCATTTTATCCACACAACAGCCCCGTGAGGTAGGACCCAAAAATAGTTCTCCTTTCCTCAGTTTTATCCCTGCAACAACCAGTGCTCCCTCTAAGCTGAGTTAGTGTGAGCCAGCTCACAGTTTTTTAGCCTCCAGCTCACGCACTTTTGTCTCGGCTCAGGAAGGAGGGTTCCAGAGCCAACTAATTTATGCAGTAGCCAAATCGCTCGCTCACAGCTTTAACGCCAGCCGCTCACCAAGTAGAGTTTTTGCTCACAAGACCCCACAGCTTAGAGGGAACGTTGGCAACAAGCCTGCAAAGGAGGTTAGGCTGAGCGCCTGCAACTGGCCCAAGGGCACCGGGCCAGCTTCCAGGGGAGAGCAGGACTCACGCCTGTGCCTACCTGACACTCATCCGACCCTGTAACCACCACAGCGCCCTACACCATATTCACACACGTGAAGGCTTCACCACACGACGAATTTTTCCCTACGCCGAAAACCAAATGGATATCAGAGATAAGGTTTCGAGTGTAACCTTCTCTCTGAGCCTGAGTTTTCCGAGGGAGTGGATTTAAAAACGGAGCGTTCGTCAAAATGAATGAAGGCGTGCCCGACCATGTGACTCTCCCAGGATGAAGCAATACCATTTAGACCCCGGTGTACGATCTCAATTAATAACTAGGCCCGGGGGTGTCCTGGATCAAGACACAAAAAGGCAACAAATGTACAGTCACAGCATGCTCCTACAGCTTGGCAGGCACATGGGAACAGTTCAGGGTAATTTTCATCACACTGCCCCAGGTTCCAAAAACAGGAACCAGTCCACCATTAAAATAAAGCATTGTCTTAAGGAAGTCATTCTAGCGGCTGCCTTAAAGCATTTCAGCGGCCATCCAACGGATAAATAACAAGGCAACGCACTTCGCGTTTCTTAAAATGTTATTAAAAGCATTTCAGCTCGATGATTCCATCTGTCATCGGAACGGAAAAGAAAACAGCTCATTTAATCCCTCTCCTGGACGTCGATTCACGGTCTAGAAATGTTAGTCTAGGGAAAAAAACCACATCGTGTTCAACAATGACCTCTACCAAAAAAAAAAAGGAACCTGAAAATCGAAGTCCTACCTGGATATTTCTCTCTGAAGACAAGGTGGCAACTGCCAGAGAAGCCAGGTGTGCACTCTGGCTACTTTCTCAGAGGTAAATGCCTCACCTGTGGTGCGCTTCCAAATTGTTCAGGGACCCACCCATGAAAGCTGCAATTCAAGATTTCTGACTGACAGGCGTTGCCCATTGGATGCAGGTCTTGTGGCGCAACGCTGACTGGTCCTCTTTGCCACTTGTTTCAACACCGAAAAGGAGGAAGAGTTCTGGGCTCTATGGGATGTTTCATCAGGAGGGTAAAACACAGGAGCCCAGAAAGGAAAACCTTTGGAGTAGAACAGAGTTGCTTTAAAGGGAAAAATTTATGCCGGGCTGAGTCAAATTAAGGCAAGGAGCTATTTCTCTGATGTAACCAGGGTGAAAAGAAAAAAGAAGGCACGAATGGGTTTCAATGATCGTTCTAGCAAATACACAACGCTGGCTTGCGAAGCATTAAAACCACAATAAAAATAGTATTCGGGACCATTGAGATCCTTTGCAGGGTTGCCAACTCTAGGCTGGGAAATTCCTGGGGTTTTTAGAGGCGGGACCTGGGGAAGGACATCAGTGGGACATGATCAGAGTTCCCTCTAAGCTGAGTTAGTGTGAGCTAGCTCACAGATTTTTAGCCTCCGGCTCACACGTTTTTGTCTTAGCTCAGGAAGGACGGGCTCCAGAGCAAACTAATTTCTGCAAGATCCAAATCGCTCGCTCACAACTTTAATGCCAGTAGCTCACAAAGTAGGATTTTGACTCACAAAACTCCACAGCTTAGAGGGAACATTGGACATGATATTATGAACTCCACCCTTCCAAGCAGGCATTTTCTCCAGGAGAAAGTAACCTCTGTAGTCCAGAGATCAGTTGTAATTCCAGGAGATCTCCAGGACCTCCACCAGGAGGACAACAACCCTATTGGCAGTGGGTGCTGTCTATCATATCTTTGTATCTTTATTGGGCACCTGAGCCTAAAGAGCCAGTTTGGGGTAGTGGTTAAGTGCGCGGACTCTAATCTGGGAGAACCGGGTTTGATTCCCCACTCCTCCACTTGCACCTGCTGGATGACCTTGGGCAAGGCATAGTTCTGGTCAGAGCTGTTCTCTCAAGGACAGTTCTCTCGTATCTCTTTCAGCCCTGCCTACCTCACAGGGCGTCTGTTGTGGGGAGGGGAAGGGAAAGGAGTTTGTAAGCCGCTCTGAGACACCTTTGGGTAGTGAAGGGCGGGGTATAAATCCAATCTCTTCTCTTCTTCTACCTCACAGGGTGTCTGTTGTGGGGAGGGGAAGGGAAAGGAGTTTGTAAGCTGCTCTGAGACTCAAAAGTGAAGGGCGGGGTATAAATCCAATCTCTTCTTCTTCTTCTTCTTCTTCTTCAACTCTGAATACCAGTGTCAGGAGGCAACTTCAGGGAAGACCTCAGCGTCTGTGCCCCGTTGTTGGCCCTTCAGGGCAACAGCTTGGCCGCCGCAGGAGACGCTACATTGAACAAGACAGACCACTGGTTTGATCCAGCAAGGCTCTTTTCCCGCTCTTAGTGGTCAGCCTTTGCATAATAACCTCATGCTGACAGGAAATAAGTCTGGCCATGCTTGCTTCCTTGCTGCGTTGGTCTTCTGCATACCAGGATGTTTTCAGGCATCCAAACAGTGATGCCCCACCTGCCAAAAGAAGAAGTTCTGCCACCTCCTCCTCCTGCATGTATAAATTTGGTGAGAAGTCCTTTCTCCTTGAATCAGTACAGCCCAGAGGCACGACTGCCGAATCTGCGTCTGGGTGGTTCCCTCCCATGAGCTCACTGGAGAGCAGCTGAAGAGTTAACAGCCTCCATCAAAGGCAATGGGCTGAGAAAAGGATAACCCTGCCGAGAATTGCTCTACAAGCGACTATAAACCAGGGTGCCCCAAAGGGGTGCCCACGGATGCTGTGACCCTTGCCGGTACTTCCTCTGGTGCCCGCTGAGCTTTTCAGAAAGTGGGTGGGGCCACTGTAAGGCAGGGCTTGTGATTGGCTGACCTCACTCAGATGAAAGGGTTTTCCACTGGAGGATGACGGGGACAGGTGAGCAATTTGGGTTTTCCTTGGCCTGTGGTTCTGTTCCTCTTTCAGGATCTCCTTCTTCCCACCTCTGAGGCCGCCAGTTCAGGTCTGGCTCTGCCTCCCGTGGGAACCATTCTGGCATGGTGCTCCCCACCCCTCTCACAGTTCCAAAGGTGGCCACAGGCTCGAGAAGTTTGGGGACTTTTGCTCTATACTTTTCCTTCCATAAAACGGGAGTAAGCCACTGAAACCGAACTTGTGGAGAAAAGGCAGCACTCGACAGATCTTTGCACTGCTTCAGGCTTTACATCTGCCGTATTTAAAACAAGTCCTTCTCCCAGTATCGTAGCCTCCAAAACGTTGATCTCTCCCATCCAAAGATGCCTAGCAAGCTTTAATCCCCCACCCCCCACCCCTTCATTTGAACTTGTTTGACAAATGGAGCAATGACGTGAGATAGCAGGAGTGGGTGTTTCTCCCGTCGATCACGTTATGCGTGCTCCTTCCTGTCTCACCTAAAACATGAAGAGACTTGCTTTAGTTTTTTCCTGCAGTTGGGAAATGGCACCAGGGTAGCTTAATCAACAACACCTAGTCACAGGTCCTGTGAGAAAAAGCTAGAGGTGTTCTTTGCAGGCAAAAGATAAGGGAGGGGGGAAACACCTTGTGATTGCCTTCTCTCTATTCTTAATTCCCTTTTTAAGCAACATGTTGTTGCAGTTGCAGGATGCTACCTTTCCTCAATCCAGCTGGCCTTCCCACTGAACGCTAATCCGAACTTAATTATCAAGGATTCTTGCCAGGGGAAGATTTCTGTACTGGAACGTAGGTAACCTGTCCTACTGAAGGTGCTCAGTTCTGCTTTTCATTGCTGCTTTGCTATCACATTATCTCCCCCAGTAAAATACTTGACCAGGAGAACTCTTCAAATATCCAAGTTTGCTATATCCAAAGCAATTGAATTGGAGCTCGGTTGCACAATGTTTTCCTTGTAGACGAAACTACAATGCCTAGTTTTTATTGCAGCTGTGGATTTGCATAAGGACCTCCAAGTCCCTTTTGAAACTTTAAGATTGGTTCTAGATGTCCTGCAAGCTCGGGGCGGGTAACAAAGGCAACCCATGGATCAAGGGCAGGGGAGGAGGAAGAGGAGATGGAGATTGGACTTACACCCCGCCCTTCACTACCCGAAGGAGTCTCAGAGCGGTTTATAATCCCTTTTCCCTTCCCCTCCCCACAACAGACATCCTGTGAGGTAGGTGGGGCTGAGAGAGCTCTCTGGAGAACTGTCCTTGAGAGAAGAAGCTCTGAAAAAACTTGTGACTGACCCAAGGTCACACCAGCAGCTGCATGTGGAGGAGTGGGGGAATCAAACCTGGTTCTCCCAGATCAGAGTCTGCACTTCTAACCACTATACCAAACCGGCTCTCAAAACACTGAAATTGCCCCACCCGGTTCCAATTTAAACCTTAAACCCAAAGGCCGGCTGAAGCAGACAGGTCTGACAATGTTACCAAAAGGAGATCAGTCTTGGACTTCTGCATATCTATAATGGTGGGGACTAACCACCAGTGAAAGGAGCTCTAGGCTGAGGCTGCTGGCAACACTGAGGCGTCACTTCCAGTACACATCAGAAGTGATGTCATCCTGCTGCTGGTGACCCTGGGATGCGCTGGTATTTGGGCAAAACCTCCATGGTAGAAGCCATTTTTAACACACTGGCCTAGCCCTGCTTCTATTGCCAGTAAGCCCCCTGCCGGCTGATAGACAGAGGGGGCAGGGGCCCAAGGGCAGAAGTCCACCACCCCCAGCAAGGGTCTGCAATACTAAATGTGAGATTTCCATAGCTGGGCGGTGTGGGGGGGGAGGTTTTAAGAGAGATGCTCTGGGAGAGTGGAGTCCGTGTGTGTGTGATGTCACTTCCTGGTGACATTCTAGGAGGTTTGGTTCATCTCCATGGTAAAAACCTTACAGACCTGGGGAAATTCTGAGAACATGGCCATTTTCTGATCATTTTCTCTTCACACGCCTCAGTTTCTTGAAGATGGGGAGACTGGAGCTGAGGACAAGCCAATGGATACAGAATACTTTAAAATACAAACCCATTAAAATCATGCCTAGGGTTGCCAGCTCCAGGTTGGGAAATACCTGGAGATTAGGGGGGGGTGGAGCCTGAGGAGGGCAGGGTTTGGGGAGGAGAGGGACCTCCATGGGGTACAATGTCGTACTGTCCCCCTTCTAAAATAGCCGTTTTCTCCACGTGAACTGGTCTCTGTTGTATGGAAATCAGTTGTAATCCCAGACCTCCAGATACCTCCTGGAGGGTGGCAGGTGCCTGCTCTAATTTCGTTGTTCAGATTAAAACATGACTAATACACGGGGCAGATACAGCTAATATCTTGCCATAATGAAAAAATGTTTTGCACTTGTTAACAAAGGCAGCCACCGACTGAATCCATTTTGCCTCCAGGGCAATTATTCCATGGTGTCAGTGCGATTACAGAAAACGCTCAAATGAGCGCAACACCGATCATATCTCTGTGTGAGATGAAGGCCCGATCTGCATCTAGCATTTGCTCCACTGTCTTACCAAACCCACACCGGAACAGAAATCCCCCTCCACATTGCAAGCCACTTTCACTTTGATTGAGGGTCGCATTTGATGGCAGTGTCCAGACTGCATGCCGCTTCCACTTCATCTGATCTCTGGTTTTATGGTGGCTGTCTGCATAGATTTATGGATGTTTTATGGCCATTCGGGGGTGACTCTGCAGTCATTACGGTGTTGGCCCCGGGATAGTTGAATGTGGTTTTGAACTGCATCTTTTTCTGTTCCGGTGTGGGTTTGGTAAAAATGCTAAATGCAGATTGGCACGAAGCCATATGAAAGAACTGTTGGGAGTAACGTTCTGGTCGAATGGGCATAGTCCAAGATCCGTGGCCCTTCAAATAAACAGGCTCAGCTCTGAAAAGTGCCTCACAGTTTAAAAACAGCGATATAAGTAGAGCCCCAGAAACACGCATGCAAATGGCCTGTGTCAGGAGCATTTTGCATACAAGGAAACGTTCCCTTCAATAAATATAGTGCTGCGTTCTGAACAAATAGAACTTTTCAGGATCTTTTAGCGTAAACCCACAGAAAGCTCCCTGGAGTCCTCCTGCCTAGGAAGCATCGCTGTGGAGTAGATCAGCTAAATCCCCAAGGACAGCAAAATGGGCTCTCATCGATGCTGCTGAACTAACAGGAAGGCCAGATTTGAGAGGGTAAGCCCAAACTCCTACCAAAAACTAAAGCCCTCCTCCGATCTAACGTTTGGGGGCAAGGCCCTTTCCAAGGCATTAGCTTCTCCGAGCAACACTGCCTCTGTTGTACCCACTTTGCATTACTCCAGGGGTCCTCAAACTGCGGCCCGCGGGCCACATGCGGCCCGCCGAGGACATTTATACGGCCCGCCGGGTGTGCGCGGGGGACACGCCCTCGGGGGGGCCACGCGGGGCTCTCGCTTCTGCGGGCGGGCGGGTGCGAAGACCCGGAGAGCGGGGCCTGGTGGGGGGCGGCCGCTGCCACGGCCCCGCCCCGAATCTCCAGGAGCCCCCCCTCCTGTGCCCCGCAGATAGCCCGCCCTCCCCCCTCCCTCTCAGCGGCATGGCGGTGGCGCAGAATACCCAGCTGGCCAGCTGGGGCGCAGGAGGAGGTGGTGGCGGCAGCGCAGCTTGCCCACCCTCCCCCCCCTCAGGTGGAGGAGGAGGCAGCGGCCAGTGCACATGGAGTCACTGCCGCTGGCGGAGAATGCCTGGCCATCTGGCCAGGGCGCAGGAGGAGGTGGCGGCGGCGCAGGTCGCCTGCCCTCCCCCTCCCCTGTTGAGTGATGGAGGAGCCGGAGGTGGCAGCCAGCTGGCCCGGGCCCCAAGGCTAGACCTCGCGCGGCGCTCCAGACCTGGAGAAGGACTCGGAGCAGCCGCTGGTCGCCTCTGCTTTGCCGACAAAGTCCGAGTCCGGGGGCGGCCCCTTTAAGGCCAACAAAGTTTTCTGCAAGGCGTTTCTTCCATTTTGGTGGAGCCGAAGAAGTGCCCCGGCACAGGAAAGCTTGTGAGTGAAAAAAAAACCAGTCTGCTTCCTAAACTGGGCGCTGTGCGAGAGCCGGCCAGCCAGCCAGCCAGCCGGTGAGAGAGAGAGAGAAGCGGCGGCGACAGTGGGTGTGGGTGGGGGTGCGAAGGCAAAATCTGTGGTCATGGGGGGTGCAGGAGGAGGCGGCAGCGGCAGCGCAGCTCACCCTCCCCCCTCGGGTGGTGGAGGAGGAGGAGGCCAGTGCGGGACTCCAGGCCCCGCCAGGAGATTGGCATCTGCGCCCGCCTAGGACGCAGATGCACCTCGAGCCGGCCCTGATTGTGACAGGATTCTCTGGGGACTGCTCTGTTCCATAGTCCGGCCCTCCAACAGTCTGAGGGACAGTGAACTGGCCCCCTGTTTAAAAAGTTTGAGGACCCCTGCATTACTCTTTTCGGGGGTTTTCCCCCTCAGGAGGTGGAAGCAAAGGGAGAAAGTAGGATGTCAGCCTCCAGGCGGGACTTAGGGACCCCCCTGGGATTGCAGCTCATCTCTAGACTACAGAGATCCGTTCCCCTGGAGAAATGGGATGCTTTGGATGGTGGACTCTCTGGCATTGTACCCCACTGAAGTCCCTGTCCTCCCCGGGCTCCACTTCCAAAATCTCCAGGAGTTTCCCAACCTCGATCTGGTGACCCCACCCCCCACCGCCTGGTAGTGGCCGGGGAGGATCTGGCAACTCTAGGAGAAGTTCTGTGAACTCAGGCAGGTCATGAGAAGGGAGGGCAGGAAGGGTTGAACTCAGTGCTTTAGTTCTCGTGGCCCTTTCTTCCATGCCCAGGGAAACGGTGACCGCCACTTTGGGGGTCAGGAAGCCATTGTTCTCCAGGCCAGTTTTGGGGTTTTCTGTTTGTTTGTTTTTTGCCACCTTCTGGTCACGGAGCAGGGATCACTGGGGTTGGAGGGGGGAGGTCGTTGTGAGTTTCCTGCATTGTGCCAGGGGGCTGGACTCAATGACCCTGGAGGTCCCTTCCAACTACGATCCCGTGATTCTGTGAACTAGTACCCCCCCCCATTCCATTGGAGCGACAACTTTTTCTTGTCCTCAGTACCTCAGGAACTTTTTCTTGTCACTACCCAACCCAACCGCACAGCAATTTCATGGAGTGCCCACGAGTTCTTGTATTGTGAGAAAGGGAGAAAAGTACCTCTTTCTCTACCTGCTCTATCCCATGCATAATCTTATAAACCTTGATCACGTCACCCCTCAGCCATCGTTTCTCCAAGCTAATGAGCCCCAAGTGCCTCAAACTTTTCTCATAGGGAAAGTTCTCCAACCCTTTTATCATTCTAGTTGCCCTTTTCTGCACTTTTTCCAATGCCTTATATACTATACTCTTCAATATATAACAATATAATATCTTCAATATATAACAATATAATATCTTCAATATATAACAATATAGGGGGGCACAGTGGCTCAGTGGTTAAGACACTGAGCTGCAGGCCAGAAGGTCTGTAGCTCGGCAGTTTGAGACCCAAGTGCCACGTGACAGAGTGAGCTCCCGTCTCTGGCCCCAGCTCCTGCCAACCTAGCAGTTCGAAAGCAAGAAATTGGAAGTAGATAAATAGGTACCGCTTTGGTGGGAAGGTAACAGCATTCCGTGCGCCTTGGCATTTAGTCATGCCAGCCACATGACCATGGAAACGTCTTCGGACAGCACTGGCTCTTCGGCTTGGAAACGGAGATGAGCACCGCCCCCTAGAGTCAGATTCAACTAGCTCTCAAGCAAGGGAAACCTTTACCTATATAACAATATATATAAATATTACGCTCTAAGTACTATATTATATTTTATTTCATGCTTCCAAATCTGGAAAGAAACAAGGAGGCCTTGTAACAACTCATCAAATGCATAAGAAAACACTTGTTCTCTTACCTTACCGGGTTTGATTCCCCACTCCTCCACTTGCACCTGCTGATGTGACCTTGAGTCAGTCACAAGCTCTGGCACAGCTGTTCTCTCAAGGACAGTTTCTGTCAGAAGTTCTCTCAGCCCCACCTACCTCACAGGGTGTCTGTTGTGGGGAGGGGAAGGGAAAAGGAGTTTGTAAGCCGCTCTGAGACGCCTTTGGGTAATGAAGGGTGGGGTATAAATCCAATCTCTTCTCTTCTTCTACCTCACAGGGTGTCTGTTGCGGGGAGGGGAAGGGAAAGGGGTTTGTAAGCCGCACTGAAACACCTTTGGGCAGGGCCGGCTCGCCCACTAGGCGAGCTAGGCGCTCACCTAGGGCGCCGGCCCTGCAGGGGCGCCAAAATGCCCCCACCCGCCCCCGTAAAAAGGCCCCCGAGCCGCCTAATGCCGGCAGCCCTGGCTTTCCTGGGTGCCTCGCGGCTGCGAGGCACCCGGGAGAGTCGCGCGCCGCCTGGGAGGGAAGGGGGGCTTCTAAGCCCGCCCCTTCCTCAGCTCTCCTAGGCGCTGGGCCATCTCCAGGCCCCACCGGGAGGTTGGCATCCCCGGTGGGGTGGGCGCCCCAGGCAGTCCTGCCTAGGGCGCCCAGACACCTGGGGCCAGCGCTGCCTTTGGGTAGTGAAAGGTGGGGTATAAATCCAATCTCTTCTCTTCTTCTACCTCACAGGGTGTCTGTTGTGGGGAGGGGAAGGGAAAAGGAGTTTGTAAGCCACTCTGAGACGCCTTTGGGCAGTGAAGGGCGGGGTATAAATCCAAACTCCTCTTCTTCTTCTTCTACCTTATTATTCCCAAAAAATTATAAACAGTCCTCAGTGGTGCGGTCCGTTCTGTTACTCTCTGGCTAACTATCCTGGTGTGTGTGAACAGGTGCTTTATAGTAGAGAACAGATATGATGTTGAAAATGTCTGTACTTATTTAGCCCGTGAAACCATCAAATAGATCTGTTTCTAAGTTAGGGAGCACTGCCAGGGGGGGACGGGACAACGACGACATTATTTATGTTTAGCCACACAGAGATCACTGGCAGCTTTCAAGAAGAAGCTGGATGAATATTTGTCAGAGATGCTTTAGTCTGGTCCTGCATTGGGCAGGGGGTTGGACTAGGTGGTCTGTAGGGCCCCTTCCAACTCTATGATTCCACAGAAGGCAGTAGGGATGCCAGCCTCCAGGTAGGACCTGGGGATCCCCTGGAATTACAGCTCATCTCCAGACTACAGAGAAACAGTTCCCCCTGGAGAAAATGGACGCTTTGGAGGGCGGACTCTGTGTCGTCGTGCCCCACTGAGGTCCCTGTCCTCCCCAGGCTCCATCCCCAAATCTCCGGGAGTTTCCCAACCTAGATCGCTCCTCCCTATTCCCTGCCAGTGGCCAGGGGGACCTGGCAACCCCAGAAGGCTGCATGACACGGCCTGACCTCGTCACATCTCAGAAGCTAAGCAGGGGTCGGTAGTTTCAGTTTAGTTTATTGTAATTAGCCATTGGCTGTTAGAAAAAGCAGGGTCAGTACTTGGATGGGAAGACTCTACAGAGGAAGGCAATAGCAAACCACCTCTGCCTCTCACGTATCTCGAAAGCCCCTTGCTAGCGTCACCATAAATTGGTTGTGACTTGACGGCACTTACTTAGGTATGTACAGAGAGACCGGCCATTGGGGGGTGACACCCAACATGATGTGTCGCCAATTAAGCTTCCAGAAGTGCCTGCCTCTGTCTTGGATTGGTGCCTGGAGATTGGTGGTCAAGAAGGAATGAGTTGAAACCAAATCTAAATGAACATGAAAGTGATTCTGTTGGATAAGACCAGGGCTATTTGGGGGCAGGAATGCGCAGGAACGGAGTTCCGGCTGGCTCCTGAGTTGGCCAAGCCCAGCAGGAACTCATTAGCATAATAGGCCACACCCAATGGTCAGATGACTCATTAGGATTGGCTACATGAGGGGTGTGTGTCCTAACATGCAAAGGAGTTCCTGCTCCAAAAACAAGCCCTGGGTTTTGACAACAAACAAGGTAAACAGAATAAGAAGCAAAAGGTGGGTGTGGCTGGATGACCACACTTCTGGTAACACGGGGATGTGGCCTAATATGCTAATGTGCTGCACTGTCAGGGGTGTGGCCTAATATGCTAATGGGTTTCTGCTGTTGGGTGTGGCCTATTATGCTAATGAGATCCCACTGGTCTTTTTCTACAAAAAAAAGCCCTGGATAAGACCAAAGTTTTTGAGGGAATTGTGTCGTCAGCTTTAGAGGGGTTGTCCTTACCCCTGACACTACCTCCTTCTCCTCCAGCCAGAGCGCATTGGGCTGCCGCCTCTGCCTCCTGGGCTGCTGGGAAGATGGCTGGCCAAGCAGCCAAGCGGCTTCCCACTTGCAGGCAGCCCGGGGAAAGTGCCAGTGGGCCCAGGCACCTGTGCAATGCTGCTGGCCGGCTCACTGAACGTGCCCGCTTATGTAAGTATGTAAACAGAGTGACTGGCTGGATCGAGCGCGCTGTGCGTAGTAGCCTGGGCAAGAGAGAAAAGCCCGGCGCTTATGCGAGGGGGGTCAACATATACATAGAACTCTGAGTGTCAGGGGTGGAGGAGGCCTGCCGAGTTGGGTGAGCTGGAGCCTGCTACCCCGCTGACCCAGAGTGCACACAGCTCCCCTCCTGCCTCCCTCCCTCAGTAGCATGGGGAGGATTAAATAAGAGGTGAAGCCAAAACTCATCCACGCTCCCCGGGTTCCCGGTACGCATGCGCTGCCTCATGTAACAGTCTGAATGGGAGCGGGGAGTCGGGGTGAGGCGAAGGTCAGAGACACGAGCAGGCCTTCGGAAGAGCATGTTGGGTTTGCATGCAGCAGAGGCGGAAGCTGGAGGTGCGTCTGTGCCCTTGCTCATGGGGAGTAATATTTTGGGCGGCCGGATAATGCTGTGGAGCTGGCAGGAAATAAAAGCCTGGGAGACAACAAAAGGGAAGAAAACCCAACCTGGAAATCAAGTTAGGAACCTTAAAGGTTGAGCAGTTAGAACGTGGAATAAAATACCACTATTTATTACATGCAGCAGCATAAATTTAAGGGTCCGGTCAGACGGCTCTATAGATCCGCGCGAGGCACGAGTGCCCCATGGGTTTAAATGCAATGTCCAGACATCAACATCTGGGAAACGTCCATTTGTGGAAAAAGTCAATGAAAATTTCAACTTGTGTAAATGTTAAAGAGAATTGCTATAAAATGATGTATAGATGGTATATGACGCCTAAAAAAATTGCTATTATAAATGAAAGTATGTCTAACAAATGTTGGAAATGTAAGAAACATGAAGGGTCTTTTTACCATATGTGGTGGACATGCGATAAAGCAGTATGTTATTGGACTAAGATCCACAATGAGATACAAAAAATTCTGAAATGTACTTTTAAGAAAGACCCACAGATGTTATTGCTAGGTCTTAAAATGGAAGAAATAAATGTAGCCAAGAGAACACTATTATGGTACTTGATTACAGCAGCTAGACTGACTTTTGCTCAATGTTGGAAACAAGATAAAGTACCTGAAACATGGGAATGGATTAAAAAGACGTTGTTTATGGCAGAAATGGACAAACTAACAAGAAAGTTAAACAACGAAGAAGATGAAACTTTTTTTGAAGACTGGAAAGACTTTCAAGAATATCTGTTGAAAAATTGGGATATTAAACGTGGTTTGATTTGTTTTGATAGTTATTAAGAAGAAAATGAAAGAGAGTTAGTTTTTTGAATTGTTACCGTTAGTAAGAGAATATAAGTTTAGAAGTAATTGTAATAGAATAAGAGAGACATTAATGGGGTTGGAGCAGTGCGGGAAGCCTTGTTTGGGGGGAGAGGGAGTAAGAAAAATGGATATGTAGTGATTTGTTTAAATTGTATGAACATGTGATATATCCAATAAAAAACTGTATTATAAAAAAAAAAACATCTGGGAAACGTCCGTCTTCCAGGAGCATCCCGTTTTGCCGCGCTTCGGAGCCGTACTAAAAAGGTACTACTTACAATCCGAAGTTTTCGGTTCCCGACGGGCCATTCACGGACTTTCCCCCCGTCTGATTGTTCCAGCGTGCGATTAAAAAATGGCACCTGTTCGGGATGGTCTGACGCCAGATCGGGATCGAATGTGAGCCGGCATAATGGCGGGATTAGCTGCCCGTCTAAACGCATCCTAAGACTAAAAGCAACATAGATAGAATGCAGAAAAGAAAAGAAAAAGCTCAGAGCATAGCATACAATAGGGGGGTCATTCCTACGGCCCATAGGCTGGAACCGGCCTACCCAGGCCTTTAATCTGGCCTGGGAGTGAGGCTCTCTTCTCTCCCCCCATCCCCTCCCCTCTCCATCCTGGCTGCCGGAGTAGAAAGAGCAGAGGGTGGGGCTGCCTCTGAGAGCAGGAAGTGCAGGGTGGGGCTGCCAAACCTCACAGCCACCCCCCCCAGCCTCCATAGTCCTCCTCACAGGTAGGAGCTGGGGGGGGTCCTTCTGCTGGGATCCTTGTGCTCCTTTTTTATTTTAAAAATTGCTTTGCAAAATCCCACTATTTCCCCACCTTTCCAATTTAGGCAGGCACATTTTAAGGGCGCGTGGGACGGGGAGAGGTTTGGGGCCAGCCAGGGTTAAAATATAGAGTTCTGCAAACTCATTGTATGCAGACAATGCAATGTTTTTTCTGTCAGATCCAGAACATTCCTTACCTCCCTGGGGCCTGGAATAACCAGTCAGTGTTGCACCCCCAACCGTAGTGCTCTCTGGGGTATATACAGGGAAAGGCGGTCCCTCAGGTATGATGGACCCTGGCCATATAGGGCTTTAAAGGTAAGTACCAGCACCTTGAAGCAAATTTGATATGCTATTGGCAGCCAGTGCAGTGCCTTCAGCATCGGCCGGATGTGCTCCCATCTAGGGAGGCACATCGGTAGCCTGGCTGCGGCATTCTGCACTAGCTGCAGCCTCCGGATTTGCACCAAGGGCAGCCCCATGTAGAGAGAGTTACAATACTCTAGCCTTGAGGTGACCATCATGTGGATCACTGTAGCCAGGTTGTCGCGAGCGAGGAGGGGAGCCAGCTGCCGAACCAACCGCAGATGGTAAAAGGCCAACTTAGCAGTTGCCGCTACCTGGGCCTCCATTGCCAAAGAGGGTTCCAGGAGCACTTCCAAACTCCTAACCACTGATGCAGGCACCAATGGTGCCCCATCGAAGGCCGGGAGTGGGAGCCCCAGCCCCGAACTGCCCCAACTCAGGCACAAGACCTCTGTCTTCGCCAGGTTTAGCTTCAGCCAACATGATTTATATGTTTGTTTACTTCTTTTGGCTCTCTTCCTAGACTCCTTTCACCTTTGAATGAACTCTCAGGCTGAGTTCATTTTCAGTACAAAACTTAGATGCTATCATTACAAAAATGCTTCTTTTATATTGATACATGCATATAAAAGTATAACAATATTCTTAAAGCATTTTATAAACTTATTGTCACTAAAAGGTATACAAAATATGAAAACATATATCATTACATTGACATTCTAAAGAATTAAACCCTTTACATGAATTCTTTTAGTGTTTTAAAGTAGCCAATGGCATAAAGCTCTTGTAAATGCACAGAATCTATCAGTGTTTATTTTGGTCCATCAGAATATTTTTGATAATTTTATAAAGCCTTTTTTGTCTAAATTAAACTTTTAATTTGTAAAATACACCACCTTATTTTAGCCAGAAGAGGGTCCTTTTATAATACAAGTTCTACATTTTTAATTGACCCTTTTAATTGCCTTTCAGTATCTATGACTTAAGATCCATCTGAACTTCTTAATGAACAGTTGTGCATGACTGATTACTTTGTTTTCTTAAACCTTTTGAAACAACTCCCAACACAATTCCTTAAAGCTAAACTAGTTTTCTCTTTTTTAATAAACAGACAAAAACATTTTATCCATAAGCTTTCATTCTCAGCTATAAACATCCAGAGGTATTTACCCTTTAACAATTATAAAAGCACCCTAAAAACTTAAGCTTATTTTCCATAGAAAATACAATTGAACTTTATTTAACCTTATTAATTTTGGCATCCCTTTAACTTTGCTTGTGGATTCTTGTCAGGTCAGTTTTAAAAACATCTTGACCAATGGGTCTCTAATTCCTGTGGAACAAAGGATGGAACATCCATCTATGAACTGACAATTAATTACTGGTGCCTTTACACCAGTCCAGTTCATGTAAGTCTCTATACAAACCAACAGAGTCTTTTCCTCTTTAAAACAGGTTGAAAAGGCAAACATATATATAGATATTGCTTATAGATTCCAGTAGTTCAATATTAATATGTTAGAGTATTCCAAACTGGAGGAAAGAGAAGCCTCTTTGATGTTTCCTCATTTAAAATTACTGAAAATTAGAAGCTGAAATAAACTTCTGAAATCATTCTCTGAAGTAGGGAGGTTCTCATAAATCTCCACCTACGATGGGTCCTAATTGAAACCTGGCAAAGTTAACTGGGCAGAAACACCTGCAGTTTCCTCCCTTTTTTTTTCTTTGAAGCAAGGGCTGGAACATGTCAATTAAGTTTGATTTAAAACTCCTGCTTTTATAATGCTGTTTAGTGGTTTAAGCAGAACCAATTCTTCCAGGAGAGTCCCAAAGACTTTCCCCCAAGGATTCCTGTAAATCAGCAATAATCAATAGACAATCACTTGAACCCTTCAATTGTCCTCTGCACAGCAATGGAATTGATGTAGATTTCCAGTGTGAAGCAATAAGACATTTAGCAGCAATTAACATTATCATAATAAGTTCGTGTTTTACCTTGGAGACACTGCAATGATCCCACAAATTGAGAAGGAACAGTTCAGGGGTCTTGGGAATCCAATAACCGGTGACCTTATGAATATGATCTTGAATTTGGGTCCAAAATTTACCTATCAAGTTGCAAGACCACCAGCCATGGGAATACGTCCGTCACTCACCACATTGTCTCCAGCAAACTTATATATATAACTTTCTAAGACACCAAACCAAATTTAATTTGGATTATATCTGCTCCCAGTGGAACCTAGAACTGAGCAGTCCAATTCAACTGACCCAATGGCAAATTGCACTTAAAAGCCATTAAATCCACCTCTGTGGACTTACGACTAAGGCCCTTTCTTCACCCGTTTGCCTCAGTCTCTGAGTTCTAATATTCTTCTATTCTTCTCTTCTACATTCCCTCTTGCTTTCACTTTCACTTTGTTTCAAGGCTTTCTCTTGTTTTTGCATTTGTTTTAGGCCCTTTCCGCACTCTCCTTTTAATCCATGTTCACCGCAGTGTCCTCCGAGCAACTCTGCCCTAAAATAGAATTCAACCTCTCCTTTGTTCCACCACCACCCCCTGCACTAAAATCGAATTCAACCTTATTTTCATTCCACCCCTACCCTCATTCTGCATTACCTTTCTTTCAGTGGTCAGCCTGGTTTCAGTCCACCTTTGCCCTGGGTTTATTGGATGCTGTTTTGCTGCAGACTTAAATCACCCAGACTTGAACATTGAGAAAACCCGGAGTGGCAGGCAGATGCAGAAAGGAACTTATAGAAATCTGCATTCAGAACACTTCCAGCACACTGTTGCCATGCAGCTACCAAAACTCCTTTTGCAGTGATTCTTTGTTCTCATCCACTTTCAAATTGTTAATCCTTTCTAAAGTAGAGTTGTTTCTGTGGATATCTAAGTACTGCCCACTCCCCTCCCTCGTTTCTGCTCTCTCTCTCTCTCTCTCTCTCTCTCTCTCTCTCTCTCTGTTGATTCTCCCTCCCTGTTCTGTTTTCTTTCCCTCCTTCTCCAAAGACAAAAGAGGATGTGTCCTTTTGCTCAGGCAAACTTTAAAAAAGCCAGAGAGGGCATAAGAAGGAATCAGGAAATATAAGGGACTAGGGGATTCCCTGCTCCCAAATGTGTTGGTCTTGCATGGGTGGGCCTGGATTTCCCCCTCCCTTCCATTTCTTTTTGTAGAATCGCGGAGGGAGGGAGGGGTTGGCAATCAATCAGCTCAAAAAATGCAGGTTTTGCTTGTAGATGCAGAATGCACACAGAATACACAAATAAATAAACTGGAGGGGGGAACCAGTGCGGAGAGAATGCGTGCAACTGTGAAGTCAACCCTTAAGGCTTGACTCCTCAGATTCTCTGAAGCACGCTGTAAGTGTAGAAAGGGACTAAGGCTTGGCCATTTAAAAAAACATCCTTGCAAGTGTACTGGAACCCTACTAAATTTTATCACACTGGTCTCACTGAGAATTATTCCTGTTGGCACTGCTGGAAGCCTGGAGCTAATATCATTCACATGTTTTGGAACTGCTCTAAAATCACACATTTCTAGTAAGAGGTTATATCCAGGATCAATCTCACATCAGCTGCTTAGACGTCACAGCCAATAATCTAATCCTAGGATATATACCAAATACCACATATTTTGGGTCCAAAGGGCAGTTTTAGTTCTCCCTCTACAGATCTCTGGGTCAATGATATGCTAGACCTTTGTACACAAGAGAGTGTAGCATATGACAGGCGAGAAGCTCCACGAACCTTCACTTCCATTTGGCATGAATTCTTGTACTTATTTGAGCAATGATATCTCCTCCCCTTTATTCCGTTTCATTGAATCCACAGTGTTGCATCTTTCCTAACCTACACTCCTACCCAACTCCCCCCCTTTCTGTCTTTCCTTCTTAGCTAATAGAACACATTAAAGAAGAGGGAGGGGGTTATATGGGACTTGTTTGCTATGTTAACTTTTTTGTGTACAAAGAATAAAAAAAATTTTTTTAAAGAGTTAAGCATACCTCTGCATAGGATTGCACTGTTTATGTGGTACGTGAGAGTTCTGAGGGTACTGTGACAGGCCAAAGGTCACCCAGCAGGCTTCAAGTGGAGGAGGAGTCTGCCACCACCCTAGCTTTAAAGGCACAGCAGCTTGAGAGGGCCAACTGGCAGGTGATCTGCAGGATCAATTGCCTACAGCAATGCCCTTTGCTTCTTGTAATAAAAACAATAATTACTGTGTTGGCAAGTCACAGCTGACTCACTGTCTGCTGCTTTCAAGGAAAAGAGATAAGCAGAGGTTAAGAACCTAAAAAGAGCCCTGCTGGATCAGACCAGTGGTCCACCGAGTCAGGGCCGGTGCACCCATTAAGCCAACTTAGGCAACCGCCTTAGGGCGCAGGCCTCAGAGGGCGCAGAACTATCTATGGCCCGCCCCTCCCCGCGTCCACTTCCTGCCTGGCCTCCTGACCACCAGCCGGATCGGGATGGAGAGGGCATCATCCGGGCTGGCGCTGCTCCTCGGGCGCCCTTCCTGCTGCTGTGCCTGCTGGCAGCGGCAGTCTCTGCAGCGCACCCCCCCCCCCATGGCCTGCATCTCACACAAGTTCAAGATCCGCCCTTTGTTCTTGGGTGCCGACTGCCACTGGCCCGTCCAGGCTTTTCCCAGCAAGCCTGTGAAACCAGCTGCCTGACCAGCCACGGGGGTGGAGGACGAGGCGGCTCGGGCTGGAGCAGGGGGCTTCTTCTTATGAGCAGGTGTGACTTTTCAGCCGAGAGAGGCTTGGCAAGCTCCTCTCCAGGAGGAGCAGGCGGGCACACGTGGCGCTTCCTTGCCTTCCCCGGCCACATCCTCCAACCACTCCCTTGTCACCTTCCGTTACTTGACTTGAATTTTGGCACAGGTAAAAAAGATCATCCTCTCTCAGGGCCTGCCCTATGCATTGCCTGCCGCCCCACCTGAGGGAGGGGTCGGGTGGGATGGCAGGCAATGTGTAGGACAGACCCTTGATGGGGGCTTCCTGCGAGAGGAAGGTCTTTTTTACCTGCGCCAAAATTCAAGTCAAGTAACGGAAGGTGGCGAGGGAGTGGTTGGAGGACTCAGTTGGAGCAGCTGCATTTTGAAGGTCAGTTTTCTATCCTAGTCCCGCAGAGCACAACAGAGAACTCTTATGCTGCAATTTATTCTGGACGACCGGATTGGGGATTTGTGGATGGCAGAGAAGATAAAGACGACCGATCACCTTTCTGAAGTCCCAAAATATTGTTAATTTGTACTTAATCATATTTGTGTTCGGCCTGTTCTCCTAGGAAAATACGCATGGGGGTAGTCATCTAGTCTTGTATCAGTCTTGTGAGAATGGCACCCCAGTGAGTGCCATAGATTTGAACTAGATGGTTACCTATTCATACCTAATGCTGTTGCTCCAAAATGTAGTATTGTTTTCTCTTTGGGAACCTAATATTAAGAACTGCAGGTGCTTTGAAATGAGATTTAAAAAAAAAAAAAACAGGTTTCTTTGCTGATGCCCCTCTTTGACATCTGAGGAAGTCTGTATGCACATGAAAGCTTAAACCCAAAATTTCCCACTACAGCTGCCTCGGGGTTGTGCCGCCGTTTGCCCCGATACTATTCATCAATTTCACACCTGAAGCCGCGGAGCTGCATTTTGACCCGCGATTTCGCCTAATTTCCCCGCTGTTTCGTAATCCTCAAAAAACAGGATCACGAAACTGCGGGGGAAATCGGACAAGTCGTGGGTCAAAATGCAGCCCCGCGGCTTCGGGTGTGAAATTGACGAATAGTATTGGGGCAAACGGCGGTGCAACCCCGAGGCAGCTGTAGTGGGAAATCAGCCCAAGTTTGTCTTAAAAGTGCTGCTGGACTCGAACTTTCAGGCCAATGCAGCTATCCCCCCGAATCCCTCTTTGCTATTGTGTGCTTAGACGAATAATTATCGTTTTCAAAAGCTGATTCTATCTGCACGTTATCAGATATTTTGCTTTTTAACAGTAAATAACACTTAACCTGACTTGGTAATTTTAGTGAAACATATTGCTTTCAATTTTTTTTTAACCTAACTGGTATCAAGCTGAAATGAGTGCCATCTTCTTGAGGCCCAACATGGCGACTCTTGGCAATAAAGCCATAAAATAGCTCAACTCTATAGAAATCTGTTTGAGAGAAGCATGGACTATCCAAAAGCTGTTGTCCTGCAACAAAGGTACGAGGCTGAGGGTTCTTGAACTAAAGGTACAAGCGTCTTGTGTTTTCTAGGCAGTGGAGTTACTGCTTGTTGCCATTCTATTGTATCTAAACAGGATTGGCTAATGTGGTGGCAGCTGCCAGCAAAGCAACATTTTTTAAAAATCTGCACAGCCAATCGGATATCTAGTGGGCAATCGGAAGTTTTGCTGGGCAAAAATACCACCTACTTTCTAAAAAAAAAAAAAACTCTTGGTGGGCACCAGAAAAAGTGTTGGCATGTGCCATTCTGCCCCTGGGCACCATGTTGGAGAGCCCTGCTATAGAAGATAAAGATAATGAGAATGAAGAAGATGATGAGGCCTTGTGTGGAATTGAGACCTCAGGAGATATTATGAAACAAATCTAGCAGCTTCGGGTGATCAATAATTCAGCATGGTAGGAGTGAATAGTGTTACTCTGCATGGAGTTTGGTATTGTGCTGATACATCACAACTTGCTGTTGAAGAGGCTATGGTAACGAATAGCTCCATCAACCATATAGTGGGGAAAGGATATTTACTTTTCAAAAAGACTTAGGAATCCAACTATTAGTAATTACTAATCAAGAAGTTTAAAGTAAAACAACAATAACCATATGTTGTTCTTGAGAGACAGTTTGGTGTAGTGGTTAAGTGCACGGACTCTAATCTGGGAGAGCCGGGTTTGATTCTCCCACTCCTCCACTTGCACCTGCTGATGTGACCTTGGGTCAGTCACCAGCTCTGGCACAGCTGTTCTCTCAAGGACAGTTTCTGTCAGAAGTTCTCTCAGCCCCACCTACCTCACTGGGTGTCTGTTGTGGGGAGGGGAAGGGAAAGGAATTTGTAAGCCGCTCTGGGACGCCTTTGGGCAGTGAAGGGTGGGGTATAAATCCAATCTCTTCTTCTTCTAGATGGTGTTCCACATCTAATATGCTTGAATGTGACTGTGTCAGATCAAGACCTGTATGCAACTGATGTGAAATGGGATGTCATTAAAATAATACTGAGACATTAAATGCCTGCTAACCTATCCACACCAGGAGCTGCGGTGGCTCAAGTGGTTAAGACGCTGAACTACAGGCTGTGGAAGGTCAGTAGTTCAGCAGTTCGAGACCCGGGTGCCGCATGACGGGGTGAGCTCCTGTCTCTAGTTCCAGCTCCTGCCAACCTAGCAGTTCGAAAGCAAGAAATTGCAAGTAGATAAATAGGTTCCACTTCGGTGGGAAGATAACAGCGTTCCGTGTGCCTTGGTGTTTAGTCATGCCGGCCACATGACCACGGAAACATCTTCGGACAGCGCTGGCTCTTCGGCTTTGAAACGGAGATGAGCACCGCAACCCTAGAGTCGGATTCGACTGGCTTTCAAGCAAGGGAACCTTTACCTTTACCTAACCTATCAACAAATGCACTTCAATCAGAAACTTACAATAGGTGACTTTTTTCAGTCTCAGCCAAGGTGGCAACTTGACACATCAACATTCATCTTTTGCTAAAACATTAGTAATCGCAGTGAAGACCCTGCACTTATATTGACCCAAGATAGAACTTGCCACTTTCATCAGTGGGTAAAGAAAAGGCTAAAATTCATTTGTCTAAAATATGGGCTAACCTGGAACCTCTGAAGCCTGGTGTTTCAAAAGATGAACTTAATATAACTGCTTCTAAGTCTGAAAAGCTGAACCGCTCCTTAAAGCATCCGAGGCTTCCAAGAAGCAAGAAACACTTGATTAAAAAGGCAAAGCCAGCAAAAGTCCTCTCCTGGAATTTTGTGGATGAGTGTCGTCTCAGTAAAAATTAAAACTTTCTTCAGTACTGGGAGGTGCAAAAAACCACAAAGCCTGAGATATATCAGATAGCAAAAAATAAAAAATAAAATCCCCACTATACAAGTAAGTGCAGAAGAAGCTTTTTTGGCTTCAGGTTCATTATGCCATAGGGTTGCCAGCAGTGTTCCCTCTAAGCTGAGTTAGTGTGAGCTAGCTCACAGTTTTTTAGCCTCCAACTCACAGATTTTTGTCTTAGCTCAGGAAGGATGGCTCCAGAGCAAACTAACTTATGCAGTAGCCAAATTGCTCACTCATGCACACACACAAAAAGAAATTAGCAATTTCAAATTTTTTCTTTCTTCCTAAAATGCATTTATGTTTCAAAATTGGTGGGCACCGGGGGGGGGCACCAGAAGGTAGCCTCGCCTAGTGTGCAAAACACCTGGCACCGGCCCTGCCTGCCAGAGCAGCTGAGCAAGAACTTGGGGGGGGTCGGGGAAGGGAAGGGGCTTCTTTGCATGCCGGGAGGGGCAGAGAAGGAGAAGCCATGTGAAGAAGAAGGCACAGCAGCAGTGGTTAAGTGCTCAGACTCCTAACTGGGAAAACCAGGTTTGATTCCCCCATGCCTTCACTTGCAACTGCTGGATGACCTTGGGCAAGCCATAGTTCTGTCAGAGCTGTTCTCTCAAGGACAGTTCTCTCAGAGCTCTCTCAGCCCCAACTACTTCTCAGGGTGTCTGTTGTGGGGAAGGGAAGGGAAGGGAAGGGAAAGGAGTTTGTAAGCTGCTCTGAGACTTCGAGTGAAGGGCGGGGTATAAATCCAATCTCCTCCTCCTCCTCTTCTTCTTCTTCTTGAATTCAAAACCATATCAGGGAAGCAACAACATCTGAGAATGCCCAATGGACTCTGTGGCTGTTGCAGGTCACTTGGCAACCACCGTGCTGTTGCCAAACATTCCAAGGCCTAGTTTCTGGAAAGGAAAGCTGTGGGAGGGGGAGCAGGAGTTGACTGGGGGGCAAAACAGCCCTGGAAAGGCCCCTTCCCCCAGGTCATCGTGTCCCGCGATGGAGGAGGACTCGCCAAGGACAGGCCCAGTAGCAACTTCTAGAAACTCGCTACCGGTACAATTGACCCCTTGCTTGGTGTGGCTATGGTGCCCTGAGTCCTGGCTCGATGGCGGCAGCAGCCACTGCACAGCTGGTAGCCGGCCTGAGCACCACACCACAAAACCAGATGTTTCACAGGGAGACCAGGACAGGTAGGAAAGGAGGGGGGGAAGATGAAGATGGGAACAAAGATGGCTGATAAGTGGGAGGAAGAAAAAAAGAAATGGGGCGAGGCCGTAGGGCTCTGTGGCTTTTAAATCTGTGACTTGATAGGTTTTCTCATGGTTGATTTTATTCTGTTTCTCTCATGTCCTGCTTCTATTGTAAGCCACCTTCACTTCTAGAACCTTCACTAGGGCCCATTCTGCATCTAGCATTCACTCCGCTGTTTCACCAAACCCACGTTGGAACAGAAATTCCCCTCTACGTTGCATGCCACTTTCACTGTCTTTGATTGTCGGATTCTATTGAACCTTCCACACTGCATGTCGGTTTCACTTCCTCGTATCTCTTGGTTTTATGGTACCGTCTGCATAGATCTGTGGCCATTTAATGGCTATTCAGGGGTGACTCTGCAGTCAGTACGGCTGTTGGCCAAAGGTATTTGAATGTGGTTTTGAGCTGCATCTTTTTCTGTTCCAGTGTGCGTTTGGTAAAATAACGGAGTGAATGCTAGATGGAAATGAAAATGTTTTAGCTGTATGGCAAGTTATTATGGATGAAAAAGCTGTATGAAAATACTAAAATAGAGATTTCTAAATGGAATACACTTCGACTGACTCTTGCTGATAGGATTCACCTAATCAAGAGTTTCATATTACCAAAATTTCTGTTTCTCTTCCGAACTCTGCCCATCAATATTAACAACAAAGATCTATTTGTATGGCAAAACTCCCTGACAAAGTTCCTTTGGGAAGGGAAAAAATCTAGGATAAATCAAAATATATTACATAGACTGAAGAGTCTAGGAGGTCTTGACTTACCTTTACTAAGAAGTTACTACCAAGCAGGTGTCTGGGCACCCTAGGTGTCTGGGCCAAGGTGTCTGGGCGCCCTAGGCAGGACTGCCTGGGGTGTCCACCCCACCGGGGATACCAACCTCCCGGTGGGGCCTGGAGATGGCCCAGCGCCTGGGAGAGCTGAGGAAGGGGCGTGCTTAGAAGCCCCCCCTTCCCTCCCAGCGGTGGCGGTGTGGCTCTCCTGGGTGTCTCGCAGCTGCGAGGCACCCGGGAGAGCTGGGGAAGGGGCAGGCTTAGAATCCTCCCCTTCCCTCCCAGGGGTGGCGCACGCAGCTCTCCCGGGTGTCTCGCAGCTGCGAGGCACCCAAGAAAGTCGGGGCTGCCGGCATTGGGCGGCCCGGGGGGCTTTTTACAGGGGGTGGGGGCATTTTGGCGCCCCTGCAGGGCCGGCGCCCTAGGCGAGCGCCTAGCTCGCCTAGTGGGCGAGCCGGCCCTGCTACCAAGCAATGGTACTGTCTCATTCTATTCAAATGCTACAAACAAATAAACAGACACCTTGGATGGTAATAGAAGAGTCTTATACCACACCCTTTAACCTACAGGAAGTTTTTTGTATGAAACCAAACCTTAGACCAAAAAACATTAAGAACAATATTTTATTAAATGCAGTAATCAAAATATGGGATCAAAAAAAGAGGCTAATTCCAAACGGGATATCTCAGCTCTCAATGTATGCGCATCAAACTCCTGGAATGAAACAGAATGAGTTCGAGATCTGGACAAACGCAAACATAAGTCGGCCTGTGGACCTAGTTCACCAAGCGGAAATACATGATAAAACTTTTTTTAATCAGATTTTGGGTACACAGATGCCATGGTACCAATATCTCCAGTTAAAAAAACCTAACAGAGATTTTAGCAGTTCAAGGTACATTCCTGAGAGATCTGACTCCACTAGAAAAAATAATGAAAAGTCACTCAATCTCACCAAAAGGGACACTCTCCAAACTCTATAAAATGATTATACTGGCTGAGAATCAAACGAAGCCAAAACACCAGTTGAGATGGGAAGAAGAACTGAATACACAGTGGCAAAATTCAGTCTGGGACACAATTTGGTCCTCCCCAGCAAACAACTCAACAATACATAATATATGCCTACAGAACTTCAAATTGATCTCCAGATGGTACATGACACCAAAACAATTACACAAAATCAACAGAAATAACGACTCATCATGCTGGAAAAAAATATGGGCAAGAAGGTTCTTATTTACACTGCTGGTGGAGCTGCCCAAAGATTCTCGACTTCTGGAAAGACGTGACAACAAGTATAAATGACATAACCTCACAGAAGATCTCCTGCAAACCAGAAGTAATATTAATGAACAAATGGGACGATACAGTAAGGGACGAGGCAAAAGAAATCACCGCACTGCTACTTGCAACTGCAAAATTAGCAATAGCAGCAGCATGGAAAATACCAAACCCTCCAACTCTCAAAGCACGGCATGAGAAAACATGGGAACAGTTTGTAATGGCGAAAATAACAGACCTGAGTCATCGTGTGCAAATGCAAAGCGCGACGTCACATGCAAATTTCAAGCGAAAATGGGAACCAGTAATAAATTATCTGACGAGACATGAAATAATCCCATCTAACCCACAGTACCAGAGATGGTTATTTGCCTGGAGGCTCCAACAAAAAATAAAACGTCTCAATCAAGGAAAATGGCAAACTAACATACATCGTTCATTCTACACAACATGAAAACCAGCAGCAGCCACATTAGTGATAAGAGAAAGACCGAAAAATGGTTATAAGAGGTGGCAGTGACCTCAGAGATTGCACAATTGTAAAACTGTAACACTTGTTTCATATATGTTGTTATGTGGAAAAATAAATAAAAAATAATTTAAGAAAAAAGAAAAAGCTGGGTTCCATATGATGAATTATTCCACATCTTGACTTGAAGAAGATTTTTAAAATGCAAAACTAACTCACACCTGGATGTTCATGCATCCTCGTTCATTCCCTCTCGTTAACAGAGTATTCTCATTACAGAGTATTCTGTAGGCTTAGGACTTTAAGATTTAATTGGAGCAGGTCTACAGGATCTTAAGGGACTACGGTCCTTTGAGAACATTGTTCAAAGACCATTATGCTCCGTCAGCAGGTGTTTAATCGTTCAGCCTCTGCCGAAGGGTTCTGTCATTCATGACTCGCACTGTAATTCTAAATGTAAATTATGGTTGTGAATGCTTTGCATACTGTTTCTTTAAGTGTTAGTATTTAGAGCCCATGAGCATGCATTTTCTCTGGCCGTTGTCACCGGCAAAGGGAACAGACTTGAAACAGCTTAATACACACTTGCATAGCCGGCTCGCCCACTAGGTGAGCTAGGTACTCGCCTAGAGCGTGGTGGCCGCAGGGGCGCCAAAAGGCACCCCCGCGCGTCTTCCCAGGCTTGCTTGGGCGCCCCACAGAGCGCCCAAGCAAGCTGGCACCGGGAGGGCGGCGGGTCGTTAGGCCTGGAGCGGGGCGGGGGGGTGGCGGCGGTTTAAATCTCCACCCCCTTCCTGGCTTTCCTGGGGGTCCCGCAGCCGCAGAGCCCCCAGGAAAGCCGGCGCTGGGAGGGAGGTGGTGGCGGCTAGACCCCCACCCTCTTCCCTGGCTTTCCTGGGCCCCCGCAGCCGCGAAGCCCCCAGGAAAGCCAGCGCTCCGCCGCTGCCTCCGGTCTCCAGGCCCCACCGGGAGGTTGGCATCCCCGGTGGGGGGGCCCCCAGGCTGTCTTGTCTAGGGCGCCCAGACACCTGGAGCCGGCCCTGCACACTTGCATGAGCATTTGGCATTCTAATTATCTAAAGAAGATGCTTTCAATATAATTGTTTAATAATATTTTACTTGAAGGGGACAAACTGTTTTTGACGGCTTTTTCCCTCAACGTTCCTTTTTCCTTTCGATACCAATCTCAGCATCTTTGTGGCAAAAATGGACAGAGATGCCCCTCGTCTTGCTGGTCTAATGAGAAAATTACGTGGGGTTGGGGAGGGGCCAATGCCTATGACCTCCTAGGGGCTTTTGTGGCATCACAGTCACAGCTGAGCCAAGGAGGCTTTGTTGAGCTGGGTGACTCCACTGCCAGCTTGAGAGGATGGCAAGTTCAGGGAGAGTCTGGCAAGCTGGCAGAACTGGAAGGACAAAGAGAAAGCAGAGGAAGGAATGAGTCCTTCTGTGTTCACTTGTTCCTTGTGGCAGAGCTATTCTGAGAGAATGGTTGGAACTGATATCAAACTGGGGAGACTGGGGTTCACGTCCACACAAAGCCACGTGCCTTGGCCCCTGGCTCTGGGCAGTCTCTGTCCCTTGGCCTGCCCTCATCACCAGGTTACCGAAAGGAGCCAATTGGGGGGGCAAGAACCACGTGAGCCCCACAGACTCCATGGATGAAGGGAGGGGTGACACTGTCACCCACCAAACAGGAATGAACGTATTCTGGAGTTTCCAGACTGGCCCTGAGTTTCCAGACTGGCCTTTAAGTCCTACTCGTTGTTTCTCCACCAGGCTGAGGCAAGCTGGCACATCAAGGCCAACGTGAGAGGCAGAGCACTGAGACGGAGAAGAGGGCGGTGTGTGAACGGATGGGAGAGGGCCCAGAAGGCAAGTTCTTCCTCGAAAGCGGGACAGCTTGCGGTGTAAGCAGGGGGAAACTGGTGCCTTGAAACCTGACGGGATGCCACGGCCTGAAGCTCCTGATTATGTTGGCTGGCAGAAGCGGCTAGCCGGAGCGGGTGGGGGAGGAGTTTTGCTCCCTCCTTCCCTTACCTTCTTCCCCTCCGGATCCCCCATTCTGCTGCTCAGCCAAGGAAACCTTGTGACCTGCCAGCTTGAGAGGATGACGGCAGCCTCAGGGGCCGTCTGGCAAGCTCTCTCGGCAAGACAAAAAAAAAGGGGTGGAAGGAACCAGTCCTTGTCTTCTGACTTGTTCATTGCTGCAGAGGTCTTATGAGAGAGTGATCAGAATATCACACTGAGAGCCCTGGGTTCACAACTACACTAAGCCCCATATATGGTGCCACCCCTGGCTCTGGGCAGTCTCTGCCACTCGGCCTGCCCTCATTGCCAGGTTGCTGGGAGTATCCAGCTGTGATGGACAAGAACCACACAAGTCTCTTAAGGTCCTCTTGAAGCAATAGAGTCAAGAAGAGACTGTCCTCCTAAAGGACATAAAAATGTCTGTGACAGTCTGAAAAACCATACTGAATCTGAATCACAAACCGGAATTAATATTGCTGGGGAAAACATCAACAACCTCGGATAGGCAGACGATATCACTCTGATGGCAGAAAGTGAAGAGGACCTCAAGAGTCTCTTGCTGACAATGAAAGGTAAAGGTAAAGGTTCCCTTGCTCGAAAGCCAGTCGAATCCGACTCTAGGGTTGCGGTGCTCATCTCCATTTCAAAGCCGAAGAGCCAG
This sequence comes from Gekko gecko, assembly GCA_029375565.1. Taxonomy (NCBI): domain Eukaryota; kingdom Metazoa; phylum Chordata; class Lepidosauria; order Squamata; family Gekkonidae; genus Gekko; species Gekko gecko. The sequence goes on along the minus strand of JAPDNY010000017.1, from coordinate 35,483,964 downwards.
CGCTGTCCGAAGACGTTTCCGTGGTCATGTGGCCGGCATGACTAAACACCAAGGTGCACGGAAGGCTGTTACCTTCCCACCGAAGTGGTACCTATTTATCTACTTGCAATTTCTTGCTTTCGAACTGCTAGGTTGGCAGGAGCTGGAACTAGAGACGGGCGCTCACTCCGTCATGCGGCACCCGGGTCTCGAACTGCTGAACTACCGACCTTCCACAGCCTGCAGTTCAGCGTCTTAACCACTTGAGCCACCTCAGCTCCCAGCAACGAAAGAGGAGAGCACAAAAGTTGGCTTGAAATTCAACATCAAAAAAACTAAGATCATGGCATCTGGCCCCATCACTCCTTGGCAAATAGAAGGGGAAGTTGTGGAAGTAGTGACAGACTTCATGTTCCTGGGATCCCAGATCATTGCAGATGGTGACTGCAGCCATGAAATTAAAAGATGCCTGCTCCTTGGGAGGAAAGCAATGGCATGATAAAAAGCAGAGACATCATCCTGCCAACAAAAGTCTGTATGGTCAAAGCCATAGTAGTAATGTAGGGCTGCAAAAGTTGGACTATAAGGAAGGCTGAGCGCCGAAGAATAGATTCTTTTGAACTATGGTGCTGGAGAAGACTCTCGAGAGTCCCTTGGACTGCAAGGAGATCGAATCAGTCAATCCTAAAAGAAATCAACCCTGACTGTTCCCTGGAAGGCCAGATCCTGAAGCTGAAGCTCAAATACTTTGGCCACCCAATGAGAAGGGAGCACTCACTGGAGAAGACCCTGATGCTGGGAAAGACTGAAGGTCAAAGAAGAAGGGGACGGCAAAGGATGAGATGGTTGGACAGTGTTATCACAGCAATGAACATGAAATTAAGCAAACTCTGGAGGTTGACGGAAGACAGGAGGGCCTGGCATGATGTGGTCCATGGGGTCACAAAGAGTCAGACTCAACTGTGCAACTGAACAACAACGTCAACAACTATTTGCCATCTGTTCCAATGTTATTAAAGTGTTTTAGTTGATGACCGATGATCATTTTTAATACCATGTACATCGCCCAGAGCCATACAATAGTATGGATGGGGCGATTCATAAATTTAATTAGTAGTAGTAGTAATAATAATACAGAGAGAAGCAGTCCCACAGATATACTGGTCCCGGACCGTTTAGGGGTTTAAAGGTCAGTATCAAAACCTTTAACCTGATCCAGTACTCAACTGGAAGCCAGTGCAGCTGACGGAGCACTGGTTGAATATGTGCCCACAATGGGATACCCACGAGGACCCGCGCAGCTGCATTCTGGACCAGCTGCGATTTCCAAATCAACCTTAAGGGAAGCCCTGCATAGAATGAGTTACAATATTACAGAGTAATTATTGTAAGCTGCCTTGAACCACATGGAAAGGTGGGATATAAATGTTCTACTGTTTAAATAAATAGATGAGGAGTCTGTGGAAGCCGGGCGGGGGGGGACGGGACACACAGCTATTTTTGTGTCGTATACATGCCGTTTCAGTATTAAAGCACTCAGTTGAGTTCAGACACTTTAAAAGGACACTTGCCTTCCCCGGGAGCCTTTCCAGGCACTACATAACTGGATTGTTCTCCACTCTCTGGAAACAGCCCACTGAAACTAGATATCTGCTGTGTAATACCTGCTGTGAGCCGTCTCCACCCAAGCCCTCTGTCAAGCCTCGGGGCTCTCCAATTAGCCTGTACCAGAGATACCAGGAACATCTAAATAAGAAGTTCCCTTGAGTCAATAATAAAATTACTTGTACAGCTGGAAACCATAGGCCATTGTTTCATCAACCTACCTTCTGCAGGGCAATGAGACCTGACTTCAAAGGACTAGAGATATCTGCATCCCCTCTTGACCTCAGTAATTGCTCCTCTGTGCAATAAAAACTACTCAATTGTCTTTGCCAGACAATATGGAAAGAAAAATTCTCTCCCAAGTTAAAAGGAGTGGCTTAGAGAAATTAAAAGACACATTCTGCATGATTAAGCTAATGGCTTGTTTTTAAAAACGTTGATGCTTGGAGACAAACAGCGAATCAGATGAATAACTGATTCGGGTTTACGTGTAGCAGTAGAAAAGAGGAAGAGTCCCGTAGCACCTTAAAGACTGAGGCTGATTTCCCACTACAGCTGCCTCGGGGTTCTGCCGCCGTTTGCCCCGATACTATTTGTCAGTTTCACACCCGAAGCCGCGGGGCTGCATTTTGACCTGCGGCTTGCCGATTTCCCCGCAGTTTCGTAATCCTCAAAAAACAGGATCAGGAAACTGCGGGGGAAATCGGGCGAAGCCGCGGGTCAAAATGCAGCCCCGCGGCTTCAGGTGTGAAATTGACGAATAGTATCGGGGCAAACGGCGGCGCAACCCCGAGGCAGCTGTAGTGGGAAATCAGCCTAACAAAATTTGTGGCAGGGGAGGAGCTTTCTGGCAAACCTAAACAGCATGATAAAAAGCAGAGACATCACCCTGCCAACAAAAGTCCGCATGGTCAAAGCAATGGTATTCCCCATAGTAATGCATGGCTGCGAGAACTGCACTATAAGGAAGGCTGAGCGCCAAAGAGTAGATTCTTTTGAACTGTGGTGCTGGAGAAGACTCTTGAGAGTCCCTTGAACTGCAAGGAGATCAAATCAGTCAATCCTAAAAGAAATCAACGCTGACTGTTACCTGGAAGGTCAGATACTGAAGCTGAAGCTCAAATACTTTGGCCACCCAATGAGAAGGGAGCACTCACTGGAGAAGACCCTGATGCTGGGAAAGACTGAAGGTCAAAGAAGAAGGGGACGGCAAAGGATGAGATGGTTAGACAGTGTCATCGATGCAATGAACATGAAATTGAGCAAACTTCAGAGGATGGCAGAAGACAGGAGGGCGTGGCATAATCTGGTCCATGGGGTCACGAAGAGTCAGCCTCGACTGTGCAACCAGGGCCAGCTCGCCCACTAGGCAAGCTAGGCGCTCGCCTAGGGCGCCGGCCCTGCAGGGGCGCCAAAATGCCCCCGCCTCCCCCGTGAAAGGCCCCCCTTCCCACCCAGTGCCAGCAGCGCCGGCTTTCCTGGGCGCCTCACAGCTGCAAGGCGCCCAGAAGATCCAGCAATGCCACCTGCTGGCACTGGGAGGGAAGGGGCGGGCGTTCTAACTGCGAGACGCCCAGAAAAGCTGGCACTACCGGTGCTGGGAAGGAAGGGGCGGGGGTTAGAACCCCCACCCCTTCTCTGGCTTTCCTGGGTGTCTCGTAGGTGCGAGGCGCCCAGGAAAGCAGCCATCTCCAGGCCCCACCGGGAGGTTGGCCTCCCTGGTGGGGTGGGAGCCCCAGGCTGTCCTGCCTAGGGCGCCCAGACACCTGGGGCCGGCCCTGTACGCGACTGAACAGCCACAACAGGAGCTTTCTCCAAAGGAAGTGAGCAGTGACTCACAAAAACTCCTACCCTGTTTCAAATTTTGTTAGTCTTTAAAGTGCTACTGGATTCGGTCTTTTCTACTGCTCCAGACAGACTATCACGGCTACCCATCTTTCTGTGTATGTGTGTTGGTATTTTTTTATATGTGCATGTGCACATGTACGTGTGAGTGTGTATGCGCACCTAGAAGTCATGGCGACCTCTGGTGACTGACCCCTACTGAGGGCCTGGGGGATATTCAGAGGGGTGGCAAAATAAAGCCTGCCCCGGTCTCCTGACTGCTGGTATTCCAAGGAGGTCTCCCATCCAAGTACTGGCCAAAGTCAGCCCTGCTTAGCTTCCAAGATTGGGCTTGCTTGGGCACGGCAACCCATCTTGGTCTATGTTGGGTTTACATAACAAGTTTGAAAGCAGGGACCAAGTTAACTGCTTACAATCTGCTCGTCTCACAGAACTGGAAGTTAAAATATGGTACTGATAAAAGCAGAACTTATTGGGTTTTCTTTTGGGTTTATTTTCGGTGGGAAAGAATGTTTTAAAAGTTGGAAAAAATACTACGATTGTAGATCCCTAAAGGGGGTTTCCAGATAGACCCAGCCGTAAAGCTCTTTTAGAGCAAGGTAAATGCCCAACTCCTCTATGGCGTGGAGGCTTGGGAATGGAATGATACCTTGACTGCAAACTTGGAGAGAATCCAAAACCTTTTCCTGAAAAGGTTATCAGAAAAGGTTCTGGTCGCCACACCTCAAAAGGGATATTATAGCATTGGAAAAAATGCAGAGAAGGGCAACTAGAATGATCAAAAGGTTGGAACACTTTCCCTATGAAGAAAGGTTAAAACGCTTTGGGCTCTTTAGCTTGGAGAAACGACGGCTGAGGGGTGACATGATTGAGGTTTATAAGATTATGAATGGGATTGAGCAGGTTGAGAAAGAAGTACTTTTCTCCCTTTCTCACCATACAAGAACTCGTGGGCACTCCATGAAATTGCTGAGCAGTCGGGTTAGAACAGATAAAAGGAAGTACTTCTTCACCCAAAGAGTGATTAACACATGGAATTCACTGCCACAGGAGGTGGTGGCAGCTACAAGCATGGACAGTTTCAAGAGGGAATTAGATAAACATCTGGAGCAGAAGTCCATCAGTGGCTATTAACCACAAGGTATAGATAGGAACTCTCAGTCTGGTGCAGGTGATGCACTCTGTTCTTGGTGCTGGGGGTGGGGAGCATTCTAGTGTCCCGGCCCCACTGCTGGACCTCCTGATGGCACCTAGTATTTTTGGCCACTGTGTGCCAGAGTGTTGGACTAGATGGGCCATTGGCCTCATTCAACATTGGCTTCTCTTATGTTCTTATGCTACCTCCAAATACCCCAGCTGCATTGCTGAGAGTTGAATTGGTAGAAGAGAGTATAAATGCTGTGCAGCCCTAAACTGCTCTAAAATAGAAACTTTATTAACAATATTATCAATTGTCTTAAAGACAATAAATGTAGCAATCAATGTTACAACACAAACATACTGCAAAAAAATCATAAATGAAACCCGGCCCATAACGTTGAAGGAGCTATGTAGTACAAATCAATGCATGAACAATTATAAGGACATTGTGAACGTCTTCATAAGCAACGCGACTCCAGACTCTGTGTACAGCCGCGGAATCAATAATATACATTAGTCATGAGACAAGGATTCTGGATGTGTCCTCGTTTCAGAACCTTTTTCAATCATGTCTGTTGTGTCAGTCAATGTATCCTATCACAAAAAGGACAATTTCACATGATTATCATGGACCCAAAAAGAGTTCACAGTCTGGCGTACAACGATCCAAGTAAATGGGCTCCCGACTAGATAATATTAGGTAAAGGCAAAGGTTCCCTTGCTCGAAAGCCAGTCGAATCCGACTCTAGGGTTGCGGTGCTCATCTCCGTTTCAAAGCTGAAGAGCCAGCGCTGTCCGAAGAAGTTTCTGTGGTCATGTGGCCAGCATGACTAAACACCAAGGTGCACGGAAGGCTGTTACCTTCCCACCGAAGTGGTACCTATTTATCTACTTGCAATTTCTTGCTTTCGAACTGCTAGGTTGGCAGGAAGATAATATTAACAAAGGTGATAACTCAAATGTAGCTACTGTAGTCGGAGAATCAGACAGGTACCAGTTCAGACCTTCCAGCTGAGATGAAAATAAAGAGTTACTGTCCTGGGGGAAACAGGGAACTTGCAAGAACAGCAACCAAAAAAAGGAAGTAGAATTTTAATCCCAAAGACGACATAGCGCCTTCAAGAAGTGGTGAAAACTCCTGGCGGGAGGCAAAATGTGTTTTTTGGGAGTGGTCAGAAAAGTCACTTTAAGCTGAACATCCTAACAAAAAGGTGTCTTCTAGTCTAAAAACTACACATCAAGCTGATTTTAAAAGGAGCATCTGGGGGATTTGAGGAAGCAAGTCCGAGCAAGGTGAATTCAAAGCAGACCACCTCTTACAATTTTGAAATGTCTGGGCAGCAACAGGATTGCCTCCTCTCACACTGTCCAGTCCACCAAGATTCTGCCAACATTACGATAGTAACTCTTTACCACAACCCCGGCTGTCGGTGCTCCCACCTGCAGAGCTGAGGCCAGTGGCAGCGTAGAGACAGGAATTTCCCAGTGGTGGCCCCTCACCTGTGAAATGCCCTCTTCCCTAGAGGCTTGCCTGTTGCCTATCCTCCCTGTTTTGGTGTTGGGCCAAAACATTTCTTTTTAAACTGCTTTTATAGTCCACTTCTGTTTTAAGCAGCTAAACGTTTTGTGCTGTTTTTAAGAAGCTCATTGATTTTTAACAATTGCCAAGCAGTTCTGCTTTTAAAAATCATGTTTTAATTGGTAAACGGCTATGAACAGGTTTTCTAGAGAAATCTAGGTAAATAAACATGTAAAGAATTGTTCATGGTTAAAGGTGGGGCATTTTTAAACACAGGTCGGCCTTGAGCTCAAAGCAGGTTAGAATTCCTGGACTGTTATTTGAGATCCAAGGATCCAGAGAGGTGTCTTTCAAAATACCAGCAGCAACTACTGCTGGAATGGAGGGGTTCTAGAGGTCTGCAATTAATGAGCAATTCTTTTCTTTAATCGAAGGGATGTTATGGGGATTTGTGCTGAGATAAGCATTCTTCCCACTCATGGTAAAAGCAGACGTCAAAACTCAGGGCAATATTTCAAAAGGGTGTGGGAAAGAGGAGCCTCATCTAGAAAGTCCAGAAGAGAGGTGGAACAAGTGATTTGAAAACCTTGGGGAACTTGATTTCACAAATGAGGAACAGATAAAGTTTCTAAGTTCAGAAGGTGGCAGCAAAAACAGAGAGTGAGTATAAATGGGAAACTTTCTCAGTGGAGGGTGGTAAGCAGTGGGGTACCACAGGGATCAGTACTCGGTCCGATGCTTTTTAACTTGTTTATTAATGATTTGGAATTGGGAGTAAGCAGTGAAGTGGCTAAATTTGCAGATGACACAAAGTTGTTCCGGGTGGTGAAAACCAGGGAGGAGTGTGAGGCACTCCAAAGGGATCTGTCGAGGATGGGTGAGTGGGTGTCAACGTGGCAAATGGGGTTCAATGTGGCCAAGTACAAAGTGATGCACATTGGAGCCAAAAATCCAAAATATAAATACACGTTGATGGGGTCTGAACTGGCAGAGACGGACCAAGAGAGAGATCTTGGAGTCGTAGTGGATAACTCAATGAAAATGTCTAGACAGTGTGTAACTGCAATAAAGAAGGCCAACGCTATGCTGGGGGTTATTAGGAAGGGAATTGAAAACAAATCAGCCAGTATCATCATGCCCCTGTATAAATCATTGGTGCGACCTCATTTGGAATACTGTGTACAGTTCTGGTCACCACATCTGAAAAAGGATATTATAGCATTGGAAAAAGTGCAGAGAAGGGCAACTAGAATGATAAAAGGGTTGGAACACTTTCCCTATGAAGAAAGGTTAAAATGCTTGGGGCTCTTTTGCTTGGAGAAACGACGGCTGAGGGGTGGCATGATTGAGGTTTATAAGATTATGAATGGGATTGAGCAGGTTGAGAAAGAAGTACTTTTCTCCCTTTCTCACAATACAAGAACTCGTGGGCACTCCATGAAATTGCTGAGCAGTCGGGTTAGAACAGATAAAAGGAAATACTTCTTCACCCAAAGAGTGATTAACATATGGAATTCACTGCCACAGGAGGCGGTGGCAGCTACAAGCATGGACGGCTTCAAGAGGGAATTAGATAAACATATGGAGCAGAAGTCCATCAGTGGCTATTAGCCACAGGGTATCGATGGGAACTCTCAGTCTGGGGCAGGTGATGCACTCGATTCTTGATGCTGGAGGGGGCAGCAGTGGGAGGGCTTCTAGTGTCCTGGCCCCACTGCTGGACCTCCTGATGGCACCTGGTATATTTTGGCTGCTGTGTGACAGAGTGTTGGACTAGATGGGCCATAGGCCTGATTCAACATTGGCTTCTCTTATGTTCTTACGTTCTTATGCTAAGATGGAACAAAAGTTTCAAATTCCAAATGAGGAGGAGATTGGATTTATACCCCACCCTTCAATACCCGAAGGAGTCTCAGAGCAGCTTACAACCTCCTTTCCCTTCTCCTCCCCACAACAGACACCCTATAAAGTAGGTGGAGCTGGGAGAGCTCTGAGGGAACTGCTTGTGAGAGAACAGCTCTGAGAGAGCCATGACTGACCCAAGGTCACACCAGCAGCTGCACATGGAGGAGTGGGGAATCAAACCCGGTTTTCCCAGATTAGAGTCCACGCTCCTAACCACTACACCAAACTGACTCTCAAGGAGTTTTTAAGAAACCAAACAAAACCCAGGAGACTCTTAAATATTCCAGACTCCAAAACAAAACAAAAAAAGCAGCTGAGACTTTGGAAACACAGGTTTCTGTAGAGACCAGAGTGTGTGGGAAGAGGAAAATTGGAGCACAGCCCGCATACACAACACACACACACACACACACACACAGTATGATAAAATAGTGAGGACCAGAGAATTTGAAAATTCAAGGGGGGAGTTCTTGCTTTCTTACTTTTAAATTCCAACAAACTGAAAGCAACGTGGGAAGGTCCTTACGTTATTCAGAAAAGACTGGATGAGTCTACTTAGCTAGTAAGATCAAAAAGTTGTCTAGGAAACCAAAAGTGGTAGATTTGAACATGTATTATGAAAGAGAGCATTTAGTAACTGAATGGGTGGAGTATGAAATGATGGTGTCTGAATTCCCCAGATAAACTTCCGAATTATACACGGAAAAATTATTTGGAACAGCATGAATCTTCCTTTTGAAGAATAAGGAAAAGAGCTTGCAGGTGATCGGAGGATTTCCAGAAATTTGCGCTCATAAGGCAGGCAGGACCGATGTAGCAACCCAAGTGTAAACAATGGAATTCATTCACCTATGTGGTTTCAAATGCCGTTGTTCTATAGCGCTTCAAGAAGGAAATACACAACCGGATGCCTCTGCCTGTACCTAGGGTGGATGCGTGAGTAGTATTAGTTAGGTCTTATCACCACTGTAGATTTGTTTAAAGGGGTTTTAGCAAATGGATTTGCATTTTTGTGTGTGCCCCTCCAGATGGTCATAAGAACATAAGAGAAGCCAATGTTGAATCAGGCCAATGGCCCATCTAGTCCAACACTCTGTCACACAGCGGCCAAAATATACCAAGGGCCATCAAGAGGTCCAGCAGTGGGGCCAGGACACTAGAAGCCCTCCCACTGCTGCCCCCTCCAGCACCAAGAATAGAGTGCATCACCTGCCCCAGACTGAGAGTTCCCATCTATACCCTGTGGCTAATGGCCACTGATGGACTTCTGCTCCATATGTTTATCTAATTCCCTCTTGAAACTGTCCATGCTTGTAGCTGCCACCACCTCCTGTGGCAGTGAATTCCATGTGTTCATCACTCTTTGGGTGAAGAAGTATTTCCTTTTATCTGTTCTAACCCGACTGCTCAGCAATTTCATGGAGTGCCCACGAGTTCTTGTATTGTGAGAAAGGGAGAAAAGTTCTTCTTTCTCAACCTGCTCAATCCCATTCATAATCTTATAAACCTCCAAGCTAAAGAGCCCCAAGCATTTTAACCTTTCTTCATAGGGAAGGTGTTTCAACCCTTTTATCATTCTAGTTGCCCTTCTCTGGCACTCTCTAGTTGCCCTTCTCTGCACTTTTTCCAATGCTATGTATCCCTACATCTAACCTTCAGTGTTAAGAGATTCTCCAGCATCCTTTGGATGGTGAGTCAATAATTGCAAAGCAGGTTTAGCCAAACCTAAGAAGCGCCAAACTGGAATACCTGAAGTGACATACGTGGGATTTTGTGTAGGAAGGTAGCACAGAAATCCTTTGACGGATAAGTCAGAGCCATACAGAAGTTGGAACCTCCCTTAACTAAAGGGAAAAAAAACATGTTAGAACTTGCCGGGGGGGGGGGAGATACTACAGAAGTTTTGTTCCTCACTTCAGGAACCATAACTGTATCTTTAACTGAGCTCACCAAGAAGGGGGGGGAATCCAGACATTAAATGGACATGAGAGTGGCATGGTGACACTGGAAGATCTGCAGAAAAGGGTTTTACTTCCCCTACGCAGAGAGAAAGTACCTGATTAGCAGAAACAGATTCATGTAGCAACAGAGGTATCAAGTGTCAGCTAGGAGCTATGATACTGCAAGACCGTGAAGGGAATGAAACCAGCCTGTGGATTATCTTGAGCAGGATATCTTTCCCGAGAGAAAGAACAGCCGAACTTTAAAATAATGTCTAGCTAGTATATCGGGGGGGGCTCCCAATTTTGTTGAGTTTGTGGGCACATTTAGAATTCTATAACTGAGACCGGGTGCTACCACAAAATGGTGCTGTGGAGGGGCTGAGGTCAAAGAGAAAAATGGCCGCCATGCGGTACTAGGGCGAATCGCAAAACGTTGGGAAGTGGCAAGGCAATGAAGTCAGCTGTTTCTGGGTCATCTGCCCCAATGTAGCAGAGAAAAAGTCAGGATTGGCTCTTTGTTTGGGGGAAGATGTGCTTTGGGGAAGAAGTAGATGGGCACCAGGGAATCCAGTGGAAGGGACCCCTCTGAGGATTCTTGTATTTTATGATCCTTGGGTAACTGGAGACCTTATATTTGGGACTGGGAATGTACAGTAATAACGACTATGGCTTAAAAGGGCTACAGGCTAAGTATGATACCAAACGACAACATTGGTTCCTAATGTAATGTATTCTGCAAAGTGTTATGTGCCCATTGGAAGCCCATGTTAAGCTTCGTTCCTAGACAAGGATTGTAATCCCGCACTTCTGATTGGTTGTCTAGGAAGCGCCATCCAATCAGGACGAACCACAAGCTCTTGGGGGGAACGAATCCTATTGGTTCTTATCCAAGTAATCTCATTGGTTACTTATCTGTAAATAGGCGTGGCTACATTAGCCGGGAACCTTTAAAAAGAGCCAAGCTCCACTGCTTGTTTGTCATCTGTTAGATCTGTTGTTTGCTGTTTAATATTTGGTTCTTGCTGTGGCTGGGACTCAGTCTCTGTCTGTCTTATGCCTGGTCCAAACCAAGTGACCCAGGTATAATTAAAGATTGCTCTACTTTTAATGGTAGAAGAAAATGTACAGAAATACAGAAGGCCTCATTCTCCTCATAGCAGTAGTGTGGCTGAAGGGTGGAACAAGTGGGGGGGAAACTCCTCCATGTTTCCCCCGAATTGCCACACTTATTGACACACCCTCAACGGAACCAACAGGAGCTATAAAAGAAGAGCTCTGCTGGCCATCTAGTCCAGCATCCTGTTTCACTCATAGCCAACCGGTTCTCCAGGAGGGCCAACAACAGGGCACAGGGGCCAATGCCTTCCCTTGATGTTGCCTCCTAGCCCTGGGATTCGGAGGTCTTCTGACTCTGTCTGTGGTGATCTCCTTAACTTACTACGGCTAGTAACCACTGGTGGACTTTTGGAAAAGAGGTCAGTTGGATCGGTGCCACTAGTCGCCCAATGAGGCTGCTCTGCATTTCTATACAAGGAAGAATCCTCAGGACAGATCTGCACTACCACCTCAAAGCAGTTGGCTGTCAGAGACACGTTCAGAGGAATCGAACAATGGGAAAACTTGCGGGATAGGGGAAGGGGAGAAAAAGTGCATCCGTCCTGCCTTGACCCTCTCTCCATGCTATCCTCCATTCTTGCCATCAAGTTACAGCTGACCTATGGCAACCCGGTAGGGTTTTCAAGACAAAGAGGCATTCAGAGGGGGACGTTTTCTGCACGAACAGGTCTCCCCACTCCTGCATTTGCATTCCTCCACCGCTTGCGCTTGTTTCTTTGTGATGCAGCAAGGGAATTCCCGGAAACAGGGAAGTCTGATGCTGCACCCCAAGCGGACAAACTGTGTTTTTACACCTCGGACTGCAAAAACATCTGCGGAAATGAGTGAAAGAGGAGGAGGAATACAAATGCAGGAGCAGGGAGACCGGTCCCTGCGGAAAATGTCATGGTTTGCCATTGCCTGCCTCTGTGCAGTGACCCTGGTATTCCTTGGAAGTCTCCCCGTCCAAATACTAGCCAGGGCCAACCCTGCTTGGCTTCCGAGACCTGTTGATACTGGGCTAGCCATGGTTGCCTGCAAAAGAACAGGCCTAAGCTGGTCTACTCAGAACACTACTCCATAAGGTTTACTCCCAGGAAAGTGGCTGTCAGGTTTAAAATCAAGTAGATCCAGACATTCTTGCACAAAGAAAGGTTTATTGGATTATCTTGCTAAAACCCACAGTAGGAGGTCATTGTCAGGAATGGGGGGCGAAGCAAAGCAAGCTAACTTATAGTGTGATGCAATGAAGCGCCTAGCGAATAAAACTTGAGCACTCGCGCGGGAACTCCCGGCGGGAGAAATACTTCATGAGCGGGAGACTACTCCCCCCCTCCCCTTGCCTTCCCAGGACTGGAAAATTCTCATCAACACAAGAATAGCCCAAAGCCTACATTCAAGGCCACCGTGATAAGGAAAAGCGGCAGGGAAGAAGCTCCCACGTTTCTGCCTGCATAGCTACGCAAGCGCAAAGCGGGGTAGGAAACATAAAACAATGGACTCAGTGAGAAACATCGAAGGCATTTTTTTTCTAACAGTGGCTTTAGGATTACACTGCAACTATCTGAATTTTCTCAACTTTGTACTCTGCTCGATCTCCTGAGATTGGGACGCTTCGTAGCATTTCACAAATAAAAAGGCTTTCCATTTCCCCCCTGTGCAAAGCATCCCTTTTTTAAAAAAAAAAAATCGTCGGCAATCCTGACGGGAGAGATGCAGATGATTTCCCGTGTAAGAGAAAGAAATGCAAAAGCGGAGGGAATGCACCACCTGAGGCCACACAGTAAGTCCAGGATTTGATTTTAGGAAGCCTTTGTACCCAAGTCTAATACTCCCTCTGCTGGATCTGACTGCTATCACGTAGACTGACAAGAAAAAGAAGAAGAGTTTGGATTTATACCCCGCCCTTCACTGCCCAAAGGTGTCTCAGAGCGGCTTACAAACTCCTTTCCCTTCCCCTCCCCACAACAGACACCCTGTGAGGTAGAAGAAGAGAAGAGATTGGATTTATACCCCGCCCTTCACTACCCAAAGGTGTCTCAGAGCGGCTTACAAACTCCCTTCCCTTCCCCTTCCCACAACAGACACCCTGTGAGGTAGAAGAAGAGAAGAGATTGGATTTATACCCCGCCTTTCACTACCCAAAGGAGTCTCAGAGCGGCTTACAAACTCCCTTCCCTTCCCCTCCCCACAACAGACACCCTGTGAGGTAGAAGAAGAGAAGAGATTGGATTTATACCCCGCCCTTCACTGCCCAAAGGTGTCTCAGAGCGGCTTACAAACTCCCTTCCCTTCCCCTCCCCACAACAGACACCCTGTGAGGTAGAAGAAGAGAAGAGATTGGATTTATACCCCGCCCTTCACTACCCAAAGGAGTCTCAGAGCGGCTTACAAACTCCCTTCCCTTCCCCTCCCCACAACAGACACCCTGTGAGGTAGAAGAAGAGAAGAGATTGGATTTATCCCCTGCCCTTCACTGCCCAAAGGAGTCTCAGAGCGGCTTACAAACTCCCTTCCCTTCCCCTCCCCACAACAGACACCCTGTGAGGTAGAAGAAGAGAAGAGATTGGATTTATACCCCGCCCTTCACTACCCAAAGGAGTCTCAGAGCGGCTTACAAACTCCCTTCCCTTCCCCTCCCCACAACAGACACCCTGTGAGGTAGAAGAAGAGAAGAGATTGGATTTATCCCCTGCCCTTCACTGCCCAAAGGTGTCTCAGAGCGGCTTACAAACTCCTTTCCCTTCCCCTCCCCACAACAGACACCCTGTGAGGTAGAAGAAGAGAAGAGATTGGATTTATACCCCGCCCTTCACTACCCAAAGGTGTCTCAGAGCGGCTTACAAACTCCCTTCCCTTCCCCTTCCCACAACAGACACCCTGTGAGGTAGAAGAAGAGAAGAGATTGGATTTATACCCCGCCCTTCACTACCCAAAGGAGTCTCAGAGCGGCTTACAAACTCCCTTCCCTTCCCCTCCCCACAACAGACACCCTGTGAGGTAGAAGAAGAGAAGAGATTGGATTTATACCCCGCCCTTCACTGCCCAAAGGTGTCTCAGAGCGGCTTACAAACTCCTTTCCCTTCCCCTTCCCACAACAGACACCCTGTGAGGTAGAAGAAGAGAAGAGATTGGATTTATACCCCGCCCTTCACTACCCAAAGGAGTCTCAGAGCGGCTTACAAACTCCTTTCCCTTCCCCTCCCCACAACAGACACCCTGTGAGGTAGAAGAAGAGAAGAGATTGGATTTATACCCCGCCCTTCACTACCCAAAGGTGTCTCAGAGCGGCTTACAAACTCCTTTCCCTCCCCCTCCCCACAACAGACACCCTGTGAGGTAGGTGGGGCTGAGAGAGCTCTTGACAGAAACTGTCCTTGAGAGAACAGCTGTGCCAGAGCTTGTGACTGACCCAAGGTCACGTCAGCTGGTGCAAGTGCAGGAGTGGGGAATCAAACCCGGTTCTCCCAGATAAGAGTCCACACACTTAACCACTACACCAAATGCTGGGAATAATCTAGGTGGTTGGTCTGAAGCAACAGAACGAAGTTTTGTCCGGTGGCACCTGTAAGACCAACAACCTTTAATTCTGGGCATAAGCTTTCACTTCTTCAGATACCTCGTATGGTTGTTGGGAGTTCCATCCGATGCGGCTTCATGAGGTGCCTTCCATGAAGATAGATTCAGGCGGGTCTCCGTGTTGGTCCGAAGCAACGGAACAAAGTTTGAGCCCGGTGGCACCTTCAAGACCAACAACCTTTAATTCTGGGCATCGGCTTCCGTGTTGGCCTTAAAAATACCGCTGGGTTCAAACTCGGTTCTAAAAATAATCCAGCGGCCATAATCCTTGGCACCAAGCAGATGAAAATCCTACGCCTCTAACTCAGGAGCGTTGCTCAGCATTAGTTTACTTGAAAAACAAGATAGTCATGTGCAGTAGCGCCCTCTTTACTTACCCACCTTACTTACAACACCCAGAAGTTGACTGTGTTGCCCAACTACGACACACAAGATTGTAATTCGAAGTAGTCACAGTGCTTGAGCTGAGAAGAAGAAGAAGAAGAAGAGGAAGAAGAGGAAGAGGAAGAAGAAGAGGAGGAGGAGGAGATTGGATTTATACCCCGCCCTTCACTTGGAATCTAAGAGCGGCTTACAAACTCCTTTCCCTTCCCCTCCCCACAACAGACACCCTGTGAGGTAGGTGCGGGGCTGAGAGAACTTCTGACAGAAACTGCTCTTTTTCAAGAACAGCTATGCCAGAGCTGGTGACTGACCCAAGGTCACATCAAGAAGAAGAAGAGATTGGATTTATACCCCACCCTTCACTGCCCAAAGGTGTCTCAGAGCGGCTTACAAACTCCTTTCCCTTCCCCTCCCCACAACAGACACCCTGTGAGGTAGAAGAAGAGAAGAGATTGGATTTATACCCCACCCTTCACTGCCCGAAGGAGTCTCAGAGCGGCTTACAAACTCCTTTTCCCTTCCCCTCCCCACAACAGACACCCTGTGAGGTAGAAGAAGAGAAGAGATTGGATTTATACCCCACCCTTCACTGCCTAAAGGTGTCTCGGAGCGGCTTACAAACTCCTTTCCCTTCTGCTCCCCACAACAGACACCCTGTGAGGTAGAAGAAGAAGTAGAGATTGGGTTTATACCCTGCCCTTCACTTGGAGTCTCAGAGCAGCTTACAGACTCCTTTCCCTTCCCCTCCCCACAACAGACACCCTGTGAGGTAGGTGGGGCTGAGAGAACTTCTGACAGAAACTGCTCTTTTTCAAGGACAGCTGTGCCAGAGCTTGTGACTGACCCAAAGTCACATCAGCAGGTGCAGGTGGAGGAGTGGGGAATCAAACACGGTTCTCCCAGATAAGAGTCCGCGCACTTAACCACTACACCAAACTGGTGATGAGAATTGTTTTAAAAAACTGAGATGCCAGGGACACAGCTAAGGTTGTCTGAACATGAGCTACACTTCCCATTTCTTTTCTTTTTTTTCACCCAGGAAATGTATGAACCTATGCAATTTTTTTTTACAGCGACAATATGCCTTAAAATGAGGCAACAAGCGACATAATTATTCTATTGGCTGTGCAGAATTTCAACACACACACCCCTTCCAATTTTCTCTTCTGGAGCCCCTGTTTAACAGCCCTTCCCATCTTCTTATCTGCATTCTCCCTCCCGGAACATCCACCAATGTAGACACGAGCAAGTACAGCGTGGAATGTAACATTTCATGATTTAATTCACTTGTACCCCACTCCCCTGCCCCCAGTTGGGACCCAAAGTGTCCCACAACATTCCACACGCCTTCATTTTATCCGTGTGAGCTAGGTTAGGCTGAGACCGCGTGACTAGCCCAAGGTCACCTGGCAAGCATCCATGGCAGAGCGGGAAATTCAAACCCAGATCCTCTCAGAACCTAGTCTCTCTGACCACTACACCATGGCAGCTCTTACTGTCGTAAGTTCTTATTGGGCTGTGCCTGTGACATCAATAGTAACAAACAACACGATTCACCCTTCCCTTGGACACACAAGTTTGTATTTCTCTCTCTCTCTCTAACAGGACTGGAGCCCTCCAAGCTAGAACGCGGACCATCAGCTGCATGGGTTTCTGCCTTCAAGGTGCTCAACAAACCTCCCTGGTTTTCGCACTGTCAGGCAGGCAGATTTTAATCAAAGGACACAATGCACTGCCTTTTTGGCTTGCTTGGACAAAAAGCTATGCCAGCACAAAAGCACTCATCCAGTCCTTGTGAAAAACGCTCAGACAGAAATGAAGCTACCTCCTTTCCCCACAGCTATGACCCTCCCCCCTGTCCTAGGACAGCATATATATTTTAAATTGTTTCTTTAGATTAATTTGGTTCCCCACGGTCTGTGCCATTTCCCTCTTCATGGCCGTAAGGGCACACCCATGTCAATCTCGGCGCTGATTCCTGATTAGGAAGGACAGCCTCCTTGTGAGAGCGAAGTAAAATTGAATATCTACAGAGCCAATAATTAAAATTCAGGGTGTTTAATTCCCAAAGGCTGGAGTGACAGATACCTATGGGCAAAACTGTATCCTGCGGGCAAAATTGTTTTCGTTAAACACATAGTTAGAGCCGCAATTAGAGCCGCAATTACCCGGAGTCAGCCTTCTGCGGCAAGTCCGACCTGCTTTCAACTACACAGGCAAGTCCCGGGGAATGCAACCCAGACCAGAGGTTTCGGTGCACGTTAATCTTGTGGAAACAGCCTTCTGAGGCTGTTGTGGGAATGGAGACAGGGTGGGGTGGTGGGGAGTCAGGCACCGTGTGTCTCTAGATTTGTCCGCTCTACTAATTGTGTCAACCCCAGTCAGCAGCTTCAGAAGAGCAGCCGGGTTGTACGGGAAGAGATCTCTTCTGTGCAGCCTCGAAATGGATTTCTGCAGCTCTCGCAAACACCTCACCGATTTCCAAAGCGAGCCTTCACCCGATATGGGGTCGCTTGGGGACACCCGGGGCCAAGGCGGGGGCGAAACAGTCAAATCTTCGCATTCGTCACATTCCAGGATTTCCGCCTGGCCATCCGTAGAGGTGGTCACATCTGAGCAGGCTGGATTACTCAACGGAGCCTGGACCCTGTCTGCCAAACACGCCTCTTCTATTTCAGAGTCTTCTGAGCTTTCGTAATCAACCAGCCTCTGAACGCCCCTCGGTGAAGACGTGTTATCGGACCCCTTCAAAGAGCTGGGCCTGTCAGGTTTCACAGCTCGGTTGTCAAACGGTTGCACAACAGTGCAATTCTTGGGAGAGGTCAGAAGGGGCAGACAGTACTCTAGATCACACAAGGCGCTTCTCCGCCCTCACCCATGACGGGCAGCTGTTATTCTCTTGATAGAACAGGTCCTTTGCAGAAAAGCTCGGATCTCCACCAGCTATGGGCTCGAGGCCCTCGGAGATGTTGGCGAAATGATGCCAGTCGCCTATCAGAAGTTTTAAGTACCTTACCAGGTACTCCAGAAAACAGGTTTCCGACGATATCAAGAAGTCAAGAAGTACGGAGGCATCGAACGCAATGCTCTGCAACAGAAATAGGAAGATGCAATGGGGATTGCAGCCGTTCCTGTGGGTCGAAGCGTTCCAGATCTGGTCATCTGAAAGGCATGAGGGAAATGCGGCTTCGTGCCGGAACCTGGGAAATCAGCAGTGACACAAAGAGAAAGCAGGGTGAGGCTCCCGAACAAGCATTTTATCAATGAGCGTTAGCTGAAATGGCCAACAAGCATTTTATCAATGATCGCTAGCCAAAATGGCCAACTGGAGACTGCGTTTGGAAGCAGCACTCCTCTGATTCTCCGTTACCCGTCAGAGGTGGCCAGAATACCTTGAAGGGCAGGCTACAACCAGAGATAAAATCCTGCCCTAAGTGAACCCCCCTTGGTCTCATCTTACAATGACAGAGACTTTTTAACAGGGAAGATGCCGAAGGCCCTTGCTAAAACTGCTGGTTAACCTGAACTTAGAAAAGCATCTGATATACTGAAAGGCAGTATGAGATGTTAATAATAATTGTGTGCCATCGTCACAACTGACTCATGGGTGACCATAGGTAACCGAGGCATGAGACGAAGAGAAGTGGTTTGCCATGGCCTTCCTTTGCACGGCACCTCTGGGTTTACTTGGTGGCAGGCCCCGTAGCCAGGATTTTATTGTTCGGGGGCATTTACTTTTTAAAGGGGGCAGTTAAATTACAGTTAGTTAAATTAACCTGAGTGCCTGTCTTTAAAGGGAGATGCCTCCGAGCCTGTTTCTAGCCCTTCCTTCCAAGGGACAGGGCAGGGAGTGTGCCAGTTTCTAGGGGAAAAACAGCTCAGAGGGCATTTAATTGCTTTCAGAAGGCATCTAAATGCCTTCGGGGTTCCCTTCTGCAGGGCAAGAAAGCTTAGAAGGGCACTCTAATTTGCATGTTTCCCAAAGGCTCATGGGAATTCTTTTGTAAGACTCACCGTGACCTAGGTGCCCCACAGCGGGACTGAGCTAGCAGAAAAGGGGGGGATTGTTACAGATGTAGTGAAGGCGCCACTCTTGAGTGCCCTTCTAAGCTTTCTTGCCCTGCGGAAGGAGAGTCAAAAGGCATTTAAATGCTCTCTGAGCCACCTTTTCCCAAGTCCCACGATGCCCCCCAATAATTCCACCGTGGGAGGGAGAGGGAAGCCTGAGGGGCAGGCCACAGTGCCACTGCCTGCAGGGAGTTAAAATAAACCTTAAAAATAAGGTTTCTATACACACACACACTTAAAAAATACAAAAGAATACCCCCAAAAAATAAGGTTTCTGGCATGGCTATTTGTGGGGCGGGGCTTTTAATTAAGGGGGGTGGCCCCCCGAAATGCCCCATCCGTTTGGTGGTCTCCCACCCAAGTATTAACCAGGGCTGACCCTGCTTAGCTCCTGGGATCTGACAAGACTGGGCTATTCTGGCTGTCCGCAACATGATAGCGGATTTAAGTACAATGCTCAGCTATGCTATCCTGAGCAAAGGTACGCCCTTCCAAATTAACTGAAGTCAATGGGAATAACTCTGCCCAGGTGTCAGCTAGCTGCCGCGCTCTCTTTGTTTTCCTCCGTGCCCGACCTGTACGCATGCACACATGCTCGCTTTGCTTAGCTACCGTGGGTAATGTAAGGGAGGCGCTCCTTCCCCCGTGCGAACTGGCTCAGCCAGACGGTGCTCTCAGTGTGACCTTGGTGGGAAGGGAGAACTTGAGTTCCATTATCGGTGTGAATATTCCTGCTCTCAGGGGCTGGGGAGAGTCTCCCGTTTATGATGTAATGTCCCGCTGGGAGAAATCCCACCCGTGCGCGCTTGAATTTCATTTGCTTAGCTAGAGGAAGCATCAGAGTATATGTATTGAGTCCCTTGCATTAATCACTATTCCTGACAACGTACCTGTACTACTTGGCAATGGAACAGTATTCCAATAAAGCATAACTTTCTCTGGAGAGTGTGTTTGGACCTGCTTGCTGTTGACCCTGACGCTAGGACAGCACCGTAAGTCTTCACCTTTTAGTCCTCCTCCCCAAATAGGGACTAAATAAATACCCTTAACATGAAGATAGTTCCAGGTACTCAGCCGTGTTGGTCTGAAGCAGTAGAACAAATTTAGAATCCCGTGGCACCTTCAAGACCAACAAAGATTTATTCAAGGTATGAGTTTTTTTGGTAGATGCACCAAATTTTCAGAATAGCTCCTGGTGCGTCTCCTCAAACCCCCCTCCCCAAAGTTTCAAAAACACTGGACCAGGGGGTCCAATTCTATTGGCTCCAGAAGGAGGCGGCCACATCCTCCATTGTTTCCAATGGAGGAAAAAAATGTCTTGTGAGCAGAAGCTCACAACCCCTGAGCTGTCTCTTCAAATTTTGTGCACCAGCACCCCCTAGCACAGCTTAGAGGGAACTGTGCTTTTAAGAGTTGACGAAACATTTAAAATGGCAAAATAAAATAATGTCTGACTCACTCACAAGTAGTTCGGATTCTATCACTGAAAGCTTAGAGAAAAAGGGGGGGGAATCTTCACACCTCCTGCATTGATAGAAGATCCCACAAATGCAAAGTGTGTGTGTGGGGGGAGAACGCTGTAGTGTTTGGGAAGTTCCTAAAAAGGCCCTGCTTCTGATGGATACTAGCCTGGAATCGACCCATAACGGTATTCTGCACAGGGCTTTATTGGGTCTCCATTGGAGTAGATGGAGGTATTCTCAGATTAGACCATTTGCAAAGACAAAACCAGCCCCTTGAATCTGAACCAGAGACACATTGGCACCAAGCAAAGTAGTTGGAAAGCATTGGGTGGGCTCTTCCTTGCAAAAAGACAGATGAAAGCCAATGGAAATTGGACCCACTGAACTCTCCGGATAGGCTTCAAGGGGAGCCCATGTAGCCCAACCTCTCTCACTGCTGGGAGGGTGAGCCTTAGCCAAACCACAGCTCACTGACTCCAGTGACCGGCCCAAACAGAGTATAGGGACCCTTTAAAGATTAACAAAGGATCCGAAGACGTGAGCTCTGACTTGTGAAAGCTCGTGCTGGAATAAATGTTATTAGTCTCTAAGGTGCCACTCAATTTGTGTAGTACTTTGCTAGAACAGACTAACCCAGCTACCTCTCGGAAACAACCAGACGGCGCACGCTACATTTAAGCGGCTTACACACAGGTTTTCTTTCTTTTCTCCCAACCCAGATTAAGGGCTGATTAAGAGTCTAACCTGTGCGACACTGCAAGCCTCAAGGTTTGCTGACACAACAAATGATCCCCAGATAATGACCCCTTAATTTGCTTCAATACAAAAGAGAGACATCAAAGGCCAGACACAAATGAAACCTAGAGGAGACCAAAAATAAACAAATAAATAGATAATGGATCCTTTGTTTCGTCCCAGGAAGGCAATTGTACCCAGTACAGTCCTTAACCTCACCTATGCAGAAGACAGCAACATTAAGGAGAATTAAAGGGAAGCAAACATGAAAGGGGAACTGATGGAGCCTGGTCTAGGCACATAATCAGAGTAAGGTGGGAATGGGATCACAGGATCATAGAGTTGGAAGGGACCTCCAGGGTCAGAATCATCCAGTGGAACTGATGGGCAAGACATCCCGGCAGGGCTTTTTTTTTTTGTAGAAAAAGCCCAGCAGGAACTCATTAGCATAACAGGCCACACCCAACAGCAGAAACTCGGCTTTCGGTTTCGGTGCTGCGAATGGCGGCCGCTTCTCGGGACGCTCCCGGAGGCGGTTAGCCCACACGCGGAATGGGGGGTCTTCGCGTTTGCGAAAGACCCTAGTGAGCCTTAGTCAAAGGCTCCGAACCGGGGGCGCATAGGGGAGTAGCCTCTTTGCCGGCAAACTGCCGGGAAATTGAGGCTTTCTCCCCGCCCCAATCGGCCCCGCCGCGTAGTGCGTCCCGAATGGGACTTAGCAGCCCTGCCGACTTCCAGGAGTGAGGAAAAGCGGATGAATTACTATGAAAAGAAGAAATGGCATCTAATCGTGAGTTGAAGATCTATTTTGAAGCGAAAATTAAAACCCCTCGCAAGCGGATAAGCGTATGGGAGGAGGGAGGAGTTTCCACCCTCTTCGAAGAAGCGAATTTTTAAAGGAAACGCGAAGGGGGGCAACAGGAAAAAATGTTGGTGAAAGTACCGTTGGGGTTTTACAGAAGATTGCAGCTTTAGTTGCTTTCTGGGGGATGTGGCACGAACTTTGAAAAAGTAAATAAAAAATAAAATGTCGATGCTGGGGAAAATCCTGCTTAGAACGGAAGAGAAGAGAGGAGGGACTTCCGCTCCAGTCAACCCCCCCAGAACTAGCTGTCAATCAACAAGAGACTGAGATACTGCGCCACCTGCTGGAGTAAATGTAAAATATCAATGAAACGCTTTTAAAATGGAAATTGTTCTCATCAGACTACAAAAACAAATGTTGGAATCAACAAGGTTGATGGCAGAAAATGTATAGAAAATTAATTTGATGCTAAAGTTCCAAGCTATGGATGAAGAAGGGAAAGAAGATCTCAGATTTATTTTGACGAAAGTCTTGACACCTCTATCTGGCAGTGGAGCGAATAAATAAAAAGAAGAGGCGGATAAGGCTCCCAAAGCCTACTCCGCCTTTAAAAAAAAGGATATACTCTGCCAGTAGAAAGGGGTGTTGAGCTTAGCAAGTAATGGAGATCTAATTTCAACTTGAGTGTTAATGGAGCCAACGAGAAATGACTGCCAGAAACAACAAGAAAAAAGAAGCGAAAGAAGATGGATTAAAAAATTTCTGAAGAGACATGCCAGCACAGAGGAGGAAGCAGCACTCAAAATTTGGATTTTTGAAGAAGACGGCGGCCCGGGGGAAGGAAGTGACGGAACGGGAGGCACTAAAGTTCAAAGGACTTAATGATAATTGGAGAGACTTAAAAAGGAATTTGTTCGTGTAACATCTGAAAAGATTTGACCTAACCCCAGTGGACTTTACTAACTTTACTAACAGAATTGATTTGGACTTTGTAAAGCTGAAAAGAAGATCTTTCAACCGTGATGGATGCCGACAACTGGAAGAAATAAAACTAACCTTTACTAATAGAAAAAAAAACTCACTCCGCTCTTTTTTCTCTTCCCATCTGTCTACCTTACCCTTTTCTTATAAAAAATAAAATTCTCTCCTTTTTAGGAGAGTTATTTCAAAAAAAAAAAAACCAACAGCAGAAACTCATTAGCCTATTAGGCCACACCCCTGAAAGCACAGTTCATTAGCCTATTAGGCTACACCCCCATGCTACCAGAAGTGTGGTCATCCAGCCACACCCACCTTTTGCTTCTTATTCTGTTTCCCTTGTTGGTTGTCAAAACCCAGGGCTTTTTTTGGAGCAGGAACTCCTTTGCATGTTAGGCCACACACCCCAAATGTAGCCAATCCTAATGAGTTTCTGCTGCTGGGTGTGGCCTATTATGCTAATGCGTTCCTGCAGGGCGTGGCCAACTCAGGAGCCAGCCGGAACGCCGTTCCTGTGCGTTCCTGCCCAAAAATAGCCCTGCATTC
The DNA here is from genome assembly GCA_029375565.1 of Gekko gecko. Taxonomy (NCBI): domain Eukaryota; kingdom Metazoa; phylum Chordata; class Lepidosauria; order Squamata; family Gekkonidae; genus Gekko; species Gekko gecko. The sequence goes on along the minus strand of JAPDNY010000017.1, from coordinate 35,460,375 downwards.
AGGGTAGACAAAGGGAAAACATCTTCACTCAACAAATAACTGAGCTGTGGGATTCACTGTCAAGGGACGTAGTGGCGGCCTTGAGCGTCCATGTGTGTTATGTGCCATCAAGTCGCTTATGCCTATGAATTAATGGCACCCAAAATGTCCTATCATGAACAGCCTTGCTCGGGTCTTGCAAACAGAAGGCCGGGTGACTTTGTGGAGAAGGGGGTCCATCAATGTCTACTAGCCCTAGCGAGTAACGGGAACCTGCACATTCAGAGGCAGCCAGCCTCTGAAAACTAGTGCTAGGAGACGGCACCAGAGGCGAGCTTGTGCTTCTGCGCCCCATTGGTTGACCTTCCCAGACAGCTGATTGGCTGCTGCGTAAAACGGGATGTTGACCGGATTAGATAAACCACTGCTCTGATCCAGCAGGGCTCTTCTTAGCTATGAATCGACTGTGTCCCTTCAGGCATGAGCGGGGGGGAGGGACTGCAGGTTCAAATGCTTTCCCACATTAAGACGCCCCATAAATTAAGAAACACAGAAACAGATTAAAGCGAAAGGTTCTAATCCAGCCACTCGCTGTTTCAAAGGAAAAGTTATCCTCTGCATTCTGAAGTTACCCTCCCATTCAGCACAATTCACTCCATCTCTACCGGCGCCAACGGCTTCATGTGACCCCCACGTGCAGACAAGGCCCGTGACCCTATTGACAGAATGCCCAGCCCAGTGTCTGTTACAACATTTATTTATCCTGCTTTCTTGACCTAAACGTCAGAAGCCTGAATTAGCGCTAGGAACCTTTGAAAATAATCTCTGCACTTCCCCATCACTTAAATCCTCCCCGTTCCGGTATTGTTTGTGTTTTCATCTAATTGTTTTGTAACATTAAATGTTGCTTGCAATTGTTCACAAGTTTTAATGTGTCTATGCATGCCACTTTGGAGACCCTGATTGGGTGGGAAAGTGGCATGAAACTCTTTTAAATAAATTAATTAATCAGCTGTGGGAGTCTCTTCTCTCTCCTAATTTTATACACAGAGCATAAAAATATTTCTGCCATCTACCCGGATGGTTTCATTCTAAAGCACTCATCTGCAAGGCTTGCCCTTGGAATTCCCCCCCACCTTGGTTGGGGAGAGAATTGCTTTTTTGTATTCCAGAGAAACTTCATCTCCCTTAAGTCCCACTGATTCCGTCTGCCCCCACACATTTCAGACCTCAGTTTTGCAAGATAACAGGCGGCCCCCTCTCCCATGCAGACTGCACGAACAATGTAACCAAACACCTCCACGGCCTTGGAAGAATGCTGTGTGCTTCCAAATGTCACTTGGCAAACGAACAAGAAGCAGCGTTAAGTAGGTAATCAGCTCCTAAACGAGAAAGCTGATGATCCGCACACCCCGTCCCCCCAAAGGAGCCAAAACAAAAACAAAACCAGGACTCTTATCCAAAGTTATTTCAACTGGCAAGTCAGCAGAGTCCTAACCTGGAGAGGGGCTACGTGCCAAACCATCAGGTGAACTTTGCCTGCCAGGTGCTCTGCAGCCCCAGGACCTTCTGCAGCCCCAGGCTTTCCCAGCCAAGTCCCTGGTGGGCCATCGTCCAGAGCTGACGGACTGGGCTCCGTCTGACGGAGAGCAAACTGTGATCTGGTACTTGTGAGTCTGCTCCTCTGTTCTTCCCAAAAATAAAATAAAAATGGATAAGTAACTTTTCTTCTACTTGAAGACCTGATGGTTAAGGCAACCACTCACCTCTTAAATTGCAGATGGACACCCAGTAAGGCTTTCGCGGCTTCAAACATGTCGTCGTCTTGTTCTATGAAGAGCTTGGAAAGCCACGTGCAGGGGTGATTAAGTGGCTGGGCACAAGGAGAAGACCTCAGGTCATTCTTTAAGAAGGACAACAAAGGGCACATAACACTCTCCAAAAGTACTAGAGAGAGAGAGACAGACAGACAGAGAATTGCAAATTAAATTCATTTTTTCCTTTGTTTTTTAAAAATGAACCACACATTTGCACTGGAACCTCGAAAGGCTTGGAGAACACATTTCGCCTCCGCTACCAAAGGGATCTACTTCAGGGCTTTTTTTGTAGAAAAAGCCCAGCAGGAATTCATTAGCATATTAGGCCACACCCCCATGTTGCCGGAAGCGTGGTCATCCAGCCACACCCACCTTTTGCTTCTTATTCTGTTTACCTTGTTTGTTGTCAAAACCCAGGGCTTTTTTTGGAGCAGGAACTCCTTTGCATGTTAGGCCACACAGCCCTAATGTGGCCAGTCCTAATGAGTTTCTGCTGTTGGGTGTGGCCTGTTATGCTAATGAGTTCTTGTTGGGCGTGGCCAACTTGGGAGCCAGCCGGAACTCCGTTCCTGTGCGTTCCTGCCCAAAAATAGCCCTGGATCTACTAACATTTACTTGCACCTATAGGACATAACAGAAGGAAACACTTGGTAGCACCATACAACCTGCATGGAAAATGCCTCCACATTCCTAGTGGTGGCAGGCGACTAGCAGCCTGCAGGCCAAATACACCAGTAATAAGTCTGCACCTGTATGAAGGCTAAAAAGACTCAGCTGATCTCACCACACCTGACTGCAGAAGCGAGACAACAGAAAAGTGTCTGCTTCGCCAACCACATACAGTATCACGTTGAGTTCACCTTTTCCCCATCTCCCACAATGTTATCTGCATGCATTACGGAAGTTCTGTGAGGCACAAACATCTTGTTGCTATCTGCAGAAGCTGCAGGGTAATAACCTCCCTGGCTCTTTCGCTTTGTTAGTTAGAACTGCAGACTGCATGAGTTCCCTTGCCCTGATACCAGTTGATCGCATCCCTGTATCTTCTTGCTAATAAGTGGCTGCTGTTTTGAATACACCTGTCTATACTTGTGTGACTGTAAGAACAGGAACCTGAGTTAGGACCCTGTTTCTGGGAACATTACATACATGGTGGACCACCATTGTCCCAAGGTAAGCAACACTCAACTCCCAAAGGGCGCATCGCATACATAGTGGCCCATCGGTGGCCCGATGTTCGTGGCGCTCAACTTGCAAAGGGAATATTATGTACACGGAGGACAATCAATGTCCCAAGGTAAGTGATGCTCAGCTCCCAAAGGGAACATCGCATACATGGTGGACATCAGTGGCCCGAGCTAAGTGACGCTCAACTTGCAAAGGGAACATCACATACACACTGGCCCAAGGTAAGTGATGCTCAACTTGGAAAGGGAATATTACATACCCAGTGGACCATCGATGTCCTAAGCTAAGTGAAGCTCAGCCCCCCAAAGGGAGCATCACATACATGGTGGACCATCAGTGGTCTGAGCTAAGGACACAAAGGGAATACAACGTACACAGTAGACAAGCAATGGGCCAAGAGAAGTGATGGTGGAACTCTCTATCTAATGACATCCGTGCTCTGCGGGACCTAGTTCAGTTCCGCAGGGTGTCTAAAACAGAGATGTTCCGCCAGGCCTACGGTTAAGGACAGCAACAGTTTTTATTCAGATTCTTTTATTCTTTTATTCAGACGGGGCCTTCACCATGCCCAGTCCACTATCATTTTATCTGTTCTTTGCATTTATATCAATTTGACTATTTATTGTATATTTCCAGTCTATTCTATGTTTGAAATATGATGTACACTGCCCTGAGCCCGTCTATGGCCGGGGGGACGGCCGGTCTATAAATTCAACAACAACAACAACAACAACAACAAACAAATCAGCTCCCAAAGGGAACATTGCACATACACAGTGGACCAGCAGTGACGCAAGGTGAGCAATGCTCAACTCCCAAAGGAAAGTGCAGTGTGCTTCCAAACAATATGCCCAACATCCAGTGATGCAATCCAGTGAGTTGTACAGGCTGCACTGCCTACAGGGGACAGATTGATGGCGCAAGGCCACCATTATCCCAAGTTAAACATTGTTAGATGGCGGTTTTCTTTTTCATTTTACCTAGAGGCAGTTTCATCACTTACAAGCAGTGTTCCCTCTAAGCTGAGTTAGTCTCCGTCTCCGGCTCACACATTTTTGTCTTAGCTCAGGAAGGGAGGGCTCCAGAACAATCTAATTGATGCAGCAGCCAAATCGCTGGCTCACCACTTTAATGCCGGTAGCTCGCAAAGTAGAATCTTTGCCCACAAGACTCCACAGCTCAGAGGGAGCATGGCTTACAAGGGAAGGAAAACTGGTGGTCTGCAGATTTATTTAATAAACCTCTAACCTGGGGGTAGCCAGATTGCAGTCCGAGGGCCGCATGGGGCTCTTCCGCACAGTCTAATTTGTTAATAAAAAGCAAATCTGCATATTTTCCAATACAAACGTGTGTTTGTGTGTGTGATATGTGTTCATGTCTTGCGGCTCTCAAACATCCGACGTTTATTCCGTGTGGCTCTTACGTCAAGAGAGTTTGGCAACCCGGCTTTAACCTATCCCTTAAGTAATATCAGCTCTGGCTGGCATATTGATTTGGGATACAGGTATTCCTTTGTGAAGCCAAGGCAGAGAGAGGGTCTTACCCAGTGGCAGATTAACCATTAAGCAGACTAAGCATGGTGTTTAGGGCACCAGGGCCAAAGGGGGCCCCACAAAGTTCCGCAGGGCCTGCAAGACGGAGCTCTTCCACCAGGCTTTCGAGTAGGGGCTGCCAACGCTATTGTATCACCATCATTTAGGCCGTATGAGGTGCCCTGGCCCTGGCATGGGACTACAGCTCTGTCAGGACACTACTGGAGCAACGATAAAGAGAAGAAGAGAAGAGATTGGATTTATACCCCGCCCTTCACTGCCCAAAGGCGTCTCAGAGCGGCTTACAAACTCCTTTCCCTTCCCCTCCCCACAACAGACACCCCGTGAGGTAGAAGAAGAAGAAGAGATTGGATTTATACCCCGCCCTTCACTACCCAAAGGCGTCTCAGAGCGGCTTACAAACTCCTTTCCCTTCCCCTCCCCACAACAGACACCCTGTGAGATAGGAGAAGAGATTGGATTTATACCCCGCCCTTCACTACCCAAAGGCGTCTCAGAGCGGCTTACAAACTCCTTTCCCTTCCCCTCCCCACAACAGACACCCTGTGAGATAGAGAGAAGAAGAGATTGGATTTATACCCCGCCCTTCACTACCCAAAGGCGTCTCAGAGCGGCTTACAAACTCCTTTCCCTTCCCCTCCCCACAACAGACACCCTGTGAGATAGAAGAAGAAGAGATTGGATTTATACCCCGCCCTTCACTACCCAAAGGCGTCTCAGAGCGGCTTACAAACTCCTTTCCCTTCCCCTCCCCACAACAGACACCCCGTGAGATAGAAGAAGAAGAGATTGGATTTATACCCCGCCCTTCACTACCCAAAGGCGTCTCAGAGCGGCTTACAAACTCCTTTCCCTTCCCCTCCCCACAACAGACACCCTGTGAGATAGGAGAAGAGATTGGATTTATACCCCGCCCTTCACTACCCAAAGGCGTCTCAGAGCGGCTTACAAACTCCTTTCCCTTCCCCTCCCCACAACAGACACCCTGTGAGATAGGAAGAAGAAGAGATTGGATTTATACCCCGCCCTTCACTACCCAAAGGTGTCTCAGTGCGGCTTACAAACTCCTTTCCCTTCCCCTCCCCACAACAGACACCCTGTGAGATAGGAGAAGAGATTGGATTTATACCCCGCCCTTCACTGCCCAAAGGCATCTCAGAGCGGCTTACAAACTCCTCTCCCTTCCCCTCCCCACAACAGACACCCCGTGAGGTAGGTGGGGCTGAGAGAACTTCTGACAGAAACTGTCCTTCAGAGAACAGCTGTGCCAGAGCTTGTGATAAAGGTGGAAACTGTAGGGTTTGATCTTGTAAACTTTCTTCTGCTGACCGCTGTTTTAACTGTTTTAGTGATAACGGATTATTTATTGTTTGACAGTCTTGCTATTGATCTATGGCTTTGCCTCTATGTTTTAGTGTTGATTATGGCCTTGTGCCTCTTGTTCGCCGCCCTGAGCCCATGTGGAAGGGCGGGATATAAATCGAATAAATAAGTAAATAAAGTTGGGAAAAGGGGGTGGGAATGTAGAAGAATGCCTTTCAGGGCATGAATATTGGAACTTTGATCCATTTAACTTGTGAAATATTAAAATAGATGTCGTATTGCATTTTTGTAGAACTTTAATGCGGCCAAAGCTTGGCTTAGTTTGTACAGTATATTGTGTCATCCTATGAATTAATTTTTTGTCTAGCTGCAACCTGCATTGTATCTCTGGTCAGACAGGTCAACAACTAAAATGGACGGGGGTCAGTGTGGAAAGGAGGGGGCACCAAGATTGGTCAGTGCTTGGAGGGCGCCAGGGAACCTTCATCCGCCCCTGGTCTTACCCTCCACCTCTGCCTACCGACCAGGCCATTAAAATAAAATTACCTTGGCCTTCACATTCAGAAGCAGAGTTCTGAACCTTGGTCTCTAAAGCTTTAAGCAGAACCAAGCTCAAGGCTCTGAGGAACATGTCATCAAGACCACTGCGGATACCCAATTCGGGCCCAACTTGACTGCCTCCAAAGCGGGCAACCTTTTCACCGTCAAACAATCGATTCAGCCATCCAGAATCCACAAACTGCAAAACAGCGTCTGAGAAAACGACTCTATCCTCATCCAAACGAGGGTCTTGGAGGAATGAAGGGGGAACCTTTCCCATGACTAGGTCTTCTCCAGCTTTACAGAGAATGCATCTTTTCAGCAGGACCATGGATTTCTTTTTGACGAAAGGGTGCACAGGAGAGGTGGTCAGGCCCAGCACGTGAGCGACGTTCAAAAACAGCATCCGTTGGCAGGCAAAACTGGCTGCCGCTTGGCTCCGCGAGGCCACGAGCAGTTCGAGGAGGTCGAGAAAAGCACTCAGGTCGTTCGTACACTTTGCAGAGGGCAAAACGCCTACGGGAAGATCAGACACCTGAGACAAGATGCGGCGGCAGAAGCCTTCCAGGAGGCCATCGAGCGGAGAAAAAGCTTCTCGAGCTCTCCTGTAATAAAAGCACAACCGGTTTTAAAGTGGGTGTGAAAATCACTTAAAGCAATCAGAGAATTGGCAAGCGACTTATGGTGACCCCGGGACCACAGCATTTTCAAGACAAGAGACGAGCAGAGGTGATTTTGCCATTACCTACAAGGTTCCATGCACCTTAGTGTTTAGTCATGCCCGGCCACATGACCACGGAAACGTCTTCGGACAGCGCCGGCTCTTCGGCTTTGAAATGGAGATGAGCACCGCAATCCTAGAGTCGGATTCGACTGGCTTTCGAGCAAGGGAACCTTTACCTTTACCTTTTACTTTTGCATAGCAACCCCAGCAACCCCCCCACCCTTGCATCCTCTTTGGTGGCCTCCCATCCAAGTACTAACTGTGGTCAACCCTGCTCAGCTTCTGGGATCTGACCAGACAGGGGCAGCCAGCCTGTTCAGCTTGCTTGATTACTAAAGCTGCTTTTTGGCTCCAGAATCAACAAACTTCACCAACGGGGAAAACCTCTACAGCTGAGATCTGCAACCTTCTTCTCCCTCTAGTGGGCATTTGTAAAAATGTCCAGCGTACCTCCTTTGCCCGAACTTTCGTCCTTCAGGATTTTACAGACTGCGTTAGTGAGAGTCCACAGGCATTCTGCTGTCCAGCCGCTGGTAGGGAATCCCGATAGAGTCTCCAAGCAAAATGTGAGCCAGGAGCTATTCAATGAACCCTGGAGAAAGAGACAGAGACGGGTCTGCGTATTGCAGCAAGTGAGATCCCTTGGGTCTGCAAATAAAATGATCTTCCAGCCAGAAGCAGACTGTAAAACATCAGAACGATTTTTTTAAAGTGCTTAAACCACCCAAAATGTTACTCCCCGTGAGCAAGGGCACAGATGCGCATCCAGCTCTGGGCTCTGCCGTGCGCAAACCCAACATGATTCCCCGAATGCCTGCTCTCGCCCCTGACCACCACCCCGCTTCCATTCAGACTGTTACATGAGGCAGCGCTTGCGTGCAGGGAACCTAGGGAGCGTGTGTGAATTTTGGCTTCATCTCTTATTTAATCCTCCCTACGCTCAGGGCTATTTTGGGGACAGGAACGCACAGGAACGGAGTTCCGGCTGGCTCCCGAGTTGGCCACGCCCAGCAGGAACTCATTAGCATAACAGGCCACATCCAACAGCAGAAACTCATTAGGATTGGCTACATGAGGGGTGTGTGGCCTAACATGCAAAGGAGTTCCTGCTACAAAAGAAGCCCTGGGTTTTGACAACAAACAAGGCAAACAGAATAAGAAGCAAAAGGCTGGATGACCACACTTCTGGCAACACGGGGCTGTGACCTAATGTGCTAACGAGCTATGCTGTCATGGGTGTGGCCTAATATGCTAATGAGTTTCTGCTGTTGGGTGTGGCCTATTATGCTAATGAGTTCCTGCTGGCCTTTTTCTACAAAAAAGCCCTCCCCATGCTACTGAGGGAAGGAGGCAGGAGAGGAGCTGTGTGCACTCTGGGTCAGCGGGGTAGCAGGCTCCAGCTCACCCAACTCGGCAGGCCTCCTCCACCCCTGACCCTCAAGAGTTCTGTATATACGCTGACCCCCTCGCATAAGCACCGGGCTTTTCTCTCTTGCCCAGGCTACCACGCATAGCGCGCTCGACCCAGCCAGTTGCTCTGTTTACAGACTTACATAAGTGGGCACGTTTGGTGAGCCGGCCAGCAGCTTTGCACGGGTGCCTGGGCCCACAGGCACTTTCCCCGGGCTGCCTGCAAGTGGGAAGCCGATTGGCTGCTTGGCCAGCCATCTTCCCAGCAGCCCAGGAGGCAGAGGCGGCAGCCCAATGCGGTCTGGCCGGAGGAGAAGGAGGTGGCCGCAGCAGCAGGCAGTGCATCCCGGCTTGGTGCCTTGGCCAAGGGCAGCAGGTAGGCTCCGAGGTGCAGAGTCAGGGCCAAACCAGCCCTCCTCATCCCTTACGGTTGCCAACTCCAGGGTGGGTAATTCCCTGGAGATCTGGAGGAAGGCCTGCATTTGGGGAAAGGGGTTTAATACCCTAATATAGGCCCTTCTGGTGCACATTTGGACTGGTTTCCCCCAGTTGCTCATGGGCTGGATAAGAGCTCTGGACGAGCCGGTTCCAGCCCCGGGCCATGTGTCTGACACATATGCGCAAGGTGAACTAAAATGTATACACAAGTAGGACACGGGATTGCTAAGCACTCTGGGCTGGGTTTCCTTCCCAGTTAAGGTTGCCATGCCACGCATAGCAACCAGCAGGGATTTTGGGGTGCTAGGACATGATGCGGCACTGCTCTAGGAAATGTCAGAGACTCTACAGTAAAAACCATAGAGTTTCTGGTGTTTCCAAGAGCGACATGATATCACTTCTGCGTCCCCCCAAAAGTGGTGTCACACCACGCATAATGCCAGCTTAAAAAAAAGAATTCTTCTTCAACAAAGGGTGCCAGTGGGAGGTCTCCCATCCCAGCAAGAAACCTGGCAACCCATGTACCCAGTGGCATCCTGACCCTCAAGCAATCACAGGGCTCTTCCTCTTCTTGGGCCCCCATAAACTCCTGGATATGTGGGCAAAATTCAGAAGCCGGAACGCCACGCTCTTTTTGCAACACAAAAACGCATCCTCCTCGAACCGGCTTGGAAATTCCATTACAAAACGCCCTTTCATCTTTACATCGGCAGCACCCTCCAGAGTTGAGAAATCTCACAAAACAGTGTTCTCCTCCATCAAACAACAGAAACACTAATGCAAACCACACAGTCGTCCGCATCTATAAATATAAAGTGCTTTTTTATTGTAACCTTGACAACTAAGAGAAGGAGAATAATTCTATTGTCTGGGAAGGGCAGAAGTATAATGAAACATTCGGAAGGCACATAGATCATGGTGAGAAACACCAATGCTACTTTGCAGCATTGGGACTGGGCTGGAGATCTGCCACTCCAGCTTTTGGACTGTGTGTTGGCACGGTAATTAACACAGCAACAGTGCACAACCTGATTAAAGAGAAGATAAAGATTTATTTAGGGGTTAACATACTTGATAGGAATCTAATCTGGGAGAAGCGGGTTTGATTCCCCACTTCTCCACTTGCACCTGCTGATGTGACCTTGGGTCAGTCACAAGCTCTGGCACAGCTGTTCTTGAAAAACTGTTTCTGTCAGAAGTTCTCTCAGCCCCACCTACCTCACAGGGTGTCTGTTGTGGGGGAGGGGAAGGGAAAGGAGTTTGTAAGCCGCTCTGAGACTCCGAGTGAAGGGTGGGGTATAAATCCAATCTCTTCTTCTTCTTCTGAAGATGTAAATTCCTATTTGACGAGAAATTTACATGCAGCCTTTGTAGCTCACACCACACAGCATTGGCTGTTGGCATCTGAATTACTCTTAACCCATTTCTGTCAGTAAAACCCTTGATTATGGCCCCTCTTGCCTCTTCATTGTTAGAGTCTCAGGTTTTCTGCTTTGCCAGATGCATCATCTCCTGGTCAGACATCCTGTATAGCATCCCATAACCCTGTTTCAAGAATTGATTCTGTTGCATTTATTGAAATTCATTAATTAACTTTTTGTAATGTTTATAAGGCTTTAGAATGGATTTTTTTTACATTGCTGTCACCCGCTATGAGCCAGTTTCAGGGAGAACGGGTTATAAATTGAATAAAATAAACAAACAAACTAAGCATTTTTGTGAGGTCTATTTGTGTAAGGTTTTACCTCCAAATTAGATGTTATGGGCAAATAGCCCCCCACGGCTGTTTTCACTTGGGAAAACTGTGGGAGGGAAGGAGGAGGGAGGAGGGGGGATTGGATTTATACCCTGCCCTTAACCCAGAGTCTCAGAGCGGCTGACAAACTCTTTTCCCTTCCCCTCCCCACAACAGACACCCTGTGAGGTAGCTGGGGATGAGAGATCTGCTCTTTCAAGAACAGCTCTGACAGAACTATGGCTTGCCCAAGGTCATCCAGCAGCTGCAAGTGGAGGAGTGGGGAATCAAACCCGGTTCTCCCAGATTAGAGTTCTGTGCACTTAACCACTACACCAAACTGGCTCTCCCTGTGCTGTGTGTGAATTGGGCCCTAGCTAGGCTTGCCAGCTTCTCGTTTGTACAGGTGATCCCCAGCTGACAGAGACCAGCTCCCCTGGAGAAAACGGCTGCTTTGGAGGATGGACTCTATGGCATTGCACCATACTGAGGTCCCTTCCCCTCCCCAAACCCCGCCCTCTCCAGGAAATCCCCAGGTATTTCCCAACCTAGAACTGGCAACCCCAGCCCCAGAACATTAGGTCCCCAGTGTCACCTCTGACTGTAAGAAGAACACAGATGGATTGGGGCAACTCTGCTAGTTTGTATTATACGTGAAGCCTAGTTTGGGCCTTAGTTACAGGACTGGGCTGCAGGCCACCAGTTTTAAACAAAACCAAACCTAAAGATGATAGGGAGCAAAGCTGCAGTTCTTAAAGGATCCCTATTTATGTCCTCTACCCCTGCAGGAAGGCACTGGCCATTTTTAGAGAGTTTCACCTTCCTGCCTCACAGTGTAAACAAGACACAAAGCAGGGAAGCTGGGATGTAACGACGGGTCTAAGCGTGAAAGGGCCAAAGGAAAAATAACTCCCTTCTAGGAAAAGTTGCCTTAAAAAGTAAAGAAAGAGGACGGGACAAAACGGGTCATTTTGCTTCTGCAAAACGCACTTCCCGAGACTCACCTCTTCTCTTAACTGAAGATGCACAAGGGAGACCAAACTTTTACAGGCCATGTGAGACATCAGTTTATCAGGAGCGCGTAACAAGGAAATCTGCAACAAGTGGGGAAATGGGGGGAGGGGGGAATTCAGATTAGAGCTGCCGACAGATCACCTGACTCTTAAAATACTGCTGCTTTAATTTAAAAAACCTTACCAATTTTGTGTCAACGCTCGCTTCTTTCACGAGAGTTCTGACAATGTCAAGATACTTCTGTTTTATTCCAGCCTCCAAACCCGGGTTCTGCACTTTGGTGATCATCATCTCCATCAAGGTTAACTGAAGCAGAGTTATTTCCCGCGGTCGGTTCGTGTTTCCTGTTGGATCAGGTTCGGCATTTCTCTCATGGGATGGCGAATCTGGAGCAGGAGGGTCCCCGGTGCTTGGCGCATCAGAAGAAGACAGACGCTTCTCTGTATGAGACTTGCTGGTTTCTGCTGACAACTGTTCGGATGCAATGAGAGGATCCAGAAGATCAGCATAACTGCGACTGTCTTTTGTTAACGGGAGACCTGTCAGTATCTCATCATACATCTGCTGAAGGAAACGAAAGCGAGTCCCCATGGTGGGAAAATCCAGTATTTTCAACAATTCTTTATGCTTTCACGATGCATGGATTTGGTCACTTCTCAGGTGAAGGAGCTGCGGTGGCTCAAGTGGTTAAGGTGCTGAATTGCAGGCTGTGGAAGGTCAGTAGCTCAGGAGTTCGAGACCCGAGTGTGCCGCATGATGGAGTGAGCTCCCGTCTCTATTTCCAGCTCCTGCCAACCTAGCAGTTCGAAAGCAAGAAATTGCAAGTAGATAAATAGGTACCACTTCAGTGGGAAGGTAACAGCGTTCCATGTGCCTTGGTGTTTAGTCATGCCAGCCACATGACCACAGAAGCATCTTCGGACAGCGCTGGCTCTTCGGCTTTGAAACGGAGATGAGCACCGCAACCCTAGAGTCGGATTCGACTGGCTTTCGGGCAAGGGAACCTTTACCTTTATCAGGTGAATAATGTTCCCCACTAAAGGAGAAGCGTTAGAACTTTGCATGCTGTTTCTCCCCTTAATGTACCTGGATGGGGGGGGGGGAGACATCGTATAAGATCAGCAGCATGAACTTCTTAAATCAGTAAGACACCCAAATAATTCAGACTAGAAAGGAACATTCTATTTAGCTTTTGACAAAACAGATCTTACTGTGTCCACAAACCCCCCACGCCCCACCCCAAAAGAACCAAATTACACCTAAGAATACATTGCCGCCAAAAGAATAAAACAAATATTTTCATGATATGTTAAATAGTGAACATCCACCTTCCTCTGAGAGTGTCCAAAAAAGAGTTGAAGATTCAAAGCTGCACCCTTTCCTAAGATCTTGTTTAGCAGTGCACAGGCCTGTACAGCATACTAATAAACCACGGAGGAAAGGGGGCCGACAGGACTGAACAATGAAAAGTTGAAGGAGAGTTGGTTTTTATACCCTGCTTTTCTCTACCCTGAGGAGTGTCAAAGATGACCTACAATCTCCTTCCCTTTCTCACCCCACAACAGGCACCTTGTGAGCAGTGTTCCCTCTAAGCTGAGTCAGTGTGAGCTAGCTCATGGTTTTTTAGCCTCCGGCTCACACATTTTTGTCTTAGCTCAGGAAGGGGTGGCTCCAGAGCAAACTAATTTATGCAGCAGCCAAATCGCTCGCTCGCAACTTTAATGCCAGTAGCTCACAAAGCAGAATTTTTGCTCACAAGACTCCACAGCTTAGAGGGAACATTGCTTGTGAGGGAGTTGAGAGAACTGTGACTGGCCCTAGGTCACCCAGCAGGTTTCACGTGGAAAAGGAATGGGGAATCAAACCTGGATCTCCAGATTAGAGTCTGCCGCTCTTAACCACTGCCCCAATGAAGGACCACATGAATCTGCCTTCTGCTGCGTCAAGTCCTTGGTCCATCAAGGTCAGTATTGTTGCTTCCGACGGGAAGCAGATCTCCAGGGTCTCAGGGAGAGGTCTTCCCCATCATCTATTACCTGATCCTTTAATCAGACATTAAACCTGGAACCTTTCTCAATATAGAGCAAAACTCTTGCACATCTCAACAATACAGGGTGTCTGTTGTGGGGAGGGGAAGGGAAAGGAGTTTGTAAACTACTCTGACTCCCTTGGGTAGTGAAGGGTAGGGTATAAATCTTCCCTTCCTCTTCTTCTATAAAGCAAGTTCAGCATAGGAAGCTGCTTCATACCAAGTCACACCATCTGTCAGTATTGTCCACTCTGACTGTACTAAGAGGGGGGAACAGCTACTAAAGCTGTGGAAACTAATATAAGAACCTTACCAGAGCGCGGCTAATCGTTTTTAGCAGCTTTCAGAGACTGTAGAAAATTTAGTAAAAGTAAAGAAAGTGAAAAAATGGCAGGGAAGAAAACAGAAAAAGGACTAACGAAAGTGAGACTACTTGGCAGCATGAGCCCGAGAACGGAAGATACCATGGAGTTCTCTAAACTCATAGCAGATTCTTTGTGCCCTCTACTGGACCAGATGACCAATATCAATCAACAGCTTGTAACTTTAAACCAGAACTTTGCAGCTCAGCAACGCCAACTTTCTGAAACTTCAAAAAAGACGGAGCAAATAGATGAGAAAGTTGTGGAAATGGATGTCAACTCTAAAAAAGAGAATACAAGTGCTAGAAAAGAAGCAAGCTTCGGAAGAATCTCAATTGCTGCAACTCCAAATGGAGAGAGCCAACCTGGTACCTCGGTTTCAAGGTGTTACTGAAGCTAAAAATGAGAATCTAAAGCAAATATTGAGCGAAGCTTTAACCCCAGTGACAGATTTAAAAGCGGACTATTTAGTAAGCGAAATGGACGTAGTCTATGTCTACATTAAGAAGAATAATCTGCCTGGGGAGATTGTGGTCAGATTCTCAAAGAGGCATGTGAGGGATTTAATCCTGCAAGCGACTACAAGAACACCACTGAAAATCGGAGGCAACACTATCAGGATTCTAAAAGATATTCCATTTGAAGTAAGAAAGAAGAAGAAGAAGTATAAAGACTTAATTTTATTTTTTACAAACAAACAGCATTTCGTACAGGTGGTTGATTCCTGAAGGCGTCACTTTCAAACTGAAGGACAAAAGAGAAAAAATTGATTTGCTATTTAAAGCGCGTGAGTTCCCGAGGCTGCAACTGGAAGAGCCAGAAGAGGACACGAAAGAAGAAAAGGATAGCAAATCCAATGGTGAACTGGACTCTGTTTCTTCCGATGAGGACTCTGATTCTGACAAGGGGGGGTCAGCCCCAAAGTGAGGTTACCAACTGAGGAATAGAAAAGATAAAGTAAAATGAAGATGGAAGAACTCTGAGGGCTGTTGTAAAGCATGGGACTTAAAGGATGCTCTGGGGAGGGTTTTTGATCAGTTAAAACAGGAAAAAAGATATACAACCTAGCTTGATCGACTTTGTTTAATGTCACATGAGCATGTTAGATTAACATGTATTTAAGCTGATATGATGATCTCCTATTCTTGGGGGTTTAGTTAGTAGTGGTTAACTTTACTTTCTCCCTAGTTGTAGATGTACCCTCTCTTATTTTTCGTTGTAGTTTGTAGTGTCTAGAAAATGCAATTAAAAAACATCCCCTTTGGGGGTTTAAAAAAAAAAGTGCCACTGGACTCAAGAATGAAAAAGCTAACTCTACAATGACGATGAAAATAAATGCTAAAATTATCAAAGCACTGAGCATTGCATTTTAGCAAGTAATAGTTTTAAATGCAAATCAGTTTTCAGTTGTTCATCTCACTGCTTTTAGGATGATCAAACAGACAAAATTATCCTCAAAAAATCTGACCTATTCTGTTCAGAGACTTCTGATTTGCTTGTCACAAGAGTAAGTATTTATAGGAAAATGCCAGTGTTTATCTCATCTCTAAACTTTGTCTATCATAATCATGTGATATTACTCAAATCACTGATTAGTTCATAACTAATAAGAGACAAGAAACATGAGTGCTAACTAGCTAGCATAATCATGTGATATTGTATTGATAACTGACTGGTTCCTAACTAGATAAGCATCATATGTGCTAATCTGCAGGTGCATAGGAGATACATCTGGTAAAGCAAGATAAGAAGGCCAATCTCAAACTAGAGGCTACTTTTTCTGTAACTAGTTCAACTAACTGTCTAAAATAAAAATACTAGAAGCAAACAAAATTCATGGGCAGTTAGAAGTGCTCAAGCTCTCGATTAATTCGCAAACTTAGCAAGAAAGACTTAGTGATATCCAGGGCTTTTTTTGTGTAGAAAAAGCCCAGCAGGAACTTATTAGCATAATAGGCCACACCCAACAGCAGAAACTCATTAGCCTATTAGGCCACACACCCCATGCTACCAGAAGTGTGGTCATCCAGACACACCTACCTTTTGCTTCTTATTCTGTTTAGCTTGTTTGTTGTCAAAACCCAGGGCTTTTTTTGGAGCAGGAACTCCTTTGCATGTTAGGCCACACACCCCTCACGTAGCCAGTCCTAATGAGTTTCTGCTGTTGGGTGGGGCCTATTATGCCAATAAGTTCCTGCTGGGCGTGACCAACTCAGGAGTCAGCTGGAACTCCATTCCTGTGCGTTCCTGCCCAAAAACAGCCCTGGTGATATCATAGCTACTGCTACACACGGACCACCAAAACAACTAACAAGTGGGTTCTAGATCAAATCAAGCCTGAACTCTCCCTGAAGCTATCACACTTGGGTCACATTCTGAAGACCAGCTTAACTGGAATAGACAATAATACTAGGAAAAGTTGACGGCAGCAGGAAAAGAGGAAGACCCAGCATGAGATGGACCGACTCCATCAAGGAAGTCACAAAAGGCCCTCAGTTTGAACACCTGAGCAAGGCTGTTCATGATGTGGGAAGTGGGAAGCCACTTGACAGCACTTAACACACACACAATATATGCTTGCTTTAAAGGCTGAACACTCCAAAGTGCTATATAATCACAATGGATCAATATTAAAGGTACAGAGTGCTTCACATCAGCCCCTCCCTCTCCCATGTATTCCCCACCCTTCTCTGTTCAAAATCTATCAGCAGATGTAGCAACCGCTGGCTCACCTTCTTTTCTTTCCCCACTCTCCCTAGGTCCCTCCCTTCAGGACTGAGTCTATGCATGCCACAGAATAAGGTCATAGAAGCTGGAACAGACTGTACTAACTGACTGTACTAACTAACATGTAGGGGGTGTATATAAAATGACCCCCCCCTACAAGTTCTAAGCTAAACCTTTAGAGGAAAAGGTTATAAATCACTCTGTCCCCTGCATGCTAGCTTTCTGCTTGCAGGGACCTGTTGTAGTATAGGCTGTTGCACCAGCTCAGGACTCTACCACGTTATCTCTGCTCAAGCCCAGAGCCTGGAAACACCACCCCCCAAACCCACTCACTTCTCAGCCGCACTGACCCCCAAGCATTGCTAGGCAACCCCTGGGGCGAGCATCCCCCCTCCCCTTTTTCTGTCGCAAAGTCCTCACCCGAGTTTTACGGCAGCGAGGAAGGCGGAGGCTCTCCGCCTCCCGACAGATGAAGATGCAAGGCGGGCCATAGAGACGGCAGCAGCAGCACAGAGCGGCACTTACTCAGCCTGAACTTCCGGCGAGACAGGGAGAGCGGAGGGCTGGGGGCATAGAGGTAAGACAACAGTGGCTACGACTCCATTCGCAGCTTCCGGTATTGCATTGAAAGGCACCCTCTCTATATGTGTGCAGGGCGGTATCGCTTCCGGTCTGACCTCTCTGGTGACAGCTTAAATGACACACAACGCATAGATAACGCGAACAGATTTTATATAGGTTGTATATAAAGGGACATAACACTGTACCCCGGGAAAAGGATCCTGTCGGTTCACTCCCATGTTTTAGCGAAGCAAAGTATTTATTACAGCTCTCTTGACAATTAAGAATGCAATTCCGTTGCATCGTCTGACGAGGCGTGCGTGCACAGGAAAGCTCACATCTTGAATAAAAAAATGTTGGTCTTAAAGGTGCCACTGGACTCTAATTTCCGTGTATTGCTTCAGACCAACGCGGCTGCCCACCTTGAGCTATCGATATATGTTGCTGTTGTTCAGTCGCACAGTCAAGTCCTACTCTTCCTAACCCCATGGACCACATCATGCCCTCCTGTCTTCCCCTGCATCTATAGATACACACTGGGCTATTTTGGGGCAGGAACGCACAGGAATGGAGTTCCGGCTGGCTTCAGAGTTGGCCATACCCACTACAGCCACAACCTCTGCCTGGCTATAGAGGGAAGGCCTGGAGAGCGACCCCCCCCCGCGACTCCGAGGCGGGCAGGCCAGCGGGGCCCATGGAAGGATCAGGGAGGCATTTGAATGCCTTCCCTGGCCTGTCCAAAGGCCGTCTTGCCTGGGCGCCCTACAGGCGTGGGGCACCCAGGCAAGCCAAAGGAAGGTGGTTTAAACTGCCTCCCCTTCCCTCCAAGGGCTGGCTTGCGGGGGCTCCCTGCAGGGCGCCCAGGCAAACCAAGGGAAGGCATGAGGGTGTGGCCTACTATGCTAATAAACTGTGCAGTCAGGGGTGTGGCCTAATATGCTAATGGGTTTCTGTTGTTGGGTGTGGCCTGTTATGCTAATGAGTTCCTGCTGAGCTTTTTCTACAAAAAAAGCCCTGGACACATAAATTATACATCCACGCCACATGTAGATCTTATTAAATATATGCCACAGGAGCTATGTCCACAAATCTAGAATTTAAAATAAATAATAAATTTAAAAATTCAACACACATACACACATATATATATATACACACACACACACACAAATATAACAATATTTATAAATAATAATATAACCATAGTAGGAAGATTAATAACGTTATATGATCATCGCCATTGTGATTACAAATATTACATTATTATCTATAATATTATAGCAATATATTGCATATAGTTTTGTTAGGAAGAAGATAGGGCCGCACCTACTCCTACTTGGTGTTTTTTTAAAATCAAATCTGTTAGACGCGGTCGATCCACCTCCGGAAGTGCTTATCTCCTCCACGACGAGACTGAGCCCCTTTGGGCGAGGCACCGCCGGCCGAGACAGAGGCGAAGCCGAGAGGCGAGTAGGCGGAGCTTTCGGGACGCCCCCTCTCTTCCCCCCTCCCCGCCGCCGCCGCCGCCGCCGCCGCGCCGTCCAATCGGGAGAGCCGGTGGGTTGCGGCGCGAGGGCGTGCAGGGGGAGGGGGCTCGAGGCGAGCGCGGCCGCGGATTGGCCGAGCGCCGGGGTCAGCCCCTGCCTGGTGACCCCGGAGTGAGGAGGCTCCTCTTCAGGCAGGCAGTCAGTCAGTGCAAAGTGTCGTCCGGCCCCCCCCCCTGCCCCGGCCAGCCTCCCCCTCTTTCCCTTCCCCGCCGTGGCTGCGGCTCTCCCTTCCTCCCCCGCACCCCGTCTTCTTCTTCTTCCCCCCGTCTCCCCGAGAAGCGGAGCGCCTGAGGCGAGGCGGCTGGGCTGGGCCGGGCCCTGAGGAGAGGCGGAAAGACGGACAGGTAACGGCCGCCGGGGGAGGAGGGGCTTAGGCGCCCCTCCCCTGCAGCAGGACCAGCGCGCGGGGGGGGGGGGAGAGGGAGGGCGCGAGCTCGGGAAGCAGGTGCTCCGCGGGCACCCCGAGGCGGAGGCGCGCATGCTCGTGGGGGACCCGGGAGGAGGGAGGGTGCGTGGGAGAGACGGGGGGGGGGTCTTCAGTATAGAACGCGAATAAGGGGTGTGGGCGATCCCCCGTGTCTTTTAAACAGCCCCGTGTGCTCACTTTTCCCCCTTTTTCCTAAGAAGACCAGGATACTTTCTATCAGGATGAATAACTTGCAAGATGCCCCTTTTTTATTTCTCCTTCTCTCGCTCCGTCTCGGCAGGAGGTGGGAAAGGTGGTGGCCCTGCTCGTCGTCGGAAGCCCAGAACCAATGTTCCCTCTAAGCTGTGGAGTCCTGTGAGCAAAAATTCTACTTGGTGAGCTCCTGGCAGGAGAGTTGTGAGCAGGTGATTTAGCCGCTGCAGAAATTAGTTTGCTCTGGAGCCATCCTTCCTGGGCAGAGGCGAAGATGTGTGAGCCGGAGGCTAAACAAACTGTGAGCTAGCTCACGCTAATTCAGCTTAGAGGGAACACTGGCCAGAACCGCAGAAGATCTGTTATTAGGGCCGGTGGAGATGGCACAGGCCGGCAAAGGCAGCCTTTCAGGCGCTTCTGAACTCTTTGTCGAGGGGTTTTTTTCCCCCCCTTCCCCACCCCGGTTTGGCCTAAGAGCCAGCCTGCAGAATTGTTTCTGGAGTAAAAAGCTTGCCTGCTGTTTTGTGCTGTGTCAGTTGGTCCTAGCAAAAGGCATTTTAGTGGGTTTCATAGTTATTTTGTCTCTGTGGTATCTTCAGGATTGTACTCCTAGTACCTCTTTACTCAGGAGTAAGTTGCTTTCATCGTGGCTTGCTTCCTAGTAAGCTGTGTTGTATGGTGTCGTCATCATAGCAGCTGCTTTCATGGACCCTCATCGGATGAAAGCTGCTGCTGTTGGCAAGTCTTTCAGTTTGCAATGAGCTTATTGTCTTTCACTGCAAAAGACTCCTTCCTCTGGGATTGTTTGATGTTCCCCGGTATTTTAATCTGGATACTGGATTCAGCCAGGTTGATCCATATTCCAGGGTCAACCCTTGGTTAGTAGAAGAAGAAGAAGAGATTGGATTTATACCCTGCCCTTCACTACCCAAAGGTGTCTCAGCTCGGTTTACAAACTCCTTTCCCTTCCCCTCCCCACAACAGACACCCTGTGAGGTAGGTGGGGCTGAGAGAGCTCTTGACAGAAACTGCTCTTTTTTTAAGAACAGCTCTTAAGAGAACTATGGCTTGTCCAAGGTCATCCAGCCAGGTGCAAATGGAGGAGTGGGGAATCAAACGCGGTTCTCCCAGATTAGAGTCCACGCACTTAACCACTACGCCAAACTGGCTACTTGGATGGAAGACCACCAAGGAGATCCAGGATTGCTACACAGAGGAAGGCACTGGCAAACCACTGCTACCCATCTTTTGTCTTGAAAACCCCGTGGTCCTGAGGTCGCCACCCATTGGTGGTGACTTGGCAGCACAAAATTGTGACAACCGTATGAACCAAAGGATGCCACAGCAAAAAAGACAGTTGTGCCTAAGGGGGCAGAGAGATTAGTGATAGGTGTGTAGTAAAAATAATTGTGGTTATTTTAATGACTAATATATTTTGGCATTAGGTTTTGCAGATTTGGGGCATTGTTGCAGCAACAAAAATTGGAAGTCTGGTGACACTTCAAAGACTAACAAAAATGTATGCTGGCGTAAACTGGAAGAATAAACAATCCGCTTCTTAGTCATCAGAAGTGGTCTGTAGTTCATCAAAGCTGTTCTGGGAATAAAATATTGTTAGTTTTTTAAAGATATTAAGTGAGGCCTCTTTTTTGTAGTACTCTGGCTGGGGGGGGGGGTGGGCATGACTCATTGTAGGAGAGTGGAGGAAGTGGATGGGGTGGAACTCGGGGTGGGAGATGG
Source organism: Gekko gecko (assembly GCA_029375565.1). Classification (NCBI taxonomy): domain Eukaryota; kingdom Metazoa; phylum Chordata; class Lepidosauria; order Squamata; family Gekkonidae; genus Gekko; species Gekko gecko. Next base: position 35,439,069 of record JAPDNY010000017.1, on the reverse strand, counting down.
GAAGGGGGGGTGAGGCTGACTCATTCTGGGAGACTGGAGATATTTTAATGGAGGTGGATAATGGTGTGGACGGGGTGCTATTTAGCCACTGTCCAATCTCCCCCTTGAGTCTGGATGTAGGGCAGTTAAGCAAAGAAAGTTTTTCCTAAGAGAAAAGTACAAGGTTAGATTGGGAAGTAATCTGTTGGTTGGCCTGAGAAGATCTGGGGTGTGAGAACCACTCAATCTGCCTTTATTTTGCTTCTGTCGTCAAGATAGGGATGCTGTCCAGCAAAGGGAAGAAAATGCAGCCCAAAGTTTTATGACTCTAGTTGAAAAGGGAATGAGGGGTTTGTGTGTTCCCATCATCCCTTTCAGATTCTGCCACTCTGGAGTGAGCAGTCCTGACCTGTTCATCCCGCTGTCATTTCTCCTCTAGAGACTGAGCCTTCCTGAACCATTTTATCATGTTCTCCTGTGGACAATGAAAGGACACCCACATCCTACTATGTGCTGTGCACTGAGTTCCTCCCACCTTCTCATTCTTTGCTGTGCTGAAAAAGAAGCTGTTGTCCAGATCTCTGATATTTCTCTCTTCTCTTCTGTACGCTCTTATTTTTTTCTCCTCCAGTCTCTTGAATGACTGTTGTCCTTCTCCGTCGTTAGTATCAGCTGTACAGTTTGTATTTCTGAGTTACGTGAGACTCCCCCGGTTTTCCCTTTTCATCTTGTCCTTATCATCTTAGTCCCCCTGTTGCCATATATTATGTCCCACATCTTTTCTTTCCATCAGATTTGGGGGGGTTTAAATAGATTTTAGTACCAGATGTAACGATTGAGCTCTTTGATTGCTTCCTTTCTTCTTCTTTTAGCACCTCAAACAATACTTCAGATTCTGACTTGGATCCAGCAAAGCACCGATGGAAATGTAGACAAGTTTGTGCCATTCTGCTTGCACAAGGCCTAGCACTTTCCACCCTACATATTATAGTGCCCCAAAATGTGTTGTGGAAGATCATGTGCAAGTAGGGACACAATAAGTTTGATAGTGTAAGCAGCTACGGTAGTCTTTTTCTTGGATTTTTGCTTGTGGAAGAGCGCTGTAGTGCAAGCAGGAATTTCGTGCCTCCTAGTATTTTATCATATGATTGAACTCCTTCCCCACCACTGTTCTTGAAAGTCTGCTGGGGAGGTGGAGTAAACTCCTGCAGAATTTTGTATATTATTTATTCCTTACACATTGTCATGCAGTTGCGTAGAAGTTTATGAAGCACTGGGAGAAAGAGTCCCATGGAGCTTGACATCTGAATGCAGGAGGTGGGGCAGGGGAGCCAACAAAGAGAGGGGGGAGCTAGGTTGAGGATACTGATCAGAAGAAATTTGAGGTCTATCCCTTTAAATGCGAGTTTCTGGAGGGAAGGAAGGGTAAAAGTGTTATGCTGGTGGAGCATATTCACTGTCAAAGTCATCTTTAAATCGTAACAATTAATAGCTGTTTTCAAGACAGTAGAGTGGGTGACCACGAGAAACTTGAAGGTAGGGCATTGTTTCAGGAACCAATGGGATCTTGAGGTGTGTGTGTGTGTACTATCAAGTCAGTTCCAATTTAAGGAGACCCCATAAATTAATGGCCCAGACTAGCCCAATCTTGGCAGATCTCAGAAGCCAAGCAGAGTTGGCCCTGGTTAGTACTTGGATGGGAGACCACCAGGGAAGTCCATGGTTGCTACTCAGAGACAAGGAATGGCAAAACATCTCTGTTCATCTCCTTGAAAACCCTATGTGGTTGCCATAAGTTGGCTGCAATTTGACAGCACTTTCCATCACATGAATTAATGACCTTCAAAACACCCTGTCATTGAAAGCCTTGCACAGATCTTGCAAACTGAAAGCCGTGGCTTCTTTTATATGGGCAATCCATCTCATGTTGGGTCTTCCTCTCTTCCTGCTACCTTCAACTTTAACTAGCCTTTTCCTAACCATTATTGCCTTTTCCAGAGAAGTTAAGTATGTCCTTTGCACCAAGTTTCTTGCAACAAAGTGATATCATGGGCACTAATAAACTCTTGCACCTCATGGGATGAAATACAAGACCAGCCAGCTATATTCCAGGAGAGAATTTTCAGAGCTGGTCAGTTTGAGATTTGATTAGTAGATTGAACACAATTAGCAGTCTTCTTCTGGACTATAATATGTTCTAGAGGAATCATTGGCCTGAGAAAGGATGAATCCTCAGCTTCAATAGGAATAATAGCATCAGGGTCTTCCTGTACATTTATAACACTAGTTTATTATTTACTATTTATTTCAACTGTTATTCCACCCTCCCCGCAAGTTGGCTCAGGGTGGATCACAACAACAACGTACAATAATCCAATAGTTGAACAAAATAATTCAATAGTTAAAACAGTTAAAAACAATATAAATTAAAATAGGTAGTGCTGTCAGTTAAAGTGCAGTAATCTCGGAAGCTGGAGCCGCTGGGCCTCTAGAATCTCAGTCTGAGCCACATAGAGATGGGGAGCTTCAGCAAGGGAGGCCAACTTGTTTGGATGCCTGCGGCCTCATCCAAAGGTCTGGTGGAACAGCTCCAATTTACAGGCCCTGCGGAATGATAGAAGGTTCCACAAGGCCCTGATCTCAAGCGGGAGCATGTTCCAGCAGGCCGGAGCCAGGGCCTGGCTTTAGTGGAGGCTAAGCGGATGTCCCTTGGGCTAGGGGCAACCAGCAGATGTTGGTCGGCTAAGCACAAGGCTCACTGGGGCACATATGGGAAGAGGTGGTCCTTCAGATAAGTCAGTCCTAGGCTTCACAAGGTCAGTACCAGCACCTTGAAATGGATCCAGTACTCAATTCGTAGCCAGTGCAGTTGGTGTATCACTGGCCGAATGCATGCCCACACAGGTGATTCAGTCAGCAGGCAAGCCACAGCACTTAGCATTAGCTGAATTTTCTGGATCAGCCTCAGGGGCAAGGCTGCATAAAGTGAATTACAGTGATCGAGCCTGGAAGTGACCATCATGTGGGTCGCTGTAGCCAAGTCCGGGGGGGAGAGATAGTTGCCTGATACACCGAAGATTTTAGAAGGCTGACCAGACAATTGAGGTGACCTGGGACTCCGTGGAAAGTGAGGCATCCAGGATCACCCCAGGCTCTCCACCCTCTGGGCCAGCACAAGTGATGTGCCATCCAAGGTTCATAGCCTGATTCCTGATTTAACTCCCACCCACCCACCCCCCACTGGCTCAGGTACAGGAACTTTGTCTTCACTGGATTAAATTTCAACCGGCTCTGCTGCAACCACCCAGCAACAGCCTCTAATGCCCTGGCCAGATTCTCTGGGGCAGAGTCCAGGCAGCCATCCAAAACAGATAGATCTGGGCGTCGTCCACATATTGGTGTCAACCCAGCCCAACCCCCCGGACCAACTGGGTGAGGGGGTGCATGTAGATGGCGAGAAGATTGCCCCCTGCAGCACTCCACATTCAAGTGGGTGTCGTGGGGAGACTCAGCAAGTGCCACCGTCTGTCCTCGGCCACAGAAGGAGGAAAACCATTATAAGGCAGTCCCCCAAACTCCTATGTTGGTGAGGCAGTGGGTCATAAGATCATAATAGACTGTGTTGAATGCTGTGATTAGATCTAAAAGCAACAGTAGAGCCGACCCGCCCCAATCCAGGTGTCTCTGGAGGTCATCTGTGAGGGTGACCAGTTCCATCTCCATCCTGTGTCCAGGGCAGAAACCAGACTGGAATGGATCAAGGATAGAGGCATCATCCAGGAAGGCTTGGAGTTGTTCAGCCACCACCCTCTCAACTACCTTAGCCAGGAACAGAAGATTGGACATTGGGCAGTAGTTGGCCAGGACCATGGGGTCCAATGTTGGTTTCTTTAAGAGTGGACGAACCACTGCCTCCTTCAACTTTTCTGGGAAAGTCCCAGAAGAAAGGGACAAGTTGAAGATTTCTCCCAGGGGGACACAGCTGCCAGGACCCTGTCAACATCCTCCTGAGAGGGGGGAGTTGGAGGGCGGATGTAAGGAAGAAAAGGGATCTTTGGCGCTAACACCATAGCAGGAACCAAAACATCTTGCAGCTTATTATCACATTTTTTACAGAGGCAATAGTTTTCAAATTTGAATATAGTACTTCAAGTCTAGTTAGCATGTAAGACTCATCAGAGGGTGGTAATCTGCTGAAAAAGCAAAGTAAGCTAGAATCAGTGTGATCATAATAAGCAGCTAAACCATTCGATTCATCAGAACTTGTCATTACTGGGAGATTATTGCACTTCTGTTGCTTCATACAGGGAGATGGTATTGTTAGATCAATAAGTGGAGGAGAGTCGTGATTGGTCTTCATGTTTGACAGGACTTTCCAGGGGAGTCACTAATCATCACTGGTTTAGGTAGCAGACTTGTTTGTTTACCAGCAGGACCCTTCGAATGCTCTGGAAGCAATGGTTCTACGTCAGAATTTTTTTCCCCCCAGCATTGCAAACAGGGACATTTATTCACCATGCTTTCTTCTGCAGTGGTCTTATTTGCAGAGAAGAGACAAGGATTCGCCTATGTATAGTCAAAGCTTGGCACTTTGTATTGGGTGATCAGAACTGATGAAATGTCGCTTAATAATAATGTTGAAATTACCCATGTCATCCCTCTTGTCTAAAAGAAGGCAAGGAACTGATTTTGAGAAAAAGGGCAGCACCAGTTTTCGGGTATAAAGGATCTTAGAGATTGTTCTAATCTTCTTTATATTAATTCTGGAAACTGGTATTTTCAACAGAAAGGACAAGTGGCATTTAACTTGCCACTTAGACGACCAAAATATTGTTTTTCCTTGATAGGCTGAAATTTGAAGAGCGAGTTGTACTTGACAAAACTGAAACTAAATTGTTTTGGGTGATCCTCCTGAAAAGAAGACTCTTTTATCCCAGTTAGCTGATGTGTGTTACTCCCAGCACTGTAGACTTTAATCTTATTGATACTACATGAACAAGATTTATTAACGGCAACTTCTAATTTGCTGGAGATCTTCTGCAAGGTTTCTGTGGTCAGAAAAGTCTGTGAAGTTAAAATCTGGAGAAGATCAGAGGAATAAGGCTCCAGGTTAGCAACAGCAGGATTAGCTGGATCATAAAGAGAGGCATGACTCGAGACTGAAGGTGATTTAGGGCACTCCTGATCATGCCTTAAAACGGCAAATCTGTTTGAGGTTGGGAAAGCATTGAAAAACTCAAGTTTACTTTGTTTTGTTAAGGGATCCTTTTGATCACTGAATGGGTATTGTCTTTTTTTTACTCATGCTGTGGCTTGGGGCAGAACCCAGGGTCCAAAATTTCAAGGATCCAAATTCGTCAGGGTCCAAGAATCAGAATGTCCAGAGGTCTCAAGGTTTATGGAGTTTGCAGACTCTCAAAATTTGCAGATTCCATTTCCAAATAGTAAAATTAAAAACCCTTGCTGTGGATGATAGGGAAGAAGACCAAGTCTTTGCACTAAAACACTGTAGCTCCACAGTAGCCAAAAGATGTGCTTAAATATAAATAACTGATAAAATAGGCTGACAAAAGCAATAAATAAGATAGGGCAGAATATTCTCAAAAATATAATATGAAAGGTTTTAACGATTTTAACAGTTTCCCACCCCAATGCAACAACTAAATTCTGTTCTATAATGCAACACAGTCCTATTTAAAGAGCCAAGTGTTATTTAAATTGCTACTATTTAAGTGCTATTAACAGGTTAAAAGTTGTACAAAGGAATGTCTAATATCCTTATCAAAGCTGTATAAACAGACAGAGACTCTCAAGGCTAGCTCTCATCTTCCCGACCCTGAACTCTCAAGCTCAGGAGCATAGCCTTATCAGCAGGCTGAAGCCTAAACAGGCTGAAGTTTAATCTGGGAGCCTAGTCAACAAACCGGCAAACTAAAAGTAGAAACATTGATTCCATGTGCTTCTAATTAAAACAACAGATAATAGATAAAAGAAAATAGGTAAAACAAAGAAATACAAGTGAGAAATTTAAAAATAAAACAGAGTGCGGCAGCAGTATTTCCCTTTCCCGGAAGCCTGACATCTGATCTGTCTTTTCCAGTGAGTCTTGTCTTCTCATGATGTGACCAAAGTGCAGTAGCCTCAAGATCTTCAGGTAGATGGAGCCTTTTTCACTCCTAACTTTGATGGATGCAGTGCCTCCTTGCTTGTTGAGTGAGGGGGGAGGTAGTTGTGAATTTCCTGCATTGTGCAAGGGTTGGACTAGATGACCCTCAAGATCCTTTCTGTGTTTCTGTGATCCGTCCATCTCATGTTGGGTCTGCCTCTTTTCCTGCTGCCTTCAACTTTTCCTAACATACAAGCAACATAAAATGCTGAGTGGCTTAAAACGAGTCAGCTAGAAGCAGACTATAAAAAAGATGTTGACAGTCAGCCTCTTAATGAAAAGCCTGAGTAAAAAGAAACATTTGGGCCTAGCCCCTAAAAGACGGTAGGGTTGGGGTGAAGTGAACCTCAAGGGGTAAGGGATTCCACAGGTAGGGTGCCACTGGGAAATGTCATCTCTGGTTGTCGGCTGCCTCCCCTCTAAAGGCCGCACAGGGAGCAGGGCTTGTGAGGGAGATCTTAGTTGAATAGCGTAGAGGATTTGGTCGTTCTGTTTCCCAGACATTCCAGAACAAAGACGGACTTTCTCATACCCTGTGCCGGTCTAGTTGTGTGTGTGTGTGTGTAGAATTCCAGTAGAATTCCAGGTAGCAGCAGGGTTTTAAGTTTACAGTTGAGTCCTAAGTCCAAAAAGCTGAGAACCGTGGCTGTTTTCCCCTTTCAGCCTTACCAGACCTAATGCCGTTTAATCTTGGTGTGTCAGATTAGCAACAGCGTTAATTCCCCTATTCCTTTTTTGTTGTTGTTGTTTTGCAGTGATTGCAGACCTGGTTCCTTCTCCTCATGGTGCCAGGCTCATGTTGCTCCAGAGGAAGCGTGGATATTCTGAATCTGAAACACCGCTTAAGAGGCAAAGATGTAACAGGATTCTGTATACAGGTGACAATCATCCTCTGTGCTCTCAATAGTTTGTGAGTTTTCGTTAGCCAAATTACTGCTGTTGGCTGAAGCGTCACATTGCTTATGCCTTGAGGTGTTTCCTCTCTACATTTTGGCAGGTTGTCTGAGAGTACTGGACTGGCCTTTTTGATTATCTGTCCTGGATCAGTGCTCAATTCTGCATCATCTGGTGAAGAAATATACCACCAGGCCTCATGGGGCACTTTACGCAGCCTTTGTTGATTGTAAGATGGCATTTGATAGTATCTCACCTGACAGACTATGGCTAAAACTAGAAGCTTCCACAATAGACCGCAGACTGCTTGTCCTTATATGCACACTACATGAGAACAGTTCTTTGTCAGTGAGATGTAACCCACACGGTCATCTGTCCTGCATGTTTCCAGTCAAGAGAGATATGAAGCAAGGATGCACCCTTGCTCCCTTATTTAACTTTATATAAATTCGATGGTGCAAAGCCTTATCCGATCCGGACTTCCATCTGTCCAGTATGACAAATAGACCAGTCTCTGCACTATTATATGCAGATGATTGCTTGTCCTAAATTACTTGTAAAATGGTTCTACTCAATGAGGGTAATTCTTGAACCTAAGCTTCTGCCTGTTTCTTTAAAACAAAGCTCCACTGAATCAAATGAGACTTCATTTTCATGTGTACTGTACGTAGAATTGCAACCTGGTGTTAGATTCTCTATATTGCACATCCTTTGTGCTTGTAATAAACTTCCTATAGCTAACAGGAGATTTATCTCAAATTCAAGCTCTGCCATACACGTTATCCTCATATTTTATACAGAGAGCTTCGTTTACACCAAAGCTCATCTGTTGGCAAACTTCAAGCTGTCAGCTTTTTTAAAAAAATCTTTTGCTCTTTGTTATTTGCATCTGTGTGATCATGGCTTGTTTTTCATCTGACAAGACACCTTTGCTTTGCTTCGGGGATTTTCCAATCTGTGAAGCCAACTAGCTACATGAAGGAAATTTACCTTAGAGTAAGCATCGTTTAACACAATGGGACTTACTTCTAAATAGGCTCAGGTAGGAAGAAGTGGAGGAGGAGTGGTGGGGGAAGGAAAGGGGACCTGGCTTTTATTTATTTTTTCCCCTCACTTTTGTTTTTCTAGCCAGAGGGATTCTCTAGTATATGATGGCAGTTAGCTAGTTTAGAGAGTTCAGAGTGCTTGGAATGAGCTTAGATTATATGTGTTTGACAATTTACACTCAGATAATTTGATTTTTTTCCCCCCAAGTTTAAATCTGAGGAGAACTTAGGGGAACCAGGGCGTGCAGATCTCTAGAAACAACCACAATGACTTAGGTTTCAAAATAAGAATTCCAGGCAGCTAGGACCAAGTGTACTCATTACAATAGATTAACTGCTAGCTGGATGTGGATTTTTTCCCCCTTGTGCATCAGTTTCTGCGTGCTTGTTAAGCAGGTCCATGAAAATTAATTATTCCTCATGATTAGTATTTTCTTAGTCATAGACCTCTTGGATGTGTATTGGACTGTGTTGATGCTGTTGTCGCCAAAGAGTCAAATATTGTTTTTGTTCAGTGAGGCTCAGCAGGGTTTAAGGGAGCTCTTTGGTACTGCAGGAATTTGAAACGAAGTTGCTGACAAAACCCCCCACAAAAAACCCTGAAAGATAAACAAAAACAGGAAGGGTCTTCCATAGGTCTTGTGTTGAATATTTTTATATTTAACCAAACATTTGAGTGTATTCAGATGCTTCCTGTGTTTGTGCCAAAATGCTGTTGTGGAATGTTTAGAATTGGGGGGGGTTGCACTTGTTCAAATGGCAGTTTTACAGTCAAAATTTGTGTTTATTTATTAACAAGATTTTTGCCCCTCCTTTCTGCACTCATAGGGCCACTAAGGCAGCTAGTATATGCAAGTGGTCTTTCATAGATTTAAGCCTAACTTAAGTAGTGTTCTAAATTAGTTTGTGTGTTCACAATCCAAAGGGCCCATTTATGAAATGTCAGGGGGCTTGTTTTCATGCTATAGGGCTTTCCTAGATTTCCAGAAGTTTCAAGAGTGGAGGAGGAATCTTCCTAGGCTGCAGTCTGTTTTCAGGATGCCTGAATCTTGTGGGTAATCTTCTGTTGGATTAACAAAAACTGATCTGGAATAAAAGCCTCAACCGTAATGCAGTCCTTAGCATGCCGTTTCTCAGTATTCCACTGAAGAGAAACATTTATTTCCGTGTTACAGTTGGCAAGATGAGGCCTAGTGACTTGCACAGGACAGCTGATAATAAAATGGCTGCAAACAAGAAAACCACCACTGTATATAAAAGATTGAACATTTAATAGGTTTAAATGCTATATACCAACTATATCAATTTTATGCACTGTGATCCTGCTGGATAATAAAATGTCAGCAGGGCAGGCATTAGGGTGCATGTTTCTGAGAGCCGTGTCACACACTGACCACTGTCGTTTGTTCACTGTGAAATGCAGCCACTTTGTGGAACATAATAGCATAAGTGCTGTTCAACAGTGCATAGCAACAGCAAGCACGGTAATTTTCACTTCCTTATCCTGCCCTTCGCTGAAATTGCTATGGGAAGAGTCTTTAGAAGGCTGCCTGTGAAAAATGTCATTTGGCTAGAGTGGGGGAAGCAGTCATGTGGCACTTACAAATAAAGGCTCGAGGTGCTTTTAATATCCGTAAAGAGATCCTGGGTTTTCTGTTCCTAACTGCATTTTTCTTTTATTTATTGCCAGCAGAAGAATATAAAGTGGTAGACTGCTTCATCCCTGTTCTAGAGCATCTAAGTGTTCTAGAGCATCTAAGTTCTTGGTAGACCGTGTCCTGATTTCCAGATTTTAACACTCTACTTTGGTGTCCTATGTGACCAGGCGAAGGGCAGTATAGCTGAGTAGATGCACCAATGGCACAATGGTGATAGAGCAACCCCAAATGCTGATGTGCAGCACCAAGACACTGACACATCTAGCAAAGTAATTGTGAGAAGTAATACAGGCCCTTGGTCTAGAGTGTTCTTGGACCCAGGCCTACTGCTGAAGCAGGTGGCAGCTGTGGCAAGGAGTGCATTTTTCCAGCTGCGGCCTTTCCTGGACAGAAAAGATCTGGCCACTGTGGTGCATGCCCTGGTTACATCTAGATTAGATTACTGCAGTGCGCTCTACATGGGGCTGTCCTTGAAAAGTATTTGGAAGCTTCAGTTGGTATAGAATGTTGCAGGCAGGTTGTTGCCTGAGATTGGTTGTAGAGACCATAGCATTCCAGTCATGGCCCAGCTACACTGGCTTCCAGTTTACTTCCGGGCACAGTTCAAGGTGTTGGTCCTGACATTCAGAGCACTATATGGTTTGGGACCAACATACCCGAATGACTGCCTTATGAACCTGCCTGACCATTACGGTCATCTTTGGAGGCTCTCCTTCAGGTGACCACAACTTTCTGAGATTAGGCAGGTGGCAACCTGGGAGAGGGCCTTCTTGGTCACGGCGCCGAAGCTCTGGATTGCTCTATACAGGGAGACTGGTCTGTCCCTTTCTGTTGCCATCATCCGCCAGCGAGTGAAGACTTGTTTTTTTCATTTGGCATTCTCTCACGGAGCCCTCTTTCCTAACCAATATTTTATGTTTTGTATGTATTTTAACTCTGTTTTTTTAACTCTGAAAAAAATTGGTTTCATATGTTTGGGAGTGGGGTTATTTAAATAGTTTTATAATGTATTTTATCATTGATGTTTTAAATCGTTAGCTACCTTGGCGGCCCTTGTGAGGAAAGAAAGGCAGGATATAAAGAGAAAATACAGGGTGGAGGAGGATTCCTCCACCTCACCCCACGTGCTCAGCATAGTATGGAAGCTTAAGAGTATTCTGTAATAAAAAATGAGGTCTACAAACAATGGCCATTCACTGTTTTAATTAAATACCACCTCTGCTAGGGTGAGACAAAGGAAAGAAGGCCTTCCCTGAAAAAAATACAGACTAGAAAAGCCAAGTAATGCATACGCGGAGTAATAGACAGGCAAAAACATGCCTGTTTTGAACATTAGCCATATTAAAGTGCTGTTAAAGCTCACCCATGTTGGTCATTTAGCTCATTACGAGTGCTGTGGAAGGTGTGTGAACCTCAAGACACAGTTGAAGAAGAAATGCTAAGAATGAAAGCCATGAGAACGAGCCGTGCTCTCGAGTATCTAGCGGCAGCTCCCTGCTATGCAGGTCTCCTAGGATATCAGCGTATAATCATGATAAAAGGAAGTTCGTTTCTGAACCTGTAACTAAGGCCACCTGGATGTGTGAGCCTTCTATTTTAATCCCAGGGGTGACTTCCCCACTACATAATCATCTCTGTCTAAATTTGTAGATTAATTGTAAAGGTGAAACAGGAAAGGAATAGTTTCCTGCCCAAATAACCGTTCTGTGGTTTGAGTTTTGAGATTGTACCTTTGGGCTTTAATAGTTATACATCTGTACATACTGGAGAAAAGGCGCAGAAATGAGTGTGGGTTTTTTTGCTCCCCCCTCCCCCCATCTCTCTGTCTTCATTTACAGTCAAGTGCCTAAAGTGAGTATTTTGTAAGAATTCTCTCCCATGGTTCCGTCCCGCTTTTGGGCACCCTGGTATTACAGGATTTGGAATCAATGTGCATGTGAGATTGTGCAGTCTCTTTTGTGTGCTTTGCTTGCTTTGGTCTAACAATACTGTATTATTCATTTGCAGGAGATGTGGTTTTCTTGATGTGTTACACTTGCACACAAGGTTATGTATAATGAAGATGGGAAATGTACCTTACAAAAAGTAACCTCTACCTATAAGGTAACTTCTCTCTCTCTCTCTCTCTCTCTCTCTCTCTCTCTCTCTCTCTCTCTCTCTCTCTCTCTCTCTCTGACTGATTTAGTCTGCATCATTCTAGGAGAACAGGTTATTTGCAAGTGTTATAGTGGAAACTACTCAGGATGTCCAGGCCCACTTGTTCAGTCCTCCCTCCATCATGAGAAATGAGTATTTTCTGTTGGTATTTTCCTTTACTTGCATAACAAATATGCACTTTCTAGTTATCTATTGTCAAAACTGACTTCTATAAGAGACTGAATACAGTTTTGCGCTTTAAATGCCAGAATTCCATCAGTAACTGCTGCCCCGCCTGATGTATCACCGCTCCAAAGAGGAACTTCTAAACAGAGTTTAAAGAACTTCTAAGCCATTTCAGTGTTGGTATTTTTTTTGAGTGTATATTTGTAAACATTTCTGAACCTTTCATTTTTTTGAAAACAGTTTTACACTTTGTGGAGTGTGAACTTCTGTTCTTCTTTGGCTGAAATGTAAAGACGGAACCATCTCTTCCCTCACCCCTTTGCATAAATTCTCAAGTCAAGGGGAGAAAAAGTTGCTGGTACATTCTCACTTGCAATATGTATCTTCTGAATTGTGATTCCAGCTGTTCTTGCTGTATGCAGGTATCAAAACTCAGTGTTGCATTATGTGGCCTTAAAAGCACTTCAGGCCTCTGAGACTTCAGAAGTGAGATAAAGATGCTTGCTTCCCCCCCCCCCCAATATTTGAGTTCTTACTGCTGGACAACCCTCCCCCTTTATCTCTATGCAAACTCTTGCTTTAAGAAGCATCCGTGATATCCTGCCTGCCTTGAGCATTGAATAGTGGCTCTCAAAAGATGGTACAGTTCATTCTCATTTCAGTGTGAAAACTAGGCACTGAAATTCTCTTCCAAGTTTTATAATTCAAAGGAAAATCAGAGAGAGTTGTTTGAAGTGTACTCAAGACTTCAGCACAATAATGCCCTGGGTGCCCGGTCGCCTGGAAGGCTTATCCAAAAGATAATGGCAGACACAAAGTCACTCTGTCCATGGTCTCAATTGACCCAAGTGTTACTCACGTTGCATTAAGTTTTGCTGTTGAGGGAAGAACTCTCAGCCTTCAGGGGTGGTTCTCGGAGTTGGAGGAGGTGAATGGAGATGCAGTGAGAGGGGAAAATGGGGAAAACTTCAGTGCACTGATACCAGCCATGGTCTTTTGGATCCTAAATACTACTAAGGGAGTGTTGTTGTTGTTGTTTTCCTCCTCGCTTTCCCTTTTCTCATTTGTCTGTTAATTCTTTGTCCTTTGAAGGTGACCAGAGAGACCTCATGACCCTTCTTTGTCCTTTGAAGGTTGACCAGAGAGACCTCATGACCCTTCTTTAGGAGGTGGATTCTGCTAGGATGTTACATCACCACTGTCGAAGGAACCCCGAACTACAGGAGGAATTGCAGATTCAGGCTGCGGTGGCCGCCGGGGATGTTCACACAGTGCGCAAGATGTTAGAGCAGGGCTACTCTCCCAATGGGCGAGACGCCAATGGCTGGACCTTGCTCCACTTCTCAGCAGCAAGAGGAAAAGAAAGATGTGTGCGCGTGTTCCTCGAGCATGGAGGTTGGTTGGTTTAACAGAAAAGAATTTATGGTTGCCTGGCGAAGTATTTGAAGACTCTTTTTATTTTTTATAATTTTTTTATTATTTGTCTTCTATAAACTACACGGAGCTGCGGTGGCTCAAGTGGTTAAGACGCTGAACTGCAGGCTGTGGAAGGTCGGTAGTTCAGCAGTTCAAGACCTGGGTGCCGCATGACGGAGTGAGCGCCCATCTCTAGTTCCAGCTCCTGCCAACCTAGCAGTTCGAAAGCAAGAAATTGCAAGTAGATAAATAGGTACCACTTTGGTGGGAAGGTAACAGCGTTCCGTGTGCCTTGGTGTTTAGTCATGCCGGCCACATGACCACGGAAATGTCCTCAGACAGCGCCGGCTCTTCGGCTTTGAAACGGAGATGAGCACCGCAATCCTAGAGTCGGATTCGACTGGCTTTTGAGCAAGGGAACCTTTACCTTTACCTTTACTAAACTACACACACTACAGACTATAAACACTACATATACAGACACTAAACATTACATACACTAAAAACACGAAAGAGAGTAACAAGGCACTATTATTCAATGTCTATATGCTTTCTACCTTTTCTTGTTGTTGTTCAGTCGCACAGTCGAGTCCGACTCTTCGCGACCCCATGGACCAGTTTACGCCAGGCCCTCCTGTCTTCCGCTGTCTACCTTTTCTACCTGGTACATATTCCAATTCCTGTTTTACACTACTAAAAAAAGAACCCAGAAAGAATTTGTTAGAAAATCTATCACTTCAGAGCTTAGAATTATTAGTGTAACAGTAGAGAGTCTGAGAACTTTATTTGGAAGTCTTCTTATCCTTATGTTTCTTCTTCTGCCACGGCAGTTTAACCTTCATAGGCTTGGGCGCAGCCGCACCTAAATCAGAGTCAGTGTCCGAATCAAAAATTTCTCCCAGAGATACTGAAGTATCAGAGGAAGAAGAGTTATCTGTACCAGTCTTTTGGCGTTTGCTGGTTTTTTCTGTTGTCTTCTCGCCCTCTGCTCCATTCTTTCACTTTTTCGACAGTTTAGTTTGCTTCAGAAATAGTTCTGCTTTCAATAAAGAGTCAATCCTTTTTTTCCCTGGAAATTAAAAATGAGTCTTCTGGTAATAACCATCTATATTGGACATTGTTCTTTTGAAGAAAATCTGTAATATTTCTATATTGTCTTCTTATTTTCTGAATTTCATATGGAACGTCTTTCAAAGCTTTAATCTCCTCCTCTTGAATTTTCATCTTTGCCGCCATTGATGCTTTGAGAATTTTTTCCCCGAATTTTACAAAAATTTCTCCCGGTAGGTTATTTTTTTTTACAGACTCTGAGTATGTCCTATATATCATGTCAGTATCTGCTTGCAAAGTCTCATGTTTGACATTAATCAAGGGAGCCAGTGCTTCTCTTAGAATTTCTCTTAAATTCTCGCCTTTTTTCTCTGGGACCCCTTGAAATCTCAAAACCTATAAAGACCTTTCCATTTGAAGTTGGAGTAGTTTTTGTTTTGCAGATGCTCTTTCTTTATCAGCAGTGTCCATTCTTTGATCCATTTCTTTGGTCTTGGTTTCCGTTTTTTTTAATCTTTTTCCCCATCTTCCCTGACTCAGCTGTTGTCTCTTTAAGATCTTTCTGTAAATTGTCGAACTTCTGATTGAGATTCATCATCTGTTCCACCAGGGGGTGCAGGGCTTCAGAAATTTTGCTGGCCAAGTCGCTGGTATCTTCCTGTCCTGTGACTGGTGATGCTGTGCTAGCATTTCTGGTGCTGCCTCTGCCCCGGGACGCCATTTTTCCTGCACACTGGGTCATTGTTTATACTTAGATAAGAGTTCCCATAAAAAGTTCACAGCTTTCTCAAACAAGTAGAGTTCAGTCCCGAAGTTTTTCTGCTGGAAAAGGGTGAGGTTTAACAGCTTACTCTTGGCTGCTGTTGCAGTTTAGCTACTGGGAAGGGCTCCTCCTCTCGGGTTTCCCCCTCCCCTTCGCTCTGTACCGCTTCGTTGTTCCTTCACCCTCTTTATACTCATGTTTCTTTTTGGAACATCACTCACTTTTGTTTGTTTCATTGCATCGCTCGATCACCACGTAGGCTACTTGCTTTCTTAAGTCCTTGTACGCGCTGGTCCGGTAACATCCCTGGGCACCATTGCTGACCTTGGTGCAGCGGGACCTTGCGGAGCAAAAGAAGCCCACTTCCCCAAGCCGCAGCTTTGGGAGCGGTTCCTTCGGCACTCCAGGCTAGAAGCTCCCTTCAAGAGCTTCACGGGGGGGACGGAGCCAGCCGGACCCCCTCCCTGCCGCTCTGATCCAGATCGCCCCACTGGAGCTCAATGGGATGCGTTCGGTCACGAGTCGCTGAAACCGGAAGTCAGTATTTGAAGACTTTTATCTTGTTCTAGAGAAAGACTTCAGTCCAGCCCAGCCTTTCAGGCCTTATTTTGGAATTCATTTATCTTGTTTTCCCCTTTTTTAAAATAGGTAGCATCCCCCCACAGGCCTCTCTTTTTCTTGTTGGTTCCGCAAACTGATGTCATAAAGTCTGGGTAGAAGTCAAGCTGATTTCTTTAGGTCTCTAATAATTTGGGGCAAACGAAAACACAATTGAGCTGGCAGTCAGAGGAATTGTTTTCCAAATCTGCCATGGGGTGGCAGCCTTCTGTTGTGGCTTTGAACAGATAAAGAAAAGATGTAGAGCCTTTATTTTCTCCAACCCTTTATAAGCAGGAATTGACCTGTAGAAGTTCGTGTTTGTTCTGGCCCCGTCTGCTTTAACCCATGAATGCCTGTGGGGTAAAGAAGCTTAATATCCTTCAGAGTTATATATAAAATGAATTGGGACGTCATATTTCCTCTAAACTCTGACAAATGTTGTGTTCCCCAATAACTACCTACTGATAGCTGGTGAAGATATATCTGTTAGAGGGAAGTTATAAATCCTGATTTCACAGAATAACAACAAGAATTAGGGCCTTGTGTTAAGTTTTATTCATGTAGTTAGTTGCCAGCTGCTCTTTTAGTGTCCTGGCAAGAGCATTTTAATTTTGCGGTCTTTGCTGGTGATCTGACAGTGGGGGGGAAATGTTGTGAACAGCCGTACTGATCCACACTAAAATCCAAATCCAGGAACAGAACCAGTGTCATACCATTTATTAGGAACCACTGTTCTCTCTTTTTAAATTTTGTAACATCGAGCTTGGTGAAGTGTTCTGATGAGCTTGACAGCTCACACAGTGTTTTGCTCCAATGATTTGATCCCAATATGAGGTTTTACATGGATTTTGTTCCTGCTTTTGGATCTCTCAGTGAACCAGTGGAGCAGAATTTTGTTGTTTTTCCTGTGGCTATAAAACAGAAGCATTGCAAACTGCAGGAATGAGAGGTAACATTAAAGCATCAAATCTCTCTCCGTGTGTTCTGGATTTTTTATGCAGTATTCTCCTTATATACCTGTGCATGTTCTGTTTAAACAGAAAGCTCTTACTGCCAGATGGTGCGTGTTTTTGCTATGGAACTGATCCTTTCAGCGGTGGCAGTAATGAACATCAGTTTGTGCAGCCCCTGGATCACTACGGGAGGAATAGCTTTGCCCTGGAAAATACAAAAATCTTCCCACCCTGACCTTAAAGTAAAGCTTTTAGTCAAAACTGTCTGCAGGAGAGCAGAGTTATAGTTTCAGCTTGAAGCTTTGGGGTTCAAATAAGGCATGCTCTTTATATTGCACCGTAAAATTAAGACCCGGTATGATAAATAGGACATCCAGTTTGGCCAGAAGATGGCAGTACAGTGCTTGCAGAACAAGATGTTGGCTAGAGCTAAAGCAAATTTCCTCCCAAAATTATTCTCTGTGAATTTTGACGGCAAATATTCTCCAGGTGGTCTTGCATGCTCATATATTCTTCAGACATTCTTTGTTGAATAGCTGTATCTGACTCCTAGACGTACCAGTTTTGATATATGACGTTTGATAATCTTTTGGTATGTTTAAAAATTGGTGTGCAGTGGTAGTTATCATTTGACGGTTATAGCTGCTATACAGTGGTTACGTATTCAGGGAATGTTGTGGAATACAGAACCAGGCTCTTTGCGGAGGATTCTAGGGCTTGTTGTAGGCTGAGAAGACATAGGGTTTTGCTGAACTTCTATTTGCAAATATTCAGCTCTGTAGAAATGGGTGAATCCAATAGAAAAGGGATCCAGTGAAAGCCCATAATCTTAAATAAGATTATAGAAGCGTCACAAGAGTCTAATAAAAATGCCATTTATGTAACTTATTGGAAACTGTTTAAATTTAACAGGTTGACTCTTTTTGCTCCTTTAGATGGTAATTTATAGGCTTTCTGGAATTATTTGTTAAAGAGCACAGATTATCTTTAAGAATGAGAGCGAACGGGTCTGAATTTTAAATGGATTAACAACTGCTGTTCTTTCAGGTCACTTCCTTTCTTCCTGGAAGCAGGATTCTTCTGTTTCCCTCGGAAGACTTCATTAGTTTGCCCACTGTGCCTGTTTTTTACTGTTTTAAACCTATTTTAGTGGTTTCTAAGCTTTCTACAGGGATCTGTTGTCAGTTTGTTCAGAACACACTTTATAAATGTCTTAATATCAACACATCATTTGTCAAGCACCAGATTGTGTCTTGTTTGTGCTTGAACAATTGGTAATGTTTGGAATATACCTCCAAGTGTTTAGCTACAGAGATACTTGTTTCTTTCCTTTTTAAGTGGACAAAAACTTTACCAGTGGTTGGTCACTTTCTTACTTGGGTCCACTCTGTTCGTTGGTTTCATATCAGTATATGCAGGTTGTATCCAGGTCTGCCATGGTTATTTCTTGACTATATATAGGTTGTGTTTACCTGTAATATATTTCTAAAAAGGGTTTAATTTAAGCAGTAGGCCTGGAGATGTTGATCTTTGCTGAAACTTTTCTTTGTTTTTCATTGCTGGGGCGGGGGGAATGTGAACAGATCCAAAACCTAGTTGCTGAGGCAAGAAATCAAATGTATTTTGAGCTAGGATATGTTCTTTATTGTAGCAGCCCTAGTAGCCCAGGCTTGTCAGAGCTTGGAAGCTAAGCGGGTTGGTACTTGGATGTAAGACCAGCAAGAAAGACCTGGGTTGTTGTGCAGAGGCAGGCAACGGCAAACCAACTCCGTGCATCTCTTGCCTTGAACACTCCATGAAGTGGAAGGAGAAGTAGGAAGAGAATGGAATTGCCCCTCTTCCATCAACAGAGCTGTCCTTGCAATTTTGTCCCCTTCCTATACCTTACTGCTCTTCAGCAGTCCTGGGAATTAACTTCCCCAGGATCAGAAAAGACTGCTTTGTGAAGAGCAGGAATACAGGAGCTCCTTACACTGAGGACTCAGCAGGATCCAGCCCTGTAATCTTGCTGGCACTGCCAAAGGTCTTACCTTGCTTTCATAAGGAGGTGAGACGAGCATTTAGGATGGGATGCCATGTGTCTTGTCAGTTCTGTACAAGGAAGGAACAGAGAAACCATGATGGAAGGGAAGCATGTTTGTGTGACAGTTGCAAGAATAGTAAATCTACCCATCTGGCTATTTTTTTTTTTTTACTCTAAGGGTTCTGATATCTATCCTGATATTTTGTAATTTGAACATCAGTCTTTCCCTTGAAATCTCCCCCCCACCCCATGCTGTAGCCCTAACTTGGATGGTGCAGGCTGGCCTGATCTCATCAGACCTAGAAAGCTGAGCAATGTCGGCCCTGGTTAGTACTTGGATGGGAGACCACCAGGGAAGTCCCAGGTTGCGAAGCAGAAGCAGACCATGGCAAACCACCTCCAAATGTCTCTTGCCTTGAAAACCCTACAGGGTTGCCATAAGTCGTCTGTGACCTTAGAGCACTTTCCACCACTACCCCATGGTAATTAGATGTTTACATTCTTGGGCTATCTTGGAATTTTGTGAAATGATAACCTAGAATGAATTATTTTGGTGTTACAGAAATTAGTTTATCTAGGTGATCTGAGATATGGCTTGTGTACTTTAGAAATGCTGCAGAATATAGAGGACCTTTCTTTATCTCTTACAGCATTACATCCTGTCCCCCAAACAACCTCATCTCGCCAAACCACAATACATCCTCAACATGGGCTGGCAGATGTTGCTACACATGCTTCTTTTTAAAACGAAGAAGTGTCAAGGGAAAAAAAAATAGTGAAAGAGGCGTGAAATTTTAGAGCTTGAAGGAGCAGATAGAAATACCTGATCGGTTAGATTTAGATTTCACATTGGAGGCTAGGAAATTTATTTGTGAGAGAATTACAAAAGAAATCTTAATTTGGCTTTCAACCAAAACAGAGTCAACAGGGGAAAATTAACTCTAAAGTGTGTCCAGCTACTACTGCTCAAAAGCATCATTTAATAGATTTGTATGTCACAGTCTGAAATTTGGGCTTGGTTAATCCAGTTTTAGTTTGAGCTGTCACTTGCGGATTGGCTTTCTGCTCTGCTTTTCATTTTAAAATTTTGCACATAATATTGATTCATACAGCACTTGCATTCATTTCCCAACAGTTAATCGTCATTCATTGAAGAAGAACATTTTGAGAAAACCAGTGATGTAGAACCTTTTCAGTTAACTTAATACTTTGTTCTACGCAATTTGCATTCCTTAGCAAAATAACAGTTTGTTATTGGCTTCATACCTTGCAAGAGATCTCCTGAACATCTTTGTTGCTTTATATTGCGGTTACCACTGTTGGTCTGCTCAAAAAGGGGGGGGTCCCCCCATAATTTGTGACAAGTGTGTTAAATCCTTTCCTGTTCATCATTTTAAAATAAGTCACATGGTCTGAAATGCTGCAAGCCTCTGAAGCTTTGCTTTCCTTTTCAATTCCGCAGCCACTGTCTTTACACCACAAAACCGCATTTTAAGTTCCCTTATGCGTCAAAGTAGTTTTGAGACAGGAGACGCTGATGTGAATTGAAAGGTACAAAATTCTAGAGACAGGAACCCAGTGTCTCGTGCACCTGTGTGGCACAATTGTTCAGATCAAGGCTAACTGGGAAGTCTTGAAGTAAAACCTGATTTAGTTTCCAGCAGATGAAAGCAAAGGGCTAACTGTTGTCATCTCCCCAGTTCTTTGGCAATATTTATTTTAAATCAATAAAAATAGTGTTCTAAGGCACTGGATTAATTCTGGGTCCTATGAAGTGTCTGTTGGATAAAAGCGTTTTGTAAGCCACCTTCCCAACAGATCTAATGGTGTTTGGGGAAAAGCTGACAAAGGGAGCTTTGACTTGAAAGTTTATACCCTGAAAATCTTGTTGGTCTCTGTGGTGCTACAGGGTTCAAATCTAGCTCTTCTACTGCAGACCAACGTGGCTACTCACC
The DNA here is from genome assembly GCA_029375565.1 of Gekko gecko. NCBI lineage: Eukaryota > Metazoa > Chordata > Lepidosauria > Squamata > Gekkonidae > Gekko > Gekko gecko. The sequence continues at coordinate 35,418,244 of JAPDNY010000017.1, read as the reverse complement.
TGAAATTGTTTGGGGAAAGTTATTCTATTTTGCATTTTTGTATGTTCTCAGTGACAATAAACTCTTTTGCATTCCCCACCCCAACTTTAGCTGATCCCACCGTGAAAGACTTAATTGGAGGTTTCACCGCTCTGCATTACGCAGCCATGCACGGCCGGGCCCGGATTGCACGCCTGATGCTGGAATCGGACTACCGTGTCGATATTATTAATGCAAAGAGCAACGATGGCTGGACACCCCTGCACGTGGCGGCGCACTATGGTAGAGACTCGTTTGTCCGACTCCTGCTGGAGTTCAAGGCTGAGGTTGACCCGCTCAGCGACAAAGGTACAACGCCGCTTCAGCTAGCCATTATCCGTGAAAGGTCCAGCTGTGTCAAGATCCTCCTCGATCACAACGCCAACATCGACATTCAGAACGGCTTCCTGTTACGCTACGCTGTGATCAAAAGCAACCACTCTTACTGCCGGATGTTCCTGCAGAGAGGGGCAGACACAAATTTGGGGCGCTTAGAGGATGGGCAGACGCCGTTGCACTTGTCTGCTCTTCGGGATGACGTACTGTGTGCACAGATGTTGTACAATTATGGAGCAGATACTAACACAAGGAACTATGAAGGACAGACTCCACTGGCCGTTTCAATAAGTATTTCTGGAAGCAGCCGACCTTGTTTGGATTTCCTACAGGAAGTTACAAGTATGTATGCCGAAACATCTACTATATAAATTTAGACAGCTTAGTTAAAAATCCTCCAAGGTGTTCCTTGAATAATGTAGAATAATGGGTACTTATTATTTAAGATAGTTAGATTCTGCTTTTCTCCTCAATGGGAGGGCATAGTAGCTTACAGCATCATTCTCCCTTCCTACAGTTTGGTCCTCGGAATAACAATCCTGCGAGGTCGGTTAGGCCAAGAGTGTGTGATTGGCCCAAAGTCACCCAGTGAACTTCCATGGGAGAGTGGGAATTCAAAACCAGTTCTCTCAGCTCCTAGTGCAGTGCCAGAGTTTTGCTCCAATCTTTGCTGTTGACAGAAGGATCTGAAATGGAGGAAGGTTCCCACGTTAGCAGACCAGATGGCACCTGGTTTTTGGCCACTGTGTGGCACAGAGTGTTGGACAGGATGGGCCATTGGCCTGGTCCAACAGGGCTTCTCTTATGTTCTCATATGTTCTTAAACAATCCAATGAATTTCTTATTTCACAAATTATTACTGGTTTTTCTAGGAAGTCTAATAGCACAGAACTGCCATACTTCTGAATGTTTCTGTTCCCACTGAATTAATTCTGGTTGAGAAGCTTTGGAACTGTTAAAACTTCACATCAGTCCACAATAAGCACAACAATAGGCAGGATTTTTGTGAACAACCGAAAGTTGATGCAAAGAAACATGAAGATCTTGTGAAAACTATTATTCTTAATGTTCAAGATACTTTCGAAATGGGGAAAGGATGCTTTCTAGTGCTTATCCTCTCTAACACTATTGCATTATTTCTAGAATGGGGAACTGAGTGGTCAGTGGTGCTTGCTTTTTTATTTAATAACAATGTCGTCTGCCATATTGGATTGCAGTTGGCCAAACTTGCTCCCTCCGTAATATGTTTCTGTGGGCCCTCTCTCCATCCTGCTTCTTTGTGATGTGTTGGGGATGTAGCTTGATCCAATCAGAAGGAAAAAGGCAAGGTGAAATCTATACAGCACAGAGGTTTTCCCAAGCTGTACACCCTGTGTTAGTGCCATCTCACTTTACATTCTGAGTAGAGCTTGTTGCTAAAAGTGTGTGGCACATAATGAGTTATAGTCCCACATCACTGTATGATGCCATGTTATAGAGTGGCTACAGCTGTAAAAACTCCCTATTCTACAAGAGAGAGATAGTTTAAATTCTGTTACCCTGTCATCTAACATTGAGCTTAAAGTAACTTTAACATTTCCAGTTATTAATTTATTTTTTCATTTAAAGTTTTTATTTTTCTTACAAACAATACACAAACGGATAAGAACAAAACACAGTTAACTTATCATCCTTGAATAACATTTTCAAACCTTATATCGCTTCAAGTATGCAGTTAGAACTAAAAAATAGAGGGATATAAATACCTTAGCTTCATGTAGCTGAAGGACATATAGATGTAACACAATGTAATAAGCATATTCTCTACCTGAAGTGGATTTTACATAAATTGATATATAGCACTATAGAAAAGGATGTATAAAGGAGTGGCAGAATCACGTTTAAACAGCACAATCAAAAGTGAAATATTAAATCCATTTATGATGACCATTCAGAGAAAATAAATTGCTCCTGAGATAAATAGTTATTAATTTTAACATTCTAACCACTACAGCACATTTTCCAATCTTGAGCAGGGGGGAAAAACACATAGGGCAAATGGGGTTCTGTGAATTTCATGGCACATTTGAGGGGATATATGAGATTCAGCCTCACTTGAATTTCTTGTTTGGAAATTAGTAAAAAGCCCAGTAGCACCTTTAAAGACTAACAGACTTTATTGTAGCATAAGCTTTCGAGAAACACAGCTCTCTTCATCAGATGCATGGAGTACCCTCCGTGCGTCTGATGAAGAGAGCTGTGTTTCTCAAAAGCTTATGCTACAATAAAGTTTGTTAGTCTTAAAGGTGCTGAGCTTTTTACTATTTTGCAGCAACAGACGAACACGGCTAACTCCTCTGGCTCTATGATTGTTTGGAAATCAAAGCTATGTTTTTGAAGACTATTGTGTGCTGATGTCACATTCCAATATCATCTTTCTAAAACATACAAGTTTTCATTAATTAGCTTTTTAAAATATGCATTTAGCATTTTAATAACATCTGGAAACTATTTTTTCTTAGTAAATTAGATACTTTACCTCCCCTTTCAAAGTTTCCTCTAAATTTCTCTCTAATGATTGAGTGCTTTTCAAATGTTTTACAGTTTCTTGTCATTATCACTTCACTTTGTATGCCTTCAAACTTTCTTTCCATGTTTTAAAAACAAGCATCGTTTCCATGGTCTTGCTTCAGTTTGTAGATGCAAGTAATGCACTTTAATATCAAATGTTTGGCACAAGCACTCAGCTGGTTTTCTTTTCCATTGTCTCCAATCAGCCTTTCTTGAGTCGCTTCTTTGTTTCAGGAACACATTCACAATTTTCCCCTTTTGCTTTAAAATAATGCTAGAGATATTTGATATACAGTGTTTTTAAAATTCTCTTTCTTACCCAAAATACTTCCTTGGCACTCCTGAGAGACTCTGAGATACTTTTCCTGGTGGTCCCCCCAAAAAAACTGTTTTCTTTAAAAATACTCATGTGTAGTTTCAGTATCTTTACTAAATGTGTATAGACTGATTCAGTTACTTTTATGTTTGCATTTCTGACCTTGTTCCTTCCTTAATTTCTCCCATTCTCCATAGTTTTTCAGAAGCCATTATTTTCCTTTTGGCTTTTTTGTTTAAACCATGTTATTCAGCTAAAATATACATCTTTTATATAATTTGTATTCTCGGTTTTTGAGAGGTGTCTTTCTCCTTTCTGTGAATTGATACTTTTGTTGTCGTTGTTTTCATTTTTATACCACATCCTCTCCTGTACAGTCTCAGAGTGGTTTATAATAAAACATTCAACAATAATCATTCAATAAAATACTTCTAAACATTAAAATAGCACCAGCTAGTGAAATACAATAACAGTAAAGAATTCATCATAAGTGTAAAACATCAATAAGTATAAATAAGCTCCATTCTGTCTCCTTTGTTATGGTTTTTCTCTGCACATGATGAATAACATGTTTGTGTGAGGTGTACCTTCTACCTAATCATTGGACATTTCTGTGCACCTTTTTAATCCTGCTTGGTTCTCCCCTCCACCTGCTCACTTCCTTTCTTTGCATATTTAGCCTGCTTTAAAAAAAAGAAAAGAAAAAAAGTCCAGAACAGATCCTCTCATTTCTAAATGGACATATGTTCAGAGATGTGGAGGTGACAGTTGCAATCCTAATCCTACTTAATTTAGAATCCATTCATAATGTGTTTGTGATTATGCTACACCATAATTCAGTAATCCATTTTTCAGGACTCTTCCTTTCCACTCTGTGTCACGTTCGTGTTTTCTACATTAACACTGTATGTTTCTCAGTGATTGTTGCAGGTGGATTAGACACAAAGCCCTTTGATTTTGTTTGTTTCCTTCCCCTCCATATCCTTGTTAATTTCAGTGCAGTTTCTTGCTCTCTGTTCAGAATTGTGAACCAGTGCATATAGTAAGTTCTCACTGTATATTTTTTTATTTTCAAAATGTTTATGGAATGTGTTTTCAACTATAGATATTTGTTGAGATTTGAGTTAGCTCAGAAGCAAGCTAGCTGAGGTCACATTCTAGTCAGCCTCCTGTCCCCCCGACCATGACTGAGGTTTGCTTTGCTCATACTGAGCCCCATCTTTCATCAGCCTCATTCTGCTTGCACCAATACGCTGCATTCAGCTTCTTTTGCACATCCCAGTGAATCCTCCGCTTACCCTTGTGCCACCTGAGATTCTCCATCCCCACCCTCAAAATTTGTCAGGTATATTTTGGTTACAGGGGGGGATTCTAAACAGCCAAGATATTTGTGCATACCTTGGGGGTTATTCTGCTGCAACACTGTGGCCCTGTTCCTTCTCTCTGCTTCATTCTTATTTTTGCTTCCAGAGTATTCTTATCCAGCTTACCCATTTTACTTAATACAGGGAATGTTTCATTTGCTCATAATAGTGTTGTTGTTTTTTAATTGCCAGTAAAATTCTAAGATGTTCCCAGGATGTTGTACAGTCACACTGTAGGTCCGGATGTGTGATGTAGTGATCTATGCCATTTGATAAGACAATCAGGGGGCCTGTGAGATTCACAGAGGGCAGGAGGGGATTGCATCCTTTTTGTACCCCAGTCACTTGCCAGCCAGTCCTCCCACCTGTACTATCGCTGCCAACATCTGCCTGGCTAATGCTATGTGGGTGACTCCCGCAGGTCTGCAGAAGGATACCCCCTAGCTGAACCTGCCCCCATTCTCTGGGTTTTTCTATCTGCATAGGTGTCATGTTCAGAATTAGATACACTACTGTTCTTTAGCCATGCAATTTAGGACCACAAAGGCAGTTTTCCATCAAATCAGTCCCAGGCAAAAATGTAAGACAGGATGTACCACCAGCGATCCTTCATAAATCGGATATCAGTGTATCAAGCCACTCTTAACTATTTGGCATGCTTGTGAAAAGCCAAAGTGCTACCTACTTCTTGTACTCTTTTTTTTTAAAGGGTAGCGCTGCCTTGAGCAAAAACTTTACTTTCATTGTGAAAGATGGTTCTGTAGTCAATCCTATTTAAGTATATTCAGTGGGCTTACTCCCCGGAAAGCGTTCTAGGGATTGTGCTATTACAGACCACCCAATGTAAGTCTGATATGGAGAGGGCCTCCGCAAGCAGCTGGAGGACTATAAACAGAAAGGAGCAGCATGTTGGGAAAGACAGGCCCGATTGAGCCATTGCTTTGCAGAGGGAGATTGGTCTGTTGCAATGCCGTCTTTGTTAAACAACCAGACAAGTTTCAAAACCGTTTAAAATCCTTTAGGTTCTCCGTTCCATACACGGCAACTATTGAAGAAAATCTAAATTTTCTTGCGTAAAATTTGGAAGTGTGTGTCTCAGTTTTTTTAAAAAGCTATGCATCAACTGCTGCACAGTTCAAAATGCTTTGAAATGGAGAACTTCATGAAATGTAATTCTGCAGTTAATTGCTAGCTTTTACCTGTGACTTGTAGGGAAACTGTATCCTCAGCATCTTTCACATGGGTGGGAAAAATATTCCTAAAACTTAACGTGAAATTAAAACCTTTAGGTATTCCTGGCTGTGAACTCCACAATGTGTTTCATTCATCTGCTTATTTGGTTTTTTGGTGGATTGCATCGTTCGCTTAACCTGTTACTTTATTAATCTAATGCGGAGAAAGGGTTTTTTTCGCTCATGGAATCTACCGTAGCCTCTTCATACAGTACCAGTCTTCCCTTCTTAGTTAACTGATACTCAAAGGGCCAGTCTTAACATTATTTATGGGGGGAGGACCCTTTTATGTATGCTGGAGATGGATCAGACGCCTTCAGAGAAGTGACATACCCACTCCTCTTGGGCAAGAAATGTAGAAGGCTAAATTTTCAAAGTATTGTGCAGTATCTTAGGTGAGTGACTGTCGCTCAAAGCAACCTCCCTTGCTATCGTATTGCCAGCACATTTTCAAAGCATGCATGTTTGTCTCGAGAGCATAACTGGGCTTTTTGTTCAAGGAGTTTCTTTGATATTGCCGTATATTCTGTGTGTTTATCCTCTAACAATCCCTTATTCAGGCCCCCAAACTGCCCTGTTTTGTATAGCAAGGAGGTAAAATTTGGCTGCCCTTTGGACATGGCAGTATGGTATGAAAGTAAAATAGCAAAGACTGCTGCTTTTTAATGTTTATGTGCAGGCTGAATTGATTGCAAATCAGTTAAGGAGGTTTGTGTAATAAAAACCGCATAAATGTATTTCTTACATGTTGAGATGCTGATATTTTTATTACATATTTTGAAGCGTGTGTGTGTAAATCCCAACAAAACAGCTGGAAATGAAAGGATCTTGACCGTATTGTACTTGGACCAGGTGCATTGTGTGTAACAATGACAGTGTTGAGGTGCATAGCTCAGTCATTCCATGCCAAATCAACATTTGGCATGAGGGGTTCATCACAATCCTGGATGTCACTGAAGCTTTGCTTGTTGTTAAAAAGTTTCCTATCATTGGACACCACACCCTTCCAAAGTTTTGTTCAGAGTCACGTTTTCTTTAAAACGTGTTGCTGCAAAATGAGAAATCCTCTACTTGCTTAATGCCTCATTGATTAAGCTCAAAATCTTTCAAAACGTTGGCTGCAGTGGGCCAGAGTCAGCAGATATACAGTAGAATCTGATGAACAAACAGGACATTTTTGCATTTTCTCCAGTTTCTGCACCCCTCATATCATGTAAGCAAGTAGCTCCAATAATGCATTTTGATAGTGCTGAGTTCATTCAGAACATGTAATTGCAATATCTGCATAAACACATGATGCTTTGGGGTGCTGAATGTCTAAAAAACACTGACACACACTTCCTGCCCCCATCAGCTGATGTATAATTTCAAAATGGCTTGCTTGGTAATTTACGGTATGTTTATCAGCTCTAGGGAAAATGTCTCTTTTCCAATCCAGATTTTAAAACTATTTTGTATAAGTCAACATTGGGTATAATTTATAATTTGTAGAGTGCCGCATATACACATTTCAGGATGACATGTCTTAAAATTCTGAACAAATTCCTGTGTTCTTCTTAGATAAGCCATATCAATATAGTGGTGGCCTTGCATATCATTTGGTTTTCCTACAAATGTCAAATGAATTCATTTACATATTCACTTAGATAAGCACACCCATATAATCATGATACCGCTAAACTGTTCTTCTGAAAATACATGTATGTGTTTATTTTATTACAGCCCACCTTTCTCACTGAAACTTGAGGCAGTTTGTAGGATATAAAACAATGCAATCAGATAGCATAATATCATATGATATCTGACAAACAGTGCCAAAGGACCAGGATTATAAAAACTAGAAGCAGTGCAAAAAAATTATCAGTTGTGATATGTCAAACAGTGCAGAGAATGGGACTACAGAATTACAGCACAGTGTATTGAGTGCTGCCTAATACATACAATAAACAGATAATGCATACCATAAACAGCGGGTAGACTGCAACTCTGTTCTTGAATTGTATTCTGTTATGTGGCATTTCAGGTACCTTGGCAGAGCACCGTTTTCTCAGGGGCCAGTATCCAAGGTGGGGTTTTTTTGGGGGAGGGGGTTACTTTGGAGTTGCGCTTACTCTAGAAGAAGCCAGAAGAGTTTTTGATTTTCTGTATGTATTTAAAAGTAGATTGGGTTATTTTATTGACTTCATGTATTTGTGTTGTGATTTTTTAAAAGTTTTGTCGCCTTGAGCCTTGGAAGGGAACTCCAATATAGTATGTACCCTAACATTTATTTATTTATTTATTTAGTGCCTAATGAAATCGAGGCATTATACAAAAATAAAAGCAGTTCCAGCTCACCGGCTTACCTTTTGAAAGACAAGAAATAGGAGAGGAAGAGAAAGAAGGGTTCAGACCCTTGGAATGATTACTGCACTCTCTAGATTCTTAAAGCCACAAAGCACTTTTTCTTCTTCCCTAGAAATGCTGATTCTTCGTGGGTCAATCTGAAAATTTTTTAAACGATGGAAAATTGTCTTTCCAATCTGCATTACAGCAACAAAAGTCAACAGAAATGAAGTGTCTCCTTGTTGTGAGACTCAAGCTATCAGGCTATGATACCCATTTAAAATGGGGGGGGGGATTTCTAAATGCTAGCTTTGTCCCATTTGAGGTAACTAGCCTGGGGCAGAGAGCATTTTCTTGTATAGATCTCTGTTGTGTCACTAGCCACAAAAATCTGAAATGGTTGTCAGAAGCATATTTTCCCCGACAAGTTAGGCAATTACACGTTACTGTGTTTGTACCATGGCCACTTTTATGTAACTGAAATTACTTCGCCAGGCTATCGTATCAAGGAAAAGTAGAATGGAGAAAATATCAGTATATAAAGTACGTAATGGCCCTGGGTTTGGCACAGTGTACATTCCCATCTGCCTGTAATAGCTGAGTTTACCTTCTGGTAGTGACGGCTTTTTCTGGTATCTGCCACAGTCAGACCTCCAAATCTTGTACTCCTTCTCTAATCTGAAGGTCACTTAATGTTGCTTCTAGGGATCCTGTAGTAGGAGTGTAATTAATTTGTAGATGCATTTGTGTCCCACAGAAAGCCTAAATGGCCTATGATCATTGTCAAGGTCTTTTCATATTTTAACTGCTGGGGTTTTTTTACTGTCTTCTTTACTGATATTTCAGATGATAGCTATAACTTGTGTCTTCTTGCTGTGCAATGAAAACATACTGATTTTTTAAAATCTTAATACATGTGTTCAAAGATCTTTCTAGCAATCAGCTTGTATTTTCTGGAATATGGCCAGGTTTGGTTAACTAAGCTTGAGGAATTAGTGATTAGGTAGGATCCTCTAACCAGGAGCTTTATAAATGTGTGTCTTATTAAGTCCCTAAGGTTCCTGTTACTGCTGTTCATACCCACAAAAACAAAAATGTTGGATGATAGAAAGCTGAGTGTTGTTTGGGATATTTTAAACATGATTACTATGAGCATATTCATTTCAAAGCAAAATGTTTGAACTGGCTTTAAAGGGCTGTAGAGTTTGCTGTTGTAATTCTTTGTTATTAAAGCTGCCTGGGAGGGGGGTCCCTTTCTCAAAAAGCGCTTCAGCTTAATAGTAAAATAAACTACACCATCAATTTCTGTGTTCTGGAATAACTCACTTCTGTCATTCTTGATGAAAGTATTTGCAGGTTGATGGCTGACCCACACAAATTTGTACCTGTTTAAGTCAGTGTAACGTGGGAATTGGCTGCTCAGTTGTTTGCTTTGGACTCAGTATGCTTAGAGAAAGCAGTCCTCCCATTGATTTCAAGAAAAATAAATGTATACACTTTAGTGTGCACCACCACCATCTTCAAGTGATTAGGAATTGAATGGGTTTAATCCAACGAGTTTTCTGCCAGTGCAAAGGGGAGGAATCCCTTTGACCGCCAGAAAGCCAACGGTGTGGATCATGGAGAAAAGCTATATGGGGTGGAGGCGTAGTAGGGCAGGGAATAAGGTGGGCTTATATGAAAAAAACTGGCTGGGTCCAACCCAATGTGTTCTCTGATATATCATCTGTCTGATATTCTCCAGAAGTCATAATCTCAAGAAAGGGCAGTCGCTTGTGATAGCGTGCGCACACCAGTCCCTGTATGGATATAACGACTATGTGCTGCCGAAGCTAGGAATTCACCTTCCTTGAAAAGTCCCAGAGAGGAATGTTACAGGTAGTAGGAAAGAGAAATAGGGTAGGATTGATAGATAGAAATCAGTTCCAGGTGGTCAGCCGTGTTGGTCTGAAGCAGTAGAACAAATTTAGAGTCCAGTTGGGCACCTTTAAGACCAGCAAAGGTTTATTCAAGGTATGTTTTTTCATGTGCATGCACACTTTTTCAAATATTTGAAAAAGTGTGCGTGCACACGAAAGCTCATACCTTGAATAAACTTTTGATGGTCTTAAAGGTGCCACTGGACTCTACATTTGTTCTAGGTAGAAATCAGTTCAGTTAGTCTTTCCAGCTGCCATGTCCTCTCTGTTGATATGAACAGGGAGAACGCCATCTTTTTAAAAATACACACAGCACCATTTCAGTTCTGTTTTTACCAGCTCCTTTTGATTCCTTCAATTTCCCAGACTTCGGAGACTGAGTTCCATCATTATAAAGTAAAAACATTGTAGCATATCCTGCTGGCTCACGCCCTGCAGTATCTCCTGATTTTTAAATTTCATATTAGGCTTGTGTATGCGTGCGTTTAATTTATTGGATTTGATTCTCTGAACTTGTGCCAAGTTTTGGAGCAGGCAGCAAAGAGTAAATAAAATTGGTTTGGCTGCTGAAGTATTTCTGGGGCCAATGTGCTGGTTTTGGAAACCTCTTGGTTCAACTAATCCCTTTTTAATCTGAACCTGAAGGTCTTTCCAAATTGAGCAAAGAATCCACACTTATTATGTCTTAATCATCATCAGGCAAAGCTTGATTCGTTGTCTCCATTTTTTTTTCTTGCCTCGCTACTGCCAGATTACTAATAGCATTTTTCATTTTGCCAAATGAAAGTTCAGTGATGTTGGTCTATAATCCTTCTCTCCCTTCCTTCCCTTTTTTCATTCAGAGGCAATCAAGAATGAGTAAGTGCTCTAGACACCAATGTGGCAACTGGTGCTTAACACTGCAAATGCCCATTGTTAACACATTCCCAGGAAATGCTCTTCGGCTTATCAGGGGGAAATGTCAAGACTGTTGATAATCAACTCAGGAAACTCTTAAGTATGAGTTGACTCCCCCCACCCAGCCTCTGGAGTTCCATTCTTTGCAAAATGCTCAGTGAGACTTTTGAATCCCCCAAAACAGATACTGAGTCTGTATAATGTGTTATTCCCTAGTTTGTGTTCAAAAAGTAGATGTTGGGGGGGGTTACCCTGACCTTGTAGAGCCCAGGTAAGCCTGATCTCGTTAGATCTCGGAAGCTAAGCAGGGTTGACTCTGGCAAGTACTTGGATGGGAGACCTCCTTGGAAAACCAGCAGTCGGGAGGCAGGGGCAGGCTTTATTCAGCCACCTCTCTGAATATCCTCCAGGCCCCCAGTAGGAGTCAGTCACCAGAGGTCACCATGACGTCCAGGTGCGGACACAGTCTGTCACCAGAGGTTGCCATGACTTCCAGGTGCACACACATTCACACGCACGCGCATATGAAAAATACAAAAAAAAAGAGGAGATGTAGTTTTTGAAGGTTCACAAAAATTGTCCAGAAATTTCAGCATTTGTGCGAATACAAACTTGACCCAAATTCTGTACATCCTCTGCAATGAATGTATGTTAACATTGAGACTAGACTGTTGTGATGCACTCTATATAGATCTCCCCTTGGAATCAACTCCAGAGACCTGGTGCCGAATGCCTCAGCTTGACTATTCTCTGAAACTAGGTGGAGCATGTATTACACCCATTTTGCAGGAACTCCATTGGCTGCCCTTCAGTTACCAAGCGCAATTCAAGGTATTGGCTGTCACATACAAAGCCCTTCATGGCCTTAGGTGGTCATAGGTGTAAGACTGCCTCTTCACCTGTGTGCTACCATGACAATTTCACTGATTTGAGCAAGGCCTCTTGTGGGTGCCCTCTTGCAGATGGACGAGATCAACAACTGACCATACACCAAACAACATGAAGCAGAATTGTTAAAGAGGTCATTTTTATAAAGGAAGCAGGGCTGTGTCATAAAGAGACTAGTTCAGGAAAAAGCAGTCTACTGATGCAATGCCATGTTCTGCACTGTTTAACATGTCATGTTTAATACTTGCGCTTTCTTCAGCTGGCAGCTCTGTTTCAAAATTCTGCAATTCCTAGCCCTAGCATTGTTTATTAGACGCATCATCCTATAGATTATATTGACTTACACTGAGTAATCCACCTTGAATCTCACAAGAAAGGCAGGCTATAATTAACATTAAAAATGCTCTGAATTACAAGCAGCTGTAACTTACAAATTTTTCAAACTACAGTTTATTTGTTTTCAAGCTACAATTTACTTGTTTTATTTAAGTACGTGTGTGTGGGCCCGCATGTGTCTGCGTGTGTGTAAAGTGCCACCAAGTCACAGCTGACTCATGGCAGCCCCCATATTTTCAAGACAAGAGGTGGTTTGTCAGTGACTTCCTCTGCATAGCTACCCTCGACTTTCTTGGTGGTCTACCTTCCAAAAACAAACCAGGGCTTAGCATCCAAGATCAGATGAGATCTGGTTAGCCTGGACCATCCAGGTCAGGGCAAGTACTTTTTTTCTTTGTTTCTGTTAGTTGAAATTTACTGCTTGTGACCTCCCGTGTGTGTTGGGAAATGGAGCTCAGAGACAACGACCATGCCAGTTGAAAGGTCCTATCTTTGTCATCTCCACCTTTAAGAGGATCTCTGATAGCAAGGGTGGGAAAGATTTCCATCTGTGATATACCAGTGGTTGGACTTGGGCCAAAACAGATTTGACTAGCAAAACAGAGAAGGGGTTGAAGGGCTGACCCTTCTCCCCCCTCCTCACATGCCCCTGTTTGTATTGGGACCATGGGTACTTGCTGTTTTCTCTCTACCCTAGAGAAGTCTAGGGTTGCAGTGCAAAGGCAAGCAATGCTAAAGCACCTCTGTGTTCATCTCTTGCCTAGAAAACCGTGTGAGATTCCACAAGTCAGCTGCGACTTGACAGCAAAAAAAAATAATTATAAGGGTATCAGAGCTATAGTACAGTGTGTTAGCTCAGGGCATTGTTTCTATTGTAGTATACTATATTATAGGTATCACTAAACCTTTTACTGGCGTTCAGGCTCTTCTATCTTTGTAGCCCCCTCTTTTGTATTGTTTGTCAAACTGCATGGTTTTGTTTTTTGGGGGGGGTGTTGCATTATTTTCCAAATGTTTAGTGGTCGTCTCACTGCATTGTTTTGTTTATTAGAAATCTTTGCTGTTTGTTTGAATTTGTTGTTATGAAGTGTTATAATTGACTTGGGAGTCTCAGCGGGAAAGGTGGGCTATAAATGAAGTTAATAATAATAATATCGGGGGATGATTCAAACACTGGTGTTAAGCTGTAATCTTAACGGTACATCCCAACAACAGATGTATCCTGTGGACCTTCTGCTTTTCTGTATCAGTTAATTTTAAAACCATTAATCGAGATATTAATCTTTTGTCTCCTCTCCCCCCCCCTTTAGGGCAACCCAGGAACTTGCAAGATCTATGCCGAATTAAAATTCGCCAGTGTATAGGCCTTCAAAATCTCAAACTACTTGATGAACTACCGATTGCCAAGGTCATGAAAGACTACTTAAAACACAAATTTGATGATATCTGACTCTTTGCAAAACAAAAAACAAGAAGTGGACACTAAGCAAGATTAGTTTATATTCCAGATACTTTTCAAAGGCTAGTTGCCTTGCACAACGTATATCCTATGCAATTTCTGATTTTTTGTTTTTCCCGAGAAGTCAGAAGGCAGGTATACAATTCCTTGAGGGGGTGGGAGTGTTTATACCAAATGCTAGGAGGTCTTAATTTTATTTTATTTTTTTTAATTTCTTGGTCCAAGTTTACAAGACTCAAGGTTTCTATACAATCTTAGAAGTGTAGAGCGTGTGTTTTTGTTTTGTTTTAAGCATCACTTTTGAAAGTTTTTTAATTCTCAAGTTTTGAAACAAAGGGAAAAAAACACCCTTGTCCAAAAGAAACTTTCTCCTCATTCAACCTTCCCTCCGCCCTTCCCCCCACCCATGTAGCATGTGTAATAATACTGTGTGATGGCTGAGTGAGTGCTAAAGAAAGTAAGGGTAAGAAACGTAAGGGAAGTGATTCCCATCGGCACTGCTGTTACACCAGCTCCGTTTCAAAGGAGCTTCTGTGGGAAGTCAACTCTGAGCCCCCTGAAACAGACGAAACTGCAAAATGGCCTTGTCTGGTGAATTCAATCCACTAACTGTGCTCCGGTACCTTTATGAGCATCTGCCTGTACCCCATAAGGAATCCTGCTGTTTCGATTGGATTCCATGTGCCCACACGTAGCCTTCTGCAGAATCATGACCCAGGCTGTGTAACTGCAGTTAATTCTCAACACCTTAAACACGGCAACTCTTTGGAAATGCTGCCACCTTCAACTTTTTTTTAGTACAAGTTGGCGCGCTAACATAATTATTGTTGTTCGAATGTCCATATGTCTGACTGTTCCTTTCCGATGCCTGTACGTGGGCTGCTGTTTGTAATTAAGTTTTATGCTGCTCAGATGCCTCTATGGTCTCTCTGTAATTTTTTTTTTCTATAAAAGCATTAAGGGAAAACAATTTAATTTCAAAGACATGCATCCTGTTTTTCATATACAGCCTCACGTGCAATCATTTTTTATTATATATATTTTTGCCATCAAGCATGCAATTTTTTTTTTTTTGCACATTCCTATCTTGGCCTCAACATGATGTTTAGTTACTCTTGCAACTGCTACTTTGTCATTTCAAGGTCGCTTACTTTTTTAAATGTCCCTAGTTCCCCAAATTTCAGAGCCATCTAATTTGAGCTATTGTGGTTAACCTCTGAGCGTTTTTTTGTTCACGAACCTAATTTTTTTCCTCTAGAGACCAGTATCCAGAATTTAGGTTTACCTTGTTAAAGGCGCTCTGCACTTTCCTCTTCTCTCATTTTTCTACTGTCCCCCCTCCCCCCTACATAAGAACCACAAGAGAATGGCTTATGGGTCAAAATACTTCAAACTGTGTATTTTTCCTGTAGGCAAATATGTGTGAATCTGAACTCTTCACAGTTCATATCCATAGATATTTTAAGGCGCAAGTTGATCGGCCATATCCACAAAAACAGTAGCATCTGTATCAGCTTCTTCTTGCCTCTGAGCGTTCCATATGCAACCTTGGTCTTAGCCAGTCTTGCCCCACTAGCAAGAAAGTCATCATTGGAGCACAGGTGTAACCTTGCAAAAACCGTAGCTCGTATGTTTTCTCTTGAAACTGGTACATGATTACAGTTATGACACTGGCTGTTAGGGGGATCCTGGCCCTTGATAGAGCCATTCCTTGGCAGTTGAGAGCATCTCAGAAATGGATGCTCAACTTTGCCACTGTTTCACAATCTGCTGCCCAGTTTGGAGGTGTTCATC
Source organism: Gekko gecko (assembly GCA_029375565.1). Classification (NCBI taxonomy): domain Eukaryota; kingdom Metazoa; phylum Chordata; class Lepidosauria; order Squamata; family Gekkonidae; genus Gekko; species Gekko gecko. Next base: position 35,402,810 of record JAPDNY010000017.1, on the reverse strand, counting down.
CTCTATATTGCCGGTGACATTATCAAGATTGGCCATTATTTGACATAAACTATGCTTGAGGAGGAATGTCATCTTTGCCACTCGAGCCTAAGTGATTTGCCCCTTTTTCAAGCACCTTTTTCACCCCCTTCATGAAGGAAGAGGAGTCGGGATTGAGTCTGCTTGTTGATCAGTAACATCTACCCGATGCTGGTTTCATAAGCATCAATCAGCCCCTATCTGCCAATGGATTACAAGGAATCATACTACCAAGGATGATTTTGCTCTGTTGTCCCTCTGCATCCCGTAAGCCAGCAAGAGTGGGAAGCTTGGAGAACAAAATAGCAGGCTAGTCAAAGACTGTAGGTAGCCAGCAGCTGAGTAATAATACCTTTTAATTAAGAACAAGCAACTTGTAACAAAGTAAGGGGCAAACCCCTTTTGAGTTCCCCAGAACTTTTCCTCTGGAAGTTCACTACAAAACACAAAAAGGAAGACCCGTGGGGCAGGAGAAGAATAAGAGAAAAAGATGATTCAGACCAGGTAGTGTTCTAACCTTGATCTGACTAAGACTTTAGCAACTCCTGATCTCAATTTCAGACGTTGAGCTTTTCCTTCATGGCCTGGATCGCCTCTTCCTCTTTCTTTTCATTTGTGTGTGTGTGTGCGCGCGTGCATGTGTGTTGTATGCTCAATATCTACCTGAAGCAGACTTCTGGAGAACTCAGTCACTGCTCTGTGACAGTTTGTGACAACAGAAAGGTATTATAGGCTTAGTGGCATCTTTTTTTGCCCCTTATCAAACCTACAGTCTACTTGAGCAGTGGCCACAGAAAAGTAGAGTTAATCAGAAAATAGGCCACCTTGTCTTCTAGAATAATATACCTACCGTTCATTTTTGGATCTCGAGATGGAGACCCCAGCTAAGCAAGTCTGTTTCATTTCCACGTTTATGTTGAATGCAAAGGTTTTGCAAAACTTGTTCATGACGAGGCCCCAGTTCCATAGCAAAAAGCTGCGCCCACCCTTAACCTTCATTTCCATGTCAATCTTTTCTGGATTTAGGTTCTTCAGAGTTGAACGCTCCAATCCAGGAGCGCGGTGGGGTGGGGGGGAATGTTAGTCTTGCTTAAGTGTGGTAACTTGGCATTGAGGCTGCAGGTCCAGACCTAGTTTGGTTGACTACAGAAGTCAGCCCTTTCGTTGCCTGTGGTGGTGCGTTTTTAACAGCCTAGTTGTGTCTGCTAGTTCAGGGATCCATTGTAAGGTGAATTTTTATCCTGTCTTGCTGCTGCAACTTCAAACAAAGAAAAAGTTATGAAATGTCTTGCTGGTTACAGAAGTGCTATTTAATGAAATGTATAATTCCATTATTTATTTGTTTTAATGTTTGTTTGGGTTTCTCCCCCCCTCCCTTATTTTAATGTCCAAGACACTTAAATGAAGTACATCTTGGGCCATATGCTGAGATCTTGTGACCCCCTCCAACCCACTTTGTGATCCTCCCCCTACTATGAAGCTATATCTGCAGATTTTAGGCAATGGGTCATGTCTGTGTCAGGGTCCCCTTTTTGTAGAAAATTAAGCACTTGATTTATTAAATAACTGGGTAGAGTCTCACTCTCTTTTGTAGTCTCTGCGGGATGCCGTAGCTTCCATACTGTGTCGAATTGGTGCCGAAAGACAGAGTGTACCATGTGCAACTCCACACGGTCCTCGTTGGGTTAGGGGTTATATCAGATCCGCAAATGGTAGTTGTGCACCTATGTGAACAAATAAGTTCTGTACTGGACTGGGGGAGAAATCAGAAAGAAATGATGTTGATATATTTTAATTTTACAGCTAGAAAATGATTGGGAATTTTTCCATTAAAATGTGGTTTTAAAATCCTCCTCCAAAAAAAAGATAAAGTATTGTATCCCAAGCCTGTTACCACTGCTTGAATATTTGTTAGCATTTTATTTTAGCTTTTTTTTAAAAAAAAATACACAAATTGGCAAATGCACCAAAGAAACAGACAAGATTATGATCGTTAGCAAACCACAAACCTCATTCTTTAAAAAGAGTTTTGTAAATATTTCTGTTTATAAATGTACAGCAGAGTAAGTGTTTGGGTGGGGTTTTTTTTAGATTATTTAATTACCATATTTCTAATCTATTTACAATATTAGAAATCACATTTGTTAGTTCCAAAGGCTTCCATTGGGATTGTTGTTGTTATTATTATTACTGTTATTTGCTGAATTAATTTCTCATACTAGGAGCAACTCCTCCACCCTCCTTGGGACAACATGAAGACAGAACATTCTGTACATGGTGGTGTCTGGATAGTTCTTCAAACGTATCAAGGGAAGGTCAAGTGCAGGCTCTGGTTCCCTTCAGACGATTGCTTGAGAATTGAGGGACAGCCGCAAAAACATGTACCTCCCCAGCATTAACAATGGCTTTTTCGGTGCATCTGTGTCAGTGCTAACCGGGGTTCGCTTTTATTGATATAGTGCTAAACCTTGGTCACACAGCTGATGGGGGGGGAATTAAAGTGGAATAGGGAGGAAGGCTTGAGTTTTGCCTTGCAAGTCATAGCTTGCTGGTAACCAGGTTTTGTCTGCATCCGGCCCAAGTGGATGGTCAGCACAAGGCCCAAGTCTGCCAGAAGAGTTTCCTCCAAAAGCCCCGTTGAAGTGAACTTCTGGTTCTTGCACTGTGCAAGCCCCCCACTCATTTCAACAGGATTTGAACTGCCTGCCATGGTTTCATGAAGGGCAGATTAACCCTCAATCTCAGTAAAGTGCCGTGTTACAGAAGGATGACCTAAACATTTTACCCACCATTCTATCTTCCATGCTGCTCTTTCTGTGCTAGCAATATCGTAACATGTTTTGTTCTTCCTTTTGTAATGTATGGGGTTGGGTTTTTTGTTTTTTGTTTTGTTTTTTTGCATTGGGGCATTTTTTTGGAATTAAAATAATTACAAATTCTTTTAAATCTGCTTCATCTTTTTCTTTGATTTCCTTCAGACATTTTAACGAACTAGACTGGAAAGAGAAACAAACCTCTGTCACTGACTTCTACAAAGTCCTTGTTCAACTGTGCCTTCAAAAATATTCAATACTAACTTTCAAGTGTTATTACCAATCCCTGAGCTTGGGTGTTTGTATCGGGTTGAAAGTTGTCTGACCTGGAGTCTTGGAAGCAAGTACAGTGTTCCCAAATAACCCATTTTTTTCCACTTGCAGGGTCATCTCTGCCAAAAGCCACATCCTCGGTCTTATTTGGGTGGCCACATGACCCTGTGGTTTTTCTGTCGCAGTACCCAGTTATGGAAAGCACAGATATTTGGCTGTTGTTGAATGTGCTAAATTTCTGCAGTTACAGATGTATCTGTTTATCTGGACTTTCTGTTGACACTGTATCTGTGTGTATGTCTAATATGATTATTTTGATGATGAAGTTCATGTTTTTCACATGATCTGTAAGCTGCCTTGCGTTCCGGTGGTGGACAGAGCAGGACAGAAATGATTAAAATACGTACAGTATGTAAATCAAGCCTCGTGCCACAAATTAGGGCAGAGGTACCTGTCCTATCTGTAGGGATGCCAGGCTAGCACTCCCCGGCAGCTGTTTGGGGATGGCACCCGGGAGGGGGAAATGCTACTGACACTTCGACATCACTTCCGGGTGAAGGCCTGGAGGGGACATCACTGCTCCCCCTGACATTCTAGGGATCTTCCCCCCCCAAAAAAACCCACATATGGTAAATGCCGTAGAGATTGGGTCAGTTTCCAGAATGTTGCCGGGTGCCACCCTTCACCCAGAAGTGATGTCAAAGCATCAGCAACATTTTTTCCTCCTGCCGCTCACCAGAGGGAAAGTGGTTCAATAGAGGACTTGAGCAGGAGTTCATCCACCCTCAGCGGGCACCTGGCCACCCAACACGTCTGAGCTACCCAAAGTCTAGTTGCTGCTGTTTCTCCAGAGTCCCGCCTCCCTTCCATGGGTCCACCCCCAGTCCTCTGAGTCCAGTCTTTACTTGAGGCCTGGTTCGGGGCTGGTGCTCAGCCAACGCCGCTCTCTGTGCTGCAGTTTATATACTTGCTTCATCCATAGTCTGCCTCTCCTGCTGAGACTCAAGGCAGACTGTAACTGAAATAATATAGTAAGGGCAGTACAATGTGTGTGTACAACTGACGATACAGACAGTAAAGCAGCGTTATGAGATTGGCAAACAATGGAGAGAATTGTAATCCATCACGGCTTTTCTCCATGCCTAATCAAAATTGTCCCTCAGCACTTCAGCTCAACTGATTACATGGATCCCCGTTCCCATCCATCTCTCCAGAATTAGATCGTTGGGCTACGGTACTGTTATTACTGGGAAGGAATGGAGAGAATGTAACAATGTAGTGATGTGTTCAACTGACCTGTCTCGTCATTAGGATTGCCAGCTGGTAGCTGGCACCAGGCGAGAGGCTTGCGGACAGGGACACGGGGGCGCCATCACGTCAACAGCCTGACACCATTTCTGGGACGAACCTGGAAGTAATGTCACACTAATCTAGGATTCAACAGAAACTGTGGTCATGCTGTCAAGACAACGGCAATTTTTGCATTTTTCTCCCCCTCCACCAGCCTCCTGAATGGTGGTGAGGGTCAAGGGCTGCCACCAGGAGGTCTCCCGCTACGGCAGCCCTAATCGTCACCCACTACATTTAGAGGCTAATCCTTTTTCATTCGCTTACATAGAGAATTTATGTTTGGAGGATTTGACAGGATTCTTGCCTAACCTTTCTACCTCAGTTCCTTCCTTTTCCACTTTCTTACACTTGAAAGATATGTGATGGGATTCACACCAAGCCTCTCTGCCTCAGCTCCCCCACCCCCATCCCGGTAATCTTCCCTATGAGAAAGAAGTGAGCTGTGGCTCACACAAGCTCACGTTGAAATAAATGTTGTTAGCCTTTAAAGGGCCCCTGGATTTTTGTGTGTGTCTTGTTTTGTCTTGTTGCTGCAAACAACTGGAACCAAAGCGGTATTTGGGGGTCCAGGTTAAGAGGGGAGGGATGCTTACGGGGCAGAGAAAGGGAGCTGTCCAATCCTCCTCTAGTCCTGACCAATGTTCCCTCTATGCTGTGAAGTCTTGCGAGCAAAAATCCTACTTCGTGAGCTACTGGCATTAAAGTTATGAGCGAGCGATCTGGCTACTGCATAAATTAGTTTGCTCTGGAGCCATCTTTCCTGAGCTAAGACAAAAATGTGTGAGCCGGAGGCTAAAAAACTGTGAGCTAGCTCACACTAACTCAGCTTAGAGGAAACACTGGTCCTGACTGTCTTTCTGTTGGCAGGGCTTTCTCCATCACTGCTGCTGTTGTCATCCCCGTTCTCCCCCCCCCACCCCCCACTCCAAGCAATCAGGATAGATTTGGAAACCTAAAGCTATTTGCCGAAAGCTGGGTCATAAATTATACTCCAGTTTTGTGCATCTCATTTCCTGTGTGTGTGTTCATGTGTCAAAGGAATAATTAATGATGCATGTTGCTGTTTACAGAAGTGGTGGATCTGCAAGCCGTTGACAAGCAACTCACGCATGGAAGGAATTTGCCATCCCATGAGTGTCTCCAATTGTGTTGTGCAAAACGGAGCTTGCTTTTGTGACAGCGGGCTGAGACTCGGCCACTTTTCTGCATTTTTTAAAAAATACGTGTATATAAATGGTTGGGTGCACGACGCCATTAATCCGTGTGTTGAAAGCCACTCTGGGTTCTTGTTGGGGAGCAGAGTGTGGTATAAAAGAAGTAAGTGAAATAAATATTATGTACTGAACATCTGCGACCCAATAGCTGAGGATCCCCTCTTCATGAGGAAAGCCTGAAACTCCTGAGCTGCAAATTGGCCATCCTTGTTCTATCTGCCAAATTTTCATTATGTTGTTGTTGTTGTTGTTGTTGTTGTTGTTGTTCAGTTGCACAGTCGAGTCCGACCCTTCGCGACCCCATGGACCAGATTACGCCAGGCCCTCCTGTCTTCCACTGTTCTCTGAAGTTTGCTCAATTTCATGTTCGTCACATCGATGACACTGTCTAACCATCTCGTCCTTTGCCGTCCCCTTCTTCTTTGACCTTCAGTCTTTCCCAGCATCAGGGTCTTCTCCAGTGAGGGCTCCCTTCTCATTTGGTGGCCAAAGTATTTGAGCGTCAGCTTCAGGATCTGGCCTTCCAGGGAACAGTCAGGGTTGATTTCTTTTAGGATTGACTGATTTGATCTCCTTGCAGTCCAAGGGACTCTCAAGAATCTTCTCCAGCACCATAGTTCAAAAGAATCTCTTCTTTGGCGTTCGGCCTTCCTTATAGTCCAACTCTCGCAGCCATACATTACTACGGGGAATACCATTGCTTTGACCATGCGGACTTTTGTTGGCAGGGTGATGTCTCTGCTTTTTATCATGCTGTTTAGGTTACATTATATGTAAGAGAAATACTATAAACAACAGTCAATCGTACCTTTAATGTTACCTCTCCATAGGATTTTGTATGTGGTGCCCCAGTTGTGCCTGAGGGGCATGCGCTCTGTCCCTATGAAGCCTTCTGCTCTGGATGGTATCAATTGTATTGGGAGTCTGACCATGGGTGAGAGGGTCCATCTGGCAACCTACACACTTACTGTCTTGGAGAACATAAAGGCCTTCATATCCAGAAGTGGACATTTCCTTGCCATCATAGCTGTAGTTCTCCCAAAGCGAGACAAGATTTGCCAAAGTCTTACACCAAGGACGCCATGTGTTGGGGGGTGGGGGTTGGAAGGTACCAGCTGGATACTAGGGAAAACTTTTTGACAGTCAGGGTTGTGCAGCTGTGGAATCAGCTGCCTCGGGAGGTGGCGAGTTCCCCTTACTGGCAGTCTTTAAGCAGTGGCTGGACAATGCGCTAGGGTGATCCTGTGTTTGGCAGAGGGTTGGACTAGATGGTCTGTATGGCCCCTTCCAACTCTGTGATTCTATGATAAAATGTGCAGGCCTGGTTTCAATTAAGGGCAAATAAGTGGGGTTATGGCCACTGGGAGGCTTAGCATGGAATTATGGCCACTGGGAGCCTTAGCATGGAATTATGATTAAAAAATAGCCCCCACCTAAAGCCATTGGTTTTTGTTTCTGCAAAGTTCCCTGCAAACTGAATTGCTTTAGTTAATAATAGAAACCAGAGGTTGGAGGCGGGAGGGCAGGGGGAGAGATGGGCCCGCACAGAGAAAGTGAACACTTAGACCTGACCTCATAGCCAACTGCTTCTCTTCTAGGAAACGTAAGGAGAATCCAACTCCTTCTCCCTTTGTGTTCCTGAGTGTGCAGAGTTGGTAAGTGACTTTGGCAGGCTTCCTGGGAAGAAGCCAGGACATTGCTCTGATATAAGACCCTGTTTTTCAGTAACATGTGGCTTGCAGAAGACATTGGAGCAGCCTCTCCTGATTGCTATAGAGTCCTGTACCTTGCCTTCTTACTCAGAGTGTCTGCCAGTGCCCCAGCCGGGCCTGCTGTTTCCTCTCAGCATTTGTTTACTTCAAGGACACACGTGCTACTTCTCCAGAATCCTGGAACAGTGCACAGTTGTGTGGTGTTCAGCACCAGGTGATCTTCAGAGGGTGGATTCTGAGTGAATAGTATAAAATTTGGTGTATTGGTAAAGTGCACGGACTCTAATCTGAGAGAACCGGGTTTAATTCCCCACTCCTCCACTTGCAGCTGCTGAATGACCTTGGGCAAGCCATAGTTCTGTCAGAGCTGTTCTTGAAAAAGAGCAGTTTCTGTCAGAGCTCTCTCAGCCCCACCTACTTCATGGGGTATCCGTTGTGGGGGGAGGAAGGGAAGGAGATTGTAAGCCACTCTGAGTGAAGAGCGCAGGATAAATCTAATCTCTTCATTGTTGGGGGCTTTTAAGTATCAATTGGATACCTACTTTTGGGGGGTATTATAGTTGTAGTTCTTGAGTTGGCGGCAGGTTGGTCTTAATAACCCTGGTAGTCCCTCCCAGCTCTGAGATTAAATAAAGAAATTAGGACAGTGGTTATTTATAAATCTCTATAATTTTATAATGCTGCCTTCGTGCCCATAATTTACAGTGGGAAATAATTGTGTTCATTGTGATACAACATAAAAGGTACAAGAAGAAGAAAATGAGCCAAAGTTGCACTTCTGGGTTGGCTTGTCTAATGGTTCCATGATGACCAATCGGAATGGCTGTTGCAGGAGGTAGTTCTGGGAAGGGCAGAGCAAAGCGGCAACTAGTCCCACATTGGTGGGGCCTTCCTGTCTGCCTCTGATGTCACCTGGTAGAGTGCCTGCTAGTGAAAGCAGTTCTGTGAAAGGATGAACCAAATTCAGCAGTGACCAGCAGCTGCCTTTATGGAGAGCCAGTTTGGTGTAGTGCTTAGGAGCGCGGACTCTAATCTGGGAGAGCCGGGTTTGATTCCCCACTCCTCCACATGCAGCGGCTGGTGTGAACTTGGCTCAGTCATGGCTCTCTCAGAGCTGTTCTCTCACGAGCAGTCCTCGAAAGAGCGGTCTCAGCCCCACCTACCTCACAAGCAATGCTCCCTCTAAGCTGTGAAGTCTTGTGAGCAAAAATTCTACTTTGTGAGCTACTGGCATTAAAGTTGTGAGCGAGCGATTTGGCTGCTGCATAAATTACTTTGCCCTGGAGCCACCCGTCCTGAGCTAAGACAAAAATGTATGAGCTAGAGGCTAAAAACCTGTTAGCTAGCTCCCACTCAACTTAGAGGGAGCACTGCTCACGGTGTCTGTTGTGGGGAGGGGAAGGAGATTGTAAGCCGCTCTCCTTTGGGTAGTGAAGGGTGGGGTATAAATCCAATCTCCTCCTCTTCTACGACTTGTAGGGAGCTGATCATTCCCTGCCATTAGAGAAATACGGCTTATCTATCTGAGCAAGATTTTAATCCAGTCGCAGTTTAAAGATTTCCAGGGGATAAACTTTTCAAGGAGTCAACGCTTCCTTGATATCTGACAAAGGGAGCTTTGACTCTTGAAATATTTACCCTGGAAATCTTGCTGGTTTTTAAGGTGCCACCGCTGGACTTGAGTCTGGTTCTTTTACTGCAGACCCACATGACTGCCCCCCTCTGGAACTGTTATATTATGTGTTCTTCTTGTTTGCGTGAAGACATTCGTTCCGGCACGAAGGCTTTCCTTTTGTAGGTCAAAAGGCCGATGTTCTGCAAAACAATTTAATAAAAATGTCATCCTGCATCAAAGTTTGACCTCAAAATTCAAGTCTGTGGTCAGAAATCTTGATCTAGACAATGTGAGTCTCTAGGTGGTTCCAGGTTATCTTTTCTCCTGGTATAATTCAAAAGCCCTGACTTGGATGACCCCAGGCTAGCCCGGTCTCAACGGCTAAGCAGCGTCTGTCCTGGTTAGTACTTGGATGGGAGGTCACTAAGGAAGTCCAGGGTTGCTGTGCAAAGTCAGGCAATGGCAAACTGCCTCTGTTTGTCCCTTGCCTTGAAGACTTTATGAGGTTGCCCCAAGTCTGCTGCGGCTTGACAGCAGTTTCCACCATTATTTAAATTTCAGTAGTCCAATGGGAGCTCGTTATAGTGTGACTGTACAGCGTGTGAATTGTGACCTCCGTTGAAATCTCACTTCCGCCCCACTTGTTCAGTGGCCTTCAGCAAGCTGCTCTTTCCTTGCTCCCCTTCCCCACCTTGGCAGAGTATTAATATACTTAACAAGGCAGCTGTTCAGATTGCAGAGGTCATGTATCTGAAGCACTTTTGAAGATACAAAATGTATTTGGGAAAACACAATTATGCCCAACTGCAGAATTGAGTCCAGCTCCAAACACTGGATGCCACAAATGCTTAGCTTCAAATAAAAGATCAAGCTGGAATGCAGGATTGGTTTCTATACTAGCTATTAGAATATTATGGTCTTCTGTGAAGATTGGGGGGGGGCTAGTGAAACACACTTGCTGTCCTTGTAACAAGCCCTTTTTTAAAAAAAAAGACAACAATCTGTATACAGTATACTGCAAACAATGGGGATATTTTTCTGGTTCTACAGGGTTGCTTTAACTTCATGACTCAGCTTTTCATTTGCTTGTTCTCCAGTCAGTGAAATCCATTGTAATGACTGCTGTCGTCTAGGTTTCTGTCTGGGTGTATAATGGCTTGCAGTTTAGAGCCAATTCACATCAGGGGCATTACTAATCAAGTAAGGTCTTGTGAAAGATGACCCATTTTTATCTGCCAAACGGATCCTGCCAGTGAGTCCCAACTGCCTTGAAATCTTTGTCTGTTCCTGTTCCTTTCTTTCAAGTATGTTGCAGTTTATATTAAAATATCCTCCAAAGGGGGTGGAGCTCAAAGCCGCCTCCCCTGTTGAAGTAACAAGGGCCAGTCTGATGGGTACACCTGTGGATGGCCAAGCAGTGGGCCATAATGGGAGGAGACAACCTTGGATTTCTCAGCTCCACAATTAACCTCTTTGAATGCAGCTTAGTGGGACTCTGGAGGGAAGGTGGCATGGTATAGCCTGATCTCATCAGCTCTTGGAAGCTAAGCAGGGTTGATATTTGGATGAGAGACCATCAAGGAAGGCTCTGTAGAGGAAGTCAATGGCAAATCTTCTCAAAAGCCCCTTTTTGGGGTTGCCATAAGTCAGTTTCAACTTGATGGAATTTATGTACATAGGAAAAATCTAGAGAGTGATGGAGAATAAAATCCAGACTAATGTGTTGGTGACAGACATCTCTGCATGCTGTACCCAGTGACTCCCATTCTCCTCCCCCTCCACCATCATGAGTAGCAAAAAACTAGAATGAGATATTTAAGATACCAGGGTTGGCAGAATTAATTATGTAAAAAGTAAGGGGAGTAGAAATGGTCTTAATTTACATCATTTATGACTAGGAATAAGGCCCATTGTGGAAATAAATACAACGAGCTCTAGAAAGAGGCTCTGAGAGAGTGCCAAGGCCTTGGACACTCAGTGTCAATTTGCTGTGGCGACCTCAGCAGGGTATAATGACAGAGTCCACCATTTTCTCCAGAGGAACTGATCTCTGCTACCTGAAGAACAGTTGTAATTTTGAGTGATCTCCAGCCCTCACCTGGAGATTGGCAACAATTGTTACTCAGAATGAAATGGCTGGTTTGGAGGGTGGAGTCTATGGCATTGTACCTGTCTCCTCAACCCCTCCTCAAACCCCACCCTCTCCAGGCTCCACCCCTCAAATCCCCAGGAATTTCCCAACCTGGAGTTGGCAACCCCATCTCCTTCCCAGCTAACCATCAACCTACCGTTATCTGCCCCTCTGACTGCAGCTGACTTCTGCCATCCCAGATCAATTGTAATTCTGAGTGATCTCCACCCCTCATTTGGAGATTGGCAACAGTGGTTCCCCAGGAGGAAATGGCTGGTTGGGAGGATGGAGTCTATGGCATTGTACCTCTCTGAGGTCCCACCCCTCCTCAAACCTCACCCTCTCCAGGTTCCATCCCTCAAATCGGGACAAAAAGAGGAGGGGAAACTGAATCTAGAAACCTTGAATCCAGAACCTGAAAAGGGTAATCAAATAGAAGAGTATATAAAAAGATACATGTATTTATTAACAAGAATTTAAAATAATATATCTAAGGGCCCAATCACACCTCATGTAAAAATACCAAATTCTAACACACAAGGGCTAATGGACTTGACCTGATGCGTTTCAGCCTGCATAGGCCTTCTTCAGAGGTCAAACACAGTGAAGAACATATTGGCTAATATGATAGTACAGTACAATCATACAGGTACAAAATATAAATATAAGAAGGACTAGAAAAAAATTGTTCCAAAATGAAACCACTAGGCACAGAATAAAAGTACAAATGAGGCCTCCAAAGGTGCAATCACATGCCAAGTGGTGTTTCACAGGTATTAATTTCTGGTCCAGAAAATGCCTTCCTATGATTGTTCAGCCAAAGTGTCCTCAATAGAATTGTCCTTAGGCCTCTCCCCTCCCCAAACCCTGGCTTCCATAGACTCTACCAAAAAATCTCCAGTAATCTCCCTACCTGGAGCTGGCAATCCTAGCAAGGACTGGCCCCAATGAGTTCCTCACAAAGGCCTGCAAAGGGTTTTCTTCCTTTGTCTGAACCAAGCTTGGTTGCCTACTGTGGCGAAATGGGCTCCAGTTTACAACTCAGCTGTTCACCTCCCACCCTCATCCCATGGGCGTATCTCACTCCTTAAGTTTGCTGCCACAACTCACTGAATTGTCACTGCCTTTTTAGAGACCCCTCTGGCCAAATCTCCCTATATGGAGATGGAATCCCCAGTCTTTGGGGGATCCCTGGAAAGCTGGCAACCCAAGGGTCTGGCTTTTCCTTGCTTCCCTGGGCTACCCCCTCCCTTTGGTATTGTGCAGAGCAGGGGAGACTATGTGGTCAGAGCACAACACAGATGATTAAAGAATTTAACTATTTACCAGGAAGATAATAAAAGAATTTAACTATTTACACAGTTATGGAGCACACACACACTAAATAAGGCACAACTGTAGGAGTAAGCACATACCATGAACCAACAGGGGTTAAACGCAATCCTCTTTCCCTGCATACAACACTCTCTAGCTCTGGAGGTTGTAGGCTCAAGATAGGATCTCTCCTTGGACTAGCTCTGCTTCAGCCTCTCTCTCTCTTGCCTAAGAAAGCAGGGAAACTTCATTCCCCAGTCCAGCTGACTGTGGAGTGGCTGAATTTCTGCTGCCTCCCAGGATTCCCCCACATCTCTGGCTTGTGGCCTAGCTGGAGTCTATATTGATCCTGCCCCGCCCCTTGGGATGGTCCCTCTTTCCCCACACCTTTTGGCTTTGCTGCAGCTGGGAACTGTAGGCCGGCAGATGAGGAAGCCCCATTCAACCCAGCGAGTGATACCCCTGCAGGCCCCTCTCTAGAACTTCAGCTCAATTAAGCCTTCTGGGGGAACATTTTAAACACAGAGATGGCAGCCATCTTACAAATGCAGGTAACTGCCATTTCGTTACACCTACCAACAACTACTGAGGGAAAAAGTCTCACACAGGATGCAATTATCTTTGTCAAGAGAGAAAGCCATCTGCCAGAAATTCTGAAGGGCATAGAGGCTGAAGGAGTGGGAGGGGAAGAGGAGCAAACCCAGCACCCGGCCAATGGCACGCAAGTACTCTTGAGTGGCAGCTGGGCAGGACTCAGGCAACACAGCCAGTGGCTAGGGGCACATTCTGAGTGACAGACCATTGAGCCAACTGATTTTGGCAGCGTGTGGAATGTTCAGGAGAGTCCATGACCAAAACAGAATTATATTATAGAGAGATGGGCACAGCATTGCATTTTTTCTCATGTGGGATTTTAAAAAAATAATAATAATAATCTGCAGCCCTGACTATATGTTTAAAATAGCTTGGTTTATTTTTTTTTTTTAAGTGTAACTATTTGAAAACTGCGTAGGGCTCGTTCCAGCGGGGTAGCTGTGTTATTTCGTAGCAGCAAAACAAAACAGGAGTCCAGTGGCACCTTCAAGATTAACAAAATCTATTCTGGCAGCAGCTTTTGTGGGTCAGTTCCCTTCATCTGAGGTAACGCACTCAATGCATCTGATGAAGTGAAGTCTGAACCGCTGAAAGAAATTGCTTTTAATTTATGTTTATTTTACAAAATTTCTTCCCTCCCAAGGAGCCACCAAGGCGGCTAACGAATTAAAACATACATAATAAAATCACATTTTAAAACCAACAAACAAAACCCCAACACATGATTAAAACAATTAAAACCAGAACAAAATAAATATAAGAACACATGAGCTACTGGACATCTGTTTATTTCACACAGAGCTAGTTATTTCCATTCCCAGTCATGGATCCTCAGTCTGCAGCAGGAGGAGTGGTGTATTTCTCCCTGCTGTGTGCATATAAGAGATCTTATTTATTGGAATTGACTTCCATCCTGCAACACCCTCAGCCAAACAGCTCTGAAGCAATAAATATCAATCGTTCTAAGCAATAGTTAGTAGCAAAATTTAAAATACCTATAACAATAAAGGCATAAAGAGTAACATTCAGAGCAACCGCTCTAGTGGATAAAATGGCTGAAAAGAAACTCCCAAATGATAAGTTAGGAGCCAGAGGGAGCTACAGAGCCTGGGAGCCATCCCCCCCCCATGCCCGGTCTTTCATGGCCTAAGGTGAAGGGACTCTGTCTGCAGAAGGCCTTAGTTCAGGAGTGTCAAACATATGGCCCACAGGCCAGAACTGGCCCATCCAGGGCTTTAATTCAGCCAGCGGGTCTCTTCTGTCCCCCCTCCCCTCCCCATCCCTGCCTCTTCCTGTACTCACCCTTCTGAGCTGCCTCTGAATATAGAGAGCAGAGGGTGAGGCTGCCAGACTTCCCTCGTCTTCATTGGCTTCTCCTGTGTCCACATGGGTCTGCTAGAGTTTTTACTTACTGAAGCTTGCTGGCTGAGGGGGAGGGGGCTTGCAAAAGTTGTGCTTCCTGGTAAAGACTTTTCTCTTGTGTTCATTGAGCTAAGGAGGTAGGTGGGTCTATCCTGGCACTTCCAGTTAAAAGGACCAGGCTGTGTGTCCTGAGTCCTGGCTCCACTGAGGCTGACTATTCCTCAGATGAGGAAGAGGCGTGGAGCAACCCAGCCTCCTCTGGAGTCAGCCCAGAAGAGGAACCTTTACTAGCACTTGAAGGAGAAGAGGCCCCAACATCTGCACAGGAGGGGCAGCAAAGCGAAGAGACTGAGGTGCAGTCGGAGGACGAGCCTGGCCCAGCACCCCCAGTTGGAGACACCCTGAGGCCAGAGTCCCCACCTAGCTCACCTGAATGTCCCAGACGCAGGGCACGCCAGCGTCTGGATGTGCAGGAGAGGAGGAGTGCCAGACTTCAGCTGTTGCAAAGGCAACGTGAGGGGCTGTGAGTCTTTGCAGGTTGCCTCCCAGGGAACGGAGGATCCAGTCATAAGCAACTACGTTCACCTGTCTTGGTGCGGATGCAACCGTGTGATCCCGGACCTTGTCCCAGCTGCCAGCCTCCTCTCTTTGCTCCTGAAAACTCTTGACTGATTTCCTAGCATTCTGACCCTTGGCTCTGTTTCTCGCTTGCTTTCGGACTGTGTGTCTAGCTTTCAGTGAAGCATATCCATGGCGGCCAGACCCAGCACACTGTGACTTATTATGAGAAAGACTTCAGCCTGAGACCTTGGAGAGCCACTGCTGGTCTGAGTAGACCAGGGAGGAGGGAAGTTTGCAATGCCCAGCCATTTCATGTTTTCCCCTGGGTCCTAGGCTCAGAGTATTGACCATGAGAGCAGGCTGGGGAAAGGGTTTGCTCCCGACTCCAGGCAGTATGGGGGCATCAGCCCAGTGCTGCACTGCATCTTTAATTGTGTTGTCTGCATCCTTTCATCTCCGCTACCTGGTATTACATTTTATGACAAACAAGGCCCGGCCCAACAAACTCCCATCGGTGTAAGATCCGGCCCTTATAACAAAAGAGTTCAACACCCCCGCCTTAATTGGTGGGAAGGGTGATAAGTACTGTGGGAGCCAAGATCTTCCATGAGCCTGCTGGAATATGCTTAGGCTCGGTTTGGTGTGACTGTACTGCTGCTGGATGGGGCGGTAAGGATCGTGCCAGGTGAAAATCTATGAATTCTCTGTGGAGTGGTTGTTGAACGTGTGTGCGAACCAGGCCCCAAAGTTAGTCATCGCTGGCGTTTTTGCCATGCCTCTTGCACATTCCTTCAGTGAGGCTCTTGTGAAAGGGGGCACCCTTGGTATGTTGGCAGACTCTTAATCAAAACAAAAACAAGAACACTGAGATCTTATTAATTCTGCCCGTTGGTATGTATAAAGCTGTTTCCTCATTCTCCAGAAGCTGCCTTATTTCCTTCAGGGCTGGGCAGTTGGTTTGTTGCCAGGAACCACGTCTGATAGAGATTCGAAATCAGATCAGGTGGCTTTGGCTAAGCGGCCTGATGTGCAGCCCAGTCCCGTGCGTATTTCCTTGGAAGTGGGCTGCACTGTATTCAGTGGGGTCACTCCCCGTATCCAAAGGGAAGCTATCTTACCTATGCATTGAGGCCTACAGAAATTAGGTTCACCTCTATTTTATTCACTATCATTCATGTCCTAACCCATGCCAAAGAAATAAATTAAGACCTTGAAACAGAACCTGGGGAAGTAACTGTAGTACTCGTAAGAAGAGTACTGGATCAGACTTATGGGCCATCTGTGTCCAGCATACCATTTCACACACCGGCCGCCCTGGAGGGTTAAACAAAAAGAGCATAGAGGCCAAGGCTTTTCTCTGATGCTGCCTCCCACCACTGGCATTCAAGGGTTCATTGCCTCCGTTGAGTAAAGATGTATTGCAAAATACTGCAGAATTATGTTGGTTACTGAACATACCAGAGAATTTCGGAAGAAAATCAGTTTGTGTTTTATCGATTACGGCAAAGCTTTTGACTGCGTGGGTCACGAAATGCTATGGATGGTTTAAAAAGAAATTAGTCCGTCATAACACCTGGTTGTTTTGATGCGGAACCTGTACTCTGGACAAGAGGCTACTGTTAGGACAGAATGGAAGAACAGAATGGTTTCCAGTAGGCAAAGGTGTCAGATAAGGCTGTATATTTCCTTATCTGTTCAATCTCTACGCAGAACGTATAACGAACACTGCATTGACTTAGGTCAGGGGTGGCCGGACTTGCTTAAGGTTAAGAGCCACATAGAATAAACGTCAGATGTTTGAGAGCCACAAGATGTGAACAAATATAGCCCGGGCGTTTTTATTGGATAAGATGCAAATTTGCTTTTTATTAACTTTAAATGAGAATGTCAAAAATAAAAACAAAAGGGGTAAAAACAGATATTGATAATGATATTTAACTTTAAATGGGGGAGGGGGAGAGAAAGAAAGAGAGAGAAAGAAAGAAGCTAGATGGTGGGAGGGGGGATGGAGGGAGAGGTGGAAAGAAGGCCAGGTAGATTGGCTTGGAGAAGGGATTTAAAGAGACAAATGCCTTCTCCAAGCCAGCTGGGTGGGAGGGGGTCTTTAAGAATGCATTGAAAGTTAAAGTTGCTTTCTTTCTTTGCTACCCCCCCAATCTCAAGCCTACCCAAGGAGGAGAACACTGGCTGGGGAAGGGAAGACCGATCAGGGAGGCATGCCTCCCTTTCGCTTCCACAGCCGCCCTGCCAGGAGCCACATAATATGTGTGAAAGAGCCACATGTGGCTCCCGAGCTACAGTTTGGTCACCCCTGATTTAGGTGAAGGTGGAGTGAAAATCAGTTTGAGATATGCAGACAGCTATGATGGTTAAAGAAGAAAGTGTGGAAGCAGGATTAAAGTACAACATCAAGTATACAAAAGTAAATGACTGTGGAGGTTGACAGTGAAGTCATCAACCAAAGTGGACACTGCAACCAAGAAATCAGAAGAATATTGGGACGATGGAAACCATGAATCAAACCCCCCTCTTTGCCATGCAAGTGGCCTTCCTTGGGCCAGTCGGTGGGTTGGATCCAGCACAAATATTTCCACTTGCACTAGAGTTCTTGCTCAAGTGGCAACCAAAGAAAAAGACTGTTGTAGCTGTTGGTGCTAAACAAACTCCAACTTATCGTATCCTCAGCTTGTGTTCCTGCTTTCACGATCTCATGCAACGACTTTCTGAGCATTGGTGTTGGAAGCCTTCGATGTTGGATAGAATTTTAAATGGGAGGCATCTTTTAAGGGGTGGGGGAGAGACTTGGAGCTTGCTATCCTGGTATTAACTGGAAATCTTTTCAACACAATGATAATAAGCTGCCAAAGGAGCTGCGGTGGCTCAAGTGGTTAAGACGCTGAACTGCAGGCTGTGGAAGGTCAGTAGTTCAGCAGTTCGAGACCCAAGTGCCGCATGACGGAGTGAGCTCCCATCTCTAGTTCCAGCTCCTGCCAACTAGCAGTTCGAAAGCAAGAAATTGCAAGTAGATAAATAGGTACCACTTCAGTGGGAAGGTAACAGCGTTCCATGCGCCTTGGTGTTTAGTCATGTCGGCCACATGACCACGGAAACGTCTTCGGACAGCGCCGGCTCTTCGGCTTTGAAATGGAGATGAGCACCCCAACCCTAGAGTCGGATTCGATTGGCTTTTGAGCAAGGGAACCTTTACCTTTACTTTAGTAAGCTGTCATGAGCCGCAACGAAAGGTGGGGTATAAGTGCTTAAGCAAATATATAAGATCTTGAGCAAGCAGAACTGCCCTAAGTCCATTTGTTTCCGCTGGCATGTTGCTGGATCCAAGCCAGTATCTCTCAGCCTTGACTACCTCGCAGGGCAGCTGTGAGGATAAAGTGGAGAGGGGGAGAGAGAGCTCTGGGCACAGCCTGAGCTTCTTGGAGGAAGAGCAGGGTAGAAAGGTACTAAACAATAAATTATCCCTAGATGGGAGGAAGTAAAGAGTCGCCTGTCTGGACATTCACCGGCGGAGCTTCCGCCTCCTCCCTGCTATTTCCAGCCCCCAGATCTGTTTCCACCAGAGGGGACTTTTCTCCAGATTGACCGTGGCCTGCATCCACTGTATTTGGGAGTTTCCATATGATGCTGTTCTCTTTCTCTTGTGACTCAGAGAGGAGATGGTGCTACAACCGCAGGCGGGGATCCGTGTGAAACCTCTGCTGGCAGCCAAGCTGGGGGAGAAAAGCTCAGTGCCCCTGTGGGACTCGCCTGCACGCAGGAACACATTGAGACCACCCTGCAGCTCTGTTACGACCCGCGTTTCTTCCGAGCGACCTTTTTAATATGGGGAAACGAGACCGAAGCTTGGTGGAACCCCAGAGATCGAACCCCGCCACGTGACTCGCTTCTTCCTCCAAAGCGCCTCCCTTAAATAATCCTTTGCTGTGGGTTGCTCAATAAATCGCCTCTGTCCTCCCACACCAGCCTGGCGAGCCCGTTCATTCTACGTGTCATCTTCCTCCAGCCTCAATACCCTGCCTGTTCTCACCCGCGTCGTGTCAGCTCTTACGCATCCTTTCTGTTTAGTCTACGGCCCACCGGGGGGGAAACCTTAGTGGGAGAGGCGCGATAAAGAAGGCTCTGTGATTGGGCTAAGTGGCATTCTGGCCCGATTGTCTTCCCGGATGAAGCTGCCTTGCAAGTCTAAAGGGGGCTTCTGACCAGAAAAGGGGGCTGGGAGAAGCAGCGGAGACGTCCCTTTCCCCCCGGGGCTTCCGCCCAAGAAGAACTTTTTTAGAAAAAACGGTGTCAAGGAAACAGGAAAGTCTTTTAAGTCGGAGAGAACAGTTTCGCTGAAGATTAAAATGTTGGCATCTCCATCTGTCCTTGCTGTCTTCATTCCCTTTGAGTGTGTTATAGCCAGTTTGGTGTAGTGGTTAAGTGCGCTGACTCTAATCTGGGAGAACCGGGTTTGATTCCCCACTCCTCCACTTGCAGCTGCTGGATGTCCTTGGGCAAGCCATAGTTCTGTCAGAGCTGTTCTTGAAAAAGAGCAGTTTCTGTCAGAGCTCTCTCAGCCCCACCTGCCTCACAAGGTGTCTGTTGTATGGAGGGGAAGAGAAGGGAGTTTGTAAGCCGCTCTGAGACGCCTTTGGGTAGTGAAGGGCGGGGTATAAATCCAATCTCTTCTCTTCTTCTACCTCACAGGGTGTCTGTTATGGGGAGGGGAAGGGAAAGGGGTTTGTAAGCTGCTCTGAGACTCCTTTGGGTAGTGAAGGGCGGGGGGTAAATCCAATCTCTTCTCTTCTTCTACCTCACAGGGTGTCTGTTCTGGGGAGGGGAAGGGAAAGGGGTTTGTAAGCCACTCTGAGACTCCTTTTGGTAGTGAAGGGCGGGGGATAAATCCAATCTCTTCTACCTCACAGGGTGTCTGTTCTGGGGAGGGGAAGGGAAAGGGGTTTGTAAGCCACTCTGAGACTCCTTTTGGTAGTGAAGGGCGGGGGATAAATCCAATCTCTTCTTCTACCTCACAGGGTGTCTGTTGTGGGGAGGGGAAGGGAAAGGGGTTTGTAAGCTGCTCTGAGACTCCTTTGGGTAGTGAAGGGCGGGGGATAAATCCAATCTCTTCTCTTCTTCTACCTCACAGGGTGTCTGTTGTGGGGAGGGGAAGGGAAGGGAAGGGAGTTTGTAAGCCGCTCTGAGACTCCTTTGGGTAGTGAAGGGCGGGGGATAAATCCAATCTCTTCTCTTCTTCTACCTCACAGGGTGTCTGTTGTGGGGAGGGGAAGGGAAAGGGGTTTGTAAGCCACTCTGAGACTCCTTTTGGTAGTGAAGGGTGGGGGATAAATCCAATCTCTTCTTCTACCTCACAGGGTGTCTGTTGTGGGGAGGGGAAGGGAAAGGGGTTTGTAAGCCACTCTGAGACTCCTTTTGGTAGTGAAGGGCGGGGGATAAATCCAATCTCTTCTTCTACCTCACAGGGTGTCTGTTGTGGGGAGGGGAAGGGAAGGGAGTTTGTAAGCCGCTCTGAGACTCCTTTGGGTAGTGAAGGGCGGGGGATAAATCCAATCTCTTCTTCTTCTACCTCACAGGGTGTCTGTTGTGCGGAGGGGAAGGGAAGGGAGTTTGTAAGCGGCTCTGAGACTCCTTTGGGTAGTGAAGGGCGGGGGATAAATCCAATCTCTTCTTCTTCTACCTCACAGGGTGTCTGTTGTGGGGAGGGGAAGGGAAGGGAGTTTGTAAGCTACACTTAGACGCCTTTGGGTAGTGAAGGGTGGGATATACATCCAACCTCTTCTCTTCTTCTATCTCACAGGGTGTCTGTTGTGGGGAGGGGAAGGGAAAGGAGTTTGTAAGCCGCTCTGAGACACCTTTGGGTAGTGAAGGGTGGGAGATAAATCCAGTCTCCTCTTCTTCTATATCTTGGTTTTGATCTGGAAAGACTTATTCCGCTCTGAACAGGGACACATGAAAGTTCCCCCAGCAGTTTATCTCTCCAGCAAGTAACGCCGCATATCTCAGAGGAAGTGAGCAGAAATACCAGAGTAATTCTTAAGTCTTTTTTAAGGCGCTGTTGGATTCCTATTTTATTTTGCTAGCCGGCTTAACACAGTTCCAGTCTGGGATTTTCTACACGTTTGTCAGGATGTATTTATCTGCATAATTGTTACTGTTCCTTCAAATGCTTACTGGCTTGCTGTTGAAGGTGGTGACCAGCTTGCTGCTTTGTGTTCTTATGTATTCTTCCCCAGTATGTGCTGTTGGCTTACTGTACAAAATGTGTGAAATATGTAGGGAATTTCACATTACCAAGATTCTGCTGGATTGAAGCTGTTTCTGATTCGTCTTGAAGTAAACCGGTACAGGGCTGCCATTTCACACATGGCTTTCCCTGACCGGAAAAGAGCCGAATCAGAAGCGGTTTGGCAATTCAGACTGCACCGCTTTGTTTTCCCGCCATTTCCCGCCGTGCCTTTTTAAAAAAATGTTAGCTTTAGAGCACTATAGCGCTATAAAACAATGCTCCAGGCATTCCAATGGGGTTGCTATAGTGCTATTGCGCTATAGTGTTATAGCGCTCTAAAGTGAACATTTTTTAAAAAAAAGCTGGAGATCGCCCATGCGGGCGAAAAAAGGCGGGGAAAAGCGTATCGGATTCGGAAGAAGGAACTGACGACTACGTGGAAGCGATTGACGGGTAAAACGCTTCAGCCCTGTTTCCTGAACGGGACAGAAGCAATTCTGTGTGAAATCACAAATATATTCCAGTAGGAAACCGGTTCTAAAATGGTTCTGTCTGAAATGCCAGACCAGAAACCGTTTGGGAACCATTCCTCTTCCGGATTATATCATCTGTCTGAAATTCCCCTGTGTGTTGTGGAACCACAATCACTTTAGAGACCTGTTGTCATATTTGGAATACTTTTCCTACCTGTTAAGTATGAGACATCAGTCAGCTCTTAACAAGTGATTCAGCTTTATTCAAACAGGACAGTAAACCAACACAAAAACAGGCGAGCAACAGGCTCTCTTTTAAACATTCCGGGCAAGCGAAACCACGCCCCTAAATGAGTTAACAACCAATAGAACTGCTAGGATAACAACCAATAGTTTCAGTTCCCTCCAGAACCTTTCAATAATCTCTGATTGGTCTACTGCGTAGAGTAACCAATCAGAACGTGTTCACTAGGATACCAGCATGATGTTGAAGCTCAGGCATGTTTTAAACACAAAACATAACATACCCTGATGTGGATGGCCCAGGCTAACCGTGTCTTGTCAGCTCTGAGAAGCTAAGCAGGGTCGGCCCTGGATAGTACTTGGATGGGAGACCACGAAGGGAAGTCCAAGGGTCACTACACAGAGCCAGGCCAATGGCAAAGCCACCTCTGTCCATCTCTCGCCTTGAAAACCGTTACGGGGTCACCGTAAGTCAGTTGCGACTTGCCTGGAAAAAGCAAACCAACCCATATCTGCAAGTGTGCAGCTTGCCCTCCCAAAATGAAAATCGAAGAGATGCTTATGTCCTCGGTGCCTAAATTGTTTTGTGAGTGAGGATCAGATTCTGCCTTGTCATTGTCGGGCAAGTGGAACAGATGAAACCTGTCAAAACTGACAGCACTAATTATCTGTGGAGGGCTGTTCCCTGTCATCCCAGTCCTTCTACCGGAAGCACCAGGAACATGGCAACAGAAACAGCCTGAGCAGGGGACACAGTCATCCATTTGACACGGAAGTTCTGCCTGTTCCCAAAAGTAGTTTTTGGATACGCACAGTGAAACTCCCTGACATTCAGTCCATTGTGAAAACAGTGAGAAGATCTAGCCCCAGCCGTGCATAGCTGAAGCATGAAGTCATGTTAATGCCTTGCAGGGCCTCATTGGTTGCAAACTTCCTTCTTCGCAACAGGGCAGCCCATTGAGTGCAAAGCAGCATAATGACAACTTGTCTGCCTCGAAGAGGATGCGGAAATATTTCTCTTGGCTGTGAAAAGACAAAAGATAAGATTCAAGAACCTCACTTGCGCAAGTTTGTGGTTCTATATGAGAGAGTCATGAAATATGGCATGCCGTATTCTCAAAGGAGAAGCATATAGGAAGGGGCAGTTCATAGTCTATATGTGAAGGAAGCACGTTTATTCTTACACCTGACAACAGGTACTTTTTAGAGCAGGGGTGTCAAATAGAAGGCCCAGGGGGCCAGAACGCCTGTCCAGGGCTCTTACTCGGCCCGCAAGCAACTGGTATGTATGGAAAGATAAAGTACTCCTTCTGTTATGGGATCCCCTTGGGAAAAACTTAGTCTTGTATATCATTAAATACATTTATCGGGGCTTCTGTGGGCTCCCCAGGAAATCAATTGCTTTCACTGCTAGGAATCAATTGCTTTTGTTTGTATTTTGAGTTAAAAATATCATTATTTGGGGTTGCCTGTGTCCTTTTTTTTTTTTTTTTTAAAGCGCCCCCAAAAGAGGCATTTTTATTATTTTTCCACCAATGACATGACTACCACATTACACAACATAATAGACGACACACCAAATACATAACAATACACACTACACAACAAAAGACAACCACAACATTAAACATTCACGGGGGGGTACAATTCTCATCACATCGCATCCGATTTTACCCCTCCCACCTTACCGATCTAAGTATTATACCATTGCTTCTGTATCCACTAATTCTAACTTTCTAACTTATTCAATTCTAGTTTAACATAAAGTTAATAATATCCATTCCTCCTTATTGCTCTCCATCCTTCTCTCTCCGATCGTACCAGTCATAAAAGCGTTGCCAAATGTTTGTAAAGGCTGATTCATCGTATCCTTTCAACATCAAAGTCAGTTTGTCCATTTCTGCTGCTTCCATTATCTTCTCAATCAACTCCTGTTCAGTTGGTACCACCATAGTTCGCCAGTACTGCCTGTGTCCTTTATAAAGTTTATATCTCAGGTAGCTGGCATTACCTTTTACGGCACATATGGCCCAGCCAAACAAAGTGACATTTATGTCAGATCCAGCCTTCGTAACAGATGCGTTCGACACCTCTGTTTTAGAGTGTATAAGAATACGTACCTGCCCTTCAAAAGCACCCAGCTACTGTGCTACAGCTGCCCTGAGCATGCCTCCTCAAAAGTCAGTTGATTTTGCTATATTTCTACATTAGAAGTGACCGAGAGAGTCCAGTTTTATCCACAACAGAATTACCCACTCTCCAGTAGGAGCCTACTGGAAATGGGTAGCGTTAGAGCAACATACTTTATTTAAAACATGTATAGACCTCCTTTCCTGTACAAAAAAACCAGGGATGCATCTAAACAGGAATTTAAAGTTCCTCTGTAGATGGTGATTGTCCCCCAGAGTGTCTTAATCCCAGTGCCAAAGCCAGGTCTGAAATTCTGAATCTATATTGAAATGGATCAAAGGCATGTGTGTCATTGAGGAACAGCCAAAGTTACTCTGCCACAACCTACTTGATCACTTCCCCCCCCAAAAAAGGCATCAAGGACATAAGAAGAGCCCTGCTGGATCAGGCCAGTGGTCTATCTAGTCCAGCAGCCTATCTCATACAGTGGCCAACCAGTTCTTCTGGAGAGCCAGCAACAAGGCATAGAGGCCTAAATCTTCTCCTGATGTTGCCTCCTGGCACTGTGATTCAGAGGCTGACTGCCTCTGAATGTGGAGGTTCCTCTCAGCCACCGTGGCTAGTAGCCACTGATAGACCTGTCCTCCATGAATCTGTCTAATCCCCTTTTAAAGCCATCTTAGCCTGTGCCCGTCGCTACATCCTCTCGCAGCAAATCCCACTTTCTAATCACTTATTGTGCAAAGAAGTGTTTCCTTTTGTCTGTCCTCAATCTACTGCCCATCGTCTTCACTGGATGCCCTCGAGTTCTAGTATTCTGAGATAGCAAGAAGATGTTCTCTTTGTCCGTTCTGTCCACCCTGTGCTCCCAACCCCCTTATCATCGTGGCTGCCGACTTCAGTGCTTTTTCCAGCTCCTCAAAGTCCTTTTTGAGATATGTTGACCAGAACTGCACACAGGATTTCAGATGAGGCCGCACCACAGAGGCATTATAATAATGGTCATTTTATGTTCAGTCCCTTTACTAATAATCCCCAGCATAGAGTTTGCCTTTTTCATTGCTGCAGCACCCTGGGTAGAGACTTTCATTGAGCTATCTACTCTGCCCCCAAGATCTTCTTCCCTCCTAGTCTCAGCAAGTTCTGACCCCACTAGCATATACTTGCCAGTTGTGGGGTTTTTTGTTCCAGTGTGAAGACAGACTTAAATTGGTCATGTCCACTTCATCTAAAGAGGGTCGTCCCCCCCACACTTTTTGCAGTAATGACTTAATTGTGGTGTTCTTTAAAATCTGGGGATGTTCCCCCTTACCAGAGAAGAACTGACAGTCATAGCTGATGGAGCTCTTATTTTCTCCTGGAATGACTTCCCCAGCGAAGAAGGTCAAGAATCTAATATTATAGGCAGGGGTCATTTGGAGCAGGAGCATGCGGGAGCGGAGCTCCAGCAGTTAAAAGCACAGGTAGCAGCAAGCCCCGCCCCCAGCTCCCAGCAGGAGCGCAAAGCAGCATGTGTAGCATTCCTCCTGGGCCCAGATAGGCTACTCTGAGACTGGAATGACAGTCCCCAGAGTGGAAAGACAGTCCCTAGGGGTGGAGCCTGAGTGGTGGGTATTGCCTTTTGACACACTTCCGGTGAGTTCAGGGGGTGTAGCATATGCAAATAAGTTATGCTAATGAGTTATGCTAATGAACTCCTGCACCTCTTTTTTTACAAAATGACCCCTGATTATAGGGATGGCTTTAACCTCTCCAGAGTGCTGCTGAGATCAATCGAGATCAATCTAAAACTGTCTGCTAACCAGACAGCGCGTCCAAAACCTGTTCTTCGTGATCTGCATTCACACAGGGCTTAATTAATTTATGGAATTCTATTTGGACGGCCATTGGCTTTAGATAGCTTTGAAGGGGATCAAATGCATTCATGGAGGATAGCCAACAGCGGTTAGTACACCCATGCTGTATAAATGGAGTCTCCAGGTTCAGAGGAAATATACCAGATTTCATGTTCTGGGAGTAACTAAAAGAGAAGGGGTGTTGTCTTTGTGTTGGGATTGCGGGCTTCTCGAAGATATTTAGCCAGCCACTGTTAGAAACAGGCTGCTGAGCTAATGCTGAACTAGGAAGGCCCTTCTGGGGGGGGGGGGGAGCTAATCCAGAAAATTCTGTACAAGCTGCTTGGAAGTCCCATGCGAGGCCAACAGATGTCAAGTGGTGGTGAAAAGTGCCATCAACTCACAGCTGGTGTATGCTGACCCCACCCACAGGGCTTTCAAGGCAAGAAATGAGCAGAGGTGGCTCTCCACTGCTTGCCTTTGCATAGCAACTTTGGACTTCCTGGTGGCTTCCTGTCCAAATACTAACCATGGCCAACTGTACTTAGCTTTCAAGATCGGATAAAATTGGGCTAGCCTGGGCCACCCAGGTCAGGGCATGTCGACCAAGAACACTATATTATATATATAATATATATATTATAATATATATTATATTATATTAGCAATAAGGCCCATTGTAGACACAATACAATGAGCTCTAAAAGGAAGGAAGGAAGGAGAGAGAGAGAAAAAGAAAGAGGGAGGGGAAGAGGATGAAAGGGGGGGAAAGAATTCAAAGACATGAGGTGTAAGGAAGGGAGAAAGAGGGGGAGGAAAAGAATGCAAAGAGAGAGTGAGGAAGGAAGGAAAGAAGAGAAAAGGGAGGGAGGGATAGAAAGCAAAGGGAGGAAGGGAAAGAGTTAGAGAAAGAAGAGCAAGAGCTGCGGGGAAGAGACAGAGGGAGGGAGGGCAAGGTGGTGTGGGGCCTCAGAAAGCAGGGGGAGATACCATGAGCCCTCCGGATCGTTGGGCCTGGACGTCAGTTGAGAGGACACCGAGGGTAAGAGAATGGGTGGCACTTTCCTCCTCTCACAGCTCGGCTGGCTCCTGCGGTGGCCACAGATGAGAGTTGTAGCACCACCATGGTCACCCTCAGTGTCGCAAGCATCCTGGCCATGGGGCATCCATCGTCTTTGGTGGCTGTGTGTGAACTGAGTACAACAGGCCAGCTGCCAGCTGTGTGGGCGGGACTGAGGCCACGGGGCCATCCAGCAATTGGCAGAGGTTTGGAGTGGCAGGTCATGCGGCCAACTGATTTTGCCACGCATAGAACCTTGCCAGACCACTACTCTTTTATATAATAGGGAAGGATATATAAAAAAGAGTCCCATCCCCAAGACAAGGGTATATCGAACAAGAGACTACAGGAACTCATAGAGATCGTCGTGTCCATGAGGCATCTCCCAAAGGGAAACCGTAGTGGTGGTCTGAGATAGGAACAGTTTGGCATAGGGTGAGCTGTACAAATGTTTTTCTCTGAAGCCTAATTTTTAAAGGAGAATTGCAGATGCTCAGTCAGCTTCCCTTATCTGTGCCTTGTTGTGAGGAGCCCAGCAAGAGCCGAGAGAGTCAAAGGGAGACATTTCCGGCTGGGCTTGGCTGGAGGCCAAGAGAGGAGAGGAGAGGGAGCGCTGGACCCAAGATGTCATCCACTTCCCGGAACAGGGGCTGATTCAGCCAAGGCATTCCGAATCTGTGCTGTTCTGTTTTGTTACCAAACAAGAGCAGGTTCTTAGGAAGTTCTCCCTCCCCGCAGATTTACAATACAAGGACATAGGTGGGGGGTGGGGGTGGCCAAGTCGAGATTTCCACAGAGATTTTAGAGTTGATAGAAAGCAGGCTGTAACTCGGGGAATTTGGGGTCCTCTCTGAAGGTAAACCGGAAAGTGTTTATGGAAAGTGGAATGCGTAGGAGGGAGGCCAAAGAGGGACAAAAGCATTCTGAGGAAAGTACCAGAGACGATCTCAAGGGCGATGTAACATTTGTGTTGCTGTCAGCAGTGAGCTTGTTGGCCTTTCTAAGTACACGGGTTCCACCATTTCAAGGGTTATCTGAAAGATCTAGGGTCATCGGTACTGCAAGAGAGCTCTTGGTTCTCACCAAAGTGGAAATGTGGGTTGGAGTAAGTGGAACCTGCCCTGCAACGGTTTGCCCAGGCTAGCCAGATCTCAGAAGCTAAGCAGGGTTGGCCCTAGCTAGTATTTGGAAGGGTGACCTCCAAGGAATACCAGAGTTGTGACACCGAGGCAGGCAATGGCAAAGCACCTCTGAATGTGTCTGTTGCCTTGAAGACCGTACGGGGTCGCCATGAATAACCTGTGTCTTGATGACACTTTCCACCACCAAGTGGAACCTGCAAGGTTAAGAAATGATCCTTAATCAAACCTCTGTGTTTTCTGCTGTGGGAAGTTTTGATGGGACATTTTTATTCGAGGCTTGGCGCCAAAGTATTCAATTAAACATCCATGACATGAGCATTGCTTCCCACCTTAGGAAGGGAAGAAATAATAAAACTCTATATTTTTAGAGCCTGGCCAATTCTGGGAATGAGGTCTCAGCTACAAGGCTGGGGGGGCGGGGGGGGCGATTTTTTAGAAGATGACAAGCCTGCGATGCTACATCCATCATATTATTTGTTTAGAAAATATATATGCCCCCTCTCCAGGGGCCTGCTCCAGGTGGCTTATGATTAACAAAACAGCAGAGACACAAGCATTAAAAACAAAGCCATTAAAACACAAGCATTAAAAAATCAGGTCAATGCCATTAAAACAAATCAGGGTTTGTAGCATAGGAGGGGCACAAAGGGATTTGACTGCATTTTTGAGACCCACAAAATCATGAGGAGAAGAAGCAGAGGAGGAGAAGGAATTGGTGTTTATATCCCACTTTTCTTTACCCAAAGGAGTCTCTAAGCGGTTTACAATCGCCTTCCCTTCCTCTCCCCATGACAGACACCCTGTGAAGGAGGTGGAGCTGAGAGAACTGTGACTGATCCACCCAGCAGGCTTCATGTGGGGAAGTGCGAAATCGAACCCGATTCTCCTGATTAGAGTCCACTGCTCCTAACCACTACACCACCCTGATCGGAGTTTGTGCTGCTAGTAGGTTTGCCAACTCTGGTCTGGGAAATTCCTGGAGATCTGGGAGTGGTGGGGTTTGGGGAAAGAGAGGGACTGCAGTGGGGGTATAATGCCGTAGAGTTCACCCTCCAAAGCAACCTCCATTTTCTCACCTGGAGATTGGCCAATCTAGCCTCAACTGTGCAGCATCATGTGGGGTTGGGGTTGACAACTGTGCGATGCCTGCTTAGTAGTGTAAGGCTGACAGGTGAAGAGCTGACTACGACAAATTAGAGTCAGCAGATAGCTTATGTGGGGGGGAACACAGGGCCCTGGCCACTACCAGAGGAAACTGGCCCTGGGAATGGTCTCCTGAGGAAGAAGAAGAAGAAGAAGAAGAAGAAGAGATTGGATTTATACCCCGCCCTTCACTACCCAAAGGAGTCTCAGAGCGGCTTATAAACTCCATTCCCTTCCCCTTCCCACAACAGACACCCTGTGAGGTAGGTGGGGCTGAGAGAGCTCTGACAGAAACTGCTCTTTTTTTCAAGAACAGCTCTGCCAGAACTATGGCTTGCCCAAGGTCATCCAGCAGCTGTGAGTGGAGGAGTGGGGAATCAGTTCTCCCAGATTAGACTCCGCGCACTTAACCACTACACCAAACTGAAGAGCCTGGCAGGCCGGCCACTGGGTTCCTTCCGGGGATCTGGGTAATCTTGGCTGTTCCAGGGCCCTTTGGGATGGGGCAGAGATGGATTATGCTTTCTTTAGGGTAATTGATCTGCTGTGGTGGTTTAGTTGTGGGGTTTTCTTTGTGGCCTATAGTTTTGCCACTTTGTTTTTAAAACTGTTTCCCCTGGTGTGGTTCCTGTTAGCTTCTTGATGTTCCCCTTTGTGGAAAAGTGGGGTGCAAATACTTTAAATGACAAAGGGAGAGGCAATACTTGGAGAAATACTTGTGGCAATACCTGTGAGGAAATACCTGGGTTGCTTCTTTAACTGAAGCGAAGCCTAACACCAGCTTCATGGATGGTCATCTTTCAAAATTTATTATTTTTTTCCACTTTATATGTACCCTGCCTTTCTCCCCAGTGGGGACCCAGAGTGGTTTGCCTAATTCTCCTCTCCTCAGCGTTATCCTCACAAGGACCTTATGAGGCAGGTTAGGCCAAGTGGGGGTGTGACTGGCCCAAGGCCACCCAGTCCGCTTCCACGACAGAGGGAGCATTCGGACATAGGGCCTTTCTACATTCGCCCACCGCCCCAGATTTTCTCATTGCTCAAATTGAGACAATTTAAGTCCAGGGCAAAACAGCCTCCAAATAACCTGGGGGGGCAACAGCAGGCTGAAACCGGGCTGACTGCTGAAGGGAGGGAATGTCATGCAAAATGGCGGGGGGGAACTGGAATAAAAAGAAGATTGAATCCAATTTTAGTGCAGGATTGCTTGTAAGACACTGCAGTGGACACGGATTAAAAGGAGCAGGGCCGGATCGCCCATTGGGCAAACTAGGCGCTCGCCTAGGGCGCCCCAGCCTCAGGGGCGCCAAATGGTGCCCCACTCTCCCCTCCCCAAAGTACCCCCCCTGCCCTAACCAGGCGCCCGCCGCCGCTGCTAGACCCCCGCCCCCTTCCCGGCTTTCCTGGGGGCCCTGCAGCCGCGGAGCCCCCGGGACAGCCGGCTCTGGGAGGGAGGGGGCAGCGGCTAGACCCCTCCTGCCCCTTCCCGGCTTTCCTAGGGGTCCCGCAGCCGTGGAGCTTCCAGGAAAGCCAGCCCTGGGAGAGAGGGGGTGGCAGCTAGACCCCCCGCCCCCTTCCCGGCTTTCCTGGGGGTCCCGCGGCCACGGAGCCCCCAGGATAGCCGGCTCTGGGAGGGAGGGGGCGACGGCTAGACCCCCCGTCCCCTTCCTGGCTTTCCTGGGGGTCCCGCAGCCACTTGGGTCTCCAGGCCCAACTGGGAGGTTGGTATCTGCGCCCGCTCAGGGCGCAGAAATTCCTGGAGCTGGCCCTGATTGCATACAAGGGCACCCAATGGCTTGTAGAACCTTTCGTCCTTTTGCCATTGGGTCGCCGCAGTTTTTCCTCCAACCCAGGATGAAGGAGCAGAGCTTCCTGGCAATTGCCCAGGGGTGGCTTTGGCTGCAACCCTAAGAATACTTCCCTGGGACTAAGCTCCCCATCCCCATGAAACGGGACTTGCTTCCAGTAGACCTGCTTCAGATTGCTCCCTTTGAGACCCAGCTCTTATCTTTCTCAGTATTGGGTTTAGCAAGGCACCGCTTCTTCAGAATTGCTGAATGCAACATTTGGAAATTCCACAATTGGCATTGTAACACATCTGGAGGAGTGAGTCGCCCCTCTCTGATAAGATTAGCTTTTTACTCATTCTGACTTGCTGGGAAGCCTTCAGTCACCCCGGTTGGGAAGTTCTGGTAACAGCAAATGGGTTGGTGTTGGGAAGAGAAGGGGGCAGAGTTTCTCAACAGATACAGCTGTGTCAGGTAGGGAAACATCAAGCTGCTTAGGAAATAGGTCAGCTCTGACTACTTCCTTTCTTTAGCCTTGTAACCTGTTTAGTTTGTAAAAAAGGGAGTGGAAAGGTGCTGGATCTGCTGACTTTTCCATGGCATTTTCACACGTGTCCCCACAAACTGTGGATCCACCACACTGAACATTAGCCGACTATCAGCCATGAATGGTGTTCAGTTGTTTGGCCTCTGCCACCTGCAGTCTCAGATGGACCATAAAAGCCAGGAGATACATTGGTCTCCTGGTGGTGCCAGACAGGGCAGTTCAGTAGGTGTGCAAATTCTTGAATTGAAAAACACACACAATACTCCCTCAGTGGCCCCAGGCACTTGGAGTCAGGGTATGTAAAGGGTGGGAGCAGTGTTCCCTCTAAGCTGAGTTAGTGTGAGCTAGCTCACAATTTTTTAGCCTTCAGCTCACAGATTTTTGTCTTAGCTCAGGAAGGAGGGCTCCAGAGCAAATTAATTTGTGCAGTGGCCAAATCGCTCGTTCACAACTTTAATGCCAGCAGCTCACAAAGTAGAATTTTTGCTCACAAGACTCCACAGCTTAGCGGGACCATCGGGTGGGAGGGAAGAAGAAGAAGAAGAAGAGGAGGAGGAAGAAGAAGAAGAAGAGATTGGGTTTATACCCTACCCTTCACTACCCAAAGGTGTCTCAGAGCAGCTTACAAACTCCTTTCCCTTCCCCTCCCCACCATAGTCACCCTGTGAGGTCGGTGGGGCTGAGAGAGCTCTGACAGAAA
Organism: Gekko gecko; assembly: GCA_029375565.1. Classification (NCBI taxonomy): domain Eukaryota; kingdom Metazoa; phylum Chordata; class Lepidosauria; order Squamata; family Gekkonidae; genus Gekko; species Gekko gecko. The sequence goes on along the minus strand of JAPDNY010000017.1, from coordinate 35,370,555 downwards.
CCGCTCTTTTTCAAGAACAGCTGTGCCAGAGCTTGTGACTGACCCAAGGTCACATCAGCAGCTGCAAGTGGAGGAGTGGGGAATCAAACCCGGTTCTCCCAGATTAGAGTCTGCTCACTTAACCACTACACCAAACTGGCGGGGAGCTGAGTGATAATGAGGTATAGGGGACAGGATCAAGAGGGCATGCAGAGTCACTGGGTGGAGAACTCGTTAACAGCGCAATCCTAACTATTTTCCTGGGAACAAGGCCCTGAACAGACCTGCATCGGAGTCTGTGTATACCTGTTTAGGATTGCTCTCTCTCTCTATTGCAGTTTAAAGAGTCCATGTTCTTTGGGTTGGATGCAGCCCGCTTTTCCACGCATGCAAACTGGAGGGGAAAGTCTCCTTCGGCCACCCAAAAAGGCTGTGACGGAGATCAGGTGACCTGCACAAACAAAAGAAAAACATGTGTGACGGGCACTGCAAGAAACAGGTGAATTGGGCAAGATGACAGCAAGCAAGCTGGTTTGGCTCCACCTGTAAAACACTGGTTCAGCATTGCAGTTCAAAGACATATATGTGCAACAGTTAATGAATGTACAGAATTAATGGGTGTTAACGGGTATTGGGGGTTTTTTTTTGCCAATATCCCAAATCTGCAGAAGTAGAGCTAGCTATGAGCCCTGATTACAATTTGCACGTATCTTTCTCTCCCCCCTCCCCCCCAGCAGCAGTGCAGGAAGGAAAAGACTGTGGCTTTCTTGTGCTTTTAAAAATTCTGTTGGTACTTGATACGTATGACACTTAAAGGCAGTTCTTAACAAAGTGATTCCGCTTAAATAAGTGACTCAACAGCTCAGAACAGAAAACAAACATAGAGCAACAGGCTCTTATTTAAACAGTGTGGGCTAGCACAGCCATGTCCATATTCCTGTTAACAACCAATCGTCTTGCAGAGATAACATCCAATCGGTTTGCTTCCCTCCAGCACAATCCTTGTCTCCTGATTGGCCCGCTACACAGAGTAGCCAATCAGGTATTGCAATTCGGGATACCAGCATGTCGATGGGATGAAATCCAAGCTCAGAACCATAACAGTACTGGTGGTTCTGGCAGCAGGAATATCACCGCAGTGTTGAAGAACCTCTGGACCAAGGCTAAGAGACAATTCTCTTGTGTTCCGTTCCACCTGGGGACGTGGGAAATCAACCCAACGTCTCCCGTCCGGCCAGGCTGTGACACTTGTTTTATTTGGACCCATTCGCGGAAGATTTGGGAGGCTTGGTCCCCACCAGCTGCCCTGAATCGTTCAGCTTAGACTGTGTTTTTCAGAGCTTGGAAGCTAAGCAGGGTTCGCCACAGTCAGTATTTGAATGGGAGACCCCCAAGAAAGATTGCGATTGTTATGCAGAGGAAGGTAACAGCAAGCCCCCTCTGCTTGTCTCTTGCCTGGAACACCCTGTGGATGGGGCACTATGAGTTGATTGTAACTTGACAGCACAGTCTTCTCCTCCTCCTCCTCTTCCTCTTCCTCATCTCCCCACCACCACTAGCAACAGCAGAACATTTAGGGAAGCGTCGGGGAGGAGATGGCTTTCTCCCAAGAGCCAGCTGTGTTTGGTCTCCGTCTTTCTCTGGTGAAACCACATGAAATTGTACCAGCTGATGATGTTCGACTAATTTTTCCCTGGTGGATGCTTCCGAGGAAGAGAGCTTGTAAGGATTAGGGTGGTATTTGTATTCCTTCCAGTATCAGTGAAGAGAGATTAGTTTCGCCTTGTAAAACATTTAATATATGTCTGATTAAAGAGATAGTTAAAGCCACCGTGCCAGGAAGTTAATACAGAAGGGTTTTCCTCAAGGGGGTAATTTTCACCCAGAGAGAGAATCCGAGCAATTCATTTTAAGGTTCCTGCTACTGGTACTTAATGCCTCGGATGCCCTCTAAGTCAACACTTCCTTCTTCCCTGAAATGATTGGGCCTATTCAAAAAGCCTCCCGCGAAACCAGCTGCATTTTGAGGTTTGGTTGTGGAAACAACGCGGCTTTTGTATGATTAGTGACTAAGTCTATCGCAAAGGAGACAACCGGCAAGTCCCCTCTGTCAGTCTGCAGTTTCAGCCTCCGTTTCTTCTGCTGCGTCAAACTGTCCTCATTCGCTCTCCGTAAGAAAGGACAGAAATGGGAAGCCTGTCTTTTTGCAAAGACACAGTGGGTTGGATCCCACGCTCCCCAGAAGATTCCTACATGCGCCATGGTTTTCGCACAAGCAGAAATGCTAAAATTACTCATCACTATCTTTTCCGCTTGCACAAGGGATTTCTTCCGATACAACACTGAAAGCAGATTAAAATCAGGCAGACCGTCTGTTGTGCATTCCATTGTTCCATATGCTTTTTATTTCCTTCATTTTATACCCCATTTTTCTCCCCATGGGGACCCGGAGTGGCTGACAGCATTCTTCCCTTCCCCATCTTGTTTTATCCTGACAACATCCCTGTGAGATTTTCCTTTCTGCTCGGTGCCTCTCTGGATCCAGTCAAATATATCCATAGAGAAGAAATGGGAACTGATGAGCTAATCGTTATTCATCCGAATTGGCCATGAACACCATGGAAGGCTGGCTCAAACTCTATGATCCAGGAGGACAGGATGTAGACCATAGATGAAATATAGTGGGTCCAAACGTGTTCAGTTATCAGCTCATCGTTTATTTAGCAAACTCAAGACACAGACCCCGGGCCAAAGCCCGGTTATATGCCCCAGAGAACTCACCCCCCAAAAACACATCCCACCATCATGATAGGCTATTTACACCCGGTCACCTTTCCAGGTGACCCTATTGGGCTGTCTAGAATCCGAGCATTCCTACTTGTGTGCTCTTAGGTTCCAAACCAGCCCAGCAGCGGCTTGTGGTCGGTTGCTATGGTGAAGGGCCACTCGTAGAGATAATCGTGAAATTTCTTCACCCCAGCCACTATCGCCAAAGCTTCTTTGTCTATCTGAGTGTAGTTCCGCTCGGCTGGGGACAGGGTGCGTGAGTAGTAGGTGACCGGTACCTCCCAGCCATTGGGTAGCATGTGGCTGAGGACCGGTCCTACCCCATATGGGGGTGCATTGCAGGCGAGGACGACGGGCAATGACTCATCGAAGTGGGCCAGGATGGAGTTGGACATGAGACGTTCTTTCACAGCTTGGAAGGCAGCAGCTTGCCATTGACGCCAAGGGGCCCGTTTGTCCAGGAGGCAGTGCAGGGGCTCCGCAACTGCTGCTTTGTGTGGAAGGAGTGATAGAAGTTTAAAAGGCCAAGGAATGCCTGGAGCTCCGGCTTGGATGTAGGTGCGGAGGCATTCACAATGGTGCAGACCTTGTCAGGGGCAGGATGGATGCCATGCACATCTACAGCGAAGCCCAGGAATTCCACACGAGGAACACCCAGAGAACACTTCTCCCGTTTCACCTTCAGGCCAGCGGCCTGGAAGCTCTGCAAGATGGCACGCAGGTGGGTGATGAATTCCTCATCCAAGGGGGCGGCAATCAGAATGTCATCAAAAAAAGGGTGAACTTCGGGGATCCCTATAAGGAGGCAGTCCGTCAAGTTTTGGAAAACTCCCGGGGCTACGCTAACCCCAACCTGTACTGCCACAGCTGGAACGCCTCCCTGTGCATGACAATTGTTTGTGCCTCCACCGTGGCATCGTCCACGGGGAGCTGTTGGTACACCTGTGCCAAGTCCAGCTTCCTGAAAACTTTGGTGCCCGCTAAGGAAGCTAGGACGTGGCTTACCATTGGAACCAGGTATGTGTGGTCCTGTAGCTCCTTACTGATGGTGCACTTATAATCTGCGCATATGTGGACATCCCCATTTGACTTCAACGGGGTCACAATGGGGGTTTCCCAAAGGGCGTGAGGCACAGGTCCCAAGATGCCTTGGAACACCAGGTTCTCTAATTTAGCATCTATTTTTGGTCGGAGGGCAAAGGGAACCCGTCTAGCCTTTAGCCTAAGCGGCCGTACACCTGGGTCCAGCTATAGGGAGACCAGCGGTCCGGTGTAGCGCCTGAGCAAACTGTCGAAAACATAAGAACATAAGAACATAAGAGAAGCCAACGTTGAATCAGGCCAATGGCCCATCCAGTCCAACACTCTGTCACACAGCGGCCAAAATATACCAGGTGCCATCAGGAGGTCCAGCAGTGGGGCCAAGACACTAGAAGCCCTCCCACTGCTGCCCCCTCCAGCAACAAGAATACAGTGCATCACCTGCCCCAGACTGAGAGTTCCCATCTATACCCCGTGGCTAATAGCCACTGGTGGACTTCTGCTCCATATGTTTATCTAATTTCCTCTTGAAACTGTCCATGCTTGCAGCTGCCACGACCTCCTGTGGCAGTGAATTCCATATGTTAATCACTCTTTGGGTGAAGAAGTATTTCCTTTTATCTGTTCTAACCCGACTGCTCAGCAATTTCATAGAGTGCCCACGAGTTCTTGTATTGTGAGAAAGGGAGAAAAGTACTTCTTTCTCAACCTGCTCAATCCCATTCATAATCTTATAAACCTCGATCATGTCACCTCTCAGCCGTCATTTCTCCAAGCTAAAGAGCCCCTAGCATTTTAACCTTTCTTCATAGGGAAGGTGTTCCAACCCTTTTATCATTCTAGTTGCCCTTCTCTGCACTTTTTCCAATGCTATAATATCCTTTTTGAGATGTGGTGACCAGAACTGTACACAGTATTCCAAATGAGGTCGCACCAATGATTTATACAGGGGCATGATGATACTGGCTGATTTGTTATCAATTCCCTTCCTAATAATCCCCAGCATTGCGTTGGCCTTCTTTATTGCAGCTACACATTGTGTAGACATTTTCAGCGAGTTATCCACTACGACTCCAAGATCTCTCTCTTGGTCCGTCTCTGCCAGATCAGACCCCATCAACGTGTATTTATATTTAGGATTTTTGGCTCCAATGTGCATCACTTTGCACTTGGCCACATTGAACCCCATTTGCCACGTTGACGCCCACTCACCCATCCTCAACAGATCCCTTTGGAGTGCCTCACAATCCTCCCTGGTTTTCACCACCCTGAACAACTTTGTGTCATCTGCAAATTTAGCCACATCACTGCTTACTCCCAATTCCAAATCGTTAATAAACAAGTTAAAAAGCATCGGACCGAGTACTGATCCCTGTGGTACCCCACTGCTTGCCACCCTCCACTGAGAAAGTTTCCCATTTATACTCACTCTCTGTTTCCTATTTATAAGCCAGTTTTTGATCCACAAGAGGACTTGTCCTTTTATCCCATGACTATTGAGCTTACTTAGGAGCCTTTGATGAGGAACTGTATCAAAAGCTTTCCGGAAGTCAAGGTAAATAATATCTATTGGGTCCCCCTTGTCCACATGTTTGTTCACTCCCTCAAAAAACACTAACAGGTTAGTGAGACAAGATCTTCCCTTACAGAACCCATGCTGAGTCTGCCTCAATAGTTTTTGTTCATCAATGTGCCTACTAATTCTTTCCTTAATAACAGTTTCCACCAACTTACCCGGTATCAATGTCAGACTGACTGGCCTGTAATTTCCCGGATCTCCCCTGGAGCCCTTTTTAAAGATGGGAGTGACATTAGCTACCTTCCAGTCCTCAGGAAAAGAGGCAGATTTTAAAGAAAGATTACATATTTTTGTCAGGAGATCCACAAGTTCACATTTGAGTTCTTTCAGAACTCTCGGATGAATGCCATCCGGGCCTGGTGATTTATTAGTTTTTAAATTGTCCATCAGTCGGAGGACTTCCTCTCTTGTTACCGCAATCTGATTCAGGTCTTTCAAACCCCCTCCCGAAATCGGTGCTTCTGGAGTGGGCAAACACTTCTCCTCTTCCACAGTGAAGACAGAGGCAAAAAATGCATTCAGCTTCTCAGCTATTTCCCTATCATCCTTCACTACTCCTTTTACCCCTTGGTCATCCAAGGGCCCCACTGCCTCCCTGGCTGGCTTCCTACTTCTAATGTATTTGAAGAAAGTTTTATTGTTGGTCTTTATGTTTTTTGCGATATGCTCCTCATATTCCCTTTTTGCTTGCCTGATCACAGACTTGCATTTTATTTGCCATAGTCTGTGTTCCCTTTTATCAACCTCACTAAGACTAGCTTTCCACCGCTTAAAGGAATCCTTCTTACCTTTTACAGCTTCCATTACTTTATTTGTTAACCATGCAGGCTTTTTCTATACCTATTTGTACCTTTCCTAACCTGCGGTATATATTTTTTCTGAGCTTCTAGGATTGTCTTTTTAAATAGTCTCCAAGCTTCCCCAATGGTTTTGACCTTCTCCACTCTTCCTTTCAATTTCTTCCTCACATGTCCCCTCATACCAGAGAAGTTACCCCTTTTAAAGTTAAAAGTGGTTGTGTCAGTCTTTTTGGGCAACTCCCTATCTGTACAAATGTTAAACTCAATGACATTATGGTCACTGTTCCCAAGCGGTGCGGGGAACTTGTCACACACCCCTTTAAAGTTTGTTTGCGACACACGGTACACCCCGGTCACCCCGATCCCCAATGGTTCGAACCATGCCAACCCGATAAGGCTCGTGCACTGACCTTTAACCCCGAGCAAATCCAGCAACCCGTTAAAACTGCGGTACTGCACCCTGAACTTTCCTTCTCCCATAATGGGCACTTCATTCCTAGTAAAGTCCCTTAGCTTAAACCCTGCAGGATGAGGGGGGGGGGGCGTGCGGGCATAGTCTCTTAAAAGTATCTTCCGAAATAATGGAGATCGAGGACCCGGTATCCAGCTCCATGGGGTAAGGCCGGCCCTCAATTAAGACAGTCACTGTAATTTTGTTTGGGGAGCTCTGGGGTAAGTGCAGTACCTCGTATTGTTGCACAGCCATTGTGTTGAGTTCGGTGGCGTTCTTTGCGTTGGTGGTTGTCGCTAGACGCTGGTAGGATCCCTCGGCCCGACACGCTTGGGTGATGTGGCTGACCTTCCCACAAGTTGATGAAACTGATTTCTAGGAACAAAAAGCTGTAAAAAGCACACTGTTCATTCTGGATTTGTTCTTGTTTTGTCAGAATTAAGGTGGCTTCTTTTTTTATTGCTGGATACTGTTTTGCAGAGCTGCGATGGCTCAAGTGGTTAAGACGCTGAACTGCAGGCTGTGGAAGGTCAGTAGTTCAGCAGTTCAAGACCCGAGAGTGCCGCATGACGGGGTGAGCTCCCGTCTCTAGTTCCAGCTCCTGCCAACCCAGCAGTTCGAAAGCAAGAAATTGCAAGTAGATAAATAGGTACCACTTCAGTGGGAAGGTAACAGCATTCCGTGCGCCTTGGTGTTTAGTCATGCCGGCCACATGACCATGGAAACGTCTTCGGACAGCGCTGGCTCTTCGGCTTTGAAACGGAGATGAGCACTGCAACCCTAGAGTCGGATTCAACTGGCTTTCGAGCAAGGGAACCTTTACCTTACTGTTTTGCAACAAGCAAACTGCAACGTGGCTTAAATTCATCACAGGCCAGCATGAAATGCTTGAAGCCCCAGAGAAGAAACCTTTAAGGCTCATAGCTGCTGCTCTGAGCTAGACAACCGTTTTAGAGAAATGAGAGACCCCACACAGCAGGAGCTCTTAAATAGTAGTAGTAATTAAGGGACACTTATGGTGGATGCGCTGGGTTAAGACATGTGTACTCCACAGTTTCTCCAACACAGCAGTGTAATGCTGAAATATAATGTGATTTTTTTGGTGTGGTATACCATCTCAGAAGCTTATAGCCCTCAAGACGTATATTTAGAGATTTAGAAGTAAGGAGTCTTGATGACCAGATCTTAGCCCAGTCCCTTTCAGTTAGTCTAGCAGCACAGCCTGACTGCCAACTATTCTGGTAGCCAGTCTGGTGTAGTGGTTAAGTGCATGGACTCTAATCTGGGAGAACTGGGTTTGATTCCCCACTCCTCCACTTGCACCTGGCTGGATGACCTTGGGTAAGCTGTAGTTCTGTCAGAGCTGTTCTTGAAAAAGGGCAGTTTCTGTCAGAGCTCTCTCATCCCCACCTACCTCACAGGGTGTCTGTTGTGGGGAGGGGAAGGGACTGTAAGCCACTCTGAGACACCTTTGGGTAGTGAAGGGCGGGGTATGAATCCAACCTCTTCTCTTCTTCTACCTCACAGGGTGTCTGTTGTGGGGAGGTGTAATGTATCCACAGGAGAACATGGGCTCTGGACAGCCATGTGCTTGGACTGGTTCTAACCGGTCCACCATGTGGCCAGGCGAAGGGCCTGAGCTTCGCCCCGAAAGGACAATGGACTAGTGGATCCTGACTCCCCTCCAATGGAGGAGCAGGAGTTAATCCAATCAATGTAAATAGCGAATCACCGGGTGGGTGTGTGTTTGGGGTGTGGGTCACTTGGGAATAAAAGCCGGCCTGCGAGCCGGCTCAGTTGTCTTGTTCTTCATCTAATAAAGTATGTGAGAGCTGAAATCACTAGTAAGTCTCAGTACTTTTCACTGGCGACGAAGGTGGGATGCCAACTCCCTCCATGAACAACGACCACGAGACGAGCACCGCTGACCGCCCCAACGCCGAAAGCACCGAACGCCGCCGCCGAGCTTCGTGTCCGCCTCTTCGGTTCCTGGGCACCGCACCGCTCCCTAGCACCGCTGACCCCGAGAGCAGCCTCGCTTCCAACGCCGCCAACTCTACGCCTGAACCGCGACCTCCACGGGTGAGCACCATGGCCGCTAGCAACGAGAGCTTCCCCGCCTTCGACATCTCTCGTCCCGCACACTGGGAGACCTGGATCGAGACGCTGGAGCGTCACTTCGAGATCCATGGCATCACGGATGCGGGTACGAAGAAGGCCTATCTCCTGCGCTACTGCGGCATCGAGGCACACCTCCCCCTGAAGGACCTGGTAAACCCCCTCCTGCCGAAAGACGCGGCCGCCACCTACGACATGCTGGTCAAGGCGTTTACTGACCACTTGGCACCAAAGCCCACCAAGTTCGTGGAACGAATGGAGTTCTTCGCGAGAATGCAGGGCCCCGACGAAACATCTCCGGAATTCCTGGCCGGACTACGCCGCGCAGCCACAAGGTGTGCCTTCCCCAACCTCGCAGATACCCTCCTAAACCAGTTCTTGGTGGGGCTGAAGGAGGCGAAGCTGCGCCGCAGGCTCATCAGCCGGGACGACCTCACTCTGGAGGCCGCCATCCAAGAAGCGGCCGCCTACGAGAAGTCCCACGCAGATCGCCGGCCTAAGACGGTCCATCGCCTCCAGGACTCCGGCCCCTCGGATGACTCGAACGATGAGGAGGTCCTACAGGTGAACCGCCGATCACAGCCACGCACCCAACGCAACAGGGGATCCCCCGCACCACCAAACCAGCCCAACGCATCTGCCTGTGCCAGCTGTGGCGACGCTCACGAGCGCCGGACCTGCCGTTTCCGGGACGCCGTCTGCAGGACCTGCAACAAGGCCGGACACCTCGCCCGAGTCTGCCGCTCCAAGGGCAAGCGCCTGGGATCCACTGCCCAGCTGGACGCCGCAAGCCTGCACACCGTGACGACACAGCGCCGGCAGACGGTATGTAACTTGCCCCCTGAAAGCCCGGACAAGGTGCATGTGACTGTCCAAATAGAGGGGTCCCCCTGCCAAATGGAAATAGACTCAGGGTCCTCGTTCTCTATAATTTCCGCGGAGACCCTTAAAACGCTATGCCCCAAGGGGGGACCCCGACTGCACAAGCCACGGGGGTTGAAACTGACGGACTTTAACAAAAACCCAGTGGCAGTCCGTGGCTGGGGCAAGTTTCAAGTCCGATTTAAAGGGTTCTCGGGCTTGCTGGACCTGCTGGTTGTGGAGGGGCACCTCTCAAGCCTCCTGGGACTGTCGTGGTTTGGGCCTTTGGGACTCCAAATAGCAGGAGTAAACCACCTCGGGACCGCTGACTGGGAGGCAGTTTGCCGGGAGTTCCCCAAAGTATTCGATGGGACCCTGGGGAGGTACAATGGGACCCCGATTTCGCTAGATCTGGACCCTAACGTACGACCCATCCGCATAAAGGCACGGCCCCCTCCCCTAGCCATGCGGGAAAAAATAGAGGCCGAGCTCGACCGCCTGGTCGCACAAGGCGTGCTGGAACCGGTCGCGTCAGCGCGCTGGGAAACCCCCATTGTAACGCCAATTAAACCGAATGGGGCCATACGCATCTGTGCAGATTACAAATGCACCATAAATAAGGCTCTGCAGGACCACGCCTATCCGGTCCCGGTAGTGAGCCATGTCCTGGCCTCCCTGACGGGGGCCAAAGTTTTCGGCAAATTGGACCTGGCGCAGGCTTACCAGCAGCTGCCAGTGGACACGGCCACTGCGGAAGCGCAAACCATCACCACCCACAAGGGGGCTTTCCGGGTCAATAGACTGCAGTTTGGGGTTTCAGTGGCGCCAGGGATTTTTCAATCTTTCATGGATTCCCTCCTGAAAGGAATTCCAGGGGTCCAGCCCTTTTTAGATGATGTCATCATCGCGGCACCGGACTCCACCGCCTTCACCGAACGGCTGCGTCAGGTCCTGCAGAGGTTCAACGAGGCTGGCCTCAAGGTGAAGAAGGAGAAATGCCTCCTGGGTGTGCCCCGCATCGAATTCCTGGGGTTCGCAGTCGATGCACAAGGCATCCACCCCACAGACGAGAAAATTAAAGCGATCACACAAGCCCCGGTCCCCACGTCCAAGCCGGAACTCCAGGCCTTCCTAGGCCTCTTGAATTTTTACCACGCGTTTCTGCCCCAAAAGGCAACGGTGGCTGAACCCCTCCACCGGCTGCTGGACAAGGAGGCGCCGTGGGCCTGGAAGCCGGAGCATGCGGCAGCTTTCCAGGCGGTAAAAGACTTGTTGGTCTCCAACCGGGTGCTGCACCACTTCTGCGAGGCTTTACCTGTGGTTCTGGCGTGTGATGCGTCGCCCTACGGGGTGGGGGCGGTGTTGGGGCATCGGTTGCCGGATGGCCGGGAGGTTCCGGTCGCCTACTATTCTCGGACCCTGTCTTCTGCGGAGCGTAATTACGCGCAGATAGACAAGGAGGCACTAGCGATAGTGGCGGGGGTTAAAAAATTCCACCATTATCTCTATGGCCGCCCGTTCGAGATCCTTACAGACCACAAGCCTCTCCTGGGCCTCCTTGCGCCCGATCGACAGACGCCGCAGATGGTCTCGTCCAGGGTTCTCCGCTGGTCCATATTCCTGGTGGGGTACTCTTACACCCTCACCCACCGCCCGGGAAAGGCCATGGGTCACGCAGACGCGCTCAGCCGCCTCCCACTGCCCGCAACGGACCCAGACCCGGCCCCCGCCCACGTCATCGCACTCCTAGAATCGCTGCCCGATCGCCCAGTACATGTCAAGGAGGTGGCCCGCCTCACGGGCCACAACAGGGTTCTCTGTCGGGTTTTGAACTGGGTGGGGAGGGGATGGCCGACAGCTAGACAAGACCCGGAGTTTGCGCCTTTTGTCACAAGGCGCGATGAGCTGTCGACCTACAAGGGGTGCCTAATGTGGGGAGGCAGGGTGGTCATTCCGAAACCACTACAGGAACGGGTACTGAGGGACCTTCATGAGCACTACCCTGGGGTAGTCAGGATGAAGGCTCTGGCGCGGGGGTATGTCTGGTGGCCAGGGTTAGACCGGGATATTGAGGACATTGTAAAAGGTGTCAACCCTGCCAGGCCTCCCGACCCGCACCCCCGACGGCCCCAGACAGGGCCTGGGAATCCTCTCACCGCCCCTGGTCGCGCCTGCACCTCGACTTTGCGGGCCCGTTCCAGGGGCAGCTGTTTTTTATACTTGTAGACGCCTACAGTAAGTGGCTAGAAGTAGAGCCGGTACCATCCACCTCCTCCCGGGCGGCCATCCGAGCGATGTGGCGGATTTTCAGCTCGCACGGACTCCCCGACACCCTGGTCACCGACAACGGGACGGCCTTCACGTCTGGGGAGTTCCAGGAGTTCACCCGCCAGCACGGGATTCGCCACATCAGGTCGGCCCCGTTCCACCCCGCCACCAATGGCCAAGCCGAACGCATGGTGCGGACGGCCAAAGAGGCGCTCCGTTGGACCGAAGGAACGGACTGGGACTTCAGGCTGGCGCACTTCCTGTTCGGCCAGAGAACGACGCCCCATGCGACAACCGGCCGGAGCCCGGCGGAACTATTGATGGGCCGACGCCTCACCACCAGGCTGGACCGGTTACGGAAACGCCAGCGGCGGCGCGAGGGTTCTTCCCAGAGGACCCGGTGTACGCACGGAACTACGCGAGAGGGCCCCCGTGGATTCCCGCCCGAGTAGTCCGGGTCCGTGGCCCCCGGTCCTACGAAGTCTCGGTGGAAGACGGCCAGATCCTGCATCATCACATCGATCAGCTACGTCGCCGGGTGCTACCCCTGGAGCCGGATGAGGGGGAGGAGTGGGACGAGCCAGCTCAACCAGACGTGGGGGCGGACGCACCTGAGGAAATCCCTGTGGACTTCAACTCCGGACTGACAGCCACCGCAAATGACACACCGGCCGAGATGGTGAGCCCAGCCCCGCCAACACCAGAGCGGCCACCAGTCCCCACAGCCGCCTGGGAGGCTGTCAGTTCCCCCATGCCAGAGCCCCGTCGCTCCACGCGAGAGCGGCGGCCCCCCAGCTATTTGAAAGACTATGTGTGCGGGTGTTTATCGGACCAAGGGGGAGGGGTGTAATGTATCCACAGGAGAACATGGGCTCTGGACAGCCATGTGCTTGGACTGGTTCTAACCGGTCCACCATGTGGCCAGGCGAAGGGCCTGAGCTTCGCCCCGAAAGGACAATGGACTAGTGGATCCTGACTCCCCTCCAATGGAGGAGCAGGAGTTAATCCAATCAATGTAAATAGCGAATCACCGGGTGGGTGTGTGTTTGGGGTGTGGGTCACTTGGGAATAAAAGCCGGCCTGCGAGCCGGCTCAGTTGTCTTGTTCTTCATCTAATAAAGTATGTGAGAGCTGAAATCACTAGTAAGTCTCAGTACTTTTCAGGAGGGGAAGGGAAAGGAGTTTGTAAGCCACTCTGAGACACCTTTGGGTAGTGAAGGGCGGGGTATAAATCCAATCTCTTCTTCTTCTTCTTCTACCTCACAGGGTGTCTGTTGTGGGGAGGAGAATGGAAAGGGGTTTGTAAGCCGCTCTGAGAAACCTTTGGGCAGCGAAGGGCGGGGTATAAATCCAATCTCTTCTCTTCTTCTACCTCACAGGGTGTCTGTTGTGGGGAGGGGAAGGGAAAGGAGTTTGTAAGCCGCTCTGAGACACCTGGGGAGTGAAGGGCAGGGTATAAATCCAATCTCTTCTCTTCTACCTCACAGGGTGTCTGTTGTGGGGAGGGGAAGGGAAAGGAGTTTGTCAGCCGCTCTGAGACACCTTTGGGTAGTGAAGGGCGGGGTATAAATCCAATCTCTTCTCTTCTTCTACCTCACAGGGTGTCTGTTGTGGGGAGGGGAAGGGAAAGGAGTTTGTAAGCCGCTCTGAGACGCCTTTGGGTAGTGAAGGGCGGGGTATAAATCCAATCTCCTTCTTCTTCTTCTTCTTCTTCTTCTTCTTCTTCTTCTTCTTCTTCTTCTTCTTCTTCTTCTTCTTCTTCTTCTTCTTCTTCTTCTTCTTCTTCTTCTTCTTCTTCTTCTTCTTCTTGTGATAGTTTAGCGGGTGGCTTGAGCATGTTTCAAGCCGTAGTTTATAAATGAGAGAAAATGCGTTTTTACGAGATGGCTGATTAATTTTCATTATTTGTTCAAATATAGTAATGGAACGTACGGAACCTCTCCCCGAGTTCCAAGTTGTGAACAGAGATGACAATTGTGAGTATTCAAACCATGGAAAATGACATTATGTTTCCGTTCTAAAAAGTCTTTTTGTGCTAGTTCATTGCCCTGTAAAATGTCTAAGAATTGAGTGAGTTTGTTGGATCGTCACATCCTGAAGGAGTCAGAATGTTGGGCTGGAAGGAACCGAGACTGATGTACGAAGGACGTCACTGGTGATGGCGATGGTGCCCAGAAAGCTTTAAGTTTGTCCCAAATTTTAAACAAGTAGAACAAAAAAAGTTAAGTTTTATTTCATTGGGTCTAAGACTTGGCTTTTCCCATAGTGACGACTGGAATGGGATATTAGCTCAGTATTGTTGTTCAACCATCTTCCTGTCATTGTCCAAATGAGGATTATAAAATTTCAGGAGGCCTAATAAAGATCAGCTGTAAAAGCGGGAGATCCTCAGGCCCCACCTGGAGGCTGGCAACCCTAACTCAGACGGAGGTTCTGGCGTTGATACGTTGATAAGTATGAGACTTTAGTCAGCTCTTAACAAGCGATTCAGCTTTATTTGAACATGACAGACAAAACCAACACAGAAAACAGGAGAGCAGAAGGCTCTCTTTTAAACTTTCCAGGCGAGGATAGTCACGTCCCCTAGTGTGTTAATAACCAGTCATAACGCTTACATAAGAACCAATGATTTCAGTTCCCTCCAGAATCTTCCTTATGCTCTGATTGGTCTACTGCGCAGAGTAGCCAATCAGAACGTGCATCCTACGATACCAGTCTTGGATGGTTTAAGTTGAAGCTCAGGCATTATTGCGTGCACAATATATAACAGATAGTCTTTGATTAGTTCCTGTTTTATACTGGTCTCTCCTTGTAGTATTTCGCCAACCCCTTTTCTCTTGTTTGTAGATATCGCTGCTCTGGATGGTAGCGGAGGGAGTGAGCCCTGGGCCATGAGAGCTCGTACTGGAATAAATGTTGTCTAGTTTTTAGGGAGCCGCTGGAATCCAGTTTAATTGTGTTAATTGGCAAACTGACTTATCAAAATGCATAAGGCTGGCTAAAGCGGGCACTTTTAAGGCATCCCCTATCACATTGGCTTGTATGTGGGTCTCCCCGCCTCACTGTGCCGACACATCTGGACGCTATGCGCATTAACTGAAATGCTAGTTCCCACAGAGTTTGGTAGGGCTTACTTGCATGTAACAGTGCGCAAGATTACAGCCTCAGTTCTGCAGCCACCTGTTTTTTATACCCACATGGACTGTACCAGGCACTGGAAGCAGGGCTGGGTGAAACGCAGGGAGAGGAATTCCCCCCTGCTGGGTTAATTCCTTTGGAGATAATCGGAAGCCATTGTTTATCTGCTATCTGCCTTGTTATGGAATTTTCTGCAGGCCTGATTGTAATTGGTGTGTGTTTTGTGTGGCACCGGCCTCTCTCGAAAACCCCAAAATACAGAGGCCTACTTATTCGCTTGGTGCGATGGTGGTGGGGCGGGGGCGGGGAGACTGAGGTAGGCCAACCTCAAGAAACCCTTCCCAAAACAGCAGGCAAGGGGGCAGGCGGGGAGGGCCGAACAGTAGAGGCTTTATTTCAGGGTGTTTTTTAAAGAAGGTTTGAAGAAGAATATGAAATGAGATCTGACAGGCATTCCAGAAGGATGGAGGCGTTTGTCTTTGCAAGAACTGGTCCTGATATTAGCCGGACGAAACTAACCTCGGAGACACACGGAGAAGGGGGCCGTACGTTTCTTGAAATAATTAACACACAAACCTCACACATGACTTCACCTGGAGAATGCAACCTTCTTAGTTTTCAGGGGGTTTCTTCTTTTCTGTTCAGTGTTTCTGGGATTCTTGTTTTTGCTCAAGGGAGACTTGTAGGTGAGGACATAACGGAGAAATGGTGGTGAGGGCAGAGGATTAGGGACTCATCCCCCGAGTATCATGGCCAACTATACCCCTCAACATTTCATGGATAAAAAATAGATAACATGCTGTCTGCAATACCCTTATTTCCATATCAAACATCACTGCCTGAATGCACCCCCCTCAAATTCCTATTTTTACACATTGCTGAAAGCTGAACTCTGCTGGTTCGTGCCAAATTAATTGGCAGTACTTCCTCTTACGCTACCTTAAAAGCCAGTTCTGTGATTTTTTTAAAAAAATTAATATACAGCAAAAAAAAATGCTCATAATTTTCTTGCAATATGGAGCCAACTGGTCAAAATATACCTCAGCTACTGCCATGTGTGAAATGGGAAGTCCACTTGCTTACATGGTGCGTTAGCGTTCATATTTTATGAAAGAATTCTCCAGCATTTTAGCAGCTCATTGTTTACTGTGCTGTGAGATTTCCTAGGTAACAACCTGTTCCATAGAGAGCTGGCAACAAGTGGCACATTCAGCTGCAGCTTTTAAGCCTCCATTTTGGTTGGTGTTTCTTCCCCTATGAGCCTAGGGTTACCAATCTCCAGGTGGGGCCCGGAGTGCTCCTTGAATCACGACTGTTCTCCAGACTACAAAGAACAGTTCCCCTGGAGGAATGGCAGTTTCAGCTTGTATGGCATCTCACCCTCACTGAACTCCCTCCTCAATCCAAGCACTGCCTTTAGATCTCCGGGAATTTCCCAACCTAGAGTTGGCAACCTCTGTTGGAAGTTAGGAGTTTGGGAGTGCTCCTGGATGTCTCCTTAACGATGGAGGCCCAGGTAGCTGCCACGGCGAAGTCAGCCTTTTATCACCTTCGGCTGATTAGGCAGTTGATTCCCTTCCTCGAATGCAATGCTCTGGCAACAGTGATCCATGCGATGGTCACCTCGAGACTGGATTACTGTAATGCTCTCAACATGGGGCTGCCCTTGTCCCAAATCTGGAAGCTGCAGCGGGTACAGAATGCGGCAGCCATGCTGCTGTTGGGTCTCCCTGTGCGGGAGCACATCCAGCCTGTGTTAAAAGCACTGTACTGGCTGCCTATAGCATACCAAATTCGGTTGAAAGTACTGGTTCTTACCTTTAAAGCCCTATATGGGGCCAGGGGCCTACATACCTAAGGGACCGCCTTTCCCCACATGTTCCCTGGAGAGCACTACAATCGGGGTCCCAAAACCACCTGGTCCTTCCAGGCCCCAGAGAAGCCAGACTGGCTGTGACGAAGGCCAAGGCCTTCTCAGTGGTGGCTCTGTACTGGTGAAATAAGCTGCTGGGGGACATCAGGGCCCTGCGGGATCTTCCACAGTTCCACAGGGCCTGCAAGACAGAGCTCTTCCACCAGGCCTTTGATTAGGGAGCCGCACCTAATAAATTGAGGCCCTGGCCCCGATATTTAACATCATTATTAACAGCCCAATACAATAAATAAATGATAAACATGAGTCCAGCTCCTTTTTTTTGCATGCCACACAATGCCAAGAATATGTCTGGTCCGTAGCCTCTGAAAAGGCCGTGACCCAACCAAAGGAGCTGGAGTACTCCTAATCACCTCACGCCTCGTGATGAAAATAGCCGTTTCTGAGGAAAACTTTGCCTCGCCCAATGTTGGGCAGATGGTCCATTCACCAAGGCCTCTCGGGGATTAATCACCGTGCGCCCCGCCTCAGAAAGAACTCAGCCCCACGCTTACATTTCCTACAGATAAGTCAGACCGCCTCCGTACTGTCTGAATTTCCCACCCAAACCACAGGTCATCCATTCGACCAAGACTTGAGCAGAAAAAAGTAGCAACCATCTGAAGGAAGCAGATAAAACTGCTTTGTGTTCTTATTTAAGAACGTTGAATGGAAGATGGGCCTATCAACAAAGGCTTCCGTGTACTCCATGAGGAATGGAATTAGCGTTGCCACCTCCAGGTTGGGAAATACCTGGAGGTTTGGGGGGGTGGAGCCTGAGGAGAGCAGGGTTTGAGGAGGGGAGAGACAGCAATCGGGTAACATGCCTGTTGTGTACTCAGAGAAGACCGCGCATGCGGTTGGCGCAACACGTGGTCAGGCGAAGGACCCGAGCTTCGTCTCCAGAGACAATAGCCCACACGGATCCTAGCGCACACCTATCCGGAGCAGGGCTTTTTTTGTAGAAAAAGCTGAACAGGAACTCATTAGCATAATAGGCCACACCCCTGACAGCACAGCTCATTAGCATATTAGGCCACACCCCTGACTGAAGTTCTTCACTACGAAGTATTTACTTAGGTGTGGTTTTAACCAGCAACCCAGGGCACAAACTTTCAGTCCATCATTATAAGTGCGCACATTGAATAAAAACAGAATTTTAATTCCAATGCCAAGAACATGAGAATTCTGTAACCTGTACTGATTTTATACAAATAGAACAGGAGTGCATAATCACTCTTATGTGTAGATATATTTACTATCAGGGCTTTTTTTGTAGAAAAAGCCCAGCAGGAACTCATTAGCATAATAGGCCACACCCAACAGCAGAAATGCATTAGCATATTAGGCCACACCCCTGACAGCACAGCTTATTAGCATATTAGGCCACACCCCCGTGTTACCAGAAGTGTGGTCATCCAGCCACACCCACCTTTTGCTTCTTATTCTGTTTACCTTGTTTGTTGTCAAAACCCAGAGCTTCTTTTGTAGCAGGAACTCCTTTGCATGTTAGGCCACACACCCCTAATGGAGCCAATCCTGATGAGTTCCTGCTGTTGGGCATGGCCTATTATGATAATGAGTTCCTGCTGGGCGTGGCCAACTCAGGAGCCAGCTGGAACTCCATTCCTGTGCGTTCCTGCCCCAAAATAGCCCTGTTTACTATCTTGTACAGTCTATTCTGGTTTTGCTAGTGTTATGGAAGGTTCCCCCCTCCACCCCAAGGCAGGAGATATTATTCCAGTGGCCTTCTGGGTTCTGACATTTTGGCAGACATCACCCATACACTTTGCCTATATTCCCAGACAAGACTAGAAACTTGCTTTTTCTTTTTTGTAAGCAACATTGGATCTCCTCAGGAAGTTGAATTCAGTACATTAGAAATACTAAATTCGGGGTCTTTTTCTCCCTCCCACTAGGATTTTTAAACCCTGAGGCAATGCATCTTATAGTCCCTCCCTGCACCCACTCCTTGCACACGTACCTTTTGCATATGTACACTGCAAATGCACCCATACATCTGATTCTCAGTGTGGCCCCATTTGTGGATATTTCGGTCCACAGACTGAGGCTGCAGAGACAGAAAGGAGATTTTCCTACAAACTTGCATCCCAGGCTTGCAGAAGAATCCGAAAACTGCAGTCCCCCCCCACCCAGTTGCTGCCTGACCCAGCCCCCCCAAGCCCAGCTTCCGCCTGAATGTATCCCCCCAAACCTACCTTGGCCATCTGACAGCAATGCTGATTCTGTGGGCTTAGGCAGATCATGAGAGGGAGCGCATGGAGGGTTGCCTCCGTGCTTAGTTCTCCTGGCCCTTTCTCACATGCCCAGGGAAATGCTGATCACCATTTGGGGTCAGGAAGGAGATTCTCTCCAGGCCGGTTTGGCTGGAGATCCTGGAGACTTTTTGTCATCTTCTGGGCATGGAACAGCGGGCACTGCAGGTGTGGAGGGGGAGGTATTTGTGGATTTCCTGCATTGTGCAGGGGGTTGGACTAGAGATCCCTTCCAACTCTATGATTCTACCTGCTGCTTGAACCAGTCCCTCACAAGCCCAGCTGCTGCCTCAACCAGTCCCTCACAAGACTAGCTGCTGCCTGAACCAGTCCCTCACAAGACTAGCTGCTGCCTGAACCAGTCCCTCACAAGACTAGCTGCTGCCTGAACCAGTCCCTCACAAGACTAGCTGCTGCCTGAACCAGTCCCTCACAAGACTAGCTGCTGCCTGAACCAGTCCCTCACATAGCTGCTGCTTGAACCAGTCCCCCCAACCCAGCTGCTGCCTGAACCAATCCCTCGCAAGACTAGCTGCTGCCAGAACCAGTCCCTCACAAGACTAGCTGCTGCCTGAACCAGTCCCTCACTAGCTGCTGCCTGAACCAGTCCCTCACAAGACTAGCTGCTGCTTGAGCAGAATCCCCCCAGCCCAGCTGCTGCCTGAACCAATCCCTCACAAGACTAGCTGCTGCCTGAACCAGTCCCTCACTAGCTGCTGCCTGAACCAGTCCCTCACAAGACTAGCTGCTGCCTGAACCACTCCCTCACTAGCTGCTGCCTGAACCAGTCCCCCCAACCCAGCTGCTGCCTGAACCAATCCCTCACAAGACTAGCTGCTGCCTGAACCAGTCCCTCACTAGCTGCTGCCTGAACCAGTCCCTCACAAGACTAGCTGCTGCCTGAACCACTCCCTCACTAGCTGCTGCCTGAACCAGTCCCCCCAACCCAGCTGCTGCCTGAACCAATCCCTCGCAAGACTAGCTGCTGCCAGAACCAGTCCCTCACAAGACTAGCTGTTGCCTGAACCAGTCCCACACTAGCTGCTGCCTGAACCAGCCCCTCACAAGACTAGCTGCTGCTTGAACGAGTCCCCCCCAGCCCAGCTGCTGCCTGAACCAATCCCTCACAAGACTAGCTGCTGCCTGAACCAGTCCCTCACAAGACTAGCTGCTGCCTGAACCAGTCCCTCACAAGACTAGCTGCTGCCTGAACCAGTCCCCCCCCAGCCCAGCTGCTGCCTGAATGAGTCCCCGCCAAGTCTGGCTGATCTGAGGGCCCCAGGGCCGTACCACGGTCGTACAGGGGGGTCTCGTCAGCACAGGGATGCAGCCACACTACCAGGCTCAATCGACCCAGTGCCATCATAGGAAACAGCAACACCTCTGGGACAGCCCTCTAGGGACCCCCAAGTCATAGAGCAAGCATGCCGTTCACCCCCACACACACCTGTCCCTAAGGACTTTACGCCATCACCTCCAGCAGCATCGCAGCATCCAACTTTGAGTTGTTTTTCTGCTTTTCAAGTTCTTTCGTCACGCTTCCCCGAGCCGCCGTGCATTTTTCACTTGCGGGTGTGTTGTTTTTTTTGTTTTCCCATCGAACGCTTAAATTTTTCCTGTTTCTTCAAGGCGTTGTACCAATGCCAGGATTTTCCCAGACTGGTCAAATAAAATACATATGTTAAAATCCTTCTTCGGCATTAAAAGCTAATGAAAGTTAGGGGGGATCCTAGTGACTCACACCTGTTTTAATTATTTTTAGTGGACGTTGGATTTAGTGAATGAGAATATTATCCTGCGGGGATTGAGAACACAATGGGAACAGGAAACTTTTAAAAGAGCATTGCCATGCCGATATTATCTCATTGCTTCAGGACACAAGATTTACTTAATTGCAGCCAAGAAAGTTTTGGATTACCCTCTTTGCAAAAAGGCAGCCTGTAAGTCTCGGCTATCAAGTAGAAGAATTTTCCCCGGATGGCTCTTTCTTTTTAGATCCGTGCCGGAAAACGTTAAGGAGGACGGGGAGTCTGTGCCGATGAATGTGGCTCCCAAACTCTTTAGCAAATTAAATTCAGAGCTTTGGAATCCAACCTTCGGTCACTTATCTTTCCAGATTACCTTCTGCCTTTTCTTGGCAACAAGCGAGAGTTTGGGGGGAAACCCTAAGATGCACTCAAGAAACCATCCAGAGAGGTTAACTATCCCGGTTAGCTGTCCAGGTAGTTTAACTATCCCCATGCCAGGGTTGCCAACTCTGGCCTGGGAAATTCCTGGAGATTCAGGTGTGGTGCCTGTCGGTGGTTAAGACGCTGAATTGCAGACCGGAAGGCTGGTAGTTCAGCAGTTCGAGACCCGAGTGCCGCATGACGGAGTGAGCTCCCATCTCTGGTCCCAGCACCTGCCAACCTTGCAGTTCGAAAGCAAGACACTGCAGGTAGATAAATAGGTACTGCTTCGGTGGGAAGGTCACAGCATTCCATGCGCCTTTGGCGTTTAGTCGTGCCGGCCGCATGACCACAGAGAAGTCTTGGGACAGTGCTGGCTCTCCGGCTTGGAAATGGAGATGAGCACCACACCCTAGAGTCAGAGTCAACTGGCTTTCAAGCAAGAGAAACCTTTACCTTTTTGTTGTTGTTGTTGTTCAGTCACACAGTCGAGTCCGACTCTTCGCAATCCCATGAACCAGATCACGCCAGGCCCTCCTGTCTTCCGCCGTCCTCTGAAGTTTGCTCAATTTCATGTCTGTTGCATCGGTGACACTGTCTAACCATCTCATCCTTTGCCGTCCCCTTCTTCTTTGACCTTCAATCTTTCCCAGCATCAGGGTCTTCTCCAGGGAGTGCTCCCTTCTCATTTGGTGGCCAAAGTATTTGAGCTTCAGCTTCAGGATCTGGCCTTCCAGGGAACAGTCAGGGTTGATTTCTTTTAGGACTGACTGATTTGATCTCCTTGCAGTCCAAGAGACTCTCAAGAGTCTTCTCCAGCACCATAGTTTGAAAGAATCTATTCTTTGGCGCTTGGCCTTCCTCATAGTCCAACTCTCGTAGCCATGCATTACTACGGGGAATACCATTGCTTTGACCATGCAGACTTTTGTTGGCAGGGTGATGTCTCTGCTTTTTATCATGCTGTTTAGGTTTGCCATTGCTTTCCTCCCAAGGAGCAGACATCTTTTAATTTCATGGCTGCAGTCACCATCTGCAGTGATCTGGGATCCCAGGAACCTTTACCTTTACTTCACCTAAAATCTACTTTATATACCACAGAGTGTACCTTCCGACGCTGCCTTTTGCTGGGGATCAGTTGTAATTGCAGGAGAACACCAGGCCTCGCCTGGAGGTTGGCGACCCTGTTCCAAATACAGGGGCCAGCTACCCAGACACTTCAGCACCCAGCTGTGAGCTGGGGGAAAGTTTTACAAAGAGATCTTTAAATCCCGGGGCATGGTGGGGTCCCATGGATGTCTTGACCCACCCGGAACCCCAATGCTCCACCGCTCCCCTCATAGGCATTCTTCAGAAACTTGGCTTTTGTGCCTTTATAACTTGAATTTAAAAGAATGAGATATTTTAGAATGAGAATTTATAGTTCAATTAGGGGCAGTGGACGTTGGCGCCTTTCTGAAAACAATAGCACTCCAAACTTCATGTACCTGATAGGCTCAGTTCACCTGTCCAACTTTCCTTCTTTTGTCCTTATCCAACTTCTAACTTGGGAGGGGGGCTCTCTTTAGCCACTAAGAGAGAGAACTTGGAAACTGTGCCTAGTGGTGCAATTCTAATTAGAGCTGTAACTTCTAAGTCAATTGAGGTCAACAGAAGGTGGAGCAAAAGAAGAAGAAATTAGATTTATACCCCGCCCTTTGCTCAGAGTCTCAGAGCGGCTTACAATCTCCTTCCCTTCCTCTCTGCACAACAGACACCATGCGGGGTAGGGTGGGGCTGAGAGAGCTCTGAGAGAACTGCTCTTGAGAGAGCAGCTCTCAGAGAACTTTGACTGACCCAAGGTCACCCAGCAGCTACATGTGTAGAAGTGGGGAATCAAACCCAGTATTCCAGATCAGAGTCCGCCACTCTGGCTGTCCAGTGTGTAACTCTGTTTCGGATTGCACTGTAAAGGAAGTAAAACATGTCTTCGGGGAAGATGCCGTTCATTTAAGGAAGATACTGATTGTAATGGCCCAGGTTAGCCCAATCTTGTCAGATCTCAGCAGCTAAACGGGGTCAGCCATGGTTAGATTTTGGATGGGAGTCCACCAAGGGAGTCCACCAAGGGAGTCCACAGGCTGGCAATGGCAAACCACCTCTCTTCGTCTCTTGACATGAAATCCCTACGGGGTCACCATAAGCTGGCTGTGATTTGACGGCACTTTTTCCACTTCCAGAGATTATAACCAATGAACCTTTTGCAATATCAGAGGGTTTGCTCTTAGTCAAGATACATTCATAGATGCTAGACGTTACGTGCTTGGCAACTGGGACGAAGGGGTTTCTGTCCGTTATGACAAAACCTCTCCGTTTGCCACTTATTTCTTTAAGCCCTTCTCCCAGGAAACGTAGGCAAGAAAGACGGGCTGTGGCCCCGATGGAGGGGCGGTGGGGGGAGTGCTATAAAAATAAAAACTACCTAGCTGGATCCAATCAAGCTCCATACAGCCTCGGGCCGCAAGTGTTTGACCTGCAATTTCCTGGTTTTAATCTCTTTTTCACCGGATCTCTCCAAGGGATGGAGATAAATCTCAGGGTCGTGAAAACCAAGTAGGCCACAGGGCCTCCCCCCTCCAGCCGAGGCTGAAATCACAATCTCCTTTCTGCTCACGTGGACACACGGGGCTGCCTTACGCTGAGTCAGATCCTACCCGAGGTCAGTCCTGTCTGCTCTGGCCGCTCTCCAGGGTCTCAGGGAGAGGTCGCTTTCACGTCACTTATTACGCAATCCTTGCAACTGGAGATGCCGGGGATTGAACCGGGGACCTTCTGCAGGCAAAGCAGGTGCTTAGCCACTGAGCCGCAACCTCTCCCAATGCTCTTCCAGCTTTAATACCTTTCTTGTGCCTCTCCGTAGGGGACCGCAACCGAGAGATGGAACAATGCAGGCATCATAAATCGAGAAGTAATAGAGCTGCAGCCTAAGAGATCGCCTAGCCTTGCCCTTTGTCATGCCTGCCCCTGATCCAGCACCGGAAGCCTCGGCCGTGAGCTCAGAAACAACTCCAGACCCGGCACCAGTGAGCTCTACCTCCGAACTGGCACAGGACAGCTTGGCCACGACCTCCTCGGATCCGGCACCAGGGATCAGGGACACGGCACCTTTAAGTCCCTCCGAGGCACCAGAGTCCGCAAAGGATCTAAGTGCTGGGAGGGATGAGCTCCCAGCTACGAGTCAGCAAGCACCTGGGGCGGATGCTTCCCCACCCGACTCACCCCCACGTGCCAATCGTTTGCGAGCTCGCAGGCACAAAGACTTAGCGGCTCGACGGAAGGAGGCACATGTATGGAGGCGACGGTCAATGAGCCCCGAGTATTAACCGGGGGTGACGGTCAATGAGCCCCGAGTATTAACCGGAGCAGGGACCTAACAGTGACCGGTTAATGAGTTAACGAGCCAGCACGGTATTTAAGAACGTCCCCAGCCACGAGGAAACCGTGCTGGCAAACTCGTCGAAAGACAGCTCGCCTTGTGCCCATCCTCGTTCCCGCATCTTGACTCTCCGGCTCCCGACCTTGGCACCTGTCTGAACTGGCTCCTGACCTCGGCTCCTGACCTCGGCTCGGCTTCTGGACACCACTTCGACCTCTGGCTAACGGTAAACCTGACGACGGCTTTGCGCTCCACTTCGAACCTTGTTTGCTTGGACTGGACTGATACCTTGGCTGAAACCTGGAACGCTCTCTGACTACGGCACCTGGCAGCCCCCCTGTTGTTTTGTGCGTTGTGTTCTGAGCTGAATAAAAGAAATTACTGTTGGATGAGAGCTGCCTCAAGTCCAGTATTTAATAGAATGGTCACAAAAGAATATAGCCAGAGTATACATGGTTTTAAACTGTGCAATCAAGGCATGCCATAAATAAAATAAATGGAGGAAAGGGAGGATTTTTTTCCAGTAGAAAGGAGATGCTTGAGATCTCTTTTAAAAGAAAAAGAAAAAAAGCAAAGCACACCATCAGGTTCCCTGCTGGCTCTTCCACTGCTCGGCCAGGCCCCACAACCAAGCTCTGGGTTCTACCCTGAGTTTCAAGTTCTTTTGAGCCATCAGGAGATGTAGCAGCAATCCTAGATCCTGTATTCCATTTAGGGTTGACACAGACAGCCTCCAGGTGGGAATCAACCAACAATGGGAATCAACCAACAATGGAAATCAACCAACAATGGAAATCAACCAGCAATGGGAATCAACCAACAATGGGAATCAACCAACAATGGGAATCAACCAACAATGGGAATCAACCAATGATGGAAATCAACCAACGATGGAAATCAACCAACAATGGGAATCAGCCAACAATGGGAATCAGCCAACATTGGGAATCAACCAACATTGGGAATCAACCAACATTGGGAATCAACCAACAGTGGGAATCAACCAACAATGGGAATCAACCAACAATGGGAATCAACCAACAACGGGAATCAACCACCAATGGAATCAACCAGCAATGGGAATCAACCAACAACTTGCGTATGCAAGTGCAAACCACCAAAAAAAACCCCAAACAGTACACATATAGTATTACATGACATCCAACAACTGGGCATCCAACAACTAAGACCCTGTGTCCAATGCCCTTTAAGTGCAGGGAGCTGGCATTTCCTGCGCGCCCATTGGGTGGGGGGGGCGGACATCCCCAACGTGACGTTATCACGTCGGGATGCCCCGCCCCCTCTGGGAACGCCCTCCTCCAAAGTCCCCCTCTGGGGGCTAAAGTGGACTTGGTAACCCTATTTGCAAACCTCCAGGTGGTGGCTGGAAATCTCACCTATTACAACTGATCTCCAGTTGCTTTGGAAGGTGAACTCCGTGGCATTACACCCCATTGAAGTCCCTCCCTGTCCCCTCTCCAAATCCCACCCTTCTCAGGCTCCGCCCCCAAAATCTTCCAGGTACTTCTCAAGCCACAGCTGGCAACCTTTTAAACCTAGTTTATTTATTTATTTATTTATTTATTTATTTATTTATTTTGATTTATATCCCGCCCTCCCCGAAGGCTCAGGGCGGCTAACAATATAAAGAATTTAAACAATATAAACAATATAAAACAATAACAACCAGATAAAATTATAAAAACAAACAATACAACATATGTATGTAGCTTGCATTTCCTGCCCCAGGCACTCTTAATCTGCTGCCGATACCCCTGGCCTACACGCCAGGGGAGTTGTAATTCAGGCTTCTCCTCTTCCTGTCATGTGGTTACGATGTCACATGCTTGCAGCTTCAACTGGAAAAAGGGAAGATGGCTGCTTTAGTAGACGGTTCAGACTCTTCTGCTAGTACACAACAGTGTCCAGGTTAGGGAATCTCTGCTAAGAGAATGTTTATCCCGGAACTCTGACATCTGGGCAGCTTGCTATGGGGCTTAACCTGTGGCATGCAGCATGCGTAACAGGACTTTGTGGCACGCTCTGGGCAAGAGCCTGGATGTGGTGCCTATATTCTTGATTGGCGCTGCCTCAGGGTGTGATTCCTGGCTTAAAAAACAGCCCCAAGGCATGGAGGAGTCCTCTCCAACGTTCCCTCTAAGCTGTGGAGTCTTGTGAGCAAAAATTCTACTTGGTGAGCTACTGGCGTTAAAGTTGTGAGCCAGCAATTTGGCTACTGGATAAATTAATTTGCTCTGGAGCCCTCCTTCCTGAGCCAAGACAAGAATGCGTGAGCCAGAGGCTAAAAGCCTGTGAGCTAGCTCACACTAGCTCAGCTTAGAGGGAACACTGGGCTTCTCCAAAGGCTTTTGCATAATTTGCTAGACGAAGATTTTTTGTCACGGACTTTTGATGATTGGTGGCTACTAGCTATCATTCAATCCTAAAAGAAATCAACCCTGACTGTTCCCTGGAAGGCCAGATCCTGAAGCTGAAGCTCAAATACTTTGGCCACCAAATGAGAAGGGAGCATTCACTGGAGAAGACCCTGATGCTGGGAAAGATCGAAGGTCAAAGAAGAAGGGGACGGCAAAGGATGAGATGGTTAGACAGTGTCAACGGACATGAAATTGAGCAAACTTCAGCGGACAGCGGAAGACAGGAGGGCCTGGCGTGATCTGGTCCATGGGGTCGCGAAGAGTCGGACTCGACTGTGCAACTGAACAACAACAAACAACAACAGCTATCAGCCGTATCCCGCTTGCAAACCTCAGGTGTCCATAAAATGCAATGGCTGTTTAACAGAGAGGTCAGGTGTCATAGCAGATCTCTTAAGTGTGACCTCTTCCTCTTCCCGCGTGAGCCTAATCCAGAAACAATTACAGTTTAACTTTCAATATAAGGCTCCACCTCACTTTCAACCGCTTATTGGGTAGACCCTCCGCTTTGGCAGACTTTCCCCTTAAATAACCGCCACATTCTCTTGAACATCTGATGCTTGCTCCCGAGGACGAGGAGGAGGAGGAGAATGAAAATAGTCCATAAAATTTCCATTACTCCGAAAAGCAGAAACATCTGCTGGAGAGTGTAAAGTGACACTAAGAAATGGTGTTTACTAGCTAGGCACTGGCGCCGGATCCACTCTGCACCCAGGCAAAGAAGAAAGAGAGAAAGAACTGGCTCTCCTATCCATGGAATTACTGGCTCGTTGGTGCCTTGTGAATATCTGCCCCAGGGTTTTTCCCAGTGTGGCAGAGCTGGTTGTTGAACCGCTTGGGTTTCTCACGTACCAGGGACACATCCTCCTCCGTCTGGCTGCGGCTGAAACGGAGAGCTGTTTCTAATCACAAAGTGTTATGCAAAAATACAGTCCGCAACACACTTATTTTGCATGCTGAGTTTAAAAAACCAATCCGGAAAGCGACGGTGGAAGGAGCTAAAGCTGGGTTTTGTCAAGGGTGGGTTGGAGTGATAGCAGAGGTCTCCAAACGCTTCTCTGTCAGTGTCTGGAGTATTGGAGGACAGGTCACCCCCCAACCAGCCTTGGATTCTCTTACCTGGCTGTCACAGCAAATCTCTCTTGAACTGTCCCGATGGATTTGTCCCATTTTGTGCCTCCACGGCTGCAGGACCCCCAGCGTCTAAAAGAGAGAGTTTGGTACAAGTCAGATTATTGCCTGTAGGGAGCTCTTTACATTAACTAAGGTTTTTTTAAAAATAATCTTCTACCAGGAGGAGGGGGAGGAGGAGATTGGATTCATACCCTGCCCTTCACTACCCGAAGGAGTCTCAGAGCGGTTTACAATCTCTTTTCCCTTCACCTCCCCACAGCAGACACCCTGCGAGATAGGTGGGGCTAAGAGAGCTCTGAGAGAACTTCTCTTGAGAGAACAGCTCTGAGAGAACTGATGCAAGGTCATCCAGCAGCTGCATGGGGAGGAGTGGGGAATCCAACCCCGATCTCCCAGATTAGAGTCCGCGCTCTTAACCACTACACCAAACTGGCTCTCAAACAGGGTTCCCCAATATGGTTCCCAGGGATGCCATGGTGCCTCCAACACCTGGCCTGGCACTCACCGAGTTTCTCTAGAAAGTGGGTGGGGCCAGGTGGAGGTTTTGCCCAGCAAGCTTCTGATTGGCTATTGGAGATTTGACTAGCTGTGCAGATTTTTTTTTTTAAGTTGCTTTTTGGCAGCAGCTGCCACCACAGCACTCGAATCTTCATGGTGTGACTGAAGGGAAGCTGCAGCAGCCATTTTGGGTCTAGCCCCACCTCCTGCAGCAGCCATTTTGGGTCTAGCCCCGCCTCCTGCAGCAGCCATTTTGTTCCTGTGCCACAGAATTCCAAAGGTGCCGGCCTGCTCAACAAAGGATGGGGACCCCTGCATAACCAATACAACAGGACTAGATGTCAAGCCTTGCTATGCTATGCTAGCTTTGGTTGCGTAGTGGTTGGAGAGAGGGCATTCCTGAGGGTGGGGGTGAGTG
Source organism: Gekko gecko (assembly GCA_029375565.1). Classification (NCBI taxonomy): domain Eukaryota; kingdom Metazoa; phylum Chordata; class Lepidosauria; order Squamata; family Gekkonidae; genus Gekko; species Gekko gecko. The sequence goes on along the minus strand of JAPDNY010000017.1, from coordinate 35,341,274 downwards.
TGTGAGAAGGGAGGGAGACCTTTGCTTTTAGAAGATGTAACTTTTCCACCAGACATACCCTTCTCCTCCCCTTGCTGCTTTCCCAGGAAAAGTAACCTTGAGAACAGTCTTGTACCATCTCGGGCTCTAGATACCAGGCCATATATTTCCCCTGGTTGCCATGGCAATTAGGCAAAGTGTGGATGTGACGTATGCCTGGGGGCTGGATGGGACCGGTTTGATTTTCTATAATATGTTTGTACCCGCCAAAAGACTTCAGTTCTGACATGGTGACTTTTGGATTTTGTGTATACGCGGGGCTACAGGAACGGAGTTCTGGCTGGCTCCCGAGTTGGCCACGCCCAACAGGAACTCATTAGCATAATAGGCCACACCCAACAGCAGAAACTCATTAGGATTGGCTACATTTGGGATGTGTGGCCTAACATGCAAAGGAGTTCCTGCTACAAAAAAAGCCCTGGGTTTTGACAACAGACAAGGTAAACAGAATAAGAAGCAAAAGGTAGGTGTGGCTGGATGGCCACACTTCTGGTAACGTGGGGGTGTGGCCTAATATGCTAATAAGTCTCTGCTGTTGGGTGTGGCCTATTATGCTAATAAGTTCCTGCTGGGCTTTTTCTACAAAAAGAGCCCTGCATATATGCTAATAAACTAATCACTGCCAAAGTGAGCGTTATTGTGTATAACTGGACCGGGGTCTGACTCTAGGATTACAGAATTAGAAAACAATGCAGATACAGAATTCTGCAACTCATGGCACAACCCTAAACAGATTTACACCCTTCAAAGTCCAGTTGACTTCAGCTGTGCCTAGAATGGCACTGCCAATCTACCACTTTGTTCTGTGTAAAGTGTAGATTCTCTTAATCTACAAAGCATCATGCACACTGTTGGCATCTGTACATAGGAACTCCTGCCTTACCAATTTTTTCCAGTGCTTTAAGAATGTCAGCCTGTATGCACGTGCTGGTAAGCTTTAAAAGCTTTGGAACAAAGTTTGAGGCCAGGGGAACCTTTAAGACCAGCAAAGTTTAATTAATTAATTATACCCAGAATTATACCCAGAATGTGGTGGCTCAAGTGGTTAAGACGCTGAACTGCAGGCTGTGGAAGGTCAGTAGTTCAGCAGTTCGAGACCTGAAAATGCCGCATGACAGAGTGAGCTCCCGTCTCTAGCCCCAGCTCCTGCCAACCTAGCAGTTCGGAAGCAAGAAATTGCAAGTAGATAAATAGGTACCACTTCAGTGGGAAGGTAACAGCGTTCAGTGCGCCTTGGTGTTTAGTCATGCCGGAAACGTCATGACCACGGAAACGTCTTCGGACAGGGCTGGCTCTTCGGCTTTGAAACGGAGATGAGCACCGCAACCCTAGAGTCGGATTCGACTGGCTTTCGAGCAGGGGGACCTTTACCTTTACTTTACTTACCCCGAATGCAACGTTGTTGGTCTTAAAGGTCCCACAGGACTCAAAGTTTGTCCTGTTGCTTCAGACCAACACGGCTGACCACCCGAATCTACTTTAAAAGCCTTGGACAGTCCCTTGTCAAAAGCTCCCAAGTAAATTTAGCAGCCGTAGGATAAGAAGGTGGATCGATAACTGTTTAAATAACAGCACAAAGTTTGAGCCCGGTGGCACTTTTGAGACCAACAGAGTTTAATTCAAGGAAGGGGAAGGAGTTTGTAAGCCGCTCTGAGACTCCAAGTGAAGGGCGGGGTATAAATCCAATCTCCTCTTCTTCTTCTTCAGCACCGCAGGAAGCAGATCCGGTCTTGGAAACCACGCCTCATCTCGCATCGTGATAGTCCATGATGCATGGCATGCAGATGTCCATCTTGGAACGCTGCCGGAGTGTTGAGAAAATCCATCTCCCTCTGTTTGCAGCGCAGACTACATAACAATGCTGGTCCGGAGCCGCAGAGTAGCTGTGGAGAGTGTAACCGCTGTCTGTGCTTCTCCAGCTTGTCAGTGACGATTATGCCGAACTGATTCCAGCACTTGTCCAAAACCATTTCATCCTGGGGAGCTTGCGCAACGTCGTCTCTCGCGCTTAAGGAAGGGAAATGGCCACAGTTAGGAAAGCCGGCAAGAGCAGTTCAGTTCTTAAAAATTTTAATCTTTCTCTGTTTTATGGGAAAGCGGGCGGGGTCTTCCTTTGTGCAGTCACCGCGGACTTCGCTGCGCCAAGGCCTTGCTGATTCTCAGCTTCTTTAACTTGCCTTGGTTCCCCCCCCCCCCAGCCCCGTCTTTACACACTGCAGTTTGCCAGTTGTTGCTCACCCTTTCTTTCAGTCTTTCCTGTTTTTTCAGACCCGGTGGTCTGAAAAATACAGGGGGAAACTTGGAGGGAAAAACAGGGGAGGAACGGCCAGCAAACGATGTATAAGGAAATTTAAGCAGCCGGGTGGTATTGAGCAGTGCAGAAAAGCGAACGGTGGCTTGCTCTCACACAGGATTTGATTTCCAGCTCTTGATTTAAAATGTGTCGGCACTCTGGGCAGCACCAGGCAGAACCTGATGGGTCAGGATGCGATAATCCTTGGAGGATGTGTCAGATCCGCAGAAGAGCTGCCTTGGAAGGACAGGGCAGGCCAGGGGAACACCACTGAGAATCCGGTGGCTTGGGGGGGACCCCGGAAGAATGCGATGGGCTGAAGTTGGCACAAAGGCGATACTTAGTGGGTCAAGGGTGGAGTTCAGAGAACCTGTTGGATGTGGGCAGAGCTTGGAGCGATGCGGCAGTGTAGTTTCGGAATGTGGCACTTCGGGGGGCAGCCAGGTCAGAAACTGGCGTTAAAAAATCTGGAGTTTGTTTAAAAGATTTGTATCCTACCTCATTTCCTTAGAGCCAGTCTAGTGTAGTGGTTAAGTGCGTGGACTCTAATCTGGGGGAACCGGGTCTGATTTCCTACTCCTCCACTTGCACCTGCTGGATGACCTTGGGCAAGCCATAGTTCTTTCAGAGCTGTTCTCTCAAGGGCAGTTCTCGAAAGAGCTCTCTCCGCCCCACCTATCTCACAGGGTGTCTGTTGTGGAGAGGGGAAGGGAAAGGAGATTGTAAACCACTCTGAGACTCCTTTGGTTAGTGAAGGGTGGGGTATAAAACCAATCTCCTCCTCTTCTTCTCTTTTTCTTCTTCTTCTTCTTCTTCTTTTTCTAACACAGCAAAAAGTTGCAAGGAGCCAAAATCATTAGAGTCCATTAGCAAATTAAAAATGCACAGATTAAAAAAATGCAGCCATATCTGCCGAAACACTTGTTGACACACCATCAAATGCTGGGTTTAGGGGTTGTTCATAATCTACTGGCTCTTCTTACAGAATACGGTTTTGCTAGCCAGTTTAGTTAAATGTTGACTTGTAGGTTGCAGAAACTCTGACCTTATCTTTTATATTGCCCAGGAACAGATGTACTGAAACTGTGCTTAGCGTTCAAGGCTTCTGTTCCAGCTGAACAGATCTGGTTAGCCCGAAGGAGTTTATTGTCTGATAAATTCAGGCAGCCATTTACAAGCAGTAAGTCACTTGTCGTGAGTATGAAATTAAAATGTGGCCTATAATATGCTGCCAAAAGATGAGGGGAATCTAAATCAGAATTCCAGCAAAAAGAGGAAGTGGTAAAATATTCCATGTTGTGTTATTTTTTTTCGGGGGGGGGGAGGCAGTTTAACCTCAACTACACAACATTTATATCCTTTCCACCCAGTCAGGACCACCAATGTGGCTAACAATTAAAACAGCACAATAAAATACATCATAAAACTGATTAGAAACAGATATAAAATACAGATATAAAAACAGAGGACAACAAATTAAAATACAAGGCAGGAAGGAGGTGTGATAATCCACCACCACCTATCTTACTTGCCTGAGAGTACCTGAGAGGCAGTGTGAGATCTGTGAGTGCCACTGCTCAAGTTTATCTGCCCTTCGCTTGCTGTAACCAGTTTGGGGCACTGACAGCCAGTGCCCAGCATGCATGCACATTAACTGCTGCACAGTGCCGGTCCCCTCTAGCTTGGACAATGTGTGCTTAAATGCAGGCCTTTTTTTGTAGATAAAGCCCAGCAGGAACTCATTAGTATAACAGGCCACACCCAACAGCAGGAACTCATTAGCATATTAGGCCACACCCCCATGTTACCAGGAGTGTGGCCATCCAGCCACATCCACCTTTTGCTTCTTGTTCTGTTTACCTTGTTTGTTGTCCAAACCCAGGGCTTTTTTGGAGCAGGAACTCCTTTGCATGTTAGGCCACACACCCCTAATGCAGCCAATCCTAATGAGTTTCTGCTGTTGGGTGTGACCTATTATGCTAATGAGTTCCTGCTGGGCACATGGCCAACTTGGGAGCCAGCCAGAACTCCGTTCCTGTGTGTTCCTGCCCAAAAACAGCTCTGCTTAAATGGACAGGTGCTTGGGTAAGAACATCTCTGGTCAGACCTTTAGAAAGAAAAAAAATATTTATCTACTAGCATGTACCTGTAGTTTCTATGAGCACAAGAACACAGGAAACTAGTTTCAGAACATTAATTGGGATGTTACAGAAGCTAGTATAAGGCTGCGATCAGACAGGCTTTTTGGTCTGATGTCGTCCCTTCTCCCTACTGGATTTAATGTGCATGTCCAGGCAGTGACATCTGTTCTCTGTACCATTCCTGAATCGTCAGCCCCCCATCCTCACCCTGGACTTCCTTGACACCAGAGAAGGTCCAGTATTTACAGCTGAAATTGTCCCAGACCGATTTCCCACTAGCCACTGCTCTGTCCTCACTCTTCCTTTCCCCCCCGATTCTACATGTCAATTTCCCACTACTTGCTGCACAGCCACATTTTGCCCTGTAGCTTCACCCGATTTCCCCCGCGTCTTCTCGATCCTCTTTTTTGTGCATTTCTGGCCATCTAATCTCCCTGTTGCACACTCAAGACATTTGGAGGTCTGTGACTTCTACTCCCTGGCCACCATTTCCCCCCTCAGTTAGTGATATGTGCATAACCCCATATTTGCCCATGGTAAATAAGCAGTTCTGTGCATGCGCAAAGAGGAGGTTTTTTTAAAAAAGAAGGATGGTGTGTCTGGTCATTCCCTATTCGGAACAAATACCTCTGGAGAGATTAGAGGCGCAGCCAGACCATGCCAAGCCTGCCGTCTGATCACAGCCTAAAAGAAACAAAAAAGAAGGGCTAACTAACTTTTTCAAGTCACTGAGTTTATCTTGGCATTCCTTTCTGAGGAATGGACACAAGCTAAGCTGGAACTTTGAAATAGAGTTTGGTTGATGCACACTTCTCCATAATCCCTGGTCCTTGGTTTATACCTCTTTCACAGTGTGTGTCAATCCTTTTAACTCTTTACCTCCCCTCTGGGAGGGTTTATCTCTGGCCTGTCCTGAAATAGGGTTTGAGTTCCCATGTGTGCTGCCTTGCACCTTTCCCCAATCATACCAAGGTACATGTCCTCAATTTTTATGGCCCTAACTCAGGATACCCAAGCAGTCATGCCCATTCCTTGCAGGTGGGCAAATTGTCATCTGCACCCTATCTATTTGTATCCATAAAGGGAAACCCTCTCTTCTCAGCCTAAAATCTGAGAATTTAATTGCTTGGTCCCCATGCTAGTGTGTGTGTGTTTGTGTGTGTCTGCGTTTAGGCCAGCTGATTCTTGGGGTGTTAATCAAGACACCCTCCATTTCCCAATCATAACAGGAAGGATGATGAAATCAAAAAAGTCTTCACCCACAGGCAGAAGCCAGCAATAGAAGGGGTCAAACAAATATTCCTGGGGAAGGAGTTCCACAGTTTTGATGCCACGACCAAAAACTGGTTGCTGAGGTGAATGTTGTAGGATCCTTGGGAAATAGTATAAGGAACTATTTGTAGATCAGGGGTCAGACAAATATTCCTGGGGAAGGAGTTCCACAGTTTTGATGCCACAACCAAAAACTCTTTGCTGAGGTGAATGTTGCAGGATCTTTGGGGAATAGTGGGGAATGGTGACCATGTCAGCTTGGAATTTGACATAGTGAGGGATGTGAAACCAGGACATAGTAGGACTCATATCCTGGACTTCAGGAAGGCTGATTTCAAAAAACTCAAAGAAATATTAGGTAGGATCCCATGGCTGGAAATGCTGAGGGGGAAATCTGCACAGGAAGGATGGGAGGTGCTGAAAAATAAAATGCTTAAGGCACAATCGCAAACTGTTCCGGATAAGAAAGAAAGGTGGGAGATGGGTAGTGAAGCCGAAGTGGCTGAACAAGAAACTCTCTGAAGAGCTGAGACTAAAAAGGGAAATGTACAGGAAATGGAAGGAGAGCTAAATTACTGAGGGTGGGTACAAGAAGCAGGCTCAAATCTGTAGGGATGGTGTCAGAAAGGCTAAAGCGCAGATGGAGCTGAGGCTTGCAAGGGAGATTAAAAATAACAAGAAAAATTTCTATGCCTATTTTCGGAGCAAAAAGAAGAACAGGGATGGGGTAAACTCACTGCTAAGGGAAGACGGTCAAGTCTTAACAAGGGATGAAGACAAAGCGGAATTACTCAACTCTCACTTTGCCTCAGTCTTTAACCGTAAGGCGAGCTGTATACAAACTGAAGAATGCAGGGCATATGAAGGAAGGAGGAATTGCCAGTCCAGTGTAAGGAAATGGTTAGAGAGCATCTAGCTGCCTTAAATACTTTCAAATATCTAGGGCCATATGGCTTGCATCCCAGGGTGCTAAAAGAAATTGCAGATGTTATTTCAGAGCCTCTGGCTCTAATCTTTGACATGTCCTGGAGTACTGGTGTTGTGCCAGAAGACTGGAGAAGAGTGAATCCAGGTATAAAAAATCAAAGACACAGATGTAGAATGGGAGGGACTTGGCTTGACAGCAGCTCATGTGAAAGGGATTTAGGTGTTCTGGTTGATCACAAGCTAAACATGAGCATGCAGTGCGATGTGACTGCGAAGAAAGCTAATGCAATCTTAGGATGCATTAACAGAAGCATTGTGTCCAGATCATGGGAGGTGGTAGTTCTGCTCTATTCTGCTATGGAGAACTGTGTCCAGTTTTGGGCACTACATTTTAGGAAGAATGTTGACAAGCTTGAGCGTATCCAGAAGAGGGCAACCAGGATGGTGAGAGGGTTGGAATCCAAGTCTTATGAGGAAAGGCTGAAAGAGTTGGGTATGTTTAGCCTGGGAAAGAAAAGACTTCAAGTCTTCAAGTATTTGAAGGGCTGTCATGTAAAAGATGGAGCAGATCTATTCTCTCTTGCTCCAGATTGCAAGACTAGATCTAATAGGTGGAAATTACGAGGGAGTCATTACCGGCTAGATATCAGGAGAAACTTCCTAACTTCAAGAGTGGTTGAGCAGTGGAACAAGCTGCCTCGGGAGGTGGTGGATGCTTCTTCCCTGGACGTTTTCAAGCGGAGGCTGGACGACCATCTTTTGGGTATGTTGTAGGTATGTAGGGCTATCTTTTGGCTGTGCTCCTGCAGAGTGCAGGGGGTTGGACTAGATGACCTGCAAGGTCCCTTCCAGTTCTAACATTCTATGATTCTAAAAAGACCCTCTCTCAGGTCGCTGCCTGTCTGTCAGGTTCAAGGGCAGACCTTTGTACCTTTCACTGAAAATCCGGCACCCCTACCTTCAAACTCTAAAACGTCTTATGCCATGGGAGCATCTCTTCCTGTATCAGAGAGACTTCTCCTGGAAAGACACAGGGCTGAGTGCCCAAAATAGTTTCCATTGACCTATTTTTAAAAACCCTTTTTCTCAAAGAAATCCTTTAGTTAGCACTGTTGTATATTCCAAATCCCTTCCCTGAAACTTCAAGCAAATGTGACATGAAACCTTCTTCCCAAAATCGTAGTTTATTTCTGGCGGAAAGATCATATGGTTGTCCAAGGTTTCTTTTATCTCTGTTTTGTTGAACGTCCCTTTTCTATAAAGTTCAGCGAAGGGCACTGATCTTGAGGGTGGGGGGGAGTCAGCCCTTTGCCAAGTTCCGCATGTCGCAGGAAAGTCGTTTTATGTAAATCTGGAATTGATCTTCTTTTGTCACATCTCAGACTTTTCTCATTAAATTATTGATTTTCTTTCAAAGGAGAAAGAATCCCTCAAAAAAATCTACTGGCCTCTCAAAATACCCACTTTTTAAGTGCAATGATAATTTCCTAGAATAACCCAAAAGGAACATTTTATGCAAAGCTTTAAATATCTTCTCTCTTGCTCTCCCCTCCGCGTGTGATGGCTCTCTTCTTGTAAACGGAGTTGTTACACACCCTAACATCTGACTTCCTATCAATCTTATAAAGGAGATGGTTTCATGCAAGCGCTTGGTAATAAAATCCAGAGAAGATAATAATCTCTCGAGCGCTTGATCTACAAATAGTTCCTTATACTAACTGGCACGAACATTCCCTTCTCCCACCCCACCCCATCCCGCTTTTCACATGCTGGCAAGGAGCTGACCCTGCGTTCCTTAACATTTTGGGACAGATCAGTGTTCCTTGTAAAGTGGTTTTACATGTTTTTAAAGTTCCCTTGTTAAAGAAAAGAAAAGAAATGTGCACAATGAAGCAGAAAGCGGCAACCTAATCAGAAAATGTGACACGATGCAGAAAGCTGGCTTTGGCCTAGTGGAAGGGGAAAAAATGTTCCGTTGTGTGATCGAGAAGATGGTGTAAGAACATAAGAACGTAAGAGAAGCCAATGTTGAATCAGGCCAATGGCCCATCTAGTCCAACACTCTGTCACACAGCGGCCAAAATATACCAGGTGCCATCAGGAGGTCCAGCAGTGGGGCCAGGACACCAGAAGCCCTCCCACTGCTGCCCCCTCCAGCACCAAGAATAGAGTGCATCACCTGCCCCAGACTGAGAGTTCCCATCTATACCCTGTGGCTAATAGCCACTGATGGACCTCTGCTCCATATGTTTATCTAATTCCCTCTTGAAACTGTCCATGCTTGTAGCTGCCACCACCTCCTGTGGCAGTGAATTCCATATGTTAATCACTCTTTGGGTGAAGAAGGGCTTCCTTTTATCTGTTCTAACCCGACTGCTCAGCAATTTCATGGAGTGCCCATGAGTTCTTGTCTTGTGAGAAAGGGAGAAAAGTACTTCTTTCTCAACCTGCTCGATCTCATTCATAATCTTATAAACCTCGATCATGTCACCCCTCAGCCGTCGTTTCTCCAAGCTGAAGAGCCCTAAGCGTTTTAACCTTTCTTCATAGGGAAGGTGTTCCAACCCTTTGATCATTCTAGTTGCCCTTCTCTGCAATTTTTCCAGTGCTATAATATCCTTTTTGAGATGTGGTGACCAGAACTGTACACAGTATTCCAAATGAGTACACAGTAGTCCAAATGAAATGTGTTACATGGTATTGCGTGATCCACAGTTTTCCTGCATAAAGTCTGCCGCTAATCCTAGATTTAACTTGGGGCCTAACTCCACGATGCTGGGCCTCCCATTTCCCAGCCATGGGCAGGGAATTATCTGCCCCCAGCCTCAGTTCCCGCCCCCCCAGGAACTGAGGAGTGGGATAAAAAAATGGACTCCACATAGTGATGCTCTAGGTAGAGCCTTGCAGCCAGAGGTTCCCAAACATATTTGGCCTACCGCCCCCTTTTCAGAAAAATATTACTCAGCGCCCCCCTGGGGAAGTGGACAAAAAGATGCAGTTTGTGGATCTGCACTTGGATTGTTCCAGCCCACCTGGATCGTTCCAGTGCCCCCGAGGGGGCGGTATTGCCCATTTTGGGAACCAGTGGAGACGTTCCCGGTTAAAGAATCTTGAAAACAAGGCGATGGATACAGACCTTTCTCTGCTTGGGACACTGAAGAGATGCAGCTACTCAGACTAAGCAGAGCAGGGTAGACTGACGGTTGGAGAGCAGAAGGTATCTTGGTGTGTTCCTAAATGACGTGATTCAGGAAAGACATTAGCCCTGTTCAGTCGTCACACTTCTGGTGCTCAAACAGCTCATAAGGGGAGACTGTCCTACCTTCAGCTCTTCTGATTTGTTCAGTTTTGGGGTGACTAGCGCACCGCATACACATGTATTTTCCTGATTTTGTTAGGTGGGGTCAGGGGTGGTTGTGTCCCATCTCTAGTTCCAGCTCCTGCCAACCTAGCAGTTTGAAAGCAAGAAATTGCAAGTAGATAAATAGGTACCATTTTGGTGGGGAGGCAACAGCGTTCCGTGCGCCTTGGTGTTTAGTCATGCCGGCCACATGACCACGGAAACGTCTTCGGACAGCGCTGGCTCTTCGGCTTTGAAACGGAGATGAGCACCGCAACCCTAGAGTCGGATTCGACTGGCTTTCGAGCAAGGGAAGCCTTTACATTTACCTATGCACATACCACTTGAACAAATGGTGCATTGCCCTAGTCACACAAAATGGTAACCGTGTGTATCAAGAGGAACATTCATAGGGCCAAAATCATATTGACTAAAAAGGGGTTTTTAACCATCTGATTCTGCTGGAGATGTAATAAACTTGTCCTAAATCATTCCGTAGTTGGGGAGGCTTGTTGGCAGCCCATCTCTATGCTGCTTTCACACATGCTAAATCATGCAATTTCAGCGGCCCTTTGCAAGTGCATTTTGCCATTTCACATAGTAAAACCCAGTTGCAAAATGCATTGGAAGTCGACTGGACGTGTGTTCTTTAGTGTGTGTGAAAGTATCTGAGAACACCAAGGAAGTCCAGGGTTGCTCCATACAGAGGCAGGCAATGGCAAACCAGTTCAGAATGTCTTTTGCCTTGGAAACTCTCCAGGGTCACTGTTAGTCGACTGCAGCTTGATAGCATGAGAGATTGAGATTGAGAGAGAGAGAGAGAGAGAGAGAGAGAGAGAGAGAGAGAGAGAGAGAGAGAGAGAGACTTTCTTCTACTTTTAAAGGTGAAAATTATTGCATCATGCCAGTAACAATGATGAGGGGTAAAATCCCTTTGGGAAAAGGTGTGCAATCAATTGGACAGGGTAACTTAAAGAAGTGTGTCCCATTGTCTGGAGGAATATCGTATAAGCTATCCCCCAGGATTCAACAGAGTCTGATTTTTACTAGCAAGGGGCTTAGCCATAAGTCACCAGAAGGCAATGAAAGGGAAAGTTGGGTGGCAATGGGGGCGGGGTGCATCCAGCCTTAAATAGGAAGCGAGAGGAAGGCTGAGTAGGGGGTGGGAGGGGGGACCCGCTTTGTCAAATTAAGAGGATTAAGGCAGGCCCCAGTGGTCTGGGATTTTAAAGACGAGTCTACCTCAGGCTTGCATCACGGATTAAGTTCTGTGTGGCTGGGGGGGGAAAACAAGTCATTAGGAAAGCGATTGGGTGGAAAGGCAGCCAAGACAGCGGCCGGAGCTGGAAAGCTTTGGCTCGCTTCCCTTTCCCGCATCTTTCCTTTTAGAGCAACCTTCCGAGGTAGCGAAACCCCAAACTGCTTCCGCGAAGCCTCCGTCCCCTGCTCTTCATTTAGAATATGTCCATGATGTTCAGTTAGACCAATGGTCTCAATGATGGGGGGGAAATATTAAGATTACAAAATCCGTTGCATATAAAGAAAACATTTACAAGATGTTTTACAGACGGTATAAAACACCCGAAAAATTAGCTAAATTTGATCCAAAATGCTCAGATAAGTGTGAGAATAAAACGGGATCATTTTATCATGTGTGGTGGCTATGTGACAGAGCTAAGAAATATTGGGTATGGATCCATGAAGTATTACAGAATATATTGAACCTTAGTGTACCCTTTACTCCAGAAGTATTATTTTTGAACATTTGACCAGATAACTTTAAAAGAAATGACTCTTATCTTTTAATATATATAAATACTTTGGCTAGAATATTGTATGCTAAACACTGGAGGAGTCAAGATATACCAAGTAAAGATGAGTTTATTAATAAAATACTAGAAGCAGCAGAGATGGACAAACTCATTTTAATTTTGAAGGACCACACCGAAGAGACATTTGAAAATACATGTTCAAGGTTTTACAGATGGTACGAGAACTATATCTTTATTATGACAGGACAAGGTAGATAAGCAAGATGAAGAGAAGGTACAGACTGGACTAACCTTTCTATATGTATTAATGGTTGCACAAAATATTGTTCACCACAAGGTCTAAGCTTAAAGTGTTAGATAATTGGCTACAAAGTATACTTACATATAATGTACCCCCAATTTTATGTTTTTTATGTTTTTCTACATGTTTTGTCTATGTCGGTGTTTTGGCTGTGTTATAGAAAAATAAAAATTTTATATAAAAAAAAAGAATACGTCGATGTTACCCCTTCAGAGTCCTGCTCGGGGTGGCCTGCAATTAAAATAACGCAACAGTAGAAAACAGCAAGCCATTAAAAAACAAGCCGTCGGACATAAACAGCATTAAAATACAGCTCAGGACCAGAGGTAACCCATTAAAGAATCTGGCAAGATAAAACTTCTAGTTAAAAAGCCTGGCTTGACAGGAATGTATTGACCTGGTGCCTGAAAGACAGTAAAGCAGGGGCCAGGCGAGCCTCCAGGGAGAGGGCGTTCCAGAGGTGAGGGGCCACCGCAGGAAATACCCTGTCTTTCATCGCCGCCTGCCTCGTTTCTGAGGGTGGGAGCACAGAGAGCTGGGCTGAAAAGGCAGATCTTAACTAGTGATGTGGATAGATTCGGGTGGGGGGCTGTGTTGGTCTGATGCAATAGAACAAAGTTTGAGTCCAATGGAACCTTTAAGATCAACAAAATTTAAATCTGGGTATAAGCTTTCATGCACACACACACAAAAGCTTATGCCCAGAATTAAACTTTGGTCCCGGTCACACGAGCGGGATACTGCGCCGCTGAAGGGAGGCAAATTAGAGCCGGAGCAAAAAGATGCACGGTAGCGCGATCAGACGGATCCCCGAGATGCCATGCAGACGCCAATAGCTGGCGATCACATGGCGATGTTGAAGCGCATCAAAGGGTCTTGTGCATGCGCACTCTTACGTTTCTTCGCATACTGTGGAGGCTTGGAAAAAACACATCCGGTGCAACGGGACACATGCGCGTGCCGGATTAACTCCGCTTCTGCGATCCAACGCTCGCCTGCGACCCGCGTTTTCCAGTTGCTACTACCCTTTTGCTGGTACTTTTTAAATCCGCTTCTTTGGGCTGACAGTATGGGCTGGTGACGGGTGCGCTACGCTTCCCAGATGTTGCCGTATGATCGCAGCCAGTTGATGCGCCCTGAACCCGCCCATTTCGCGGGGCAAATCCTCCCATATGACCGGGGCCTTTGTTGGTCGTAAAGGTGCCACTGGACTCAAACTTTGTTCTAGTGGGATGGATAGTACAGGGGAAGAGATATTCCTTCAGGAACCCTGGCCCCAAGCTATTGAGGGCCTCAAAGATAAGAACCAGCCCTTTGAAGCAAATGGGGAGCAGATTCAGGAGGCTCAAAAGGAAATACTTCTTTACACAGCGAACTATTAGAATGTGGAATTCATGCTAGAGGATTTAGTGATAACCACAGGCAGAGACAGCTTTAAAAGGGGGTTATGCAGATTCATGGAGGACAGCTCTAGCAGTGGCTACTAGCCACGGTGACCGAAGAGAACCCCCATGTTCAGAGGCAGTCAACCTCTGGCTAGGAAACCAGTGGGTAGCCAGTGCAGATTTCTCAACAGAGGAGTGATACTATCACTGTAACCGACTTCTAATAGCATCGTGACCACTGTGTTTTGGGCCAGTTGAAGTTTCCAGATCATTTTTAAAGGCAGCCCCATGGAGCATAGAGCAGTAATTTAATTTATTCATTGGATGGAGCTCAGAGAAGTGATTCATGCACAGAGGCCATCGGATAGCCTTCTCTGAGGATGAATTCTGTTGCATGTTTGCATCAATAGTATTTGAATATTCCAGTTGGAAGAATGTGGCCAAATTGCCCACCTCCTGCTGGGAATCGTTGGAAGGAGGTACAGCTAGACCAGTGACTCATACAGAGAGGCAACTGGCAGGCTTTTCTGTGGCTGTATTGTTTGGGTTTACAGACTCCTTTGATGATTCAATTAGTTTGTTTCTTGCAGCAGCTAACAGTCCTCATATGCCACATGATTGTGTTTTTTTTAACTTTCAAGTTAAATTACTTTGGTGATTATACTTAAATCGCTTTGGTGATCCTTATCACCCTATATAAGATGGGTCATTATGCGTAGCCCAATACAGATGGTATGGAGGGGAACTATGACATAGTGGCTCACAAAATGCTCCCTCTAAGCTGTGGAGTCTTGTGAGCAAAAATTCTACTTTGTGAGCTACTGGCATTATGTTGTGAGCGAGCGATTTGGCTACTGCATAAATTAGTTTGCTCTGGAGCCCTCCTTCCTGAGCAAAGACAGAAATATATGAGCCGGAGGCTAAAAAACTATGAGCTAGCTCACACTAACTCAGCTTAGAGGGAACACTGCAAAAGACCCCAGTGTGTTTGTAGGAGAGACAAGACTTCCACAAAGACTTTCTTGGTACACAGCTTAGTCCCATAACCGCAATATTGCATTCGCCCTCAACTGCTTGTTCTTTCATTTTAAAGGAACAATGTCCTATTTATTGGATTAAATGTAAAAAATAAATAAAGTATTTGCCTTGGATGGCCAGAAGCTTTACTCAGTATCCCCGATCCTCCACATTTCCCAGTTAAGGGGGAAATGCTATTCAAACAAATTACAAAGATGATCTGACTCCAACGGTAACAAGAGAAAGAAATTTTACTTATAAAAATAGAAGCACGTCTTACATGACATATTCATGTAGGTACATTTAACTTATTGTGAACAGATTAACTTCAAAAAGGTTTACTTGCTACAGCTTCAAGCCCAAGTAAGAGAGAAGAAGAGAGGCCCTATATAAGATAAAACAGAAGGCAATCAAAAGGCCAAAGCAGTCCAACATCTAACCAATGAGAGGGTGGGGTCAACAGCCAAGTATACCTGAGAGCAGGGCTATTTTTGTAGAAAAAGCCGAGCAGAAACTCGTTAGCATAATAGGCCACACCCAACAGCAGAAACTCATTAGCATTAGGCCTCACCCCAACAGCACAGTTCATTAGCATATTAGGCCACACCCCCATGTTACCAGAAGTGTGGTTATCCAGCCACACCCACCTTTTGCTTCTTATTCTGTTTACCTGGTTTGTTGTCAAAACCCAGGGCTTTTTTTGTAGCAGGAACTCCTTTGCATGTTAGGCCACACAGCCCTAATGCAGCCAATCCTAATAAGTTTCTGCTGTTAGGTGTGGCCTATTATGCTAATGAGTTCGTGCTGGGCATAACCAACTTGGGAGCCAGCCAGAACTCCGTTCCTGTGTGTTCCTGCCCCAAAACAGCCCTGCCTGAGAGAGAGAGAGAGAGAGAGAGAGAGAGAGAGAGAGAGAGAGAGAGAATTCTTTTAACCTTTTTCTTCCTAGATCCTCTTGCATGAAGAGTTACAATATCCAACACAGCTAACTGTAGTAGCTGAGAATTAGGGACTTGGGTTTGTGGCTCAGTGGTAGAGTATCTGCTTTGAAGATTCCAGGTTCAATCCCTGGCATCTCCCTTTAAAAAAAAAAAAAAAGGATCAAGTAGCAGGTGATGTGAAAGACCTCATTCTGAGATCCCGGAGAGCCTTTGCCCATCATCCCAATGCACTATTTTAAGAGACGTTATTGCATCCCATGCAGTTACCAGTGCTGTATCAGTAAAAGGCAGAAGTTTGGGCTCTTCATAGGCTTGGTCATTCCAGAGCCTGTCAATCACAGGGGCTAATGTCGTGTTGTATGCCCTCTTCCCATCTGCACCCAGAGATTCCTAAGATAGGGGAGACACTTAGCTCAGGTCCTGAGATCCGTCCCAGAGTTTCCATCGTGCACGCCGTTGACATCAGGCCCAATGTACAGACCGTGTTTCGACTTAAAACTCAGTGCTGTTATCTAACCATTACATTGACCGTTCCTCTTTGGTAACCGGCAGGACTGCCTCCTCCCACATATGGGGAGCAGAACTGTTTCCCTCGGTCATGTAACTCTTTGGGCTGTAATATCTTGCGAATGGGGTGGGGGGAGAGAGAACTAACACTGTTTTTTTTATTAGAAAGTTTTGGAAATAAGCAAAGGCGCCTCAAAAAAAGGGGGTAAAGGGGTGGAAGAACATCTTTTGCCAGAAAACAAACGTCTAGACACTTGTGCTCGGTGGAGACGGCACACAATAAAACCTTGAGGGAACCAATTAAACTGTGGTTAAATAAATAGCTTTGGGCCTGATGGTAAAGCAAGCCGACTGAGGAAACCAACCCCAAATGTGCCATTGTGGAAACTGTTGGTGTGCCTGTGATGGACTGTGGTGGTTGTAACAGCAAACAGATCTGGACAGACAGCCGAGCTTTTGTGGCGTTCTCAGTGTTAGTCAGCCATCCGTCCTCAACTCAGATCTATTTGCATGTCCAGCAACTTACAGACCTTGCATGAAGAGTCAGAGTAGGACTTATTAAAGACGTAGGGCTGCTCTCTCTTCCTTCTCTCTTTCTTGCAGGTTGAGTTCAGACTGGCAATTTGCCCCGGTAGGGACCCGGGCCAGCAACGATTCAATCCCGCAGTAAACTGGGCGGTCCCACAGGCACATCTGCCCAGCGTCCCCCACCCGTAGCCAACCTGTGCCGTTGCTTCTCCGCCAGATTAAAAAGATACCTCATGTAACCAGTAGCAAATTCCAAAAGCGTGCATGTGTTGCGCGTTTCTCTGCTTCCAGGAAGTCTGAATGCTCCGCTGATAAGCCGGGAGCAACCTGCGTTGGGCAGCAGTGGTATGATTGGCCATGCTCCGCTCAACTGCCCAATGCGGTGCCGGTGCTGCGGGGTCCTCCCCCAATTGGCAAAATGCGCTTATGTGCTTATGTGCATGAGCGCCCATGTGCACATACACCCATACACCCACAGCTGAATTAATAGGGAAACACCGAATACAGCGTGTGTCAGGTTCAAAAGCCTGTAAATCCAAGCATTCTTGAAGTAAAGATAAGCTTTATTGGAGTACCGTGCTATAACCCACAGTAACAAGGTTATTGTCAGGAATGGCGGGGCATATTGCCCAGGCATAGTTATAGTGTGATGCAAAAGCGCAACTAGCGAATGAACTTTTAGCGCGCGCGCGGGAAACTCCCGGCGGAAGGATTACTTAATGGTTGGGAGAACGCTCCTCCCACCCCTCGGATTCACAGGCCTGGAAAATTCCCGTAGACACAAGAATAGCCCAAAGCCTGTACTCAAGGCCACCGTGATAAGACCGAGTGGCAGTAGCGAGGCTCCCACGTTGCAGCTGGCAATGCTACGCAAGCGCATAAGCAGAGACAAGACAGGGAACAGGGAACAATGGATTCAGTGTGATGCTAGACTCAAGTTGCCATTTCTGACAGTGTGCCTCCGGGGCAGCAGTCTGAACGCTCCCACCTGCCTCCGCCCCGTATCTTCTGGCAGCAGCCCAGGCTGTCTGAACGGGAAAACCCAGAACAGTTTGTTCCGGGGCTTTTTTGCCACGACTGGCTACCGGAGCAAACTGCCAGTCTGTCCTCAGCCGCAATGTGTACGATGCATCTCGTGGCATGGTGGCCTCATCACATCATGCGCTGTCCTGTGTCCCAGGTTGGGATGTGTTGAAACGGATGGTGTGTCACGCCATTGCACCTTGCAATTCACTATTATGAGCCGGATCCATACTAAGCTTTCCACTAAAAGAAGGGGAAGCGTAATTTCTGCCAGTTCCCCCTTCCTACCGGAAAAGACCCCCAATTTGCCCCTCATGCCCTTCCCCCAGGAACAGCATATTGGGAAAAACAGTGAGCTGCAGAAGAAGGAACTGCCTTTCATTAGTTTAAAATTTGGTCTGCATCCAACCCAACGTCTTATGGGCTCAGGAAACTAGATATAGAGTTGTTGTTTTCCCCACAACAGCCAAGAAGAGGAGGAGGAGGAGGAGGAGGAGGAGGAAGAGGAGGAGGAGGAGGAGGAGGAGGAGGAGGAGATTGGATTTATACCCTGCCCTTCACTCAGAGTCTGAGAGGGGCTTACCATCTCCTTCCCTTCCTCTTCCCACAACAGGCACCCTGTGAGGTAGGTGGGGCTGAGAGAGCTCTTGAGAGAACAGCTCTCAGAGAACTTTGATTGACCCAAGGTCACCCAGCAGTTGCATGTAGAGGAGTGGGGAACCAAACCTGGTTCTCCCAGATTAGAATCCACTGCTCTTAACCACTACACCAAACTGGCTCTCTACCTAATGGTAAACTAAGGAAATTGAGCACAGGCAGCCATGCTTTGGAAACCTGGAACCAAAGGACCAAAAAAGGAGATTCCAGAGCAGAGCAACATCTACTACAGCTCCTGTCTGGAAATTCAACTGAGTGCAGGACTCGGAGGAGCAGCAACAGACACGGCGAGACTTGAGGGTGAACCAAAAATCAACTCAGCTTGCGATACAAGCCAAGGGTGCCCATCAACACCCGTCCTGGTGACCTCCGAGTGTTTTTAGAAAGTGGGTGGGGTGAGGTGGGACTTTTGCTCAGCAGGGCTTCTGATTGGCCACTGGAGTTCTGATTGGCTGTGTAGATTGTTTAAAAGTTGCTTTGGCTTGGCAGCAGCTGCCCCCCACACCACAAGAATCTTCACTGCGCAACTGAAGGAAATCTGTGCATATGCAACACAGTATTTCCCGATAATACGTTCATTTTAGAAGGCATCCTGTTAAAAAGAGCTTCTGCCTGAAATGACGGAGAGGTACTATGCATGGCATCACTCCCTAATACTTGTGACTGGCTCCACCACCTGTGGCCCTTTTGTGGTTGTTGATTACCCTGTGTCAGAATGCCCAAAGAGCTTGCGGGCTGAAAAAGGTCAGGGACTCCCGATGCAAGGATTCCCACATCTCCAGACCACTTTTTCTAGTGGTTAAGATGCTGAACTGCAGGCGGTGGAAGGCCGGTAGTTCAGCAGTTCGAGACCCGAGAGTGCCGCATGACAGAGCGAGCTCCCGTCTCTAGTTCCAGCTCCTGCCAACACAGCAGTTCGAAAGCAAGAAATTGCAAGTAGATAAATAGGTACCACTTCGGTGGGAAGGTAACAGCGTTCCGTGCGCCTTGGTGTTTAGTCATGCCGGCCACATGACCACGGAAATGTCTTCGTACAGCGCTGGCTCATCGGCTTTGAAACAGAGATGAGCACCGCAACCCTAGAGTCAGATTCGACTGGCTTTCGAGCAAGGGAACCTTTACTTTACTTTACACCATCCCGCCATTTGGTGAACGTCTCCTCAGTGCACAACGTCATGTTCCCTTGTCATTCTGGATGAGCTTCCAAAAAAATATCCTGCACACCTGGTGTTCAGGAAAGAAAATCGATAGATCGTGATCTAAAGAATCAGGATTCAGCTGTTGAATTGTGGTGCGAACAATACAGTCCTTCTTGCTTTACATCTGCCTCAGGCTTAGGTAAACATCAGTACTCCCTACGTAGGCACGCAAAGCTGAGTCACCTGTAGCCACACACTGGCCGTTCCCACAGAGAATACAAACAACATCGGAACAAGAGGTGGAGATCCAGTTCAGGGAGGACTGTGGTTTCTATGTTGACAATGGATGAAAGGATTCGTGTTCTTTTGGTATCATCTGAGTTAACTCCCTTACTCCCCAGCGTTTGTCTGATGCCTGTTTTGATTGCAAAATACGTCTTAATCTCGGGGCTTTAAAAAGAAAAGACGCAGTAAGCAGTTGGGGGAGGGGTCCACTTGGTCGTTAAAAGAATATAAAGTACGCAAAGATCCCTCTGGTCTTAATTTATAAGCCGTTTGTTTCCCATGTTTTTTTCCCTTAAACTTGTCCTTTCACCCAAAAAAATCAAAATAAACCCTTGGAAAGGCCTGTCCCCTTAGTACTCTCGAGTGCTTCTCCTTTCATAAAACAAATTTCGTGAAAATAATAAACCAAAAACATATTGCCAGAGCTATGTTTTGATCTGCTGTTATCGCCAGTCTTGTTGCTGTAACGGAAAAGATCAAAGAGTCTTTAATTTATGTTTGGGGCGAATGTGTAAGCACTGGGCAAGGCAATGCTTTGGAAGGAAACAAGCTGTTCTCTAACGGTCCGATCTGATCTTCTGTTCTGGGGATTCCAAGGGGTAAGTGATTTATCTTGGACCGGGGACAGCTGAGGACAGCTGAATGCCATCGACCAGACATCTCCTCCTTACATATTCCCCATCATAGGTGTCAACTTCAGGGGGGCTTGGGGGCTGAGGCTATCCCCGAAATTTTCCAGGGATGACTGAGCCCCACCGGGCAACCAGGCTCACAAGCCTTGCCACCACCACCCCACACCACCCCAACCCATTTTGAAAGTGGAAGGTTTTTCCCCAGTTCATTGGGTCCCAGTTCTTTTAATGACTTAGCAATGCCTCTGGCCCAGCCCCAGCCCCCCCTGGGAAATTGGAAAGTCTACATCCTTATTCCCCATGAGGGATAGCATGTCACCTCCTTATCAGAGGGGAGGAGCCCTGGGGAAACGAGAGCGTCTGTCAATTGGCGTGATGTGAGTCGGTGGGCTTCCTTTGCATCTGGACCCCCATCCCATCCATCTTTTGTTTTTCATGAGCCTTCGGGAAGTCTTCGAGCTCGACCTGCAGCTAAGATCTCTTGACAGAGACCTTGACCTGTTTTGTCTCCCAGCTTCCTAAGTCACACCCTTAGAACGCAAGAGGCAAGGATGGAAGCCATTATATCTATTTGATGGTTCTTCTTACACTCTCCCAAGCAGTGTTCCCTCTAAGCTGAGTTGGTGTGAGCTAGCTCACAGACTTTTAGCTTTCAGCTCACACGTTTTTGTCTCCGCTCAGGAAGGTTGGCTCCAGAGCAAACTAATTTATGCAGCAGCCAAATTGCTCGCTCACAACTTTAATGCCAATAGCTCACAAAGCAGAATTTTTGCTCACAAGATTCCACAGCTTAGAGGGAACATTGCTCCCAAGCACAATATTTTCCTTACATTCATCTCAGAGGAGTGGGCGGGGTGCTTTTCCCATCCTTTGTTGCTGTATGTTCTGATCAACAAATGGAGTTTGGTTGGGGGGGGGTTGGTCTTCCCCTCTGTGCCAAGGGGAAAATAGCCTGAAGGGCCAAGCATGGTGTAAAGGGAATCTGGCGCCCGTAGACTGGTATGCTGGGCCCTTTCCGCACTCTCCTTTCAGTCCATGTTCACCACAGTGTCCTCTAAGCAACTCTGCACTAAAATCACTCTACATGGTGCCATACCGTCGCGCAATGCCGAAGACCACTGAATCGGAAACAATTGTTGTTTGCCATACAGTATGCCATCTTAAGTACAGAAAGACGACTGCTGCCACTAGCCCTTTCATTGTCAGCAGGGCTTTTTTGGTAGAAAAAGCCCAGCAGGAACTCATTAGCATAATAGGCCACACCCATCAGCAGAAATTCATTAACATGTTAGGCCACACCCCTGACAACACAGTTCGTTAGCATATTAGGCCACACCCCATGTTACCAGAAGTGTCATCATCCAGCCGCACCCACCTTTTGCTTCTTATTCTGTTTACCGTGTTTGTTGTCAAAACCCAGGGCTTTTTTTGGAGCAGGAACTCCTTTGCATGTTAGGCCACACACCCCTCATGTGGCCAATCCTAATGAGTTTTTGCTGTTGGGTGTGGCCATCTTTTGGACACGGCACTAAGTATACCTTGTTTGTTCATTTGAGACGCACAGTCAATGCACACCCTTTGCTTATAACCAGGGCTATTTCTGGGCAGGAACACACAGGAACGGAATTCCGGCTGGCTCCCGAATTGGCCACGCCCAGCAGGAACTCATTAGCATAATCAGGATTGGCTACATTAGGGGTGTGTGGCCTAATATGCAAAGGAGTTCCTGCTACAAAAAAAAAGCCCTGGGTTTTGACAACAAACAAGATAAACAGAATAAGCAGCAAACGGTGGGTGTGGCTGGATGACCACACTTCTGGTAACACACCTAATAGGCTAATGAGCTGTGCTGTCAGGGGTGTGGCCTAATAGGCTAATGAGTTCCTGCTGGGCTTTTTCTACAAAAAAAGCCCTGCTTATACCTTTACTGCTTTGAATTTATGTTACCATCTCCGGGGTGTGTGTGTGTGTGTTGTGTTTTAAAAAGCCGTATCGCTTCTTTATCATCGCGATTTTGTTGTACTTGTTGCCCTGAGCTGCCTCCAATGACTGTCAGTCAGCAAGACAGTATATGCACTGTAGAAACAAAGAAATGGTAAGCCAAGAGCCTCTGGGAATTCCTGAGCAAGGCATGAGGCAGACAGCCACCTCCTGATGGTACGAGGTGGTCAGCTGACCCACGGAAAGGGTGTGGTTCAGAGGAAGAGCCCCTGCTTGGCATGCAGAAGGTTCCCAGCTTCAATCTCCGGCATCTCCAGTTTAAAGGACCAGGCAGTGGGTGATGGGAAAGACTCTGGAGAGCTGCTGCCAGTCAGAGCAGGCAATACTGGCCCTAATGGACCAAAGGTCTGATTCGGTAGAAGGCGGCTTCATCTGCGTGATGCTGGTCACCAGTGTCTTGTACACGGAGGTACAAACCATCCCTCAATGTGGAGGTTGCATTCAGCTGTTTTTGCTAACAGCCATCGATAGACTGGTCTGCTATGCACGTGAAACAACCCCTGAGACACACGTTTAATGCCATTTAAAGAAGCTGGATGGGAGAAAATGATTTCAGCACCGTTTAAGGTTCCACTGAAAACTGTTGTGTGATGGTGAAATATGTGTGTGGCTACTGTCTCAAGACGGGCCAATTCTCTCCACACACACAAAAAAAGGAATTTAAAAACAGTTTATTCATCTGTCTGTGTCTCCCTCTCTCTCCCCCAATCAGGGCTATTTCTGGGCAGGAACGCACAGGAACGGAGTTCCGGCTGGCTCCCGAGTTGGCCACGCCCAGCAGGAACTCATTAGCATAACAGGCCACACCCAACAGCAGAAACTCATTAGGATTGGCTACATTAGGGGTATGTGGCCTAACATGCAAAGGCGTTTCTGCTACAAAAAAAGCCCTGGGTTTTGACAAGAAACAAGGTAGAATAAGAAGCAAAAGTTAGGTGTGGTTGGATGACCACAGTTCCGGTAACATGGGGGTGTGGCCTATTATGCTAATGAGTTCCTGCTGTTGGGTGTGGCCTGTTATGCTAATGAGTTCCTGCTGGGCTTTTTCTACAAAAAAAGCCCTGCCCCCAATTAACATATGTTGATGTTGTATACTATTAAAACCAATTACCTCCTGCAGATATCCCCTCTCTTAATTGTTCAGGTCCTGGAGTCCGTTATGGCCCTTTCTCCCTTTGGTTTTTGGTTAGGAAATAGTAAATTCGATGGATATATTCTGGATAGGAACTTCTCGTGTGCAGTGGAGAACCAACCCATCAGGATGTTGGCATGAAGCGACCGTGGTTTTATTGTCAGTAAGAAAATTAAAAGGAGAAAGTCTAAGTACTGGCATATGTCGGTTCGTGGCCAAAGAAGGATGCCAAAGATACATTTTGTATTCATTCCAGAAACTTCATACTCTTGTTATTTTTCTCGTTTTAATGCTGTTGGCAAATATTCCTATCACTATCCATATTTGACTGCAGTTCAACATTCTGTTGGGCTTTCTTTTAAAAAGGGGGGAGCCAACCCTAATCCTCATTATAGTTGTAAACATGTGTTTCTTTTGGCTGGGCGCTCTAGTGCGAAAGTGAAAATAACTCTGTAGGACTTAAATCAGAAAATGTCGCGGCGGGTTTTAAAAATAATTGTCCTGGTAAGCAGTTCGGCTCGTCTTTTTCCTCATCTTTTGGACAAGACAAGAGTCAGGGTGGGAAGGGATGGAACACGCCTGGTAAATGAGAACAAATTTGTTTTGCATTTGGCCGGCTGAGCTGGTCCAGGATGCAAACACCACCACCACCACCCAAAAAACATTTTTGCTGTCCCCAAAACCTTCACTGGACAATCTGAGACTTCTTTCAGTGCCATAGGTTATGGCATTGGCGTGCAGCTCTTGGACAGCATGCAAGTGTGCCTTGTCTGAGGGTTAAACTGTACAAGACATCAGGGAGGTGCTGTGTGGCACAGTGGAAGATTCTCTGCTTTGCATGCAGAAGGTCCCAGGTGCCACGTGTGGGGGAGAGTGCCTGTCCCACCCCAGCCACATAAAAAGGAAGGATCTGGATCTGACAGCACATAGTCTTCCTCATGGAGGTCCACGGCTTGCTTATCTTCAGATAAGGCTCCTGTTTTCCTTGTAACATCAAAGTATCCTGATACTCTCTTTTGGCACTGAAAGGTTGCCCGCCTCTAGGTTGGGCCTGAAGATCTCCCAGAATGACAACTAATGTCCAGCCAATATGGATCATAGACTCACAGAATGTTAGAGTTGGAAGGGATCTTGCAGGTCATCTAGTCCAACCCGCTGCACTCTGCCGGAGCATAGCCGAAAGATAGCCCTACATACCTACATACCTACCACATACCCAAAAGATGGTCGTCCAGCCTCCGCTTGAAAACGTCCAGGGAAGGAGCATCCACTACCTCCCAAGGCAGGCTGTTCCACTGCTCAACCACTTGTACAGTTAGGAAGTTTCTCCTGATATATAGCCGGTAACGATTCCCTTGTAATTTCCACCCATTAGATCTAGTCTTGTAATCCGGAGCAAGAGAGAATAGATCTGCTCCATCTTCTACATGACAGCCCTTCAAATACTTGAAGACTGCAATCATGTCCCCTCTAAGCCTTCTCTTTCCCAGGCCAAACAGACCCAACTCTATCAGCCTTTCCTCATAAGACTTGGATTCCAGCCCTCTCACCATCCTGGTCGCCCTCTTCTGGACACGCCTGATAGATCAGTTCCCCTGGAGAAAATGGCTGCTTTGGAGGGTAGACTGTACCCCACGGCGGTCCCTCCCATCCCCAAACCCCTCCCCCCCCAGGCTCCATCCCACAAATCTTTAGGAATTTTCCAACTTCGAGATGGTAACCCTATTTGTCATTCAATCAGTGTCTGAGTGGGTGGATAGAGAAATGAACCTATATTTTGCCTGTCTTATCCTTCTTATCTGTCTTACCTCTACGCTCCATTTTTATACTGCTTGAGAAACTGGAGATGATCCATTTTACCTGCACAACCAACCCGTGAGGTAGATTAGAACCAAGAGCGAATGACTGGCCTAAAGTCAATGAGTAAGCAGTATTGTTGAGTGAGGGTCTGACCCCCCCCCAATCCTGGTCCAACCACTGCACCTCACTGTCTCTCCTGATGTCCCATAATGCTATAAGGCCATGCCTGACCACTGACATCAGCTCTTAGTGGAGATTGTTGACAGAACAATGGCAGAAATGTAAAGGGCTTGAATACACGGACAAGAGAACTTTCCCTTTTCACGGCGTCTAAAGGAATCCACACTCCTTTTGATTAATGCCAAAGAATTTACTTCCCCACCCCCTGTAATGTTGTTACATTTATTATACCATTTCCTGGATAGCATTTATTGTTCTCTGGTGAATAGGGGGAAAATATTTTCTCCATGTGTATCTCAGCTCCTACAGCTGGCTGGCCATTAACGGTGGATGCGGCTCTGTTCCTGCACACGGAGGATTTTTTTGGAATCAGTTAATGTGGTCCTGGGGAACGGAGGAGGAGGAGGAGGTAATAAACCCCGGACAACCGGCATGATAGAGTGGATAAACCGGACTAGTCCAGAGACATCCCTATGTGAGTGCGCAACAATAGCTTGCTCTATGCGTGGATCCGTTGTCGGATAATTGGCAAAAGGGGTTGATGGGGCATAATACATGGCTCCCTCCTGCCCCCCCCAAAAAATGACTGGGATTTTTCATGTTGAATATAACATAAGAACATAAGAGAGGCCTATGTTGAATCAGGCCAATGGCCCATCCATTCCAACACTCTGTCACACAGTGGTCAAAAATACCAGGTGCCATCAGGAGGTCCAGCAGTGGGGCCAGGACACCAGAAGCCCTCCCACTGCTGCCCCCTCCAGCACCAAGAATAGAGTGCATCACCTGCCCCAGACTGAGAGTTCCCATCTATACCTTGTGGCTAATAGCCACTGATGGACTTCTGCTCCAGATGTTTATCTCCCTCTTGAAACTGTCCATGCTTGTAGCTGCCACCACCCCCTGTGGCAGTGAATTCCATGTGTTAATCACTCTTTGGGTAAAGAAGTATTAGATTCAATATGTACTAGAAGTACTAGATGCAATGTGGGTTCCAGGGCAGGGCTTAGGTCTTTCCCTGACCTACAGCCTTGCTTGTGTAACTCCCCAGCCTGTCTTTCGCCAGTTTCCCCCTGCCTACCTGCTCCCCTCCAGGTATGCCAGGTTTTCTGTCAAATTACCTGCCCTTTTGTCTGCTTGCTTTCTCGTTCAACTCCTTCTCTAGATGGATTTTTTCCACTTCAAAAACTAAAGGCTCAAGGATCGTGCATTTCATTCCTTCTGTGCAATGAAAACCGTATGTTTGTGCTGCCTCAATTTGCCTCAAGAATGAGCAGGAATGGGGAAGAAGGATTCTTTCTTTCTTTCTTTCTTTCTTTCTTTCTTTCTTTCTTTCTTTCTTTCTTTCTTTCTTTCTTTCTTTCTTTCTTTCTTTCCTCCCTTCCTCCCTTCCTTCCTTTCTTCCTTCCTTTCTCTTCCTTCCTTTCTCTTTCTTCCTTCCTTTCTTCCTTCCTTCCTTTCTTCCTTCCTTCATTCCTTTCTCTTTCTTCCTTCCTTCCTTCTGTCCTTCTGTCCTTCCTTCCTTCCTTCCTTCCTTCCTTCCTTCCTTCCTTCCTTCCTCTCTCTCTCTCTCTCTCTCTCTGTTTCACTGTTGGAAAACCAAGCTCCCTGCTTTGTTGTTAGCATTGTAAATGGATAAAAAGCATCCTTTTCTCAGTGCTAATAGCCATGCAGGGTCCTGACTTGGGTAGGCCAGGATAGTTTGATCTCAGAAGCTAAACAGGGCCATCTCAGGTTATTATTTGGATGGGAGACCACCAAGGGATACTAGGGTCACTACACAGAGGCAGGCAATAGCAAACCACCTCTGACAGTTTTTTGCCTTGAAAAACCCATGAGGTTGCCATAAGTTGGCTGTGACTTGACAGCAAGAAGAAGAAGAAGAAGAAGAGGAAGAAGAAGAAACCATGCAGGGGAGCTAGTTTGGAATAGCAAAACTGTGTGAATGCTGAAGGGTTAAACAATTTCTCTGCACTGCCCCGAGGCAAACTGAGGTTGCAGATGCCTGCAGTTTGCATTGCATGGGCAGAACAAGATGTGTTATCTTCATGTCCTCCTTCCCCCTCTAATTCTGTTTCTGCGTTGATTTTTTTCCTACAGATTTTGCCTCTGGATTCCATCCAACTCTAGCCACCCTTCCACTTTCTTGTACTCTGTTCATGGTCTGGAGAGCGGACACTATCCTCAAAGGGGTTAACAAGATTGTGTGAAGGAGCCCTTGGCCAAAAGTTTCTAGCTTAACCATGCAATACACTTAACATTGTTGTTTCCTAGTCACAGGAATCGGGACTTGCAGCCATAAAGGAGCTGTCTGGCTTTCACTCCCCAAACAATTTGGTGCCTATGGCTGATAGGTTCAAAAAGGATGCCCATCATGACCTGAAGGTCCTGTGAGGGCACATGTTCCTGGTTTTAGGGCCAGGTCTGGGGTGTCAGAAGTCCTAACTTAGTCAGCAAAACACCAGGCCTTGTGATGCAAGCAAGGTTAGCGTTTATTAAGCTGCAATAGATAGATCACTGGAACAGGTATCTTGTTCAGAATGACTTGGTTACAGAAAGCAAGCGCTTATACAAGGAAGGGGGTGAATGGGGACCCCCCCTTCTTCCATACAATGAATAACATGCGACTGGGAAATCGAAAGTTACTAAGCTAATGAAATTCCCACCGCCCCCATTATTCACAGCTGCTACATCTATGCTAGCGATAGGGAAGCGCGCAGCCTGACTTGCCAAGGTCAGAACGTCTAGGCTGCGAGAGATAGTAGTAATAGAAGCCACATTCCATTCTCACACCCGAGGTGTAAATCAACAACTCCCCGGATTCCAACCTCCCGCCTGTCACGCCACCAAGGCGCCTAGAGCCCACCTCCCTCCCTTCCATCCATCATGGCAGGGCTACCTGACATGCAGCCCCCTCGAAAATAGCCCTACCCCTTTGGTTTATGGGGGTACAACTTGTGAAACGCTTTAACAAGCCGGGGGGCCAGAACATTTTCCGCCCGTACCCACTCCCTCTGCTCCGGCCCAAAGTCAATCCATTCAACAAGGTAAAACAAGCGATTGCGAGAAATTTTAGAGTCCAGAATTTGCGATACTTCGTAGTGAGGTTCCCCCCCCACCAGTAGCGGGGGAGGGGTCGGCCGTTGCGGTCTCCATCTGTTTCCTTCAGGCGCCTGGCGTAGAAGCCTCACATGAAAAACAGGATGAATAGACTTTAGAGACTTAGGCAAGGCAAGTTCAACAGTTACATTGTTAATCACTCTTACAATCTCAAACGGACCAACAAATTTCCAACCGAGTTTGCGACTTGGCTGAATGCGACGCAAATGTTGGGTGGATAAATAAGCAAACTCCCCACATTTCGGAATCCAAGCAAGGCTACGTTTTTTATCTGCTTGGAGTTTGTATGCAGCCTTAGCCTCCTCCAGAGTCTTGGCCAATGAGCCCCACGCCTCCTGCAGCTGTTTGCACCAGTTCCCAGCGTCTCCCGCCGGGAGGTCGGGAGAAGTCAAAAATGGCAAAGGCGGGGCGTCATATCCATGTACCGCTTTAAACGGAGACATCCCCGTCGACGAGTGCTGAGTATTATTGTAACAGAACTCAGCCAAAGGCAAAAGAGAATGCCAATTGTCCTGCTGAAAGTTAGAAAAACACCGAAGGTATTGTTCTAAAGTCTGATTAACACGTTCAGTCTGCCCATCTGATTCAGGATGGTATGCACTGCTCACCCCCTCTCCACCCCAAGCAGTGACATAAGTTCGCTCCAGAACCTCGAAACGAATTGAACCCCCTGTCCGAGATCACCTTAGCAGGTAAGGTGTGGAGTCTTACAACGTGTTGCAAGAAAGCAGAGGCCAACTTCTTAGCAGAGGGGATGGAGGTAAACGGAACGAAATGCGCCTGCTTAGTAAACAGGTCGACTATCACCCATATGACGGTTTTCCCCCCGCTAGGGGAGTAGATCCGTAATAAAGTCCATAGAGATCACTTCCCATGGCCGAGCTGGGGTAGGGAGAGGTTGTAGGGCACCTGGGGGTTTACCGGGCCGAGGTTTACTTATCAAGCACGTTTGACAGGCGGACGTGAATAGAGAAACATCTTTACGTAGTCCTGGCCACCAAAATTGCCTTTGCAGCAGCTGGAGAGATTTCACAAACCCCGTGTGTCCAGCTAGTTTAGATCCATGCGCCCAGCCCATCACCTCCCCCCTGAGAGATCGTGGGACAAAAAGTTTGTTATTTTTAGTCCAGCAGCCATGCGCATCCCTGGACATTCCTTCTTCCCCCGCCACCTCCTCCCTGTCCGCATCCGACAGTTCAGTGGAGAATTTCACCGCCCATTCATTTGGGGGAGGACCTGACGGTGGGGGGACTGTTTGGCCTGCCTTCGAGTGGTCACTGCTCCTCCCAACTGGGAAGGAGTGAAAATCGAGTCACGAATCTCCTCCCTTTTGCTGTCGTGTTGAGGGAGGCGTGACAGTGCATCGGCCAGCGAGTTAGATGTCCCCGGAAAGTGGTGCAGTGTGAAATTGAACTTGGAGAAAAAATCAGCCCAGCGGAGCTGTTTGGCGTTCAAGGAACGGGGGAGCGAAGTAGCTCGAGGTTTTTGTGATCAGTCCAGACCTCGAACGGGACTCGCGCCCCCTCTAGCCAATGGCGCCAGGTAGCCAACGCTAAACGGATCGATCCCGCTTCTTTTTCCCACACGGACCAATTTCGTTCGGTATCGTTGAACTTTTTGGAAACATAGGCAAGGGGTGCAATTTGCCATCCTCCCCCTCTTGGAGGATCGCCCCTCCCATTGCAACGTCCGAGGCGTCAACCTGAACAATGAATTTTTTAAGTTCATTCGGGTGGGCCAACACGGGTTCCGACGTAAAAGGGCCTTTAATCTGTCGAACGCCCGCTGGCACTCTGGCGACCATTCTAGTTTGGCCCCTGGCCGAGTGCATTCGGGTGGCTTCCCTTTGGTTTTCAGTAAATCAGTCAAGGGAAGAGCCACCTGGGCAAAGTTCGAGAGGAATGATCTATAAAAGTTTGCGAATCCGAGGAACCCCTGAAGTTGCCTCCTCGTTTTGGGGGGCTCCCACCCCACGACATCTTTGACTTTGTCAGGGTCCATTTCAATCCCCTTCTGGGAAATGCGGTAGCCCAGAAAAGGGATTTCCGTTTTGTGAAATTCACACTTGGATAGTTTGGCATACAGTTTATGCTTGTGCAACGTTTGTAGTACTTCCCGCACCAGTTTCACATGCGATTTAAGGTCGGGGGAGTACAAAAGAATGTCATCAAGGTAAACAAGGACCCCCTTAAACAAGTGTTTATGCAACACCTCGTTAATCAAGTTCATGAAGACCCCAGGGGCCCCTGGAGTCCGAATGGCATGACTAAATATTCAAACTGGCCGAGAGGGGTGTTAAACGCCGTTTTAAATTCATCCCCCTCCCGTATGCGGACTCTGAAGTAGGCATCTCGGAGGTCTAGCTTAGAGAAAATTTTCCCCCCAGCCACTGCCGCCAACAAGTCTTTTATGAGGGGCATGGGGTAAGCGTTTGTGTTTGACACTGCATTCAATCCGCGGTAGTCAGTACAGAGCCGCAATCCCCCATCCTTTTTTTTCCGGAAAAGCACGGGAGCCGCAAACGGGGAGGATGCTGGCCGTATGAAACCCCTGCTGAGGTTTTTATCGATAAATTTCCTCAGTTCCACCTTTTCCGAAGGGCTCATAGAGTACAGTTTTCCCTTTGGTAATTTTTGGTTGGGTAAAATTTCAATTGCACAGTCAGAATTTCTGTGGGGGGGTAATTCATCGGCCTCCTCTTCTCCAAAAACGGGAGCCAGGTCGTGGTACTCGGGGGGAATGCCTTCCAGCTCCGCTGCTGCCACCCCCGCTGCCACTAGGAGTTGCCCCCCCATCATGGGTCCCCACTCCTTTTTCCATTTGTGGGACTGGCATTTATTGGAGATGAAGTTGACCTTCCCCTCCCCCCACAGTACATGAGGATCGTGATCAAAGAACCATGGGCTCC